>CM060928.1:219395921-220715921 GCA_030765085.1 Allium cepa
TCCATAACCAATCATCATCACATCCAAGTACATCAATGCATAACCATTCAACATCATAATCACACTATATAAGCATCATTATTAACTACTAATTACACTTCAAATTTAGAGGTAATAACTTGGTTTAAAAAGGAGAACTTTGCTCACCGAAACTTCGCTAAACCTTACTAGAACTTGCACTCGACTAGCTCTCACTCCTAGCTTTTGAAATAAGTGAAGTTTTGGACCTTAGAATGCTAAAGTGGGCTCAACCCTAGGAGGAAATGGGCATGACCAACTTGGTTAAGGGGATGTAAATGCTAGATTTAGTAGAGAAGAGGTATGTAAGTGGATGTAGATGAATTTGGAATTTGGTTTAAGAGTTTTTAGGTGGAAGAAAACTAGAATTCTACACTAAGGCATTAGGAAGCCATGGATAGAAACATGAAGCGTGGAATGAGTTTAGGAAAGAGAATGTGTGATAGAGTTAGGGGTATTCCCTAGGAGAAATTATGTATTTTGTTACATATATCTAACTCGTTGATCAATCTTGTTCGAAATAAAAGGTATTTTCTTTCTATTATATACTTGATAATGTGATTATATTAATTAATTAACTTAATTAAATGTATATTTAATAGAAAAATCCATAAATGGTATATTTTTTTGATAGTAGTTACAAAGTGTTGTAGCCATGAGTAATTTATCACAATGAAACAAATATATCACTTTAAATGTTCCTTGTCAAGATGCATCGAGACTGGATATCGATGTATCCATTGAGACTGGAGTACGTAATGCTCTTCAAATGTTGGGCAGTGTATTACTCATGACTGCTGGGGCACTTAGAGATTACGTACTAATAGTTATTGGATAACTATGGAAGGACTCACTTGATAGTTTTCTGTTGGTTAATATAACTTAAGTCAAACAAAAATATCGATGTGACTGATTTACACAGTTCACTCGACTTAAGAATACTGTAGATCTTTAATGTGAAAGCTCCGCTTTGATTATAGCCAAATCATAGCAAGGCGTCCATCAAGTGACTATAGTCGAGTTGAGTGGAAGTATTATAAGTGAAGCACTATTCAAGAGAGGATTCGTCTCCTCAGTTATATGCGGTTAGTGTCACAGTCAACTTAAAGTCACAGTCTCTGGCATGAGCGTTTCGGTTAATAATTATTATTATTATGGAACCACATTGTATTTGGACGATAAAGTAGAATGTGGATGAGGTTGGAATTTTAACCATTACTAAATTCCATAGTGATATAGTTTTGATGAAGAAAATTGGTGTAAACAAATGTCACATCCGGGTAACGCTTATTAAACTAAATTATATTTTTCCGAAAATGAGTAAGCGATAAATTTGGCCATAATGTCACACCACCTGCTTAGTGACTTGTGAATGTTAACATTAGAATATTTCGATGTTAATCGCTGACCAAATTTACACCCAAAAGTTACACAGCCGAAATAATGAATTACCTTAAGACCGAACGATTTAACTAGTTTATAATTGTTATAAATTAATTAAATTAATTAATATTTATGAAATATTACTTCTAAAATTTGAATATGATTCGAGTAAAAAATAGTGGTGTATATATTTATAACAGTTATAAATATATCGATCAATATACAATAACGACAAGCGATTGAATTAGATTTAATTGCATAGTATTTTAGCTTGAGCTTAGATGGGTTAAGGCCCATCATTAGGGCTGCAAAATTTCAGTTTTAGAAAGGTCTAGAGGTGGATTCAAAGGCATCACTAAATTGGTAATTTTAATCCAAATTAAAGTAACTAAATTATATTCTATGAAAATTTCATATCTGTTTAAATGTATTGCTACTATATGTTTAGTTAGGTAAGATTTTGTAAGTTGATGTGGTTGTCACAAATCAGTTTGGCTATGTGCATAATTTGTTTATTATACTATTAAATTTATCTATAAACAAATGTTGTTTATCGTACAAAATCAATTTTTTTCAATGATAATTTTTTTATGTATATTTAGTAATAAATTCATATATATATATATATATATATTAGTGTATATTTCTCCCTAATAATATCACATATGCATATATAGGATATATATATATATGATTTAAAAAATTTAGTACACTTATTTATATATAATACGAATTTAGAAATTCAAAAATTAATTGTCATATATATGTTTATATTTCTAAATTAATATTTATTGAATTTTTGAATTTTTTATTATATATAAAATGATTACTACAGTAAAAGTTTAATTTTATATTAAGAAAATATTATACCATTTCAGAAACATATAGAAAAAATTTAGGATTTAATAAAAATAATAATTTAATTGAAAATTCTTTAAAAATTTTCGTAACCTTTCATTCATAATCGTATAATTTTTGAAATTTTAAAATTTAAATTTTTAATACTATATTATTTTATATTATTGCCGAAATCAATGTATTTGTTTTCAAAAATAATAATTCAACTTTGAAAAATCTCCATACTTTTCCTAAGCTTTATTTTATGATCCTAGATTTTCAAAAATTATAAAATTTGAATTTTTATCAATAGATTATTTTATGTTAATTATTTATGGATGAAAACATTATTTTATTCATAATATATACAAATTAAAATGCTAAAATTATTATGTTTGCAAAACTAAGATAATTTTGAATTATAAATAATTTTTAATAATTGTTCTCTCTTTCTATACATATATATATTTATCTATATATAAATTTTTTATGTTCATATATTATATATAATATATTTATACGTATATGCGTGTGTGTGTTTTGTAACGTATACACATGCACATATTTAGACAACATACATGACATACAAAACGAGCTAATATGTTTGTTGCGATGTAAATCCCAACATCTATATATGGTCATATTATACCTTTCATGGATTATTATGTTACATATGCGTTCACACACACACATATATATGATACATTTATGTATAAACTAAATCAAATAAAATTAATTTTATATCTTAATATGTTCGAGTTTAAATAAAAAATGATTTTATTCAAATGAAATTTAAAAATGTTCTAATTCAGTTAGATTTCATAGGCCCAATAAAAGATCCAATAGGGTAAAATTTTGAAATTCACCCATAACTTCCACTGCGGGCTGGTCCAGGTCCAACAATTGTATCAGAGTCCAAAAGCCCATGCGATCGAAATTAGTCATATTAGGGCTAGCTAATTAAGCTTGCCCACCTAGTACAGTGTCTAAAAAGCTAATGTTTAGGATTAGAATCGGATAATCAAGTACCATATCCTACCAAGTTACCGGCCTAGTCCGAAAGGTAAATTGAGCCCAAATGTTGCTCCTGATAGAAAATCATTATGAAAATTAATGTTAAAGTTTTTAAATTTAATAGTTAAATTTAAAGTAAAACATGTTTATTATAAAAATTATAATAATACATAAGTTTTCAAAATGTTTGAATGGATAATGACATTTTCAAAATGTTTAAAAATATTTATTTAATAATTTCAAATTTCAAATTTATTAATAATATTAATAAAATAAATTAATTAAATATGTTAATTAATTAATGCATATATGCATGTATTTCATATGTTGATATATGCTATGTTATTTTAAAATGTTTAAGATAACATAAGTATACATGTATGTATATAAGATAAATTTTGAAATCAATAAATTTTAAAAAAAAAATTGTTTAATTGAATAAATTATTTAAAAGTTAATTAATTAGATAAAACACACACATATATGATATATGTGTATTACAATATAACGGTTATAGTATACACTATAAATGTTATAGTAGATATGTCCAATGTAAAAGTTATATTGGAATACTAATTTAAAATTAATTAAAAAAGTTATTTGATTAAAATTAATTAGACAAGATTTAATTAATGATATATTATACGTAAGACTATCATATAAGTAAGATGAAATATAAAAGTTATATAACGATAAACATATATGATATGTATATAAACTAAATATGGAACATTAAAGAAACCCAAATAGACTTGAGAAATAAGTACAGACGTAAATGTACATATACCGTGATTTCTGATGTGTCGAAAACTTGAATCGCTGGGGTATTTCATAAGAAATATGTTATTCTATAAGTCGATATCACTCAATATATATATTGAATATTATGAATCTTCAATATAATATTGTCCTCTACCATATATATATATATATATATATATATTAATAAATTACTTACATACTCCTTAGTTGTTAAGCAAACTCAAGCTAGGGATGTTATGCGTAGTTTTATTAATATATTGAACAGATGAGGTATGATAACTATATGTCTAAGTAGAGCAAACTCAAGCTAGATATATACTTAAGCCTTCACGATATGGTAGGTATGAGTGAATAATCTCTTTCGATTTGTTGAGCAAACTCAAGGCCGAAATGAGATTAGAACAAGGAAAAATGAGTTAGGAGTTGTATGTGATACAACCGATAAGGAGTTATCCATCGTTTGCGAGGCTATGATTTGTTGAGCAAACTCAAGGTCAGAATACCAAAACAAATGAATTCTAACACCACTAGTGAAGTTGTAAGACTTTTATGTTTCATCTTAGGGTTTGGAGAAATATAAAAAACTAATGAGAGTTTTATTAGAAAAATGAAATGGTAACATTTACCTTTCTAATATTGTAAGAACATATGCTATATAACGTTATAATTATCTACAATGATAAATTTGTGCATTTAATATGTTTGATAAAACATTTGTCAACTAACATATACAAAAAAACTGAATTGAAAGTTGATAAATCGAAATATAATATACACTTACTAATAATTCTAATTTCATGTTATATAATATTTCTGCACCCATGCAAGCACCCAATTTTAACTACTTACTACATTCGTAAGTTGGTCACATATGTTTATTTGGTTTAGACTGTGTATTGCATTTTATGAGTTTTCGAACTTTAAATGCAATTCAAGACTATGGATATTTGATCCATACACTTTCACATATAAATGTTATATGGTGAACAGTCATAGTTTGTGGTGTACAATATTTCAATGAAGTTAGTTTATTCAAAGTAAGCTAATAGCAATATTTTAAGATCATGTGTTCAACTTGAATGATTTCAAAAGTATCATATTATGTTAATGTAACACAAGGCCATAAACTACGAGATACATCTAAGAACTCGATTGTTGAAATGTCATCTTGATCGATTTACATAAAATGCAACATATTTGATGTCTTAAATGTTAAGAATAATCGAATGAGTTTTTGTAAAAGTTTTGTTATGATATTTTAGTAAGGCATTCTTTTGAATAGTTTGACCATTTGAAAGAAAAATGAATGTATAAGAATAGATGTAATTTAAGGTAAAGCTCAAATGAAGAGAATGAATAGTCACTTCTTCTTCATAGAGAAACATTGTAAACAAGAATTGTAATAATAACTGATATTTAATATTGGAATATGAAATATGATTTTTATTTCGAAATGCATTTTCATATAGAAAATTATTTTATATAACATTTATTTCTTTGATTTTAAAATATTTGATCAAAGAACTCTCCTTTGTAAACTAGTTGTAGCATATGAAATAAGTAAACAATATTAACAATATTAAGTGAATGGTGGATCTCTAAATTTAGTAAGTTATTATAGTAATGGCGGAAATAGTGGGAGCATGCCATATAACACCTAATGATTGCATCAAATTATGAAAATTGTTTTCGTAAAAGTAACGAACATTATTTATGAAATAATGTTTATTTTTGGTATTGATTGAAAAATAGATATAACTATATTTCAATATGAATATTATGAATATTCATTATGAAATAGAACTATATTATGGAATTTGTTTTCATAGTAAAAGTGATGCAACAAAAATACATATGTATCTAATATTATTTACAGTTGTTTTGGAATTATAGACTAAGCCGTAGTTTTGAGAAATAATTTTACTATATGACTATGAATCATATGATACAGGTTAATTGTATCTTAAATAATTAATGACTATGCACCCATTTAGTAGGAGCATCATAAGAGTTGATGAACTCTTTGAATTAATACATATTGATGTATGCAATCACAAGTCTATTAATACCAAAAGGGTTCCACATACTTTGTTATATTCATCGATGATTTATTACCAACATGAACATGTGTATTAGATACACATTTAGTAAGTTTATGATAAAATCATAGAATATAAAAGAAAAGTAAATGAAATAACATTCAATAGAATAAAATGATTTGATTTGATCAAATAAGTGAATATATTGGAGAGGGTTCCAAATGTACCTAAAAATGAATATAGATTCATTCTCAAAATCATTCCTCCATGTGATACATAACGATGCATCGATAAGGAGTAATCAGACATTGTTGGATAATGTACGATTAATTATGAGTGAAGTTGAGTTAGTTTCTTTCTATAAGGTCATGTACTTAAGATTAGTACACAAGGTTGATATTATTTCATCTAAAAAGCAGGTTTTAAAATCATACAAGGTAAGGGTTTGTAGAAATCCCAATATATCCTAGGCCAAGGAGTTGGCAAGTTGTGCGAGTAGAAAGATTGCACGTAATAATTGTTCATGAGGGATCTCGTATGAATCTCCAAATTTTTTTGGAAAGGTCTGTCATCAAATGACTTATTTATGTTTCGAACACAATTTTTGTAAAATAAAATCAGTTTTATAAATAAAAAGGTTCATAAAGCATGTATGAATCCCTATTCTATTTGCACTAAGAACAATTGTTGTTTCAAGATATATCAACTTCATTGTGAAAGAATTTCTTTGAATTTTTTTTGATAGTTAAATGGAATTGGATCCGGTCCATAGATATAACTGATTATATGAGATGAAATGAAATTAACTAACCTAAACAAACACATAGCATTAGAATGCCTAATAAGTATTCTCGTACATCGAAGAGAAACTATGAGTTTCTTATTAATGTTGAAAATATACATTACCCTCGGATATTCAACCAAACCACTAAGATTGTTGACTCTATATGGTATGATGTGCAGATCTGAAAGAATTCCAAGTACGTTGTCAGAATATGATTTTAGTGGTCATAACCAAAGAGATGTGATCCATCGACCAAGATTGTGTCTTTATTGGAAAGACTAATGTGGTTAGAATTAATAAGCAACGTTGATAAGAATAATATTGCAAATTTCAGTTGTTGAAATTAGCATAACAAGTTCGGTATTCCACATACTTAAGTTAATTCAGATTTATTCACAAAATTATTGCTCGATAAGACTTAATGTTTGGTACTTATGTATTGAAATTGAAAATTCTGAATAATGATTTAGAGTAAGCTGTTTACACATATTAACGCCTCGAAGTCAGTGGGAGCGATATTGAGTTTGTGAGTCTTTGGATATGACCCAATAAATGATTTGAATGGATCATTTTATAAGTATAAAGATTGAACAAGTATTTTGATAGAAATATCAGATAGCTTGATTTTCAATCAAAGTGCAGAGGAAGCGTGTGTTCATAAGAAAGAACGTTGAAAGGTACATCGATATTACTAAACTATAAGTAAACAACACGTTGTTGATTTTAACAATATGCTTATATTACAATCAACTTTAATTGTTTTAATACTCAATTTTGGATTGTAAATGATGTAATTTATGGTGAGTATAAAAGATTAGGGATTATCCCAAAATGATATACAAAAGCACCCTATTAAAAGGAGAACATTAAGTTGGATTCCTTATGCATTAGCAATAAGAATTATCAAACGGGTCATGTTGTGTATGATATTGTGTTTTGTTTATGTATTTGATACATGGAGCAAATACAAAATCCAAATTGATATCACTAGATGAGTGTTTGAGGTGTTCTTGCATATTTATGAAATACTAGAGAATTTTTTGTAGAAATAATGAACTCGTTATGATGGAACGTTTGGACACAAACTTTTATAATTGATATTGAGTATAACATATCAATGATAAAATTCAAGTTAAAATCTTTAATTTGAAAATGTTTCAAATTAAAAGTGATTGTGGTCGATTCAACGAAATGTTAGGAACATTAACTTGAATAGTGCTAAAATAAACCAATATATAGATATAAATGCACAAATTTATAATTGAGCCAAAGGTGATTCCAAATGTTGAGAATCCTATAATATTGTTATAAGATAACAGTGTCATGAAATTGGCCATGATAGAACTTAAAGCTCACTAGAAGTCGAAAGACATACTTCAAATCGTTTTATATGATAAAGGCAGTTTATCAGTGTTAGAGAGAGTTAATCGACGAAGTAGATAATTAAAATATAATAGCATAATAATTCACTAAGGGACTGACCTAATTGGTTTTGAGAAAACTAATTAGAAAAGTTGGAATAATTTCCATAATTGACCCCAAGTGCAAGTGAGAAATTGATAAAGTTAGGGGTATGCTCTAGGGGAAATTATGTAATTTGTTACATATATCTAACTCGGTGACCAATCATGTTCGAAATGAAAGGTATTTTCTTCCTATTATATACTTGATATAATATGATTATATTAATTAATTAACTTAATTAAAAGTATATTTAATAGAAAAATCCATAAATGGTATATTTTGTGATAGTAGTTAAAAGTGTTGCAACCATGATTAATTTATCACAACGAAACAAATATACCATTTTAAATGTTTCTGGTGAAGATGCATCGAGACTGGATATCAATGTTTCCACTGAGACTGGAGTATGTAACGCTCTCCATATATTGGACAGTGTATTACTCATGACTGCTGGGGGCATCTAGGGGTTACGTACTAATAGTTACTGGATAACTATGGAACGACTCACTTGATAGTTTTCTGTTGGTTAATACAACTTAAGTCCAACAAAAAAATATTGATATTACTGATTTACATAGTTCTCTCGACTTGAGAATACTGTGGATCTTTAATGTGAAAGCTCCACTTTGATTATAGTCAAATCATGGCATGACGTCCATCGAATGACTATAGTTGGGTCGAGTGGAAGTATTGGAAGTGAAGCACTATTCAAGAGAGGATTTGTCTCCTCAGTTATATGCGGTTAGTATCACAGTCAACTCAAAGTCAAAATCTCTAGCCAGAGCATTTTGTTTAATAATAATTGTTATTATTGAACCAAGGACTTTGTATTTGGAATATAAAGTTGAATGTGGATGAGGTTGGAATTTTGACCATTGCCAAATTCCATAAGTCCAAAGTGATATGGTTTTGACGAAGAGAATTAGGGTAAACAAATGTCACAACCGAGTAACGCTTATTAGACTAAAATTGGATTTTACCGAAAATGAATAAGCGATAAATTTGTCCATAATGTCACACCACCTGCTAAGTGACGTATGAATGTTAACTTTAGAATAGTTCAATGTTAATCGCTAACCAAATTTACACCCAACGGTTACACAGCAGAAATGATGAATTCCCTTAAGATCGATATTTATAACAGTTATAAATCTATCAATCGATATACAATATCGATAAGCGATCAAATTAGATTTAATTACATAGTATTTTAGCTTGGGCTTAGATTGGTTTATGGCCTACCATTAGGGCTATAAAAAAGGTTTCCCTTGTTTCTCCCTAGTACAACCCTATATATACAATGACTAAACATTTTTTAACCGCTATTACCTTCTACATTGCTAGTTAAAACATAGCTCTCAATCCGCTCCAAAATTCTCAAATATATTTCAAATTAAAATAATATTATTCGACAGTTAGAGGTCGATGATTCCAGACTTGCAATCTGACGAATCAAGAACAGTAAAAGGAAGGAAAGTCATTGCTTCAACGTGGATTCAAAGGCATCATTAAATTGTTAATTTTAATTCATATACAGTAATTAAATTATACTCTATGATCCTATAATGAGCAATTTCATATCTGTTTAAATATATTGCTACTGTATGTTTAGTTAGATAAGATTTTGTAAATAGATGTGGTTGTCACAAATCAGTTTGGTTACGTGCATAATTTATTTATTATACTATTAGATTTATGTATAAACAAATGTTTTTTACTGTACAAAATCAATTTTTGGCATTAATAATTGTTTTATGTATATTTATTAATAAATTCATATATATTAGTGTATATTTCTCTCTCATAATAGCTTATATGCATATAAAAGATATATATATATATATATATATATATATGCGTGATTTAAAAAATTTAGTACACTTATTCATATATAAAATGAATTTAAAATTTTAAAAATTAATTATCATACATATATACATATTTTTAAATTAACATTTATGGAATTTTTTAATTGTTTATTATATATAAAATAATTATTACATTAAAAATTCAATTTTATTAAGTATTATATCATTCTAGAAACAAATAGAAAAATTTAGGAATTTTCTAATAAATTTCATTATTTTTAATAATTAATATTATTTCAAAAAAATTATTTATGACTTACTAAAAATAATAATTTCATTGAAAAATTCTTTAAAATTTTTCATAACCTTTCATTCATGATTCTAGAATTTTTGAAATTTTGAAATTTGAATTTTAATAATATATTTTTATATTAAATAATTATTGCCGAAATCAATGTATTTGTTTTTAAAATAATAATTCAACTTTGAAAAATCTCCAGACTTTTCCTAAGCTCTATTTTATGATCCTAGATTTTTGAAAATTGTAAAATAAAATTTCTTCAATAGATTATTTTATGTTAATTATTTATGGATGGAAACATTATTTTATTCATAATATATACAAATTAAAATACTAAAATTATCAATTTTGCAAAACTAACTTAATTTCGAATTATAAATAATTTTTAATAATTGTTCTCTCTTTCTCTACATATACTTTTCTATATACAAATTTTTTATGTTCATATATTATATATAATATATTTATACATACATGTGTGTGTGTGTTTTGTAACATATATACATGCACATATTTGGACAACATACATGACATACAAAATGAGCTAATATGTCTGTTGCGATGTAAATCCCAACATCTATATATGGGCATATTATACCTTTCACGGATTATTATGTTACACATGCACTCACACACGCGCGCGCGCACACACACACACACAGATATATATATATATATATATGATACATTTGTGTATAAACTAAATCAAATAAAATTAGTTTCATATCTTAATATATTTGAATTTAAATAAAATAAATTATTTTATTTAAATGAAAATTAGAAACTTTCTAATTCAGTTAGACTTCATAGGCCCAATAAATTATTCAATAATGTAAAATTTTGAAATTCACCCATAACTTCTGCAACGGACTAGTCCAGTTCCAACAATGTGAAAGTAAGAAAGAAGCATATATGGAGGTATCTATAGACAGGGAAAAAAAGTGAAGTACTAAATTGTCTTTAGCATAAAATATCATTTCTTTTTCATGAAAACAACTCAACCCATGCCTCCCTATACCTATTTCACATGTTGCTCTCCCATTGTCCCCTTTTTACCATGCTTTGTGTACTTCCTAGGGTGTTTAGGGTCTAGAAGTGGTACTTATGCTAGGGTTTTAGGTATATATTATATGTATATGTATATATATGCATTTTATGTCAAATCATGTATATATAAATATATTTCCTTAACTCATCATATGTATATACATATAAATATTTGTAAATAAATGTGTGTGCATGTTGAACGAAAAGTGCACGACGTTCACGACGACTTTCGGGTGTCGAAAAATCAAAATTTCGAAAAAGATTCTTTAGTCACATTTTCTATTTTAATTTGAACTATATATATTGGTAAACAAAATTTGGGAAACTATTTTTTTCTTAGATAATTAAAATAGGTTTATTTTCTAATAAAAGTCTATTTATTGATTATATAAAATATATTTTACTAGCCTATTTCAAAGTGGCAAAATCTAGGATCGTTACAAATCTATTTTACCATCATTTGTTATTATTTAATAGGGTTGTATTTTTAATTATAAAACCCATTATTTTAATATTTAAAATTTGTTAAATATTTGCAAATTAAGGCGGTAAAATTTCGGGTCATTGCAATCAACCTATGATAGCTAGTTAAGGGTCAACTAGCTATAGCCTTGGAATCAACATGCGATGACTTAGGTAATGGCCAACTTGAGGTAACTAGGCTTGACTTGTAATGGCTTTTAGGGAGCAAATAAGCAACGGTTAGGGTCAATTTGCATTAGCTTGGGAAGCTAAATTTTCTAAGTAAAATAAGAATACTTAGTACACTTTGAAAGACAGTTTTCCAGAGTCAATTGACAATTTCATAGGGATGTAATAATGGAAGAATTTTATAAGTTAAAATTATGCAAAATTATAATGAAATGGAAGGTAGCTTAGAGTAGCTAATAATGATTGGCTATCATTTAACCAAAGATAAAGATGCCCTACATCTAAAGAATGTGTAGTGTACACAATACATCAACGAAAGAAAAAGGGTTAAACAATGGGCGTAAAGGTATGCCTACTCATAGAGTTATTGTGACGTTTCGGATTTTGCCCGCTCGAAAATCGACATCCATACTTCATATCGTATTCGAATGTCATAGATTCGACCGTTCAAATCCGATTCGCCGGAGCTTATAACAATCATTAAGTAAACAACACAGCGGAATAAAAGAATAATACATTGATATACAGCTTTGATACAATATCTGATACAACAGATGATCCAATAGATATCAATATACATCAGAGATATGATACAATAAAACAGCAGCGGAAAGAAAATAGATAACATCTAGCAGCGGAACAAATAACTCTAAAATAGTCTTCAAGGAAGAACTCCAAAAATAACTGCAACTCCATTTCCAAGAATCAATCCAGCAATAGCTCGAACTCCCAATAACGATGCACCAAGCTCAACAAGTCTGGTGTGGTCCAAAGACTGAACTAACTCTAGATAATCTACTAAACCTGACTATCTGAAAACCCCAACTCTAGACTGCTCGTGTAGAAAATAATGAGCACCCAGAGTTTAGGAAAGAAACAATAAACTCCGGATCAGTCGTGGGACTGGTGTGAGCAACAAAAAGAAAACAGTTGTCTTTTAAAACATTCAACAAAAGATTTTCAAAGTCAATTCGCAATGTTTTATTTAAAAATGAGACTACCATAAGGCCTCCCGCACACACACACAATGCAAACGCAGAATCGGAGGAGATTTCTCCTTATGATAGTCAAAGATGCTTGATACTCATTAAAAGAAACATTTGATATTATTACTAGTGCATAGTGTAGGAAAAATTCATTTCAAAAGTAGAATATAAATCTTAGCCAACATAGGCATTCCGCACTTATGCCTACTATAGCTACCATGTTCAATAGCAGGTTACCGCCACATTCCATGGCAGGTTCTACAACTAAAACCGTACAAGTCTCGTATTGTTTCTTTGGATTTCCAACGAATGATCAGGCCAAGGAACTTCCCATTGCCACATGAGAACGCCTCTGGAGGGATGTCCCCGAGAACCAAACCGGATCTCTACCAACACAAGGCCGGGTTACCCCTAACTGAGTAACAACTGACCGAATATGCCATCCCCCGGTCCTTTGGGACCTTTAACCGAGCGCTCGTAATCAATTCACACAATCATAAAGTGTTTTCAACATGAGTAAGTATCTGGGCTCCATACCATGATACCACCCTTTTCCAGAAGGAAATGCACATACCCTAAAGGGCGCTACCCCTCATAACCTTGCCGCATCTTTCCTGTTTTGACCATTCCGGGGTGTGAGGCTCGACGAAGTCACGTTCACAAAAACATACTTTATACAAAAGCCATGCTTTGGGTCAACAAATGATCATAGAAATGATCACAAAGATAGACGATCAAACAAATGATCCTATCACAAATAATCAACACAATGATCATTTCCCAGCAACACTCAGCATGTCACATTACCAAATTGGGAATATATCGCTAAAAACCTTCAACTACATAACCTCTGAGCTCGTACGTCTCAGAGAAGGGTGTTAAGCTAAAAGAATAAATTCTCCGCCACCAACAGAAATATATTTGAATGAAATCGGCTTTATATCTCAATTTGTAATGTCAGACATACAATCCATACATGTCTGTTCCGGGCTCGAACAGAACCGAAGGCACTTACAAAGAAGTCCTTGCAATCCGGATATTCACAATCCCGATCGGATTTCCCATCACTTAGGGAGTTTCTATACCGGCGCGACTCGGTGCAGAAACAATCAATAGGTCATCCTATCGCTTTCGCAAATACCCGGTCTTCATCACCGGTCTTCAAATGCTATCCATAACGTCAAATCACATATTCAGAATGGGTTATACGACACAAAGGTCCTTTCCCGGCTAAACCGAATAGTGAGCGAAAATATTTTTTTAAACATATGGATATGGGATTTCAATTAAGTCACAACTTATTACCCAAAACTTTTCTTCAAATGGCTTAACAAATTACCATTTTCAATCTTTAAACAAAAAGATTCATTTTCACAACCTTTAACGGTTTAAACAATTTTCACATTTTAATCTTTTAAACAAAAGATTCATTCACAGATTTTCCAAATCAATTTGATTAACTCGTTAAATCTTTAAATCAAAGATTTAACTTATAGCCTTCAAAACAATTTCATTTCAATTTAATTTAAACAAATCATCAATTTAAATCTGTTAAAAATAAACAGATTTAATTCATAGCTTTCAAAAAGAATTCATTCATAACTTAGGAAAATCATTTCTCTATTCAATCTTGAAATTCCCCTAATTAACTGGAATCTCAGTTCTTATCTAAAAGTGTTTGTCATTTGAAAACAACAGTTTTCATTTTGGAAATCTGATTCATTTATACGAGTTGAAATCCTTGGGTTAAATTCAAATTCTCAAAAATAATACTTTAAAAATGATTTAACTCATAATGACTAGTATAATATCATTAATCCCTAGTTTCAAATTACAGAATTCAATTTGAATATTGAATTCAAATTTAAATTAAAGTATTTAAATTCCAACACTTAATCCAGTTATTCAAAATAAATTTCCATCTTTGAAATTCCATTTCAAAAGCTTTTCACTTCTATTCCAATTCCATTTCGAAAACATTTGAATTTAAAAATTCAAATTTTAAACTACTTCAAAAATCTGTGACTTAATCGATTTCCTCGTGAAATCCATATTGGTGTGTGTATAAGTGTGGTCCAGGGGTTTTACACACAATAGTGCACAACATCAATCATCACAGATATATCAGTATCGATAAGCGATATAATCAATAACGCTTATCTTTATTTACAGATTCATTGATAAAGTAAATTTATCAATCACAAAGATTAATCATTACAATTTGATGTGGGTTTCGGATAACCAACTGGAATCCGACTCCCTATCGCATCGAAATTTAAATGTCGTTTACGGGCAAAAGGGTTTTCACTTCAATACAGAATCAAATCATAAATCATAGTTCAGCACAGAATAATTCACATCACGCAGTGTTACAATCACAACAGAAATATCAATTCAATAGACAACAACTGATGATAGTCAATTATCTTCATGATTAATTATTCTTAATGATTAAATTAATTAAATTTAAAATTTATGATTCCTTGATCAATTATCTTAATTAACTACTAATTATAGATTTATTAACTTTGACTATCTGATTAAGAATTCGTAATTACAATTTAATTAAACACTTAA
The DNA here is from genome assembly GCA_030765085.1 of Allium cepa. Classification (NCBI taxonomy): domain Eukaryota; kingdom Viridiplantae; phylum Streptophyta; class Magnoliopsida; order Asparagales; family Amaryllidaceae; genus Allium; species Allium cepa. The sequence continues at coordinate 219,411,593 of CM060928.1, forward strand.
TTGTTAATTAACCAAATCTTTAATTTCAATTTGACTAAACTATAGTCTCCTAGTTAATTACAATTTTAAATTAATTATTCACTCTTAATCACCCTTTTTAAACAAATAAATAGTAATGGTTATTTGTCTTAATTAACCTTTAAAAATCTTCTTTAACTTTGAAATTAAATCATTACCAACTACAAAACTTAAAATTTTAATTAATGTTAAAACTTATCTTATATTAACTACTAATTTTAGTTTTAATTGAATTTTTTTTTAAATATTCTTAAGTATTTTCTTAAATAATTAAAACCTATAGCAAATTCTTAACTAAAACTATTCAACATAAATTAAGTCATAAGCACTTAGGCTTGTTGAAATGATTAGCTGGAACATACTTTTATAAGACTGCAGAATAGAAAAATCAAAACCCGAGAATGCCCCAGGTTTTACTCGAGTAAACCTCGCGTTTCCTTCCATTTTCCCCGAGAACTCCCCCTGTCACCTTCGTTTCTTCTTCTTCCTCTTTTTTTCCAGTTTAGAGTTTAAATTTACTTAAGTTTTTTTTTTAAAACTAAACAACAGGAAGTACACTCGTGAACGCGAGTTCCTCCACGAAGCCAAGCCTGCATTTCTCGAGTTCAACTCGAGGCTTCCCATCTGCAACTCACTGATACCCTGACACGTGCACATGCACGCGAAGCTCCGCCACCAATGGTCGAGTCGCCACCCACCGCCAAGTCTCAGACCATCTCCACTTTCGATTTCAACCACCAAACTCTCAAAACTATTTCGAAATCAAAATCGAGCTCATCGGTTCCCACCAGAAACCCAATCATCTCCAATAAATCGCCTCGCATCCCCACGTCATGTCACTGGCGACTAAGCAACTCCGACCGAAGCAACTTCACCCACTTACGTCTCTCCTCCCACAGTCCGGTCAAGCTCGATCAACTAGTGGTGGAGGAAACGCTTCCTCCCCGTCCTCAACCAAAACAACTACTAAAACCCTAAACTCGCTTCGACCCACCAATTCACGCAATAAGAAAATTATCTGATAATTTTCTTGAAGTCACTGATTAATAAACTAGCTTCGAACCAAGTTTTAACATTTAAAATTGAATGAATTGTTAGAAATTGAAAAAAAACAGATTTTGTTCAAACGTGAGATTCCCTTGGAACACTTGATTTAAAATCATCATATTAATCTTAAAAATCATGTCTTTGTATACTTATTCAAATTAAAAATCAAATCTATGGTTTTACTTGTTTGAATTTATAACATGATTTTTTTTTTTGCTTGTACTGCAAAACAAGTATACAGAGTCCAATGTTTTCATTCTTTAGCTTAAACAATTTTTTTTTCAGAGGCATATACACACCCATTTACTGATATGCATCATCAATCTGTACACATATGAGCACACAGGTGTACATTCAAACAAGTTACCAAATTCACTCATTTCATTCATCATTACAGAGCACAATTTTTAAGATAAAAGGTTGGGTTTTTAAGGAGAGTTGCTCAGCTGAAGTTGATGAAGAAACAAAGAACAGAAGAAACTTTGTTGTTTGGAAACTGCAGATTTGATTTTTTTTTTGTCACTGTCTTTCTAAATAATCAGAGTGGTTTAGGAAGAAGCACATTGTTTTGATGCTCTGAAACTATCAAACATACTTATATATGTACTCTGAATCATATCAGATGCTTTACTACCCGATCAAATCAAAGATTCAACAAAAACTACAATTATTTATGTAAGTGTAATAACCACTAAACACGGTAAGGGTGTATTACTCATAGGTAAAAACAAAGAAGTCAAATAAAAGAAAGAAAGTTTGCTCACATGTTTTGCACAGGAAGAAATAAAGAGTGATGTTTTTGAGCCTGTACACTTTTTTTTCTTTAAACTTTGATGTTTTCCAGGTTGCTTGAGTTTTTAAATTTCTTGATGTTTGGTTTTCTTTTCTTTGCTTGCTTAGAGATAAAAGCATTAAATGCACAAGTACTTTGTATATATAGATGTAAAGTTGAATTTTACTTTGTTTTAAATTTTCACTTGCCTACATGCTTATCTACAGGTTTTATTCCTATTTGTATAACCCTGGTTTGCCTTTTTCTTTATGTACATATTATAAAGTTATAGGCATGGCTGAAAACAGACTTCAACATTTCGAATGACTACAACATTGCTACCATTTAATGCCAAGTACCTTACATCTCTACTTAAATATTATATTTGCTATCTTCTTTTACAAGCACACTTATACATGACTTGTTTTCTATTTGAGCATGGGTTTGTTTGACTATCCTGATTTTTATCTCGGCTGATGATTTTATGTTTGGTGGCTGATATCATGTACATAAATCAATTTATTTGATTTATTTATTTTGCTTATTTATTTGTTTGAATACTTTTATTTGCATTGCCTTAGTTACAGTTATTTGTTTATAAAATTTTAACTCAAGTATAAACACACTTTTATACTTAAACAAAGTTTTAAAATCTTACCTTTCCTTTATTTTTAAACTTATATTATTAAATACTTAATTTACTTAAAATTATTTCAAACTTATGTACATTTTTATAAGATTTGTTTTATATTTACAATCGTAGTTTCCCAAAGTACATACATATATTATTTTATTTTTATACTAATGTTTTGCTTGTATATGAACATATAAGGTTGCTGTCTTGTATGAATACTTGATTACATTTATTTCTTTTGCTTTAAAATGGTGGCTGCACTTATTATATTCGTCTTGTTTTATATTTGTACTTTATTTTATTACTTTGCTTTGTTTTTATAAGCTTATGCCTAACTTCTTTTATTTATACTTTTGTTTTATTTATTTTGCATATTAATTTACAACTTTGTTTCATATTTAAATGTCGTTTCTTTTCTTTTCTTATGACTTACATATTAATTTTCAACTTAAATACTTATCGTCTTGTATTTTTATTTCTATTTATTTTAAAAACCATTTATTTAAGATTTTATCTCAAATCCAATATATACATATATATTCACATATATACAAATTTTCAAATTCATATGACTTAATATAATTTCTATTTGAATCGGGGAAACTCGCTGCCCTTTATAATCAATTTTACAATTTTTAATTCAAAAATTCATTTAAATTATCAATTTAAATTCATAAAAATCCTGAGTCGTTACAGTTATTGGATGGCAAGGATCCAAGATTATTAAGTCTAAAGTCTAATCGTATGTGTAATAATCCGGCCCTTTAACCCTTAATATCGACACTAGTACTTTCACAATATTCATGTGAATACCTAAGTGTTGGAAAGACAGATTGTTGGGGTAAATAAAAAGAAAAAGAAAATGAACAAGGAAGAATGAACACAACATTAGAATCTCATAGTGGAATGATAACATATAATATCAAAAAGATAGTACACAGTGTCATTCTAAGATACATGTAACATCCTGTATTTTCGGTTCGTCAAATTTGGATACTTAATTTGTATAAATATTCAGATTTGAATTAAATTATAACAAAATCTATGTTTCAAATTTAGATTTGATTTTTGATGACATATTCATAATTTAACTTTTATAGAATTTTTCATAATTTTTAATTTGGAAAATAATTAAATTTTCATCTGACGTTTTTTGCGGCAAACGACTGTACTTTTGAAACTTCATAGAATAAGTTTACTTGTCTATTTTATTTTTGTTTTATGATCGTCTCATATTGTTATGCGCGATCATATTTTATTTTTGTCGTTCATTGCTTGTACATAAACATGATTTTTGTGCAGTGTCGGACCGTAAAACTTTTAAAAACAAAACTCACATAAAATTATACGTGCAACCTTCTTTTCTCACCAGATGTTCGTACTTTTTTATGCACACAACATGAAGATATATGCTCTATTCTTTGTAAAACATGAAAAGCAACATAATTTATATTTCCATTCTCTACATGAACACACAGTGGCCTTCCTTTGTCCCTCTCTCCATATTCATTTCCTACTTTTGAAAAATCAAGAAAAGAAACAACATAGTGAAATCCAAAATTCTATATCAAATTGGATACGCATCTAAAAATCATGAAACTCGATTCAATGGGTTTGTATAGGTGTAGTGACCAAGTTCTGGGAGTTTAATGGTGTTCAACATTGATTTTGATGGGTTCGGTTTTGTACAGTAATGGGTTGGGACTAAGTTTTTCTTTCCGTTCAAAATGAAGCGACTAGAGGCTAAGTTGGGCTTGGATCTAAGGTTGTCGAGGGAAGTCGCACCTTTTGTGAAGTTTTGGTGAGGGTCGGTTGTCGTTGGGGTAGTGCGACATTTTGACTATCGCATGGCATTCTTGGAGCCAGCTTCCTCTAGGAAAGCGTCGAGCTTTGAGTAGTAGGGGCGACCATAGTGTGAGCGTGAAGGCGGAACTACTGGTTGATTCGAATTACAAAATCATAAGGTTTAGTCGAAGTTAGGGTACATGACTATGCACATTTCAATGATTTTCGGGTGTATGTTTTTGAAAATGAAGGGAGGAGGAAAAAGCTTGTTTATCTGGTCAGGTAACAATCTTAGACCGGGCTGTTTGTTTAGGTGAGAACTTTTTTTTATTTGTTATATGTTTTAAATAATTAAGCATGTTAAAACTCTGAAAATTCGTATCGTGCTCATATGGAATTCGATTGACTTAAAATTTTTTGCATTGTGCTTGTATTGACGAGTATAACATTTTAGTGTAACCTGCCGGTAGCATTGGATATGTAAGAATTTATGACATATTTAAACGACATGATTTAAATCATGTTATTATAATAACGTCGATCAAAATTTATACACCTTATTTATTAATGTTTATTTGGCCAAATTAATTATTGTTGAGTTAAACTGGATCGAATATGGTAATTGGACATGGGTGTAGTAGAATAAAACACCTTCTGCTAATTAAATTAATTTGGCAATCAATTAGCAGAATAAATCTCCGTTCTGCTATTTTATAGATTTGGACATTTGATTATATATCGTAAATGAAGATATATTAACTAATGATGGTTAAGTGTTGGATTTAATTACACAGTCGTGGATTATGTAAATATCTGTTATTAACTTGAAAAGTTAAATTGAGTAATATGCTAGCTTATTTAAGTACTGTGGTGATCGTTAAGCCTCCTTCAAAATTTGAAAAGCTAATTATTGATTTGAAAGTTATTTTAAGAATAATTATTTTTATTTAAGGTTTAAAGATAATTATTATTTAGTAATAAGATTTAAAAAGGTAATAACATATTCATAATAATTATATTTTAAAGATAATTTATAATTGTTTTAATAACGGTTTAAGTTAATTATTTTATTAATATGATTCTTAAAGGTTATTCCTTAATAAATGTTTAATTATTATTTTGAATTTATTTAGTTATTGTTTTAAAAATGTTTTTAATTTTAATATAATTACTTACTTAAAATGATTTCACAATACATTCATATTTATTTAAAGTTAATTAATTATATTGATTAAATTATTTGATTATATTTAAAGGATAATTAGTTTTTATATTAATATTAGTTTAAGGTCAATTAATTATTATTTCGATAACATTTTAAATTAATTAATTGTTATATAAATATTGTTTCGAAGTTAACTTATTAATACAATAATAGTGTTTGAAATTATTTTGATATATTATTAGATAGATTCTAAAGTATTATTTTAAATAAGATTTGATTAACATGAAATAGAAAGATGTTCAACTAGTAATTTGTTATTCAAAGCTATTTTAAAAAACTTTTGGTTTATCAAGAGGACTTTATTAAATTAAAGAGTCCATTAGTGATTTGGATTAAATATGGGAAGAGTTTAATAAATGGCTTTGGATAATGTAATATCCCGGAATTTTTAACAATATCAGTTTAATAATCTGTATTAAAAATTAAATTGATATTGATATTTTGTTCATAATTATTCAAATTGGTTTAAAAATCTTATTTAATAAATATTCAATTGGTTATTTTATATTTTAAAAATAATAAATTGATTTCTATTTATATTATAAATATATGGTTTATATTTAAATTAGATTAACATTGTTTTAATTTTAATAAATAAACCATATTCTTCTAACTCTAATGTTTTTAGTAATTTGAAAATTTGTTTTATTTAATATTTAATCTTTTCAAAGTAAATAAATGATTTTGGTTTAAATTTAATAAACGAACCATGTTTTAAAATTCTAATATATACATTATAAATTAGAAATTTTGATTTTAATTAGTGTTGAGTTTTCAAAGACTATTTCATAAAATAAATATATGATTTTAAAAATTGATAAGAAAAAAATATTAAATGTTTAAATTAAATTAGATTGAGTTTTAAATTTAGAATAAACAAACAAAATGGTTTTATGACTTAATAAAATAGATATTTTATTGATAAAAATATAATTTCTTGTAAATTGATTTTTAATGTAATAATAAGATATTTATAAAAAGCAATATTAATATTGTATTATCTTTATAAATAAGTTTTGAATAGAATCTGTAATTTTTATTTCAAATTGAATTTATATTCATAACTTGATTTGAAATTAATTGATTTTGAATTTAAATTCAAAAGTATAAAATCTTAATTGTTTTAATCTTTAATATGTATAAGTTTCAATTTGTAAAACATGACTTGATTTTATTTTCATTTATAAATTTATACACATGTTTAAAAAAATAAACTAACAAACTAGTTTGGCTTAATACATACATTAACTATTATATTAGCATTTAAAATTAATTTACTAACTACCTTAAAAGGACAAGTGTATGAATTTAAGCAACATATAAACAAGTGTTCTAAAATTAAACATTAATGTGACAAATGTTGAATATTTCATACAAGTGTCAAATTGTGTTTTCATTTTCTAAATTTAATAAATTCATAAATTAGATTATATAAGTATGCATCTTCATTTCTAATTCCTTTTTCTAATCTTAATTCTAAATTAAAGAAACTTCCCATGTTCTGTTCTCAAACCAGAGAAAACCACTTCCCAGCAAACTATTTCAAAATCTGTAGCATGCTTATTCAAAAAAAAAAATTATAATAAAAATCAAAACCCCTCATTCTTTCCAAAATCAGTAAGTCACTCCACCATAAACAAATCATGCTCAAGACAACCTGAACATATAAACCCAAAATTAGTAAATTCTTCAAAATCAACTGCATGTTCAAAATCCCTGTGCAAATCTAAAATTTGCAGTCTGCATATTCAACTTCCTGAAATCAAATTAGGCCTGCATTCTGTTTTAAAGCCTGGAAATGAAATAATCTGCATTCAAGTGATCTAAGTCAGGAAATCATAAGAAATCTGCATTCTTGTCTCTGGGATCATCTGCATATCATTTCAAACATGGAGTAAATCAAGATCTAGCAAAAGCACCTGCACCATTTTCCCTGCAAATTCAAAACAGAGGGTCTGCATCTTTTAAATAAAGGTGAGTAACTTTTAACTTTTTAAAATTTAAAAAAAAGGTTGCATGCTAAAATGTTTAACATAGATAAACATTTCCTGTGTGATGATAAATTTGCTGTGATATGTATTTGTTTGCATGCAGTATTTTCTGTTGTCTCTGTTGTTCAAGAAACTATGACAAATCTTTATCTTTTAATTTAATTCCTGATGTAAGGAAATTTATAAAGAAAAGTTGTTTGATTATCTTAAGTCAATGCTTAAATTTAAGTAAGAAAAAAAGATAATAAGTATTTTTCACTGAAAAACACAAAGAAGATTAGTATAAGATAATTTTAACCAAAATTAAAATAGGTTAAACTTGTAATGCAGTTTCACAAATATAAAGCATTAACCATCACTTGATTTTTAGATCAAGAATTAGGATTTTAAAGTGATAGATGAAGTTACAGTTGGGGTTTTATCTGTTATAGAATTTTTAGCAAAATCTGATGATTTTTGATTTGGAAACCTTGAGTTATTTCTGGGTGATTGTGTAGGGATAGGAGATGATGGAAAAAATCTTGAATGTTGATAAAATTGTCAGAGTAATTGCAGATTTGGGAATTCTACTTTTAAACCCTAGTTTTGCTAGGTACTAAGAAATCGGCCATATTGGCTTGTATTGATCGAGTGTTACAAACTTTTGAGGATTGAAAGTTTGGCCGTAGTTGAAGGCGAGTGCGGTGTAGTTGATCATCAGGTGGTCGGAGGTGAGAGAAGTTGTCGTTGACAGGTTTAGAAGGGGGAAAACCTGTTTCTGTTTCCAGGTTTGGGTTTAAGAATCTCGAACTTGAATTCGAGAGTTGAATCTTGAATTGATGTTTGTGGTGGGTAGCTAGGTCGGTTTCTGATGAGATGCGATCATCGTTGGCGATCTTCAATGGCCGGAGTCACTGTGCATATGCATGGTGAAGTAAGGGTACATGTGATGTTTGGTTAGCTGAAAGGTGACTAGGGTAAACCCTTGTTTTGACTCGAAGTGATGGAGTGGTTTCCTCGGAGATGATGGGTTGAGAACTCGAACCAGTTTTGTGGGGATTAGGTGTTCTGTTTTACAGGTTTTAATAACCTGTAGCATCTGGGTTTAAAAATTTGTAAACCCTGAATCTTTTAAATGATTAAGAAAATTTAAATCATATTTGAATTCCAATTTTGAATTTATTTGAATTCAAGTTAATTTAAAATCCCAGTTTAAATAAAATGAAGTTTAAAAGAAAATTTAGCTTAAGTTACTACTTTATTTTGATGAAGTAGTTTAATCTTTTAAAAATGAGGTTCTGTTGAAAATCTGAGAAGGATTTGAAATTCAAATTTAAAATATGGAAATGAATTGCAGCTTTTAAAAATTAAAGAAGGTTTAAATTTGACAAAATTTTTACAAAATATAAATTAAGGTATTGAAAGATTAAAAGTTATAAATAGTTTAAACTTTGATAAGTTTAAATTATTTGCACTTAAACTTATATTTAAATTTAAATTTGAAGGTAATTTCAAAGGTACTTTGTTTCAAAACAAAATTTGAGTTTTAAACATAATTTAGAAATGTTTTATTTTAAAATTAAGTTAAGAATGAATGTTTTGAAATAAATTTATTAAAAAGGTAATTAAGAATTAATTAATTTATTTATTTAATTAATTTATAAGATTTAATGAATAATGATTAGGGGTTAGTCAATTTGAAATTTAGATCATTAATTAGATTATTAATTAATGATAAATAAATTATTAATTAAGTAATTAAGTTTTAATCAAGTTTAATTAATTAAATAATTAGACTTTAGTTAATGGATGATTAAAGATAATTAAATTTGTAATTAATCTCAGTTAATTACTAAAGAAAAATAATTAAAGAAGGGTTAATGAAGGTCATTAACCAGGATTATTTAAATAATTAATTAATGTGATTAATTTTTTATAATTAATTAGATTAATTAATTTAATACTAATCAATTTGGAATTATAGAGTATAATTACTTAATGTAATTAACTTGGTTTAATGAGATTGTTTATTTTAATTAATTAAGTTTAATTAATTTTAAACACTTGGATTTTAAACATAATTTTTGTATGTATTTTATGATTTGGAAATTACTTAGTTAAGTAATTGTTTAATAATTACAGGTTGTAATTAAGGGGAGATGTTTAAGAATGAGGTAATTTGAATTAATTATTTAGTAATTAATCAAGGAATTAATTAAGAAATAATTAATTTAGTTTAATAAAGTAATTAAGTTAGTTAATTACTAAATGTAATTAATCTGGGATGATTAATAATTATGAGTTAATTACTTAAGGTAATTAATTTAAGAAATAATTATAGATCATTAATTATTATAATTAATGATGTAATTAAAGTTGATTAATTAATCAATAATAGGTAATTAAAGGTAATTAATTAATGTAATTAATTAAGGATTAATGTAATTAATTATGATTAATTAATTAATTGAAGTAATTAAAGGTTAATTACTGTTTAGTTGAGAATAATTAATTCATGAAATTAATTGAGGATAATTACATGAATGTAATTAAGGGTAAGTAATCAAGGGTGATTAACTAAGGTGATTAATAATGAATGATTAATTTATTGTAATCAATTAAATGATTAAGTAAGTAAGATTTATATTGATGAAGTAATTAATTTAATTTATTTTAAATTAATTGAAAATGGAGTAATTAATTTAATTCATTTTAAATTAATTATATGGTGATGAATAAATCATTACTTATGGATAGATGGGTGAACTTGATTGTCTTGAGTGGATGTAATCTCAGTAATGAGATATATAACATTGTGTGGTATGGATGTTTGATTGTACTGTGATGATAACATGGGTTATCTATTGTGATGGTGATATATGGAATATCTATTTGATTTTGATAATGTGGATTACCTGTTATTTGATAAAGTTGATTATCAATTGTGATTGTGTGTTATCTATCTGTGTATATAGATACTGTATTCAATTGTTTTAAACCTTTAAAACAACTTAGACCTAAAAGACACGCTTTGGATTTCGATGAGACCACGATCGGGTTTCCATATTTGGATATCCGAAAACCACATCGATTCCAAATAACGTTAGGTCGTGAATCCAAATGGAGCTTTGTGAAGACTCGAGGTGTAAGGACTATACGTCAATATAACTCTGTGGGTGATTCCGTAATGAGTTGACGGAATAGTACTTATAGGTTCGAGATGGTGGTTCAGAGTGCAAGGGTTATTGTCGTTAACTCTGAGGGTGATTCCAAAATGAGTGTAACGAGATAATGCCTTCGGTTTCGTTCGAACCCGGAACGAACTTGTATGGATTGAATGCTTTCAGAACATTGTCTGGTGGACGATGAGCATTCTAAGTGATATTTCCTATAAAGGTAATCGTAGCCTCAAGCCTCATCAACCGGGAATGGCTAAAACAGGGGAGGTGCAACAAGGCTTCGTGGGTAGCCCCCACTTGAGAGTGAGATTTACCCTTGTCTAAAGGTCCCTTTTTATTTCGGCTGTGTGGACGGTTTTGAGCTCCAACCGTCGGGGTTATCTTGTTCGGAACTGTTCAGTAAGGAATGAGTCCGGCCTTGTGTTGCAGGGGAGTGGGCGTACTCCTCGGTACGGTAATCTAGGCCATGTAGTGTGACGGGCGGTACCCTAGTAGCCCTGCCATTATATGGAATCCAAAATCCAATAAGTGCCTACAGTTTTGATTGTATTACCCACTTTTGTGGCTAGTAGCTGGAATTTAATCATGTAACAATTTCGGCTATTTCATATTTATTTGAAAACCCTAGACTCTATTATAATATCATCGGATTTCCTATCAAATGTTTTGGTTAGCGTAAGGTAAAAACTTTTCCATGTTTATGTGTGGGAGGTCTTACGTGATACCTTTCTTTTCAAAAGGTTTTTGAAAGCTAAGCAACTTTAACCTGTTTCTCACACCAGACCCATGTCTGACCCAGAGTTTACCTTTTGTTTTCATAAACTCTTGGGTACTCAAATTTTTACGAGTAGCCAAGGGAATTCAGGTTAGCTTTGACGAATTGTGGAGAAGCAATGGAGCAGGAGGCTTCTGCGTGTAGATATAAATAGTTTCCGCTGTGTAGTTTTCTCTGAGTTGTTTCTTGTGCTGTATTGAGTTGTATAACTAGATAGGTGTTTATAACTGTCTAGTATATGATGTGTGTCTGTGTAACTCTGATATTTGTTGTAAACTATGTAATATTTATGTTATTAATATAGTTTATTCGTTCCACTGTTTAGATTCTGATGTTATTTCTTTCTTCTCTTCTTTCTATTCTCTTTTCTATCCATTTCTTTCTTAAAAATGATGCGATTTTCTATGATAAGAAAGTCAGGTCGTTTCACTTGGTATCAGAGCATTAGGTTGAGTGAATACCTAGGCTCTGTAGTAGTGTCTTTCTTGAGAGAGCGAAATTGTAATTTATATATATATATATATATATATATATTTCTACCTATCTGTTTGGTTACCTGTTCGGGTTTACCAATATAGGTTATAAAGGTAGATGGGGTAGTAGTGTGTGTAACACGACTACCATTGGTTGGAGTTTGAATGTGTGAGGTTGGAAGTGTATCTGTCGAGACTATAGACCTAATACCGTCTTAAGTGAGCTTTGTAGTGATAAGGGACTTCATTGATCTCTGAAGGAAACTTGTTAAGGTTCAGAGTTAATTCTTTGAAGTTGGATAAGTAGAATTTGGATCTGTTGATTGAGCAGAAGCGAGTGATGGTATTTTGATACATCTGGAAGTAGTAGCTGCATGATGAGATGCAGTGACTATGGATGTTCTCGAAGATGTTTTCTTTGGAACAAGTTAAGGAGGTGAGTCTGCTCGGTGTTGTGGCTGTGTTCAGCTGGAGTTTCTGTTTGCTTTGAGGTTTGAGTTTCTCGAAGAACTTTGATTTGGAATTCTTTAGCATTTGTGGCAGCAGTGCAGCTTGGAGTGTTCTCAGTGTTGGGAAGAGATCTTCTGGCTTAGCAGTTTTTCTGAAGTGGAGTTCAGAAGCATTTGAGTGGACCCGTTTCTTCGATGGGTTGGCTAGTTGAGAGTAAACTGTTCTGTTTGGTAAAGGAAGAACAATTTTTCTTGAATTTGGTTTGGGCCGATCGCAAAAGTGACTTGCGATTGTTTGAGCAATCTCTTGGGTTATCTGAGCTTTCTTATCGACTGGAATTTCAGGAGTGGTACCATGGTTCAGCTTTATAGAAGAATGGTTCCAAAAGATTGAGTTGGTGTAGCGGCTCAGAGTTTTGGGGGAACTGTTGAGAATTTCTTATGGATTTCCTGAATCATATCTCTGAGGTGTGTTGTCCTGTTTGTGCTCGTGTTCTTCTTCAGCATTTTCTTCTACTTCGGATCATAGTTGAGCAACGGAAGCAGTTTGGAAAGTGTATCTACTTTTCTTTTCTGGACAAAAGAAGTTGTTGTCTTCTGATGTTGAGGAGTAGAGTTTGAGATTTTGATCTTGGTTGATCTTGAGGAGATCATTTTGTTGTGTTGATTGGTTCTGTTTGTTTCTAGAGACATCAGCGAAGGTTGAGCTGATCAGTTAGGCTATAGACAGCCCAGGATCGTCTGAAGAGTTTTGTGGATAAGAGTCGGAGGGATTTGGATTCTGAAGTTGGAGATTTAATTTTTGGATAAGTTTTCTCCGATCAAAAGTGAGCTATAAGTTTGGGTAAGTCTGAGAAGTTAGCTCTGAAGAGTTTTGGATCTTTTCTGTGATCTAGGAGATTAAGTGATTGATCTACAGGATTGAATTACCAGTTTGGATAACTGGGATTCGATGAGTTTCACGTATCTCTGAGGAGTACGTATATGATCTATCTCAGGTTTTGGAACCAGCAGTTCTGGAGTTTTGGTTGTTGTGTCAGACTCGTCTGTAGTTTGGTATCTTTTCTAAGTGTTATAAAAATAGATGAATAGGAGCTTTTATAGCTTCATAGTATTGTTTTTTTGGATTCTTTAGAGCGAGTAACCCGATATACACACACACACACACACACACACATATATATACTTGGGGAAAACTCGATGAAATTTTATCCAGAATTTGTCTGGATAATTAGATTTGTTTGATTGGTTGAATTGGTTGTTATGGTTGTTAGCATAGGTTTGATATATGCTTGTGTTTTAAAATTAAATCTTTAATGAGATTATTAAATTACCTTTGTTTTAAATTTCGAGGACGAAATTCTTTTAAGGGGGAAGGATTGTAATATCCCGGAATTTTTAACAATATCAATTTAATAATCTGTATTAAAAATTAAATTGATATTGATATTTTGTTGATAATAATTCAAATTGGTTTAAAAATCTTCTTTAATAAATATTCAATTGGTTATTTTATCTTTTAAAAATAATAAATTGATTTCTTGTGACGCCCCACCTCTATACCCACGCTAGCCAAGAACACTACGGTGCAGTGATGTCAACTAGCATGGAGAATAAGGCTGTTGAGGAGCGACCATCCATGAGATTGCTTATCACACGGTGGCTATAAATAATCTTCAGAAACAAACATAGAAATAAACATAACACAAATCTGTCACAGACCTCCATATCACAAAGGCGGAAGAAGATATGAATATATATAACTAACACATGAAAGTGTACATCAGAGTAGTGGTCAAAAAAATCCACAATATTAAAAAAGAATAGCAACACATGCTATACAAAAGAATACAACTATGAGTCTATATCTCAAGTGTATACAACAAAAACTGCTAATCTAAATAGTTAGCCAAAAGTTAGAGTAGCAAACCCCGGGAAGAAGTCAACCAGAAGCACCTGTAACATCTCGGTCTGACCCGAGTATTATTTAAGAAAATAATAAACGGATCAGTCTAGCTATAAATATCAGATGACATGGTATAAAATAAAAGTTATGGCATAAACATAAAATATACATACTGACATACTACTATAAGTATGCAAATGATGATCAACAGAAGATCAATCAATAAGGGATAAATCGATATCACGAGAATCTTCTCAAAGATCCAAAGAGGGCATCATACCCTAAACTTGTACTCATAACAAGTCAATGACATAAATTCCAGAAATCAACACAAGAACTCCAGAAATCACAGAAAAAGGGAAAGAGGCCTATCACATGACGGTCCAAAGACCATGGGGAGCTACCCCATATGGGTGAGTCGGAATCACCCAGATGAGGTCTAGGCTAACCAAAAAGCATAAAGGTATGTGTGAGTGGAATCACACAAATAGTGTCTAGCCTAACCTCACAATAAAAAGGTATGTGTGAGTGGAATCACACAAATGGTGTCTAGACTAACCCTTGCGGACAAAGAGATATGTGTGAGCCGGAATCACACCAATGAGGTATAGTCTAACCTTGCAAACATAGAGACATCGCACAATTGCTAGTCTAAATCATAAAATGATCATCATGATCAACAGGAAGTGTCAATTACACTAAGTTAGTAAATATAAAGTTTAGTTTCATGTCCCATAACCACTAGCTTAACTTAAATATTTACGAACATACTGTAAATCTTCACTAATAAAATTGTCACTAGAGGTTCAATCGAACAAGTCCAAGAATTAACCGACGAAGCAAATGCAAGCGTTTCATACTACTTGTTTTACTAAGCCGTTAATTAGATTTCCCATCCGAGTGAGGTAAAGGTTTGTATATACTAATAGATTGGAAAACGGGTTAAGAAAAGAGCTTTGTTATTAAAAATAGAGTTGAAATCATTTTATTGAAAGAGTTATGATATTTACTACTAGTATTGAAACCTTTATATTTTAAAGTGACAAATCACAGAAGCGATTGTAGAAACAATCAATCACAAAGATCACATTCGAAGATGTGATAAAAATCCAAGGAAATCAGCTCAACAAGTTCTATTGAATGTTTTTCAGATAAGATCCCCTACGGAGGGTGGTCCAGGGGGTGGCAACCCCCCAAGGTGGGGGTGCGGGGGAAACGCCCCTGCTACAGGGTTCGACCTGCCCAGTCAGGTCGCGGGGGTCTAAGGGGCAGCGCCCCCGGCGGGGTGCGGGCAGCGCCCCGTCCAAAACGGTACGACCTAGTGAAGACCAAAGGGAGGATATGATCGAGCGACCTAAGGAAGGCGAGCGACTTAAGGGACTCGCAGGTTAGAAGAGGTGAGCGACTTAAGGGACTCGAGGGTTAGAAGAGGTGAGCGACTTAAGGGACTCGCGGGTTAGAATAGGTGAGCGACTTAAGGGACTCGCGGGTTAGAAGAGGTGAGCGACCTAAGGTCTTAACGGCTCGCGACCTAAGGTCACACGACCTAACGGCCTAAGGTCACACGACCTAACGACCTAAGGTGTAACGAGCTAACAGGTAGCGACTTAAGGGACTCGCGACCTAACAAGGTAATAAGGTCGAGCGACCTACGACTTAACGAGGTAAAGGCCTAACGGCCTAGTGAAACACGCGACCTAAAATAGACGCGACCTAAAAGAGGCGCGACCTAACGTGGGAACGACCCAAAAAGGCACGCGACCTAACGACCTAACTAGGTCGAGCGAGTTAAGTGGGGACGAGTTATCTGCCGAACGACTTAGTGGGTAAACGACCTAAGGTCCAACGACCTAACCCATGCGAGCGACCTAATGGGTAGACGACCTAAGGTCCTACGACCTAACCCATGCGAGCGACTTAAGGTCATACGACCTAAAAGGGAACGACCTAAGATCACGCGACCTAACGAGGTAAGCAAGGCCGAGCGACCTAAAGGGGCATGACCTAAAGGTCAGCGACCTACGACTTACGACCTTGCGACCTAACTCCGAGGCAGTGCGACCTAAATGCAGAAAATTCACCAAAACGCTAAAAATTCGAGTTTTTCGCCAATCCAATCCAAACCAAATGCAAATATACATGAAAAAGTGATAGGGAATCATTCCCAACAGTCCAATATAGTTATAGGCTAGAATTGTGAGATAAAAATCTCACCTTTTCACTAAAATGGATGAAGATGAAGATTGAAATGCTATGCAAGGATCAACCACTAGCTTGAATCAATGTCTTCACTTGAATTTTGGAGTTGATGTTGGTTTAGCAATGAAGACTTAGCTTTTGGAGTTTTAATTTTTCTTTCCACTCACCATTAATGCAAAAGCTTGAGTTGGTAGGAATTTATGAAGAGTGAAGAAAAGGAGGGGGTTCGGCTTGAGTTATAATGGCTAAGCTAACCCAAAGTCCAAAGCGGGAAAAGTTAGTGAAATTCCACTAACTCCAAACCTATCAATGTTTATACTTAAAAAGTTGCAAACGAAATTTCGAACTCAATAGAAGTGGTCTCGAGTCCTAATTTAACCGTTTGCAAAAAGTAGCTTCTTGGACCAAAATCCTATTAACGATAAAATATTTAAATATGCGGGTTGTTACAGACTCCCCTCAATATATAAGATGGATATAAAAAGTACCAACCATAAAAGAATATTAACACAAAAAATTTGAAATAGGAAGTTCACCCTAAAGAGATCTGGTGAAACTTCAATTTCTTCCACAACACCTGGCTCAAGAATAGAATCGGAATCTCGAAAGCATCTCCATAATTAAGAAACATAAAATACGTCATATAATAGGAGAAAATTGAGCCGGTAATAAAAGGCGATAAGCCATGGAATCCATACGTACGGTGATAGGAAATGGATCAATATATTGAGGCGCTAATTTTTCCGATCGACTGAAACGTACAACACCCATCATAGGTGAAACATGAATAAATTCTAGATCTAAAACCAGCTTCTCACCGGCCTCAAGCCAACAAGAAGGAGATGTGGCCTTCCCTAGAGTTTCTCGAAAGATGCCATACCAATACTAGATTGGAAGCTATTATTATAGGAAAATTCAATAAGAGGAATATGATCTTCCCAACTTCCACCGACATCAAGCACACAAGCTCGAAGGAGATCTTCAAGAGTTTGATTCACACGCCCGGTTTGTCCATCGGACTGGGGTGATAAGCGGTGATAAAATCTCGAAGACTTTTCCAAAGTCCACTAGTGATCAATGGATCCCGATCGCTAACAATAGAAGTAGGAACTCCATGAATTTAACAACTCCTTTAACAAAGAGTTTGGCCCAAAGAGGAACGGTTCGGTTAGACCGAACATGAATAAATTGGGTGGATTTAGTAAGTCTATCTACTATAACCCATAAGCTATCATGACCCGAACGAGAACGGGGAAGGTCATCTAAAAATCCAAGGAAATTTGGTCCCACTTCCAAATTGGAATTTCTAAAGGCTGCAATAACCTACCAGGCCTTTGGGATAGGGCCTTGACAAGATGGTGAGTCATACAACACTTAACAAAGTTAGCGATATCAGATTTCATTCACACCCAACATTAAAGTCGCTTCATATCCGCGTACATTTTACTACAACAGGGGTGAATGGTAATATTAGAACGATGTGAATCTTCTAAAATATAATGATCTTCTAAAATATAATGACGAAGATCACAAATATTTGGTATGATAAGTCTACCAAACTTTCAAATGTCACCACGAAAATCAATATCGAAGTCTTTCAAACTTTCAATATTAATTTCATCCCTACGACCTTGGCTACGAAGAGCCAATTCGGGGTATAGCCCTTTGAGCTTCAAGAATGCAGTCTAAAAAGAAGGAGGAGCCTCTAGACTACATAAAACCAAGGATGCACATAAATCGGATTTTTACAATCTCGAATCTCACAAGTCGATAGAGTCTTGAGATCATTCCATTCGGATATCATCCTATAAACAACTGCTTGTTGCTTACAACTAAGTGCATTGGCAACACGATTTCCCTTCCGGGAGTATAATGAATATCAAGATCATAAGATGCAAGAAATTCGAGCCAACATGGTTGACACAAATTAAGTTTCTTATGAGAAAATAGATATCCCAATGATTTATAATCGAGGTAGAGAAAAAATTTCTCCACCAAAGATGATTATGCCAAATATTAAAAGCAAAATCAATAGCCGCGAGCACCAGATCAAAAGTGGCATACCTAGTCTCGATCGGCTTTAAAGATTTAGAAGCAAAAGTGATTGCATGTTCTCTTTTCTCAAAAGCTAAAACTTTCAAAATCAAAATCACCTTTATAAAAAAAACTTACATTTTACAAGTCAATTTATTGTGTCTGATTGTCTCATCAAAGCGTTTAGGAAATCCCTATCGATAGCGTTGATCAAGCGCATCGACCAGAATTCTTAAAACACTAAATGGGCAATACAACACAAAATTATCTTTTTATAGGAATTTAAAATATCTTCTTAAAAAGATTTGCAAAATTTTAAATTTCTATTCTCATCCAAAATTAATAAATACAAGATTGGAATTATTGAGATATTCATAGAATACTCGATTTATAAAAGGGATGAAATAGACTGGATAAACTGAATGACACAATATGTCATTCATATAAATCATAACGAGTGCGGAATGTGGTATGTGGAAGGCTAACCTCCGCAACTCGTAGCGATTGTAAACCGACTGTGGCAAGGTCAAACTGGAAAGACCTTAACACCACTCAAAAAGGTTGCTTAGGTGATAATCCTAAGACAAACTCAAAAATACCGGAAAATTCTCAACCGATAAGAATGAGAGAGATATCTCTTTACTCAACATGTGAGCTAAAAGAGCAAAATGATGCCATCGATTTGAAATTGAAATCGCAAAGGAAAAATATGAATCTGCTTAACAGATCGAAAATATCGAAAATGAATAGTCCTTTTGGAAAAATTGGATATGGGCTTTGCAATAAGCCAATCCTTCACGCAAATCAATTCTGAAACCTAAGCAATGCATAACATGCAAATTGGTTCGGAAAGAAAAATCACATGAAATAATTTTCGATATCAATAAAAAAAAGTAGAGTGTTGTGGATCTACTAATCCGGATTCGCAATCCTCAAAGATGTCATCAAGCCCAAAACATAAAAAGAAAGAGAATCATCAAGTTCTTTTGATATAAAAATGATGAGACGAACCCATATCAAAAAGAACTCGAATCGGATAATAAAAAACAAATGAAATCAAGGATTAAATAAGAAGTACCTTGACCTAGAGGAGTTTCGTTAGAAGCTTTTAGCTTTCCTTCTCTTTTGCTAGGTCGCATGGGACATGTAGACAAGTAATGGCCCGAGCCTTTGCAATAGCGGCAATAGAGAGGTTCCGGGCACTTAATTACATAAAGGTCTGTGGAACCACAATTGTAACATTGTTTACGACTACAGGTAGGTGGCTTGGCTACCGAAGTTTCTTGTTCCACCCTCTTCTTGCTTAGAAGTATGGGGAAGACAGAAATATGATGAGTGGAATCTTTGCAATAACGACAAAAGAGTGGTTCCAGACACTCCTTCGCATAGTGGTCCCTAGAACCACAATTGTAGCATCGTCCATGATGAAGGATTGGAGTCTTTGCTACAAAAGCAGGTTGCTTCACCTTCTTATCGGGATAAGGGCTTTTGAACTTAATATGCCTCTTCTTGGACATCCCAATATCACTATCAATTCCTTTATCAGCCTCTTCTTCTTGTAGAGTGATATCTACAAGTTGGTCGAAAGGAACTTGTAGTTTCAAAGGTAAGATCTTTGTGGGATTCTTACTCAAAGCACAGATAAACCTTTGATTATGAGCAAGATCCAAAAGTTGTTGGGCAGACATGAATACGCCATCCAGAGAAGGACTACGGGATTGACCAGCGCTAGGACTGCCATAACTAACCATCTCTTCTTCCTTCAAGAAAGAAAGGAAGAAGAAGGAAAAGATTATTCTCATAATGAATATCAAGCAACCTTGATAGATAGAACAAGGAATCACAAAAGAAAATAGGATGAATCGGTACGAAGACTCGAATTAATCCTAAGGTAGGACTCCTAAGATGGACTTAGGACGATGATCCTTGTTAAGTTATTCTACGTTGTTCCGAAGTTTGGCTCTGATACCAAGCTGTGACACCCCACCTCTATACCTACGCTAGCCAAGAACACTACAGTGTAGTGCTGTCAACTAGCACAGAGAATAAGGCTGTTGAGGAGCGACCATCCATATGATTTCTTATTACACGGTGGCTATAAATAATCTTCGGAAACAAACATAGGAATAAACATAAAACAAATCAGTCACAGACCTCCATATCACAAAGGCGGAAGAAGATATAAATATATATAACTAACACATGAAAGTGTACATCAAAGTAGTGGTCAAAAAGATCCACAACATTACAAAAGAATAGCAACACGTGCTATACAAAAGAATACAACTATGAGTATATATCTCAAGTTTATGCAACAAAAACTGCTAATCTAAATAGTTAGCCAAAAGTTAGACTAGCAAACCCCGGGAAGAAGTTAAGCAGAAGCACCTGTAACATCTCGGTCTGACCCGAGTATTATTTAAGAAAATAATAAACGGATCAGTCTAGCTATAAATATCAGATGACATGGTATAAAATAAAAGATATGGCATAAACATAAAATATCCATACTGACATACTACTATAAGTATGCAAATGATGATCAACAGAAGATCAATCAATAAGAGATAAATCGATATCACAAGAATCTTCTCAAAGATCCAAAGAGGGCATCATACCCTAAACTTGTACTCATAACAAGTCAATGACATAAATTCCAGAAATCAACACAAGAAATCCAGAAATCACAGAAAAAGAGAAAGAGGCCTATCACATGACGGTCCAAAGACCATGGGGAGCTACCCCATATGGGTGAGTCGGAATCACCCAGATGAGGTCTAGGCTAACCAAAAAGCATAAAGGTATGTGTGAGTGGAATCACACAAATGGTGTCTAGACTAACCTCGCAACAAAAAGGTATGTGTGAGTGGAATCACACAAATGGTGTCTAAACTAACCCTTGCGGACAAAGAGATATGTGTGAGCCGGAATCACACCAATGAGGTCTAGTCTGACCTTGCAAACAAAGAGACATCGCACAATTGCTAGTCTAAATCATAAAATGATCATCATGATCAACGGGAAGTGTCAATTACACTAAGTTAGTAAATATAAAAGTTTAGTTTCATGTCCCATAACCACTAGCTTAACTTAAATATTTACGAACATACTGTAAATCTTCACTGATAAAATTGTCACTAGAGGTTCAATCGAACAAGTCCAAGAATTAACCGACGAAGCAAACGCAAGCGTTTCATACTACTTGTTTTACTAAGCCGTTTAATTAGATTTCTCATCCGAGTGAGGTAAAGGTTTGTATATATTAATAGATTGGAAAACGGGTTAAGAAAATAGCTTTGTTATTAAAAATAGAGTTGAAATCATTTTGTTGAAAGAGTTTTGATATTTACTACTAGTATTGAAACCTTTATATATTAAAGTGACAAATCACAGAAGAGATTGTAGAAACAATCAATCACAAAGATCACATTCGAAGATGTGATAAAAATCCAAGGAAATCAGCTCAACAAGTTCTGTTGAATGTTTTTCAGATAAAATCCCCTACGGAGGGGGGGTCCGGGGGGGTGGCAACCCCCCAAGGTGGGGGTGCGGGGGCAACGCCCCTGCTACGGAATTCGACCTGCCCGGTCAGGTCGCGGGGGTCCAGGGGGCAGCGCCCCGTCCAAAACGGTACGACCTAGTGAAGACCAAAGGGAGGATAGGATCGAGCGACCTAAGCGAGGCGAGCGATTTTAAGGTACTCGCGGGTTAGAAGAGGTGAGCGACTTAAGGGACTCGAGGGTTAGAAGAGGTGAGCGACTTAAGGGACTCGCGGGTTAGAAGAGGTGAGCGACCTAAGGTCTTAACGGCTCGCGACCTAAGGTCACACGACCTAACGGCCTAAGGTCACACGACCTAACGACCTAAGGTGTAACGAGCTAACAGGTAGCGACTTAAGGGACTCGCGACCTAACAAGGTAATAAGGTCGAGCGACCTACGACTTAACGAGGTAAAGGCCTAACGACCTAGTGAAACACGCGACCTAAAATAGACGCGACCTAAAAGAGGCGCGACCTAACGTGGGAACGACCCAAAAAGGCACGCGACCTAACGACCTAACTAGGTCGAGCGAGTTAAGTGGGGACGAGTTATCTCCCGAACGACTTAGTGGGTAAACGACCTAACCCATGCGAGCGACCTAATGGGTAGACGACCTAAGGTCCAACGACCTAACCCATGCGAGCGACTTAAGGTCATACGACCTAAAAGGGAACGACTTAAGGTCACGCGACCTAACGAGGTTGGCAAGGCCGAGCGACCTAAAGGGGCACGACCTAAAGGTCAGCGACCTACGACTTATGACCTTGCGACCTAACTCCGAGGCAGTGCAACCTAAATGCAGAAAATTCACCGAAACACTAAAAATTGGAGTTTTTTCGCCAATCCAATCCAAAACAAATGCAAATATACATGCAAAAGTGATAGGGAATCATTTCCAACAGTTCAATATAGTTATAGGCTAGAATTGTGAGATAAAAATCTCACCTTTTCACTAAAATGGATGAAGATGAAGCGTGAAATGCTATGCAAGGATCAACCACTAGCTTGAATCAATGTCTTCACTTGAGTTTTGGAGTTGATGTTGAATTAGCAATGAAGACTTAGCTTTTGGAGTTTTAATTTCTCTTTCCACTCACCATTAATGCAAAAGCTTGAGTTGGTAGGAATTTATGAAGAGTGAAGAGAAGGAGGGGGTTGTGCTTGAGTTATAATGGTTAAGCTAACCCAAAGTCCAAAGCGGGAAAAGTTAGTGAAATTCCACTAACTCCAAACCTATCAATGTTTATACTTAAAAAGTTGTAAACGGCATTTCGAACTCAATGGAAGTGGTCTCGAGTCCTAATTTAACTGTTTGCAAAAAGTAGCTTCTCGGACCAAAATCCTATTAACGATAAAATATTTAAATAAAATATTTAAATAAAAAATCGACAAATATGCGGGTTGTTACATTTATATTTATATTATAAATATATGGTTTATATTTAAATTAGATTAGCATTGTTTTAATTTTAATAAATAAACCATATTCTTCTAACTCTAATGCTTTTAGTAATTTGAAAATTTGTTTTATTTAATATTTAAGCTTTTCAAAGTAAATAAACGATTTTGGTTTAAATTTAACAAATGAACCATGTTTTAAAATTCTAATATATACATTATAAATTGGAAATTTTGATTTTAATTAGTATTGAGTTTTCAAAGACTATTTCATAAAATAAATATATGATTTTAAAAATTGATAAGAAAAATATATTAAATGTTTAAATTAAATTAGATTGAGTTTAAAATTTAGAATAAACAAACAAAATGGTTTTATGACTTAATAAAATAGATATTTTATTGATAAAAATATAATTTCTTGTAAAATGATTTTTAATGTAATAATAAGATATTTATAAAAAGCAATATTAATATTGTATTATCTTTATAAATAAGTTTTGAATAGAATCTGTAATTTTTATTTCAAATTGAATTTATATTCATAACTTGATTTGAAAATAATTGATTTTGAATTTAGTTTGAATTTAAATTCAAAAGTATAAAATCTTAATTGTTTTAATCTTTAATATGTATAAGTTTCAATTTGTAAAACATGATTTGTTTTTATTTTCATTTATAAATTTATATACATGTTTAAAAAAAATAAACTATCAAATTAGTTTGGCTTAATACATACATTAACTATTACATTAGCATTTAAAATTAATTTACTAACTACCTTAAAAGGACAAGTGTATGAATTTAAGCAACATATAAACAAGTGTTCTAAAATTAAACATTAATGTGACAAATGTTGAATATTTCATACAAGTGTCAAATTGTGTTTTCATTTTCTAAATTTAATAAATTCATAAATTAGATTATATAAGTATGCATCTTCATTTCTAATTCCTTTTTCTAATCTTAATTCTAACTCAAAGAAACTTCCCATGTTCTGTTCTCAAACCAGAGAAAACCACTTCCCAAACTATTTCAAAATCTGTAGCATGCTTATTCAAAAAAAAATTATAATAAAAATCAAAACCCTTCATTCTTTCCAAAATCAGTAAGTCACTCCACCATAAACAAATCATGCTCAAGACAACCTGAACATATAAACCCAAAATCAGTAAATTCTTCAAAATCAACTGCATGTTCAAAATCCCTGTGCAAATCTAAAATTTGCAGTCTGCATATTCAACTTCCTGAAATCAAATTAGGCCTGCATTCTATTTTAAAGCCTGGAAATGAAATAATCTGCATTCAAGTGATCTAAGTCAGGAAATCATATGCAATCTGCATTCTTGTCTCTGGGATCATCTGCATATCATTTCAAACATGGAGTAAATCAAGATCTAGCAAAAGCACCTGCACCATTTTCCCTGCAAATTCAAAACAGACGGTCTGCATCTTTTAAATAAAGGTGAGTAACTTTTAACTTTTTAAAATTTAAAAAAAAAAGTTGCATGCTAAAATGATTAACATAGATAAACATTTCCTGTGTGAAAAGTTGCTGTGATATGTATTTGTTTGCATGCAGTATTTTCTGTTGTCTCTGTTGTTCAAGAAACTGTGACAAATCTTTATCTTTTAATTTAATTCCTGATGTAAGGAAATTTATAAAGAAAAGTTGTTTGATTCTCTTAAGTCAATGCTTAAATTTAAGTAAGAAAAAAATATATAATAAGTGTTTGTCACTGAAAAACACAAAGAAGATCAGTATAAGATAATTTTAACTAAAATTAAAATAGGTTAAACTTGTAATGCAGTTTCACAAATATAAAGCATTAACCATCACTTGATTTTTAGATCAAGAATTAGGATTTTAAAGTGATAGATGAAGTTACAGTTGGGGTTTTATCTTTTATTGAATTTTTAGCAAAATTTGATGATTTTTGAATTTGGAAACCTTGAGTTATTTCTGGGTGATTGTGTAGGGATAGGAGATGATGGAAATTTTTTTGAATGTTGATAAAATTGTCAGAGTAATTGCAGATTTGGGAATTCTACTTTTAAACCCTAGTTTTGCTGGGTACTAAGAAATCGGTCATATTGGCTTGTATGATTGACCGAGTGTTACAAGCTTTTGAGGATTGAAAGTTTGGCCATAGTTGAAGGCGAGGGCGGGGTAGTTGATCATCAGGGGGTCGGAGGTGAGAGAAGTTGCCGTTGACAGGTTTAGAAGGGGGAAAACCTGTTTATGTTTCCAGGTTTGGGTTTAAGAATCTCGAACTTGAATTCGAGAGTTGAATCTTGAATTGATGTTTGTGGTGGGTAGCTAGGTCGGTTTCTTGTTACTTTCTCTTCCCGTCCCACCCAATTAATATACTAGGCCCCATTAATAGTCTCTCTCTCTCCCTCCCGTTGGTCGCCTATGTTTATACTGGCGTTTGGATCGGTCTCCTCCCGAATCAATATACTGGCGGGGAAGATAACATAAAATATATATAATTCACTCGTTATGCTTAACACAAAAAGTCAAAGCCCTTGATGAGATGCGATCATTATTGGCGATCTTCAATCGCCGGAGTCACCGTGCTTATGCACGGTGAAGTAAGGGTACATGTGATGTTTGGTTAGCTGAAAGGTGACTCGGGTAAACCCTTGTTTTGACTCGAAGTGATGGAGTGATTTCCTCGGAGATGATGGGTTGAGAACTCGAACCAGTTTTGTGGGGATCAGGTGTTCTGTTTTACAGGTTTTAATAACCTGTAGCATCTGGGTTTAAAAATTTGTAAACCCTGAATCTTTTAAATGATTAAGAAAATTTAAATCATATTTGAATTCCAATTTTGAATTTATTTGAATTCAAGTTAATTTAAAATCCCAGTTTAAATGAAATGAAGTTTAAAAGAAAATTTAGCTTAAGTTACTACTTTATTTTGATGAAGTAGTTTAATCTTTTAAAAATGAGGTTCTGTTGAAAATCTAAGAAGGATTTGAAATTCAAATTTAAAATCTGGAAATGAATTGCAGTTTTTAAAAATTAAAGAAGGTATAAATTTGACAATTTTTTTACTAAATATAAATTAAGGTATTGAAAGATTAAAAGTTATAAATTGTTTAAACTTTGATAAGTTTAAATTATTTGCATTTTAAATTTATATTTGAAGGTGATTTTAAAGGTACTTTGTTTCAAAACAAAATTTGAGTTTTAAACATAATTTAGAAATGTTTTATTTTAAAATTAAGTTAAGAATGAATGTTTTGAAATAAATTTATTAAAAAGGTAATTAAGAAATAATTAATTTATTTATTTAATTAATTTATTAAGATTTAATGAATAATGATTAAGGGTTAGTCAATTTGAAATTTAGGTCATTAATTAGATTATTAATTAATGATAAATAAATTATTAATTAAGTAATTAAGTTTTAATCAAGTCTAATTAATTAAATAATTAGACTTTAATTAATGGATGATTAAAGATAATTAAATTTGTAATTAATCTCAGTTAATTACTTAATAAAAATAATTAGAGAAGGGTTAATGAAGGTCATTAACCAGGATTATTTATATAATTAATTAATGTGATTAATTTTTTTTATAATTAATTAGATTAATTAATTTAATAATAATCAATTTGGAATTATCGAGAATAATTACTTAATGTAATTAATTTGGTTTAATGAGATTGTTTATTTTAATTAATTAAGTTTAATTAATTTTAAACGCTTGGATTTTAAAGATAATTACTGTATGTATTTAATGATTTGGAAATTACTTAGTTAAGTAATTGTTTAATAATTACAGGTTGTAATTAAGGGGAAATGTTTAAGAATGAGGTAATTTGAATTGGTTATTTAGTAATTAATCAAGAAATTAATTAAGAAATTAATTAAGAAATAATTAATTTAGTTTAATAAAGTAATTAAGTTAGTTAATTACTAAATGTAATTAATCTGGGATGATTAATAATTATTAGTTAATTACTTAAGGTAATTAATTTAAGAAATAATTAAAGATCATTAATTATTATAATTAATTATGTAATTAAAGTTGATTAATTATGATTAATTAATCAATAATAGGTAATTTAAGGTAATTAATTAATGTAATTAATTAAGGATTAATGTAATTAATTATGATTAATTAATTATTTGAAGTAATTAAAGGTTAATTACTGTTTAGTTGAGAATAATTAATTTATGAAATTAATTGAGGATAATTACATGAATGTAATTAAGGGTAACTAATCAAGGGTGATTAATTAAGGTGATTAATAATGAATGATTAATTTATTGTAATCAATTAAATGACTAAGTAAGTAAGATTTATATTGATGAAGTAATTAATTTAATTTAATTTAAATTAATTGAAAATGGAGTAATTAATTTAATTCATTTTAAATTAATTATATGGTGATGAATAAATCATTACTTATGGTGGATGGGTGAACTTGATTGTCTTGAATGGATGTAATCTCAGTAATGAGATATATAACATTGTGTGGTATAGATGTTTGATTATACTGTGATGATAACATGGGTTATCTATTGTGATGGTGATATATGAAATATCTATTTGATGATAATGTGGATTACCTGTTATTTGATAAAGTTGATATCAATTGTGATTGTGTGTTATCTATCTGTGTATATAGATACTGTATTGAATTGTTTTAAACCTTTAAAACAACTTGGACCTAAAGACACGCTTTGGATTTCGATGAGACCGGGATCGGGTTTCCATATTTGGATATCCGAAAACCACACCGATTCCAAATAACGTTAGGTCGTGAATCCAAATGGAGCTTTGTGAAGACTCGAGGTGTAAGGACTATACGTCAATATAACTCTATGGGTGATTCCGTAATAAGTTGATGGAATAGTACTTATAGGTTCGAGATGGTGGTTCAGAGTGCAAGGGTTATTGTCGTTAACTCTGAGGGTGATTCCAAAATGAGTGTAACGAGATAATGCCTTCGGTTTCGTTCGAACCCGGAACGAACTTGTATGGATTGAATGCTTTCAGAACATCGTCAGGTGGACGATGAGCATTCTAAGTGATATGTCCTATAAAGGTAATCGTAGCCTCAAGCCTCATCAATCGGGAATGGCTAAAATAGGGAGGTGCAGCAAGGCTTCGTGGGTAGCCCCTACTTGAGAGTGAGATTTACCCCTGTCCAGAGGTCCCTTTTTATTTCGGCTGTGTGGACGGTTTTGAGCTCCAACCGTCGGGTTATCTTATTCGGAACTGTTCAGTAAGGAATGGGTCCGGCCTTGTGCTGCAGGGGAGTAGGCGTACTCCTCGGTACGGTGATCTAGGCCACGTACTGTGACGGGCGGTACCCCAGTAGCCCTGCCATTGTATGGAATCCAAAATCCAATAAGTGCCTACGGTTTTGATTGTATTACCCACTTTTGTGGCTAGTAGCTGATTTAATCATGTAACAATTTTGGCTATTTCATATTTATTTGAAAACCCTAGACCCTATTATAATATCATCAGATTTCCTATCAAATGTTTTGGTTAGCGTAAGGTAAAAACTTTTCCATGTTTATGTGTGGGAGGTCTTACGTGATACCTTTCTTTTCAAAAGGTTTTTGAAAATTAAGCAACCTTAACCTGTTTCTCACACCAGACCCATGTCTAACCCAGAGTTTATCTTTTGTTTTCATAAACTCTTGGGTACTCAAATTTTTACGAGTAGCCAAGGGAATTCAGGTTAGCTTTGACGAATTGTGGAGAAGCAATGGAGCAGGAGGCTTCTGCGTGTAGATATAAATAGTTTCCGCTATGTAGTTTTCTCTGAGTTGTTTCTTGTGCTGTATTGAGTTGTATAACTAGACATGTGTTTATAACTGTCTAGTATATGATGTATGTCTGTGTAACTCTGATATTTGTTGTAAACTATGTAATATTTATGTTATTAATATAGTTTATTCGTTCCGCTGTTTAGATTCTGATGTTGTTTCTTTCTTCTCTTCTTTCTATTCTCTTTTCTATCCTTTTCTTTCTTAAAAATAATGCGATTTTCTGTGATAAGAAAGTCGGGTTGTTTCAGATAATTATAAAAGAATTTATTACTGAATTTTAAAGAATCTGAGAAGCAGAAGGTTTATAAACAGGATTTGAGATTTATTAAGTATGTTTTATAAAGGGATTAGTGTTTTGGGTTTCTCCATTTTAGATGACATTTGGGATTGATCATTTAAATATGATTTCAAAATAGGAAATCTTTCTAAGTGTTTGGTGAATATACTTATGTCATAGTATCAGTATATTGTAAAGTTTCCAAGTTTTGAAAAGTGAAATGGTTTGTGAATATACTTATACCATTGAGATAAGTATATGGTTATATTTTCTAAGTATCGAAAATGTAGTGGTTTGTAAATATACTTATCTTGTTGAGATAAGTATATGAAAGTGATTTCCAAGTATCTGAAATGTGAATTAAAATTAACAAAAGATTTACTCAAGAGTCTTAGTGATTTCCATAGGAAACACAATCTTTGTTTTGAATGTTTATTTATTTGATAGTTAAATAACCGACTGTCAAATCTTGGCATAAATATGTAATCCTTCTTAAATTTGGTAGTATGGAAATATTCCATACTTAACACTGAAGGATTTTAACTCTGGAAATATCAAGGGGAAACACAGGGATTGTATGGTATAGTTACCATCGTTGATGCTATACTGTACGTATAAAGTCGTTCCGTTCTTCTAGGACAAATGATAAGAAGATCCATCCATTTAACAGTTATGGGATGATCCACGTTCTTATGTATTGTCCAATTATTTCCTAAAGAACCGGTATTGAGCATTCCGAAAATCGGCGTTTGGTTTTATGGAGCACCTGAGAAACAGAAGAGTGCACTCGTAAGAGATGACTTGAACACGTGACCACTCTGAAAACCATGTACGGTTCAATGAAGGAGATTCGTGATATATTAAGACGTTGGGATCCATGTATGATTTCGAGATTCGTTAAGGTATGGGAATCCGGATGTGATTCCAAGATCTAATTGAAATGTGGGAATCCATGTGTGATCTCGAGATCCGTTGAGGTATTGGAATCCATGTAGGATTCCATAATCTACTTGGTGGCGGTGCGTAAGATGGAATGCCGGACGTTGCCTCTTCGGCGGGAATGACTAAAACTAGAGATAGAGGGAACGACCAGTAGGGTTGGCAAACCTATAGTATGTAGTCGTCTCCTTCTAGATGTCACTTATATTTGTTATGCATGCATGGGGCGATGCACTCAATCATAGCGAGACCAGCTATGTTTTTCCTATGGTACATCACTTGGGATGTATGCTGCTTCAGAAGGATATCTCTGATGCTTGTGCAGGAGGACCATTCCTCGTAGTACTGAAGGCACCTCGATGAAAACCTACAAAATTAGCGAACATGCCTTATCGATTTTCGATTATATACCTAGTATTGTTGTGATGTACATTCACGAGCATCACGACTACTTTAATATTATTATTTTCACCCTTCGACATTACTATAATATCACTGGATTTTCTGATATAAAGGTTTTGGTTATCGTAAGGTAAAAACCTATCTGTATTTATGTGCGACATGGTCTTACGAGATGCCTTTGATTTCAAAGGATTTTACAATATAATAAATAAAATTCCTTGTGATTTAAGTTCTTACGCTGGTTTTACCAGACTAAACGGGCATTGTTTTCCTATAATGCTCGGCTTAGAGCGAGCATATTTTTAGGTTTAGTTGGAGATTTTTGGAGCTTTAGGAGAAGAGCTAGAGGCGTAGAGACGTATTCACGTATATGGTTATTTTTCCGTTGCATTTATTATTGTATTCATCAGCAATTTTAAGGATAGATTATTATAACTGTTCGGGCTGAATAGGTTAGTATACTTTGACTAATATATGTATGTATATAAATTATAGTTTTGTTTCTGTGTAAAGATTTGTTATATATTATATGTTATATATTATATGTTATTCATTCCACTGTGAAATTAAGTGTTTATTTAGTTCCTTCTTGTCTTCTTTCTTCTTTCCTTTCCTTATTTATCCGTTTTTCTGTTCAATTTGAGTTGGATATGTACGGTTTATTGTTAGCTTAAACTGTATGAAAAAGTGGATCGTTATAGTTGGTTCCAGATCTTAGGTTGAACGAACACCTAGGCTTTGGTAGGATTGACTCATTTGAGATAGGGTAAGTGATACCCTAGGATGAGTTTGAGAGTATATTTAAGAGAGCGTATTCTTTAGTGATATAAAATGTTTTATATTCTACCATTCAATCTGTTAAGTGGCTTAAGAATTCTGGTCGATGAGTTTGGCCAACGTCATCGATAGGAATTTCCTAAACACTCGAACAAGGCCAAACCGACACAATATTGATTTAAAAATTTGGGAAAATGAAATAATTTTACCTAGAAATGTAGTTTATATATAGAAAAGGATGATTTGTCGAAAATTTAATATAATTATTTTTGGTCGTGCTTGTTTGCTAGGAAATGATAATATATATCGTTATCTTTTAGAATTTGATTAGTCATGCTCGCCCATTTCTGAGCATCGACTATTATCCATTAATCTATATTGGATCTTCCTTTTTTGAAATCTGGATTGGGTGGATAGGAATTTGGGAAGATTGAAACAAATACCTTGTGAATTAAATTTCATTATTTGAATATAAGGATTTTCGGTTGTAATGTTGTGCTAGAATTTGATTTCTGAAGATGTTTATATATTTTTTTTTTGAATATTTTGAAATAAATATTTCGAAACGATTTTATATAAAGGGCGATTTGATAAAATTAAGTTTTATTAAATGTTGTTTAATAAAAAGGAAATATCTTGAAATAACTCTAAAATAAATATTTTGGAAATAATTGAATATAAAAGTTGGTTGTATTAAATTAGGATTTTATGAAAGAGTTTATCAAAGAAAACTTAAATATTTCAGAAATAAGTACTTGGAGAATGAATTACATATGAAAACTAGAATATTATTGCAATAAAAATATTTTAGTATGATTTCCTTTAAAGGGAGATATTTTATAAATTTGATTTATTAAAAGGTGCCTTATAAATAAAAGGAATCTAAGAGTTTAAATTATGATGATTTTGGAAAAATAGTTTTCATGGTTGAAAGGTTAATAATAGTAATTGAAAATGTTCTTGGGATAGAAACATTTCTAAATGGGAAATCATTACCCTTAGGATCTCGCTATATAATTGTTTTGATAAAACAAATTTTGATTTTGATTTTGATTCCAAAAATATGATTTGATTTATTATAAAGTAAATGGGTATATTTCAATATTTCAAATGATTTGTGAAAAAGAAATAATAATTTTATTTGAGATAGTTTAGAGTATAAATGATGTTGAAAATAGTAATAATTGTTAACATAAAACATATTTAAGTATAAATATCTTTAAAAAGAAACTTTATAGAAAAATGTGTATTCTTTTGGATTTTGTTTCGGGAATAAATCCCGATTTGTTTTGTGATGATCAGAACAATCTTCTAAGTGATGATCAAATGTTTGCTTATGTGAACAATATTATGAACTTAGTAAATTATTCTCTTTGTCATTGTACGGTCGGAACAAGTTCGAATCCGAGTGAATCTAAAGCAAATTGGAATTGGATATTTTTATTGAAATATTTCACTGAAAAAATATTTATGATATTGTTTCAAAATGGGTTTAAAAGAAAGAAAAAGCCTTAAGTTAACTAGTTTTATTGGCTTAAAAACAACTAAAAATGGGTAGGAGATACGTTTGGATGGCAAACGTTTCTATTGAGTATTATCCTTATAGTAAGGAATATATATACCCAGTTCCTTGGTATAATTTTGGGGTTACTCGGGATATATATATATAGATTTGTTATGGATCAAAATATATATAATATCATTTCAAAAGTTTTTAAAGTAAATATCCAAGTATTTGACCCTTAAGTTCCTAAAGTATATGGTGTCATTTCAACTGGTGTTTTGAATAAAAAATCAAATGTTCAAAAATTGTTAAGTGAATTAAAGCTAGAAGTTTCATTTTAGTAGTTGTATATACCCTTGTAATGTGGTAGAGTTTTATAATTTTTACAAATCCAATGGATTGATATGAAATGTTTTTCATAAATATTTTAATGGGAATAGAATTGTTATAGGAATAACCAATTAAAATAAGTACATAGAATGGATGTAGATCATTACTCTCTCCATATAGTTTTGATCTAATATTCGAGTATAAGGCTTTGAGGTGTTTCACACCATTCTGATTAAGTATCTATTACTCGATTTTTGATAGCGAGCACTTGATGAGGGTTTTTGGTATGGGGCCAAGGTTTTCTATCATAGTTTTTCGCTATGTAAGGAGAAAAGAGGTTTCTAATCAAGAAGCCTGATCAGAGTCCGCATTAGAAAATCAAATGTGCGATACTGGTTTGGAAATGAAGTCATGTATTCGAGTAGTGATCGAATCAGATTCTGTATATGTATGATCTATGAAAATCGTATGGGCTTATGGATATTATTGAAAGTTCTTGTGCTGTAATTTCGGGGAAGAAATTCCTTTCAAGGGGGAGGGGAGAATGTAGCGACCAGTATTTTTAGGTCTTCAAATTTGGATATTTAATTTGTTTAAATATTCAGATTTGAATTAAATTATAATAAAATTTATGTTTCCAATTTAGATTTTATTTTTGATGATGTATTCTTAATTTAATTTTTAGAATTTTTCCATAATTTTTTATTTGGAAAATCATTAAACTTCCGTTTGATGTTTTTTGCAGCAAACATCAGTACTTTTGAAACTTCATAGACTAAGTTGATTTTTCTATTTATTGTTGTTTTATAATCATCTCAAATTATTATGTGCGACTGCATTTTTATTTTTTTCATTCACCGCTAGTACACAAACGTGATTTTTATGCAATGTCCACAAAACTTTTAAAAACAAAACACATAAAATTATACATGCAACCTTCTTTTCCCATCTGATGTCCGTACTTGTTGTTCGTTTAGTAGTTTGCATTTTTGTGACAGCATTTAATGTGTGGATTAAATGGTTGCACATTATTTTCCTTAGCTCCCAGATATCTATGCCTCATAAATATTCGTTCTTTGTAAAACATGAAAACATACATTTATTACCTCTATCACTTTCTTATGCATGCAACATGAAAATATATGGTCCGTTCTTTGTAAAACATGAAAAGCAACATAATTTATATTTCCATTCTCTACATGAACACATAGGGGCGTTCCCTTGTCCCTCTTTCCACATTCATCTCCTGCTTTTGAAAAATCAAGTAAAGAAACAACATAGTGAAATCCAAAAATATATCAAATTTTATATGCATGTAAAAATCATGAAAATCGATTCAATGGGTTTGTATGGGTGTAATGAACAAGTCTGGGAGTTTAATGATGTTCGATGTTGATTTGGACGGGTTTAGTTTTGTGCAGTAATGGGTTAGGACTACGTTTTTCTTTCCGATAAAAATGAAGTGGCGAGAGACTAAGTTGGGCTTGGATCAAAGGTCCTCGAGGAAAGTCGCACCTTCGGTGAAGTTTTGGTGGAGGCCAGTCGTCGTTGCGGTAGTGTGGCATTTTGACTATCGCATGGCGCTCTTGGTACCGCTTCCTCTAAGAAAGCGTCAAGCTCAGAGTAGTGGAGATGGCCAGAGTGTGAGCGTGAAGGTGGAACTGCTGGTGGAGTTGAATTTGAAAATCATGGGGTTTAGTGGAAGTTGGGGTGCATGACCTTGCACGTTTCAATGGTTTCTGGGTGTATGTTTTTGAAAATGTAGGAAGGAGGAAGAAGCTTAGTTATCGAGTCGGGTTGCAATCTTAGACCGGGCTTTTTTGTTTAGGTGAGAACTTTTTTTATTTGTCTGATGTTTTAAATAATTAAGCATGTTGAAACTTTGAAAATTCGTATCGTGCTCATATGGAATCCGATTGGCCTGAATTTTTTGCGTTGTACTTGTATTAACGAGTATAACATTTTCGTGTAACCTGTTGGTAGCATTGGACAAGTAAAAATTTATGACATATTTAAATAGACATGATTTGAATCACTTTATTTTAATAATAGCATTGATTAAAATTTATATACCTTAGCTATTGATGTTTATTTCGCCAAATAAATCATTGTTGGGTTACACTAGATCGAGTATGGAATTGGACATTGGTGTAGCGGGATAAAACACAGTTCCGCTAATTAAATTAATTTGGCAATTAATTAGTAGAATATATCCCCGTTGTGCTATTTTATAGATTTGGACATTTGATTGTATATTGTAAATGATATGCCACTTTGAATTAGTGATATATTAACTATGATGGTTAAACGTTGGATTTATTTACATAATCGTGGATTATGTAAGTATCTATTATTAACTTGAAAGTTAAATTGAGTAATATGATAGCTTATCTAAGTACCATGGTGATCATTAAGCCTCCTTCAAAATTTGAAAAGCTAATTATCGATTTGAAAATTAATTTAAGAATAATTATTTTTATTTAAGGTTTAAAGATAATTATTATTTAGTAAAAAGATGTAAAAAGTTAATAACTTATTCATAATAATAATATTTTAAACATAATTTATAATCGTTTTAATAATGGTTTAAGTTAATTATTTTATTAATAGGATTCTTAAAGGTTATCCCTTAATGAACATTTAATTATTATTTTAAAGCTATTTAGTTATTCTCTTAAAAATGTTTTTAATTTTAATCTAATTACTAATTTAAAATGATTTAACCATACT
This sequence comes from Allium cepa, assembly GCA_030765085.1. NCBI lineage: Eukaryota > Viridiplantae > Streptophyta > Magnoliopsida > Asparagales > Amaryllidaceae > Allium > Allium cepa. The sequence continues at coordinate 219,447,758 of CM060928.1, forward strand.
TTAATTTTTAATTAAATTCAATTAATTATATTGATTTAAGTTACTTAATTATATTTGAAGGATAATTAATTTTTATATTAGTATTAGTTTAAGGATAATTAGTTATTGTTTTAATAATGTTTTAAATTACTTAATTATCATATCAGTATTATTTTGAAGTTAAATTATTAATACAATAATAGTGTTTGAGATTAATTTAATATTTTGTTAATAGATTCTAAAGTATTATTTTAAATTAGGTTTGATTAAAATTAAATATAAGGATTTTTAAATAGTAATTCGTTAATCAAAGCTATTTTAAAAAACTTTACGGTTTATCAAGAGGACCTTATTGACTTAAAGAGTCTATTAATGAGTTGGATTAAATATAGCAAGAGTTTTATAAATGACTTTGGATAATTATAAAAGAATTAATAATGAATTTTAAAGAATCCGAGAGGGAGAAGTTTTATAAACATGATTTGGGATTTATTAAGAATGTTTTATAAAGGGATTGGTGTTTTGGGTTCGATCATTTAAATATGATTTCAAAATAGGAAATCTTTCTTTGTGTTTGATGAATATACTTATATCGTAGTAAAAGTATGTGGAAAAGTTTCCAAGTTTGGAAAAGTTAAATGGTTTATGAATATACTTATACCATTGAGATAAGTATATGGTTATATTTTTTAAGTATTGAAAATGTAGTGGTTTGTGAATATACTTATCATGTTCAGATAATTATGTGGAAGTGATTTTCAAGCATATGAAATGTGAATTAAAATTAATGAAATATTTACTTAAGAGGCTTAGTGATTTCTGTTGGAAATACAATCTTTGTTTTGAATGTTTGTTTATTTGATAGTTAAATAACCGACTATCAAATCTTGGCATAAATCTGTAATCCTTTTAATTTTGGTGGACGGAAATATTCCCTGCTTAACACCGAAGGATTTTAACTCTAGAACTATTAGGGGAAACATGGGGATCATATGGTACAGTTACCATCGGTGGCGCTATATTGTACGTATAAACTCATTCCGTTCTTCTAGGACAATTAGTATGGAGATCCGTCCAATTTAACGGTTAGGGGGTGATCCCCACTCTTATGTATTGTCTGATTATTTCCTAAAGAACCGGTATTGAGCATTCCAGAAATCGATATCTGGTTTTATGGAGCACTCGGGAAACGTAAGAGTGTACCCATAAGAGATGACTCGAACCCGTGACCACTCTGGAAACCATATACGGTTCTATGCAGGAGATTCGTGATATATTAAGATATTGGGATTCCATGTGTCATTCAAAGACCCATTGAGGTATGGGAATCCAGGCGTGATTCCAACATCTAATTGAGATGCGGGAATCTATGCGTGATTCCGAGACACGTTGGGGTATTGGAATCCTTGTGGGATTCTTGATCTATATGTGGCGGTGCGTAAGTTGGAATGCCATACGTACCCTCATCAGTGGGAATGACTAAAACCTGAGATAGGAGGCAAGGCCAGTAGGGTTTGCAAACCCATAGGGTGTAGTCGGCTCCTCCTAAATGTCACTCATAGTTGTTGTGCATGCATGGTGCGATACACTCGGTCTTAGCGAGACCAGCTATGTTTTTCTTATGGTACATCAGTTGGGATGTATGTTATTTTGGACGGATATCTCTGATCCTTATGCAGGAGAACTGTTCCTCGAAGTAATGAGAGCACCTCCATGGAAATCCTATATAATTAGCGAACATACCTTATTGATTTTCGATTATATACCTAGTATTGTTGTGAACTACACTCATAAACATCACTACTACTTGATTGTTATTATTTTCGCCTATAGACATTACTATAATATCACTGGATTTTCGGATATAAAGTTTTTGGTTATCATAAGGTAAAAACCCATCCGTGTTTATATGCGGCATTATCTTACGAGATGCCTTTGATTTCAAAGGATATTACAAGTTAAAATAAATAAAATTCCCTATGATTAGAGTTCTCGCGCTGGTTTTGCCAGACTGACCCGGGCGTTGTTTTCCTATGATTCTGGGATCAGACCGAGCATATTTCCAGGTTTAATTGGGTATTTTTAGAGCTTCAGGGGACGAGCTAGAGGCCCCGAGACGTATTCACGTACATGGTTATTTTTTCGTTGCATTTATTGTTGTATTCATCAGCAATTGTGAGGATAAATTGTTATAAGTCTCCGAGCTGAATAGGTTAGTATACTTTGGCTGATGTCTGCATGTATATATATTATAGTTTTGTTTTTATGTAAAGATTTGTTACATATTATAGATCATTCGTTCTGCTATGTGATTATGTGTTTGTTTAGTTCCTTCCTGTCTTCTTTCTTCTTTCTTTTCTCTAATTATCTACATTTCCATTCAATTTGGGTTGGACATGTATGGTTTATTGTCAGCTTAAACTGTACGAAAAAGTGGGTCATTGTAATACATAACATTTTAGAGTTACAATCCTAAGTGATATCATCTGCCTGGATAGTTATAACAGTCTATCCTCACAATTGCTGATATACATATACTAGTAATGCAGTGGAAATAAGGATACCACGCTAAGTGAAAGCATCCAGCTCGTCTCCTAAAGCAACAAAGAATATCAACGAAAACTAGCCTTTCTCAAATTGCTCAGAAGAGCATTCGAAGGGTTAAGAGAAAGATGGAACCATGAGTTAGACATAAGTCTTGTATAAGAAACTCAAGAAATATGAGGTCTCATATAACATGTCTTTTCAGACTGTTCGAATCACGTAACGGTTTTTCCCTCAAAAGAACCAAACCATCTAAAAAGTACATATGGCAATATAATAGATAATGTCTAATGTGTAGAACATAAATTAAAAAACAGCCATGCTGCATGAATCTCACAACACAACAACATTAGAAGACAACTAAAATTGCTAAGGTACATTCACATATGGATTTCCGTGGAGGTCCCATTAGTATATCGAGGCCGGCCTCCTGACAAGGGTTAGAAACTAACTTCCGAGCTTCATATATCTCCAAATAGAATATACCAACATGGTAAAAACAACCGGTCTACGTCCGAATACACGATACCGAATATCATCAACTCCCTGAGCAACACCAATAAGCATATCTAGAGATGGAGTTGATAACCCTTGCGTTAGCTAAACCCATTGGCTGTGTATCGTACTCTATTTTCTGAAGGTGAAATCACATTCAACATCTTAACACATGAGTCTTCATCACTCGAACAGATCTCAAATTCTATAAGGTTTCCAACATCTCGAACAAATTTCAAATCTCTATATGGATTCTAGCAACTTAAACAGTTCATGAATTTCTCCATGGATTCCTTCACAAGTAGTTTGACGAATGCTAACTCTGTCCTTTCTCTTGGAATCAACCCCCAGTTTGACAACATTATAACATCATTTGAAATGTTAATTCCAATCGATCCCTTAGACGTAACCTTAGGATATATAGTGTAACCTATAACATTCCGCTTCTGAACCACTTCCAAACATAAAATAGGTATATCGGTTTTGAAGTGATTATGGTTTCTAGTCATCTCATATAAGTAGACTCTCCTGCTTATCAGATGCCTCAAAACCAATTGACGGCTTTTCCGTTAACTTAACTTCAGTTCTATCAGAAATAAAAAAAACGCATAAGAGGAAGATCATCTCCTATTTGGATAAATTTCCTTATCTCTTGTCCCAGAAGAGCAAGACAAGTTTATATGTAGGGTATAGCGTCCCCAAGGATAACCATATCATATAATTTTTGTGTTTCTTCCAGATATTTTCTAAGTTAATTTTTGGTCTAATTTAATAATAATGAGAATAATTGCTTATTGAAATGAAGTCTTGTATACTATCACGTTTCCAATCTTCTCAACTTACACTATCCCTAAGTTAAGGGTGAAGCAATTAGGTTAAAGCACCGTTTGCTTATAGGCCCTATTCGAACATCATCCTTAACTCTCATAGATAAAGCAAGCCTTCTTTGTTGGCTTCTATGCAAATTACATGACTATATACTTTTTATAGATAAGTAAACACACAAAGCACAATTTAAAGTCACACATAGCACGTTTAAGTCACATAAGTGACTTTAATGCTCTTTTATTTTCCTTCAAAAGTAAGCGAACTACATATAGGAGTCCTCCCCAGGGGATCTCGAATACATACATTCTGAAAGCAAGAGATTATTCAGATGAATGATTCCACCCTGGGGATCTTAATCCATATGAATGCATAATGCTTCTATTTACTTCCTTTTTAAACCATATATATATATCCTTTTTCTACCATATATATATATATATTATATATATATACATATGTTTATTTAAAATACCTTTATAAAAATACATACAAGTATTCTACTATTTCACTATTCATTTGTACTTTTTTCTTTTAATACTTCAAAGTACATTCATATACTTACCCTAAGGTATAATAATATTCACAAATCACTTAACAAGATTTTCCACTTTGAAAGCATAAATAAAAGGGTTAAAAATAAATGTTACTAAAACATTGTTTACTATAAATCCAAACACTTTATACATTCTATTATCTTTAAAATATTCTTTTTAAAGATCTAATTACATTCATAAGTATATCCAGATGGGTTAAAGGCAAGTGTTACTTAAAATAATATCGCTATAAACCAAAAAAAATTCATGTTCAACATTATCTTTAAAACATTCATTTTAAAGCCACTCATTTTCAAAAGTATATTCGAATGGGTTAAAAACAAATGTTACTTAAACATTGTTTACTATAAACCCGAAACCATTTACAATTGGAATTATCTTTAAAATTTTCATTTTAAAGAACTAAATATATTTGTCAACAACATAATATAATTTTCTTTAACTTCTCGAAACCATTTGTTATTACTGAGTGTTATAACCAAAACCACTTACCCTTTTATAAAATACTTAACTTACTTTCCCAAACTTATATACACGCACTAAAAATACTCATACATAGATTATATATATATAACATTACTTAAAAATAACAAATTTAGAATTTAAAAGAATTAATTAAAAAAAAACATATTTTATGTCTAAAACCCTTTATTTTAGAAATTCATATATAGTTATTGAAAATATATTTGAACTTCAAATCACTTTTAACATACTCTAATATATGTTAGAAAACATCCCTAAAAGGATTTACGAAAAATATTTTATTTAAATATCATTTTAAAACCGTTTGAAGTCTCAAATAACATAAGATAACATTTAAAGAAGTGCTGTCAAAAGTTTTGAAACACCTAAGAAGTGTTCAAGATGCTAAGTATTGCAGTTTTGTACCTTTTTAGCCATTAAACCAGTTTTAAACCCATAAATGTTCAGCCAGTTTTCAAAATTTAGTTAACGATTTAATATCTAATTTTTTTAACAAGTACTATAAGTACTTGATAACCATGCAAAGAAACCCATAAGAATGTATTTTAAAATTATATTAAAAATTCGCGAAATCAAGGTATTTTCAAAATGCTCATATTGCGACCATTTTCGCTATAACTTTTGCAACTCCATTCAACTAGTTTTTAAATCATTTAAACCGTGATATTCTTACAGTAAGAAGTGTATATATAGTATCCACTAAAACAGCAAAGAAACCCTTAAGGATGTCTTTCAAAATCATTAAAAATTCCTGGACATAAGGCAATTTCAAAGTGCTTGTATAACGACCATTTTCATTATAACTTTTTCAACTTTGTTCAACAAGTTATATAACTTTTCAATCCATTTTTTCATTATCCCATACATTACTACAAGTGTAGAGCACAACCAGAATGTGTACTTCCATAGTATATTCAAAATTAATCATTTTAAGCAAGTTAAAAACATGGGATTTGTGAAGTGCACTTATAACAACTATTTTCGCTTCAAACACTTTCAAACACATATCAATGTTACAAAACACCAAACTGAACATGTAACCACAAATTCAAGGCCATGCTTCCCTTTACGACCTAGGGTTGGTGCAACTTTTTTTTCCAACTTATTCAACTTTTTATTTAATATGCCATGTCGCTAAGATAATCTAAGGCCTTTGCCAAAGTTTGGGAAGCAGTAGACTTGATTTGTTTGATTAAAGATCGATTAGTGGAGACAAAAATGGATTAAAACTGTTACACCAAAAATCAACCTTTCGACTAAGTCAAAAGGTCTTTCAATAAAGGCAAAAGAAAAGAAGTACAGCCCAAACCTTTCGAAGGAGTCGAATGGATGCAATCATTAGAGTTTAATAGTCCTAAATCTTTCAAGGAGTCGAAAGTTTCCATCTCTCAGTATCCAAGGAGTTCTTACCTTTCGAAGAAGATGAAGAAGTCAAAGCAAGTGTGAGAAACTCCATAATGACCTTTTCGAAAGCATAGCAAGCCTTTCGGACTGGCGAAGCACATTCAATATACCTTTTGACAATGTCGAAAGGTTTTATGAAGAAAGAAACACTCATAAATAAGCAAAGAATGGAAAACAACCTTTCGGCAACATTGAAGGGAAGCATAGTTCTCGACAATAATCGAGTTAAAAGCAACCTTCCAACAAGGTTGAAGGGTTCACAATAATCAAGTGAAGAGAAACCTTCCGATAAGGTTCCACCATAGTATAAAGAAGGCAAACTCTTCGACAATGTCAAAAGGTTAATGAAGGCATAAAGAAAAGCAAACCTTTTGACAATATCGAAAGGTCCACAATAGCAGATGAAAGGAAAACCTTTCAACAAAGTCGAAAGGTTCACAGCTGCATATAAAAGGGAGATCTTTTAGCCCAACTGATAGCATGGAATCGAAAGGGGTCATGTTTTGGGGGATCTAATTTCTTTCATTCTAATCTTGTAACTTCTAAATCAAAGCATTGTAACCCTAATTGCATGTTGATTTGGGAATTTAATAAAATAAAGCTTTTAATTAGAAAATGAGGGAAAACCTAGGATTTATTAATTACTTTACTATTTACTTAAATTTTTTCTAGTTTAACTCCTATTTTCAGGTTCAACCTCATCCAAAGGTTCTTATCCACAAGGTCGACAGCTTAATCGGTTCAGTATTCACCAAAACCTTCCGAAATCATTGGCCCTATGGTCTAAACCTTTCGACAAGGTTGGCATCTCACTATACTCAATCAATACCTACACCTTTTGAAGCTACATATTAAGTGATCTAACCTTTCGACAAGGTCAAAATCCGGACTAGTAAGGTTAGATCCAAAGGAGGTCATTCCCATACCTTTCGACAAGGTTAAAACCCACTTGATATAAGCGATCAAACCATTCAACAAGGTCAAAAGCTACCACATATCCACCAAGGAATTTTTTATCCTACTTGAACCCAAAGAGGGCAATCACTTTAACCTTTTTATAATACTAAAATCAACCTTAAAAGGGCAAACTCAGGGAATCTCAACCTAATAAAAGGTAAAACCTATGCGAGGGACCTCATATTTGATCAACTGAGACGAAAGGTTATCTAACCCAAGGACTAAAACTTTCGACGACGTCGAAAGGTCTTACCCAAGATTAAATAACAAGTAAAGTTAACTTTAAAGACAATTCTTAAGGGTATCACACCCTTCATTCAAACAAGTCTATCCATTCTTCTTAGAACTACATTGGGGTGTTGACAAGAAATCTTGTTAACAAAAACTAAGTTGTTTCTACCTTTGAAAATGAACAAGTGTATTAATGTAACACGGTAAGGGCCTTATGTAGAAGTGGAAAAGATGTTAGCGCTTACCTCTTACCCTTTATGGAAGGTCACCATGCTTGCTCCCTTCTATGTGCCAACTTTACACCTCATTTCCTAAAATAAATACGTTTTTACTATCGATCAAAATATCCTCTCCATAATCCACTTGCTAATCTTTTTACAATTTAAATTTATTTAGCCATAAAAACTAAAATATTTTTAGCTGCTAATTTTGTATACATTAAATTATTAAACAAGAGCAAAAAGTTTGAACAACTTTTATTAAGTAAAAAACCATTTATCGATAAAATGATTTTCGGTCACATAATCGATATTTTTTAGAAGTATTTATTCTTGTAAATATTTTCAAAAACAAGTTTACCATCATTAATTATTAACTAAAAGGAGATTAACAAGGTTATTAAGCCCATTTAATCATATTAAATCCAAGATTCAAATATTTGAATAATTTAGATATTTAAATATGAAGTATTTGATATCCCATGTCGTCCCATATAACGATGCACAATAGTATCCAAAATTTACTAGAAAATAAATATTATATTTGTTCAGGTTCAAAACCCCTCTCATTGCATAAGGGCGATAAATAACCTACTAAGTGCACCTTATGCTGAACAGCCTCGGGTTATTACTTAGATGATTATTCATGTTATCCCAGAACAAATCGAAGAGTCATTTTAACTCTCCATAAGCCAATAACTCATAGTACACATAAATATTTACTTAAGCCCGTATGATGCATATAGATAATCTGTATGCAATATGAAATTTGATCACTTCCTCGATCACATAAAATTTACTTTCAAACTAATATAAATAACTTGACCTCTCTAGTGCGGACTCCGATCAGGTTTCTTGATCAGATACCTCTTTTCCCATACTTAATCATATGCGACGATTGAAAACCTTGGGATCATATGAAGAATCCGTTTTAAGTATTTTTCCATTATGAATCGAGTGAAAAATCATTATTAGAACCAATATAAATAATTTAGAAAACATGTGCCTGAATCCTAGATCAAGAACTACCAAACAAATAAAATGATCTACGTACAACTTACATATTTATCCTATTCAACTATACTAATTACTTTTTAATCATATTCATTTACACAAATTGTCTACATTCAATAATAAAATCATTTATGAATTATTTAATTAATACATTACTCAAGTTTACAAACAATTTATAAAGACATAACTTTATTTATATAACATTTCATAAAAACTCACTTCAATAATAACTCGTACAACACTCTAGTACATACTAAGAGTATATACAAGACATCAAAATCATTTAATTTCCAAAATTCTGATGAAAGGGACCAAAATAATTCTGGATCTTATAACCGACTCAACCTTTTTACTTCTTTAACTGTTGGGTTAGACAAATAGTTAGGAAGAGTAGGACACTTGTATCCAAACCTTACGTCTAGAGCTTACTCTCCTTAGACAACCCTAAAGTAAAGACAATTATTAATTGGCCCAATAACATCGAATGTTCTACTTAACATGAATGTTCAACAAATTTCAACTTTTACTACCTTCTCAATTCAATTGTTTTGTAAAATCATCTTTATATTTTCTAAAACACTTAGCTTCAAGTTCTATAATGATTTAGAAGTTTCAAACTGTCCAAAATTGCCAAAAAATCCATTTCATTCTCAAAATGAAAACTTTAGAACTAAATACCGGGTTTCATTTCAAATTATTTGAAATAACCGTGTGTGTATGTGTATATATATATATTTTAAATAATACAGTGGGATTTACCAAAATCATTTTTAGAGCGGTATTAAATACGTTGTCTAATAGTACAAAGTATCATGATCTCTGTTTATAAACCAATTTCCCAAGTATTTACTTCAAAATCCATCAAAAATATATGAATAGATTGAGTAATACCAAAATGATACTAAGGAAACAAGTCCTACCAAGTCATACTATATATTGCCTTACTAAGAAGGGTAATACTCATGAGAAGTGCTTAACAACCAAATACGTTTAACCATTTTTAGTCACTTTTGAACCACTTGAACTAGCTAGCATAAATACTTTATTATTGAATTGACTTGTTGATTTCGAAAGCAATCTCAAACTCGAACAAATCATAAACTCTTTTCAAAATATCAGTATTAACAAATACTATCAAATAATACCGCAATTTTTTCCAAAATCTTGAAAATCATTTTCACAAACATTGGGATTATAGTTCTCAAAATCAGTCTAAATTATCTTCGTTTATAAATCATATTTAGAAAATTTATACTAGATTTCTTTCACCAACATTAAATGTTAACTCAACGTTGTCATTGAATGCCTTATAGTCAAATTTTGAGACTCAATTCACAAGGTGCTCGTTTCAATACATCCACAAATACTATCTACCCAACGCTTGTAGTGAAAAGGTAAACTGCTCATAAATCGGTTAATCACAAATCAAAATCATGCTTATAAACTAGCTGAGCAGGATGCATATGTTGGAACTAGGTCAACCTGCAGTGGAAGTTATGGATTAGTTTCAAATAAAATTCCCTTACTAGATCTTTATTGAGCCTGTGAAGTTTAACTCATTTAGGATATTTCTAAATATTACTTATATAAAATATTTTATTTTATTTAAATTTATAAATTATACATAATTTTATTTAATTTATATGTATATATATATATATATTATGTACAAAGAAAATACTTGGTCAATCAAGTCAAAATGAAGCCTTTTTTGAGCTATCAAAAATGTTCCTGTTATAGTTATTTCATTGTATACGGCGGTAAGGGTAGGTTTGTCTTTGCGGTCTCTTTAAAACCCCAGATTCAATTTGCCGACCCACTTCTCATAACTTCCCCATTTCTCCCTCATCCACACCAGTACAGGTTTAGTATAGATTTATTCTCTTCTTTTCATGATTATTCTATCATTCTTTTAACTCAATGCTTAATTCATAGATCAATTTTTTTAATTTTTTGTAACGGTGGGAATTGAGATGCTATTGTATCCACAAAAGCAAATGAGTTGGTATCGGCATACTACATGTTCCCATCAATGACCTAATGGACTCCGCTGCATCATAAATATATAATCACCTATTACGAGATTTAGGCAATGAAATACAATCTGGGTTGGTTTTGTTTTCTCTTTGTTTCATATTAATATCCAATCTTGTGATTATTTTTTTCAAATAATTTATCTTACTTTATTATTATCTTTTGCTTTAGGAGGTCGTAGAACATTCTATTTAATTTTGCATAGTTCATATACATTATTTTACTTACTGTACGCTTCTTGGGTAAAGTTTAGAGAATATTATATTATTCATATCCTTCAATTTACAGGAGATGCTTATGTTGTTTATTCTTGGTACAAAGTGCACGTTGACTATTATCATATTTTTGCTACTTTGAGATAAGTTTCAGAAGATAACACTCATTGTAAACGAATGTCTAGGTGTAACGACCCACCTTTTTGGATAGATTTAAATTGACAATCAAACACACATGTCGACTCAAACCAATCAAAAGGGAGGATTGTTAATGGGGTAAATAAGAAAATAAGAGAAAAGGAAGGGAAACAAACACAGAATTTGGCAGCGGAATGATAAAATATAATAATAAAATAAACAGTTCATGAAGTTGTTTACTATACTTTGATCATTATTTATACAACATTTATCAGAGTTATACATATACAATAGAACAAATAAAAAATGCAACAGACAACATGATGCAGGGATAGTAATAGTAATAGTATACCAAATATTTGTCTTCGTTCTCTAAAATAGATCTTCAATAAGCTGGAAAACTCAGGACTGACCCAAGCGTAATGAAAGGACAAAACACTCGAGTAAGGACTAAAATATCCTTATGTAAGTCAAATCAATCGTAAATAAGTATGAGTGTAATGGCGTCAGAGATGTTTACGGGATATGACATCTCCTATCCACTGTCAACATGAGTGCAATAACTCAAGAGATGTTACGGGATTTTCCATCTCTTAAGGATCCATTAAACTATCTACTATGTAGTACAATACGCTGTTATAATAATGTCTAGTCGGTAAAATAAATATTAAAATAACGTTAAGGTTTTACATTGATCCCCCTTAATGCGTTTTTAAGCATTGTTGCATAGTTTGCATATAAAACACCAGTTAAACGGTCGGTGGATAGGGATGCGTCGTGATACGACAACACTAAACCAAAATCGTATGGGTCTCGTTTAGGGATAAAAGTATGACAAGGCACGTGAGGCAATGCCCAAGGTAGGATACAACTAATTTACCCTTCCCGACTGGTGGTAAAGCATCATAGACATAATCGCCCACCACATGCAGTACTCCTATAATCCAAAGGATGCGCACCAATCAATCACAATGTAAATGATGGTAATTCGAAGAAGTGCGTCCGCTCGAGGTAGCTAGCCAACTTACTCGGTACGGCTCCTGTTTTAGTCATTTCAAATTGGCATAAGTGCCAGGCTAATCCATCATCGTTCTCTTTCTTCAAATCTAGTAAACGATGCCAAATCCAACCACTTCGTTATGGATCATCACTCCACGTATACAGTTGTTAAAGTGGTTCCGGTATCGACAGAGAGTATGCCCATATCCGGCTCCGATTTCTTTAACAACCAAACGTCATTTTACACACTGGTTGGTTCTTTTACATTTCAAAAATGGTTCATATTTAATATCAAAATATCATATTCGCTTCACAATCAAATCCATTTCGAAGTCATCACATTTACTCAAAATATACCATTTCAATCCCAAATCATTTTCGTCTCAATATTGCAATTTCGATTCCAAAATGGTTTTAAATTTACATTTAGGTTATAACTTCATTTAACCCCATTCGTATTTAAATCCATGATTTAAAATAAACATTTCACCCTTGACTAGTTTGAATTTTTGAAAGATAGTTTGAATAGTTTTAAAATAGTTTAAATAATTAAAACAGTTTAAATAGTTTAAATGGTTAAAATAGTCAAAATACTCAAAATAGTTTAATATAAGACAGTTTAAGTATTAAAATGGTTTATATAGAAAAATAATTTGGAAACCAAAATAATTTATATATTTTTGAGGATAGCTTTTAAACAGTTCAATATTAAATTATTTGTTTGAAAATAGTTTCAAAGTCAAACCGGTCCAATTCCAACTTCCCAATTCAAATCAATCTTAATTTTCATTCAATGATTTAATTTTGATCCCAATTCAAATCAATTTCGACTTTCATTTCAAATTAATTCAACTCCATTTTCAAACCCAATTATTTCAATTTCAATTTCAATTTATATCAATTTTGAGCTCGATTTTCAAATATCAATTCAAAACTGTTTAAATCAAATTATCCTTCAATATTCAGTTTAAAATCCCAATCTTCAAATATAATTTAATTCAGAGCTCAATTTTGAAATATTGCTTTTAAATCACTTTCACTTAGTAATGTTCAAGTTTGAATAAAAGTTCAATCTTTTTAAAACAAAACCATTTATGAAATTCAATCATATTCCGATTTTTAACTTTAAAATCTCAACTTCAATTATTCAACAATTTCTTTTAACCAAAATTTTTATTCAACATTTCAAACTTGAATTCGTAATTAATTCGGTTTATATAAATTTGATTCCTCTTTTCTTTTAAATCAAAACCAATTAAATAATTTCAAATCTAAGATTTTCAAAATTATTTGATTTAACCAATCCGATGTCGGTATGTAATTGTCTATCTTATGGCCAAATGATCAGTTATTTCAATTTAATTTCAGGGATGGATATATGCCATTTCAATCCAAATCACGATGTCATAGGTACATATCATTTCAACCTATTTCTTAATTCATTCGAAATAATTCAATTTACAGTTTATATACTATAAATAATAAACAGGGAGAAACAGACCGTATCAGAATAAATAAACATCCAAATCATCCAAAATATCAACCAATAGCATCCAACGCCATCAATTATCCAAACAGTCATATAATTCACAACAATTTCATAGTTGTTAATTTAGGTAATTTACTGACAATTAAATCCCAATTCAAATTGACTGTCAATTTTAATTTATAACGGTTAATTCAAATGACAACCAAATTTATCAATAATGACCAATAGATTCATAAATTCAAATTTAACTAGCATAAAAATATTCTAGTACATTGTGAGAGTTATAAAACACTCAACTTGGGTTTCCGATATTGAATCAAATCGAATGACGTTCGATTTAACCTAAAATTTATCAAGCTCCAACGAACTCCAATCCAGCTCCATCGCAAAGTGCTCAACGCCACGATTCCGACGCAAAAATTTTCGTCAAATTTCGACCTCGCATGCATGAGATATTTAATCTTTAAGTTCATCGTTTAATTAAAATTTAGTTTAAACTAAAAAAAAAGAAAAACCTGCTACCCACAACGCTCGGCTCAAGGCCCAACACCTATTTTTCCCCATTCACGTGCATACCAGGTTCCCGAACCCATCAACGCATTCAAGGGTTACCAATCGCTTGAACCATGCTCGCCGAGGCGCCAATCCACCACCGCTACCGGCACGTCGTCGCCTACTCCACCCATGGCTAGAGTGCCGCCGTGCTCGGCGCCTCTATGGGAACCGAAAACCGCTCCAAATGCACCGCCTTCCCCAAATTTCCCCCAAACTGCCACACAATAAACGATCATGGCCGTTGGATAAGTAGATGTCGAGGTGCTCTACGATTTCCTATTTGGAAAATTTGGATGAAAGTTGATGGATGAGGAGAGATTAAGGGAGGGAGGAAAGCTAGTTTCGACCATTAATTAAATAAGCGGCGGCTGGCCAAAGCTTCTTTGGGTTTACTGTTTGGTTATGAATATATGCGATTATATATATATATATATTATATTATTATAAATTCAAAAATTTACATGCTTTATCAAACGATCTCCAAACGAAACGTGCCACCTAGCGTTTATAATGTTTTACCCCTATTCTGAAGACAATGGAACATGTTTCGGGCCTAATTCGATCATATGCGGAAGATAGCTTTTCGAATCGAATTAAAATATTAAATTTTCGATATTTATTTCAACGCATTTCTATCCCATACGACCAAATGATAACTCCAAACACTACGAAATTTGAAATTCGATAATAATACGCTATTACTATTCCAATGGAACTAGTTTTGTCGAAATCCGAGACTGTGCCCGGACCGTAATTTTTAACGTCTCGATTGTAACATACAATTTTAAATTATTCACTTTTAAATCCAGTTTTAAATGTTAACAATCTTCATTTTTGTTTAAATAAAATTTATAACAACTTCCTATGCCATTTTCAATCATATTATATTCAGATTTAATTTATTCAAATAATTTACAGTATTAAAATTAAACAATTTAATTGTTCAATATTCAACCAATTTCAACACTAGATTTTAAATGAATTTTAGTTAATAATCAGTTACTCTATTTACATCTAATAAATTCAACATTAATCATCTAATCCAAGTATTGACTATAAACTCATTTAATACATAGCATTTATTTTCAATGCTCGTTATTACTTAAATCTTCAGAATTTGTTTATTTCAAAATTTTATCCAAGTTCATATTCGATAAATTACATTCATAATCATTGAATCTTTATTTTTAACCATTTTAGTTTAATAATTACATTAAATTTAATAATTTAAATAGCTAAAAAAAGGGTTGTTACAATCTCCCTCACTCAAAACTTTTCATCCTCGAAAAGGAACTAAGTAAAGAATTCAACATTTGATATATTTTATTCAAAATTATCAACTTATAAAACAATGAAAATTCATTTATAAAGCCATCACTACGCTTAAACTACGCTACTCCGATTATCGTATGAAATTTTCAAGTTAGTGTTCAAAATAAGTTATAATTTTTTATTTTTTTACAACTTCAAAAATTTTCTAACACCCAAATTTACAAAAAATTTCGACAGCGTCTCCTTTCCGCGGCTTGATCGGCATAACTAAAGAAATCCTTTACGGGCCCCAAACCAACAAAAGAGACCAATAGCCAAGTGGCTCAATCAAAACAATCACCAAATCCAATGACAAAATAAACATGTACCTTTTGTCGGGCCATCCAATTTTCTTGACTTTAAATACCTGCATCTTAATTCCCAATGATATCCAATCGTATAGTTTGAAATCATTTTATATTTTGCATTTTTAATTTCCAATATTAGTTTTATTTAAGCCCGTACGATGTACATATATCATCTGTATGCAATATCAAATCTGTTCGCTCACTCGATCACATAATTTCACTTCCGAACTAGTATCATTCACACAACTCTCAAAAGCGGATTCAAATTTGGTTCCTTGATCAGAAACCATCATTCTCCTTGCATAGCCATATACCATGATAGAGAATTCCAGAATCAAATCAAAAATCCATATCCAGGGTTCGCCATCAAGAATCGAGTGAAAAATCCTAACTGGGATCGATATAAATTATCCTGAAGTTCTAAGATCGAATCTGGATCAAATCACTATGATAAAATAATATACGTACAATTTACGTATTGCCTTTCAATAAATTTCTATCCAATTCATCTATATTAAATTATTTTATCGACCTTTGTTTCATTTACAATTAATTATTCACGGTACAGGTCCTTTATTACTCAGTATGTCCATTTCTTTACACAACATATTCTTTAATACTATCATTTCTTCAACATCATCCTATTGAATTTGCTTACTTAAGTTCATTTTAAACATTCCATATAATTTTAATTAAATTCAATTCCCTTTTCCAATTGATGCTATACCAAATTCTTTTGTTTACATCTACTTCATTTTCATGATTTCGGTTAATAAGAAATTTATTTGTGGAACATTTTATAAATCATCACTTTAGTTTATAATCATTCTATAAAAGTCATATATAAGAAGTTGGGCTTTATCTAAGTTTATAACTATCTCAAAAGTTACAAATTCAATTTCAAAAATTCTTTGCAAATTTCTATTTAATTCTATAACCAATTTACAAAGATATCATTTAGTTCATTTGTCTACTTTCTTAAGTTCATTTACTTATTCCATTTAGTCATCCATCATATACTTAAGTAACCCTTACTATTATAACTAATTTCCATTTATTTATATTTCGATTACTTTGTGGGTTGGTTTACTTGTATAATATCCCATTACATATCCAAAACATCATTTTAAATTTTACCATTTGGTAAGTCTTATTATGTTATTAGAATGCAATTTGGTATTATACAAATTAATAGGATTCATTATACTTAATTAGGATGTTCACAATTTTAATTGTTTAGATTTTCCTTACTTTTCAATTTTAAGAGTTACACTTCAAACTCTAAAGTTCCCTCAAAAACATTAAGCTTAGAATTCTTAATCCTCTTATTTATACGTTCTGGTTATTCACATTTCATTCAAATAATTTGAAGATCGTTAATTAGCAGAACTTAAAAATTCCAAATACCTGGTTTGTTTCAAATCATTTGAAATAAGTATATATACTTAAATCTTAAATATCTACTTATCAAAATAAGCAAAGCTTCTCAAAAGTCTCCCCCACTTTGAGACTCGAAAATAAATGTCGATGATGCTGCGCGGTCATCACCGAAATTATTTTCCATGGTAGAAGAGTGGAGTATTTTATTCATTCCTTTTAAAATTTATTCGAAAAAAATTTGTATTTGTATATACTTTTAAAAATACTAATATTATTTTCCAAACCTTAAAAACCCTTTTCAGAAACACCAGAATTTAAATTACTCAAGTTCTCAACTTTATATTCATTTTGCCTGCAGTTTATGTTTTATAAATCACATTCATACAATTTCATTTCCATATAATCATATAATAGCTTTATAGTTTAGGAATATAGACCATTCAAACAATAAATGATAATGATCAATATTATCATTTCTAACAACCTATTCATGCTATATATACCCTAATAATTTTTGAATTTTTTTCTTTATATATAAAATATAATCAAGGTAAAATTATTTCATTTACCCAATTTCAAAACAATACTGTGTCGGTTTACCTTGTTTAAGATTTTAGAAACCTCTGTTGATGCGGTTGTACTTCCCGTACGGACCAGAACAAAAAATCAACCGATAAGTCAACACAATATAAAATGTTTCGTATTCACTAACAAGTACGCGCTCATATCTATTAATACACTCAAACTCATTCTAGGGTGCTACAGACCCTATCTCTAATGAGTTACCCCACAAAGCTAAAGTTATCGCTAAACCAAAGCTCAGATACCAATTGTAACGACCCACCTTTTTGGGCAGTTTTAAATTGACAATCAAACACACCTGTCGACTGAAACCATTCAAAAGGGAGGATTGTAAATGAGTCGAATAAGAAAAGAAGAAAAAAGGAAGGGAAACAAACACAGAATCTTGCAATGGAACGATAAAATATAATAATCAAATAAATAGTTCACGAAGCTATTTACTATACTTTGATCATTTGTAACGATACGCTATTTTGGACCATTCAAATCGACAATAAAACAATACATGTCCGACTTGAATAATTTAAAATACGAATTGTTAATTTAAATTTGGCAAAACATATACAGTAAATAAATCAATCACAGAATCACAGATATAGAGTAGTACAATAATACGCAGCGGAATAAATGAATAGTAGTTCATGAAGCTACTATATAAACAAAGTTAGAAATAAAATACATCAGAATATCCCAGATGCAGTGAAGTCTCCAGCACGGGCAGATGACTTCTCTGAACCAATCGACTGGATGACTGAAAGGATAGATAGCTGGATCTTCAAGCAAAGCTCCAACTTCGAAGGTGAGTCTCAAATGCTGTATCACTCAGTCTGACCCGAGCGTAAAGTAAAACACAAAACACTCGAGTCAGGATTAACATTCTTATATCAATAAATCCAACTCAAGTGAAATATCAACAAAAATACAAGTAACTTAGAGGATGTATGGGATAACCATTCTTTAAGGATCCGTGGAACTATCTACAATGTAGAAATATACACTATAACACCGTGGTCATTTCAATTTTATTTATACTTCAGAACCAAAATATCATTTCATCTAAAATGTGTGTGTGTGTGTATGTGTGTGTGTATATATATTCAAATTTTATCACTTTCAAAGTTGCAATTCAAATCTATTCAAATTCCAAATTCAAATTTGGTCCAATCTCAATTTATTAATTGAAAATTCAACTCAATTCCTAAATAACTATTTCACATTTTATCGATCTCAAATCCGGATTTGAAATCACAAAATACCCTTTTACATTTCAATATTATTTCAAAACTTTAAATATTCAATGTTTCAAACTAAATTTTTATTCAATTAAATTTTCTAAATAATAAATTCGAATTATATTGATTTCAAATACAGATCTGAATCACAAATAAATCAATTAAATTCCAGTATAGTTCAAAGCTTTGATATTCTACAATTCAAAGTTCAATTGATAGTTTCATATTGATCTCGATTTAACCCCATATTATTTAGTCTTGAAATATTCCCTCATTAGATTCAATATCATTTAAGTAACCTTAACTTACATTTTACTAAACATTTTTTTATTCAGATTTGAAATATTCATTAAATCACTTAAATCAAAATCCAGTAAAAAAAAAAAATCATACCTTTAAATTTCCCATTCAATAATTTCGAATCGATTAATTAAAATCCATATTTAAACACAAATTTCCAATAAACCCAAATTTACCTTCCCAACCTTACTTATTCAATTTATTACAAGAAAATCTATCGAAATATAGATTTACATATATACTTAACCATATTCTACGTATTAAATCCATCTAATTTAAATCAAATATTACCACTAAATTTATATATATAATTTATCATTTATCTAATGTCTTAAGAATCTATATTTATTAAACCATATATTTCTTTCCAAAACCATAGAAATTATTTTCAAAATATTTATTTATGGACAAACGGTGTCTGTATATATTTCTTATCATATGGTCAAGTGATATGGATATTTATCATTTCAATCCGTACACTAAATATATACGGGTGGATAGCATTTCAACCCATAATCTCAAATTCAATTTAATGAAAATCGCTTGGGTCCATCATTTCAACCCATAACGAAATTCTACTATTCTAAAGTCCGTTCAGGTATGTATCATTTCAACCCATACTGAATTCTAAACTACAGGGAACTTGCAGAGTGATAACAGATGATAATAATAATATAACATGATATGATAATAATATAACAATAGGCATATATCAACAGTAATTAAATAAAGTATAAACAATAGGATATGGTGTCATATCCCATAGGTGAACAGTTTACAGATAATCGCATATATAACAGATTTACTAACTTCAGCAGTACATTTCAATTGTCGTTTCAATTGAAACCAAATTTAATAAATAAAAGAATGTTAATCGTGAGTGATTGCTCACCTTTTGAGGCTAGAGGCTAGAGAAGATATACAACACAACAAGTTATGAATTTCAAAGCAACGCTAGATTGGCACGAATTCAAAAAAGCTGAGAGACAAGAATTTGGTGGAAACGAATTAGAACCATCATGATATGACAGAAAATGATGTATATAATTTTATTATTTATTATTAAAATCAATTTAATCATTTATCTCAAATTAAAATTTAATTCAACACTTCGAAAAAAGTCTCCATATATTTATATCTTTTAAAACCAATTAACGTATACTCATATAGACATTTGCGAACAAAATTTTATATTATATACACACACATATATATAAAGTTATATAAACTTAAATATAAAAATATACAAACGCGATTGTATTACAAGTTTCCAACAATATATATTTTCCATTTTAAATATTAGGAATACTACAAACCATAATATATTATAACTAACATATAACTTAAAATATAATTAATAAATATATATATATACAAACGTACATAAGGTATAAATATATACATATGTATACTCAGTGACCCTATCTAACCCAACAGGTAAAATCCAAACTAATATAACTTATCTTTTTTTTAAAAACTTATAAACACTATCTATATCATACTTAAACAAAATCAATATATATTACTGTAAATATATAAACAGTATAACATATATTCATTGTCGAACCGGATTTTCGAATTTCTATAATATATAAAAATAGATCATATAACTGTTTACATAAATTCAGTATTTACGTTATTATACTATCAATAAACCCATGCTTTATCTGTACAAATCAACTTATATTCTTATACGACATACAACTTTATATATGTGTACTTTATACCCTATAACACTTATATATTTTAAAACAAAACAGAGAATATAGTGTGTAATATATACATATTTTCTTTCATAAACATACAGCAACGTATATATATAAGCATATACACTAACGTACACAATATATATTATAATATACCATAGGTTTATAAAAATAATATACTTACGCAAAAGAAGGAGTACACAGTCTAAGTGGCTACGGAGGAGCACGAGGGGTGGAAGATCAGGGAGGAGCTGCGGAGTGATGGTTTTGAGAAGCTAACAGAGGGGGTGGAAAAAAAGAAGAAACAGAGAAGAAAAGTAAAGGCCACATAGAAATATAAGGGAGGTGCTCAATATTTAAAAGCTGGAATAAGAAACGTAAAATTGAATGAGCGAAATGAATGCAAAAAGTATATAAGTTTGATATTCGAATGACGGTCATAAAAATGGAAATTTGGGTATAGGTAACGGCTGGCTATAATCAAATATTCATGTTTTGATGGATTGCTTTCCTTTAAGAAATAAAGACAGAGAGAGAAAGAATAGATAAAGGCAACAAATCTATCAATCAAAGAAAATGGAAAAGTTTGAACTTGTATGCAAATAAATAGATATAGAACGATGTAGGTGAGTTGGCTGCTCTGGGTAAAAATGCTTAATAATTTTTATGAACCAAATAGGCATGAACATACTACAACATGCAATTAACTAATTGATTTTCTGTAACCGTGCAAGCAAGAAATGAGATAATAATTAAAGGTTTTTTTTGATTGCCAAAGGAAAGAAGGAAAGGCAGACCAATAGGCTGAGAATCATACCATAATTACCCTAGTGAACAGAGGAAAGAAATTCAAAACAAAAATATAGATAAAGGTTGAGTGAATGGACACGGTCACTTGCTTGAATCACGTGAAATAATTAAAGCAAATGAAGTGGCTACAGGAAACGAATGATTTCTTGCTATTTTTGAATTAATATTTACGTAGCCAATTTTTAAGCAAAAAGGAAACGTACAACGAATAATAAATTGAAATGACCGTTGATTCATCAACGTTATTAAAGCAATTTATTATATTGCTTGTGCTGCACGGTGAAGATTTGGAAGAGACGTGTTTCACAATGCAACCGTTTTAAAGAAATAAATATATTACTTTAAAACAGAAGAATTGACCGAAAATGAACGTTAACTTATACAATTTATATGTTTTGATATTCAAAAATAATTATAGGATGGCAACAGTCACCCTAGATTTAGTTGAGAAATTAAAGCAAATAATTGCTGATTGGACAGCACGTTCCATATTTGAAACTAAAGGAAAAAGATAAGTATGGAATGCAATGATACGTTATAAAGGCAAAATGAACCATTTGGAAAAAAAATAAAAGAAATGATGGAAAATAAAACAGCCGTGCCTTGAATTTCCCAAAATAAATTATTAGAGCAATTGACGGGTCGATTGGACAGTGTGTTTCAAAGCTTCAGGGAAATGAGTAATATATTTGAAAATACTAACATAACCTATATATACATACCTACTAGAATTCACATAATAATTAATGGACCCTATACCCAAACTAAACTTTCCGTGTATATATGTATATTAAGACCAAATTTTTCTTTGAATCAAAAATCCATACTTGCTTTCAAAACTAAATTTCAAAACCACCATTTGATGTATAAACAGAACATAATATTTTTCCTTTTTTTCTTCTTTTAATTAACAATAATCAAACATTATTTAATAATTTCACATAACTCAACATATCCATTAGTTACCAATTTTAGTTCATTTGTTAGAGATTAACTTATTTGAATTACAACAATACAATTAAACTATTGCTTCCTCTTAAATTTTATTCAATAGATCAATATTTACAATTAACAATTATTATTAAATTCTTCACATTTGTTATTTTAATTCAAATTGTAAATCTCATATAAATTATTATTATTCCCATCATTTTTTGTTTCTACCACATAATATTCAATATTTTAATAAAATTAGAATTTTAAATTGGTCTAAAATTTCGGATCGTTACGCATTACCCTTTTTTTTCCAGATCTGAACTACGTTGCAAAAAATGAAGATGGGAAGAGATTTTGAAACGGTCAGGAAATCAAATATTTTTATTCCTATTAAATACGGAGACGCAAATGAAAGTGGAAAGTTTTACACGTGAATTGGAGGCAGGATTTTAATTCTTTTTTTAAAATGCACGTGCTGATTTGATTTTTAACAGCTAATATGAAATCAAAGAGTGCGTACAATAGATGCAATAATTAAAACGAATGTACGCCCAAATTAATTAAAAAATAACATAATCTAAATTTATATGTTTTCTTATTTATTCACTACTTATATTTAATTATACATAATCCAAACATTAAATTTTTATTTCAAAATATTATTATTTAAAATTTCTCAGAAATTCAATTAAATACGTTATTAAAACCGTTAAAAAGTTTATGGGTTGTTACACTCTCCCCCACTCAAAACTTTTCGTCCCCAAAAAGGAAGGAGGTAGGGGAATAGCAACAAACAAAAAGAAAAATACATAAATTGAAGTACAAAATAAACAATTAATTTAAAACTATACACATTTTACTTGAAATATTCATTTAAAAATGTCATTTGAAATTTATTTTCTTTAATACTTTAATACTTTTCAAAACTCCTTTGAAAACAATTATTTACATTATTACTTATATTTACAAAGAAGCTATTGAAAATATTAAATCCAAAATTTATAAAAAAAATTTCTCAAGATACTTCCAACATTATAGATAAATTAATAACCTCTGAAACACTAAAAAATTTCTATTATACCATGTAGTATATAAATAAACAATATTTAAAAAGGATATATCCAACAAGGAAAGAAGGTAGATTCGGAAAACAGAATCAAGGTGAATAACTATAGATGAGCAGATGAGGTAGATTCAAAAGAATAGTATCGAGCACGAATAGTTAATTTCAAACCAAAAGAATTTCAATTTCAAAGATTAATACAAAATTTCTTTTTGGAAATACCTTTATAATAAAATACCTTTTCAAAAAAAATACTTTTATGTCGAAACCAATTTTTCCTTTCGAAAATACTTCCATAACTCGATGTTTCAACAAGTTTATCCTCGTTCTTGCAGACTCTGGCCATGCGTTGATCGGGCGCAAAGCTAGAATTCTTCAAGTACTTAGTAGACCTATTTCAACAACCAGTGAAAATACTTGAAAAACCTTTAAAAACAGATATGGAAAGTACAATCCAAACAAAATAACCAAACCAAAACCTCTGTCTAACCATGGTTCACAGATACACAATGATTACGCCTGGATCCCCCAGGAAACAATCCGTATCCGTAAGCTATCTCAGCCCTGCGAGTTACGCCATGTTGACTAGTAGGGTCCAGGATACACAATGGTTACGCATGGATCCCCCAGGAAAGAATCCATACCCCTAGGCTGTCTCAGCCAGGCAGTTTCGCTACTAATGCGACCTACAAAGATTGCAGGATACACAATGGTTACGCCTAGATCTTTCAGGAAACAATCCATACCCCTAGGTCGTCTCAGCTAGGCAGTTGCGTTATGTAGTCGCGAGAAAAAAATAACCATGGGTTACGCCACGGTGGAACACTCGAGTATCACATCCGAAAAACCAAAAATCAGAGAGAATAATATCGATAGAATGAATCCACAATGTGGCCACAAAGCGGATATCAAGCAGAAGGCACTTTCCATATCTTTACTTCGAAAATATGTATCATATAGTACCTTTTCAAATCTCTTTCAAATATCATACTTATATAAAGTCCATTATATATAGGATTCCATTTTCAATCGAATACTTTCCTAATCAATAGTATATCAAATCACACTTTCATAGACTTTGATTATATAAAATTTCTCTTTCCAAATTGAGTACCTTTCAAATCAGTAGGTTTCAAATCAATTTCGTACTATACAAATCAGTTTTATATAAGTTCGATAATTTCCAAATCAAGTACTTAATAAATCAAGGTTCTCAAATTTTTTCTCGTTTCAATAACATTTCAGTTTCAAGATCATATATGATTTCACCAAATTTTCTTCCAAATTAAATATATTCAGTTTCAAAGTTTCTTAAACAATATGTTTAGAAAATAATCCAAATTTCCAAATCAACAAAATTTTGGTCAAACTAATTCATTTCCAAAATCACCATATAAGTACTAGTTTTAATTCCAATCTAATTTCAAAATCAAATATTCTTCTCAAAATCAATTATACTCAAAATGGTTTCTAAATTTATAATTATCCCTTTAAAAACTTTAAACTGTTTATTTCCATATGAAAAATCCAATTTTCCTTTTTCAAATTATTTATTTAACAAAAGTTTCAAATTTACTAAAGTCATACTCTTCATACTTTAAACATACAATAACTTATATTCTTTATCAAATATTTTATACTCTTCGAAATTTCTTAGTTTTAAAATTTTAAACCTTGATTTGGAAGTGCTCGAACTTTCAAAATATTCGGTGAAATCAAATTTCAAATCCAAGAGTTGGAAATCAACAACAAATCAGTAAATCAAATTTTTTATATTTATAAATAGAGTTATACTAAATCAAATCGAAAACTCGAGGATTGAACACCGACTTACTTTAAATTATTTCAAATATATGTACCTATATCTTTCGAATATCAAACCATATTCGGAATTTGAAATCAAAATTGGTTTCACAAAGTCACTAGCATAGCAAAGCTATTAAAGTGGCCTCTCCCCACTCTGAAACTCGAAAATCAATGTTGATGATGCGTGCACTCATCACCGAGATTATTTTCCAGTGACATAAGTGAGTTCTGGACTTCTATTTTCTTGAAAACTTCTTTGAATTTTTTTCGAAATCCTTGGAACTTATTTGAAGTCATTTGAAACATTTCTTATTTAGAAAATACTTTCAAATCTTATTATTATATATTTCAAAATCTTAAACCCATTTTCAAAAATACCGGAGTCCAATCTCTCGAATTTCAAATTCGGAATTCTTTAGTTATAAAACATTTTTATACAAATCAAATTTCTTATAAAATTTTCAAAATTTCAAATCCTATCGAAAATTCAAATTCTAGTTTTTTTTAAAAGGTATATAATCCTTATCGAAAAGATTTCACTTTTATATATTGAATAAAATCATACTTATCAAAATAATAATTTCGATATATAAAAACAATTTCTAAAATACAAACAAAACCTGATTTTTTTAAAGGATGATTCAAGAATGGATTTCAAAACAAAGATAGAGTTTCAAATTAGAGGAACTCTAATCAATAAAATCCTGATTTGAAGATAGACTCGATCGAAGATGAGATAATTAAATTACAGAAATAGAAGATGGATATACTTATATAAATCGCGAGCGACCTTAACCGGGTCAACCATGAGTTCAGGAATATTATCGATGCGGAATTCTAAGGCAAATGGACATTCAATCGCCAGATATAGAATTCAACATAACCAGAGATAGCAGCATCTAAACCGAGGGATACATAAATCTCCGGTGAATCAATGCCAATTGTAAAGGAGTTTCACCCCCTTTACAAATCATTCAGTGGAGTCATTGGATACTCTAGAATCAATAGAATATATATAGAGAGAGACAAGAATGAATTTTTGAACCACAGGGAACGTTCCAAAGTTCAAAGGAAATCTAGTCAAAAGGAAGAGATTCAACTCGAACGAAAGTGATTCTGTAAATAAATTTACCATATATGCTAAGTTTTGCCTAGAGCCAAAGCTCTGATACCAACTGTAACGACCCACTATTTTGGACCATTCAAATCGACAATAAAACCATACATATCTGACTTGAATAATTTAAAATACCGAATTGTTAATTTAAATTTAGCAAAACATATACAGTAAATAAATCAATCACAGAATCACAGATACAGAGTAGTACAATAATACGCAGCTGAATAAATGAAAGTAGTTCATGAAGCTACTATATAAACAAAGTTAGAAATAAAATACATCAGAATATCCCAGATGCAGTGAAGTCTCCAGTATGGGCAGATGACTTCTCTGAACTAATCGACTGGATGACTGAAAGGATAGATAGCTGGATCTTAAAGCAAAGCTCCAACTTCGTAGGTGAGTCTCAAATGCTGTATCACTCAGTCTGACTCGAGCGTAAAGCAAAACACAAAACACTCGAGTCAGAATTAACATTCTTATATCAGTAAATCCAACTCAAGTGAAATATCAACTGAAATACAAGTAACTTAGAGGATGTATGGGATAACCATTCTCTAAGGATCCGTGGAACTATCTATAATGTAGAAATATACAATATAACACCGTGGTCATTTTAATTTAATTTATACTTCAGAACCAAAATATCATTTCATCTAAAATGTGTGTGTATATATATATTCAAATTTTATCACTTTCAAAGTTGCGATTCAAATCTATTCAAATTCAAATTTTAGTCCAATCTCAATTTATTAATTTAAAATTCAACTCATTCCTAAATAACCATTTCACATTTTATCGATCTCAAATCCGGATTTTAAATCCCAAACTACCCTTTTACATTTCAATATTATTTCAAAACTTTAAATATTCAATGTTTCAAACTAAATTTTTATTCAATTAAATTTTCTAAATAGTAAATTCGAATTATATTGATTTAAAATATAGATTTGAATCACCAATAAATCAATTAAATTCCAGTATAGTTCAAAGCTTTAATATTCTATAATTCAAGGTTCAATTGATAGTTTCATATAGATCTCGATTTAACCCCATTATTATTTAGTCCTGAAATATTCCCTCATTAGATTCAATATCATTTAAGTAACCTCAACTTACATTTTACTAAACATTTTTTTTTATTTAGATGTGAAATATTCATTAAATCGCTTAAATAAAAATCCAGTAAAAAAAATCATACCTTTAAATTTCCCATTCAATAATTTCAAATCGATTAATTAAAATCCTTATTTAAATACCATTTCCAATAAACCCAAATTTACCTTCCAACCATACTTATTGAATTTGTTACAAGAAAATCTATTGAAATATAGATTTACATATATACTGAACCATATTCTACGTATTAAATCCATCTAATTTAAATCAAATATTACTACTAAATTTATATATAAAATTTATCATTTATCTAATGTCTTAAGAATCTATGTTTGTTAAACCATATATTTCTTTCCAAAACCATAGAAATTATTTTCAATATATATATATATGGACCAGCGGTGTCTGTATATATTTCTTATCATATGGTCAAGTGATATGGATATTTATCATTACAATCCGTACACTAAATATATACCGGTGGATAGCATTTCAACCCGTAATCCCAAATTCAATTTAACGAAAATCGCTTGGGTCTATCATTTCAACCCATAACAAAATTCTCCTATTCTAAAGTCTGTTCGGGTATGTATCATTTCAACCCATACTGAATCTAAACTACAGGGAACTTGCAGAGTGATAACAGATAATAATAATATAACATGATATGATAATAATATAACAATAGGCATATATCAACAGTAATTAAATAAAGTATAAACAATAGGATATGGTGTCATATCCTATAGGTGAACAGTTTACAGATAATGGCATATATAACAGATTTACTAACTTCAGCAGTATATTTCAATTGTCGTTTCAATTGAAACCAAATTTAATAAATAAAAGAATGTTAATCGTGAGTGATTGCTCACCTTTCGAAGCTAGAGGCTAGAGAAGATATACAACACAACAAGCTATGAATTTCAAAGCAACGCTAGATTGGCACGAATTCAAAAAAGCTGAGAGATAAGAATTTGGTGAAAACGAATTAGAACCATCATGATATGACAGAAAATGATGTATATAATTTTATTATTTATTATTAAAATCAATTTAATCATTTATCTCAAATTAAAATTTAATTCAACACTTCGAACAAAGTCTCCATATATTTATATCTTTTAAACCAATTAACGTATACTCATATAGACATTTGCGAACAAAATTTTATATTATATAGACACACATATATATAAAGTTATATAAACTTAAATAGAAAATATACAAACGCGATTGTATTATAAGTTTCCAATAATATATATTTTCCGTTTTAAATATTAGGAATACTACAAACCATAATATATTATAACTAACATATAACTTAAAATATAATTAACAAATATATATATACAAACGTACATAAGGTATAAATATATACATATGTATACTCAGTGACCCTATCTAACCCAACAGGTAAAATCCAAACTAATATAACTTATCTTTTTTTAAAAAACTTATAAACACTATCTATATCATACTTAAACAAAATCAATATATATTACTGTAAATATATAAACAGTATAACATATATTCATTGTCGAACCGGATTTTCGAATTTCTATAATATATAAAAATAGATCATATAACTGTTTATATAAATTCAGTATTTACGTTATTATAATATCAATAAACCCATGCTTTATCTGTACAAATCAACTTATATTCTTATACGACATACAACTTTATATATGTGTACTTTATACCCTATAACACTCGTATATTTTAAAATAAAACAGAGAATATAGTGTGTAATATATATATATATACACATATTTTCTTTCATAAACATACGGCAACGTATATATATAAGCATATAAACCAACGTACACAATATATATTGTAATATACCATAGGTTTATAAAAAAATATACTTACGCAAAAGGAGTACACACTCTAAGTGGCTACGGAGGAGCACGAGGGATGGAAGATCAAGGAGGAGCTGCGGAGTGATGGTTTTGAGAATCTAACAGAGGGGGAGGAAAAAAAAGAAGAAACAGAGAAGAGAAGTAAAGGCCACAGAGAAATATAAGTGAGGAGCTCAATATTTAAAAGATGGAATAAGAAACGTAAAATTGAACGAGCGAGATGAATGCAAAACGTATATAAGTTTGATATTCGAACGACGGTCATAAAAATGGAAATTTGGGTATAGGTAACGGCTGGATATAATCAAATATTCACGTTTTGATGGATTGCTTTCCTTTAAGCAATAAAGACAGGGAGAGAAAGAATAGATAAAGGCAACAAATCTATCAATCAAAGAAAATGGAAAAGTTTGAACTTGTACGCAAATAAATAGATATAGAACGATGTTGGTGAGTTGGCTGCTCTGGGTAAAAATGCTTAATAATTTTTATGAACCAAATAGGCATGAACAGAGCAATTAACTAATTGATTTTTGTAACCGTGCGAGCAAGAAATAAGATAATAATTAAAGGTTTTTTTTTGATTGCCGAAGTAAAGAAGGAAAGGCAAACTAATAGGATGAGAATCATACCATAATTACCCTAGTGAACAGAGGAAAGAAATTTAAAACAAAAATATAGATAAAGGTTGAGTGAATGGACATGGTCACCTGCTTGAATCACGTGAAATAATTAAAGCAAATGAAGTGGCTACAGGAAACGAATGATTTCTTCCTATTTTTGAATTAATGTTTACGTAGCCAATTTTTAAGCAAAAAGGAAACATACAACAAATAATAAATTGAAATGACCGTTGATTCAGCAACGTTATTAAAGCAATTTATTATAGTGCTTGGGCTGCACGGTGAAGATTTGGAAGAGACGTGTTTCACAATGCAACCGTTTTAAAGAAATAAATATATTACTTTAAAATAGAAGAACTGACCAAAAATGAACGTAAACGTATACAATTTATATGTTTTGATATTCAAAATAATTATAGGATGGCAACAGTCACCCTAGATTTAGTTGAGAAATTAAAGCAATTAATTGTTGATTGGACAGCACGTTACATATTTGAAACGTAAAGGAAAAAGATAAGTATGGAATGGAAGGATACACTATAAAGGCAAAATGAACCGTTTGGAAAAAAAATAAAAGAAATGATGGCAAATAAAACAGCTGTGCCTTGAATTTTCCAAAATAAATTATTAGAGCAATTAATGGGTTGATTGGACAGTGTGTTTCAAAACTTCAGGGAAATGAGTAATATATTTGAAAATACTAACATAACCTATATATACATACCTACTAGAATTCATACAATAATTAATGGACCCTATACCCAAGCTAAACTTTCCATGTATATATGTATATTAAGACCAAATTTTTCTTTGAATCAAAAATCCATACTTGCTTTCAAAACTAAATTTCAAAACCACCATTTGATGTATAAACAGAACATAATATTTTTCCTTTTTTCTTCTTTTTATTAACAATAATCATACATTATTCAATAATTTCACATAACTCAACATATCCATTAGTTACCAATTTTAGTTCATTTGTTAGAGGTTAACTTATTTGAATTACAACAATACAATTAAACTATTGTTTCCTCTTAAATTTTATTCAATAAATCAATATTTACAATTAACAATTATTATTAAATTCTTAACATTTGTTGTTTTAATTCAAATTGTAAATCTCATATAAACTATTACAATTCCCATCATTTTTTATTTCTACCACATTTTATTCAATATTTTATTAAAATTAGAATTTTAAATTGGTCTAAAATTTCGGCTCGTTACCCATTACCCTTTTTTTTCCAGATCTGAACTGCGTTGCAAAAAATGAAGATGGGAAAAGATTTTGAAATGGTCAGAAAATCAAAGATTTTTATTCCTATTAAATACGAAGACGCAAATGAAAATGGAAATTTTTACATGTGAATTGGAGGCAGGGTTTTAATTCTTTTTTTTAAATGCACGTGCTGATTTGATTTTTAACAGCAAAGATATGAAATCAAAGAGTGCGTACAATAGATGTAATGATTAAAACGAACGCACGCCCAATTAATTAACAAGTAACGTAATCTAAATTTATATGGTTTCTTATTTATTCACTAATTATATTTAATTATACGTAATCCAAACATTAAATTTTTATTTCAAAATATTATTTTTTAAAATTTCTCAAATTCATTTAAATATGTTATTAAAAACCATTAAAAAATTTATGGGTTGTTACATCATTATTCATACAACATTTATTAGAGTTATACATACATAATAGAATAAATAAAATAATGCAACAAACAGCATAACGCAGGGATAGTAATAGTAATAGTATACCAAATCTTCATCTTCGTCCTCCAGAATAGATCTTCAATAAGCTGGGAAACTCAGAATTGACCCGAGCGTAATGAAAGGACAAAACATTCGAGTCAGGGCTAAAATATCCTTACGTAAGTCAAATCGATCGTAAATAAATATGTGTGTAATGGCGTCAGAGATGTTTACGGGAATTGACATCTCCTATCCAGTGTCGACGTGAGATAATAACTCAAGAGATGCTATAGGATTTTCTATGACGTCCCACCTCTGCACTCATGCTAGCCAAGGACACTACGAGGTAATTTCGTCAACTAGCATGAAGAATAAGGAAGTTGAGGAGCGACCATCCGTGTAATTTCTTTGTGTGAGTACCGATATGTCAGATAGTATAACATGCATTTCATTTCAAGAGGAAATCCGACATATCAAATACAAACTCAAAGCAACTTTATAGTGGCTATGTGGTCTTCGGAAACAAATATAGAAATAAGCGTACCACAAATCAGTCATAGATATTCATATCACTAAGACAGAAACATATATGAATATATATCACATAAAAGTATACATCAAAGTAGTGGCCATACAAGATCCACTACATCACAAAAGAACAAGTACAAGTGCTACACAAAAGGATATGTATACATCAAGGAATCTCTATCTCGAATAATGAAAAAAACTACTAAACTAAGTATTTGGACAAAAGTCAGATGATGGTCCTAGATATGGAGTCAAGCAGAAGCACCTGTAACATCTCGGTCCGACGCGAGTATTATTTAATAAGAAAATAATTAACGGATCAGTCTAGCTATAAATATTGACAAACATATCAATGCATGTCATAAAAATTGGTGAAACAAAAATTCTAGAAATTATCAATTAGAAATCCAGAAATCACAAAGGGGAGGCCTATCACAAACGGGAGCATGAAAACTCACCAACATGTGCATCACAAACAGGTCGCTAACCCATGGTCGCTAACCATAGAGCCGGTGCAACAACGTAGTACCATAACGGTATGCTCAAGGAACCTGAAACTCAAGTAATTCGAAACAACGACGTAGTACACAGTACGTCCGATGAACCTGATAAGCCGGTACAACGACGTAGTACAACGGTACTCCCGATGAACCAAACTCCATAAAAGAACATGGGTCGCTAGCCCACAAAAATGAGTCAAAACTCCAAAGAACCAATAGGTCGTTAGCCTTTAAAAGAAATTGGACGAAACTCAATAAAACGAGGTACAGTCCCCCATGTGGACAAAGAGACATAGCATATCGCTAGTCTAGATCACAAAACGATCATCATTGATCAATAAAAAGTGTGAATTACACTAAGCTAGTAAATAAATGAGTTTAGCTTCATGTCCCACAACCAGTGACTTAACTTAAATATTTACGAACGAATTGTAGATCTCCACTCAAAAATTTGTCACAAAAGTTTCAATCGAACAAGTCTAAAAATTGAACGACGAAGTAAACGCAAGCGTTTCATACCACTTGTTTTGCTAAGTCGTTTAATTCGATTTTCTCATACGAATGACGTAAAGTTTGTATATACTAATAGGTTGTAAAATGGTTTTAATAAACGAGCTTTATATTAAATTGTGTTGAAATCGTTTTAATGGTAGAATTTTGATATTTACTACTAGTATAGAAACCTTTACATTTTAAAGTGACAAACCATAGAAATGATTGTAGATGCAATCAATCACTAGAAATCACATTCGAAGACGTGAATTAAATCCAAAAAAATCGACACAAAATCCATCAGAATGGATATTCCCGAAATCCCAAAAAGAAGTTATCAAAGTCAACAAAGGTGATAATAACAAATTGGATCCACTAGAATCGATTAAAAATTGGAAATCCACATAAAAGGCAAAATTGGCTGAGATAGCAGATTCAGACGACTAGACCAGGGTGGTCAGTCGACTAACACAATTCCTGAAAACTTTCTGTTTCCAGGTTCAATCGATTGGACCATAGTGGTCAGTCAACTAAAACATGCCTGGAAACTTTCGGTTTTCAGGCTCAGTCGACTGACACTAGCCCAGGAAATTTCCTGTGTTCTGGTTCAGTCGACTGACTTCCTGGTTTAGTCAACCGAACTGGAATTTCTAGTATTTTCAGCCTAGCCCTACCAAGGGTAAAAATCCAACAAATTGTGATCGGACGAGCGATGGGCGCCAGGGGTTTATGTCAATCGACAACCCAGCCCTATAGGCTCTTCGATACACCACCAAAAACATGTTCAAACATCAAAGCTAGGATTTTTAAAGATTTGACTTCAAAACACCAAAAATTGGAATATTCATAAAACCAATTCAATCCACAGCAAATGGACAAGGAATAGATGTTAGGAATCACTACCTAACAACTATCAAAGATATAGACATAGATGTGAGTTCAAAAACTCACCTTTTTCTTAAAAACACAAGTGAGAAGCTATAAGGCAAGACAAGAACAACCACTCTTCAATTTTAACCCAAGAAGCCTCAATCTAAGCTCATAAGAAAGACATTTCCTAAGTTAGGGTTTAGTAAATTTATGAAATTGAAGAGGAATTGAGATGAAGAAGATGAAGAGAATGCTTACCTAAGCTTCTCCTTGATTTCTAGCTTGAAGTTGATAATTCCAAAGAGAAGTAGGGCTTACGAATTCCTAATTCCTTTTCTCTTCCTCCATTTTTACTAAAGATTGAGTATTATGAAATATTATAAAGCAATGAAGAGGAGTGCAATGGAGTTGGGTTCATATGTTAGGTTAATGGGCTGAAACCCAAACCCAAAGCCCTAAATGAAAACATGAAAATTCTAATCAACTTCAAACATATCGATGTTTATAAGAAAAGGTCGCAAACGCCATTTTCAACTCAATGGAAGTGGTCTCGAGTCCAAATTTGATTGTTTGCAAAAGGTAGCATTTCAGACTTAAATCCGACTAACGATGCTATACTTAAATAAAATATTTACATATACGATCGTAAAATATGCGGGTTGTTACAGACTCCCCTCCTTAAAGAAATTGCGTCCTCGCAATAACACCCGTAAAAGCATATCAACACAAAAGAAAAATTGAAATAAGAAGTTTACCTCAAAAAGCACAGGAGAGTAAGTCTGGATGTGTTCACTCGATAAATTCTCGGAATTCCCAGGAGCAATTCTTAGAATTTGAGGACCATTTAACTTTCACAAGCGAAACATCTTTATTTCGAAGGCGTTTAACTTCCGTAGCAATAACACGAATAATATGTTGCTCATAAGTTAAATTAGGCGAAACTTCAATTTCTTCAATAACACCAGGCTCAAGAATAGAATCGGAATCCCTAAGGAATTTCCGTAGTTGAGAGAGGTGGAAAACGTCAGGAATAGCAGAAAATTGAGCCGGTAATAAAAGGTGATAAGCCACAGAACTAATACATTCGATGGTGGAAAATGGACCAATATATCGAGGCCCTAATTTTCCCGATCGACTGAAATGCACAGCACCCTTCATAGGTGAAACACGCATAAACGCCAAATCTCCCATAGAAAATTCTAATTTCCTTCTTTGGTTATCGACATAGGATTGTTGTCTACTTTGAGCTTCTTTCATCCTATGGCGAATAAGGTCAATATTTTCTGTGGAGTCATGAATAAAATCTGGACCTAAAACTGGCTTCTCACCGGCTTTAAGCCAACAAGAAGGAGATCGGTATGGCCTTCCATAGAGTGCCTCAAAGGGTGCCATACCAATACTAGATTGGAAGCTATTATTATAGGAAAATACAAGACGAGAAATATGATCTTCCCAACTTCCAGCAAAATCAAGAACACATGCACGAAGAAGATCTTCAAGAGTTTGATTTACACGCTCGATTTGTCCATCGAACTGAGGATGATAAGCGGTGCTAAAATTAAGCTTCATCCCCAAAGCTTTTTGAAGACTCTTACAAAATCCTCTAGTAAATAATGGATCACGATCGCTAACAATAGAAGTTGGAACTCCATGTAATTTAACAATTTCTCTAATATAGAGTTTGGCCAAGAGAGCTACGGTCCGATTAGACCGAATGGGAATAAAATGGGCGGATTTTGTAAGTCTATCCACAATCACCAATAAACTGCCATGGCCTGAATGAGAATGGGGAAGTCCGTCAGTAAAGTCCATGGAGACTTGATCCCACTTTCAAATTGGAATGTCCAAAGGTTGCAATAACCCACCGGGCCTTTGATGCTCGACCTTTATGAGTTGGCAAGTCATGCAACACTTAATGAAGTTAGCAATATCAGATTTCATTCCATCCCAATAATAAAGTCGCTTCATATATGCATACATTTTACTACTACCGGTATGAATGCTAAATTTAGAAAGATGAGAATCTTCTAAAATATCTTTACGAAGATTGCTTATATTTGGCATGATAAGTCTACCAAATTTTCGAATGCCACCATGAGCATCGATATCAAAGTCATTCAACCCTTCAATATCAATTTTATCCCTACAATTTTGGCTAAAAAGAGCCAATTCGAGATCTAGTTTATGCGCATCAAAAGTGCAGTCTAAAAGAGAAGGATGAGCCTCAAGGCAACATAGAACAAGAGATGAACATAAATCGGATTAACGATCTCGAATCTCACAAGTGGATAAAGTCTCGAGATCATTCCACTCGTATATCATCATAGAAACAACCGCTTGTTGCTTACAACTAAGTGCATCAGCAACATGATTCCCCTTTCCAGGAGCATAAAGAATATCAAGATCATAAGATGCAAGGAACTCGAGCCGACGTTGTTGACACAAATTAAGTTCCTTTTGAGAAAATAAGTACTTCAAAGACTTATGATTGGTATAGAGAACAAATTTATCTCCCAAAAGATAATGACGCCAAATTCTCAAGGCGAAAACAATAGCCACGAGCTCTAAATCATGAGTGGCATATCTAGTCTCGGCTGGCTTTAATTGCCTAGAAGCATAAGAAATAACACGTTTCATTTGCATGAGAAAGACACCCAAACCAACATGACTAGCATTGGTATAAACAATAAAGTCTTGGTTCCCTTCGAGAATCACAAGAATAGGAGCATCAGGAAGGAGTTCTTTTAATCTTTGAAAAGAAGCTTCATATTTGTCTGAACAAATGTATTTAACTCCCTTCTTTGTCAAACTAGAAAGAGGCACGGAAATTTTAGAGAAGTCTTTTATGAAATAACGGTAATAGCCCACAAATCCAAGAAAACTACGGATTTCCCTCACACTCTCCGGTTTCTTCCAGTTTTGAGTCGCTTCAATCTTTGAAGGATCTATGAAAATTCTGGATTCAGAAATAATATGATCGAGAAATTTCACACGAGATTGCCAAAAGCGGCACTTAGAAAATTTAGCTTTCAATTGATTGCTCCTAAGAGTTTCCAACACAATCCGAAGTTGTTTTTCATGCTCTTCCTCAGTTTTAGAATAAACAAAAATATCGTCTATAAAGTTGAGAACAGAACGATGGAGGAAGTCTTTGAATACTCGATTCATAAGGTCAACGAAATAAGCTGGAGCATTCGTTAAACCAAATGGCATAACAAGCCATTCATAAAATCCATAACGAGTACAGAACGATGTCAAAGGAATGCTATCCTCTGCAATACGAAGCTGATGAAAACCGGTTGCTAAGTCTAACGGTGAAAAGACTCTAGCACCACTAAGTTGATCGAACAGATCATCAATCCGAGGTAAAGGATATCTATTCTTAATGGTAAGATCATTAAGCTTGCGGTAGTCAACACAAAGCCTAAGTATACCATCGGATTTCTTCACAAAAATAGCTGAAGCTCCCCAAGGAGAGGAACTAGAATGAATAAATAGCTTCGCTTCCGATTCAGATAATTATTTATGCATCTCCTCATTTTCCTTATTGGACATACGATAAGGAGGACGAGTTATAGGTAGAACTCCAAGGATTAGATTAATTCCAAACTCAATTTCTCGCTTAGGGGATGATTCTAAGACGGGCTCAAATATATCGAAAAATTCTCGAACAACGTGAATGAGGGAAATAATATCTTCCTCGTCATCATCATCATCATCATGAGGATTTAAAGAATACAAGGACGCTGAAAATTTGGAATACGGATCTTTAAGAACAATAGAAATCCGCTAAACAGATTGAGGATATCGAAGATGAATAGTCCTCTCGGGACATAGGATATGGGCTTCATAACGGTTAAGCCAGTCCATCCCAAAAGTCATTCTGAAGCCTAAGTAACGCATAACATGCAAATCGGCTTGGAAAGCATAATCACATAAAATAATATCGACATCTTTACAAAGCAAACTGAGTGTTGCGGATCCACCAACCGGATTGCAATTCTCAAAGAAATCATCAAAGCCATAACACTTAAAGAAAAAGTATCAACAAGTTCTTTTGATATAGAAGAATGAAATGCACCCGTATCAAAAAGAACTCGAATAGGATGATCACGAAACATAATAATGCCATCAAGGATAGAATGAGAAATACCTTAACCAAGAGAAGTGTTACTAGGGGCTTGCACAACATTTAGTTTTCCCTCATTCTTGCTTTGAAGTTTGGGACATGAAGATAAAAGATGACCCGAACTTTTGCAATAATGACAAAAGATAGATTTCGGACATCTATTAGCAAAATGGTCCTTAGAACCACAATTGTAGCATTGCCCATGACTAGAGGTAGTAGTCTTTGCTACCGGAGTTGCTTATTTCCCTTTCTTGTTGGGATTAGGACCTTCGAACTTAATAGGCCTTTTCTTGTTGTTTTAGAAGTTCGGTTTGGGATCCACAACTTCAACATTGGCCTCTTCGAGTCGAAAAGCGATATCAACGAGCTGATCGAAAGAAACTTCTAATTTCTAAAGTAATGCTTTTTTGAGATTCTTATTCAAGTCATAGACAAACCTCTGATTTTTCTTCAATGGGGTATTAATGTACTCGAACCCATATTTAGAGAGGGATTCAAAAGATGTTACGTAATCCGTCACAGAAGATTCACCTTGAACAAGGTAAATAAAGCACCGAGATAAAGTTACTTTATCAGCTTCTGGCATAAACTTCAACTCAAATCTTTCCTGGAATTGCTTCCAAGTAAGATTCACTTCAATAATTTCAGAAATCAGAAGCTCATACCAATCTAATGCCCTTTCTTGGAGCATACTAGAAGCCACTTGGACACGATGCAAATCAATAAGATTCATGCAAGAAAAGATGCGATCGCATGTTCTAAGCCAAGCTTGGACTTCTATAACGCTTTCGGAACCCTTGAATGGCTTTCCACTCAAATTAGTATAATCACTGCACAAGCGTGCAAATCCAGATTTAGGGTGAGTAGGCTCTGGAATAGGTTGACAGCTTGAGCATTATTTACAAGATCTAGAACTGCTGGGCAGACATAAATACTCCATCCTGAGGAGTAGCACTGGATTGACCGGTGCTGGGATGGCTTAGTCTAGCCATTTCTTTTCTTTATGAAAGTAAGAAAGAAGAAGAAAAAGGTTGATCTCAGAATGAATATCAAACAATCATGATTGATAAAACAAGGCATCATAAAAGAAAATAAGATAGAACGGGTACTAAAACTCAGATAAATCCTAAGGCACGCCTCCTAAGAAGAACTTAGGACAATGATCCTTGCTAGATTATTCTACATTGTTTCGAAGTTTGGCTCTGATACCAACCCGTGATGCCCCACCTCTATACTCACGCTAGCCAAGGACACTACGAGGTAATGCCGTTAACTAGCACGAAGAATAAGGCTGTTGAGGAGTAACCATCCATGTAATTGCTTTGTGCGAGTACCGATATGTCATATAGTATAACATGCATTTCATTTCAACAGGAAATCAGACATATCAAATACAACCTCAAAGCAACTACATAGTGGCTATGTGGTCTTCGGAAACAAATATAGCAATCAGCGTAACAAAAATCAGTCACAGATATTCATATCACTAAGGCGGAAACAGATATGAATATATATCACATAAAAGTGTACATCAAAGTAGTGGTCATACAAGATACACTACATCACAAAAGAATAGTTACAAGTGCTAACTAAAGAATATGTATACATCAAGGAATCTCTATCTCGAATGTATAATGACAAAAACTACTAAACTAAGTAGTTAGACAAAAGTCAGATGATGGTCCTAGATAAGAAGTCAAGCAGAAGCACCCGTAACATCTCGGTCTGACCCGAGTATTATTTAATAAGAAAATAATAAACGGATCAGTCTATCTATAAATATCAGATAAAATGAGATTATATAAGAGATATAACAAAAACATATGATAACAATAATGCCATATTATGAAAAGTATACATTTATCAACAACAAAAATCATACAATATCTCAAGAATCTCATAACACCAAAAAGAATGTCATATTCTTTATTTTATTCACCAAACCACAAATATTGACAAACATATCAAGCCAATCATAAAAATTGGTGAAGCAAAATTATAGAAATCGTCAATTAGAAATCTAGAAATCACAAAAGGGAGGACTATCACAAATGGGAGCATGAAAACTCACCAACACATGCATCACAAACGTGTCGCTAACCCATAGTCGCTAACCATAGAGCCGGTGCAACGACGTAGAACAATAATGGTATGTCCGAGGAACCCGAAACTCAAGTAATTCGGAACAATGACGTAGTACAACGATATGCCCGATGAACATGATAAGCCGGTACAATGACTTAGTACAACGGTATTCCCGATGAACCGAACTCCATAAAAGAACATGGGTCGCTAGCCTACAAAAATGAGTCGAAACTCCAAAGAACCAATAGGTCGTTAGCCTGTAAAAGAAATGAGACGAAACTCAATAAAACGAGGTACAGTCCCCTACGTGGAAAAAGAGACATAGCATATCGCTAGTCTAAATCACAAAATGATCATCACTGATCAATAAAAAGTGTGAATTACACTAAGCTAGTAAATAAATGAGTTTAGCTTCATGTCCTACAACCACTGGCTTAAGTTAAATATTTACGAACAAATTGTAGATCTCCACTCGAAAATTTGTTACAAGGGTTTCAATCGAACAAGTCCAAAAGTTAACAGGCGAAGTAAACGCAAGCGTTTCATACCACTTATTTTGCTAAGTCGTTTAATTAGATTTTCTCATACGAAGGAGGTAAATGTTTGTAAATACTAATAGGTTAGAAAACGGTTTTAACAAACGCGCTTTGTATTAAAATAGTGTTGAAATCATTTTGATGAAGGAGTTTTGATATTTACTACTGGTATAGAAAACTTTGCATTTTAAAGTGACAAACCATAGAAATGATTGTAGAAGCAATCAATCATCAGAAATTCACATTCGAAGACGTGAATTAAATTCAAAAAAATTGATACAAAATCCATCAAAATGGATATTCCCGAAATCCCGAAAAAGAATTATCAAAGTCAACAAAGATGATAACAACAAATCAGATCCGCTAGAATCGATTAAAAATTTGAAATCCACACAAAAGGCAAAATTGGCCGAGACAGCAGATTCAGTCGACTGGACCAGGGTGGTCAGTCGAATGACACAATTCCTGGAAACTTTCTGTTTCCAGGTTCAGTCGGCTGGACCATAGTGGTCAGTCGACTGAAACATGCCTGGAAACTTTTGGTTTCCAGGCTCAATCGACTGATCCAGAGTGGTCAGTCGACTAACACTGGCCTAGGAAATTTCCTAGGTTCTGGTTCAGTCGATTGACTTCTGGTTCAGTTGACTGAACTGTAATTTCCAGTATTTTCAGCCTAGCCCTACCAAGGGCAAAAATCCAATAAATTGTGATTGGACGAGCGATGGGCGCTAGGGGTTTATGCCAATCGGTAACCCAGCCCTATAGGCTCTTCGATCATCACCAAAAACATGTTCAAACATCAAAGCTAGGATTTTTAAAGATTTGACTTTAAAACATCAAAAATTGGAATATTCATAAAACCAATTCAATCCGAAGCTAATGGATAAGGAATAGATGTTAGGAATCACTACCTAACAACTATCAAAGATATAGACATAGATGTGAGTTCAAAAAATCATATTTTTCTCAAAAACATAAGTGAGAAGCCATAAGGCTAGACAAGAACAACCACTCTTCAATTTTAACCCAAAAAGCTTCAATCTAAGGTCATAAGAAAGACATTTCCTAAGTTAGGGTTTAGGAAATTTTTGAAATTGAAGAGGAATTGAAACGGAGAAGATGAAAAGAATGCTTACCTAAGCTTCTCCTTGATTTC
Source organism: Allium cepa (assembly GCA_030765085.1). Classification (NCBI taxonomy): domain Eukaryota; kingdom Viridiplantae; phylum Streptophyta; class Magnoliopsida; order Asparagales; family Amaryllidaceae; genus Allium; species Allium cepa. Next base: position 219,490,062 of record CM060928.1, read on the forward strand.
TAGCTTGAAGTTGATATTTCCTAAGAGAAGTAGGGCTTACGAATTCCTAATTCCTTTTCTCTTCCTCCATTTTTACTAAAGCTTGAGTATTAGGAAATATTATAAAGCAATGGAGAGGAGTGCAATGAAGTTGGGTTCATATGTTGGATTAATGGGCTGAAACACAAACCCAAAGCCCTAAATGAAAACATCAAAATTCTAATCAACTCCAAACATATCGATGTTTATACGAGAAGGTCGCAAACTCCATTTTCAACTCAATGGAAGTGGTCTCGAGTCCAAATTTGATTGTTTGCAAAAGGTAGCATTTCAGACTTAAATCATACTAACGATGCTACACTTAAATAAAATATTTAAATATACGATCGTAAAATGAGCGGGTTGTTACATTTTCCATCTCTTAAGGATCCATTAAGCTATCTACTTTGTAGTACAATACGCTATTATATAATGTCTAATCAGTAAAATGAATGTTAAAATAGCTTTAAGGCTTTACATTGACCCCCTTTAATGCGTTTTCAAGCATTGTCATATAATTTGCATATAAAACACCGGTTAAACGGTCGGTGGATAGGGATGCGTCGTGATATATGACAATACTAAACCAAAATCGTATGAATCTCGTTTAGGGATAAAAGTATGACAAGGCATGTGAGGCAATGCCCAAGATAGGATGCTACTAGTTTACCCTTCCCAGCGGGTGGTAACACATCTTTGCCATGATCGCCCACAGTGTCCTACACTCCCATAATCCGAAGGGTGCACACCAATCAATCACAATGTAAATGATGGTAATTCGAAGAAGTGCGTCCTCTTAGGGTAGCTAGCCCACTTGGCTGGTACAGCTCCTATTTTAGTCATTTCAAATCGGCAAAAGTACCATGCTAATCCATCATCATTCTCTTTCTTCAAATCCAGTAAAACGATGCCAAATCCAACACTTGGTTCTAGATCATCACTCCACGTACATAGTTGCTAAAGTGGTTTCGGTATCAACAGAGAGTATGCCCATATCTGGCTCCGGTTTCTTTAACAACCAAACATCATTTTACACACCGGTTGATTCTTTTACATTTTGAAAATGGTTCATACTTGATATCAAAATATCATATTCGCTTCATAATCGAATCCATTTCGAAGTCATCACATTTACTCAAAATATACCATTTCAATCCCAAATCATTTTCATCTCAATATAGCAATTCCGATTCCAAAATTGATTCAAATTTACGTTTGGGTTATAACTTCATTTAACCCCATTCATGTTTAAATCCATGAATTAAGCATTTCACCCTTGACCAGTTTGAATTTTTGAAAGATAGTTTGAATAATTTTAAAATAGTTTAAATAATTAAAATAGTTTAAGTGGTTAAAATAGTCAAAATAGTTAAAATGGTTAAAATAGTTTAATATAAGACAGTTTAAGTGTTAAAATGGTTTATATAGAAAAATAATTTGGAAACCTGAATAATTTGTATATTTATGAGGATAGATTTTAAATAGTATTATATTAAATTATTTGTTTGAAAATAGTTTCAAAGTCAAACCGGTCCAGTTCCAACTTCTCAATTCAAATCAATCTAAATTTTCATTCAATCGATTCAATTTCGATCTCAATTCAAATCAATTTCGACTTTGATTTCAAATTAATTCAATTCCACTTTCAAACCCAATTAATTCAATTTCAATTTCAATTTATATCGATTTTGAGCTCGATTTTCAAATATCAACTCAAAACTTTTTAAATCAAATTATCCTTCAATATTCAGTTTAAAATCCCAAACTTCAAATACAATTCAATTCAGAGCTCAATTTCAAATTATTGTTTTTATATCACTTTCACTTAGTAATGTTCAAGTTCGAATAAAAGTTCAATCTTTTAAAACAAATCAATTTATGAAATTCAATCATATTCTGATTTTTAACTTCAAAATCTCAACCTCAATTATTCAACACTTTCTTTTAACCAAATTTTATTCAACACAAACTCGAATTCGTAATTAATTTGATTTCTATAAATTTGATTTCTCTTTTCTTTTAAATCAAAACCAATTAAATAATTTCAAATCTAAGATTTTCAAAATCATTTGATTTAACCAATCTAGTGTCTGTATGTAATTGTCTATCCTATGGCCAAGCGATCAGTTATTTCAATTTAATTTCAGTGATGGATATATATCATTTCAATCCAAATTATGGTGTCATAGGTATATATCATTTCAACCTATTTCTTAATTCATTCGCAATAATTCAATTTACAGTTTATATACTATAAATAATATACAGGGTGATAACAGGCCATATCAGAACAAATAAACATCCAAATCATCTAAAATATCAACCAATAGCATCCAACGCCATCAATTATCCAAACAGTCCTATAATTCTTTGCAATTTCATAGTTGTCAATTTCATGTAATTTACTGACAGTTAAATCCCAATTTCAAGTTACTGTCAATTTTAATTCATAACGGTTAATTCAAATGACCACCAAATTTATCAACAACGACCAATAAATTCATATCAATTCATAAATTCAAATTTAACTAGCATAAAATATTCTAGCATGTTTTGAGCATTATAAAACACTCACCTTGAGTTTCCGATTTTAAATCAAGTCGAACGACGTTTGATTTATCCTAAAGTTTAACGAGCTCCAACGAACTTCAATCTAGCACCATCGCGTAGTGCTCAACGCCTCGATTCCAAAGCAAAAAGTTTCGACCAATTTCGACCTCGCGTGCATGAGATATTTAATCTTTAAGTTCATCATTTAATTAAAATTTTATTTAAACTAAAAAAAAAGAAAAACCCGCTACCCACAAGGCTCAGCCCAAGGCCCAACATCTCCTTTTCCCATTCACGTGCATACCAGGTTCCCAAACCCATCAATGCATAATAGGGTTACCAATCGCTCGAACCATGCTCGCCGAGATGCCAATCCACTACCGCTACCAAGCGTGTCGTCGCCTGTTCCACCCACGGCCAGAGTGCAACCGCGCTCGGCACCTCCATGCGCATTGAAAACCGCTCCGAACGCACCGCCTTCCCTACTAAATTGCCCCCAAACTGCCACACAATAAACGATCATGACTGTTGGATAAGTAGATATCGAGGTGCTCTACTATCTCCTAGTCGAAAAATTTGGATGAAAGTTGATGGATGAGGAGAGATTAAGGAAGGAAGGAAAGCTAGTTTCGGCCAATAATTATATAAGTTACGGCTGGCCAATGCTTCTTAGGGTTTACTGTTTGGTTTTGAATATATACCATTTTATATATATTATATTATTTTATCCCAAAATTTACATGCTTTATCAAACGATCTCCAAACAAAACATGCCGCCTGGCATTCATAATGTTTTACCCCTATTCCGAACACAATGGAATAGATTTCGAGGCCTAATTCGATCATATGTGGAAGATAGCATTCGAATCGAATTAAAATATTAAATTTTGATATTTATTTCAACGTGTTTCTATTCTGTATGACCAAACGATAACTCCAAACGCTATGAAAATTGAAATTCGATAATAATACACTCTTACGGTCCAATGGAACTAGTTTCGTCGAAATCCAAGACTGTGATCAATGTCTCGATTGTAATATATAATTTCCAATTTCCAGTTATTCACTTTTAAATCCAATTTTAAATGTTAAAATTTACAACAACTTCCTATACCATTTTCAATCATATTATATTTGGAATTCAATTATTCAAATAATATACAGTACTAAATTTAAACAATTTGATTATTCAATATTTAGCCAATTTCAATATTATATTTTAAATGAATTTTAGTTAACAATCAATAACTCTATTTACATCCAACGAATTCAACATTAATTATCTAATCCAAGTATTGGCCATAAACTCATTTAATACATAGCATTAATTTTCAATGCTCGTTATTACTTAAATCTCCAGAATTTGTTTATTTCAAAATTTTATCCAAGTTCATATTCAATAACTTACATTCATAATCATTGAATCTTTATTTTTAACCATTTTCGTTTGATAATTACATTAAATTTAATAATTTAAAATATCTAAAAATACGGGTTGTTACACTAGGGTTTCAGATATATATCTGCAATGCAAAAGAGGTAAACCTTGGTTCATATTTGATGTGTATGGGTCATTTGGTTCACTTTGCAAATCGTAAATGTGCACATTTTAAAGGTTTACCAACAATCAATCATGTAATTTGGATTGGCCAATAAAGACCAATTTGATTCAAGTGTTGGATGATCCATATGATCCGACCGCCCAACCATTAATTTAAGAGGAGGTTAGAAAATAGAAGCAAACTGGGTATAGATATAAAGTTATTAGACATTAAAACAAAATCGTTTCTTATAATTTCAAATTTACTAAGCTAAACCATTGTTCATAGTTTGGGACACCACAAACCTTTATAACATAATTTGGAAGTAATAAAAAGGTAATCTTGCCTACTTTCATAAGTTCATTGTGTTAGCAAATGATGTACTAAAAAAGAAAAGGGCGAATATTAGTTCCTGTCATAGAACGGATCTAAATCTAACATTTTGAATTTACATTAGTGGTAACATCGGCATCAGTGATACATTAGTTGAGTATTTGATAAAGATTAGTAGAAAGGAGAAGGGGGAATAACTAAGTAGTGATATTTGGAGCCAGGAACCGTCGTTCTTTCATAAAATAGTTACATTTTCATATATTCTTTTTGCACAATTTTATGTTGATCGATTACATTAAAAAGGTTGTTTATGGCCTAGATTTTCCTCCTTTAATGTTTTTTCTTCTATTTTTGAAAATCTACCTTATGTTTATGTGGAACAAAACAGAAGTATTTTAGTCCTAATGAAGTTTATTCACTTTTCTAAAAAATATCAAGGTCAGTGGATAAGAGGATTGATCAGGCTTATAGCTACAACTTTTTGTGAGTTTTATTGAATATGCCATGGAAAAAAATTATAGTTATTAAATACAAACAAGTTAATTCAAATTGGACCACTTACAAACTATCTGTCAATTGCTCATAATAAAATTATTTCTCCCATGATTTTGATTATGAAATAAAGAATTTGTAGGATTTATTTTTATTTTAGTACTCGGCCAAGTTATGAAGTGTACATGTATAAATGATGTGTACGGAGTGCACAATTGGTCTTTAGAACGTGTTGGAGTTTCGGTTACACTATTTGAAGAACTACATATTATATAGAAAATAAATAAATAATACAACTGTTTAGTAACATTCACATTTTTTCATGGAATCCTTTCAATTTTGAACATGACTTCACATTCTATTCATGTGGCTTCGAGATTTTTTTTGGTAAAACTAGAAAAATGAACTTATGGTTTAGTTTGTTTATATGTTATTTTTCACTTCTCATATATACACATACAATAGTTTAAAAAAGAATATTAAGGATATGTTTTGTTTTCAAGATATGTTTTGTTTTCAGGATCGTTGTCTAATCAATTCTATGAATCACTGTCATTTTTTGTCGCATGCTCTACTGGAGGCCCGGAACGATAGTTTATACATGTTTGTTAGGTGCTTATGTTCTTTATAATGGATTCTCTTCTCATGCAACAACTGAACATATATGATAGTCTCATGCATCACTAACACATTCTCTTATATAGTCTTACCACTGCCTAATTAAGGCAACATGTTCTATAGTCCAATTATGTTCTTTAGCCGGTACCTGATAGTTTCATCCATGATTATAAGTTTTTTGATAGATGCTACGTAAAGTAATAGAAGTCTATAGGTTTCCAATAGCTTTAGAATAGCGTTAGATGGATGAACAAAATGATTCATAAGAGCTTACATGTAAGGAAATTACAAATGAGTTTCTTCTCATAAGCATATACATTTTATTGGAGAACATAACTTGAACGCTTGATGTAGATCCTTTTGTGTAATATGTTTGTCAAAGTTGTAAGAATATGACCTTTTATGGTCTAATTTTGACCCTTTCACAGTATGTTGTCGGTCCTTTGATGTTCGACGCTTTTATGTTCAAAAGAAAATTCCGAGAATTAGGCTTTTATGTATATTTCAAACATAAAATATGGAAAAGACTAGGGGCTTTTACTATATACTTTGATGCTTAATAAGAGGAAATGATACATTATTGGGTTTGCTAAACATGCAGTCAAAGCATGTAACATGAATGGTAATAGAATTACTTTGTATCCACACTTTAAAAGCATTATGCGACATATATCAATCTTACAGGCATCTACCACAAAGCAATTCTTTCTTCTAGAAGAAAAAATATTTGTGAATCTTCACTATCAATGTAATTTGTCAAAGATAGAGAGTGCCGATCCCATTTAAAATCGATTTCAATTTTTATCAAGATTTTTTCAATGCACACGTCTATCGGACGTGCATTCGTACTCGTATATCACACACACACACACATGTGTGTGTGTAACATGTCAACCTATGCAATGTATAACATGTCCGTGTATAGATGTTGGAATTTACATTGCAATAGACATGTAAGCTTATCCAATATCAAATATATGTTGTCTAAATATATGTGTATATATATATATGTGTATATATATATATATAAACTATTACTTATATATAAATGCCGTAAATAAATATATATATATATATATGTAATATTAAGTTTGTATAAATAATTTTATGTAAATTCATATAATATTTAAACATATATATATGCATGAAATTTTATAAATAAATAAATGTATATTATTATATTTTTATTATTTTAAAGTATATTTTAATTGAATATTCATTCAGTATTACATAAAATATAAATAAAATTAATTTTTAAAATTTTAGTTTCCAGTAAATCATAAATGATATTTGAAGTTTGGAGAAAAATTTCATAATTTTTTGGCTAAATTTTATTTTTAATTAATTTACTAAATTTTAGCCAGTTTGAAAAATAGTTTTAAAACTAACAAGAATTTTTTTAATCTTTTTTCTGCTCGGGATCTTATCAAATGTTAAAACAATTTTAAAAAATTTAAAAAATAATTTTCATACATATTTGATTTTATATGATTTATTCACATAGTATATTGATTTAAATAATATTAAAAAATAATAAATAATTATAAAAAATAATAAATAATTATAAAAATTATGTTTTCTGTAGAAAATTCTATTATATAAATTTACATATATGAAATTATATGATCAATTTTAAAACATAGTATAATATTGTAATTAAATGTAAACCGTATTTATGTAATTAAATAGTATATATATACAGTTTAATAAAATATTAATTAATATGTATATTATGTTGCTGTAATGATCTGATATGTAAAAATTGATTTATTTTATTTTATTTTGTAAGTGTATATATATACATACACATATGACCAAACCAATTTGTGACAATATTAATTCATATTAGAAATGTTACATAACTAACAATAATATATTTATGTACACACATAACAAATATTATTCAAAGAATTATAAATTATGACTTGATAAAAAATACATAAGAACCAAAGCCTTGAAGTAGTTAAAAGGATGAACTCTCCCCTTTGAAACATTTTTCGATTCGGCAGATTGCTAGTCCTTGAACTATTGACCGTTGACTATCAGATAGTGATCAACTATGAGTTAATTTGAACTTGATATGATGGAGCCCTAACGAAATAATTTTTTCTAGCAAGATATAATAGATATGGTAGCTAGAAAGATCTAATCAAATTAGTTTAACTTTGCTTATATAGTGGATAAAAAAGAGGAAAAATTGTTCACATCCCATAATAATTCTCCCTTGATCCGAGCCATCCAAATTCTAGCATCTAAACCCTATTTTGAGCTACCCCAATGTCATGTTACTGTCAAAAATTTCACCCATCACGATGGGCCAAAAACCATTTAATCCCAAGAAAATATTATTTAATTAAATCCAATTTATCGCTTATCGATATCGATATCAATTGTTATATTTATAACTATTATAAATATATTTAACAATATTTAATACTCAAATCATAATAAAAAATTGATTATTAATATTTCTTAAATATTAATTAATTTAATTAATTTTTAACAATTTTAAACTAATTAAATCATTTGGTCAAAGGGAATTCATCTTTTTGGTTGTGTGACTCGTCAGGTGTAAATTTGGTAAGCGATAAATATCGAAACATTCGAATATTAACATTCACACATCACCTAGTTGGTGGTCTGACATTTTGGCTAAATTTATTGTTTACTTAGTTTTGATAAATTCAATTTCACTTGTTAAGCATTATCCGTTGTGATTTTATCTACACCAATTCTCTTCGTCAAAGCCATATCACTTTGGACTTATGAAATTTGGTAGTGGTCAAAATTCCAATATCATCCATATTCAATCCTATATTCCAAAAAAAAAGTCCTTGGTTCAATAATAATAAAAATAATTGCTAACTGAACTTCTCTGGCCAGAGACTTTGACTTTGAGTTGACTTGAGTTGACCGTGACACTAACCTCATATAACCGAGGAGACGAATCCTTCTTGAATAATGCTTCACTTTCAATACTTCCACTTGACCCAGCTATAGTTACTCGATGGATACCATTCCCTGATTTGACTATAATCAAAGTGGAGCTTTCGTATTGAAGATCTATAGCATTCTCAAGTCGAGATAACTGTGTAAATCTGTCACATCTATATTTTTTTCGACCTTAGTTGTATTAACTAACAAAAAACTATCGAGTGATTCATTTCGTACCTATACAAAGCTATTAATGCGTAACTCCTATGTTCCCCAAGTAGTCATGAGTAATACATTTCCCAACATTTGGAGTGTTATGTCACTACGCCATAAATGGCCTTCTACAACACAAAAAAAATGTTGGCTCAGGTCCGAAAAATGTTGCCATAGGTCTATGGTAACACTTTTAGGGTGATGCAGTTTTTGTCGTTGCCTTAGACCTCAAAGGCAACATTTTGACTATCTAAGGCAACATAAGTAATATTGTTGCAATAGAACCCTATTTGGGTCTATGGCAACACCCATAGGTATCTGTAGCAATATTCCAAAAATGTTGCTATAGATATTAACTTTCTGAAGTTGTGGGGCCCACAATATGGGGCCCACGACCCAACTGGGTCCATCCCTATGGCAACACCTTGAATGACTATTGCAACATTATTTTAAGCAACATTTATAACCCGGTGGCAACACTATTATGAAGCTACTGCAACACTATTCTGAAGCTACTACAATACTATTCTGAAGCTATTGCAACACTATACTGAAGAGACACTAAGAGCACATAGCACAATACAATATCACATAGAACACTTGCATAATACACAGTACAATATCACATAAAACACTTGCATAATACAGCATAATACACAGTACAGATAACAATTCATACAGCAGTACACATTACAATTCATGTCAGTTACCCCAAAATATCCGGTTACCCCAAAATACTACAAAGCTACCCCAAAATATCCGGTACACATAACAATTCATAAATGGGACTTAAGAGTTGGTGCCTCCAGTCAGATTATCAGTCTCACTAGAAAGAAATTTATATTTATCTTGTTTCGACCAAAATTAGGACAGTAATATGTAAAACACACCCGTGAGGTTGGGTGTGTTTGTTGGCTTTACTAGGTCCTTTGATGTCCATGCCATCGCTTCCCGCATAGTACAACTCGCTTAACTTAACAAAATTATAAACCTATATATATGCAAAATGAAATTGCTGAAGAAAATTTTACAATGTGTAGAAGGTATATTATGGAAAGTTAATAGTAATATTGCAATTTAACAGTATAGTGGAACCTTATTTGTGCCTCTTCCACTCACAATAGCAGTAGGAAAAAGATTTGCTGCTTCCTTCACTGTAGTTCTCATCTGAAAACAAATAGCACGCTACATCTTTACCAGTCAACAATTTTTAGTACAACCCATTTATAAAAAAATAATCATAAAACCTTTATCAAACAAATGCCAAGAACATTTAGAAGTTGTAAAGTTTTAAAACTTTCATTTTCTTGATTATGCAGCAAAATTTGTTACCATCATTAAGAATATAATTCATGGATGCTATGTTAGCTTTAGAGTCATTAGGTTATAAATCTAATAGCTATGAAGAATTATGTGGCATAAACATTCAAATGGATTGTTTTCTATGTACTCATGTGAGTTTTTAATACGTTTGTAAATCTAATACTTTCCATAAAAGTTTGTTATTAAACTCAATCATTGACATCTTAGTACAGTTAACTGTTATGTAATATACATGATTTTAACCATAAGGTTATGAAGTCTATATTATTTAAGGCAACATTCATAGGTTACTTACTTGTACTAGCGCTATACAACTGGTGCTGTTGATGACTTAAACTATGATCTGGTACTATTATCTGAGTCTGGACTTGAATAATAAAAAATATCGAAAATCCAATCAAACTCAACCCGAAAGAAATCGATAAAAAGATGAAATATACAGCACTTGACCAAACTAGAACCGTTCGAGGTGGAAGATTGGATCCAGTTGTGTTCAGGTTTTATATTGCACGAACTAGACCAAGAAATCTCAATCCAACTAGACCCAATTTCGAAGAATTCAGTCCAGATCCATTGAATAGAAACTAGCAGGCACCCTGTATGTGATGCGTACAAATCGTTAATGCCTTTAATATTATTCATTTTATTTAATATAAACAAATGTAATTTTAAACTCCATTGAAAGTTCTGAGTTTTTTGAAAACTTTGGATCTTCACAAAAGATGTTTTAACACCATTTATGAGCTTCAAAATTTACTTCCTCTGTCAAAAAAGATTTCATAAAAAAACAATGTTACTACTTTCAATAAAAATATAAATTTTACAGTGTATATATTTACAGTTTACACTGTAACTATTTGCATTCAAAGAGTTACAGTTAGTAGAGTAACTGAATATCGTAGGTGCTGGAATAGTTGTAAATGTTAAGAAGTGAAGCAAACGGCGAAAACATTTAAAACATCCTTACTTTTGGATGCTTTTCTTTTTTTATAGTTTATATCCAATGGTTAGAAGTTGTGACCGAAAACCATAAACGAGTTTTATAAAGCTCTAATCCATGAAAATACTGTTGTTTTCAATTTATTGACTAATTTTTAAGAAAATAATGCATCAAAACTCTATGAATTCAAAATTTTCTTGAATACAGTTTTCTTAAATATAATTGTAAATCATCTTCGCAATTTTGCATCATTGTCCAAAAAAACAACTACTTTAAATTGATTAAATGAATGTTATTGATAAGTGTTCGCACCAAAAAATAGTAAGTATATAACAACTCTTCTTAATTAAAGACCCTTTATTTACTTATATGCAATAACAACACTACATTTCTGTGTAAATACTTATATGCAATAAGAGCACTACATTTACTTATATGCAATAACAGCACTACCGTTTATTTACCGGTTTCAAACTGTATTCATTTTTATGTGTCCGTAATTACCTCAACTTACTTTTTATGCACTACATTTCTGTGTAAATAGTATACCAAAGTGAAGAGCAAATAAAATTAAGTTTCAAACTGTATACCAAAGTGAAGAGCAACAGCAGTCAATATTTATACATATAAAAATAATATGAAGAGGGATGAAAAATACCAGAGCCGAGCGTGAGCAGTGCCATGTGTCCAAATCGAACAAGCCGAGAGTGAGCAGAGCCGAGCGTGAACGTTAGCAGTGCTATGCGAGGCGGAGCTGTGACAACGAGGACGACACGGAGCTTTGACACTTGGATCGGAGCTGTGACAACGCAGATCGATGCGACTTGGATCGGGACTGTGAAAACAAGGATCGAGCTCTGACACTTGGATCGGAGCTGTGACAACGAGAATCGAATTCGAGGCGATTTAGGGTTTTACGACCCAGAGCCTAGCGCGACGATGACGAGGTGAGCTGAACGAGGCGGCGTTGCGACGAAAGGAGGAGCACAAGAGCAATTTAGGGTTTGAAATTGGGAATGGCTGAGGAAATAGAAATAAGGGTTTAAAATTGAAATAGAAAATTAAAGAACGTAGTAGTAGGGTTTTACTTTTTTTCTTCGCGGCTCTAAAAGATCAAGGAGTGGTGTTCGGATTGATGAGGTGTCACGTTCTCCAACGTAGGATTTGCCTTGGTAGATTGGCGCGGATCGGTGCGAAAGATATGCAAAGGTCTGCTATAGCAACACTATAAAAAAATGTTGCATCAATTACACTTGTTTAGCTAGACCAACACATTTTTATGGCTAAGGCAACACCAAAAATTCAACGTTGCAGCAGGACCAAAATTGTATAGCTATCGCAACATTTTACCTGGCAACACCTTGCAAAAATGTGCAGAAGGCCATCTATGGCGTAGTGTGTATTCTAATCTCAACAGATACATCCAGTCTCGATGCATCTTAACCGGGAACAATTAAAATGATATATTTATTTTCATTACACTAAATTACTCGTGGGTACAACACTATGTAACTACCTTTACAGAACATAGAATTTATTGATTTCCTATTAAATATAAACTCAATTAAATTGATTAATTAATACAACACATTATATCAAGTATATCATAAAAGGAAAACACTTTGTATTTTGAACAAAATTGGTTATCGAGTTATATATATATATATATATATATATATATATATATATAAAATTACATAATTTCCTTAGGGCATATCCATACTCTATCAATATCTCGCTTGCACTTGGGGCTAATTATGAAATCTTATTCCAATTGGTTTTCTCAAAATCAATTGGGTCAGTCCCTCAGTGAAATGGTTTGCTATAATGTTTTAGTTACCTTCTCTGTCAATCAACTCTCTCCAGCGATGATAAACTATCTTTATCATATGGAATAAGTCGTTGTCATGACCTAAAATTCAACGTTCGAAAATTGACATCAAATACCTCACTTGTACTCGAATGTCAATGATTCAAACATCGAACTCCAGTCGGATGGAGCTTATAACAACATTAGATGAACATATATAACAGCGGAAAAAAAATGAATAACATGCATCACATCATAGATACAACATCATAAAAATATCTGTTACAACATCAGAGTACATAATACATGAATCACATCTCCAAATAGAATGACATAATAGAACAACTAGATATCATGTGCCAAAAGTCTTCAAAAAGATAGAGAATGATAGTGAACATCCAAGCTAAGCACCTCGAGATCCAAAAGCTTCCAAAATATCTCTAAGGTATGAGCCTCTAAAAACCGATAGTCTCCAAACCAAAATACGAGAAAGCTGCTACTAGGCTGCCCGTGTAGAAATAGTGGGCACCCAGAGTTTAGAAAGGAAACAATAAACTCCAGGTCAGTCATGGGACTGGTATGAGGAAAAAAAGATAGTATCTTTTAAATAGAACAGATTTATACAAGAAAAAACGGTATGCTTTTGGAAAATGAAACTACCATAAGACCTCCCGCCACACACACAATGCAATCGCATGATTGGAGGAGATTTATTCTTATGATAGTCAAATATGCTTGATACAGGAAAATTTCTTTGATATTATTACTAGTTCATGGTGAAGAAAATCATTTCAAAAGTATAATATCAATCCTAGCCAGCATAGGTACCATGATACTATGCCTACTATAGCTGTCACCTGAGGTGACAGGTTATACAAATTGAAATCGTAAAGGGTGCGTATTGTTTTGATTGGATTTCCAACAAACGGTCAGGCTAAGGAACTTCCTATGCCACATGGGTACGCCTTTGGCGGGACGTCCCGAGAACTTAACCAGTTCTCTGCCAACACAAGGCTGGGCTACCTCTGTAACTAGGTAACTACTACACGACTATGCCATTCCCCAGTCCTTTGGGACCTTTATTCGAGGGCCCTCCATCACAAAGCAACAACCACACAGAGAATGAGATTGAAGAAACCACATAAGTGAGTATATGGGCTCCATACCATGACACCACCTTTTTCCAGAAGGAAATGACATACCCTAAAGGGCGCGGCCCTCATAACATTGCCGCATCTTTCCTGCTTCGACCATTTCCGGGGTGTGAGGTCCGATGAGGTCTCGTCCACAAAGCTACGCTTTACACGAAAGCCATGCTTTGATCACAAATGATCAAAAAATGATCATCAATACACAGCAGCACTTGGCATGCCACACTATCAAATTGGGAGGATATCGCTGATAACCTTCAACAGCATAACCTCTGAGCTCGTACGTCTCAGAGAAGGGAGTTAAGCTAAGAGAATAAATTCTCCGCCACCAACAGATATGTATTTGAAAGAAATCGACTTTATATCTCAAAGTGTAGTGTCAGACACATGACCATACAGGTCTGTTCTGGGTTCGAACAGAATCGAAGGCACTTCATCCAATAAAGGAAGAAGCCCTTGCAAATCCAGGCGTCCACAATCCCGATCGGACTTCCCATCACTTAAGGAATCCCTATACCAGAGCAACTCGGTGCAGAGACAATCGATAGGTTATCCTATCGTTTTCGAAGACACCCGGTCTTCACCACCGGTCTTCAATTGTAATCCATTCGTCGAATCACTATTCAGAATGGGTTATATGACACAAAGGTCCTCTCCCGGCTAATCCGAATAGTGGGGGCTCAATTTAAAACATATGGGTGTATCAATCGCAAAGATTTACATTCAAGGCTTGATGTGGGTTTCGGATAACAAACTGAAATCCGACTCCCTGTCGCATCGCAGTTTAATGTCGTTTTACGGGCAAAAGGGGTTTCATATACATATAGGAACAAATCACAAATCACAATTCATCACAAAGCAATCACAGCATCACAACAGAAATGTCAATCCAGTACAGAGTATTTGATGATGGTCAATCATCGTTGATTCAAGTGATTGCGATTAAAGTGAATTAACCGTATAATTATCTTTATTAATCATTTTAAATTAATGTTTAATTTTACTTAATTATGAATTATGTTAATTGGTAATTAGTTTATTTTCCTTTGACTTATTATTTTATTTTATAAATTTTTGGTTGTTAATTAATTGATTCCGATTACTTTTATAAATTGCCTATTCTTTAATTAATTAATTTTAAATTATAAAGTCATTACAAAACATTAATTGTTAATTACTACTTCAACATTATAAATTTGGTTTAAAATTTGCGTTTGAATATTTGGTTTAAAATTAAACTTTTTATTAAGTTAAACTTTTAAAACAAACTTTATTAATTTTAATTTTTTTTGTTTTTTTTGAACTTTATAAATTTTAAATATCATTTGTTTCATATTCTATTTACAACTATCATTAATTTATTCAGAAAATAAATTTAATCTGTGTTTTCAAAAATTTGGTTAACACTGGGTTTGCTGTTTCCATTTACTCACCCGAGGCATGCTTCGGGTCGTACCCTGAGACAACATCCCCCTACTTTGGGTTTAAGAAAAAATTGACCCGGGCGATATTTTTTTTGTAAAAATTTGTTAAGTGTTTAAATTCAACCCGATACAACGCTACAGCAACTCGAGTATGACTTCGAGTCCTCACCCCAAATTCCCGTGTACTACTTCGAGTTTTTCCCTTGCCCTTCCCAAATTTCACAACTGACACACAACCAAGCATGTACACGTGCACGACCACCTTCACCGTCGTTGGTCGGTGCTGCGGCCACCAACGAGTCGCCGTCCATTCCCCAAGACGCCACGAACACCCAGAATTTGGAAAAAAATTTGAAAACGTGAATTGAGACCCTTGACCCAAAACCCATCAGAAAATGACATCGGATCATTTACCTCGCGCCGCCACCTCTGGCCGTTATCGGCCATCAACTTTGGTCCGAAGCCTCGCCATCGTGCTACGCTTCGATTTTTGCCCATTGACACGCATCCCAATCATCCCTAGGTGGCGCAACACCCTTGTTTTCCAACGTGAACAGAAAAGGTTTTTAAGCCCTTGTTTGACCTCGAATCAACAATCCCAAGATTTATAATTAATATAATATTTTTCTGATGGTCTCGAGCATTAATTCTCGCGGCCACAACGAACTCGAGGCTTAAAATTTCTTAGATCACCAGGGTTTGATAAAACTTCAATTTACAGATCATCCAAAATATTCCAGTGAAAAACCAATGAAATTTTTTGATTCAAGTTTCAAAAATCATCATTTTAAATGTGGATTCACTTAAAGTTATGGAGGTTAAAATTCGTAAAGTTCGAGTTTTCTTGAGGATTTGAATTGTCACTGTGTTTCAACTTTCCAGGAAAAAGAACTCTATCAAACTGTTTTAATTCATTATGGATATGTAATATGAGTTTAAAACAATATTTAACTTGTTTAAAAATCTTTGTTAGAATCAAAGAGAGAAGGAGATTTAGATTTCCTTTGATATGGGTTAGCCTGTAAGCAAATTTAGGTGTCACTCTGTAGTTTTTTTCCTTTTTCCAGTAGAAGAAAATCCCAAAACTTATTTTAATTTGTTACTGAAACATGGTGCTAGTTTAACACTCAAACTCCAGTTTTTTTGTTTTTTTCCAAATGCAACTGAAAATAGAAACAGGGAGAAAGGAATGAGGTTTGACAGGTTTGGTTTCCTGAAGCCAAAAACAATGACTAGTTTTTGTGTAAGATCAACATGCACATGCCACAATCCAATCCTATATTCAATATTTTTGTAAGCAACCAAAAACTAAACTTCCCTAATCATTCAAGCATTCACCCAGTAAGACAAGATTTGAAGAAACAAAGGTTTACTCACATGTTTTTTTTCCAGAAGTTACTGACAGTTTCCAAACAGAGATGAGCCTGAATTTCTTCTTCTTTTTCTACTTTAATTCTTTGGTGTTTTAGATCTGAATTTTGATGGGCATAGATCTAGGATTATTCTTAGTCGTATTCATGCATTTAATTAAATCAGTGACCAAAATTTTAATTTACTTACTGTAAATTCTTAATAGAACAGAGAACTCATTTATTTTCTGCAACTTGGAACCAAAAATAGATTAAAGCTTTTAATCCTTGATTCTTCCTGCAATAAAAATTAGATATTATCGTATTAAACCCCATGTTGTATTCAATTATTTTAATCATAAAAAATAATAATTTTTTTTTCAGATTACTTACTGATTGAATAACAAAGAGCTTTCTTTTTCCTGCAGTTTTGAAAACAGAACTTGGAAACCAAAAAAAAAAGTAGCCTTTAATTCTTAATTTTTCTTGCAAAAATTTGATGGAATATTATTGAATTAAACTCTTTCTTTATTAGAAATTACAATTTCAAGTTCAAACTGTAAAAAGAAAAATTACTTGCCTTTTTAATTTATTTCCAAAAAAAAATAACTACTCGAAACCAGAAACTCCTACCTTCACAAATCTGCAGTTTTTGTTTTGAATTTATGGTTAAAACTTGATTTAACAGTCATAATTTTGTAAACCATACAGTTGAAACAAACTTACCTGAGTGTATACAACACAATACTTCATATTTTAGTTGAATTGAAGAAGACGGTTTTTTTTTCTTTTCTTTCTTGAATGTAGAAGTAAAGATTGCAAAGATCTTTTGATTACTGAACTTTAGATGTTTAGGAGATTTAAAAATTTGAATTTTGGAAGGCGAAGAGTTTTCCTAAATTTTTTATTTGAATATTTTATTAAGGAATTGATGTCTTGTGCCATTTGTAAGAAGAGATCTTAAACCCCAGATTTTGTTAATTATTCAACTCTATTTTCCATGTATGTTTTAGCCTTTTGATTTTTATAAAGCAAATGAATATTTTATATATTTTTATATTTATATCTTATACATTTTAAAAATAAATTTTATATCTTTATTCTTTTGTATATATGCATACATGCACAATGTATGAAAGAATTTAATATATATATATATATATATATTACATCTTAATAATTTTAAAATGCTACTTACTTTTTTTATTTTATAAAACACTTATTTTAAATTTAAATTCAAACTTTAGTTTTTTTAAAACTTGAATTATAAAAACTTATCTTGAACAAATTTAAATTAATTTTAAATATGCATTCAATTTTACTCATATTTGTAATATGCATATATATTAGATTTTAAATCCAAATGACTTTTGAAAACATTTATTATTTCAATATTTTCAACTCAAAATAAAATTGGGATTTATTTAGTAACGACCCGGAATTTCTAGATAGTTAAGAAAAGAAGAAAAGAGAAAGAAGAATAAAAACAGAAATAAGTCACAGAAACCCCACATTCGCAGCGGATCAAAATATAATATCACATAAATAATAATTATACAAAGGAAAACTATACTTGTCAAATTACACTTTAATATATACCGGAGTTACAACAAAGTTACAAAAACAGGACAGATAAAAAAATCTGTTACAGGCGCTAAAATATATCACTGCAGAAACTCTCCATACGTTTCCGCTCTCCAGCTCGCCACCTGAGCTCTAGAACGTCCTTACCTGAAAATATGTAATACTCGGTCTGACCCGAGCATTACATCAAAGTAACACCCGGGTCAGGCTGGAAACCAGCGTGAGTAAACCCATCTAACATGGAATACAAAAGCATACAACTTAAATAAACCTGGGTAACTTATATCAATTTACAAATTTACAAGTTGTTATAGTCATCATCTATTCCACCAATCAATTTCTAAGTTCCAAAACTTAGATTGAATGATTCAATTTACTTAAATCGTTCTACTTCATTCTATTGGTTTCACATATCAAATTATAAAAATCGAAGTGGTTTCAGGTATTTACTAATACCCGACTCCGGTCTCTTCGAATCTAAAACCAAGTTATCCAATTAAATACAACTCAACTTTAATTATCGGATAAGTCCTATTTGATTTATAATCACATTATCATCGTCCATCCAACATATCATAACACAAATAAATACATAACAGAGATATCCACCAATTCAAAGTACTCATCATAATTCAATCATCAATAAGCAAGATTGATCACTTCCATTAATTACATTAATTCAATAATCCTCTAATCACTTTTATTAGTAAATTATTCTTAAATTTCATATAATAATTAACCTTTAACTTAATTACATTCATTAATGAATCTTGATTATTCATCAATAGATATCAATTCAATAGATATCATCCAATTCAGACATTCAACAACCAATCATCCATAAGTAAGCATTTCAATTCATATCATAATTAACTTAATTATTTAAATTAAATTAACTCCTTAAGAATTAATCACTTAATCTTGCATATACAATCATTAATTAATTACTAACCTTAATTAATTAATCACATCGTTGATTTACTCAATCAATCAATTCATCAATCCCTAATCCCAGATTAATTATCCTTTATTTATCAATTAATAATCCTTAATTATTATTTAATCTCCTTTAATACAAAGTAATTAATCCTTAATTACTTTCATAATCAATTAATTAATCTTTAATTAACTGATAAGTTATTCATCAACTATCGATTAATAACCTTAATTATTAATCAATATCTCTTAATATAAATTAATTAATCCATAATTACTTTTATAACTAATTACTTAATTAATTAACTAATTAATTATCTCCTAATTATTAATTAATAAACCTAATTATCAATTATTAATTAAGAACTTAATTACAGATTACTTATTCCTTAATCATTAGTTAATTAACCATTTAATTAATCTTTAATTAACTGTTAACCCAACCTTAATTAACAGATAATCAACCTTTAATTACCATTTGATAAATCATTAATCACCATTGATTAATCAAGTAATTACCATTTAAGAAACTTCTTAATTAATCCTTAATTACGGATTAATTATTCTTAACCATTAATTTACCTTCAATTAATTAATGACGTACATTAATGATCCTAAATTAATTACTTCTGTATTCCTTGATTAACCTCATACAGTAATTGTTATTCCCTTAATTACTTATATTAATTAGTCCTTTAAGTTTATTCCACTGAGTAATTAAACCTTAATTACTTCATTGATTATTAATTTATCAAATTGGTTAATTAACCTTAATTAATTACATTCATTGATTAAATCCAAATAAATTTAGATTGAACTTATTAATTAACCAAGTAATTAATCACCTCTTAATCACTATTTAAAAATCCCAACCTTACTTCCCATCGATTACCACTCTAAGAAATTATCCCTTAATTAATTGCTTCATTAATTAGATTTCTACTTCCAACATTTGGTTTTCTTACAAAACTTGATTTGAGTTTTAAATTTGAACTCTACTTACATAACTTTGCTCTTAAAATTCTTGAAAGCCTGATTCCCTTTACAACCAATTCTTACCTGAATCCAGGCTATCACAGCAAACTCGAGTCGAACCCTAATAAAAAAAGCCCTAGTTATATATCTTGTAGATTTTTATAAATTTCTTTTGCTTAAACTTAAAATTTCTGATTCTTATATCATCAGGTCATATTCTCTGTTAAACCAGGTCACCCAACCAAACCCGAACTCTACTCCAAAACATTTACGAGTAAATCTTTGATTTACTCGCTTACGCACCCGTAACAACTTGCTTCTTCCTTGATGCCAAACACACAGTAATTCTTTAGATACAAAAAGATACGTGTGTACGTGTACACGTCGCCAACCACCCCTCTGATCATCGACAACATCACCGCGAGTCAAGCCAGATCCCCCTTCCAGATTTCGACCATCAGTACTTCGGTTCGAACCCAAAAACGAAATTGAGTCAGAGTGCTCCTAAACCCAAAATGAGGCATCACCCAAAAATTTCCCATGCCACCACCTCTGGCCACCAGTAAACATCACCACTCCGAATATTACTTCGCCATAGGCCCCTACACCTACCCCTTCCCGTGATCAAGCTCGAAGCCCTAACGACGTCGCAATGATTTCTGAAATCAAACCTGATCAAAACCCAGTTTATGCCCTAGTTCATCAATTTACTGCTTCCACGGTGATCGATAGGACCCGTAACCAATTTTCCCTTGCACGTCAACTCCGTGGCCACCATGGACCAAAACCCTAAAGCCTAAAATTTCCCTGATCGCCTGAAAACGACGAAACTCCATATCCCGTTCATCTCGACTTTTTTCCCAAGCCACAATCATAAAATTCAAGAGTTTTTAATATTAAAATTCTTAACTTTTAACTACGAATTAATCTATATAATCAAAACATGAAATTATAGTGATTTATTTTTTTGACCCAACAGGCTCACCACTGTATTTTCTTGATTTTGATTAATTCCTGAATTTAAATTTCTTGAATCTATTCTTAGATTTGGTATTATATTTCTATAAACATACTTCATTCAGGAATCAATGTTAAATTCTAATTGATAAGGAAAATTAGATTTTTCTTTAAAGTTGTTCAGGGCCTGTGTACATAACAAAACAGTATGTATATATAGACACACACACAGATATATACACATTTAACAGTGATATTGAAACATTTAACCAGATAAAACCATTATGCAAAACAATTTCTCCCTTCCTATGTAAATTTATCACACATTTTTAGAACCATTAATTAAAACTGTTGGAAATCTAAGGTTAACTCATCTGATAGTTTGATTTTTTTAACATAAACCAAATGTTCCTCTGTTCTTTATTATTTTTTCAGACAATATTTTTTTTAAATCTTAAAAATATTTTCTTAGCATAGTTTGATCTTAAATAACATATTTTAGTTAAATATCTAGTTCTAACAATAATTAGAACAAGAGGAATTAGAATTATTATCAAAATTTATACTCTGTATATTTAAACAGAGTTGAGTTTTGACATATTCACATATGCATACGGATTTTTATTCAAATATATTGATTTCAACTGCATGCATCCAGGTTTAAATTAAAACAAGTAGAGTTTACTCACCATTTGAAAAAAAAAACAGATAAGGCAGTAGCTTGAAATCTGGAATTCTGTTCTGGGTCTGCAATGTGCTGTTTGATTTTCTTACTTGAACTCTCGAAATGATTACAGGCCGTTGATTCTTGAGTTTGCAAATTGGAAATGAAATTTTAGTTTTTGGTTTGAAGTAACTTATAGATTTTCCTCTTTTTTTTCTTGATTAAGAAAGTGAATATGGGAAAAGAAATGAAGATTAAAGGTAGAAATTAATATAGGTTTAAACTAGATTTTATTAGAAATAAAAGAAAGTTGAAATAAAAGTTGACACTTGTCACAAAACACATTTTTTTAGCTTACATTTGTAATTATACATGTACATATAACCTTACATTTGTAATTTCATTAACTAATATGACATTTTAAAGATATTTATATTAAAATTTTAATTTAGTTACATATTTATAAAATCTTTTAAAAACAATGATATAAAATCAAAAATCTCATGCATAAATTATTATTTTCTTTAAATCCAACCTGCAAATCAATCCAACTAAATATATATATTAATTTGAACAAACAAATTATTGAATTTGGAAATATCAAAGTCATACATTTAAACAATTCTTATTAAATTGAAAATAATTAGTCTATTTAAAATTAAATTTATAAAATAACTCAATTTAGATAGTTATTATATTTAAAATCAATTCATAATTCAGTATTTCTATAATTAACCCAATTATTATCAATTACAGATGTCCAGAAATCAGGGTTACCGCATTCCTTCCCCCTTTGAATCTTTTCGTCCTCGAAAAGGAGCGAAATCAGAATTCATTAAATATTTTAAAACAGTTAAAATATTCTTTGATCATTTTTAAAATACTTAAAAATCCATATAATATTTCCAAAATAGTTTTTATAGAAAATATCATTTTATAACTCGATGTTTCAATCAGTCCATCCTTGTTCTCATAGAAATTCGGTCATACGTTGATCAGGCGTACGACTGAAAATCTATAAGTACTTAGCATACCCGTTTGCAACATCCAGTGAAAATACTTGAAAAATAATTTTATTGAAAATATTGAAAACAATTTTTTGAAAATAGAGGATATATCTTTGGTGAGAATGCTCTGGAAATCATTACCCCCATCCATGATCGCAGTTACATTCCAAGGTTACATTGCGATCACAGCAAAAGTCCATGTAACTGCAGGCTCTCCGCGGCCTCTCGATTATGCCATGGATCCCACGACAGCAGTTACATTCCTGGGTTATGTTGCCATCACAGCAAAAGTCCATGTAACTGCAGGCTCCCAACGGCCTCTGATTTTCGCTATCGAAATGAAACTTTCCCACTCCTACATAGGTCGTAGTCTACCGATATAAAATCAAACGCACACTGTTGGCTCTCAGCGGCATACACGACTTTCACTAAGTTATACTCTACTCATAATTCCCAGGAACTAGTTTTGTCCGGACTCCTCACAGGATCAACTTTAGAACCCCCCTTGGGGCTCAAGGCAGCACCACCTGGTGGTACTCCTGAGAAGTTCATTTCAAGGGAGCGCCTTTTTCCCCAGAGCCATCATCAAAACATTTTATACTATACATATAGTATCTTCAAATCATACACCTAGTATGATCTCATACAAAGCTCTTTTATACAAAATCGATTATTCCAAAATCGATAATTCTCAAACTAGGCTTTCCAAATTTAAATATTGATTTTATCCAAAAATTAAAAGCCTATCCAGATCCAAAGGTTCCCAAAACCTTTTCTAAAATCCTCATAAGATCCTTTATATATATATGTACATATATATATAATTTTTAAAACTTTGGATCATTACAAAATTGTATAAAACTCCTTTTATATTTCAGAACACCTTCAAAATCTTTTTCTTCTGGCAAAAGATTCAACAAGAGGGGTTTCATTTTATAAAACAAAGATATTTAACTTTGTTTACTCATAATCAAATATTCAAATTTGATTACTCTTTTCAATATCATTTTCATTCAAATCCGTACGATGTACACATATCATCCGTGTGCTATACCAATCTGATCACTCACTCGACCACACAATTTCACTTTCGAACTAGTATCGTCCACCCGACTTCCTAGTGTGGACTCTGATCTGGTTTCTTGATCAAAAACCGTCATTCTCCTTACATAGACATAACTATGATAGAAATATCCAGAACCAATCAACAATCCATATCCAGGTTCTCCATCGAAAATCGAGTGAAAAATCTCACTCGGATCGATATAACTATTTTGAAATTTTGTGCTCGATTCTGGCTCAAATCACTATGCGAATAGAATAACACACGTACACCCTATGTGTTTATCTTTATTGGTTATTAGCCAAATCAATTCCATTTCTATTCACATTTACTTTGATTTTCATTCACTTACTCACAATTGCTTCAATCCATTTGGACTATCACCTCTATTCTTATCTCGATTGGGTATTTAACCAATAACAGTTTGAACTCCGACCAGTTTATTTAGAAAATAGCTTAAAAAATTTAAAAATAGATAAGTAGTTTGAAAATAATTACTAGTTTGTAAAATAGGTATAAAATAGTTAGAAAATAGTTAAAATAATTATTGAAATTTCAAATAATTGCAAAATAGTAGTAAGATAGTAATTAGTTTATAAAACAGTTGGAAAATTGTTAAACAGTTCCAAAAATAATTGTAAAACAAATATAAGATAATTTGGATTTTAAAAGAAAGGTTGTATATATAATGAATAGCTTGGAAAAATAGGTTTATATTAAAACAATTTATATTAAAAATAGTCCAGAGTCAAAACTGCTCACTTCCCAATCTCCATTCTCATCAATTCAATTTAAATTTCCTATTCCATTTAAATTGACCCAATTCCAATTTTAATTAACTTCAATTTCCATTGAAATTGATTCAACCCCAATTCAAGTTGAATTAACCTCAATTTCTTTCCAAATTTAACTATATTCGACCTTGATTTCAAATTCTACTAATTCAAATAAATTTCAATTGAACTAGTTCCAATTTCAATTCATTTCAACTCCAGTTTGAATTAATCCCAATTTCAAACTCCATTTCCAAATCAAGTTGAATTATTCTTGATTTCCTCCCAAATTCAATTCAAATTTCAATTTGAACCATCTTCAAATTCCAGTTCACCGTGAACCATCTCGAGTTACATAAATTCGAGTTAATACCTCAAATGTTGATTTAATTTCTTTAAATCAGTTTACCTTTAAAGTTTTTAAACAATTTAATTTTGAGTCAAATTCTCAGAATTCAATTTTAAATTATCTTAATAATTTTTTTCCCAAAATTCAAATAAGAATTCAAAACAAATTTATCTTAAAAATTTAATTTATTACTAAATTTTATCTTCTAGCTAAAACTAGTTCCTTAAACAATTTTAATTTACAAGTGTAATTATTCAAATTTTCAGTTCAAAGTAATTCCTTATCCTTAATTTCAAATTTAAGTGTGATTTTACTTTTATCCCAACAATGGATATATTACCACACTTCATTTCTCATTTATTTAAACGAATCCAGTTTCAGCTTAAAGATTATTAATAACAATGGGATGGTGTTATTCAAATTATTTTAAAACATTCATCCATTTCCAATTTTCGGATCTCAAACCCATTTTGAGATCACTCAAACTTCCTAATTCAAATCAACCATTTAACTTTCCAAGTTAAATCTTAACTTCATCTTGAAATTTCCAAATCAGGTTGATCATTCCAACTTATTTAACCTTTTTCCCAAGTTAAACTCAATTCACTTAATCCAGTCAACCTTACCAAATTTTAAACTTCCATTTCAAATTTCAAACTTCTCATAAATAATCTTCCCACTTATTAAGTTCAAAAACTTATCACCTTGGGTATCATATCTCATTCCAAATTTAAAACTCAATTTTTAGAGTTTATTTCAAACCATTTTTGGTATTATTTATACCCACACATATACATAATTACTTCTTTGCTCACCAAGTTATACTTTAAAATTTTAAACCACCATTGGTTTTTTAATTCAAAACAAATTTCTTTAAAGTTTCAAACAACTCTTGTTTGAAATAGGACCATTTCATTTAAATGCATTAAATAATATATTTATTATTTCTTTAAGTTAATTACGTCATTATTTAATCCCAATTAATCACATTCAGTAATTAACTTATTTCTTAATTATTTTCATTAAGTAATTGTCCTTTAAATTACTTACCTCTAGTTATTTCATTAAGTAACTCCCTCTTTATTTATCATTTCCAATTATTATCCATTAATTAATCTCATTAAATAAAGTTTAATTAATTACATAAATTAATTAGTTATCCTTATCCTGAAACCTTTCCCAAATTCAAGATTTAATTTCGTTTTGGTTGTATTTTTATTACTCCTTAATTTAATTCAATAATTTAACAACCAATTCCCTTACTAATTGTTTGAAATAAATATTGCTTTATATATCAAAATATATTTTCATATAAAATCATTTTAAATTCTTATATAAGAAAATAACAAGTACGCTCTCTCATATATACCCTCAACTCATTCTAGGGAACCATTGACCCTATCCTTAATGAGTATCCCACCAGAGCCAAGGTTCTCGCTTAACCTTCAGCTCTGATACCAAAAGTAACGACCCGGAATTTACAAATAGTTAAGAAAAGAAGAAAAAGGAAAGAAGAAGAAAAAAGAAATAAGTCACAGAAACCCCACATTCGCAGCAGATCAAAATATAATATCACATAAATAATAATTATACAAAGGAAAACTGTACTTGTCAAATTACACTTTAATACATATCAGAGTTACAACAAATTTACAAACACAAGACAGATAAATAAATCTGTTACAGGTACTAAAATAGATCACTGCACAAACTCTCCATACGTTTCTGCTCTCCAGCTCGCCTTCTGAGCTCTAGAACGTCCTTACCTGAAATCTATAATACTCGGTCTGACCCGAGCATTACATCAAAGTAACACCCGGGTCAGGCTGGAAACCAGCGTGAGTAAACCCATCTAACATGGAATACAAAAGCATACAACTTAAATAAACCCGGGTAACTTATATCAAATTACAACTTTACAAGTTGTTATAGTCATCATCTATTCCACCAATCAATTTCTAAATTCCAAAACTTAGATCGAATGATTCAATTTACTTAAATCATTCTACTTCATTCTATTGGTTTCACATATCAAATTATAAAGAATCGAAGTGGTTTCGGGTATTTACTAATACCCGACTCCGGTCGCTTCGAATCTAAAACCAAGTTATCCAATTAAATACAACTCAACTTTAATTATCGGATAACATTTTACATAGCAATTCCTATTTGATTTATAATCACATTATCATCGTCCATCCAACATATCATAACACAAATAAATACATAACAGAGATATCCACCAATTCAAAGTACTCGTCATA
The DNA here is from genome assembly GCA_030765085.1 of Allium cepa. Lineage (NCBI taxonomy): Eukaryota > Viridiplantae > Streptophyta > Magnoliopsida > Asparagales > Amaryllidaceae > Allium > Allium cepa. The sequence goes on from CM060928.1 coordinate 219,517,330, forward strand.
ATTCAATCATTAATAAGCAAGATTGATCACTTCCATTAATTACATTAATTCAATAATCCTCTAATCACTTTTATTAGTAAATTATTCTTAAATTTCATATAATAATTAACCTTTAACTTAATTACATTCATTAATCAATCTTGATTATTCATCAATAGATATCAATTCAATAGATATCATCCAATTCAGACATTCAACAACCAATCATCCATAAGCAAGCATTTCAATTCATATCATAATTAATTTAATTATTTAAATTAAATTAACTCCTTAAGAATTAATCACTTAATCTTGCCTATACAATCATTAATTAATTACTAACCTTAATTAATTAATCACATCCTTGATTTACTCAATCAATCAATTCATCAATTCCTAATCCCAGATTAATTATCCTTTATTTATCAATTAATAATCCTTAATTATTATTTAATCTCCTTTAATACAAAGTAATTAATCCTTAATTACTTTCATAATCAATTAATTAATCTTTAATTAACTGATGAGTTATTCATCAACTATCGATTAATAACCTTAATTATTAATCAATATCTCTTAATATAAATTAATTAATCTATAATTACTTTTATAATTAATTACTTAATTAATTAACTAATTAATTATCTCTTAATTATTAATTAATAAACCTAATTATCAATTATTAATTAAGAACTTAATTACAGATTACTTATTCCTTAATCACTAGTTAATTAACCATTTAATTAATCTTTAGTTAACTGTTAACCCATCCTTAATAACAGATAATCAATCTTTAATTACCATTTGATAAATCATTAATCACCATTGATTAATCAAGTAATTACCATTTAAAAAACTTCTTAATTAATCCTTAATTACGAATTAATTATTCTTAACCATTAATTTACCTTTAATTAATTAATGACATACATTAATGATCCTAAATTAATTACTTCTGTATTCCTTGATTAACCTAATATAGTAATTGTTAACCCCTCAATTACTTATATTAATTATTCCTTTAAGATTATTCCACTGAGTAATTAAACCTTAATTACTTCATTGATTATTTGTGATGCCCCACCTCTATACCCATGCTAGCCAAGAACACTATAGAGTAATGCTGTCGACTAGCACGGAGAATAAGGCTGTTGAGGAGCGACCATCTGTATAATTGCTTTGTGCGAGTACCGATATGCCAGATAAAACTTTTCATCTCAAGAGGAAATCCGACATAATGGCACAAACTCAAAGCTACTACACAGTGGCTATAAAGGTCTTCGGAAACAAATATAGAAATAAACATAACACAAATCAGTCACAGACAATTCAAATCACTAAGGCGGAAGAAAATATGAATATATAACTAACACATGAAAGTCTATATCAGAGTAGTGGTCAAAAAGATCCACAATAATACAAAAGAATAGCAACACGTGCTATACAAAAGAATACAACTATGAGTCCATATCTCAAGTGTATACAATAAAATAAACTACTAATCTAAGTAGTTAGCCAAAAGTCAGAGGAATCAATCCCAAGTGAGAAGTCAAGCTGAAGCACCTGTAACATCTCGGTCTGACCCGAGTATTATTTAATAAGAAAATAATAAACGGATCAGTCTAACTATAAATATTAGATGAAACGATATTGAATAAGAGATATGACTAAACACATAATAATCACAATGCCAAGCTGTGAAATATATAAGTAATTGAAAATCAACAAGAGATTAATCAATATCACAGAATCTACACAAGAATCAAAGAAATGTCATACTCCTTATTTTGTTCACCAAACCTGAATATTGACGATTATATCAATGTCAATCACAAAAGTCAATGACACACAAATTCACCAATGCACAAATATTGATAAAACTTATCAATGGAAATCACGAAAATTGGTGAAACACAAATTCTAGAAATCATCTCAAGAAATCCAGAAATCACAAAAGGGGGAAGGCCTATCACAAACGGGAGCATAAAGCTCACCAACACGTGTATCACAAACGGAACGCTAATTCCATGGTTGCTAACCATCACAAATTGAGCCGAAGATCCACAAACGGCCCGAAGACCACGGGTTGCTACCCCACCAATTTGAGTCGAAACTCCACAAAACGGGGTTTAGTCTCCCTCGCAGACAAAGAGACATCGCACATCGCTAGTCTAAATCACAAAAATGATCGTCATGATCATCAAGAAGTGTCAATTACACTAAGCTAGTAAATATATAAATTTAGCTTCATGTCCCATAACCACTAGCTTAACTTAAATATTTACGAAAAATTGTAGATCTCCACTAGAAAATTGTCACACGAGATTCAATCGAACAAGTCCAAGAATTAACCGACGAAGTAAACGCAAGCGTTTCATACCACTCATTTTACTAGGTCGTTTGATTAGATTTCTCATACGAGTGAGGTAAAGGCTTGCATATACCAATAGATTGGAAAACGGTTTAAGAAACGAGCTTTGTAATAAAATAGTGTTGAATCGTTTTGATGAAAGAATTTTGATATTTACTATTAGTATAGAAACCTTTATATTTTTAAAGTGACAAATCACAAACATGATTGTAGAAACAATCAATCACAAAAATTCACATACGAAGACGTGAATAAAATACAAAGAAATCGATAAAGGATCAATCGAAATGGATATTCAAAAATCCCTAAAAAGGAGTCATCAAGGTCATAATACATGATAACAACAAATAGGAAACAACACGAATCGATTAAAGTTGGAAATTCAAACAACTAGGCAAAAAAAACATAGTTGGCAGATAGGAGCAGGTCGGTCAACCGGACTCTCAGAGTCGGTTGACCGAACCAGAGGTTGGAAGTGCTCGGGCACCAGGTCGGTCGACCGGCCCAGGGGCTCGGTCGGCCGAAGCCTGTAACCAGCACTTCCAAAACAGAGGCAGGAAGTGCCTGGGTAGCAGGTCGGTCGACCGGACCCTGAGCTCGGTCGGCCGAACCTGTATACTTGCACTTCCTACCCTATTTCAAAAGAGGCGCATACTCCCTCAATTTGCAAACCGTCGAGCAACGACACTAAGGGTTTACGCCAATCGACGAACCGTCCATAAAAGCTCTTTGGTTCATCACCAAAAACATGATCAAAACATCAAAGTTATGATTTTTAAAGAATTGAACCCAAAACACAAAAAATTGGAATATTCACAAAAGAAATCCAAATTAAAATCAAATGCACATGAATAAGTGTTTGGAATTCATACCTAACAATCGAAGATAAATATAGACTAAGATGTGAGATAAAAATCTCACCTTTGAACCCAAACGATTGAAGAAGAAGCTTGAAAGCAAAGAAGAATCAACCACTCTTCAAATCCAACTCAAGAAGCTTGATTATAAACTTTAAAAGAAGAACATTCCCAAAGTTAGGTTTAGGAATTTCTGAAATTGATAAGAGAATGAGTTGGAGAAGAAGAAGAGAAGCTTACCAATGGGTTCTTATATTAGCTTGGAACTAGAGTTTGATTTGCAAAAGAAAACTAGGGTTTGGAGTTTTAATTTCCCATCTCTCCCACCATTGATACTTTAGAAATGAATAGAGGAGGAAGTGAGAGTGAATGAGGAGGAGTGGTTCAGATTTGAGTATAAGTTAAACATAGGGCTGAACCCAAACCCAAACCCAAAGTGAAAAAGTAGCAAAACTTGACTAACTCCAAACATATCGAAGCTTACACTCAAAAAGGTTGCAAACGGAATTTTAAACTCAATGGGAGTGGTCCCGAGTCCTAATTCGACCGTATGCAAAAAGTAGCTTTTCGGACTAAATTCCGAGTATCGATAAAATATTTAAATATAAAAATCGATAAATATGCGGGTTGTTACATTATTAATTTATCAAATTAGTTAATTAACCTTAATTAATTACATTCATTGATTAAATCCAAATAAATTTAGATTGACCTTATTAATTAACCAAGTAATTAATCACCTCTTAATCATTATTTAAAAATCCTAACCTTACTTCCCATCGATTGCCACTCTAAGAAATTATCCCTTAATTAATTTCTTCATTAATTAGATTTCTACTTCCAACATTTGGTTTTCTTACAAAACTTGAAATTTGAGTTTTAAATTTGAACTCTCCTTACATAACTTTGCTCTTAAAATTCTTGAAAGCCTGATTCCCTTTGCAACCAATTCTTACCTGAATCCAGGCTATCATAGCAAACTCGAGTCGAACCCTACTAAAAAACACCTAGTTAAATATCTTGTAAATTTTATAAATTCCTTTTGCTTAAACTTGAAATTTCTGATTCTTATATCATCAGGTCATATTCTCTGTTAAACCAGGTTACCCAACCAAACCCGAACTCTACTCCAAAACATTTACGAGTAAATCTTTGATTTACTCACGTATGCACCCGTAGTGTGACGCCCCACCTCTATACCCATGCTAGCCAAGGACACTACGGGGTAATGCCGTCAACTAGCGCGGAGGATAAGGCTGTTGAAGAGCGACAATCCATGTAATTGCTTTGTGCGAGCACCGATATGTCAGATAGAACAACAAGTATCTGGTTTCAGCAAGAAATCCGACATACCGGTACAAACTCAAAGCTACTACCCGATGGCTATATGTATTCTTCGGAAACAAATATAGAAATAAACATAACACAAATCAGTCACAGACATCCATATCACAAAGGCGGAAATAGATATGAATATATAACGCATAAAAGTGTACATCAGAGTAGTGGTCAAACAAGATCCACAATGTCACAAAAGAATAGCTACAAGTGCTAGACAAAAGAATATTGATACATCTATGAGTCTATATCTCAAGTGTATACAACAAAAAGTACTAATCTAAGTAGTTAGCCAAAAGTCAGGGTGATAATCCTAGATGTGAAGTCAAGCAGAAGCACTGAAACATCTCGGTCTGACCAGTGTATTATTTAATAAAAATAATAATAAATGGATCAGTCTAGCTATAAATATCAGAGAAAATGATATAGAATAAGAGATATGACGTAAACATATGAAAACCATAAAGCCATACTGTAACAAGTATGTAATTGAAAATCAACTAGAGATTAATCAATATCACGAGAATATTCTCAAAGATCAAAAAGAATGTCATACGCTCTATTTATATTCACCACATCAAAAATATTGACAATAATATTAATGCCAATCCAAAAAGTTAGTGACAGACAAATTCACCAATGCACAAATATTGATAAAACTTGTCAATGAAAATCACGAAAATTGGTGAAAACACAAATTCCAGAAATCATCAATGTAAATCTAGAAATCACAAAAAAGGGGAGGCCTATCACAAAATGGGAGTATGAAAACTCACCAACACGTATATCACAAAATGGAACGCTATTCCATGTTTGCTAACCATTAATTTTGAGCCGAAGCTCCACAAAACGGCCCGAAGACCATGGGTCGCTACCCCACCAAATTGAGCCAAAGCTCCACAGAAACGGGGTTTAGTCTCCCTCGTAGACAAAGAGACATCGCACATTTGCTAGTCTAAATCACAAAAATGATCATCAACGATCATCAAGAAGTGTCAATTACAGTAAGCTAGTAAATATTAAGCTTAGCTTCATGTCCCATAACCCTTGCTTAACTTAAATATTTACGAACAAATTGTAGATCTCCACTCCAAAATGGTCACAAGAGATTCAATTGAACAAGTCCAAGAATTAATCGACGAAGTAAACACAAGCGTTTCATACCATTTGTTTTACTAAGTCGTTTAATTAGATTTCTCGTACGAGTGAGATGAAGTGACAAATCACAAAAATGATTGTAGAAACAATAAATCACAAAAATTCACATTCGAAGACTTAGAACGACTCCTAAGATGGACTTAGAACGATGATCCTTGCTAGATTATTCTACATTGTTCCGAAGGTTGGCTTTGATACCAAGCTGTGATTCCCCACCTCTATACCCACGCTAGCCAAGGACACTACGGGGTAATGCCGTCAACTAGCACGGAGGATAAGGCTGTTCAGGAGCGACCATCCGTGTAATTGCTTTGTGCGAGCAATGATATGTCAGATAGTACAACAAGTATCTGGTTTCAGGAGGAAATCCGACACACCGGTACAAACTCAAAGCTACTACCCGGTGGCTATATATATTCTTCGAAAACAAATATAGAAATAAACATAGCACAAATCAGTCACAGACATCCATATCACAAAGGAGGAAATAGATATGAATATATAACACATAAAAGTGTGCATCAGAGTAGTGGTCAAACAAGATCTACAATGTCACAAAAGAATAGCTACAAGTGCTAGACAAAAGAATATGGATACATCTATGAGTCTATATCTCAAGTGTATACAACAAAAACTACTAATCTAAGTAGTTAGCCAAAAGTCAGGGTGATGATCCCAGATGTGAAGTCAAGTAGAACCACCTCAAACATCTCAGTCTGACCCGAGTATTATTTAATAAGAAAATAATAAACGGATCGGTCTAGCTATAAATATCAGATAAAATGATATAGAATAAGAGACGTAAACATATGATAACCATAAAGCCATACTGTAACAAGTATGTAATTGAAAATCAACTAGAGATTAATCAATATCACGAGAATCTTCTTAAAGATCAAAAATAATGTCATACTCTCTATTTATATTCACCACACCAAAAATATTGACAATAATATCAATGCCAATCTCAAAAGTTATTGACACACAAATTCACCAATGCATAAATATTGATAAAACTTATCAATGAAAATCATGAAAATTTGTGAAAACACAAATTCCAGAAATCGTCAATGGAAATCCATAAATCACAAAAAGGGGGAGGCCTATCACGAAATGGGAGCATGAAAACTCACCAACACGTGTATCACAAAATGAAACGCTATTCCATGGTTGCTAACCATTAATTTTGAGCCGAAGCTCCACAAAACGGCCCGAAGACCATGGGTCACTACCCCACCAAATTGAGCCAAAGCTCCACAGAGATGGGGTTTAGTCTCCCTCGTAGACAAAGAGACATCGCACATTTGCTAGTCTAAATCACAAAAATGATCATCAACGATCACCAAAAAGTGTCAATTATAGTAAGCTAGTAAATATATAAGATTAGCTTCATGTCCCATAACCACTAGCTTAACTTAAATATTTACGAACATATTGTAGATCTCCACTCGAAAATCGTCACAAGAGATTCAATCGAACAAGTCCAAGAATTAACCGACGAAGTTAACGCAAGCGTTTCATACCATTTGTTTTACTAAGCCGTTTAATTAGATTTCTCATACGAGTGAGATGAAGTGACAAATTACAAAAATAATTGTAGAAACAATAAATCACAAAAATTCGCATTCGAAGACGTGAATAAAATCCAAAGAATTCGATTCCAAATTCATCAAAGTGGAAATACCCTTGCGACATAAAAGTCACGACTTACGACTTAACATAAGTCAACACAAGAAATCAGCGGCTCAAGAAATAGCACACGGCTGAACAGAGCAACTAACACGGCGCGACCTATGGCATGGCGCGACCTAAAGCATGGCGCGACCTAACGCCACAAGCAACATAACATGGCCGAGAGACCTAGGGGAGAACGACCTAATGAGCTAACGGCATAACGTGGCCGAGCGACCTAAGAGGTTACGACCCATGTGGTTGCAAGATAAGGCAGGGCGACCTGAGTAGTGTGACCAAGTGGTGCGACCTAGACGAGCGACCTAATATATAGCCGAGTGACCTAAGAGCTCGGGGATTAAGGAGGTGAGCGGCCTAACACGAAACGACCTAAGGGGTAGAAGGAGAGTAGGCTGAGCGACCTAGCGACCTAAGGAGTAAACAAGACCGTGCGACCTAAGGGGGTTGCGACCTAACGACCTAAGGCGTATGAGAAGGCCGAGCGACCTAAGTTGCGAAGGTAGCCGAGCGACCTAACGACCTAATGAATACAAGGCCGAGCAACGACCTAGCATGGCGCGACCTATAGAGGAGCGACCTAATGTGCAGGCCGACCTAACTGCAGGCCGAGAATGATTCTTGTGCAGGCCGAGCGACCTAGGGGTTTGAAGTGCAAAAACTCTCCCAATTTGCAACCGATCGAGCACGGAAGCTAGGGGATTATGCCCATAGGCTACCCGGTCGTATTGGCTCCTCGGTGCATCACCAAAAACGTGTTTAAACATCAAAGATTGGATTTTTAAAGATTTGAACCCAAAACTCTAAAAATTGGGATTTTCACCAATTCAATCCAAATCAATAGCAAATGCACATGAATAAGTGTTAGGAATTCATACGTAACAATCAAAGATAGTTATAGACAAAGATGTGAGATAAAAATCTCACCTTTACACAAAATCTATGAAGAAGAAGCTTGAAAGCAAAGGAAGAATCAATGGCTTCTCTTTGAATTTGGAGTTGGATGTTGAATTTGCAAATGAACTTGAGCTTGGAGTTTTAATTTCCCATTCCTTCCTTCATTTTTGATGAAGCTTGAGTTTTAGGAAATGAAAGTGAAGTTATGAAGGGAAGGGGGTTGAGCCAGAGTTAATAGTTTAGGCAAATGGTCTAAACCAAACCCAAAACCCGAAGTGAAAAAGTAGCAAAATTCCACTAACTCCAAACATATCAAAATTTATACTCAAAAAGATCGCAAACGGAGTTTTGGACCCAATGGAAGTGGTTCCAAGTCCTAATTCGACCATATGCAAAAAAGTAGCTTTTCGGACTACAATCCGACCAACGATAAAATACTAAAATAAAATATTTAAATATTCAGTCGTAAATTATGCGGGTTGTTACACGTAGCAACCTGCTTCTTCCTTGATGCCAAATACAAAGTAATTCTTTAGATACACAAAGATACGTGTGTACGTGTACACGTCGCCAGCCACCCCTCTAATCATCGATAACATCAACGCGAGTCAACCCAGATCCCCCTTCCGGATTTCGACCATCAGTACTTCGGTTCGAACCCCAAAACGAAATTGAGTTAGAGTGCTCCTAAACCCAAAATGAGTCATCACCCAAAAACTTCCTATGCCACCACTTCCGGCCACCAGTAAACATCACCACTCCGAATATTACTTCGCTATAGGCCCCTACACCTACCCCCTTCCCGCGATCAAGCTTGAAGCCCTAACAACGTCGCAATGATTTCTGAAATCAAACCTGATCAAAACCCAGTTTATGCCCTAGTTCATCAATTTACTGCTTCCATGGTGATTGATAGGACCCGTAACTAATTTTTCCCTTGCACGTCAACTCCGTGGCCACCTTGGACCAAAACCCTAAAGCCTAAAATTTCCCCAACCGCCTGAAAATGACGAAACTCCATATTCCTTTCATCTTGACTATTTTCCCAAACCACAATCACAAAATTCAAGATTTTCATATTAAAATTCTTAACTTTTAACTACGAATTAATCTATATAATCAAAACATGAAATTATAATGATTTATTTTTTTGACCCAACAGGCTCACCACTGTATTTTCTTGATTTTGATTAATTCCTAAATTTAAAATTCTTGAATCTATTCTTAGATTTGGTATTGTATTGCTATAAACATACTTCATTAAGGAATCAATGTTAAATTATAATTGTATAAGGAAAATTAGATTTTTCTTCAAAGTTGTTTGAGGCCTTGCACATAACAAAACAGTCTGTATATATGTATACAGATTTATACACATTTAACAGTGATATTGAAACATTTAACCAGATAAAACCATTATGCAAAACAATTTCTCCCTTTCTATTCAAATTTATCACATACATTTCTAGAACCATTAATTAAAACTGTTGGAAATCTAAGGTTAACTCACCTGACAGTTTGATTTTTTTAACATAAACCAAATGTTCCTCTGTTCTTTATTTTTTTCAGACAATATTTTTTTAAAAAAAATCTTAAAAATATTTTCTTAGCATAGTTTGATCTTAAATAACATATTTTAGTTAAATATCTAGTTCTAAAAATGATTAGAACAAGAGGAATTAGAATTATTATCAAAATTTATACTCTGTATATATAAACAGAGTTGAGTTTTGACATATTCACATATGCATACAGATTTTCATTCAAATATATTCATTTCAACTGCATGCATCCAGGTTTAAATTAAAATAAGTAGAGTTTACTCACCATTTGAAAAAAAACAGATAAGGCAGTAGTTTGAGATCTGGAATTCTGTTCTGGGTCTGCAACTTGCTATTTGATTTTCTTACTTGAACTCTTGAAATGATTATAGGCTGTTGATTCTTGAGTTTGCAAACTGGAAATGAAATTTTAGTTTTTGGTTTGAAGTAATTTACAAATTTTCCTCTTTTTTTTTCTTGATTAAGAAAGTGAAGATGGGAAAAGAAATGAAGATGAAAGGTAGAAATTAATATAGGTTTAAATTAGATTTCATTAAAAATAAAAGAAAGTTAAAATAAAAGTTGACACTTGTCACAAAACACATTTTTTTAACTTACATTTGTAATTATACATGTACATGTAACCTTACATTTGTAATTTCATTAACTAATATGACATTTTAAATATATTTATATTAAAATTTTAATTTAGTTACATATTTATAAAACCTTTTAAAAATAATGATATAAAATAAAAAATCTCATGCACAAATTATTATTTTCTTTAAATCCAACCTGCAAATCAATCCAACTAAATATATATATATTAATTTGAACAAATATATTATTGAATTTGGAAATATCAAAGTCATACATTTAAACAATTCTTATTAAATTGAAAATAATTAGTCTATTTAAAATTAAATTTACAAAATAACTCAATTTAGATAGTTATTATATTTAAAATCAATCCATAATTCAGTATTTCTATAATTAACCCAATTATTATCAATTACAGATGTCCAGAAATCCGGGTTATCACATATTTCATATATTATTTCCACTTATTTTATTTATTTTAGATTTTTCTTCCAATTATTCTCAAATTTAACCCCAAGAGTTTAAATATATTATTTATTTTAATTGACAATTTTGGGATGTTACAAATACCCCCTCCTTAAGAAAATTTCATCCTCAAAATTGAAAGAGAGAGAAAAAACGGACAAAGAATATACGAATTCAGAAAGAATAACGAAATGGCTTACCGACTAAGCCGAGATATCCACTCTGCAATTGGGATAGGATTTCTGCATATTATCTTCAGTTTCCCAAGTGCAGTCCTTTGGATCGCCACTTCACTGAACTTTAACAAGCTTTATGACTTTGTTTATCAATTGCTTCTCTTCACGATCCACAATCTTTATCGGTTCTCTTTTGACTGTTAGATTGGGAGTGATGTCGAGATCCTGTTGGCCAGCCTCTTCAATAATACTGTCTGGATCGTGCACATACTTTCGAAGGCTAGAAATGTGGAATACATCATGCACACCCGATAACCAGCTAGGCAACAACACTCGATAGGCTAGAGGACCGATCCTCTCCAGAATAGGAAAAGGATCAATATATCATAGTGCTAGCTTACCGGTCTTCCCAAATTTAAGTACACCTCTCATAGGAGATACTTTAAGAAAAACAAAGTCCCCAATCTGGAATTCCAAATCCCGTCTTCTGCGATCATTGTAACTCTTTTGCTGACTCTAAGCTGTCTTCAATTTCTTCCGAATAAAATCAACTTTCTCGGTGGCTTCTTTAATCATATCCAGTCCAAGAACGAGTCTATCACCAGCCTCGATCCAGCATGCCGGTGATCGACACGGTCGACCATATAAAGCCTCAAAAGGAGCCATCTCTATACTGGCCTGATAGCTGTTGTTATAAGAGAACTCGACCAGATGCAAATGGTCTTCCCAAGAACCACCAAAATTAAGTATACAAGCTTGCAATAGATCCTCCAAGATTCGGTTGATCCTCTCAATCTGCCCATCAGACAGTGGGTGATAAGCAGTGCTGAAATTTAGCTTGGTTCCCAATGCGTCTTGAAAACGCCTCCCAAAATCTACTAGTGAAGATCGAATCACGATCACTCACTATGCTGCTAGGAATGCCATGGAGATAGACAATTTCTTTCACATACAAATTAGCTAGACTTGCAGCCGTGCGGGTAGCTTTCACTGGCAAGAAGTGGGCGGTCTTAGTCAAACGATCAACAATGACCCAAATCGCTTTATTGCCTTTACGAGTACGAGGCAAATCGTCGATGAAATCCATCGATACTTGATCCCATTTCCACTTGGGTACCTCTAAAGGCTGAAGTAAACCCGCCATCTTCTTTTGGTCGTCTTGATTTGTCGGCAAGTAGCACAACGGCTCACATAAATAGATATATCTCTCTTCATCGTCTTCCACCAGAAAGTTCTTTTGATATCTCGATACATCTTGTTAACTCCTGGATGGATGCAAAGCTTAGACTTGTGGCATTCGTCCAAAACTTCACGTTTCAGATCAAGGATGTTAGGGACACAGATTCTTCCTTTCATCTTATAACTTTATTGTCGTCAACTTCAAAACTAGTATTTTCACCACGACGCACTTTATCATAAATTTGATGAAGAAATTCATCTTCTTTTTGTTGGCTGGCGACTTTCTCAAGAAGAGTAGGAGCAATGACAAGATGAGCAAGAATAGCATGCTTCCGACTCAAGGCATCGGCAACCACATTCGCTTTTCCGGGTGTATATAAAATGTCTAGGTCATACAATGCCAGGAATTCCAACCAACGTTGTTGCTGCAAATTCAGATCTTTCTGGGTGAAGAGATATTTCAAAGATTTGTGGTCGGTGAATAATTCAAATTTTTCACCTAGAAATAAAGAGAGTTCAATAAGTATATTTGTTAAGTTAAGTTAAATTAAATTCGTAGATTGTTAAGAAAGCTGAAGAGATTCTTACCCAGAAGATAACATCGCCATATTTTTAAAGAGAAAATAACAGCTAGAAGTTCCAAATCATGGGTCGGATAATTTCTTTCATGAGGGCGTAATTGTCTACTCGCGTAGGCAATCACCTTCCAGTTCTGCATCAATACTGCACCCAATCCTTCACTGCAAGCATCGGTATAAACAGACAATCCCTGGTTTTCATTGACAATAGCGAGAACAGGAGCGGTGGTTAATCTCTTCTTCAACTCCTCAAAAGCTTCTTTACATTTTGGAGTCCAAATGAACTTTGCATTCTTCATTGTTAGCTTGGTTAGTGGACTAGCCAACTTCGAAAAATCCTGGACAAACTTCAGATAATAACCTGCTAAACCCAAAAAGCTTCAAACTTCCTTTGGGGTAGTATGTCTCTTCCAATCAAGAATGGTGGAAATTTTGCTAGGGGATCAACAGAAATCCCTTCTTCATTAACAATATGGCCAAGAAATTTGACTTCTTTGACCCAAAAGTGGCATCTGAATTTTTTTTGCATATAGAACATTTCTCCTCAATATCTCCAAGACGATTCTAAGGTGTTCGGCATGCTCCTCTTCGGTCTTGGAATAGAGCAAAATATCATCAATGAATACGAGCACAAATTTATTCAATACATCCCGAAACACACGAGTCATAAGGTCCACAAAGTATGCTGGGGCATTGGTTAGCCCAAAAGGCATGACTAACCATTCGTAGAACATATTGGGACCCCTGAAAGCTGTCAAATGAACACAGTCTTCGGCGATTCGTAATCGATGGAACCCTTGGGCTAGATCCATCTTCGAAAAGAACAAGCGTCGTGCAATTGATCAAATAAATCATTAATTCTGGGCAGTGTGAATTTATTTTTGAGAGTCTGCTTATTGATATCGCGGTAATCTGCACACAATCTCAAAGATCCGTTTGATTTAGCGACAAATATGACGGCTGAGCCCTATTCAGAAATACTGGGTCGAATCAACCCTCCCTTTAGCAAATCTCTGGCCTGCTCGACTAATTCAACCCTTTCCCTAGGTGTCATCCTGCGGCTTGCATGAACGACAGGACGAGCATTGGGTAAAAGGTCGATTCTGAATTCTATTTCTCGGTGAGGAGGTAGAGAATTTCACTTCTTCAAATACATCTGGAAAATCTCTAACAATAGGAATGGACTCCAAAATGGGTTTGGGATAACCCAAATTATACATCAACCCTTCCCTTTTAGGACTGGGGTCCTCATAAGAAATTTAGATGAAATCCTCAAATTCGGTTTTATTGAGATCAATCGATTATTGCAATCCAATTTGGCTTCATATTTTTCTAGCCAATCCATTCTGAGCAAGACTTCAAACTCGTTAAAATCAAGAATAAAGAGATCAATAGGGAATTGATGGCAAGAATATGAGATAGGAACATCCCTACATCGAAGACAGAGGTTTGCGGGACCTCCAATTGGATTCCTTACACATATAGGCTTATCAGCAAAATCAGGTTCAATATTCAATTCATTAATATCCTGTTGAGAGATAAAACTGTGTGTGGCGCCAGGTCAAAAAGAACTCTAACAATGTTATCATAAATGGTAAGATTACCTTCCAGAACTCCCTTTCCCTTTTCTGCTTTGGAAGATGTAGGCTTGTCTTTGACTGAGTACACTTTAGCTGTCTGGGCTTGCTTCATAACTGGGCAGTCCTTAACTTCATATCCCACCTTCTGACAATAATAGCACTTCCTAGGCTTTGCTTGAGCGGATTGGCTGACTTGTTTCATAGGCTTCGTGCATCTACTAGAATAGTGGCCCTTCTTCAAGCAATTATAGCAAGTAACATTCTCTGCTGTGCTCCCTTGATTGCTCCTCTTTTTCTCTTTGCTATGCCATGGTTTCTTGCCTCCAAATTTCCTCTTCTTCCAATTCTAATTGCTTGAGTTTCCTTTCTCCCTCGGTGCTTCTTGCATATCAAGTGTAGCATAATGGTATCCCATACCAACCAAATCTGAGAAGGATTCTTTGACGTGGCCAGTCATCCTTTTTTGGAACTTTTCATTCATCCCACGAATGAATCTCTCATTCTTCTTCAAAGGTGTATTCACTAACTCTGGACCGATGCGAGACAATTCATTGAATTTGTTGAGATACTCCTCGAATGATAAACTCCCTTGCTTTAAGTCCAAGAATTCCTGGTACATACGGGAAATCCCGGCTGATGGCATATAGCACTTCTCAAATACTTCTTTGAATCTGCCCCAAGTGAACTCGTCTTCAGGCTCATTAATAGTGACTGTCTCCCACCAAGCTAAGGCTTCATCTTGAAGTTGCCAAGTAGCTATGAGACGCATCTGATCATCTTGCAGCTTAAGCCCCTTAAAGATTTTCTCACAAGATCTAATCCATGCCTAGGCCTCAACAATCGTCTCCTTGCCGGTGAACGACTTACCACCAAGCCTTGAGAAGTTCTTGTATAAATCAGCCAGATTCGGCTGATGCTGAATAGGTAAAGCTGCCTCGGTTGTAGGGAGAACTTAGCTAGGTGCTATGGCATTTCCTCGCCCCCAACTCTGCCTCTCCGTCCTCTCATCCTTACTATCTATAATTAGTAAGAAAATTGTCTTAGATATCTGGACGAGATATCTTAAGAAATATCAACAGTTAAAGGAAATAGACAAAGAAAATTAGAGGTTTCAATCTCAATTATACTCATTCTAGGGTATACTCCACCCTATCTCTAATGAACCATCTAATGTGTTATACTCCGTAGCTAAAGTTCTTACTCAACCTTTACCTCTGATACCAACTGTCACGACCCGAAATTTAACATTCAAAAATTGACACCAAATACCTCACTTGTACTCGACTGTCAATGATTCAAACATCGAACTCCAGTCGGATGGAGCTTATAACAACATTTTATAAATATATATATATAACAGCGGAAAAAAATGAATAACATGCATCACATCACAAATACAACATCATAAAAATATCTACTACAACATCAGAGTACATAATACATGAATCACATCTCCAAATAGAATGACATAATAGAACAACTAGATATCATATGCAAAAAGTCTTCAAAAAGATAGAGAACGATAGTGAACATCCAAGCTAAGCACCTAGAGATCCAAAAGCTTCAAAAATGTCTCTAAAGTATGAGCCTCCAAAAACCGATAGTCTCCAAACCAAAATACTCCAAAATGTAGCTAGAGCCAAAATACGAAAAACCTGCTACTAGGCTGCCCGTGTAGAAATAGCGGCCACCCAGAGTTTAGAAAGGAAGCAATAAACTTCGGATCAGTCATGGGACTGCTATGAGTAAACAAAGATAGTTGCTTTTAGATAGAACAGATTTATATAAGAAAAACCGGTATGCTTTAGGAAAATGAAACTACCATAAGACCACCCACCACACACACAATGCAATCGCACAATTGGAGGAGATTTCTTCTTATGATAGTCAAATATGCTTGATACGGGAAAATTTCTTTGATATTATTACTAGTGCATGGTGAAGAAAATCATTTCAAAAGTATAATATCAATCCTAGCCAGCATAGGTACCATGATACTATGCCCACTATAGCTGTCTCCTGTGGTGACAGGTTATACAAATTGAAATCGTAAAGGGTGCGTATTGTTTTGATTGGATTTCCAACAAACAGTCAGGCTAAGGAACTTTCTATGCCATGTGGGTACGCCTCTGGCAAGATGTCCCGAGAACTTAACCAGTTCTCTGCCAACACAAGATCGGGTTACCTCTGTAACTAGGTAACTACTACACGACTATGTCATTCCCTGGTCCTTTGGGACCTTTATCCGAGGGCCCTCCATTACAAAGAGACAACCACACAGAGAATGAGATGGAAGCAACCACATAGGTAAGTATCTGGGCTCCATACAATGACACCACCTTTTTCAAGAAGGAAATGACATACCCTAAAGGGTGCGACCCTCATAACCTAGCCGCAACTTTCCTGTTTCGACCATTTTCGGGGTGTGAGGTCCGATGAGGTCTTGTCCACAAAGCTGCTCTTTACACGAAAGCCATGCTTTGATCACAAATGATCAGCAATACACAGCAGCACTTAGCATGCCACACTACCAAATTGGGAGTATATCGCTGATAACGTTCAACCACATAACCTTTAAGATCGTACGTCTCAGAGAACGGTGTTAAGCTAAGAGAATAAATTCTCTGCCACCAACAGATATGTATTTGAAAGAAATCGGCTTTATATCTCAAAGTGTAGTGTCAGACACACGACTATACAAGTTTATTTTGGGTTCGAACAGAACCGAAGGCACTTCGTCCAATAAAGGAAGAAGCCCTTGCAAATCCGGGCATCCACGATCCCGATCGGACTTCCCATCACTTAGAGAATCCCTATACCGGAGCAACTCGGTGCAGAGACAATCGATAGGTTATCCTATCGTTTTCGAAGACACCCGGTCTTCACCACCGGTCTTCAATTGCAATCCATTCGTCGAATCACTATTCAGAATGGGTTATATGACATAATGGTCCTCTCCCGGCTAATCCGAATAGTGGGCGCTCAATTTAAAACATGTGGGTGTATCAATCACAAAGATTCACATTCAAGGTTCGATGTAGGTTTCGGATAACAAACTGAAATTCGACTCCTTGTCACATCGCATTTTAATGCCATTTTACGAGCAAAAGGGGTTTCATATACATATAGGAACAAATCACAAATCACAATTCATCACAAAGCAACCGCAACATCACAACAGAAATGTCAATCCAGTACAGAGTATTTGATGATAGTCAATCATCGTTGATTCAAATGATTGTGATTAAAGTGAATTAACCATATAATTATCTTTATTAATCACTTTAAATTAATGTTTAATTTTACTTAATTATGAATTATGTTAATTGGCTTAATTAGTTTATTATCCTTTAACTTATTATTTTATTTTATAAATTTTTGGTTGTTAATTAATTGAGTTCGATTACTTTTATAAATTGCCTATTCTTTAATTAACTAATTTTAAATTATAAAATCATTACAAAACATTAATCGTTAATCACTACTACATCATTATAAATTTGGTTTAAAATTTGCATTTTAATATTTGGTTTATATTTAAACTTTTTATTAAGTTAAACTTTTAAACAAACTTTTGTTAGTTTTAAAATTTTTTGTTTTTTTTGAACTTTATAAATTTTAAATATCATTTGTTTCATATTCTATTTACAACTATCATTAATTTATTCATAAAATAAATTTAATCTGGGTTTTCAAAAATTTGGTTAGCACTGGGTTTGCTGTTTCCATTTACTCACCCGAGGCTTGCTTCGGGTCATACCCCGAGAAAACATCCCCTTACTTCGAGTTTAAGACAAAATTGACCCGGGCGATATTTTTTTTGTAAAAATTTGTAAAGTGTTTAAATTTGAACCCGATACAACGCTACAGCAACTCGAGTATGACTTCGAGACCTCACTCCAAGTTCCCGTGTACTGCTTCGAGTTTTTCCCTTGTCCTTCCCAAATTTCACAACTGACACACAACCAAGCACGTACACGTGCACGACCACCTTCGTCGTCGTTGGTCGGTGCTGCGGCCACCAACGAGTCGCCGTCCATCCCCCAAGACGCCACGAACACCCAAAATTTGGAAAAAAAATTGAAAACGTGAATCGAAACCTCGACCCAAAACCCATCAGAAAATGACATCGGATCATTTGCCTCGCGCGCCACCTCTGGGCGTTATCGGCCATCAACTTTGGTCCGAAGCCTCACCATCGTGCTACGCTTCGATTTTTCCCACTGACACGCATCCCGATATCCCTTGGTGGACAGCACCCTTGTTTTCCAACGTGAACAGAAAAGGTTTTTATGCCCTAGTTTGACCTCGAATCAACAATCCCATGATTTATAAATTAATCTAATATTTTTCTGATGATCTCGAGCATTAATTCTCGCTGCCACAACGAACTCGAGGCTTAAAATTTCTTAGATCACCAGGGTTTGATAAAATTTCAATTTACAGATCATCCAAAATGTTCCAGTGAAAAACCAATGAAAAAATTTGATTCAAGTTTCAAAAATCATCATTTTAAATGTGGATTCACTTAAAGTTATGGAAGTTAAAATTCGTGAAGTTCGTGTTTTCTTGAGGATTTGAATTGTCACTGTGTTTCAACTTTCCAGGAAGAAGAACTCTATAAAAATGTTTTAATTCATTACTAATATGTAATATGAGTTTAAAACAATATTTAACTTGTTTAAAAGTCTTTGTTAGAATTAAGGAGAGAAGGAAATTTAGATTTCCTTTGATATGGGTTAGCCTGTAAGCAAATTTAGGTGTCACTGTGTAGTTTTTTTCTTTCTTTTTCCAGTAGAAGAAAATCCCAAAACTTGTTTTACTTTGTTACTGAAACATGGTGCTAGTTTAACACTCAAACTCTAGCTTGTTTTTTTCCAAATGCAACAGAAAATAGAAACAGGGAGAAAGGAAAGGGGTTTGACAGGTTTAGTTTCCTGAAGCTAAAAACAGTGACTAGTTTTTGTGTAAGATCAACATGCAAAGGCCACAATCCAATCCAATATTCAATATTTTTGCAAGAAACCAAAAACTAAACTTCCTTAATCATTTAAGCATTCACCCAGCAAGACAAGATTTGAAGAAACAAAGGTTTACTCACATGTTTTTTCCAGAAGTTACCGACAGATTCCAAACAGAGATGAGCCTGAATTTCTTCTTCTTTTTCTACTTTAATTCTTTTGGGGTTTTAGATCTGAAATTTGATGGGCACAGATATAGGATTATTCCTAGTTGTATTCATGCATTTAATTAAACCAGTGACCAAAATTTTAATTTGCATACAGTAAATTCTTAATAGAACAGAAAACTCTTCTATTTTCTTCAACTTGAAACCAAAAATAGATTAAAGCTTTTAATCCTTGATTCTTCCTGCAATAAAAATTAGATATTATCGTATTAAACCCCATGTTGTATTCAATTATTTTAATTATAAAAAATAACAATTTTTTTCATATTACTTACTGATTGAATAACAAAGAGCTTTCTTTTTCCTGCAGTTTTGAAAACAGAACTTGGAAACCAAAAAAAAAGTAGCCTTTAATTCTTAATTTTTCTTGCAAAAATTTGATGGAATATTATTGAATTAAATTCTTTCTTTATTAGAAATTACAATTTCAAGTTCAAACTGTAAAAAGAAAAATTACTTGCCTTTTTAATTTATTTCCAGAAAAAAAGAATTGCTTGAAACCAGAAACTCCTGCCTTCACAAATCTGCAGTTTTTGTTTTGAATTTATGGTTAAAACTTGATTTAAAAGCCATAATTTTATAAACTATACAGTTGAAACAAACTTACCTGAGTGTATGTAACACAATACTTCAGATTTTAGTTGAATTGAAGAAGACAGTTTTTTTTTCTTTTCTTTCTGATTTTATTTCTTTTCTTTCTTGAATGTTGAAGTAAAGATTGCAAAGATCTTTTGATTAATGAACTTCAGTTGTTTAGGAGATTTAAAATTTTGAATTTTGGAAGGTGAAGAGTTTTTCTGAATATTTTATTTGAATATTTTATTAAGGATTGATGTCTTGTTCCATTTGTAAGAAGAGATCTTAAACCCTAGATTTTGTTAATTATTCAACTCTATTTTCCATGTATGTTTCAGCCTTTTGATTTTTACAAAGCAAATAAATATTTTATATATTTTTATATTTATATCTTATACATTTTAAAAATAAATATGTATCTTTATTCTTTTGTATATATACATACATGCACAATGTATGAAAGAATTTAACTAATATATATATTACATCTTAATAATTTTAAAATGCTACTTACTTTTTTTTATTTTTATAAAACACTTATTTTAAATTTAAATTCTAGCTTCACTTTTTTTAAAACTTGAAATATAAACACTTATCTTGAATAAATTTAAATTAATTTTAAATATGCATTCAATTTTACTCATATTTGTAATATGCATATATATAAGATTTTAAATCCAAATGACTTTTAAAACATTTATTATTTCAATATTTTCAACTCAAAATAAAATTGGAATTTATTTCATATATTATTTCCACTTATTTTATTTATTTTAGATTTTTATTCCAATTTATTCTCAAATTAAACCACAAGAGTTTAAATATATTATTTATTTTAATTGACAATTTTGGGACGTTACATTCGGAGTGTGTCTCTTAACTTCCAGTAAGCTCTAAGTTCTATTATGGACTATATCATGACACTGTTATCATTTGACAACATTTTTTGATTCTCAACTTTTGGAATTACCCTCGATTCAGCTATAAACTAGTGTATTTATATTTGTATACATTATTTTATTACGGTGCTATTCAAGACGATGCACTTAGCCTTTCATTGAATTAGCCACCATCTTTCATTTGAAATATTTTCGAAAGATTCTTAACTTGAATATATTATTGACATATTAATACTGAATATTACTTATGAAAGTTTTAGTCCGAACACTCCTTCATGAGGAGTTTTTTGTTTCTGTAAACAATTCTCTAGTATTTCATAAATACACGAGAACAAATCAAATAATCATTTAGCGATACCAAATTTGATTTGATATTTGTTTCATGTATCAAATAAATTAAAAGATTAGGATATCATAGACAACATAACATGTATGATAATTCCTATTGCTAGTGCATAAGGAATACATCTTACATGTTACGTATTAAACATTTTAATAAGATGTCCTTGCATATCATTTTGGGGCATTCCCAATATCTTTTATACACTTACTATAAAAGACTTCATTTATACATCCAATGTCGAGTATTAAAAAAACTAAAACTAATTTTAACACAAGTACATCATTACAATAAAAAATGTGTTGTTTACTTAAGGCTTAAATATATCTATGTACCTTCTAACTTTCTTTCTTTTGAACACACACTTTCTTTGCATTTTGACTGATGCACGTACTATTTGATATCTCTATCAAAACATTTGTTTAATTTTGATGCTTATAAAATTATACTATCTATCATTTCTTGGATCATATCCAAAAATCCACAAACTTAATATAGCTCCCACTGACTTCGAGACGCTTTGATTATTATGCATAAATAGTTTACTCTAAATCATTTTTAGAATTTTCTATTTCAATAAACACATACCAAAACATAAAGTCGTATGATGTGATAATTTTTGTGAGTAAAATCCAAATCGACTTGAGCATGTTAAATGGTGAATCTGTTACACTAATTTCAACAATTGAAATTCATAATATTATTCATATTAGTGTGGCTCAATATATTCCAACTGTGTTTATCTTTCTCTTAAAGACAAATTTGCAGCCAATGAATCATATCTATTCAGATACAGCTATCAAAATCATATTTTGATAATGTATTTGGAATCTATTTTGGATTTGCACATTGTACTATATCACAAAGTTAACACTCTTAGTGGTTTAATTAAACAACGAGGGATTATTTATTCTTGACAATGACAAGAAACTCAAAGTATGTCTTTAATATACATTAGATGTTTTAATGCATTTGTGTTCATTTGGGTTCGGTTAATTTCATTTCATCGCTTGGATTAGTTTTATTATTGGATCGTTTCTAAATCCATTTTCATACCAATAATTTCTTAAAGAAATGCCTTCACTATGAAGTTAGTATTTCTTGAAACAACAGTTGTTTCTCTTTGCAACAGAATGAGCATTCATAAACATTTTGTGATTTGCCTTATATAAAACTAATTTTGCATTAGTTCACAATATATTTATGTTCACAACATAAATTAGTCATCTAATGACTATTGTTCCAAAAATTCTCTAAAGATGATTACTTTATAAATCGTACTTATATAAAGTCAGTTTCTTGGAAAATTTATATTAAACATCTTTTATTAGAATAAAGTTCTAACTGAATATTATCGCCGCATGCCTTATATTCAAACTGTGGAACTCAACACACAAGGTGTTCATTTTAATGCACCAACAAATACTGTATACCTAACCCATGCATTAAAAATATAAACTGCTCATAAACAGGTCGAGCATAAATCAATAATCAACAATTAACAATCAACGCTCATAAACTATCAGAGCATGACAAATCAGTCAATAAACGAGTACAATTCTCATAAACTGGCTGAGTAAGACTAAGCTAACTAATGGGGGAAAACAAATGACCATTATTAATCCCTACATTAATTAAACTACATTTACAAGTCATACGTATATATAACGAAAACATATACGCTTTCTTATGTATAACACACTCAACTCATTCTAGGCCATCGCCTACCTTATTTGTGATGAGTTATACCCAACCAAAGCCAAGGTTCTCGCTTAACCTTCATCTCTAATACTAAGTGTAATGACCCACCTTTTCAACCTCCAAATGTCGACACTAAGACCTCCATGGAAATCCATATGCGAACATGCATTAGTAGTTTTAGTTATAATTCTACTTTGTGTGCATTGTGAGATGCAAGCAGCATAGCTATTTTTTATTTATATTCTATACTGTAAATGTTATCTATTATATCACCGTATATACTTATTAGATGATTTAGTTCACTTGGGGGAAAACCATGATGGTGATTCGAATGGTCTTAAAAGTTAAGGTCTCATACTTCTTAAGTTTATCACACCAGACTTATGTTTAGCTCATGGTTTTATCTTTCCCTTAATCCCTCGAGCGCTCTTTCAAATAGTTTGAGAAAGACAAGTTTTCATTGATATTCTTTGGAGCTTCAAGAGAAGAGCTCGACGCTTTCAGTTGCCATAGTATTCTTATTTCTACTACACTACTAGTACGTATATATCAGCAACTATAAGGACATGTTGTTATTACTGTCCAAGCTGATATAGTACTTAAGATCGTAGCTCTAAAACGATATGTATCTTAAAGTGACACTGTGTACTGTCTTTTTGATATTATATGTTATCATTTCGCTTAGAGATTCTGATGTTGTGTTCATTCTTTCTTGTTCGTTTTCTTTTTCTTTTTATTTACCCTAACAATTTGTCTTTCCGACATTTGGGTGCTCGATTAGTGAATATCGTGGATGTATTAGTGTTAACATTTAAAGGTCAAAAAAGCGGGTCACTTTAATATGATTGGGTGCCACGACAAGTTTTAATCTAAAATAATTTAAAACTTTGAAGTTAGTTATAACAGGGTGCTATGATAGGATACCAAAAACATCTAGGTGATGTTATAAATAATATGAATCGAGGATGTGAATAATAACACTTTAGGACTAAGAGGGGTTATTCACTCAATAAGGACGCTTGCTAGAATGTATTTATGGTGCTTATATTCAACCCCTTAGGAGAGACAATATGGCTCTAGTCAGGGTGGCTCCTATGGTGGAATGAGTGGCTATTTCATCTAGCGATATTGTTCGAGAAAACATAAATTGGTGAAATATGACATGGTTCATAATTGGAAGACAAGTGTAGGACACACTTATGAATTGTGTGTATTACACACGGTTACTTTTGACGTAATTCTCATTTACATGATATGATGTAATTATTATGATGATAAAGTGAAGAGAAATCAGTTCCATGCTATAATGGTATGGTTCACTATGACCACTTAGGGTAAAGATTTAACTTATACCAGGCTTTATGTCCAACTTATGTTTTCATTATTTTCCATAAACTCATGGGTACTCATTCGCATATGCTGAGTTATGGTCTGGATAGGTACCTTTTCAGGAAAGATGAATAAAGACTTCAAAGACGAAGCAGAAGCTTATCTAGCAAATAAAAGTTATTTTGAAAATTCCACAAAACTAAGAGTTATAACTTGTTGTGTGTTATTTTGGCATCTTCATGTACCGGACATGACATTACTGTTATATCTAATAACATTTACCCTATGCAAGAAAGAGATAGGTTAATGATGGTGTAATAAATCATGTAAAACAAGTTGATATAACAAAAATTTATTCGGCTGCTCTGTTTATTTAAGGTTATGCAAAATAATACTAAACTCACTTTACCACTTAAAAACAATTCCGGTGATGACTGGAGCACCATTAATATGTATATTTGGATCTTTAAGTGGAAGATATTACAAGTATTGTGCCATCTATTGATGAAAAGAGGAAGTAGATTGTTACATAAGGTGTGTTATCCCTACCTAGATTTCCTATTAGAACTCTTTTTAATGTTGGTGCATAACATTCATTTATTAGTCATGCATTAGTGGATATGTTAAGCCTTTGACCTTAACTTATCTTTGATTCTATCTCGATGTTGAATGCTGTCAGAGGATTAACCCATTTATATATGGTTTTTCAAAATTTTAAGTTTTACATACATGATATTATGTTCCTTTGTAATGCATATGTACTTAGCATCTTGGGATATGGATTGATTTTGGGAATGGACCAGATGGCACGCTATGGGGTAACTTTGGATTGTTATAGGAGAGTTATATGATTGAGAAATGGTGGAGGGAAGGACCATATTGCATGTTGTAGGTCCAATGATTCCACTATGACTAGTTATATGCGTTCTCTCAGTATGTCATAAAATGATCCATTATATGACCTTTTAGTTTCATCACTATGTTGATGGACATTAAAGTGTTATATAGAGTGACGCTTGAAGGTGTGGATGAGAAAGATATTACTTGCGTAGATAGATTGTATATAAATAATCATCTAACATTGACACTGATTGTATGCATGTGTGCTTGGAATTGACTAATGTACATACTTTGAATCTACTGGTTTAAAATAAAATGATATTTAGTTATATTATATATTGTTACCTTCCGCTAGTAGTTTTAGAAAGAGGCAGATATAATATATTTATTGTTTGTCTCTTATTATTAGTTACCAACGACATGTTGTTTTTGTGGTTTATAGATCGTGAGTTAGGTTAAATCAGAAGGTCGAAAATGGTGGATTATCACTGTCACTCTTTATCACATCATCACCTCCAACTGCACTCCATAAATACATCAGTTGAGTCTACAGTTGGTCGTAAGCCAAACACTACTGAAACATGGCGATGTTGGCCTCCAAGAGGAAATGAACCATTTTGCCAATAACTCAATAGGATGCAAGCCCGGAATGTCGGGTTGAAGCAATGTATAATGACAAGAATGGAGTTTTCCAAAGACATCTTGAATACTTACATTTATACGTGGTATGCCTTGCTACCTATTGACAAGTGCAGCGATCCTCCTTTTTAACCCACGAATGTCGATATTAATACATCCATTGTATTCACGTGATGTGCACCTAAGTGTCTGGAAAGATGAATTGTTAGGGTGAAACAAAAAGAAATAGAACAAGGAAGAAGAGAACACAATATGAGAATCTCATATGTGGAACAATAATATATAATATCTCAAAAGGACTTTATCAAAATGAAAACCTTTGTATACATACATCAATTAAAGGAAACTAACATATCACCAGCCTGGATAGTTATAACATCCTATCTTCACAATGATGATAGATATAAACCAAGTAATGTAGCGGAAAAATAAATAGGTAAGAAATCATCCGGCTCCTCTCCAAGAGCTCCAATGAACCACAGCTAAATATGAAAACATACTCCCACTGATCCGTGTATTAAGAAAATAACACCCGGATCAGTCTGGTAAACCAGCATGAGAGATTAAAATCATATAGATTTATTATATCTTAAAACCCTTCCAAATAAGGGTATCTTATAAGACCATGCCGCCAATAAACACGGGCGAATTTTACCTTAAGATAACTAAACAATTTCTGTTATAACATCCAGTTATAATATAGTAATGTCTAAGGTGTGAAATATAAATAATCACATAGCTGTAATGCAAGTGAGTGTACATCACAACAATAATAGGTATACAACCACAATCGCTAAGGCACGTTTGCTAATTATGTAGGATTCCATGGAGACGTCCTCTGTAACTCAAGAACGGTCCTCCTACACAATGTCCAAAGATATCCTTCCGATCATCATATATCTCTACATAAAATATACTGTAGGTGTAACGGCCCGAAATTTTCGAAGCCAAAAATTTCAGGCCGTTATGAAAAAAAGAAAGAGATAGAAGAAGAAGGACAGAAACACCAAACATCTCACATTCGCAGCAGATAAAATATAATAATAAATAATAACAATTTACAAAAGAATACTATATCTGTCGATTACATTTATTATACATCATAGTTTCACATATATACAGTCACTGAACATATACAATTATCATGTCTCAGATTAACAATAATATAAATACAGCGGAACTACTCTATACGCTCTTGCCATCCGGCTCGTCTCCTGAGATCCAGAACGTACCTAGCTGGAAATCTGTAATACTCGGTCTGACCCGAGCATTACACCAAAGTAACACCCGGGTCAGGCTGGAAACCAGCGTGAGTAAACCCAACTAACTTGGAATACAAAGCATACAACTTAAATAAAACCCGGGGTAACTTATATCAATTTAACCAATTTACAATTTGCTATAGACAACACTTATTTCACATATAAATTTCTTTGTATCAAACTTAGATAAAATAATCCAGTTCACTTAAATCATTTCATTCCTGCCTATTGATTTCACAAATCAATTTATAAAAAAAATTCGAAGTGGTTTCGGGTATCTTCTAATACCCGACCCCGGTCTCTTTGAAACTCATGTTACCCTAGCCCAAGTTATGCAATGAAATACACGACATTTCATATCAGAGATATCAACTCATTCAAAGCATCCAATACCATTCAATCATCCATAAGCAAAGCTTAGTCACATACAAATCAATTCAGTTATCAAACCTCAAACAACTAGATTCCTTTATTAACATTAATTAATTCCAAATCAATTAATTAGTCAACCCATCATTATCCATCTTAATTAATCACCCCGGATTAATATTTTTCAACTAAATTTAAGTAATTATCTTTAATTAATTTCTCGATGTTAATTATTCTTAACCAAAAATGAATAAGAAATCTTAATTACTTTATAAATTAATCAATTACTTTATAAATAAATTATCTATATTAATTATATTAATTCTTAATTACTTATAGTAATTAATTTCTCATAAGTCATTATTTATTGAATTTATTTAATCTTAGTTAATCAATTTTTAATTACATCAATTATTATATAAATTAACAATTTCCAATTATATTTTAATTTGTTCTGATCCAAATCAATTACTTTAATTCAACCACAATATTAATCATTCTCGATCAATCTCAATCTGTAATTATCTACTTTTTTATTTACTGCATTAAATAAATAAATTATCCCTCAATTAATTTCACAAAGTAATTATATTTTATTAATTACATTAAATAATTACATATCAACCATCAATTGATTGTTCTAAATTAACTTAACTTAATCCTTAATTAATTCAAACCCATAATTACTAAATTAATTAGCACAATCATTTATTTAATTGAATTAATTCATTATCCATTCA
The DNA here is from genome assembly GCA_030765085.1 of Allium cepa. Lineage (NCBI taxonomy): Eukaryota > Viridiplantae > Streptophyta > Magnoliopsida > Asparagales > Amaryllidaceae > Allium > Allium cepa. Next base: position 219,545,621 of record CM060928.1, read on the forward strand.
AATTATTCTACCTATTTAATGAATCACCAATCATTAAACCCTTATGAACTCGAGAATCAAACAAAACCAAAGTCACAGATCATCAGCACACATTCAATCAACTCAATCAATCAACCAATTATTTAAATTTAACCATTTAAATCTAAATAAAAATCAAACAAAGTGAGATTTACTTACCTTTGATCCTTGTTTTGCAACCCACTTCCAAACCGGCTCGCTTCTTTTCAGTTTATGACCTTGTATAAATATTTATACAATTTTATTAATACCTGAATAAATTAAACAATTAATTCCCATAAATTTAGTTAATTACTTAATTAATTTGGATTTAAATCCCTTTAAATAAATTTATTAGTTAACCATTCCATTTTAACTAATAAATGTTTCAATTTTATTATTTCAGATTAAACAATAACTAAAAATGTTTGTATAATTATTTAAATTAATTCAGTAAGTTAAGGTCTTATATCCTATACCAGATTAAGTTCAAAAACACAACTGCTTACATTTACTGTAATATATATAATTTAATTGAAGAAAAATATATACCTTATTGCCTTACCGGAGAGAAAACCAAGCTGCAACTTGAAATCACAGAACAAAACCCTAGCTTGCCGAATTTACGCCAGCAATTCTCCAACATCGCGCCTCCTGTGCCACCGCCTGACATGATTCGCGCGAGTCACTTCCCCTACATTTGCGACTACAACCCTGAACGCGCCGCATCTGGTCGCGATCTGCTTCTTGTCATCGGCTCCACCCTATTGACCACGCATCCACTTCAGGTCATCGCCACGACCCCCTTGACCTCCTATACCTAAAGCGCCACGACTTCGAGCTCGAGTGCCAATCCCCTTGCTGAAACTCCGCGCGCCCTAGCCCTTCCTCCCATCCCGAATTGCTCGCGGCTATATTTTTTTATTTGAGTTCGATTCGATCTAATCGATTTTCGACTTAGAAAATGAAGGCACTGCTTTGATTTAAGGAACGAGGTGTTCCGTTTGTTATACAAATCGAACGGCTTCGAGTTCACCATCGCGATACGATAGCTATTTCCCCCTTTTTACTAAACGGCATCGGCCATTTTTTTTTGTGAATTCAAACTCGATTCCTGTTTGAAGATTAGGGAGGACGGAGATAAATATAAATTTACGGAAGCTTCTCGAGTACGCGTTAATTAAATAATTAAATAATGAAAATATCTCGTGTTGTAAAACGCGAAATCCCGAACCACGAATCAGACATACCGACATATGTTTATAAGGTTTTACCCGCGTTTCGAACATAATGAAACGTGTTTTGGAGGCTAATTTGATCATATGCGCGAGTTACTAAAGAAAATGATCAGTTTTAATCGATTAAAAGTTTCTCAGCGTTTTGAGCTGTCAGGGTCAAACGACAACTCCGATTGCTACGAAAATTAAAATCCGATAAAAACTAACTATTGCGGATCCAATGGAACTGATTTCGTCGAATTCCGAGGCCGTGCCTCGGAAGCCTATTTCAAATGTCAATTTAAACGATGTATTTTTAAAACTGAAAAAATCAGTGTTAATTTCAATTTTACAACTTCTATTATCCTCAGTATTATCAATATAAATTTTACAAGCCTTTAAATTATTTTTAACCGGCTTAAAACTCCAGATTCAACATTTACCCAATTTTCCATTGTTTAATTCAAAAATTAAATTATCCAATAAATATTGATATTTGAAATTCAAGTTAAAATTAACTTCAAATATTCAAAATCAATTAAATATTCCAATTTCAAACACTCAAAAATTCCGGGTCGTCACAATATGAAAAACATAGCTGACCCACGCCCGAACAAATGGTACCACACATCACTTCCGCATGCATATATGTAATTAACACTAGAATATAGTGCATGTACCCTTTAAGTTAGCTGAACTCCATAGGCTATGTCTCTTATCTTTAGTTTCTGTCACTATCAAGGTGAATTCATGTTCAATATCCCAACACATAAGCCACAAATCGAACAGTTCTCATAACCACACATGGATTCTCGTATCTCAACAGATCTAGGAATCACACATGCATTCCTCAATAGGTCTTGGAATCACCCATGGATTCCCATACCTCAACTGGTCTCTTAATCACACATGGATTCCCACATCCTAAAAAGATCATGAACAACTACATGTGTTAGAGCATCTCAAGTAGATCTCGAATCTCCATATTAAATCCACCATCTCGAACCAATTACGAACCTCTTACAAAGAATAGAACTCGTATATGGTTTTGAAGTGGTCACAGTTTTAAGTCATCTCATATAAGTGCACTCCCTCACCAAGTGTTTCAAAACCAATCGATCGATTTTCCAGTTATCTCAACCGGGTAATCTCAACCCTAGTTCTACAGGAAATAAACAGACAATATATAAGATCAGTGATCACCTCCTAACCATTCAAGCAAATGGATTTCCTTATCATTTGTCCTTGAAGAGAAAAACGAGTTTATACGTACAGTATGGTATCAACAAAGATAACCGTCCATATAATTATGTATTCATTCTAGGTATTTCCAAAGTATATTTGGCCAAATCAAATAATAATGAGAATAATCACATATGGGAATCCAGTTCTCGTATACTGTCCATAAGCCGTAACACACAAAGCATGATCGAAACAAACAAGCACAATTGAGTCACAAAAATGACTTCTAATCTCCTTTTTTAATTAATTTTCCTTTATTAATTAAGATCCTCTTTTATTAATAAAATTCATCTTTACTCAATAAACTCTTTATGAATGGAACTTCATTTGTTAATTAAACTTCACTATTTAACTAAAACATTTCTATTTATTTTAACACATTTTAATACTTCCCAAAAGTATTCATATACTTATCTCAACCGTATAAATATTTTAACTCATCAATTTCAAAGGTCTTAAGACAAATGTTACTCAAACATTGTCACCACAAACCCAAAACCATTTCACTTATGATTATCTTTAAAACATTCTTTTTAAAGATCTATTTATGTTCATAAGTATAATAAAATGGGTTAAAGGCGAATTTTATTAACACATTTCCACAACAAGCCAAAAACCATGTCACTTATGGTTATCTTTAAAACATTCTTTTTAAAGGTCTATTTATGTTCATAAGTATAATCAAAATGGGTTAATGGCGAATGTTATTAACACATTGGCACAACAAACCCAAAATAATTTCGTACTTGTTATCCTCTTTAAAATTCCATTATATAAGTATTTTTCCCAAACTCATTTACAATATTCTAATACTTTAAAATATTATCCAAGGGTTTAAAAACAAATGTTGCTAAAAAAATTGTTCATGACAAACCATAAAACACTTCACTATTCCATTATCCTTAAGACTCATTTTAAAGATCTAATTACTTTTCAAAATTATAGTTAAATGGGTCAAAACAAATGCTGCACATCGTTGTTATAAACCAAAATATTACTTTAATACCTTCCATTCACTTTTAAAACATCCATTTAGAGTTCTAAGGACTTCTCCATTTTATTAAACAAGGTTATATCCCTTTAATTAATTTATAAAACAATCCATTATAACATAAGTGTTATAATCTAAAAATCCTTTATATCCTTTTACAAATACATAACTTCTCTTTAAAACTTTTGAATATACTAAAATACCTTTAAAGAAGATATACATACAGATGCTCATTTATTTGTTAAACTAAGGAATTTAATAAAATGCTACAAACCATTAATAAAATATTATAATATAACATCCTTTTATTTATTTAATAAAATCTTTTATAACTTTTAAAACCATATATACTAATATTATCTTTTAAAAAAGCACTTATACATATTTTAAAACCTTTTATCTAAAAACCATAAAACCCATTTTATAATTTAAAACCATCATTTTATAAATCCATAAATGATTATCAACAATATTTTTAAACCTTGTTATTTTCCCATTATAAGTATGCTTATGATACTTATTAAAAATACGAAAAAGTCCTAGGGCATCTTCCAAAGTTAACTTTAAAATCGTAGATCACAACGATTCCAAAGTGCATCCATAGCGATTTTTTAGATTATAACACTCTCAACTTTTGATTCCAATTTCTAAAAATGTTCAGACCAATTCCTTTATGTTAAACACACCAAAGCGTATATAGCCAAATACACACACATATATATTCCCTCAATATGCCATAGTTTATCCAATTTAATATATGTCAAATATCAGGGACTTCAAAGCATGTTTATAAAGACTATATCATTTCAAACATTCATAACATACTATCACTTTTCAAAAAGCAATAACAAAAATGCAAACAAGTAATCTGGACCATGATAAATGTTATAGATGATCAAAATAGCGGTTATACTCCATAATACTGTTATCACTTGTTTTACAAAACAAGGTGGTTTCCAAAAAATAATAACTTGCATTGTTCAATATAGTTTATATTTTCGATACGTATACATAATAATATACAACCAACCGGTAAGTAAAAATCACCCAAGCTCCAACTAGCACTTACGCCTTTCTAAATAGCCATCAAAATTTACATAAGCTCCAAACTCAAGGAATCCAACACCAAAGCATAGTATCATAGATACAAACGCAACAACGAAAATGACATCTCGATCGGACCTATGAAAAAGATATGATTTATATAAGTTTGTGAATTATATCATATTAATTAAATTAAATTAATTGAACATTAAACTTAATTACCTTTAGATAATCACCTCCCTCGTCCCGCGTTAACCTGATATGCACGATCCCATTCCACGACCATGTGTGTTTCCAATGACATGGCAAGTTACTCGACAATACCCAAATCTGACTGTGTCACCACGTTCCTCATCGAATAATTGACCCATCGACCACTACCATGAGATGTCAGTGACCATACCGGAATCCGACTTATAGCCCTAATCTTGCCTATACCAAAGTCGCTTTCCAACTCGGACCACTAGAACCCCCACAACCGCCACCGTCGCACTATGTTTATTGCTAAAAGTTAACCGTCACCTCACTTCAAACTCCGGCATCTCCAATTCGATCATGACCTGACACCAGAAAAGGACAACTATATGCTGTAATCACCAAACTGTAGCCGTACCACCCATAAACACCTCCACATGCTCACCTACCCTCTAAAAGAACAACACCACCATTTATTTTCTTTAACACTTTCTCCATCGACGTATACCTTTACCCTAGTTTACTGACCAAGGTCGAACAACTCCCAATCTTGCCATACCAAAGTCAATACCCACCAAAACGTAGCTCTCTCCTCCACGAAGCCAATGGATCAAACGACATCCGATTTTGTCGAGCGGAGCTCCTGAAATAATTGAAGAAAAGGATTAAAATGCCGCCGTATGAAAATTTTAAAAGAAGAGGAAGAGGGAACGAAATAATTTAAGTTTAATGATTTTAGAAGTATTTACAGAAAATAAATATTTTATTTTATTTTCCTTTTATTTGTGTCGTGCATTTCGAGTCCACAGGATCGCCCAGCATGCCCGATCGTTATGAAACTCGTCGGTGTATAATAATTCATTATTCTGGACCCAGTGACACTAGTTTCATCAAAATCAAGACAGTTCTCCAAAATGATAACTTCATGCGTTAAATAAAATGAATTATCATTAAAAAAATTAACCACTTTTAATTCTAAATTAAAAGTTTACAACTGTCGTTCTTATCTAAATAGAATTTAAATAAGCTTTCCAATATATATTTTTCACATTAAATCTAAGATTTAAATAATTCCAAGATTTAATTATAAACTATTCACTAATCCAGGTCATTACATTCTTCCTTGTTAAAAGAATTTCGCTTTTGAAATTCCATCGTAAGCAGCAAAGTAATAATCATGCATTAATACTCAATGGTATTGCAAATAACATCAACCAAAAAACAATCACATAACAATAATACATAGTACCGCAATCACTAGGAATCAAAATCCATGGTTTGCCTAGGTTTAGAAACCATCTCATCTCACAAAGATGACAAATAATCCACTAAGCTTTACCTTATACTCAACAGCCTCGGTACCACTCAGTCAATCACTCATTCTACCTCAAACAATTTGAAAAGTCATCCCTCAAACTCTCCACTAGCCAACAAACATAGTATATAATAATACTAAAGCCCTTATGATGTACATATACCATCTATATGAAATATCAACTATGATCATAAGCTTGATCTCATAAATTCTACTTCTGAACTAGTACAGGTCACTTGACCTCTCTAGTGCAAACTCTGATCCGATTCCTTGATTAGAAACCTCAATCCCCCTTACATAACCATATATTATGATAGAAAACTTCAGGATCATATCAAAAATTCGTTTCAAGTGTTCACCACTGAAAATCGAGTGAATGATCCTAACTCGTACCGGTGTAAATCACCTTGAAATCCTTGTACACGAATCGTAGATCAAGAGTTGCCAAGCAAATAAAATGATATATGTACAACTTACTTTATTCAATTGGTTTCTTTGACTACACTAATTATTTTTCATTTTAATTCACATTCAATTTCACTCATAGTATTTATTCTTTAATACTAAAATCATTTATGAATCATTTCATTAAATTACTTCAAGTTATTAAATATCATATAACTTAAGCTCATATTCGTATAATACTCCACTACATCCTTGGCATATATACAAAAACATCCAATTCTTTTAACTTAACATGAATATTCAATCAATTTAAAACTCGTTTAAATTCTGCTATTTTCTAATTTCAAGTGTTATATGAACTCATTATTTTATTTTCACAAACATGTAGCTTCTATTTCTTATACAAATTTTGAAGTTTCGACTGTCCAAAATCGTCGAAAATTTCATTTCGTTTCAAAAAATGAAAACTGCTGATAAACAAATCAAACAAGATGCACAACCACACTAACCCTAATGCATAAGATATATGCGTCCATACTATAACTTAACAGAAAACTCAAGAACTAAACACCCAATCTTATTTCAAATCATTTTGAAATATATATATATATATATATATATATATATATATATATATATATACTTATAACTTTTGTATACCAAATCATATTTCGGGGTTTAAGTCAAAATCTATTTTACCAAAACAACTATGTAGAAAATTCTTACTGTAGCATACTCCACTATGAAACACGAAAATAAACGCTGATGATGCTGTAGTCATCACCAAAATCATTTTCCAACGATAGAAGTGATTTTAGTACATCAAAACCATGCCTTAACCAGAATCGTTTCCAAAACGAGATCAAATACTTCATAAATATTACTAAGTACCAAGATATTTATCCCATAAACAAAATCTCTAAATATTTATTTCCAAATAATACTAGTACTATTTTTCAAAACCTTATAAAACGAATTTCTAAAACCTCGGAATTTAACTTCTCAAATTCTCAGTCGAAATCCTTTTCATATTCATAAACTATACTTTAAAAACCATATCTATGTAATTCATTTTGATATATAAAATCATTTCACAAGTGTTTATTCCAAAATATCATACTTTTCGTTAAAACCATAATATACAATTTTCATTAAATTTCCCAACATTATCACCGAATGCCTTATCGTCAAACTTTGAAACTTAATTTATAAGGTGTTCTTTGCAAAGTTCCTAGAAGTTACTATTTACCCGATCCATGCAGTGAAATGTTAAAACTGCTCTTAAACTCGTTGAGCACAAATAATCTAAACAATAGCTGATAATAAATGAATATTACCATTTCCTAACAAACAAACATATCATAAATAACTATATCAATTTACGAAAATTATCCTTTTATATATAAAATATAATCAAAGGTAAAATTATTTCATTTACAAAATTAAAAAATAGTACTATGTTGGTTTTCCCTGTCTAACTGTTTAGAGACCCCTGTCATTGGCGATAGCAACTCGTATTAATTAGAATCCATAAGCAACTCTACAGACCAATCGACACAATACAAAACATTTTTATAACAATAACAAATACGCACTCTCCTATATATACACTTAGATCATAATAAGGCATTCCATTACCCTATCTCTCAATGAGTTATACCTATAAAAGCCAAGGTTCTCGCTTAACCCTCAGATTTGATACCAAAGGCAACGATCCGCCTTTTCGACCCCCCACCGTTGATACTAATACATCCATGGTTTTCACATATCGAGCACCAAAGTGCGAGAAAAATGAATTGTTAGGTTAAAATAAAAAGAAAAGGAAGAATAACAAGAAAGAAGAGAACATAATAACATAATATCATATGCGAAACGATAATATCTCAAATGGTCTTTACAAAAAGAAAACCTTTATATACATGCATCAATGAAAGGAAACTAACCTATTACCAGCCTGGACAGTTATAACATTCAGTCCTCATAAATGCTGATAGATACAAACCGAGCAATGTAACAGAAAATAAATATGGTAAGAAATCATCCAACTCCTCTCCAAGAGCTCCCATGAACCATAACTTAATCTGAAAACATACTCGTGTGGGCCTGAGCATTAAGAAAATAACACCCAGATTAGTTTGTAAACCAATATGAGAAACTCAAATCACATAGATTTATTATATCTTAAAACCATTCAAAATAAGAGTATCTCGTAAGACTACTCTACCAATAAACACGGATGGATTTTTGCCTTACGATAACCAAACCAATTCTATTATAAATTCCAATGATAATATAATGATGTCTAACATATGAAATATAAATAAACATATAGCTATGATGTAAGTGAGTGTACATCATAATAATAATAGGTATACAATGACAACCGCTAGTGCATGATCGTTAATTATGTAGGATTCCACGGAGGTGTCCTCGGTAACTCAAGAATGGTCCTCCTATACAAGGATCAGGGATATCCTTTTGAGCATCATATATCTCTACATAAAATATACTATAAAAAACATAGCTGGTCCATACCCGAACACATGGCATCGAGTCCCATCTCTTCCGCATGCATATCCATAAGTAACACTAGAATGGAGTGCCTACGCCCTTTAAGTTAGCTGAACCCCATATGTTATCTCCTATTTTTGGTTTCCAACACTACCAATGGTGAACTCATGTTCAGAGTCCTAGCGCACGAGCTATAACTCGAACATATCTTCCACACGAGCTCCAACTCGAACAGATCTCAGAACTACACATGGATTCCCATATCTCAACAGATCTAAGTATCACATATGGATTCCTCAACAGACCTCGGAATCACCTATGGATTCCAATACCTCAACGGATCTCGGAGTTACACGTGGAATCTCAAACAGATCTTGAATCTACATATAGACTCCGTCATCTCAAACTAATAACGAACCTCTTTCAAAGTGTAGAACACGTATATGGCCCTTACCAAGTGCTCCAAAAACTAATTGATCAATTTTTCAGTAATCTCAACTCCGGTTCTGTGGGAAATAAATAGATACAAAAGATTAGAGATCGCCTCCTCATCGTTTACGTAGATGGATTTCCTTATCCTTTGTCCTAGAAGAGCAAAATGATTTTATACGTACAGTAAGTATCACACATATAATTCCCATGTTTCTTCTAAATATTTCCAAACTATATTTAACCAAATCAAATAACAATGAGGATGATCACATATGGGAAACCAATTTTCACATACTATCCATAAGCAGTAACCCACAAAGTATGATCGAAATAAACATGCATTATCAAGTCATATAAACGTATTCCAATCCCTTTTTTTAATCAATTTTCATTTGTTAATTAAAATCTTCTTTTATTAGTAGAACTCATTTTTACTCAATAAACTCTTTATAAATGAAACTCAATTTGTTAATTAAACTCCACTATTTAATTGAAACCTTATATTTATTTTCAACACATTTCAATATTTCCAAAAAGTATTGATATACTTATCTCAACCGTATAAGTATGTTCACACATCAATTTCAAAGGGCTTAAGACAAATGTTACTCAAACATTATCACTACAACCCAAAACCGTTTCACTTGTCATTGTCTTTAAAACATTGTGTTTAATGATCTATTTAAGTTCATAAGTATAATCAAAACTGGTTAAAGGTGAATTTTCTTAATATATTGCCATAACAAACTCAATACCATTTCATACTTGTTATCCTCTTTAAAATTCCTTTATTAAAGATATTAGTATATTTTCCAAACTCATTCACAATATTTTAACACTTTAAAATATTATCCAAGTGTTTAGAAACAAATGTTACTAAAACATTGTTTACGACAAACCCCAAAATACTGCACGATTCCATTATCTTTAAAACTCATTTTGAAGACCTAATCAATTTTCAAAAGCATAGTTAAATGTTGCACAAACATCATTGCTATAAACCCAAAAATCACTTTTATACTTGCCATTCACTTTAAAATATCATTTAAAGTACTAAGTACATCTCCATTTTATTAAACAAGGTTAGATACCTTTTTAATCAATTTGTAAAACAATCCATTATAACATAAGTGTTATAATCTAAAAGCTCCTTTGTATCCTTTTACAAATACATAAATTCTTTTTAAAACATCTAAATATACTAAGTGCCTTTTAAAAAGAACACACACATGCTTATGTATTTGCAACCCTAAGCTATTTAATAAAATACTATAAACCATTTGTAAAATATTACAATATAAAATCCTTTTACTTATTTAATAAAATCTTTAATAACTTTTAAAACCATATGTATACTGAAAATATACTTTAAAATAATCACTTACACATATTTTAAAACCTTTTATCTAAAAACCATAAAAATCCGTAGCTTATTAAAATTACAAAGAAGCCCCGGGATGACTTTCAATGTTAACTTTAAAATCGCAGATCATAGTGATTTCAAAGTGCATCCATAGCGACTCCTTCGCCTCTAATATTCTTAACTTCCAATTCCAAATTCCAAAAATATCCAAACAAATACCTTTATACTAAACACACCAAAATGTGTATAGCCAAACATATATAAATATATATTCCCATAATATATCATAATTTATCCAAGTTAACATATGTCAAATATCAGGGATTTCAAAGCATGTTTGTAATGGCTATATCGTTTCAAAAATTTATAACATACTATCACTTTTTGCAAAGAAATATCAAACATGTAAACAAGTAGTCCGGGCCACGATACATGTTATAGATGATGAAAACAGAAGTTATACTTTATAATATTGTTATCACATGTTTTACAAAATAAGGCGGGATCTAAAGTAATAACTTGCACTATTCGCTATACAGTTTATATTTTCAATACAACAACAATTATATACACAATATTATACAATTGGTGAGTAAAACTCATCCAAGCTCCAACTAACACTTATATGTTTGCAAATAGTGCAAAATCAAACGTCGTTCAATTTTAATTTTCATAAGCTTCAAACTTAACGAATCCATTTCCAAAGCGTAGATATCATTATACGAACGCAACATCGAAAACCTTGCCATAATCGGACCATGTATGAACAAGATGCGATTAAAATAAGTTATGAATTATATATTATTAATTAAATTAAATTAATTAACTATTAAAATTAATTACCTTTAGATAATCACCTTCCTTATTCCCAATTAAATCATCTTCTCCTGCGGTTACCTGATATGCACGAACCCGTTCCACCATCGTGCACATTTCGAATGACACGACAAATTACTCTACAAAAGCCAAATCCGACCATGCCACCGCGTTCCTCGCCGAAGAATCGACCCGTTGACTACCACTATGATGTGTCCATTCCCCTACTGGAATCCAACATGTAGTCCTAATCTTGCCTTTACCAAAGTCGCTTTCCGATTTTGACCACTAGAACCCCCACGGCACTCTCGCACTCCGTTCATTTCCACAAAGTCAACCGTCACCTCGCTTTGCACTCCGACATTTCCAATTCAATCATGACCTGACACCAGCAAACGACAACTGTATGCGATGATCGCCAAACTGTAGCCATACCACCCATAAACACCTCCACATGCTCGCTTATCCTACGGAAGAACAACGCCACCATTGATTTGCTTTAACACTGCTTCCATCAATGTACAACCTTTGCCCTAGTTCATTGACCAAGGTCTTCCTAATCTCTCCATACCCAAATTAACACCTACCAAAATGAAGCTCTCTTCCACGAAGCCAATGAAATAATTTATCTTTTAAGGATTTTAGGGGAATTTATTGAAAATAAATATAATATTTTATTCTCCTTTTATTTTTGTCGCACGTTTCGAGTCCGTATGGTCATACAGCATGTTCGATCATCGCAAAACTTGTTGGTGTATAACAATTCATTATTTCAGATCCAATGGCACTATTTTCATTAAAATACGAGACAATGTCTAAGTTGAATAATTTCACACGTTAATTAAAATCAGTTATCATTAAAGCAATTTTAACCACTTTTAATTCTAACTTAGAAACAGAATTTAAATAAACGTTCGAAATCATTTTTATTCATATTAAATCCTAGATTTAAATGTTTAAATAATTCTAATAAATTACTATAAATCGTGTAAAAATCTGGGTTGTTACAACATGTACGATGAGAGTGTTGACCCATCAGATCACATCACTACTTTTAACTCCATTACCCATATCAGCCAGCTTTTTGACCCAACAGAGTGCCAATACTTCCCCTCCACACCCTCAGGACCTGCTTTCCAGTAGTTCCTACATTTACAACCGAGAAGCATCCATTCCTAGGCCTAGCTTTGTATAGAATTCAAAATCAAGCTTTTCGTTTCAAAGACCAGTGTTTTGATGGCCAGTGGGCTAGGTAATATTAGATTGGGGCCAACCAAGTCTTCGATCATATACGAACCACTTTGAAAAAGATTACACCAAAGCTAGTAGTGGTGAAAAGAATAGCTTGATTATGGCCCTCTGCTCATGGGTTAGGTACAAGTCCAGAGTGTGGAAGGAATTACAAAAGCATCTGACCATGTCCTTAACTAATGTCTATCGATGCGCGAACAACATTACGAGGATGGAAGACACTGATCTTTCAAATAGCAATGATGAAGCCTGACGTTCAAATAAAGCCAATCCCAGATAAAATATGAACCATCGAGTTGATGGTCAGTAGAACAATAACAAATGACATGCATAAGACGACAATTGCTACAAATCTAGGTACACTACTATGCAAATCTAAACCGAGAAATGGAATTAATATTTCTCACAACAAGGGACAAGGTACAATTACCAAAGACCATTAACTGTAAGAACATAGAGAAGGGAGGACCCTCATAGTAATGAAATTACCACGAGTTCCATCAAATCAACGGCCACTTCACCAACGAGTACGGTGTGTTGAAGGATGAGATAAAGAGGATGGTCTAGAAAGGAGTAGTTATAGAGTATGTTCGACATCAGGTCGATCAAAGAACAGCCTCCAAGAACCAGCTAGCTCAAACCCAATAGCCTAATATTAACTGGCCATGAGTCACCTAAAAGAACCTTCAAGACCAACAGCATTTCGGTTCACACCGGGACCACCTACACTATAAAGACTGGGATGGTAAGTATCCCATTTCCTCGGCCACTCTCCACAAAACTAAATAACCCATCTTAGGATAGAATAAGCAAGTCATCCCCTGATGGCGAGCGGGGGCATCTAGCAAAGCAACTCCTACCCTTTCAATGCCAGCAGACCCAACTATAAGAGATAAGGGCAATCTCGACCGCATGACTTGAACATGGACATCTGTCCTAGCCGAGAATATCGCAGAGAGCATGATCTATGCGTTGAACTAATGCTACATATTGATCGACTCAGATCTTGATGACAACCCGGCTCAACCTCGGCATGGGAGATTCAAACATTGATTATGGGACAACTACTCTACTAGATTCAATATCTATAAATCATGCCAACCCTAGCAAGGTTGTTTGAATCAACATGGAGCTCAGTTTGGAAGTTAGAGATAAGCTGATCAAGTTCTTGCAGCTAAGTAGAGACATTTAGCTTGGAGCATGCTGACATGACTTGCACTGATCCCAAGATCATATACAATGTACTAAATATTGACCATAAAGCCACCCTCATCTGTTAATAATATAGATCTCTCAATCTAGGAATGTAACAGGCTCTTAAGAAAAGGTAGAGAAGCCATTGGCCAACGAATTCATCTGGGGCTAGAATACCCTATCTCGGTGGCCAACCCAATACTCCTTAGAAAGCCAAATGGGTCTTAGAGAGCTACACCGACTTCTCCGACCTTAGCAAAGCCTGCCCTAAAAATAGTTTTCTATTGCCTCGCATTGATCAACTAGTAGACGCAACAAGTGAGCATGAGCTCCTCACACTCATGGATCCTTATTCTGAGTACTATCAGTTAGCTATCTATGGCCTAGGCCAAGAGCACACTTCCTTCATCAAAAATGCCAGCCTATATTGCTATAATGCCATGTCATTTAGGCTACAAATGTGAGAGCCACCAATTAGCGGCTTGTTAATTACATGTTCTCAGTATAGATTAGTTGGTCTATGGAGGTGTATGCAGATGATGTGCTGGAAAAGTCAGGAAAGGCCGAGGGTATATATAGAACTTGGCGGAGATTTTCAACATACCTTGCCAATACAATATGAAAACCGAATCCAAAGAGGTGCTCATTCACCATTCGATCAAGGAAATCTCTTGGCTGTGTAGTAGGCACCAATGGGATTGAAGCTAGCCCTAACAAAATTCAAGTCATCTAGGATATGTGAGTCCTAAGGACTATAAAATAGATGTAAAATATGAACGGGATGATTGTTGCTTTAAGCTGGTTTTGTCAAAAGCATCCGATCAGTGTCTCTCCTTTTATGACTTCCTCATAAAGGAAAATCATTTGTTTGGAAATACAAGTGCATTTAGGCATTTGAAGAATTAAATCAGTGTCTAGACACCTCTTCGATATTGTCCAAGCTCACCAATGGGGTGAACTCATATCTTTATCTTGAAGTGTCTGACCATGCTATCAGAGCTGCATTGATCAAACAAGATGAGAAAGATCTAATGACCGATCTGCTATGTTAATAAAAGGATGTCAGGCCAAAAAATGAGATATACGTGGTCATAAAATCTTGCTTTTTATCTATTCACGACAGCCTGAAAACTTCGAGTGTACTTCCGAGCTCACCCTATCAGAGTCTTAACTAACCAACCCTTGAAATAAGTTTTCCACCTACCCGACATAATAGGATAGCTACTAAAATAGTCCATTGAGGTGGGATAACATCACATTTATTCCAACCTCAAACTTCTATTAAGGGCCATGCGTTTGTAGATATCATTACGGAGCGCTTAACCCCAGAAAATGATGAAGAAACCATCACCATTCAACAAGTTTGGCACCTATATGTGGATGGGGCGTCGAATGAGAAGGGGCATAGGTCGACATGGTCTATATCACTTTTGAAAGAAGAGATCTTTGTTTTACAGCCTGCCTCAATTTAAGGTGACCAATAATGAAGTTGAGCATGAGGTTATCTTGGCCTTTCTCAGGATAGCAAAGAGTTACATGTGGATTCCTTCCATTTATTCAGCGTCTTGTTTCTTATCGTTAATCAAATCGGTGAGCATTTCCAACTCAAAGGAAAAACACTGGCCTTATATGTAGTAGAGCCAAAGGGTACTTAGCATGTTCTTGAAGTTCAAGCTAGCATAAATACCCAAAAAGCACAATGCCAAGGCCGATTAGCTTGCCAAGTCACAAACAACCCAGAAGAAGCCACTCCTTAGGTCCTGTTAGAGATTTTGGACACCCCTCATTACAAGTTAGGAGTGTTTGCGCCAAGATTGGTCGCAAACACCCGATAGTTGATAATTCACAATCACAAATCTCAGATGAATAACACATATGGAAATCACTCAGAAAATTCAAAAGAAAGCAGTAAACAACACATAATTTATAGTGGTTCGGCGATCTGGCCTATGTCCACTTTGAAATTTATGACTTTGTTGATTCACTTGATGATTTCAATCTATTACAACAGGCTACAGTAGATTATAGCTCTGAAGTTCGAATACAACGGTGATGGTGAGATGTAGAATTGAATCCGACAGAGTCTGGACGTCGAATAGCCAAAAGATCCTCTCTCTGTAGGCTTCAGGGGGATATTTATAGGCATAGGAGGCTGATATCACGCTCAAACTTCGGGAGATTTCTTCTAGCATATGAATGGGCCCACGCGACCGATCCCACCAAGTTTCGACTCGATCTGTGATCGATACGAATCTATTTCATATCAATCAGAAAATGATCCAATCGAGCTGAAGCTTGGAAGGAATGTTCTTTGGCTTGTACGTAAGCTCTTATGGAAATTTCATTGCATTTGGACCAGTGGTTTGTGAGATATGGTCGATGCAAGTTTGTGATTTTCGTATGCTGCTGAGTTCGAATCCATGGTTTCGTATCCATCCTTGCGAATCGATCTGGGCATGTGACAAAGCGGCAACGTGGCGCACACTCCTCGCATCGATCCGACTTTTTCTCTGAATTGACCGTGTCGCATCCATGAACTTCGCGTCGTTTGTATCGATGACCGTTGCCTCGTTCGATTCGATAGCCATTGCCAATTCGTACTGATGAGAGTGGGCTTGTTCGTATCGATGTTTGGGGTGCTACTTCGTATTGATCACTAAAGGGAGTACTGCTCGTATCGATTGGCTTTGGCTTTATTTCGTATCCATCAACCGATCGATACGAAATAAAGACTCCTATTGGTGGATGTGAACAACAATCCATGATTTATTGGGATCGATACGAAAGGCGAATCTGGGATCGATGCGAGCAAGGCTTCCACAAGATCGACATGAACAGATGACCTTGATCAATTCGAACACGGGTATACGAACACCCTGATCGATGCGAACCTGATGGGTTCGAACAGAGCGAGGCGAAGTCATTCTGATGGATACGAAGCTGATAGATTCGAATAGCTCGGCCAAGGAGTGATTCGAGCCCGACCGATTCGGACAGATGCTGATCGAGTCGAATTCGATCGATTCGAAATTCAAACTCCCTCCATGGATACGAACAATGTGTTTCTTCTAACTTGTATCGATCATATCTCATTCATACGAACTCCGATTAATGTGTCTGGTCAATTGTGGCCCGATCCGGACTCGGACAAAATTCATCGATATCCATAGTGAAGCAGTGTGTAACCGACCTTCGGGACGAACTGTCTTTGGTTTTCAATTAATCTTTTGGTATCACGGCCTTACCAAAAGGCGAGATAACACTTGCCTTCCAAAACATGCAGTGCGATAGGAATGTGTGTTTTGTAATGCTATAAGCTAGATGTTCATATCCTGTCGACGACCTGTAAAGAATTTGATAGTTTTATATGACCTCGAATGACGATCGTTCGGGATCGTATGCCATTTGAGGTGAAATGTGACTGTTCGCGGTCGAATGCCGCTTCAGACGAAGGGCGGCTGTTTGATGTTGGACGTCGTTCTAGATGATTTGCGATCGTTCACGATCGGGCGTCGTTCTTGACGAATAGTGACTGTTCGCGGTCGGGTGCCGCACGAGGCAAAATGTGATTATTCGCAATCGAATGCCGCACGATGTAGAATGTGATCGTTCGCGATCGGATGCCGTGTGAGGCAGACTTTGATCATTTATGATCGGATGCCGCTCGAGGCAGAATATGATCATCCGCGATCGAATATCATACTAGATGAATTTTGACCGTTCGCGGTCGTGTGCCATACTAGGCAGAGTGTGATCGTTCGCGATCGAATATTGAGGGAGACTTGGCATTATTAGAGTCAAATATCACGTTCGAGTGAATTTCTGAATTAGCGACTTTGGCGGTTGATCGCCATACAAGGTGTGCTTGTGGACCGTTCGCGATCCAATGGATATACAAGTAACTTCTTTTATAGAATTGCGAATATCAAACTAATGCTCATATGAATTCTCTAACTGAAATGTCCAAACAAACCAAATCCAAATGTTCAAATCAAAACTAAACAGAAGCAAGACAAGGATGTCAAAGTGCAAATTCTTACCACGATAAGGTCAATAGTCATTCAGAGCATGCATGTGGATCGTTCGCGTACATGTGTAAATGGTTTAACCACGTTAGTGAAAAATTTACAACTTGTTCATCGTTATTTCAATCGATTGATAACCATTCGGTGTCCCGGTATAGGGTCACCCCAAGCTGATGTAGACGGTGGTCGTTTTGGCTCCACCGCTGGAGCTCGCCTCCTCGCATACTGAAGTAGCCTACCATTCCTGATATGTCCTTCCACCTCATCCTTTAGATGTCTATAATCGTTTGTGTTATGACCATTCAGTTCGTGGAATAAGCAATATTTGTCTGATTTCCTCTCGTCAACAGTTGGGTCCCTTCACATTAGTCTATGATAGGGAACTTGCTCTTTGGTATCCTGATAGATTCGCTCCAAACTTTCATTCAGCTTCGAATAAGTGGTGAATCGTGGCTCCCTCCATGGCCGCTTTGACTTGTCATCATTATCCTCAGCCTTTCGTTTCCCTTTACCAATCTCTACACCTTTTCCAGATGGGTTTCCACCCTTGACAGCATAAACATCAATTCCCTCTTCTCTTTCTGCACTAGCATCCTCCAATCGTAAAAACTTTTTGGCCTCATGATAGAATTCTCCCAGATCCATTGGCGGATCTTTAGTTAACGAATTTTTGAACTCTGTGCCATCAGCTATTCCGGATACAGCCGCCATCATAACCATGGATAGATCTGGTCGGTCCACTGATGATGCCACCGCATTGAATCGCGTTGGAAAATTCCTCAAAGATTCCCTAGCTTTCTGCTTTAAAGTTTCCAAACTCATCACATTCTTGGGTCTTGCGTTGTGAACCCTAAATTGCCTCATCAATTTCTCGGTTAAATCAGCTCATGTTCCTATGGAGCCGCTCTCCAGCTGCCTAAACCATAGTGCCACGATATCTGTCAGATACAATGGAAAGCACCGGGCCATGATTACCTGTGATGCCCCTAGCACTTCCATGTGCCTCATATACTTTGTCAGATGGACCGCGGGGTCCGTCCTTCCATCATACATCTCTACTGATGGTAATTTGAATTCTGGTGGGTTAGCCATCCTAATCACAAGAGAAAAGGGACTCCTATTTACATCTTCAAGATCTCTATTACAAATCCACCCCTCATGGCTCGTTTGACAATCTTTGCTAATCTATCATTGTCTCCAAGATGTAGTCGTCATTCATTGCCTTCGTTCTGCCTTCCAAGTCCATGAGAGCTTTCAGGAATCGGCCCCCCGGCTGAGCGTTCACCCCTCTACCACCATCAGGTTGCTCGGATCCCTCTGTCTCTCTCCCCGGGATTGGATCAACATGCTCTAAGTGTGTGCCCCTAGCCCTGGTGCTACGTCGGATGGTCCTGCTCCATTCTGAACTCCATTTGCTCCTCGATTCTGCGCTCCAAGTTTCCCAATCTGTCAAAACAAATTCTGGATCATTTCTTCTTGTCTCTTCGTCATTGCCTCCATCTCATCCCTGGTGATGAAGACTGAAGCTTGGTTCGCTCCTGAGGAAGCCTCTTGACTCCCTTAATGTTGAGTTCTCTCTAGTCTCTGCCTTCTACTAGATGGCCTTGTCATGACTCTTCGAATATGAATCTCTAAACTTTCAAGTTCAACTGACAGAACTCCTGAATCAACCTTCTCAGTGAAAGCACCAAAATGTTTGCGCCAAAATTGATCACAAACACCCGATAGTTGATAATTCACAATCACACATCTCAGATGAATAAGCAGTAAATAACACAGAATTTATAGTGGTTCGGCGATCTGGCCTGCGTCCACTTTGAAGTTTACGACTTTATTGATTCACTTGATGATTTCAATCTATTACAGTAGGGTACAATAGATTATAGCTCTGATGTTCGAATACAACGGTGATGGTAAGATGTAGAATTGAATCCGGTAGAGTCTGGACGTCGAATACCCACTCTGTAGGCTTCAGAGGGCTGTTTATAGGCGTAGGAGGCTGATATCGTGCTCAAACTTCGGGAGACTTCTTCTGCCACGTGAGTGGGCCCACGTGACCGACCCCACTAAGTTTCGACTCAATCTGTGATCGATACGAATCAATTTCATATCGATCAGAAAATGATCCAATCGAGCTGAAACTTGGCAGGAATGTTCTTTGGCTTATACGTAAGCTCCTGTGAAAATTTCGTTGCATTTGGACCAATGGTTTTTGGGATATGATCGATGCAAGTTTGTGATTTTCATATGTTGCTGAGTTCGAATCCATAGTTTCGTATCCATCATTGCGAATCGATTTGGATATGTGACAAAGCGGCGACGTGGCACACACTCCTCGCATCGATCTGCCTTTTGCTCCGAGTTGACCGTGTCACATCCATGAACTTCGCCTCGTTTGTATTGATGACCGTTGCCTCGTTCGATTCGATAGCCGTTGCCAATTCATATTGATGAGAGTGGGTTTGTTCTTATCGACGTTTGGGGTGCCACTTCGTATCGATCACTAAAGGGAGTACTGCTCGTATCAATTGGCTTTGGCTTTATTTCATATCCATCAGACGATCAATATGAAATAAAGACTCCTATTAGTCGATTTGAACAACAATCCATGATTTATGGGGATCGATACGAAAGGCGAATCTAGGATCGATGCGAGCAAGGCTTCCACAAGATCGACACGAACAGATGACCTTGATCAATTCGAACATGGGTATATGAACACTCTGATCGATGCGAACCTGATGGGTTCAAACAAAGCGAGGCAAAGTCATTCTGATGGGTACGAAGCTGATGGATTCGAATAGTACGGCCAAGGAGTGATTCGACCCCGACCGATTCGAACCGATGTTGATCGAGTCGAATTCGATCGATTCGAAATTCAAACTCCCTCTATGGATACGAACAATGTGTTTCTTTTAACTTGTATCGATCATATCTCATTCATACGAACTTCGATTAACCTGAAATTTGAAACACTGGATTTTATGGCTTTGCTTATTGTGTCTGGTCAAGTGTGGCCCGATCCAGACTCGGACAAAATTCATCGATATCCATAGTGAAGCAGTGTATAACCGACCTTCGAGACGAACTGTCTTTGGTTTTTGATTAATCTTTTGGTATCAAGGCCTTGCCAAAAGGCGGGATAACAAGGATTAACAACAATGGAAATTGATACGTTTTCCATGAACAACTACATAGCCCCCATGATTAATAATTTGGAAAATGAAGAACTTCCTACCAACCGCAAAGAATCACTGAAGTTCCTCTGTTGAGCTCCTTATTACACCGTCATAGACGAGAAGCTCTATAAATGGGGTTACTTTATAATAATTAAGCGGTGCATATTTGAAGATGGATCCAACAAGATCCTAGAAGAGCTACATTAAGGATTTTGTGGGGATCACGTCGAAAGGAAAATCTTAGCAAAGAAAGCCACTCAATAAGGTTATTATTGGCCTGCTATGATCGAAGGTTCAATGGACCATGTCAAGAAATGCGATCAGTGTTGGTGGTTTGGTAAGATCCCCACAGCCTCTCTTGCCCTCCTTACCTTTTCGACTTCACCGTGTCATTTGACACTTTGGAAATTGACTTGATAGGGAAGCTTCCAAATGCCAAGG
Organism: Allium cepa; assembly: GCA_030765085.1. Lineage (NCBI taxonomy): Eukaryota > Viridiplantae > Streptophyta > Magnoliopsida > Asparagales > Amaryllidaceae > Allium > Allium cepa. The sequence continues at coordinate 219,567,239 of CM060928.1, forward strand.
GAAAGTACAACGACGCCATGCTCACCATCGATTACTTCACCAAATGGGCCAGGCCTAGTCCCTTATTGAGTCATCACCCCCAAGATACTAAACTTCATCATCAAGAACATTGTCCGTCGATTTGGCATGGCAAAGAAGATCATCGTCAAAAATGGCAGACTTTTAAAGAGTATCCTTTTCCAAGACTTCTCCGAAAGAAACAAGGTCAAGAAGTGCTTCTCTTTTACCGCTTATCCTCAAGCAAATGGGTAGGTAGAGGCTATCAACAAGCTCATTGAATAAAAACTAAAGAAGCATCTTGCAAAAGCTACGAGAAACTAGGTCGATTCTTTATTCCTAGCATACTTCTAACCGTACATCAATTAGCCATTTTCCTTTCTTGCTTTCCAAAGGGCATGAAACTATGCTATCCATCGAAGTCCACGGCTCCTCATGTTGGCGTCTCACCAATTAGCCGGAAAAGATGACGAGCTACTCAAACTCAGGCTTAACACCTTGGATGAACAAATAGCTATAGATAAACTCTGCACATAAGCGTACCAAAAGGGATCTAACTCCTACACATCAAGAGTGAAGCTATGCCAATTCATTGTCAATGGCCTTGTCCTATGTCTGGTGTTCACAAGCTCAAAGAACCCGACTGAAGGTATACTTGGCCTGAATTTAGAAGGACCATATGTCACCGGCTCCGCTTGTCAAATGTCACTTACTGCCTATATCGCTCGGATGGTACCTCTGTTCCCCACACTTGGATCTTAGAACATTTTTGGGCCTATCACATATAATATAAGCCGTAGTCATAAAGTTGAGGTTATGATTTATCTTTCTTCTGAAGTATATAACATAGACTTTACAGCCAATTTTGTCTAATACAATCACTAAGGCTATCTGATGGAGATGGGCTGCATCACTCTTTCTTATCAAGAACTGCCAACCTACCCTTCAAGGACCACATGAGTCATTCAATGCTCCTTCCTTGTCGAATGGATGTTCATCATGAATGAGCCTCATAATGCATTATTCCACGCCAAGAACTGCCATCACAATAGGAAATCCAGTAAGGGTGAGTTATCATGTGATCGCTTCATTGCTTAGCGACTACTGACCTCCTCAACCAAGGACCATGTGAGCCAAACAACGCTCCTTTTTTTGCCAGTCGGCTACCCAGTGAGGGTGAATTACCATGTATTTGCTCCCTTGTTTGGGGACTGCCAAACTTTCCTTTTGAGATTGAGTGAGATGCCTCTCCCCTTAGTGGCGAGGTGCGTCGTCGATAGGAAGGGCAACTGCAATGGTCTGAATCCCTCACTCATGATGCCACCCATCTGTAACAACCAGCTATTTTCAATCTTTTGATTTAATGCAACTCATGATGTGTAAACAAAAAAACATCGTTGATGATTTATAACAAGATGAAAATAAAAAGTATATTCTATCTATCTCTTTCCAAACCCATAAATAAAGATATCAATACATAATATAATCAAATATCACTTTATTTCAAACTGATAGATTCAAAATATTTACATAATTTGAATACAGTCTAATCCAATGCCAACCCCGATCCAAAAAAACATATGAATAATTAATGTCAACGTACAATAACACATTCTCCATTCGCACCGTTAAGCATAACTCGATACAACACATTAGTTTCCATCAACCAATCGATGAAACAAAATGGAAAAACTATATAGAAGGTCGGATTACAATATGCTTAGTGATGTATGTCTACTTTATTGCATACTCTAGCTATTCCCAAACAATACTAAGACAACTATAGTAAACAGTCATACGTCATCTGCACCCAACAAGTCAGTCAAATAATACAATTACATATGGCTAACTTGTGAAATAAGGTGTTGGTCAAATATAGTTATAATGGTCGATAGGATGGTCTAACATATATAAAAAGCCAAACCTACCCTATTACATTAACACATGGTTGAATGACCGAACATGCATAGTTTTATACACAGCATACGAATGCATTCCTGTATAAAAACACATCTTTGATTTTAAATATCTACCGAGCAATCGTGTTACAATGATAACCAATAGAGTTCACAACATCAATAGTCAAACAAACCACTAATAGAAATCAACTATCCATACATATTATCCATATCTGTCTTTAAATATATACATACATCCTAATATATATATGCCCAAACATTCCAATCAATCAAATCATAAATCGATTTCAAGATGTCATTAAAACATTACCTAAAACCTAAGGAAAAAACCCTAAAGCGATTAGTCCAAACATACACAAAAAACATACCCAAAACAAAGGCTGGCCACCCATTTTCCTATTCAACCAATTGGTCGATCCTTTTCCCACCGATCGACTGGTGGGTGACATATTGAAAAGAATATAAGTTCCTGTAAATTTCCTAAGAGTTATATTCTAATTTTTAGTATTAACTTGTACATTTCTTGCTCATTTCCCGTTTGATATTCGATCCATTTTCTTTTAAATTTTCGCATGATCCTCTACTATCTCTCTGCTTTAGTTTCAAAAGATTCATGTCAAAATCATACTGAAATTACTCTAAAAGTCAGTGTGTATAAAACTAGTTTTTAGATTTTTATAAATACATGTTCTCACATATATTATAACACTCTATAAAATGAAGAGTAATTAATTAAAAAGACTTTATAAATAATAAATGAGAGTAGAAAAACAAATTTGAGCAAACATTGAAATTTTCCATGAAACTTGCACCATTATTTTCGTGGCAAGTGAAAGTGAAAAAGGATCATGTACCATGGATATTAACTATACTATTTATTTGTGGAATATAAATATAAAAAGTAAAATAATATATTAAATGACATCAGAGATTTTTATACTGATTCGAACTCTCTGTTCCACGTCCAGTCCCAGAATCCTTTTGGAATTTAACTATCAACCCTCACTTAACCCCAAGGAACATGTATTACACCGCCTTAATAACCGAACAAGACTTCTACCGCCTAAGCAACATAATAGGATTTTAACCGCCTGAGGAACCGAACATGATATCTAATACAATAGTAAATTGCTTCTGACTGAGTATGCTGTTAAGTAGCACCGATAAGTCAATAAAATATACCCTTCCTATGATTTTCTCCTTTGTGTTATATAGTGTGATTCATGAAGATAGGAAGTTTATTTAACCACTAGTGGGATTTGCTTGAATGAACAAGTGATTAGAATTGAAAGTATCTGAATGCAAATGGTAAGGTTGTTTGTACAACAAGAATGTGAAAATAGAATCAAAATTAACTGATTAAAACAATTTATTTCTTAGCTATATATAGTGTTTAAGTGTTGCAATTATTCATGAAAATAATGATCAAAAGATACGGAAGTAACTCTTGAATCAAGAGTTATTTCCGTTTGCTGAAGTGAAGTGTCTTTTCAAAATATAGACGTTATGAAGATTCAGCCGACTGAATAGTATGGGTCAGTTAATTGGATGGATTAAAAATCGATGCAGCAAGAAAACAGTGCAAAAATGACCCAATTCACTTGGCTAAATATGCCAGGGCAGCCGATTAAATATTCAAAATAAACTGTGCACATGCACAAAATTCAGTTAGCTGAATGACCTTGCTCAGTCGGCGGAATTCTGTTGATGAAAAAAATTACCTAGCTCAGTTGATCAAAGCACTTGCTTTCTAAACTAGTGACCTGGGTACGAGTCTTACTCTATGCATTTTTGAAAACTTAATTTTTATTAAAATATGATTTCACCAATTACCCATGTTCGAGTCTTGCTTTATATATTATTATTACTATTGTTATTTTATATACTTTCATTGCTTTTATAAAAAAAATCGAATGTGTGTGTATTTATGCGTATACCACTTCGAGAAGATTTTAACATCTGTAAACTCTAGACATGACACTCTATGACTAATAATATTTTGTTTGTCACCTTCGTCTTGTCTCCATTGTGTATATCTTTTCTTGTATCTCTGTATATATATATATATATATATATTTATTTATCTCTTTTGTACTGTGATCTTTATGTTGAACTTATTTGTTTGTCTCTTTTTGATACTCATATACCTGTAAGTTAGCTTAGAGGTTCTTTGGCATAATTGTATAGTTGTTTTCATCAAAATACAATACAGATGTTCTAACAGCAATTTTCTGTGCAACTTTCATATTTGAAGTTTTGTGATTGGAGTTCAAATAAAGAAGTTAACAATGTTTGAAGTTTTCGAATTTAAATTAATTAAAAAGGAGGTAAAAGGAAATAAAGAATAATAAATGCATGGACCCGACCTGCAATGACTTGGAATTTTTAATATTTTAAATGGGAATATTTAATTTATTTAAAAATTAAAATTTGATCCGAATATTGTAAATAATAAGAACGTCATTTTTAATAAAACGATTTGAATTTTAGTGACGTATTTTAAATGAATTTATATTATTTTCCCATAAATTTTAATTTGAAAAATATTTAAATTTTTGTTTGGTGCATTTTGCGAAAAATGTTGGTTTTTTTGAAACTACACAGAATAATTTAACATGTGTATTCTTGTATTGTTTTGTGATGATGTCATATTATTGTGTGTGATCATATTTTTATTTTTGTCATTCGCAGTACGTACGCGAATGTGATATTGTGTAGCGAATTACCGAAAATTGAAGCATGTCACCTTTTCATTTCTAAACCAAGACAACTTTATTTTTCTCATGCTTGGTGCTAAGAAAGGTAGATCTTGGGTTTTGTGTAATATTATCGTTTGGTTTTCTTATCTATATCAACTCAACACATGCACAATAGCCAACTCATTTCCTCATTACTCTTCTTCTTTCTCTTTCCTGTTAATGGAAGAAAATACTCTTCTCCACTTCTACAATCTCTATCTCCAAATCTAATAGCATTTTACAAAATTTCCAAATGCAAAGTTGCTCATTATCATCACTAGTATTTTATAAAAATAGTCGCTCACGCTTCATCGAGTGTTGTTTCTGGAATTTGTCGATAACAGTGATGGTCGAATATTGGCGCTTTCTCAATGAACAAGATTTGAAGATCAGAGTACACAGCTGTGTTTTCTAATACAAGAGATGATGTTTAAAGCTAGTCACTCGGTTTTAGGAGGTTGGGGGTAAGTTGAGGTGGTGCGGTGATCTTTTACCAATCATCTCATGGTTATCAACATTGTAAGCAGTTGGGGGGAGATGGGTGACACTGAAGTGAAGCTTAGGTTGAGACGAGGTCGTTGGACGAGATTGGGGCAGTGTAGTGGGCTACGATGGCGGCAGTGAGATCAGATAGTGTTTCGGGTTCGGTTATTTTTCGATTTGAATTTTGGGATCTCGACAATGGCAATATGCATTGAGCTCGACAAGGAGTTGGTTGGAGGTGTTGTGGGGTAAGTAGTGTTAAATGGCGGTGGCAGCGACGATTATTGGTGGCCAAGGAGGCATTAGAGGGAAGCGCGACATGCTCGATTTTGGACACCTAAGCGCATTTTTGGATGGGAAGGGCCCTGTTAAATGCGGTTTTGGGCTTTTGGCCATGTATTAGTTGGGTGACATTTAAATTTATTTAAATTTTTTAACTTGCAAATTTTTGCCTTAGACTCGTATTGAGAGTAGAACATTATGGTATAAATAGTTGATATTTTAACGAAGTATAAAGTTATAATAAAATAATGTTGATTGAATATAATTACGTTGATTTTAATAATAATTTAGTTAAATTAATTATACTTCTCTTGCTATATCAATTTGGCAGAATAAAACACTGTTCTGGTATAATTAAAGTAAATAGATTATTTTGTACATCTATTGAGCAGAATAAATCCTTGTTCCCTAAGTGCAAAGCAAAACGATTTTTTTTGCAGTTAATTGACATGTGGATTAAATAATATTAGATAAATGATGTGATAACTATTCATGGTTAATTGTTGAGTGCCAGAGGCTTGGTAGCCTGGCCATATTGGATTGACTTTAATAGGTCACGGAAGTTGAATTCTTTTTAGAGTTAAAACCGTGATAACATTTATTAAGTGCTACCGTAGCTATATTCCTCATTATAATTCTTTTGAAAATACTATAAATTTCTGTTTTTGATTTGAGATGATTTTGATGTTGAGAATGATTTTAAATATGACTTTTTGAATTTTCTATGGCATTCTATTGAGAAATGGGTTTTCGGACTTCTTTATTTTACTTCAACCTTTTTGTTAGTCTTTTCTAACATAATGGAAATGTTTTAAAATAATTTTAGGATGTATTTATTATGATTTGAATCATAAAGGAAAAAAAAAGGAATTTATACCTTAAAATAAAGTGGTTCTGTTTTTTAAGAAAATAGAAATATTTTTAAATGAATTTTTGTTAAACACACTGTTTAAAATGTTGTATGGAAAGAAAGATTTGTAAATGGTATTTTATAACCGAAAGAATATTTTTAAATGTTATTTTATTAAAAGGGAAATTATATCTTTTTGATAATTTGGAATAGTAAATCACATTTTTGAATTTATAGTGATATATGAAATGATCCTTTTATGGAAACTATTGGATTCTATCTTGAAATCGATGATTTTTGATAAGTATGTGAGATAAATAATCTTATAGATTTAGAAAAGGAGTTTTATAAATAATTATAGAGATTTATGAAAGGAGTTTTATCAACAATTTTAGAGATTTATAAAAGAAGTTCCATAAATTAAGTTAGAGATTTATAAAAGGACTTGTAAATATGGAATGGATTTAAAAAAGAAATTTTATAAAATGAAAGATATTTAATTTCTATAAATGATTATTTCAGCTTATGGTAGTATGGAAAGAATTCTTTCCATATGTAACACTAGAAGGGAAGTGTTGGGTTCATAGTAAACAATGTTTTAAATGATATTTGTTTTTGACCCATTTAAATACCAATTTGGAAAAAAAGGAAATCTGCCTCAAGATTTGTCAATATACTTATACCATGGAGGAAAGTATATAAACATATTTTCTAAGTACTAAAAGTGTAGTATTTTATGATTATACTTATACCGATGAGATAAGTATATAGATGTTTCTTCCTAGCATTGAAAGAGTATAAATGAATAGTGAACGAGTGGTATACTTTTGTATATCTTCGTGAAATTATTTTAATACAAGTATTTACAAAATGCTTTTAATTAATGGAAGGATTAATTAAAGAGGCCTAATAGCTGCTTACGTGTTTAATCATGTTTGGTTTCTTATGAATCTAAACAACTAATTTGAATGATTATTTATTTTATATTAAATAACCGACTATCAAATTTTGACCAAAATTAACTCCAGAAATATCTAGAAGAAACATAAGAATTATATGGTACTGTTACCTTCGATGTTGCTATACTGTACGTATAAACTCGTATGTTTGCCTAGGGCAAAGAATAAGAAAATCCATTTGCTTAAATAGTTAGGAGGTGATCTATGCTCTTATGTATTATCTATTTGTTCCAAAAAAACTAGATTTGAGTTTAATGGAATTGATCGATTGATTTCAGAGCGCCTAATAAGCGGGGAAGTGTACTTATTTGAGATAACTTGTGACCATAGCCACTCCAAAAGCATGTATGAGTTCTATGCTTTGGAAGAGGTTTGTGATAATAGAATTTATGTGGAGATTTGAAATCTATTTTAGATGCTCGAACATATATAATTGTTCGTAATCTATTCAGGATATGAGAACCATGTGCGATTCCAAGATCTATTGAGAAATAGGAGTTTATGTACAATTTTGAGATCTGATCGAGTTTTGACTTGTTTGCTGGAATGACGGACATAGCCTCACCTATGTATATGATTAAAACCAGAGATAGGATGCATAACCAAGGGATTTATCTAACCCAATGTGTAGGCGACTCTACCCTAGAGATTCCTAAAGTTATGTATGCATGAGTGGTGCACTTGGCCTCAAAATATGAAGGGGCCAGCTATGTATTTCCTATTTACATCAGTTAAGGATGTATGTTTCTAAGGAAGGATATTTCTAATCCTTGTGCAGAAGGGCCGTTTTCGAAGTACTGTAGGCACCTCTATGGAAATCCTATAAAACTAGCGAATTCGCCTTAGCGGTGGTTTTGATTGTATACTTATTATTGCTGTGTCGTACACTCACATGCAACACAACTAATATCATTGGATTCGTAAATAAAAATGGTTTAGTTATTGTAAGTTAAAAACTCATCCGTGTTTATTTACTCGATATGTGAATACCGTGGATGTATTAGTGTTGACTTTTAAGGGTCGAAAAGGCTGGTCGTTACACCACCGATCGACCCCTCCTTGGGCTGATCGATGGCTATAGGAGAGCAGTCAACTGGTTGAAGTGGCAACGAATAGGGTTGAACCCCGGCCTAACAGACATGATTTAATTAATATTAGTCGAATGGATAGAATTGATTTCAATGCCTATAAATACAGGCCTAGCCCCTTACTTTTTTCTTATATTTTCTGATCAAAACAACAGAGCTATGCCATTTTCCTTTCTCCATTATTTCTAGAAATTAAAAAAATATTATACGTATAAATCGGAGAAGGGCATAAAATAAAAGAGAAGAAGAGATGGAGTGAATCGATTCAATGAAAAATGTAACTTCTATACTATAAATCTAAATTTTTACTTAACTTAAACGTCCTTCTAGATCTGTAATTCTAATGGATATGTATAAATCTTATTTTACAAAATTTTGGATTAAAAAGGAAAGAAGAGTCAATTAAAGGAATGGATTCACATTTGGGAGATTTGGAGAGCTAAAGGCATGGGAAATTAAATGATTTATATATGACAATGAAATTCATATCATTGAATTTTATTTTATTATCATGCCTATGTAAGATCTGTTGAATTGTAGGCTTAAAATGAATGTATTTAATTAAAATCTCGCATAAATATTTTTTAAGTTAGGAAATGGAATAGTATGTAAACATAATATGGAAATTCAAACATTATTCCCTAAATTTTTCAAAGTAGATTGCTGATAAGTTTGCGAAGTTTGTTCCAGATTTATGATAATTGGGTTGTAAATTGTTAGTATTCATTTGGATTGAATGAATTCGACTTGGAATGTGAATTTCTATGTTTTAGTCTATTAGGAGCGTTGGGATACAATTTAATTGTATCTATTTCTATATAAATTTTCATAAATAAGTTAATTCCATAATTTATGTACAAAAAGTGTGTCGTTTGGAATAGTAAGGAATATACCAAAATGAAAGAGACGTGTAAAGTACAGATGTTCTTCTCCATAGTTTGCACTGTCTATTTCAACAAAAGAAAATAGATAATTACTTGTATTTTCAAGCGTGGTGAAAGTCTCACTTTTAGATAATTTATGGAAAGTTACAATGGTAATCCTTTTTGGGAAAGATAGCTCCAATAAAATAAATTAAAATGTGGAAACAAATATTCTTTGTAGAATGTAATATAAGTGTATATTAAGAAATTCCTAAGCACAGAAATTCACAAGTTAGGAATAAAAGTAGGTCTATATATATATATATATATATGTATGTATGTATGTATGTATAACTGCGCCTACTAATTAAATAGGGTAATGAATAAAGCGTAATGAATAAATATAAGTCAGCATTCGTATTTATTACAATTAAGTTGACTAAATATTAATAATGTAGTAAATAATATGATTAGGAGGTTGCCAGGGAAAATAGGTAACATTTCCAAAATTTATGAATAATGGACGCATCATTGATGGGCAATAAATGCACAATTAGTAAGGAGTTACAAAAATTAAGTGGTGGTATGAATACATTTAATGGGATTGATTGCTGAATAATAAGACATTTTTAGGAAAGTGGAATATGCATAATAAGTTGGATTTGAAACAAATGAATAAATGCCATTAGTGATTGTCCAATTTGAATAATAATAACCATTTATTTAGGAAAATTAATGAGAGGTAAAGAAATAAGTGATATTAATGGGACATAAAATGGAAATGAAGAATATAAGAAGTAAGTGTATAAGATAGGAATATGTTTATAACAAATAAGTAAATTAACACTACTAAATAAAATTATGAGGTAATATTGTTACCACTAAATATCCGTTTGGCCATGTCGAAACCCTATTGTGTAGAAGGCAAAGAAGAACAAGAGAGAAAAGTAATAGTAAGACCTTTCAAAAGAGTCGAAGGGATGCAACAACCAAAGACTAAAAGTTCCAGTACCTTTCGAAGGGGTCGAAAGCATGTTCCTGCTTCAATAAATACCTTTCGAAATAGGTGCTTCTGTCGGTATAAAGACCTTTCGAAGGAGTTAAAGAAACACCTTTTGAAGAAATGCATAATAACCTTTAATTTGTGTGCCAAAACTTTCGAGTCCAAAGGTTCCACCTTCACTCAAGTCACTCAGAAGCACATCTTAGTCAAAACAACCCTTTCAGAAGCAAATTCAAGCCTTTGATATCTAAGGAAGGTTTCACATCAAATCGCAAGCATATGTAAGCTACAAATAACATCGAAACCATCACTAGTTTAGTAACTTCAAAGCCCCTGGAAACAACCCATCGATCGAGTCGAAAGTTATTACAAAGCAACATAAAGAAGAGAATGCGTAACCACCCCTTTCGATCAAGACAGAAGCATTCGACCCATTCGAAATATTGCAAAGGGAAGCGCAAGTACTGAAGGAGTCGAAAGGCGTCTGAAGCCACCTTTCAACAAGGTCGAAAGCACTTAGTCAAAAGGTGCCAATCCACATCTATAAATAAGTCCTAAGGGGTCTGGTTTTTGGGATGGGAACTCATCCAATCTACTCTTGTATTTTCTTAATTCTTCGAAATTGTAAACCCTAAATTGAATTTGCGTCTTAATTTCTTAGTTGTTTCGAAAGTTTTATTAGTTCTAACACTGTTTTCAGGTGTCAACTCCACCGGAAGACGTCTTCCAACTTGAACAAATCCTCAGCAATTTCAAGTAATCCTAATCATAACTCTAAGTTGTATTTCGCCGAACCTTTACCTTCTATTGGGTTGAAACCATGACCCAAGCTAGTTTTTCCTTTAAGTCAAAGTCGAAACCCAACTTGCTAAAGAGTGCAGCTTTCGACAGGGTCGAAACTATTCACGACAAACCATACCTTTGCACCATAAGCCATCTTTTAGGCTTCCATAACCACTTCGAAAGGATAAACAATCTACTTTATTCAGCTTGAAAGTCTACCAGAAGGAGACTTTAGGCCTTACGACCAAGTCAAAAGGTCAGCAAAAAGAAAATTACATAATAAGGTTATATTCGTAAGGTATTCCAAAAGAGGCATTCACACCCTAGCTCTCTCTAACAAATCAAAAGAGATTTTAAGGACTAGCCTTTCAACATAGGGGTGTTGATTAGTTTTCTTGTTAACATTTTAGCGCTAGAAAGAAGGCATGAATCTCTGACTCTGGTTAACACCCAACACCACATTACTCTAACCCAATTATTTCCAAGCTCTCCCACTCAAGGCCTTACTTCATCATGGACAGTAGAATCAAAAGATCCGAGCAAGGATCCTCAGAACCATACTTAATGGGATTCTTCCAAGAGACAGATAATGATAGAAATCTCCAAGAAGAACAACTGTTAAGGATGAATGCTTTGAGACTCGTAAAGAAAAAGAAAGTTGAAACCTATGATACACTTAAATGGAGTTTAAACCCTTTTCATATTGGTCCCAAACAATCTTTACTTTAAAGGAAAAGAAAAAGGAAAGTGATAATTTATTTGACTAAACGAGAAAATGAAATTCAACATTATACTAAAGGTACAATCTTTGAAGAAGGAATAATAGTAGATTACAATGCCTTTGCACACAAAAGTGGTCAAGTCACAAGTGGGACAATACCAACACCGGAACCCTAAAGAGTTTTAAAGAGAAAACCAGTTAGTAAAGGGGAAACCGGAGCCAAATAATAAAATATCTAGAAGCCATCCTCGAGAAACAAGTTTCAAGTCAAGACTTCCTAAAGATAGAAATCTAACAACATCCATATAGAATGTCTACTTGTTAACAAAGGATGAGCTCAACTATTGGCCTTTAAAAAAGAAGAAACCAAAATATGAAAGGAATCTAGGAGGATCATATTGCCATTACCACATGATGAATGGTCATAAAACTGATCACTGTAGAGCCTGGGAAGGGATGATAATCAACTTTTACCGTCAAGGCAAAATCAATAAGTTTGTAAAGAGATATTGAATGAGATCAATATAAAGCTACTTTTCTTTAAAGAAAATCTACATGGTTGGGAGTGAAACGCTCCTTTTATTTGGACATTACCTTAAACGGTCAAAGCCTCTATCCATGCCGAGTTGGCCAAGGCAGAGCACCATGTGGAGGGAGGATCGTAAGCCTTTAACCATGCCACACTACGGCCAGGTTAAAGCGTTGACAAGGACGCACCTCTGGTCAAGTCAACGAACCTCCTAGAGGGAGGAGTGTAAGCTTTTTCGTGCCACACTATAGCTAGGTTAAAGCATCGACAAGCTCTGTACTCACCACACTATGACCAGGGCAGTGTACCTCATAGAGGGAGGAGTGTAAGCCTTTATCCGTGCCATGCTATGGCCAAGTTAAAGCCTCGACAAGCTCTTGGCTGTGCCTCTGGTCATTTCGAGATGCCTCCTGGAGGGAGGTTGGGTAAATCCTTGGTTCCAGCCTCTAAGAATAAGCTAACCAAGAGCACCAGACAATAACGGACTAAGACGTTCAAGCCCGAGAAGTGGCACATCTACAAAAAACTAAGATGTCCAAGCCCGAGAAGCGACATATCTACAAAGGACTAAGATGTCCAAGCCTAAGAAGAGGCTCATAAAATATCAGACTAAGATGCCCAAGCCCGAGAAGTAGCATATTAAATAGAGGACTAGGATGCCTAAGCTTGAGAAGTAGCCAACCAAACCATAACTTCATACAAGTCCTAAGAGGTTTATACATGTTGGAGAAGACATAATCTAAAGAGTAGAACAAAATTTTTCTTATTACCCGAATTTAGGTTTCGGGTCTCTCATTTATGAACTTCGTTTATTAATATCAAAATCTAGTTTACAGATCTCCCAATTCCTTATACCTAAATCTGGGTTTTGGGACTATTACTTGATTTTTCTTATTAATGCCCTAGCCTGGCTCGAGATTTATATTACTGATTTTTGATTATCCACTATTAATACCCGAATCTGGGACAAGACTTCTATCAATTTCTATCAAGAAGAGTGTTATTATGAATTTTCGGTCATCGTACACAAATACTTGAATCTGAATTTCAAGTTTCTTAACTTCTGAACATCATCCACGAATACCTGAATCTGGGCTTCGGGCTTCTAAACTTTTAGATTTCGTTAATTCCTGAATATGGATCATTAGATTCCCGCTATAAATTTTCAGATAATGATTTATAGACTTCTATTATTTAATCATTATTAACCCTCTATTGGTAATCTTTAGAGGATGATTTTATAATGCATTTATATCCCTGGCCGAGGATGAAATTTTCTGCCAACAGGCTTCACATATTCCAGCAATACGATTAAAGATAAATTCTTAATTATTTCTCATTATGATTAAACAATTAAAAATATTTATAATTTTTCTTCTTCTTTCATGGGGACCCCTCCTCGTTTAATTCCTCTTCCCGCCGACCCATCCCATCCTTCTTCTTTGCATCAACCCTGTCCTTCTTCTCCCATCCGTGTACCTCCTTCTACCTCTTCCTTACCTCCCCGTCAGTCGCAGTCCCTTTGCTCATCCCTTGTCCTGTCCCTGTCCCTTCTATCTCTTCACCCTATGCTACAGCTTCCACTGTTTAACCCATCCTTTCTGCCCCGATTCTCTCATCCCCTACTCTGCCCCCGCATTCCTCCACTTCCCTTGCTTGGAACTCCCTGTTCAAGGCTAAACCTAGTAATGCTGGTAAATATGTTCCTCGTGATATACAACTTGTGTACAATGGAGAGTCCATTGTTCCACCAGAAGAAGTTATTCAAGCTAGTAGTGCTATGTGGAAAGACTTCCTTGTTGGTTTTTTTCTTGATAATCCATTGCCTTACTCCATTGTCTTGTATTTCCTGAAGAAGGCATGGAAATTGAAGGGATCTATCTCTGTTAAATCTGATAGATTTCTATTTTTATTTAAGTTTTCTAATGATGAAGATAGGAATAAGATTGCTGAATCTGATCCAGTTGTGATGAAGAATAAGCTATTTATTGTTAAGCCATGGGATGAAAATATTGGTAACAGCTGTCACTACAAGAAATTTGATTTTTAGTGGCGCTCAAAAAACGCTACAAAAATTTTTGGTGGCGTTTTGATAAACGCCGCTAGAAAACATGCGACTAAAAATCCATGATTTTTTGTTGCATTTATTTTAACGCCACTGTAAATGAATTTTTGGCAGCGTTTTTTAAACGTTACTAAAGATCTTTTTTACAGCGTTTAAGAAACGCCACCGGAAATGTGCCGTCTACAATCTTATTTTTTTGTTGCATTTATTATTATTTTTTGCAGCGTTTTTTGAACACCACGGAGATTATCTGAGTTACTATAATTGCTGATTCTGTAGAGCTTTTTAAACGCTACAAAAAATATATTTTTGGTGGTGTTTTTTCTCCGCCACTGTATGTTTCGATTTTATTGCCTGCTGTTCCACGAATACATCTGATTTCGCCTCCAATTCAAGTACTTCAAAATTTATACAATAACGTAATATATAAACACATACACATTCAAAAATAACATATTCAATGAACCACAATAACACAAACAAAAGCAATTGCATAATCACCACTATATCATAACATTAGTGTCAAGACAAAAGGTTAACCATACATTTACACAACCAAACTACCATAAACAGTTTCATAATACCACATGCAGTTAAAGTAGTGCTGCTACTATACATACTAGTTTCATAATAGTTTCATAACAGTTATGGGAACGCCAAGTGCATCTTCCATGCACGTCAACGTCGATGTTGGTCTCCATAGCTCCATGTCCTCCTAGTACAGCTCTGCTTTAAACACAATAAAGTAGGAACTATAAGTGCATGTAACTTTATTTTACATACCCAAACAAACTTTATATTATTCAAATTCAAGTAGAAATAGTTAGTAACAAAGAAACATAAGAAAATTGAATATGAAGTTTCACAAAAGCTGATAAGCACTAACCCTTCAATACAAGGTTCAGGACATTTTGTTGTTACATCAAAACTGCCTCACCGCTCCTTCACCATCTCCAATCACTACTACACTCCTGAACAACAACCACAACTCATCCACTTCATTGCAACCATACTTCACCTGCCCCCTGCAACCCTCGCTGACCATCTCTTCACATACCCCATACGTAAACATTATATTGCATTTACATTCATAATACAATACTTCAACGTTGCTTCAACCCATAACCATCTTCATCAATCACCTCCAACCCACCTCCTCTGCATCACTTCCTCCCTAAGCTCAAATCTGTAGCTCACTAACAAGTTCTGCACCGGCGACCACCCAAAACCACAACAAATGCTAACTGTAAATTAACGATTCCAGTTTTCATGGTTTATTAAATCTTACAGGAGTATCACGAGTTATAAACTAGTAAGTTTATGATCACATACATTATCATGAAAGTTTAGTATACTCTGTACATATTTATACAACAAAAGTATGGTTTACACAACATGAACAATATGGTGAAAGTATAAACTTACAAGATATTAAGATTCAGAGAGAACAATATCCAAAGTTGCATCAACGACATCCAGAGCAACCCTTCTCTCCGCCAATCCAACTGCAACACTCCACATAATCCATGGAATATTAATTGTTCTCCCAAATTCCTATCGATGGCAGTATAAAAACCATAAACAACAGTAAATAACAGTTCCAGTCCCTCCTTTTGAAACATGCACAAATAAACTGCTTTCCACGTAACTAAATTATAGGCATCCATATATGTGACAACTATAGGGTCGGTTCACATATTTTAACTGGACAGTTTAATTTACTTACGCTTCGAAAGCTTTGAACCAGACGAAGCTCCCTGACCACATCCATCATCAATCATCACTGCCCACAGCCTCATCATTCAACACTTCCATCACAGTTACCAATCTCCACAAACCTTCCTACACAAACTAAAAAAAACTGTTCAACATACCTGATCATCACGCCTCTGCCATCAGCTTCTGGTAACTGCCATCAACCCTTCAAACAGTCACTAAACTTCACATATAACTACTGCGGTCCTTCCGCTACAACATTGCAGTTCACAATTTCAAAGATTTGAACACCGACAAATCATCCTCCTCCGCCCCTGCTTGCTATCGAACAGCCGAGTGACTTCGAACCTTAATCGTTACGAACCCTATAAAATCGCAATCCTCATCTCAAATCGCCACCTCCTCCTCCTTTCCGAAACCAAAATCACCACAACGTGATTTCCATTCCTCTGCCTGCACAGTGCTCTTTTTTTTTTACATTTTCAAACAGTAAAAAAAATACAACAAATTTCTATGCCTGCACAGTGCTCTTCTGCATACCATTGTGCATATAATAATCCTCCTTCATGTAAAAAAATTTCTGCCTGCACATTACAATACTTTGCCCCAACAAACTGCCCCTTGCTACACTGCCTTCACCGGCCTCACTCTGTCACCTCACCATTTCCTCCTTCACCTCAACAGCCAGTTGAACTGCTACACACAACCGGTACATACATTGAAACTCCCATACGAACTTCTTCATCAACAAACAAATATCTCCAAACATCCATCACAGCAACTTCAAAACCATTTAAACTACTGGCCATCCCACAGCAACACAAACCACCCACAGTACTACGGCTCATCACCCTGCCTCTACTTCACCTTCACTGTTGACTATCAGACCACATACCATCAATCTACCATCCATCAGCAGCATCAAACCCACCATCCACTCAAAAGACCACTTTTTCCATACAACAGCCTCATCCCCCTGACTACACTACCCTGTGCATCAATATCACCCGCATACATACTTCACATTAACTGCCTAAAACAACCATAACACCATCGACAAGCAACGAATAAGTTCTTCTGCCCACAAACATAACATAATATTGGTTGGTTAGCAGAAATACACAACAGCCTCAACTATATTTTTAGACTAATGAATTACGTACCATAAAAGCAAGTTCATTCTGAGAAGCACCAACGTCTGGTTAGAGATGATCCAACAACTGAATGGATGGATTCTGCATTTCCAGCGACCTTTCTACGATGCAACAAGATGTATTCACCTGTACCTATTCCAATACTCGGTTCAGATTATGTCATGCAAGGCGAAAAAGAGAACAATAAAGAGCAATGAAAGCACACCTCTTTTACGCATGCTGCAGCAGTCGACCACTGGATATGCTGCGGCAAGTTTCATCGACAGAAACTACATGCACAACATCTTTCAATAAATTAAAAAAAGAAAGAAAAGAACAATAAAATTTGTTATATCATATATTGAATTTAGCTCTATTTGTTTCTGCAGAGATTGTACATAGTTGATTATTTCATCTAGGATGTTGGCTTTACCCGTTATGTTACTGCACCCTGGCACCAAGTCCTGCAGGTACTTCATCCTTTCGCTGATCTTCTCTCTTCTAACCTGTATATATAAGTTTACCATTTACGGAAAATTTAATACTTGAAATTGATATAGTTGGGAAATGGGTTGAACTCACTCTCTCTACTAAGCTGTGGCTATCTATAGCTTGACCCCTTCGAGCTCTGACGTGTATGTAATCGGTCTTTTGCTCTTTGGATTTTGAACCGTCTTCTAATTCTTCTCCTTTCTTCTTGTTCTCCGCTTTATTTGTTGCCGACTGTTTCATCCTCTTCTCTGATTCTCCTCCATTTTTTGACTATTTGCATTAGTAACGGATGCTTGTTAGCAAAATCGTAATACACATTTAATTCATTGTTATTTCAGTTTTTACCTTCTCCATCTTGCTTAAATTTCAGTTTTATTTCACAATGAGAATTTGTTACGGGGAAGCTAATATCGTATCCCTGCATATACAGAATATACAAGAAAATATATATTAAGAAAGATAAAGATAAGGTTAAAGTATACATGGACTAAAAGACGAGAAAAATTAATAATACATATTGCCTATAATTTGACATCTTTCTAGGCAAGCCATTGTTTTCATGTCCATATTTATTCAAGCTCCATGTCCAGATATAGTTTATCATGTAATGGTTTTGGGACGAAAAAGTGATCATAAGTTTTAATGTTTCTTGTGATTATTTTTAGTATTTAATTTATTTTGGTCTGCAACATTATTTGCCTACTCTTATTTCCTACTTCCTCTGTACATTAACAATAGAAAGTATAGGCCGCAGAACATGAGACAAAGACACCTTTTCCAAAATTAAGTTCACACACATGAACATATATATACATATACATACTTACATACAAGCGTGTGTACACACACAACACACATACACAACTGTGAATTTGATTTATAGGGTTACTGTGACGCCCCACCTCTATACCCACGCTAGAGAAGAACATTACGGTGAATGCTGTCGACTAGCATGGAGAATAAGACTGTTGAGGAGCGACCATCCGTGTAATTACTTTGTGCGAGCATCGATATGTCAGATAGTATAACATGCAATACTTTATCAAGAGGAAATCCGACATACCGACACAAACTCAAAGCTACTACACAGTGGCTATAATATCTTCGGAAACAAATACAGAAATAAACATAACATAAATCAGTCACAGACAATTCATATCACAAAGGCGGAAATAGATATGAATATTACACTAATAAGTGTACATCAGAGTAGCGGTCTAAAAAGATCCACAATATCACAAAAGAATAGTTACATGAACAACACAAAAGAATAAGTATACATTATGGAGTCTATATCTCGAATGTATACACCAAAACAAACTACTAATCTAAGTAGTAAGCCAAAAGTCAGAGAAATCAATCCCAAGTGAGAGGTCAAGCAGAAGCACCTGTAACATCTCGGTCTGATCCGAGTATTATTTAATAAGAAAATAATAAACGGATCAGTCTAACTATAGATATCAGATGAAACGATATAGAATAAGAGATATGACCAAATACATAATAATCACAATTCCAAGCTGTGATATATATAAGTAATTGAAAATCAACGAGAGATTAATCAATATCACCAAATCTACACAAGAATCAAAGAAATGCCATACCCCTTATTTCGTTCATCAAACCACAAATATTGACGATTATATCAAAGTCAATCACAAAAGTCAGTGACACACAAATTCACCAATACACAAATATTGATAAAACTTATCAATGGAAATCACGAAAATTGGTGAAGCACAAATTCTAGAAATCATCTCAAGAAATCCAGTAAATGACACACAAATTCACCTATGCACAAAAATTGATAAATCATATCAATAGAAATCACAAAAATAGGTGAAGAAGGAAATTCCAGAATTCGACACACGAAAACCAGAAATCACACAAAATAGGGGGGAGGCCTATCACACGAACGAGAGCATGAAAACTCACCAACAGCTGTAACACACGAACAAGAAGCTATCTCATGGTAGCTAGACATTAATTTGACACACGAATGGTCCGAAGACCGTGGGTTGCTACCCCACCAATTTGAGTCGAAACTCCACAAAAACGGGGTTTAGTCTACCTCGCAGACAAAGAGACATCGCATATTGCTAGTCTAAATCACAAAAATGATCGTCATGATCAACGAGTAGTGTCGATTACAGTAAGCTAGTAAATATATGAGCTTAGCATCATGTCCCATAACCACTAGCTTAACTTAAATATTTACAAACAAATTGTAGATCTCCACTATAAAATTGTCACAAGAGTTTCAATCGAACAAGTCCAAGAATTAACCAACAAAGTGAACGCAAGCGTTTCATACCACTTGTTTTACTATGTCGTTTAATTAGATTTCTCATACGAGTGAGGTAAAGGTTTGTGTATACTAGTAGATCGGAAAATGGTTTTATAAACGAGTTTGATATTGAAAATATAGTTGAAATCGTTTGAAGAAAGAGTTTTGATATTTAATACTAGTATTGAAACCTTTATATTTTCAAAGTGACAAATCACAAAAATGATTGTAGAACAATCAATCACTAAAATTCACATTCGAAGACGTGAATAAAATCCAAAGAAATCGATACCAAATCCATAGAAATGGATATTTCCAAAAAGATCCATAAAAAGAAGTCATCAAAGTCGACAATAAGTGATAACGATTAATAGGATCGCTAAAATCGATAAACAATGGAAATTCACACAAAACAGCCTGAATAGGCAAAAATAAACATTTCCAGACGTTTGATTTGGAATCCAGACGTCTGGATTTGTTCTCGGGAAATAACCCAGAGAACACCCAGACGTCTGAAACCTCAAGTCAGACGTCTGAGACCTATCCAGACGTTTGGTTTGATGGTTCAGACGTCTGAAAATAGTCTCTGGCTTTTATTTATAATATGCGTGCATACATTTTTACTTTCCAGGTCCAAACCAGACGTCTGGACTTGGTCACCAGACGTCTGGTCACCTGGTCTAGGCAACAATTTGCCTAGGCCAAAGTGGCCAAAACGTATCGGGAGCGATCGGACGAGCAACGACGACTAAGGATTTATGCCTAGCGACAACCCGGTCTTATAGGCTCTCCGAAACACCTCTTAAAGCATGATCAAACATCAAAGTTTGGATTTTTAAAGATTTGACTACAAAACACCAAAAATTGAAATATTCACCAAATCAATCCAAACCAAAAGCAAATGCACATGAATAATTGTTAGGAATTCATACCTAACAACCAAAGATACTTATAGTCATAGATGTGAGATAAAAATCCCACCTTTTCACAAAATCAAACAAGAAGAAGCTTGAAAGCAAATGGAGAATCAACCTATCTTCAACACAACCCAATTGAGCTTGAATCTAAGCTCAAAAACAAGAACATTCCCAAAATTAGGTTTAGGAATTTCTGAAATTGGTAAGAGAATAAGTTGGAGAAGAAGAAGAGAAGCTTACCAATGGGTTCTTCTTGAGTTTGGAGCTAGGAATTTGATTTGCAAGAGAAACTAAGGTTTTAGAGTTTTTAATTTCCAATCTCTCCCACCATTAATGTTATAAAAACTGAAAAGAGAAGAGAATGATGGTGAGTGGGGAAGAGTGGCTCAGATTTGAGCATAAGTTAACATAGGGCTGAGCCCAAAACCAAACCCAAAGTGAAAAGTAGCAAAAACCAACTTTCTACAAACATATCGAAGCTTATACTCAAAAAGGTCGCAAACGGCATTTTAAACTCAATGGGAGTGGTCCCGAGTCCTAATTCGACCGTATGCAAAAAGTAGCTTTTCGGACTAAAATCCGACTAACGATAAAATATTTAAATAAAATATTTAAATATAAAATCGATAAATATGCGGGTTGTTACAGACTCCCCTCCTTAAAGAAATTGCGTCCTCACAATATTTAAGAAGAGAACATAAAGTAACAACCATAAAAGCATATTCAATCACAAAAGAAACTTGAAATAAGAAGTTCACCTCAAAGAGCACGAAAAGGTAAGTCCGGATGTGTTCGCTCGATGTACTCTCTAGATTCCCAAGAACAATCCTTCGGATTTGAAGACCATTGAAATTTAACAAGCGGAACATCTTTATTTCGAAGTCGTTTGACTTTCGAAGCAATGATACGAATAGGATGTTGCTCATAAGTTAAATTAGGCGAAACTTCAATCTCTTCCACAACACCGGGCTCAAGAACAGAATCGGAATCTCGAAGACATTTCCGAAGTTGAGAAACGTGAAACACGTCATGGATAGCAGAAAATTGAGCCGGTAATAAAAGGTGATAAGCCATGGAACCAATACGTCCAATGATAGGAAATGGCCCAATATATCGAGGCGCCAATTTTCCCGATCGACTGAAACGTACAACACCTTTCATAGGTGAAACACGAGTGAACACAAGATCTCCCTTAGAAAATTCTAACTTCCTTCTCCGGTTATCGGCATAGGATTTTTGTCTACTCTGGGCTTCTTTCATCCTATGATGAATAAGATCAATCTTTTCTATGGAATCACGAATAAAATCTGGACCTAAAACCAGCTTCTCACCGGCCTCAAGCCAACAAGAAGGAGATCGGCATGGCCTTCCATAGAGTGCCTCAAAAGGTGCCATACCAATACTAGATTGGAAGCTATTATTATAGGAAAATTCAACAAGTGAAATATGATCTTCCCAACTTCCACCAAAATCAAGAACACAAGCACGAAGAAGATCTTCAAGAGTTTGATTCACACGCTCGGTTTGTCCATCGGACTGGGGGTGATAAGCGGTGCTAAAATTAAGCTTCGTTCCTAAAGTTTTTTGAAGACTCTTCCAAAATCCACTAGTAAACAATGGATCACGATCGCTAACAATAGAAGTAGGAACTCCATGCAATTTAACGATTTCTTTGATAAAGATTTTGGCCAAAAGAGGAACGGTTCGATTAGATCGAACGAGAATAAAATGGGCGGATTTAGTAAGTCTATTAACGATCACCCATAAGCTATCATGACCCGAACGAGAACGGGGAAGGCCGTCAATAAAATCCATGGAAATTTGATCCCACTTCCAAATAGGAATTTCTAAAGGTTGCAATAACCCACCAGGCCTTTGATGTTCGGCTTTAACGAGTTGGCAAGTCATGCAACGCTTAACGAAGTTAGCGATGTCAAGTTTCATTCCCTCCCAATAATAAAGTCGCTTCATATCCGCGTACATTTCACTACTACCGGGATGAATGGTGAATTTAGAACGATGTGAATCTTCTAAAATATCTTTACGAAGATCACTAATATTTGGCACGATGAGTCTACCAAATCTCCGAACGCCGCCACGAGAATCGATATCAAAGTCTTTCAATCCTTCAATATCAATCTTATCCTTAATATTTTGGCTAAGAAGAGCCAATTCGGGATCTAGCCTTTGAGCTTCAAGAATGCGGTCTAAAAGAGAAGGATGAGCCTCAAGGCTACATAAAACAAATGATGAGCATAAATCGGATACGCGGTCTCGAATCTCACGAGTGGATAAGATCTCGAGATCGTTCCACTCGGATATCATCATAGAAACAACAGCTTGTTGTTTACGACTAAGAGCATCGGCGACACGATTACCCTTACCGAGAGTATAAAGAATATCAAGATCATAAGGAGCAAGGAACTCGAGCCAACGTTGTTGACGCAAATTAAGTTCCTTTTGAGAAAATAAATATTTCAAAGACTTATGATCCGTGTAAAGAACAAATTTCTCTCCCAAGAGATAATGACGCCAAATCCGAAGAGCGAAAACAATAGCCGCGAGTTCTAAATCATGAGTGGTATATCTAGTCTCGGCAGGCTTTAATTGCCTTGAAGCGTAAGCAATAACATGTTCTTCTTGCATAAGAACGGTACCCAAACCAACACGACTAGCATCGGTATAAACAACGAAATCTTGATTCCCTACGGGAATAACAAGAATAGGAGCATCAGAAAGGAGTTCTTTTAATTTCTGGAAAGAAGCTTCACATTTGTCCGACCAAATGTATTTAACACCTTTCTTAGTCAAGCCAGTGAGAGGCACGACAATCTTAGAAAAGTTTTTGATAAAACGGCGGTAATAACCTGCCAATCCAAGAAAACTACAAATCTCCGTCACACTCTCCGGTCTCTTCCAATCTTGAATCGCTTCAATCTTTGAAGGATCCACGGAAATTCCGGATTCGGAAATAATGTGACCGAGAAACTTCATACGAGATTGCCAAAAGTGGCATTTAGAAAATTTTGCCTTTAATTGATTACTCCTAAGAGTTTTTAACACAATTCGAAGATGTTTTTCATGCTCCTCCTCGGTTTTAGAATACATAAGAATATCATCGATAAAGATGAGAACAAACCGGTCGAGGAAGTCTTTGAAAACTCTATTCATAAGGTCAACGAAATACGCCGGAGCATTTGTTAGACTAAATGGCATAACAAGCCATTCATAAGATCCATACCGAGTACGGAATGATGTCAAAGGAATACTATCCTCTGTAATACGAAGCTGATGAAATCCAGTAGCTAAGTCTAATTGTGAAAAGACCTTAGCACCACTAAGCTGATCGAATAGATCATCAATCCGAGGTAAAGGATATTTATTTTTGATAGTAAGATCATTAAGCTTGCGGTAATCAACGCAAAGCCTAAGTGTTCCATCAGATTTCTTCACGAAAATAGCCGAAGCTCCCCAAGGCGAGGAACTAGAGCGAATAAATTGCTTCGTCTCCAATTCAGATAATTGTTTACGCATCTCCTCGTTTTCTTTATTGGACATACGATAAGGAGGACGAGTGATAGGTTGAGCTCCAGGAATAAGATTAATTCTGAACTCAATTGCTCGCTTAGGTGGTAATCCTAAAACGGGCTCGAATATGTCGGAAAATTCACAAACGACGTGAATAAGAGAAATAATATCACCCTCGTCATCACGAGGATTTAAAGAATATAAAGATGCAACCAAGCTGGAATCTGAATCTTTAAGATTAATAGAAATCTGCTTAACAGATTGAGGATGTCGAAGATGAATAGTCCGCTCAGGACATAGGATATGGGCTTCATAACGGTTAAGCCAATCCATTCCCAAAATCATTCCAAAGCCTAAATAACGCATGACATGCAAATCCGCTAGGAAAGGAAAATCACACAAAATAATCTCGACATCTTTACACAATAAACTGATTGTTGCGGATCCACCAACCGGATTCGCAATTCTCAAAGAAGTCATTAAACACAAAACATCCAAAGAAAAAGTATCTACAAGTTCTTTTGATATAAAAGAATGGGACGCACCCGTGTCAAAAAGAACTCGAATAGGATGATCACGAAATAAAATAATTCCATCCAGAATAGAATGAGAAATACCTTGGCCACGAGATGTGTTGCCAGGGGCTTGAGCAACATTAAGCTTTCCCTCTTTTATAGTTTGAAGTTTGGGACACACATGCATAAAATGGTCCGGGCTCTTGCAATAGCGACAAGTACGAGGCTTTGAACACTTGTTCGCAAAATGGTCTCTGGAACCACAATTATAGCATTTCCCTTGAGTAGAGGAAAAGGTCTTTTCAGTAGGAGTTGCTTGCCTCCCTTTCTTATTGGGATAAGGTCCTTTGAATTTATTTGGCCTCTTCTTGTTGTTGAAGTTTAGTTTGGAACCCACTACTTCAACATCATTCTCCTTATCCGCCTCTTCAAGATGAAGAGCAATATCAACGAGTTGGTCGAAAGAAACTTCTAACTTTAGAAGTAATGGCTTCTTGAGATTTTTGTTTAAGCCATAGACGAATCTCTGGTTCTTCTTTAAAAGGGTGTTATGTATTCAACCCCGTATTTAGAAAGCGACTCGAAGGAGGCGACGTAATCAGTCACGGAGGACTCACCTTGAACAAGGTCTATAAATCGTCGAGCCAATGTCACTTTCTCAGCTTCCGGTACGAATTTCAACTCGAAGCGTTCTCGAAATTTCTCCCAAGTGAGATGCGCTTCATTAGTTTCAGAAATAAGAAGCTCGTACCAGTCCAATGCTCTTTCTCGGAGCATACTTGAGGCCACCTGAACTCAGTGAAGGTCAATAAGATTCGTGCGAGAAAAGATTCGATCGCATGACCTTAGCCAAGCCTGTACTTCAATAACAGTTTCGAAACCTTTGCACGGCTCCCCACCCAAATTAGTGTAATCGCTACACAAGCGTGCAAATCCCGACTTTGGGTGAGTAGGTTCCGGGTTAGCTCCAGCTGCTTGAGCATTTGTCACTAAATCAAGAAGCTGTTGAGCAGTCATAAAAACTCCATCTTGGGGTGGAGTGCTAGATGGCACGGCTCTGGGGCGGCCTGGTCTAGACATTTCTCTTCCTTTAGAAAGAAAGAAGAAGAAGAAAAAGGTTATTCACCAAATTGAATATCAAGCAATCTTGATAGATAAACAAGGAATCATAAGGAAAATAGGATGAATCGGTACGAAGACTCGAATTAAATCCTAAAGCATGACTCCTAAGATGGACTTAGGACAATGATCCTTGTTATAATATTCCATATTGTTCCGAAGTTCGGCTCTGATACCAAGCGGTGACGCCCCACCTCTATACCCACGCTAGACAAGAACATTACGGTGAATGCTGTCGACTAGCACGGAGAATAAGGCTGTTGAGGAGCGACCATCCGTGTAATTACTTTGTGCGAGCATCGATATGTCAGATAGTATAACATGCAATACTTTATCAAGAGGAAATCCGACATATCGACACAAACTCAAAGCTACTACACAGTGGCTATAATATCTTCGAAAACAAATACAGAAATAAACATAACATAAATCAGTCACAAACAATTCATATCACAAAGGCGGAAATAGATATGAATATTACACTAATAATTGTACATCAGAGTAGCGGTCTAAAAAGATCCACAATATCACAAAAGAATAGTTACATGAACTACACAAAAGAATAAGTATACATTATGGAGTCTATATCTCGAATGTATACACCAAAACAAACTACTAATCTAAGTAGTAAGCCAAAAGTCAGAGAAATCAATCCCAAGTAAGAATTCAAGTAGAAGCACCTGTAACATCTCGGTCTGACCCGAGTATTATTTAATAAGAAAACAATAAACAGATCAGTCTAACTATAGATATCAGATGAAACGATATAGAATAAGAGATATGACCAAACACATAATAATCACAATTCCAAGCTGTGATATATATAAGTAATTGAAAATCAACGAGAGATTAATCAATATCACCAAATCTACACAAGAATCAAAGAAATGTCATACTCCTTATTTCGTTCATCAAACCACAAATATTGACGATTATATCAAAGTCAATCACAAAAGTCAATGACACACAAATTCACCAATACACAAATATTGATAAAACTTATCAATGGAAATCACGAAAATTGGTGAAGCACAAATTCTAGAAATCATCTCAAGAAATCCAGTAAATGACACACAAATTCACCTATGCACAAAAATTGATAAATCATATCAATAGAAATCGCAAAAATAGGTGAAGAAGGAAATTCCAGAATTCGACACACGAAAACCAGAAATCACACAAAATAGGGGGGAGGCCTATCACACGAACGGGAGCATGAAAACTCACCAACAGCTGCAACACACGAACGAGAAGCTATCTCATGGTAGCTAGCCATTAATTTGACACACGAATGGTCCGAAGACCGTGGGTTGCTACCCCACCAATTTGAGTCGAAACTCCACAAAAATGGGGTTTAGTCTACCTCGCAGACAAAGAGACATCGCACATTGCTAGTCTAAATCACAAAAATGATCGTCATGATCAACGAGTAGTGTCGATTACAGTAAGCTAGTAAATATATGAGCTTAGCATCATGTCCCATAACCACTAGCTTAACTTAAATATTTACGAACAAATTGTAGATCTCCACTATAAAATTGTCACAAGAGTTTCAATCGAACAAGTCCAAGAATTAACCAACAAAGTGAACGCAAGCGTTTCATACCACTTGTTTTACTAAGTCGTTTAATTAGATTTCTCATACGAGTGAGGTAAAGGTTTGTGTATACTAGTAGATCGGAAAACGGTTTTATAAACGAGTTTGATATTGAAAATATAGTTGAAATTGTTTGAAGAAAGAGTTTTGATATTTAATACTAGTATTGAAACCTTTATATTTTTAAAGTGACAAATCACAAAAATGATTGTAGAACAATCAATCACTAAAATTCACATTCGAAGACGTGAATAAAATCCAAAGAAATCGATACCAAATCCATAGAAATGGATATTTCCAAAAAGATCCATAAAAAGAAGTCATCAAAGTCGACAATAAGTGATAACGATTAATAGGATCGCTAAAATCGATAAACAATGGAAATTCACACAAAACAGCCTGAATAGGCAAAAATAAACATTTCCAGACGTCTGATTTGGAATCCAGACGTCTGGATTTGTTCTCTGGAAATAACCCAGAGAACACCCAGACGTCTGAAACCTCAAGTCAGACGTCTGAGACCTATCCAGACGTCTAGTTTGATGGTTCAGACGTCTGAAAATAGGCTCTGGCTTTTTTTTATAATATGCGTGCATACATTTTTACTTTCCAGGTCCAAACCAGACGTCTGGACTTGGTCACCAGACGTCTGGTCACCTGGTCTAGGCAACAATTTGCCTAGGCCAAAGTGGCCAAAATGTATCCGGAGCGACCGGACGAGCAACGACGACTAAGGATTTATGCCTAGCGACAACCCAGTCTTATAGGCTCTCCGAAACACCTCTTAAAGCATGATCAAACATCAAAGTTTGGATTTTTAAAGATTTGACTACAAAACACCAAAAATTGAAATATTCACCAAATCAATCCAAACCAAAAGCAAATGCACATGAATAATTGTTAGGAATTCATACCTAACAACCAAAGATACTTATAGTCATAGATGTGAGATAAAAATCTCACCTTTTCACAAAATCAAACAAGAAGAAGCTTGAAAGCAAATGGAGAATCAACCTCTCTTCAACACAACCCAATTGAGCTTGAATCTAAGCTCAAAAACAAGAACATTCCCAAAATTAGGTTTAGGAATTTCTGAAATTGGTAAGAGAATAAGTTGGAGAAGAAGAAGAAAAGCTTACCAATGGGTTCTTCTTGAGTTTGGAGCTAGGAATTTGATTTGCAAGAGAAACTAGGGTTTTGGAGTTTTTAATTTCCAATCTCTCCCACCATTAATGTTATAAAAATTGAAAAGAGAAGAGAATGAGGGTGAGTGGGGAAGAGTGGCTCAGATTTGAGCATAAGTTAACATAGGGCTGAGCCCAAAACCAAACCCAAAGTGAAAAGTAGCAAAAATCAACTTTCTCCAAACATATCGAAGCTTATACTCAAAAAGGTCGCAAACGGCATTTTAAACTCAATGGGAGTGGTCCCGAGTCCTAATTCGACCGTATGCAAAAAGTAGCTTTTCGGACTAAAATCCGACCAACGATAAAATATTTAAATAAAATATTTAAATATAAAATCGATAAATATGCGGGTTGTTACAGTTACCTTTGTTTTATTCAATAGACATGAAGGGAAACAATTGCAGACATGAACACCACAAAAGTGACAGCAATTATTCAATAGAAACAAGTGTATACACACCAGAGCAACAGGACCACACTCTTAAATACATATAAATGGATGTAGGCATATGTTACCCACATACAAGTCCCAGTAAGACAATGGATTAACAGAGTATGTTATAACAAACTAGCTGAACTATGATATCCAAAATCAAAATAGTGCATTAAAATGAAAACAACGGAGGAGTACTTGAATGCAACTCTCTCCACTATATATACCTAAAAAAAATATAAACTCTCATGGGTTTGGGACTGTGTGTGTAAGGGTGTAGATTTAGATGTAGGCTGTGTTAGTGAGTGCATTGAAGCGTGGGTGTGCATATGTCTAGTCTGCACAAATATTTTCCAAATATTACCTTGCAATTAGGGTGTAGATTTGGATATATGCGCTACGTTGTCCTCTTAAAAAACATGTCATAAACAAGCTATGTGCAAATATTTTCCAAATATTACCTTGCCAGTGTCGCCAACTACACAAATTTCTTGTTCATTTTTACTGCCTTCCACAAATATGCACACATCAAGTATTCCTCGTGAACCATTATCAAACTCAACAATCACGTATGCGTTGTCGATTATGTCAGGCACCTGATTCATACTTTCCATCAGTGAGAATCAAGTATTGCAAATTGTTTGAATGCAAGAGTAATGAATTTTAGCTTTCATATCATGAAATCTTTTAATTTTGCACAGTGACACAATAAACTAAAAGCAAGAAAAAGGCAGACACACATCTGAAATTCGCAACTTCAGCTGTTCGAAATCTCAAACTCAAACTCGCCTTGGTCTCTTACAACAGCGCCTCCTCGAATTGAACCACCACTGCTCCACTTGAAATCACCTTCACCGCCTCCGCATTCAATCCAAAATCACCTAAATCCAGTTCGAAGTCTGGGTTGGGGGTTTTGATTTTGGTAATTGGGATTTTGATTCGGGAAACTTGGAATTCTGCTTTTAAAATCGCGTTTGATTTATTTTAGTTCGGTCGCAGTTTTTGAACTAGGAAAATTAGGGCTTGTGGAGTAAATTGGAAGAGACAAATATTTTTTTTAAGTGGAGTAGTTTGAGATAAAGAAAAAGTGGTAAAGGAAATTTGAGCGGCCACAAAAAACTTTAGCAAAAAATTCCACGAATTACCGGCGGAAGAATATCGCGTTTCTTTGTTTATTTTTATATTGAAAAATTACCAACAGTTGCACAAAATTTAAAACGCCACCAATTAATGCAACTAAAAATAGTTTTTCTTGTAGTGTGTAGTAGTTTACGAGCTGTTCCTGTTTGGATTAAGCTATCTAATATTCCCTTGTATGCCTGGTCGCCTCTGGGTATTAATTGGTTAGCATCAAGGGTTGGTAAGCTTCTTTGTATGGATGCTTCAACAGAAAAATTTGAACGTATTTCATTTGCAAAATGTTTAGTTGAGTTGTATCCAAATCATGAACTACTTGAAAATTTCTCTGTCAAATTGCTTGATGGTTCTGAGCAGTTTGTGAAAGTTGATTATTTGTGGAAGCCTGAAATTTGTACAATATGTAATGAATTTGGGCACTTGTTACTAGCTGCAAGAAAGCATCAGGTGAAGGAAATGCTAATATATGTGAAAATAATGTGCACCTAAAATATAGTGAAGTGGAACAGAACAGAGAGAAGACAGGGGAAAAGGTAGCTAAGGAGGTCAAAGTGAAACAAGTTTGGCTAAAAGTTAATAACAATAGGGGGAAAAAAGGTCATATGCATGAAGAAGTGGAAGTGACTATTTTGAAAATGCCAAGTGAGAAAGGAAAGAATGCTTTAAATGGAAATGAGGAAAGTATAACTAATCTTGATGAAAGGAATACCATGCTCAGTGTTGTCCATGCTTGTAGTAATGTTACCACCTCTAACAAGTTTAACTTGCTACAAACTGATGATCAAACCATATTGGAAGATTTAGATGTGGAGGAAGGTGAAATTCCAACTGAAGTGGTATGTGAGGTTAATGCTATGACCTCTTCCCTTAATAAGGCTTGCATTGTTGATGGTCATGATTCTGGAAGTAAGGAAATAAATCAAAATTCTTATGTTGTGGGGCATTCACTGGTTATAAATTCTAATACTGCTTGCAGTTATAAGAATGTGAGTAATGTAACTACAGATGTGCATGAAAATGGTGATACCCATGTATCAGACTTTGACAGAAACTGGTGCTCTTCTTTTGAATCCAAGTTAAGGAATTAATTTATTCCATGCATAAATATGTTGTGGATGTTCATTCTGCACAACCTTCACAATATAACTTTTCAATTGACTTGCCAGGATGGCCATTAACCTCCTCCTCCACTGTACCTCCTTTTGACCCACCTCCTGATCCATCCACCTCTAATCCTACCATCCCTGATCATCCCTCCCCATGGTCTCTGATTCTTAGGCAAATTGAAACTAGGGCTCTTTCTGCAAAGAGAAGAAACCAATCCCACTTATCCCCAAATCTTATCAATGAATAAAAAATTTGCATCTTGGAATATCAGAGGTGCCCATGGAAATTTGAAACTCGATCAGGTGAAAAGTCTTATCATCAAGCATGACATTTGTTTGTTTGGTCTTCTTGAAACTAAGCTCAATCAAACCTTATCCACTAAAGCTGCTAGGTATATCAATCCAGATTGGGAGTATCACCATAATCTTTATTCTGCTTCTTATGGTAGAATTCTTGTTCTTTTTTATCCCACTATGTTGACTCTTTCTCCATTCCTGCAAACAAGGCAATCCACTCATTTTCATGTCGTTGTGCTTCAATCTCAAACTTCCTTTTACAATTCCTTTGTTTATGCAGATAACTCTGTTTCTTCCAGGAATTTCTTATTTAATTCCTTTCCTCCTCTAAGACAAAATTCTCATCCCTGGGTTGTTTTGGGGGATTTCAACTCTTGTTTTGATTTTGAGGACAAATTGGGTGGATCTCCCCTTCTTCCTGGAGACATTGCATCACTGAATCTTGCGATCATTGAATCTGATCTAATTTTGGTTAATAAGTCTGGGGCTAAATACTCTTGGAACAATCGTAGCGGTAGTGGTATTAGAACCTTCACAACTATTGATCATGCTTTTTGTAATATTCAAGCTCTTCATCTTTGGCCTTCCTTGTCCGTGTTTCTTCCACAACCAATCATATCTGACCATTCTCCTTTGATATTGCCTTTTGGTCCTCATTTAAGAAGAGAGAAGAGAAGTTTTAAATTTTTTAATGCTTGGTTTAAGCATGACCATTTTCTTGTTTTATTTTCTCAAGTAAACTCTACCTTTAAATGTTTTGGTAATCCTATGTTCAAGTTTTACAGGAAGCTAAAATGTATCA
Source organism: Allium cepa (assembly GCA_030765085.1). Taxonomy (NCBI): domain Eukaryota; kingdom Viridiplantae; phylum Streptophyta; class Magnoliopsida; order Asparagales; family Amaryllidaceae; genus Allium; species Allium cepa. Next base: position 219,599,785 of record CM060928.1, read on the forward strand.
AGCAAGAGATCAAATTATGGGCTTCTACCGCATTTGGAACTGGCAGCTTGTTATCAACCACCTTGAAGAAACAACTGAAGATATGTCAAGACAAGATGATGGAGCTTCCTGATGATGTTCATGCTACTGAAGAGGATGGTAGATTATTTAAGGAAGTTAATAATGCTCTTCTTTTAGAAGCTATGAAAAGACAGCAATTGCACACCAAATGGATTGAAGATGGTGACAGGAATACTAAATTCTTTCATGACTCTTTAAAGGTTAAACATGCCACTGAGAATTTATTTAGTATTTCTGATGAACATGGCACTCTTTTTACAACTCCTGATTCAGTTGACAAAGCGTTTATTGATTACTTCACTAATCTACTTGGCAATTCTGATGGTTTCTGTCTAGATCTAGATCTAATTTCTTCTCTTGACTTGCCATGCATTTCTCATCATGAAGTTGCTTCTCTTATTATACTTGTCACTAATGAAGAAATTAAATCCACCCTCTTTTCAATGAACCAACAATCTGCTGGTGGACCGGATGGTCTCAATGTTACATTCTTCATTTTAACATGGAGTGTGCTTCGACATGAGTTTTGCCAAGCTATTTATAACTTCTTTAACAAATGCAAATTACTTGGGGAAGTCACTTGCACCAATATTGCTTTAATTCCTAAAGTCTCTCCTCCTTCCAGTGTTACCTCTTTCAGGCCTATTTCTTTTTGTAATGTGGTGTATAAATGTATCTTCAAAATTCTTGCTTCACGATTTGCTACTGTCTTGCCTTCTGTTGTTTCCAACAACCAAGCTGCATTCATTCCCACCAGGAATATTCTTGACAATGTTCTGCTTGCTCAAGAATTATTAAATGGTTATAGTAGAGGTAATGTGTCTCCTGCAGCTGCTCTGAAAATTGATATTTCCAAATCTTATGACTCTATTTATTGGGCTTCTATTGTTAGAATAATGGCAAGGATGGTTTTCCAAAAATATTTGTGTCCTGGGTTTATGTATGCATTTCCACTCCTTCTTTCTCAGTTATTATTAATGGTAGGCCTGTTGGATTTTTCAGAAGTAAAAAAGGTATTCGTCAAGGTGACCCTATTTCTTCATTTCTATTTCTTTTGGTCATGGAAGTTTTCAAGTTATTCTTAAATTTAATTATTCCCATAAGATCATCAAGTATCACCCTAAGTGCTCCAACCTCCAAATATCTTCTATCATGTTTGCTGATGATGTTATTTGTTTACCAAGCCTGGGTTCTCATCTATAAGTGGTTTAATGGAGGCTCTGCGGTCCTTCAACTTAATGACTGGCCTTTCAATTAATCAAACTAAATCTTCCATGCTTGTTGTTGGTGTCTCTGATGTTCATGCTGCTGCTCTTTACCAGCATTTTGGTTTCTCATGTATGGCTTCTGATATGAGTTATCTTGGTCATCCATTAATAACTAAAAGAATAGCTAATGCTGACTGTTTAACCCTATAAAATAAAATAACTTCTGTCATGTCCAAGTGGGGCAACAAACACTTATCTCAATGTGGTAAGCTTGTTCTTATAAAAGATATTGTTTTTCCATCCATTGTCTATTGGGCTCGTACATTTATCTTACCTACTAAGATTTTGTTGTTAGTTAGGTCTGCCATGCATAGGTATTTCTGGACTGGAAGTGTTCACAACAGTAAGTTATTGCCTTGCTCTTTTTCCTTATTTGAGACCACTATGAAACAGGGTGGGCTTGGAATTATCAATGTTAGGAAGTGGAATTGCAGCTTTTAGTAAACACTTTGATGATCTTGTCAACAAGAAAGACATTCTATAGGTCAAATGGACATGGCAATACAATATTAAGAGTAGATATTTTTGGAGTATGGATATACCACAGAGCTGCAGCTGGAATTGGAGAAATCTGCTGAAACTTCGGGATGTTTTCTTACCAATGGTTCACTATAATCTTAAACCTAATACTGCTGTTAGTTTCTAGCATGATCCATGGGTTAAAAAGGGTTTGATTCTATCTAAAGTATGTGAGTATTCCATGATTCAGCAATCTAGAATTCATAGTGATGCTAAGACTAATGATTTTTTAATTGAAGGCAATATGATGTTGCCTTACAATAGCAATCAGTTGATAAGGCAAATATGGAGGGATATTCTTTATTTTTTCAAGTCTGCTAATCATACTATTTCTGTTACTTGGGAACAGAATTTACACTCTATATCCTCTGTGTACAACCACTTATCTGCATCTACTCCTCTGCCTACTGCTAGGTGGTTCTCTATAATCTGGACAAAAGACTCTGTGCCAAGGGAGAACTTGATGATGTGGAAGGTTGTCAGTCATGCTTTGATGACTAGGAATGTTTTGAACAAGTTTGGGTTGACTAGTTGCACTGATTGTGTTTTTTGTGCCTTGTGTGAAGAAACTATTAAGCATCTCTAATTTGACTGCCCAGTTTTACATATCATGATGAGTAGAATTAGTTGTATTACTGCGTTTGATTTGGCTTCTGCCAACTCTGTCTCGATTTGGAGTATAATTTATAAAGCAACTAGAAGGAGGAATGATGAGGTTAGAGCTTTGGTTGTTTGCTTGAAAATTTATTTGGATGTGATTTGGACAGAAAGGAATGTTATAATCTTTGAGAACTTGAGGAAAAATCTTGATACTCTCTGATTTGAAGTGAGGACTAGAGTTTTCATGCAACTTAAGAGGAGTATTAAGCTGTACCCTGATGGCATTATTCATGCTTGGGCTTCCTAGTTTAATTCTTCCTTATTTTTCTTCTTCTCCTTTTTCTTTTTTTTAGCTTGATTCAAAGCTTGTTTGAATCGTTATTTTATTGTTTTGCAATAAATCTGGTAGGGGTCCAGTCAACCTCGCTGGCATTGCCAAAAAAAAGATGGGTTTCAAGATATTTGGTCAGATACAATTACTATTCATATATTACCATACAATTGACACAATGATTTTTTAATCTACGTGAATGATATAGATAGAATTTTATATCAATTTCAAGCTAACAATAGGAAATATTATTTGCTTCAAACTTTTCAAGGAAATCAAAATAGTATAGAAGAATGAAAGATCCAGCATACAAAAATTATGGCATGAGCTATTAAACAAATGTTTTGGCGAACATTATAGGAAAAGATTACAAACCAGGTGATATTTACAAAATTTACATGATTTACATAACTTATGAAATTATTTACAAATGTATAGAGAAATATATACATTTCATAGATATGAATCTTTCATAAATCTAAGGCAGCCTTGTTTAAGTTCTCAGCGATTAAAGGATCTATGATGTGACGGATAGCGATACAAAGAACTTCTTTGAGTTTCTTCTCTATCTTCCTTATATTGTCTGCATCATCAATCACATCAATATCATTTTCCAAAGCAAGATTGAAAGCACTATTTGTGCTCTAAAGGTCTTATTTTCCCTTTCCAATTCAGCAACGCGCTTTAAAAAGAGATAGTTATCGCGTTTGAGTTTTTGAATTCTAACAGCATATTAGTTTATGCGATGTGAGTATTTAACCTTCTACTATTTGTTAAAATATTTCTTTGTTTCGAATTTACCTTTCTTGCACCACTCGCCCACTACCTTCTCGTCTAAGCCAGGGGAGGATTAGTCATAGTGAGAAATTTCTAAGCTGTAAGGGAAGTAGATCTTGTAGTCTTAGCAATAGATGAAGCAGCATAGGAGATTGGTAAAGCAATACTCGAGATACTATCCCCTATAATAAATTCCAAGACTTGCACTAAGCTTGACCATCCTTCAATGTCATCTCCAAATCGCTTATAGAAAAGTTCTGTCATTTTGTGATCAAAGTCAATTGAAGGATTCGATTTAACCTAATGCTTTAGAGCAGAAATCATTTCATTCTTACTGTTAACATATGCTTCTAAACTGGCAATTTGGTCCTTAATATTTCTGACAATAGTTTTCTAAAGTAAAAATCATTTGTGCCATCTTAACGCTTCGGAATTACCATGAAAATGAGCAAGTAAAGTATCTTCAAGAAGTCTCCTATTTTCAAGATCCGCTAGCGGCTTATCCTTAAGATCGTAAAGTGAGATGCTGAATCTAATAAGTGAGGCATTGTAAAGAAATGTAATTCCTATTTAAATACAAAAGAAAAAAGAATGAAGTCAAAATCAGAATGAACGATCTCTTCATTACCGTAACAAAAGGTTACAACTCAAGTAACAATGAAATTAAAAGATACAATAGACATTTGTTTATATCTAAAGACAAGAAACAACATCTTTAACTTTATTAAATGAATTAGCAGAACGAATAGCTGTAGGGTCAAAAGGAATAGTAATTCCATCCAAAGTAATCACCAGGGGATAGTTGCTATAATCCCATTCCCCGGTTGGAGGGCTGTCACGATCGCAAATAAGTTTAATATGGAATGTCTAGATCTCCTTAAGTAGCTTTTATTTCTCATCACCAAGGAAATCAAAACGAAAATGAGGATGTTCCATGTAAAATACTAATAAAACTCTAAGAAAACAATATCTTGACAATCTTGAAGATTTTAAAATTGATGCCTTTTCGAGATAATCTCTTCTCAATTTAACATATTGACTTAGGTAATCTCTAAAGATAAGTTTGCTTGAGGAACATTCTCTTTATGATAACATAATAAAATGCATATAAGTATAAAAAGAAGACTAAAACAAATATTTACAAATCAATGTTATTATATATTCACAATCATTCATTCGGTTCATACAAAATTGACTTAATAAATAGTTCTGAAACAAATTTGTCCTTATGAAACTTGAGTTTTTCAAGATGAAGGTCGTATGGAATGGATCTAACTCAGGGCAAGTTCTGACATGCTTCAGGGTGCGGGTCAAATCCGAATTCGTCCAAGTATTTTTATGTAAATGTCTAAGTAAACCCCCACTAAAATCACCTAAATATGAGAAGTCAACGGTTGTGTGCCTACAATAGGCCTTGTATAAGAAATTAAATAAAATGTCTCTCTCCTCGATCAACATCCAGAAAAGAGTAATCAATTACGCATTTTCCTTCAAAAGACCGTCATATCGAAGGCGCGCTCTCCTCAACCATGGGGCAGCTTCCTGATGTTTGAAAGATGCTAACACTATCGCACTTATATTGAGTCTAAGATATTTATTAGAAAGAATGTTGTGCTCCTTCAACTATCTACCTAATTCCCTATATAAACTATTTATCTCCATATTTTTCTTTCAAGCTTGGTTTTATAGGGGTTGACAGACTTCTTCCTTATCTAAATAAAATATTTAAGCTATTATTTTCTTCGAAGCGAAAGATGTTTAAATAGAGAATCCCATACTTGAGATACTGGGATTGATGCTCGAGAAGCATGTTCCTCTTCTTTTGGAACTTCAACATCAATGGAAGCGGGATCCGCTTGAGGGTTGGAAGGTGCAGGAGATCTAGACGGAATTTGTAACGACCCGTAATTTTGCTACTTCGAAAATGAGAGATTTCATTTGTTTTAAATTTAAAAAGGTTTAAAACTTAAATAAATAAGTTAATTATAATAGATAATAATAGAGAAATTATTTATTGCTATAGTTGATAATTTAAAAAGTATAAATTTTGATTTTAGAACAAATCAACAAAAGTTAAGTTTGTTAAAAATAAATAAATGCTTAAATAAATAGGTTTAAATGCTTATTTAAAAAGATAAATCTTATTGAAAACATCTAATAAAGTTAATAAAAGTATATTAAAATATTAATAAGTATGTTAATAATCATTTTACAAAAATAACCAAATTTTGTCGCATTTAGTCAGTTTTACATACACCGTAAAATTAGAGATTTTGATATTATTTAAATATGATTTTAAAATATAAAGAGACATGTTTTAATTTATTTAAATAATTAAAAATTCATTTTTAAATTTGGTTTACAAAATAAATAGTTTAACTAAAATGTCAAAATATGACCGTAAAACATTTTGTCGAAAAACGACGGTTTGTCGATTAAAAGTTATCGCAACGTCATCGCACCTTTATTTTCTTATATAGGAACATATATTAAAATAGTATATGTATTAATTAATTCACTAATCAAGTTTACTTTTACTAAATAAGATTAGAAATTTCAAGAAAACAATTAAGAAAAAGTAAGCACAAAAAGACAGAAACGTCATTTCAAAGGAAAAGGTAAAACATCAAATCAAAGAATCACAATTATTACTTACATTACTTAATATCTAAGTGAAAATGACATAAAGTAAAGATTTGAAATGTGATGTTAAGTGTTAAAAAAAATAAGGTTACCTAAGATGTAAGTAAGGTTATTTTGGTAATTTGGTAAAGGGATATTTTGGTAATTTACCAGTTCATTTCTTTTTCTATAAATACCAACCACTTTCTCACTTTTTTCACACTTTTCATTCTTCTTCTTCTTCCTTTTCTAAGCTCTCTTCTTCTTCTTTAGAGGTTTAATGGCTTCTTCTTCTCTTCCAAATACTTATTAACTTTTTCAAAATCATATCAAATCAACTCCAAACACCAATAAACTTTGCCAAAGGCCTTAGAATACCATTTAAACATGGTTTAGCATTTAAGAAGTGAATAAATGATGGAGGAAGGAGTGGAATAGGGCATGGTTGAACTTATGGAAGAAGGAAGGCAAGTTGGAAAGCTAGGGAGCAAGAAAAAGAGAAGGAAGTGCCGTCGATTTCATTCCAAGACGTTAGAAGCAAATTGAAGATGTCACGGAAGCTCTTCCAAATTTTCAGAAGTTGATTAGTTGAAGTTTAAGTGAAGTATTGTTAGAAAGAATGTTGGTAGGAAGTAAATCTTTTGGTAAAAGGTGAGTACTCTTATTTACAAATAAATCCACAAATTATTTCAAGTGCAATGATTTGAATGTTTAAATATGTTGAATGAATGTTTGATAACTTGGTTGCAAATTGGTTGATTATGTGGTTGATAACTTGTTTGATAAATGATAAGAGAAAAGATTAGTAAATTAATCGTAGTTAATTAAATGAGAATTAAATCCACAGAAATGTGTGTATGAAAGTTATTTAGCCTCTTAATGATTTTAGATGAGATAAAATAGTTTAAATATGGTTTGAAATAAATTTGAAGTGTTTCAGACAAGTTCTTAACCAATTCACAAAATTGGTCAAATCGAGCTTGTCGTGTAGCGGAAGTTTATAAATTTCGAACCGTAACTTCAAATTGAAGTAGAGAATGATTTATAAGTCGGATTTCTTCGAAATAAAACTTCTTTGGCCCACAATGATAATAGTTTTCCAATGAAGAGAGAAAATCAAGATTTCGTTAAGTAGATTTTGAAATATGTCCAAAACAATTTTCTAAAAACATCGTGGTTTTGCAGTTAGGAATCCAAAACGAGATTTCTTTATAAATGATATTTTTAAATGATTTAAAAATATGAAATAAATTTGATAAATCTATTAAAATAGTTTAAAAGATATTTGGAATGAAAATATGAATTTTCAAATAAGTTGTTTAAATTAAATAAGCTTATATAGCATTTTCTACAGCACTTTTATGCTGCAAATTCTATAACCTTTTGAATATGAGTTTAAACTTAACAATTATTTCCTAAATCTTTTGTGAATGATTTTAAAGGAATGATTAAGTAATGTAAAGGTGATTTGGAAGTTTTAATAAAAGTTTGAATAAATTGTTAAGATGAATTGTTTATACCACTTAAATAAAAAGTGTAGAATATTGAATGTAATAACGAACTGAGTATGCGGAAACGACTAGTACATTTGTCCCGCCTGTGAGATCTGGGAAGGTAGAAAAGGTGTTTAACTAAGATTAGGGATGGAGCAACCAGTGCCCTGAACTTACCTGGCCTATGTTTTCTCTTCTTAGGAGAGGGGTGGAACAGATCGAAAGGAAAGCCCGGATGCTCTAAAAGATCATATTTAAGTTTTTCCAAGTTAAAAGACAAAGATATTAATGATGTAGGATTACTTGCCATTAGTCCCCGGAGGTGAAACTTTCTATTAGTCCCCGGAGGTGTAATTTACCATATTTAAGTGGCAGTAGTGCTCTGTTATGAAACTCTTTGATTTGAAAGAATATGATTTGAAGTTAAGAAATAAATCTTTGATTAAGATTTAATGAATGATTTGGGAATATTTTCCCTAAGATTAAAGTTATAACTTGAATATAAGAAATCTTCGATTAAGATTTAATGAATGATTTAGAAAGTTTTCCTAAGTAAAAGAGAAAATGATCAGGATTTAAGAAAGGTTTAAATAAACCAAATGATTTGATAAATGATACTTAATGATTCCATATACTCTTGGAAAGAAATGGAATAACTTGAAAAGAATATATCTAAGAAAGATATTTGATTTAAATAGAAGATTAAGTAATTGATAGATGATAGATATCCACATAAGAACTTAACATCTTTTTAAAGCGATGATTGGTTTAGAAGGAACCAGAGTCGGATTTGGATGATTCATACCTGAAAACCACTTCGAACCAATGTATACGTTTGAAAGTGAAGACATGTTGAAGATGATGATTATTGAAGACTGTGGATCTTTATAGCGTGAAGACTACTTATTGAACATGCTCTGGTTGGCCACCATTATAGAGTTATTTATAGTAGTGGTCTCCTCGTGATGGAGATTTTTTCGGATTGCAAGGGCTTCTCGTCTAGTAATGGCCGAGGAAAGTGCCTTCAGTTTCGTTCAGTCCTAGAACAACTTGTATGGTCGAATGTCCGACGTTGCATTTCTAAGACACAACGTTTATCTTTTACAAATGTACATCAGTGGTGGCGGAGAAAACAACTTCTCTTAGCTTGACACCCTCCTTGAGACGTTCGAGCTTAAGGGTTGTATTTTTGTGGAAGGCAAATAGTCATCAAAGGAATGGCATTGTGGCATTCAAAGTGGAAATTGTTATGATCAAAGCGTGGTTTTGTATGAAAAACGTGGCTTTAAAGAAATTGGGCGTAGCCTCGTGAGCCTCACACCCCGATTATGATGGGCTTCTATGTGCTCAGATGTATGCTCGCATTCGGATAGTAGTGATTTGGGTTATCAGATGTTTTGATCCCCAGGTACTAGATACGTCTGTGCCTTATGGCAGGGATATGCAAAGTCCGAGTTCTTAAATGTTATTCGCAGATTGTATCCACTTTTAGCCATTTGTATTGATGTATAACGGCGTCTGAGTCATGAATGTAAGCCGTGGATTCAAATTGATCTTTCCACTAGTTTCCTATCATGTTGGAAATCCAATCCCAATACGAGATTTACAGTTTTGACTGTATTCCCAAAATAGCTGTAATGACTTACAAACATTTCGGCTACCCCTTTTTGGTATTATATATTTCGTTCGATATATTTCGTTGACCCGGTCCGGATATATTTCGTTAGACTTAGTCCAGATATTGATACCTTATTTGAATAAGTTTGTTTGAAAAGTGTTTTCAAATGAGATGTCATTAGAAATAATATTAATGGTTTTGATATATAAAAGTGTTTTGGTTATCATAAGGTAAAAACTTGTCCATGTTTACATGTGGGCGTGGTCTTATAAGATACCCATCTTTTCAAAGGTTTTGATAACATAGTCGTTTTAAAGTCCGAGTATCTCACGCTGGTTTATCAAGCCTGATCCGGGTATTTTCAATACTTGGGTCAGATCCGAGTAGTTTCAGGTTGAGTTGAAGACGGCTGGAGTTTCCAGAGGAGAGCTGGAGATCCTCACCATCGTATGGACGTATTCTATTGTCCGCTGTGGTTTGTAAGTTTGGTTTGTTGTTTGTCAGCATTTGTAAGGGTAGGTGTTATAATTGTCCAGGCTGAATCTAGGTTTGACGCTGATATTGTATTTAAAATTTTCCGCTGCAAAGATTATTATTGAAATAATATATGTTATTCCATTCATGTGAGATTCTGTACTGTCTTTATTTTCTTTCTACCCTTAATGATCCGCTTATTCGTACAATTTGAGTTGGACATGTGTGGTTTATTGTTGATTCAAAGGGTACGGAAAAATGGGCCATTACATTTGGTATCAAAGCTGAAGGTTAAGCGAGAACCTCGACTTTGTTGGGGTAAAGACTCATTAGAGATAGGGTTAGTAATACCCTAGGATGAGTAACTCATTAGAGATAGGGTTAGTAACGCCCTAGAATGAGTTTGAGTGTATTATATATGAGTTCGTATTTGTTAGTGACTAATAAAAATGTTTTGTGTTGATTTATCTGTTGAGTGATTTATGGATTCTGATCGATGCGCTTGATCACCGTTATCGATGAGGGTACCTAAACACTTAAACAAGGCAAACCGACACACAGATTTTGAAAAAATTGATATATGAAATAATTTTACCTAGGATAAAATTTTTAATATAAAGTATATATTTTTAAAAGATGTGAAGTTAGAAATTAGGATTAGTGAAATTTAAATATGAACATCTTGTGATTAGAATTTCATAGTTTGACTATAGGATGTTTCATAAAGATAATCGATAAGTAAGAAATTTGATAAGGTAATTAAGATCTTTAATACTTATTCCAAAATAATAAATTAAGAAATGATAATGTTAAGTTACTATCATAAATTGATCAATTTTTTGATTTAAAAGTTTAAGTACAAATACCTTGTGAATTAAGTTTCACGATTTGACTATAAGGTGTTTGATGACAAGATTTGTTTAAGGAATGAACATAAAAGATGAAAATGTATTTAAATAATAGAAAATGATTTTGTAAAAGTTATATATAAAAGGAATGAGAATTTAAGTTCGAGTAAAACAATTGTGGTAATTTAAATGAGTTAATTAATATAAGCTAAAATGAATTTATAAGATAGGTTTTACAAAGAAATCTCTAAAGGATTTTGAAAATTATATTATTTCAAATAAAAAGAGGTATTTTTAAGATAACTAATTTGATTAGCTCGAAAATAAACTAAAAATGGGCAAGTGATGTGTTCGGTTGATAAGCACTTCTCTTAAGTATTACTCTTCTTGTTAAGAGGATATATGATGCTATTGGTAGTACCCAGTTCCTTGGATTGTTTTGGAGTTACTCGATCTATATAATTTTTTTAGTTAAGGAAATAATGCGAATCATTAACTGATAAATTGATTAGTAATCTTTAGACAAGTGTTTAAAACAAAGATAAATTTGGATCGCTAATTGATAAGATAAATCGGGATTCTGGACGATTTTGATAGTCGAAAATTTCTGAATCATACATAACTCAGAGCTAAGAAATTTAGGAAAACTTTTGGTAAAAGATTGTGAAATATTCTGAGTAAATGAAATTGGATAAGTATGATTTATAAATGTGATTATAAACAAAAAGGAAATTATAACCCAAAAAATGTTTTATTAATGAATTCCAGCATTAGTTAAGGATTTGGACTTAAGTCTTTAAAAGTGATTGATTTACATAAGTTATAAGATGTAATAAACTTAAGTAATAGATTTATAAAATGGTACACAAATAATATTAGCGTTAAAGGAAATAGACCGAGTTAAAAGTTTGTGGGAAAATAAATTATGATAAAGATAAATATCTTTTGAGTGAAAAATGGTTTCATCAGAATATTTTCCTATAATAAAAATATTTCGAAATAAATATTAAAGGGATTATATAAAGAAACATATTTATAAAATATTTAAACTTAAGATAAAATTTTATGAATCTTTTTTGATAGTAAGTAAATAAAAATATTATATGTAGATCATTTCATCACATGCATTTTGATCTATGATTTGAGTACAGAACTTTGAGGTGTTTACACCAATCCGAAAAAGGATTTATCACTCGATTCTTCACGACGAACATTCATTAGGGTTTATGGTTGGGTGCTTGAGTTTTCTATCATAGTTGAGCACTATGATAGGAAAACAAAGGTTTCTAAACAAAGAGCCTGGTTAAAGTCCGCACTAGAGTATCGGAGGATCGACACTAGTTCGGAAATAAAGTTGTGTATTCGAATAGGTGATCGAATAAGATATTTCATATGAATAATCTGTGTATATTATATGGAACTAAGTTTGAAGATAAATGTTTTAAATAAACTTTTGTTTGAGTAATCTCGAGGACAAAATGCTTTTAAGTATGGGAGAATGTAACGACCTATAATTTCACTACTTCAAAAATGAGAGATTTCATTTGTTTTAAATTTAAAAAGGTGTAAAACTTAAATAAATAAGTTAAATATAATAGATAATAATAGAGAAATTATTTATTCTTAAAGTCGATAATTTAAAAAGTATAAATTTGGATTTTAGAATAAATCAACAAAAGTTAAGTTTTGTTAAAAATAAATAAATGCTTAAATAAATAGGTTTAAATTTTTATTTAAAAAGATAAATCTTATTGAAAACATCTAACAAGATAATAAATGTACATTAAAATACTTGTAAGTATGTTAATAATCATTTTGCAAAAATAACCAAATTTTGTCGCATTTTGTCAGTTTTACATACACCGTAAAATTAGAAATTTCGATATTATTTAAATATGATTTTAAAATATAAAGAGACATGTTTTAATTTATTTAAATAATTAAAAGTTCATTTTTAAATTTGGTTTACATAAATAAATATTTTAACTAAAACATCAAAATATGACCGTAAAATATTTTGTCGAAAAACGACGGTTTGTCGATTAAAAGTTGTCGCAACGTCGTCGTACCTTTATTTTATTCTATTGGAACATATATTTAAATAATATAAGTATTAATTAATTCACTAATCAAGTTTACTTTTACTAAACAAGGTTAGAAACTTCTAGCAAACAATTAAGAAAAAGTAAGCACAAAACGACAAAAATGTCATTTCAAAGCAAAAGGCAAAACATCAAATCAAACAAACATAATTATTACTTATTTTTCTTAATATCTAAGTGAAAATGACATATAGTAAAGATTTGAAATGTGAAGTTAAGTGTTGTAAAAAATAAGGTTACTTAAGATGTAAGTAAGGTTATTTTGGTAATTTGGTAAAGGGATATTTTAGTAATTTACCACTTCATTTCTTTTTCTATAAATATTAACCACTTTCTCACCTTTTTTCACACTTTTCATTCTTCTTCTTCCTCCTTTTCTAAGCTCTCTTCTTCTTCTTCTTTACAGCTTTAATTGCTTCTTCTTCTCTTCCAAATGCTTATTAACTTTTTCAAAATCATATCAAATCAACTCCAAACACCACCAAACTTTGCCAAAGACCTTAGAATACCATTTAAACATGGTTTAGCATCTAAGAAGTGAAGAAATGATGGAGGTAGGAGTGGAATAGGGCATGGCCGAACTTATGGAAGGAGGAAAGCAAGTTGGAAAGCTACAGAGCAAGAGAAAGAGAAGGAAGTGCGCTGATTTCAATCCAAGAGGTTAGAAGCAAATTCAAGGTGTCGCGGAAGCTCTGCCGAATTTTTTGAAGTTGATTAGTTGAAATTTAAGTGAAGTACTGTTAGAAAGAATGTTGGCAGGAAGTTAATCTTTTGGTAAAAGGTGAGTACTCATATTTACAAATAAATCCATAAATTATTTCAAGTATAATGATTTGAAAGTTTAAATATGTTGAATGAATGTTTGATAGCTTGGTTGCAAATATGTTGATTATGTGGTTGATAACTTGTTTGATAAATGATAAGAGAAAAGATTAGTAAATTAACCGTAGTTAATTAAATGAGAATTAAATCCATAGAAATGTGTGTATGGAAGTTATTTAGCCTCTTAATGATTTTAAATGAGCTAAATAGTTTAAATATGGTTTGAAACAAATTTGAAGTGTTTTGGACAAGTTCCGAAGCAATTCACAAAATTGGTCAAATCGAGCTTGTCGCGTAGCGCCAGTTCGTAAATTACAACCCGTAACTTTAAATTGAAGTAGAGAATGATTTATAAGTCAGATTTTTTCGAAATAAAAATTCTTTAGCCCACAATGATAATAGTTTTCCAATGAAGAGAGAAAATCAAGATTCGTCAAGTAGATTTTGAAATATGTCCAATTTAATTTTCTAAAAACATCGCGGTTTTGAAGTTCGGAATCCAAAATGGAATTTCTTTATAAATGATATTTTTAAATGATTTAAAAATATGAAATAAATTTGATAAATCTATTAAAATGTTTTAAAAGAGATTTGGAATGAAAATATGAATTTTCAAATACTAAAAAGTTGTTTAAATTAAATAAGCTTATATAGCATTTTCTACAGCACTTTTATGCTGCGAATTCTATAACCTTTTGAATATGAATTTAAACTTAACAATTATTTCCTAAATCTTTTTTGAATAATTTTAAAGGAATAATTAAGTAATGTAAAGATGATTTGGAAGTTTTAATAAAAGTTTGAATAAATTGTTAAGATGAATTGTTTATACCACTTAAATAAAAAGTGTAGAATATTGAATGTAATAACGAACTGAGTATGCGGAAATGACTAGTACATTTGTCCCGCCTAAGAGATCTGTGAAGGTAAACAACGTGTTTAATTAAGGTTACAGATGGAGCAACCAGTGCCCTGAACTTACCTGACCTATGTTTTCTCTTCTTAGGCGAGGGTTGGAATAGATCAAAAGGAAGGCTCGAATGCTCTAAAAGATCATATTCAAGTTTTTCCAAGTTAAAAGACAAAGATATTCATGATGTTGGATTACTTTCCATTAGTCCATGGAGATGAAACTTGCCATTAGTCTTTGGAGGTGAAATTTACCATATTTAAGTGGCAGCAGTGCTCTGTTATGAAAATCTTTAATTTGCAAGAATATGATGTGAAGTTAAGAAATAAATAGTTGATTAAGATTTAATGAATGATTTGGGAATATTTTCCCTAAGATAAAAGTCATAACTTGAATATAAGACATCTTCGATTAAGATTTAATGAATGATTTGGAAAAGTTTTCCTAAGTAAAAGAGAAAATGATTAGCATTTAAGAAAGGTTTAAATAAGCCAAATGATTTGATAAATAAGGCTTAATATTTCATATACTCTTGGAAAGAAATGGAATAACTTGAAAAGAATATATCTACGAAAGATATTTGATTTAAATAGAAGATGAAGTAATTGATTGATGATTGATATCCACATATGAACCTTAACATCTTTTTAAAGCGATGATTGGTTTCGAAGGAACCGGAGTCGGATTTGGATGATTCATATCTGAAAACCACTTCGAACCAATGTAAATGTTCGAAAGTGAAGACATGTTGAAGATGATGATTATTGAAAACCATGGATCTTTATAGCGTGAAGACTGCTTGTTGAACATGCTCTGGTTGGCCACCATTATAGAGTTATTTATAGAAGTGGTCTCCTCATGATGGAGATTTTTTCGGATTGCAAGGGCTTCAAGCCTAATAATGGCAGAGGAAAGTGCCTTCGGTTTCGTTCAGCCCCAGAACAACTTGTATGGTCGAATGTCCGACATTGCATTTCTAAGACACAACGTTTGTCTTTTACAAATGTACATCATTGGTGGCGGAGAATGCAACTTCTCTTAGCTTAACACCCTCCTTGAGACGTACGAGCCCAAGGGTTGTATTTTTGTGGTAGGCAAATAGTGATCAAAGGAATGGCAGTGTGGCATTCAAAGTGGAACTTGTTATGATCAAAGCGTGGTTTTGTATGAAAAACGTGGCTTTGAAGAAATTGAGCGTAGCCTCGCGAGCCTCACACCCCCGTTATGATGGGATTCTATATGGTCAGATGTATGCTCGCATTCGGATAGTAGTGATTTGGGTTATCAGATGTTCTGAGCCCCAGGTACCAGATACGTCTATGCCTCATGGCAGGGATACGCGAAGTCTGAGTACTTGGATGTTATTCACAGATTATATCCACTTTTAACCGTTTGTATTGATGTATAACGGTGTCTGAGTGATGAACGTAAGCCCTGGATACAGATTGATCTTTCCACTAGTTTCCTATCATGTTGGAAATCCAATCCCAATATGAGATTTACAGTTTTGATTGTATTCCCAAAATAGCTGTAATGACTTGCAAATATTTCAGCTACCCCTTTTGGTATTATATATTCCGTTGACCCGTTCGGATATAATTCGTTAAACTTAGTCCAGATATTGGTACCTTATTTGAATAAGTTTGTTTGAAAAGTGTTTTCAAAAGAGATGTCATTAGAAATAATATCAAAGGTTTTGATATATAAAAATGTTTTGGTTATCATAAGGTAAAAACCTGTCCGTGTATATGTATGGGCGTGGTCTTATGAGATACCTATCTTTTCAAAGGTTTTAATAACATAGTCATTTTAAAGTTCTAGTATCTCACGCTGGTTTATCAAGCCCGATCCGGGTATTTTCAGTACTTGGGTCAGATTCGAGTAGTTTCAGTTTGAGTTGAAGATGGTTGGAGTTTCCAGAGGAGAGCTGGAGATGTTCACTACCGTATGGACGTATTCTATTATCTGCTGTGGTTTGTTAGTTTAGTTTGTTGTTTGTCAGCATTTGTAAGGGTAGGTGTTATAATTGTCCATGCTGAATCTAGGGTAGACTCTGCTATTGTACTTAAAATTTTCTGCTGTAAAGATTATTATTGAAATAATATATGTTATTCCATTTGTGTGAGATTTTGTTCTGTCTTTATTTTCTTTCTACCCTTAATATTACGCTTAATCGTATAGTTTGAGTTGGACATGTGTGGTTTATTGTCGATTCAAAGGGTATGGAAAAACGGGCCATTACAGAATTGCTTCATGTGGGGATGAATCTTTTTTAGAGGACTTCATATTATCATCCCCATCTTTCTTAGAAGCTTAAGTATGGCCACCCCCTTTGCTACCCGATCCTTCTTTGTCATTGACGTTATCTCCACCATTATCTTCGTTATCATCGTCATTATCTCCCCTCTCCTCTTTGGCTACCCCATCTTTGTTTCTTCTTATTCAGAGTCAGATTCAACTTTGAAGGAAGGAACTTCAAAGGAAAGAAGTTTGGAAGCAAGTATCGATTTCCTCCCTCTCAGCAACTTCAATCCCCTGCTCCATCTTTTTGATTCTATCCATGACCCTATCAACAAGAGCAGGGTCAAGCGATGGGAAGCTCAACTCTAGGCATTTATCAAAATTATTAGCGTAGGCGAGCATTAAGGCATCTTCAAAGGAATTCATTATGATGCCTTTAAGATAGAGTCAAGGAATTTCGACACACTCTACTTCGCATCAAAAATGGCGCCGATAGCCAGTTTGAGGGATGCCTTGTTCTTTTTTAGTTTTTCCTTTAATAAGGATTGTTTAGCTGCCATCCGTCCTTTTTCCTCTTTAGAATCTTTCAGAGTCATTGACAAAAGCTAGGTTCTCGTCAGCTAGAAGTTGGCGGGCCTTCCTCTCCTCTAAGATAATCGATTCTGACTGAGTGAGAGATGCTTTCAATCGCTCTAATTTAGTTGTAGTCTCGCTCTTCTCCGCAGTCAAGGGGGAAACTTGGTTATTCAAGACAGCAACTTCCTTTTGAAGTTTAGATGTTTTGGTAGAAGATTTTTTCATGTAGGGAGAACCAACTTTTGGAAACTTGAAAGAAAAGTACAACATAAGTTGAAATCTCAAAGAAAAATAGAGATAATAATGTTAAGTAATGTTAAATATACCAGGAGTTGTTGTTCAAGAAGGGATTGATAACGACCCTTCATATCTAAAACAAAGGATGGTGGCTGTACTGAAGTGAATGACGGGGAATTTAAGATAAAATGGATCATCTTCATGAAATCATTAGGAGATGTGGATGCTGATGGTCTAGGAAGATTTAATACTTGAGTAGGGATCGAAGTCCCTAAGGCCTTTTACATCTACTCGATTATGCTCGAAGAGCTAGAGACAATGATGCGAGAAAGAGGATCGAACTTAATAGGAGTTTCCTTAGGTAAAACGTAAGGAGCTTCGATGGTCGGACTCTATAAAAATTCCCCAATATTAATAGACTCCTCTTCTTCCAGTATTAGAGAATCAGGAACTTCAACCACTTTAACTCTCTTTGCGGGTGGTTGCACCATATAAGTTTTAATTAGTTTTCTTTTAGCAGCCATCTTTGACTTGACAATGGCCTGAAAAAAGGAAGACGCATGAGAAGTTGAAGAGGGAGGAGCCGGATATCTTGTGGGTTTTCCAACCTAAGAAATAGCTTAAGGGAATTCAAACAGATTATAAGTAGAATAATTTGAGAAAAAAACTAGTAATAGATAACAACGCAACGTTTATAAATTACCACAATGGTCAACATAGATAGGTGACATAGGGAGAAATTTGTAGGATCTACCAGGGAAAGGAAGCGTTTGCTTCGAGATGTGTATTGGATCAGAGAGGATTAGCCGAGGATCCTTTGTTCCATCGGTAATAGGGAGCACTTTGCAAATTTGTGGGGTTTAGCAGTGTTAATCTATTCCCGATTTTACTTGAAGTTGCAATTAAGGACTCCACTGCTCTCTTATTCTCCTCATTTAGTCTTTTAGCAGGAGAAAACCCTGACAAAAATCATAGATCAGTAAAGAAAAGTAACAAGATAGAACGAAATTAATGAAATCTGAGCTTATGTGGGGTAGAGAAAGTCCCGCTAATGTTCGGGAAGCATCTAATAAAGAAGAATTGATTCTTTCAGTCTCTAAACTTGTTCACTCCCTCAGATATCAATTTATTAGGAGGATTTGCCTAAAAGATTTGGTTGTTAAGATTGATGAGCTTGACCAACCGGCGAGGTAATTCAGTGCTTCAGCATTCAAGGAGAGAATGCCAGATTATAGCGCCATCAACTCAAAGGATAAAAGATAGGAGTAGACATTTGGAGATTGCTGAATTGGAGTAATTCGTTGATAAGCTAGGAACCTAGACAAGAATTTCAGAAATGAAAGAAGCCCTCCGTACCATATGTGTACAGTAGTATAAGCAAAGAACCCTTTGGGAAGACTACTGATGGTGTCATTTTCAGTAGGTGGAATGGCTTCCACCCCAATGATCCAAAGTCATTGAGGATTGCATCCACTTCAATTTGAGTGGATATCAAAGAAAGCTTACAAGTAGCTTTAACTTTATTTGAAGGACTCGGGATTATGCTAGGTGAAAACGTTTCAGTCAAAAATTATAGTTTGTTACGAAGCAAACATTCTTTCAACGATTAATAGAAACCTACAACAACAATTTGAACATTAAACAAAATATGAAACTTCAAATTGTTGAAAGAATATTAAAGTAAAAATGAGATTTATTGAGCTTTCGACAAAGTCGAAAGGAAAATAAAAGTTAACACTACACCTCTCAATAATGTCAAAAGCCTAGATGTAAGCGTCTACTGAGCTTTCGGTAGGGTCAAAAGGGAGGGTTGAAGTATATGTCCAAGTGGAACTCTTCAACAATGTTGAAAGCTCAATAAGAACTTTGTTATTAGAAAGGAATAGTTATAACTGTAACCACCCGGAAATTCCGATCCCGAAAATTCCAGATAGTTAGAGGAAAGAAGAAGAGATAGAAGAAAAACAGAAAAGAAACACACAATCTCACATTCGCAGCGGATAAAATATAATATCAATAATATTAATTATACCAAAGAAAACTGTATCAATCAATTTTACATCGATATATCAGAGTTACAACAATCTTATACAACATTTGGACAGATACAATTTAACATGTCTCAGACATATACAATATCATAGAGTAAACTCTCTCCATACGATCCTGCCATCCAGCTCGCCTCCTGAGCTTCAGAACGTCCTTCCTAAAAATCTGTAATACTCGGTCTGACCCGAGCATTACATCAAAGTAACACCCGGGTCAGGCTGGAAACCAGCGTGAGTAAACTTATCTAACAAGGAATATCCCAAAACATACAACGTATATAAACCCGGGTAACTTAATTTACAACTTTACAAGTTGTTATAAACATCACTTATTTCACACATCAATTTCTAAGTATCAAACTTAGATTAAATGGTCCAATTTGGTTAAATCATTCCAAACCAGCTTATTGATTTCACGTATCAATCTATAAAGGATCGAAGTGGTTTCGGGTATTAACTAATACCCGACTCCGGTCTTTTCGGATCCAATGTCATCCTAACTTAAATTATTCTAGTGAAATACAATTCAACTTCAAATACCTGATGTCAAAGTATCTCATCATCAATAGATAACCATATCATCATAGTTTAAATCAACATATCATATCACATAGCAACATGAACTACTTATTAGAGATAACAACTAATCAAAGGGCTTCCAATATCATTATATTATCCCTTAATAAATTTCTCACATTAATTTACCCTTAACCAAATACAGTAATTAGTCTTTAACTACTTCGTTAATTAATTATTAACCATAATTATTAATCACCCTTGATTAATAATATCCCGAATTTAACTACCCTTAATTACTTCATTGAATAAATTAATTACTCCTTAATTACCTCTAATTAATCCCTTGATTTATTATACAAAATAATTTAATCCAAATTACTTTCACACTTCCATCTTCCACTAATGACATCCAGTAATTATCATTAATGACTTCACTATGTAATCATACTTTATCAATTACATTAAGTAATTATCATCAGACCATCAAGTAATTTATAATTAATTAAACTTAATTAATCAATTATAAACTAATCACACTAAACACCATTAATTATATTAAGTAATTAATTGTTTTCACTAAGT
Source organism: Allium cepa (assembly GCA_030765085.1). Classification (NCBI taxonomy): domain Eukaryota; kingdom Viridiplantae; phylum Streptophyta; class Magnoliopsida; order Asparagales; family Amaryllidaceae; genus Allium; species Allium cepa. Next base: position 219,620,432 of record CM060928.1, read on the forward strand.
AATTAAACTTAAATAAACTCCCCAATTGATTATCGTTTAAATAATTAATCTAATTAATTATTTAAATTGATCACATTAAATAATTCTTAGTTAATGACCTTCTTTAACTATTAATTATTCTTTAATTACTTTTCTTAATTTACTTCTAATTATAAATTAATCTAAATTGTTAATTTATAAATTAAATAAATAAAACATTCCTCAGTTATCTTATTCATTTAATCATTTTTCTTAATCCTTAAATTAATTAATTACTCCATAATTAATCAACTTCAAATAAATAAATTAACCAATTTCCTTAATTGATAACTTTAAGTGATTATTCATTAATCACTTCCACTTTAATTACTTCCATGAGTAATTTCCATTAGTTACTTTATTAAGTAATTACACTTAATTAATCCATAATTAAGTGATTATTAAAAATAATAAATAATTAACTAATTATTTAAAATTAATTAAACAATTAATTAATTAACTAATCTTCTTATAATTAAAGAAAATCTTTAATTAAGAAAATCATGAATCTTATTTAATCTCTTACTTATTAACAATTATACTTAATTAAGTATTCTTAAGTTCATATAAATAATATTTTAACCATATTCATCTTCATAAATAAATTATTTGAAATTAATCAAATTTTATTAACCTTAAAAACAAAGTTATCCAATTTGGTTTACATAATTATTTTGGAATTAAAGTATTTAGAAACAAATTTCCATATTTAAACATTTAACTTATCTAACTTCAAACCGATTTATTTACAATATAGATTGTACTTAGTTTTAAACATTACTTAGAAATTTATTTTAAAACTTTGGTCCACTTTTTAAATTCATAACACTCCTTTAAATTAAATTTCAAATTTTTAATTAAGATAATTACTTTTAAAAGAAATTACTTTTAACAATTTATTTAAATAATTTCAATTTACGCTTTTTTTTAAGGATCGATAACTTTGCTTCAAAGGCCATGATTTCATTTATTTGGAAACTCCTTTATAACTTAATACTTTATCTAAATTTACTCAAAAGGTTTTTAATTAGAAACCTATATTGAAAACAGTACCACTAGAAAAACACTACGCTAAAAAAACTCGAGTAAAACACCTAAACTATACAGGCCAGACCCGAAGCACCTAGATACCTTTCCCCCACTTCGAGTCAATTACGGGAAAACGCGAGGAGCTCTTCGAGTTGACTTCAAAACAACGCGGGAAAATCTTCGAATAATCCTTTCTTCCCCAACTTCAACTTCCAGTGTACACATTGTATACACGTGCACCTTGCACCGCACCCACGGGCAGTGAAGTTCGCCGTGACCATCGTCCACGATCATCCAAACACATACAAACACGAAGCTAGACCCAGAATCGAGAATCCATTCACGGATCAAAATTTGATCACCAACTCGAAATACTGCAGAACTTGAACCCAAAAACCCCATTGCCGCCATCAATCTGGACGCCGTTCATCCTCACCGATCCCACCATAGAGACAACACATCCATGATCTTCACCTTCACCAAAAATGAAGGAACTCGATTCATCATTTATGTCGCTAATAACATTACAGTCAAGTCGAACCGAAAATTACTTAAAACCCTAGTTTGTTAAATCTTGATCAAATTAAACATTTGAAAATTTTAATTATATTTTTCCCTAAATCCCTAACATATAAGCTAGCTTCACCCGAAAAATCAAATCGAATTATTAGCTAAATCATCTGCAGTTCACAATAATTCCCAAAATGTTCAAACTAAAAATTCCCTTAATTCATTAAACTAAAAATCATAAAATATGTATCAAAAATCATGATTTCTAACATGTAATCAAACTATACAACCAAAAACAAAAATTAAGAATATAAATTTTTGACATGCAGTAGAGTTTCAATGGGTTTACCCCTTTTAAAAATTATTTGTACATTAAAAATTATTGAAAATATTTTTAAAATTTACTATCTAACATTAACATGAAATTTCATTTAATCATCAAGTTCACATAAGTTTAAGTTGAAAGATCTGGATTTTTGAAACATGAGTCTCGGGCTTTTATCAGACAGGGAACAGAGCAACAACATGTACTGTCATATGTTCACAAAAATTTGCAAATCCAGATAAGATTTGAACTATATAATTTAATTCAGTCCAACATGATCTCATGCACTTAAGTAAACAAGATTAATCTGTCTTTAAAAATATTTACTCACCTGTAGAAGATAACAGAGCCAAGTTTTGAATCCCTGAATCTGCTTTCTGAAATTGGCAACTATGTTTTGCTTAATGGTCTTAATCTGCTTACTGATTTGTTGAACAGGCCTTGCTTGATGATCTGGACTTTATTGTTAATTTACTTGATCTGCTAGTTTAGGGGTTTTTGAACTTAATCATTATTCAAGTTTTGATCTTTGCCTCATTATTTTTTTTTCTTTTCTTTAGACTTCCTTTAATATGATGATAATATTTTCTTAAAAGATAAACAAATGCCACTTGTTAACAATGTACTAAATCTCAACTACAAGTGTTAATTCCAAGAATATAAAGCTTACAAATGTAAGAATCCTTTATTATATATATTTTTATTTATTTTTAATTTAAATGTTTAAATGAAAGCTTCATATTAATTTACAATTTTTCAAATGCTTATCTAAATACATTCATATGAATTTCCTTTTAAAGAAAATATAACCAATTATATATGAAAGCTTATACTTAAAATTTTAAACCCAATATTTTTAAAATGTCGATCTTTTGAATTTAAAATCAAATCAAAGTTCAAATTCAATTTAAATTTAATTCACATATTAAATTTGTAAATAATAATTTTATTTTAAAATATATTTATACCTATATTTAAAAACATCACATTACCATTATTGTTTGAAAGTACCAATTTTGTCGAGTCTAGATAATTTATAAAAGAGATTATTAAATAAATATATCTTTTCCTAGATATGCATAATTCAATTCTTATTATATTTCCAAATTCATTTACACATTCAGATGTCTATTATTATCATAATTTTATCTGCTCGATGATTAAAATGGTTAATTACCTATTTATCAAATGTCCAAAGTCCGGGTTATCAAATTTCTCCCCCCTTTGAAATCTTTTCGTCCTCGAAAAGGAACGAAGCCAAAATTTTACTAAAATGCTTTTATCAGAAAAATCATTCTTTGACCATTATTAAAACACTTTGAAAATATATAATATCATAAAATAGATTTTATGAAAATATTTTTTATAACTCGATGTTTTAACAAGTCCATCCTTGTTCTCACAGAAATTCGGTCATACGTTGATCAGGCGTATGACTGAAAATCTATAAGTACTTAGCGGACCCGTTTGCAACACCTAGTGAAAATACTTGGAAAAATAATTTTATTGAAAATATAGAAATCAGTTTTTGAAAATAGAGGAATTATCTTTAGTGAGGATGATCTGGAAATCATCACCCCTATCCATGGTCGCAGTTAACCCGATGGTTACGTTGTCGTCCCGACAAAATCCACAGATAACTGTAGGCCTCCGCGCCCCTCGATTACACCATGGAACCCGCTACAGATCGCAGTTACAACTGGGGTTACGTAGCTATCACAGCAAAAACCCATATAACTGTAGGCATCAACGCCCTCGAATTTCGCTGCCAAAAGAATGAAACTTCTCCACTCCACTTGACCATAGATCGCAGTCTACCGATGTTGCGTTGCCTTTCCGGAAAAATCAAGTGTAGACCGTTGACACTCATCCTCCACACGATTTTCACTATGGTCCCCACAGTAGATCGCAGTGACATCGAGTTACACTGTCGTCACGGCATAACCCAAATGCCCCTGTAGGCATCAGCGCCCTCGACTTTCGCTACCCAATAATCCTCAGGAACTAGTTTGTTCGGACTCCTTACAGGATCAACTTTAGAACCCCCCCTTGAGGTTCAAGGCAGCACCACCCAGTGGTACTCCTGAGAAGTCCATTCCAAGGGAGCGCCTTTTTTCCCAGAGCCATCATCAAAACATTTTATACTATATATATAGTATCTTTAAATCATACACCTAGTATGATCTCATACAAAGCTCCTTTACACAAAATCGATTATTCCAAAATCGATAATTCTCTAACTAGGCTTTCCAAATTCTCATATTGATTTTACCCAAAAATCAAAAGCCTTTCCAAATCCATAGGTTCCCAAAACCTTTTCCAAAATTCTCATATGATCCTTTATATATATAATCAGATACATAAAATCTTTTAAAACTTTGGATCATTTCAATCTTGTATAAACTCCTTTTATACTTCAAACATTTCCAAAAACCATTTTCTTCTGGCAAAAGATTCATCAAGGGGAGTTTTATCTTATATAACAAAGATATATAACTTTATTTATTCAAAATCAAATATCCAAATTTGATTACTCTTTTCAATATAAATTTCACTCAAATTCGTACGATGTACACATATCATTCGTACGCCATACCAATCTAATCGCTCATTCGATCACATAATATCACTTCCGAACTAGTATCGTCCACCCGACTTCCTAGTGCGGACACAGATCTGGTTTCTTGATCAGAAACCGTCATTCTCCTTACATAGTCATAACTATGATAGAGAATATCCAGAACCAATCAACAATCCATATCCAGGTTCGCCGTTGAAAATCGAGTGAAAAATCCCAACTCGGATCAACTTATTTATCTCGAAATTCTGTGCTCGAATCTGGATCAAATTATTATGCGAATAGAATAATATACATATATCCTACGTATTTAGCTTTATTGGTTATTAGCCAAATCAATTCCATTTCTATTCACATTCACTTTGATTTTCATTCACTTATCACAATTGCTTCAATCCATATGGATTATCACCTCTATTCTTATCTCGATTGGGTATTTAACCAATAACAGTTTAAACACTGTCCAGTTTAAATTTAGAAAATAGCTTGAAAAGTTAAAAATAGATAAGTACTTGGAAAATAATTACTAGTTTGTAAAATAGGTGTAAAATATTTAGAAAATAGTTAAAATAATTATAGAAATTTTAGATAATTGCAAAATAATAGTAAGATAATAATTAGTTTATAAAACAGTTGGAAAATTGTTAAACAGTTTCAAAAATAATTGTAAAACAAATATAAGATAGTTTGGCTTTTAAAAGAAAAGTTGTTTCTATTATGAATAGCTTGGAAAATAAGTTTATATTAAAACAATTTATATTAAAAATAGTCCAGAGTCAAAACTGTTCAATTCCCAATCAATTCAATTTAAATTCCACTTTCATTTAAATTGACTCAACTCCAATTTAAATAACTTCAATTTCTATTGAAATTGATTCAACCCCAATTCGAGTTGAATTAATTTAAGTTTCTTTTCAAATTTAACTTTATTCAACCTTGATCTCAAATTCTACTAATTCAAATAAATTTTAATTTAACTAGTTCCAATTTCAATTCATTTCTACTCCAGTTTGAACTAATTCCAATTTCAAACTTCATTTCCAAATCAAGTTGAATTATTCTTGATTTCTTTCCAAATTCAATTCAAATTCCATTTGAATCTTATACTCATACATCTTCAATCACACTTTTAATTACTTCAAATCAAATTCAATTTGAACTAATTCAAATTTCAAAATTCAAACCATCTCTCATTCATTTAAACAATTCTAATTCACAACTTAAAGATTTTTAACAACAATAGGATGATATTATCTAATTATTTCAAAACATCTATCCATTTTCAATTTTCGGATCTCAAACCCAATTTGAGATCACTCAAACTCCCTAATTCAAATCAACCATTTAACTTTCCAGGTTAAATCTTAATTCATCTTAAAATTTACAAATCAGGTTGAACATCCCAACATATTTAACCTTTCCCAAGTTAAACTCAATTCACTTAATCCAGTCAACCTTACCCAGTTTTAACTTCCATTTCAAATTCTAAACTTCACGTTAATAATCTTCCCACTTATTAAGTTCAATCACTTATCACTTTTGGGTATTACATCTCATTCCCAATTTAAAACTCACCTTTAGAGTTTATTTCAAACCACCTTTGATATTATGTATATCCACATATATACATATTAATTTCTTTTACATACCAAGTTATACTTTAAATTTTTTTTAACCACCTTTGGTTTTAATTCAAAACAAATTTCCTTTAATTTTCCAAATAACTCTTGTTTGAAATAAGACCATTTCATTCAATTGCATTAAATAATATTATTTACTATTTCTTTAAATTAAGTACGTCATTAATTAATCACATTCGACAATTAACTTATTTCTTAATTATCTTCATTAAGTAATTGTCCCTTAAATTACTTACCTCCAGTTACTTCATTAAGTAACTCCCTCTTTATTTATCATTTCCAATTATTATACATTAATTAATCTCATTAAATAAAGTTTAATTAATTACATAAATTAATTGATTATCCTGAACCCTTTCCCAATTTCAAGATTTAATTTCACTTTTTTTTTAATCCATTTCAAACTTGTCTTTAATTTAATTTCAATTTGGTTGTAATTCTATTACAACTTAATTCTTCCTATTACTTTTAGTTTAATTAGTACTACAACCAATTTCCTTAATATAATAGATAATCTCTTTCTTATATAAGATTCATTTACTTTTGAAATCATTTAAAAACATTTATATAAGAAAATAACAAGTACGCTCTCATACACACACACACACACACACACTCAACTCATTCTAGGGTACCACTTACCCTATCCTTAATGAGTATACCCACTAGAGCCAAGGTTCTCGCTTAAACTTCAGCTCTGATACCAAATGTAACGACCCGGAAATTCTGATCCCGAAAATTCTAGATAGTTAGAGGAAAGAAGAAGAGATAGAAGAAAAACAGAAAAGAAACACACAATCTCACATTCGCAGCGGATAAAATATAATATCATTAATATTAATTATACCAAAGAAAACTGTATCAATCAATTTTACATCGATATATCAGAGTTACAACAATCTTATACAACATTTGGACAGATACAATTTAACATGTCTCAGACATATACAATATCATAGAGTAAACTCTCTCCATATGATCCTGCCATCTAGCTCGCCTCCTAAGCTTCAGAACGTCCTTCCTGAAAATCTGTAATACTCGGTCTGACCCGAGCATTACATCAAAGTAACACCCGGGTCAGGCTGGAAACCAGCGTGAGTAAACTTATCTAACACGGAATATCCCAAAACATACAACGTATATAAACCCGGGTAACTTAATTTACAACTTTACAAGTTGTTATAGACATCACTTATTTCACACATCAATTTCTAAGTATCAAACTTAGATTAAATGGTCCAATTTGCTTAAATCTTTCCAAACCAGCTTATTGATTTCACGTATCAATTTATAAAGGATCGAAGTGGTTTCGGGTATTAACTAATACCCGACTCCGGTCTCTTCGGATCCAATGTCATCCTAACTTAAATTATTCTAGTGAAATACAATTCAACTTCAAATACCTGATGTCAAAGTATCTCATCATCAATAGATAACCATATCATCATAGTTTAAATCAACATATCATATCACATAGCAACATGAACTACTTATTAGAGATAACAACTAATCAAAGGGCTTCCAATATCATTATATTATCCCTTAATAAATTTCTCACATTAATTTACCCTTAACCAAATACAGTAATTAATCTTTAATTACTTCGTTAGTTAATTATTAACCATAATTATTAATCACCCTTGATTAATAATATCCCGAATTTAATTACCCTTAATTACTTCATTGAATAAATTAATTACTCCTTAATTACCTCTAATTAATCCCTTGATTTATTATACAAAATAATTTAATCCAAATTACTTTCACACTTCCATCTTCCACTAATGACATCCAGTAATTATCATTAATTACTTCACTATGTAATCATACTTTATCAATTACATTAAGTAATTATCATCAGACCATCAAGTAATTTATAATTAGTTAAACTTAATCAATCAATTATAAACTAATCACACTAAACACCATTAATTATATTAAGTAATTAATTGTTTTCACTAAGTAATTAATCTTAAATAAACTCCCCAATTGATTATCGTTTAATTAATTAATCTAATTAATTATTTAAATTGATCACATTAAATAATTCTTAGTTAATGACCTTCTTTAACTATTAATCATTCTTTAATTACTTTTCTTAATTTACTTCTAATTATAAATTAATCTAAATTGTTAATTTATAAATTAAATAAATAAAACATTCCTCAGTTATCTTATTCATTTAATCATTTTTCTTAATCCTTAAATTAATTAATTACTCCATAATTAATCAACTTCAAATAAATAAATTAACCAATTTCCTTAATTGATAACTTTAAGTGATTATTCATTAATCACTTCCACTTTAATTACTTCCATGAGTAATTTTCATTAATTTCTTTATTAAGTAATTACACTTAATTAATCCATAATTAAGTGATTATTAAAACTAATAAATAATTAACTAATTATTTAAAATTAATTAAAAAATTAATTAATTAACTAATCTTCTTATAATTAAAGAAAATCTTTAATTAAGAAAATCATGAATCTTATTTAATCTCTTACTTATTAACAATTATACTTAATTAAGTATTCTTAAGTTCATATAAATAATATTTTAACCATATTCATCTTCATAAATAAATTATTTGAAATTAATCAAATTTTATTAACCTTAAAAACAAAGTTATCCAATTTGGTTTACATAATTATAATTTATTTTTGGAAATAAAATATTTAGAAACAAATTTCCAAATTCAAACATTTAACTTATCTAACTTCAAACCTATTTATTTACAACATAGATTGAACTTAGTTTTAAACATTACCTAGAAATTTATTTTAAAAATTTGGTCCACTTTTTAAATTCAAAACACTCCTTTAAATTAAATTTCAAATTTTTAATTAAGATAATTACTTTTAAAAGAAATTACTTTTAACAATTTATTTAAATAATTTCAATTTACGCTTTTTTTTAAGGATCGATAACTTTGCTTCAAAGGACCATGATTTCATTTATTTGGAAACTCCTTTATAACTTAATACTTTATCTAAATTTACTCAAAAAGTTTTAAATTAGAAACCTATATTAAAAACAGTACCACCAGAAAAACACTACGCTAAAAAAAACTCGAGTAAAACACCTAAACTATACAGGCCAGACTCGAAGCACCCAGATACCTTTCCCCCACTTCGAGTCAATTACAGGAAAACGTGAGGAGCTCTTCGAGTTGACTTCAAAACAACGCGGGAAAATCTTCGAATAATCCTTTCTTCCCCAACTTCAACTTCCAGTGTACACACTGTATACATATGCACCTTGCACCGCACCCATGGCCAGTGAAGTTTGCCGTGACCATCGTCCACGATCATCCAAACACATACAAACACGAAGCTAGATCCAGAATCGAGAATCCATTCACGGATCAAAATTTGATCACCAACTCGAAATACTGCAGAACTCAAACCCAAAAACCCTATTGCCGCCATCAATCTGGATGTCGTTCATCCTCACCGATCCCACCATAGAGACAACACATCCATGATCTTCATCTTCACCAAAAATGAAGGAACTCGATTCATCATTTATGTCGCTAATGACATTACAGTCAAGTCGAACCGAAAATTACTTAAAACCCTAGTTTGTTAAATCTCGATCAAATTAAACATTTGAAAATTTTAATTATATTTTTCCCTATATCCCTAACATATAAGCTAGCTTCACCCGAAAAATCACATCGAATTATTAGCTAAATCATCTACAGTTCACAATAATTCCCAAAATGTTCAAACTAAAAATTCCCTTAATTCCTTAAACTAAAAATCATAAAATATGTATCAAAAATCATGATTTCTAACATGTAATCAAACTATACAACCAAAAATAAAAATTAAGAATATAAATTTTCGACATGCAGTAGAGTTTCACTGGGTTTACCCCTTTTAAAAATTATTTGTACACTAAAAATTATTGAAAATATTTTTAAAATTTGCTATCTAACATTAACATGAAATTTCATTTAATCATCAAGTTCAAATAAGTTTTAAGTTGAAAGATCTGGATTTTTGAAACATGAGTCTCAGCTTTTATCAAACAGGGAACAGAGCAACAACATGTACTGCCATATGTTCACAAAGATTTGCAAATCCAGATAAGATTTGAACTATATAATTTAATTCAATCCAACATGATCACATGCATTTAAGTAAACAAGATTAATCTGTCTTTAAAAATATTTACTCACCTGTAGAAGATAACAGAGCCAAGTTTTGAATCCCTGAATCTGCTTTCTGAAATTGGAAACTATGTTTTGCTTAATGGTCTTAATCTGCTTACTGATTTGTTGAACAGGCCTTGCTTGATGATCTGGACTTTATTGTTAATTTACTTGATCTGCTAGTTTAGGGGTTTTTGAACTTAATCATTATTCAAGTTTTGATCTTTGCCTCATTATTTATTTATTTTTCTTTTTCTTTACCCTTCCTTCAATATGATGATAATATTTTCTTAAAAGATAAACAAATGCCACTTGTTAACAATGTACTAAATCTCAACTACAATTGTTAATTCCAAGAATATAAGGCTTACAAATGTAAGAATCCTTTATTATATATATATATTTATTTATTTTTAATTTAAATGTTTAAATGAAAGCTTCATATTAATTTACAATTTTTCAAATGCTTATCTAAATACATTCATATGAATTTCCTTTTAAAGAAAATATAATCAATTATATATGAAAGCTTATACTTAAAAAATTTTAAACCCAATATTTTTAAAATGTCTATCTTTTGAATTTAAAATCAAATCGAATTTCAAATTCAATTTAAATTTAATTCACATATTAAATTTGTAAATAATAATTCTATTTTAAAATATATTTATACCTATATTTAAAAACATCACATTACCATTATTGTTTGAAAGTACCAATTTTGTCGAGTCTAAATAATTTATAAAGGAGATTATTAAATAAATATATCTTTTCCCAGATATGCATAATTCAATTCTTATTATATTTCCAAATTCATTTACACATTCAGATGTCTATTATTATCATAATTTTATCTGTTCGATGATTAAAATGGTTAATTACCTATTTATCAGATGTCCAAAGTCCGGGTTATCACAAAAACCAACAAAAAAATTTGAACAAAGTATACACTACCAATATTCAATAAACAAAAGGAAAGACCCTTCGACACTGTCGAAACCTACAATCTCAGTTCTAGTAATGAACATGAATGTTGTCGAAACCATGTATACCAATTAGGTCGAAAGGTTTTAAGTTGAAGTTGCATTGCTAAAAAAATAAAAGGACTTGAAATGTTTCGACAATATTGGAGAAAGTTGATTATAGAATATTCCGACTCATTAGTTAAAGAAGGTTTTGATGGAATCGAAAGGAATGCATGGTTTGAATTCCTACTAACATCTAAATTTCAATCAATACAACGGGTTTTGACCAAGTCGAAACATTTAGCTTGATTTATGAATTTTACATAGTATGCTTTCCTTAGCCCAGTTTATAAAATATATCTATCTCTAACTTAAACGGATTTAAAACAAATTTATATGAATGGTTGTGAAACCCATGGGACAAAATCTATGCTTTCAAAAATGTGAGTTACGATGCAATAACCCACATTTGTGAAAGGTATTAGAGCCGAAAGCATAAAATTGCCATCGAAGAGGTCGGTTTCATATGAACTAAATAACCTTTTGACAAGGTTAATATAATAAGGCGTTAGATTACCTTTTGACCCCATCGAAAGGGGCTAAAAAATGAAAACAGTAAATTACCGACTCAATCCCTTTTGAAGGGGTAGAAATGTAAAATTCTAGCGCTAAATTTTTGGTTGTACTTCTCAAAACTTCTCGGTGAAGTTAACCAAAGATTCCTTCTTCCCAAACTCGATTTCGCCCTAGAACTTAAAAACCGTTAAACAAATGATTTTGAGCGAGAATCAAAAACTTAAAATATTAAAACCTTTGATGTAAAGGAAATTCTTTCTTAAAAAAATGATAACAATAGAATTTGAATCGGGTGAGGATAAAATGAAAATTAACACAAAGAAGAAAATCGAGTTAAACCATGAAACTGAATCAAAGAATAGAATGCTTTCGGGTAAATTAAAACTTAAAACCTAAAACTTAAACGGTTCCACGTAAATCAAATTAGAAAATCTAAATCTCGATTGTAAAAGTTTGAGAAGCTGAAATCCATCGAAAATAATAGAGAAAAAGATATTTGAAAAGAGAAATATTTTCGACTTACTTTAGCGCTTGGTTCTTCTTTGATTGAGAAAAGATAATTGGAGGTTTGAGAATTTTTACTTCTGCTCGAAGTTTGTTTCAATAACAGATGAGTGAAAGAGAAGAAGATAAATAGTGGCTTATAAGAAAAGTCTCCAGAAAAGAAGCCCGCCCGATCAAGTTTAAATGAACGGCCCAAATCCACGCTGGAATGTGAAAAGGCAGGAAACATTGAAGGTTTCGAGATGATTGACTTGAAAAGTTAAAGGCATCCCTTCACAAGGGGAGGTGGCAAGTGTTACCACTAAATATCCCTTCGACCATGTCGAAAGCCTATTGAGTAGAAGGTAAAGAAGAACAAGAGAGAAAAGCACCAGCAAGGCCATTTGAAGGTGTCGAAGGGATGCAACAGCTAAAGACTGGAAGTAGTAGAACCTTTCGTAGTGGTCAAAAGGGTCAAAAGCACGTTTCGGCTTTAATAAAAACCTTTTCGAAGTAGGTGCTTCAGTCAGTTTAAAAACCTTTCAAAGGAGTTAAAGCAACACCTTTTAAAGAAATGCATAACAACCTTTCATCCTGCGCCAAAGCTTTCGGGTCTAAAGGTTCTGCCTTCACTCAAGTCACTCAGAAGCACGTCTTGGTTGAAATAACCCTTTTAGAAGCAAATTCAAGCCTTTCGAAATGGTCGAAGCCTTTGATTTCCAATTAATGTTCCACATCAATTCAATAGCATATGTTTGGAAGCTACAAACCACATCGAAACCATCACCAGTTCAATACCTTCAAAGCCTATGGAAATAACCGTTGATAGAGCCGAAAGCACTTACAAAGCAACGTAAAGAAGAGAAGGTGCAACTGCCCTTTTTCGATGAAGACAGAAGCATTCGAGTCCATTCAAAAGCATTGGAAAGGGGAGCGCAAGTACCGAAGAAGTCAAAAGGCATTTGAAGTCACCTTTCGACTAGGTCGAAAGCACTGGGTCGAAAGGTCGAAAGGTGCCAACCCGCATCTATAAATAAGACCCAAGGGGTCTAGTTTTAGGATGGAATCTCGACAATCTACTCTTGTATTTTCTTAATTCTTTAAAATCATAAACTCTAAATTGAATTAGGGAAAGTTGTTCAATAAAGGCTTTGTTGATATTATAAATTACTTAGTTTTTCCAAATGTATTATTAGTTCTAACACTATTTTCCAAGTGTCAACTCCACTGGAAGGCATCTTCCGACTTGATTGAAACTCCAACAACTTCAAGTAATCCTAATCCATAACTCTAAAATGTCTTTCAATGGACCTTTACCTTCTAGTGGGTTGACACCTTGACCCAAGCTAGTTTTTCCTTTAATTCAAAGTGGAAACAAAGTCACTTAGAGTCTAGCTATCTATAGGGTCGAAACCATTCAGGACAAACCATACCCTTGAACCTTAGGCCATCTTTTAGGCCATCAAAACTAAATAAACAAAATTTAATTTCTTTGAAAACATCTTAATTAAATCCTTGATTTATTCAAACTTAAGTCAACGTCATAAATTTGAAAACATGGTTAAAATTGTTTAAAAGTTTGAAATTTTTTAAAGTAAAAACTATTTCGTATATGGATCTCGAGACTCGCTTCGAGTCAGGCGTGAGGGCTTTTCTTGTTTGCTTTGGGTTATAACAAAAATCAACCCGAGCGCTAAGATTTTTCAACCTAAAAATTTTCTAAGTATTTTCGACCCGGCGCAGTACAGAATTTACTCGAAACCAAACTCGAGTCACAACATGATTATCCCGAAGCCTTCTTCGAGTCGAACCCTGCTCCTTCATTTTACCAACTACTGACACCATCAATTCGTCATGCACATGCACAACTAGAATTGCCACCTCCGGTCGAAGCTCCAGCCTCCATCGAGTCGACGATCATCCCACCAAACATTCACACCACCCAGAAAGCCATAATGTCAGTGAATTTGCAAAAGAGTCATTTGACTCAAAACTGGGTCAAAGCTCGACCCACAAATCCACCTCGCTCTGACGCCAAAGATCACCAGATGTAATGCGCCTCCGTCACTAGCTTGCTCTGTCGACCATGCACCTCCTCTAAACGATCTCTTCTAGTCCGATGCAGCCTAGACCACGAAATTGGTCAAATCTCGATTAATGCAGAAGCATGACCTAAATCCCTAGTTTGATCTCGACAACCCTCCTCAACTAATTATAAAATCGATGAGCATTTTTCCATTAATCCCTGAGTCTTCCTCCATCTTCACGAGCAACCCCGACCCCAGCCATCGCATCGATGATCGACAATGGCCACAAACCCCAAAATTGACCATTCCAGCTTATCTCAGTGAATACTGATTTAAAAATTATGAATTTACTTTCAAAAATCATTAATTTTGATAAGCTTTCAGATAGTATACTTGAAATTAAGGTTTATAACATTTGGATTTCTACTTGTTTTGAATTGTAACTGTATTTTCAAATTTTTCAAAGAAACTTTAGTTCATTTTGCTTGAATTCATTTTTACAATTTAAGACATGTCAAAACAAACAACTTTTGTTTGAATTCTGAGATCAAACAAGGATCAGAGTTAGGGGAGTTGGATTTTGTACAGGATTATAAATTTCTGTAACCTGGAACAGAGATGATTCAAACTTAAACTAATGGGCACAGGCAAAGATGTGCACATATTCATGGATTTTATGCATACAACAATGTTCAACTTGTTTAAATCCTATATTCAAATAACACATCGAACATCAGAGCTTAGGAAAGTTCACTCACCTGAAAAGATTTCTTGAAACAAAGAGCACTTTAATTTGTCTTTGAAAACCTGCAGTTTAATTTTTTTTTTGAACGAAATGTAATGAATATGGATGTATAAATAAAGGAAGCAGTTTTTTATAAAGATAGGTAATATCTGGTGCAAGATTTCTTTAGGTCGGAATTTTATTTGCTTGCCTACAATTTTTGACCAGACAAAATTTCTTTTTGGTGGCTAAGCAAAGTTTATTTCGACCTGAGAAGATAGCATTAAATGCTTATGCTTCCTTCTTTATTTACATGTAATCTTTTTTTCTCTTTGTAAGTACATTTTTTGTCGATTTTTTTTATCTTGCATACATTTTGTTTTATTGTTTCCTGGTTTGTATAATATTCACACACACTTGTATTGGTTTGCTTTGCTTATATAAAATACATAGCAACATGCATTTTTATCTTGTTTTATTTTTTCTTTATTAATATTATTTATTTAAAGCTTAAACTACCAAACACTTTATTTATATCCACATATTTTTGTAATACTTAATATTAATAATATTTTGTTTTGTTTTGAAAATTTCCAAATTAAATAAAAAAGTTTAAATAAGTTACCGAATTTAATTTAAAAAATTTGGGATGTTACAAATATCCCGCCTTATGAAAATTTCGTCCTCGAAATTTGAAAGAAAAGGAAATGCAAACAAAGAATATACGAATTCAGAAAAGAATAGAGAAATGGCTTTCCAATTTAAGCCGAGATATCCACTCTGCAATTGGGATATGATTTCTGCATGTTATCCTCGGTTTCCTAAGTGCAGTCCTTTGGATCACCAAACCATTGCACTTTAACCAGTTTTACAACTTTGTTTCTCAATCGCTTTTCATCACGATCCACAATCTTTATTGGTTCCCTTTTTACTGCCAAGTTGGGAGTGATCTCAAGATCTTGTTGAGCTGCCTCCTCAATAATACTATCTGGGTCGTGCACAAATTTTCGGAGGTTAGAAATGCGAAACACATTGTGCATGCCATATAACCAGCTGGGTAGCTGCACTCGATATGCTAGAGGACCGATCCTCTCCAGAATAGGAAAAGGACCAATATAACGCAGTGCTAGCTTTCCAGTTTTCCCAAACCTTAATACACCCGGCATCGGAGACACTTTCATAAATACAGAATCTCCAATTTGAATTCCAAATCTCTTCTTCGGCGATCATAATAACTCTTGTGACGACTTTGAGCAGTTATTAATTTCTTTCGAATAAAATCAACTTTCTTCGTGGCTTCTTTAATCATATCTGGTCCAAGGACGAGTCTATCACCTGATTCGATCCAGCATGTAGGTGATCGACACGGACGACCATATAAAGCCGCATAAGGAGCATTTCAATACTGGCTTGATAGCTATTGTTACAAGAGAACTCGACCAGATGTAAATGGCCCTCCCAAGAACCACCAAAATCAAGTATACAAGCACGCAATAGGTCTTCTAAAATTCGGTTTATCCTTTCTGTCTGCCCATCAGACTGTGAGTGATAAGCAGTGCTGAAATTCATTTTTTTTCCCAATGCGGCTTGGAATGCCTCCCAAAATCTACTAGTGAAGATTGGATCACGATCACTCACTATGCTGCTAGGAATACCATGGAGACGAACAATTTCCTTTATATATAGCTCTGCTAAGCTTGTTGCAGTCCGAGTGGAGTTCACTGGGATGAAGTGAGCAGTTTTGGTTAGACGGTCCACTATAACCCAAATTGCTTCATTTCCCTTCTTGGTTCGTGGCAATCCGTCGATGAAATCCAAGGATACCTGATCCCATTTCCATTTCGGTACTTCCAAAGGCTGAAGTAAACCAGCCACTTTCTTTTGATCGCTTTTGATTTGTGACAAATAGCACAGCGACTCACATATATAGATATGTCTCTTTTCATTGTCTTCCACCAAAATGTTCTTTTGATACCATGATACATTTTATTGACTCCTAGATAGATGCAAAGTTTTGACTTGTGGCATTCGTCCAAAACTTCAGGTTTCAGCTCCGGAATGTTTGGGACATAAATTATTCCTTTCAATCTTATAACTTTATTGTCATCGACCTCAAAACTAGTATTTTCACCACGACGCATTTTCTCATAAATTTGGTGAAGAAACTCATCTTATTTTTGATGGCTGGCGACTTTCTCAAGAAGTGTAGGAGTAACGACAAGATAAGCGAGAATGGCATGCTTTCTACTCAAAGCATCGGCAACTACATTGGCTTTTCCGGGTGTACACAGAATATCTAGGTCATAGGATGCCAGAAATTCCAAACAACGTTGTTGTCGCAGATTCAAATCTTTCTGGATGAAGAGAAACTTTAAAGATTTGTGGTCGTTGAATAATTCAAAATTTTCACCTAAACAAGAAAAATTTATTAAGTATAAATTAAGTTAAGTTGAACTTTAAAGTTTTCTTTTAGAAAAGCTGAAGGAGATTCTTACGCAGAAGATAATGTCGCCAGATTTTTAAGACGAAAATAACAGCCTAAAGCTCCAAATCATGTGTTGGGTAGTTTCTTTCATGTGGACGTAATTGTCTACTCGCATAGGCGATTACCTTCCCATTCTGCATTAATACTGCACCTACCACATCACCACAAGCGTCAGTATAGACAGATAAGCCTTGGTTCCCGTTAATGATAGCGAGAACATGAGCAATAGTTAATCTCCTTTTCAATTCCTGAAAAACTTCATCACATTTTGGAGTCTAATTGAATTTGGCATTCTTCATTGTTAGCTTGGGTAATGGGCTAGTAATCTTAGAAAAGTCCTGAACAAACTTCCGGTAATAGCCTGCTAAACCAAAAAAACTTCAAACTTCTTTTGGAGTTGTGGGTCGCTTCCCGTCAAGAATAGCGGAAATTTTGCTCGGATCAACAGAAATCCCTTCTTCATTAACAACATGGCCAAGGAATCTGACTTCTTTGAACCAAAAGTGACATTTCGAAAATTTAGCGAATAAGATGTTCCTTCTCAAAATTTTCAAAACAATTCTGAGATGTTCAGCATGCTCCTCTTTGGTTTTGGAGTAAATTAGGATATCATCAATAAATACAAGAACAAATTTATTCAGCACCTCCCGAAATACACGTGTCATCGAATCTACGAAGTATGCGGGGGCGTTGGTTAGTCCAAAAGGCATGACTAACCACTCGTAGAACACATCCGGACCCCTAAAAGTAGTTAGATGAACATAATCTTCGGCAATTCGCAACTGATGGAATCCCCAGGATAGATCCATCTTAGAAAAGAATCGTGCACCATGAAGTTGATCGAATAAGTCGTCGATCCTGGGTAAAGGAAAATTGTTCTTGAGAGTTTGCTTATTGAGGTCGCGATAGTCGACACACAATCTCAAAGACCCATTAGATTTAGCCACAAATTCTACCACTGAGGCCCATTCAGAAACACTAGGACGAATCAATCCCTTTTTTAGCAAATCACCAGTTTGCTTGACTAGTTCAATTCTTTCCCGTGGTGCCATCCTGCGACTAGCATGAACAACAGGACGGGCATTCAGAATTAAATCAATTCTGAATTTTATTTCTCTGTATGGTGGTAAAGATTCTACTTCTTTGAATACATCGAGAAAATGCTGGACAACAGGAATGGACTCTAGACTAGGTTCTGGATATCCCAAAGTATACATTAATTTATCCCTTTTTGGACTAGGATTTTCATAAGAAATTTCAACGGAATCTCCAAGTTTTGTTTTAACTAAAATCGTTCGGTTGTTGCAATCTAACTTGGCTTCATATCTCGATAACCAATTCATCCCGAGTAGATTTTCAAATTCATTGAAGTCGAGAACATAAAGGTTAATATGAAATTTATGGCCAGAATAAG
Source organism: Allium cepa (assembly GCA_030765085.1). NCBI lineage: Eukaryota > Viridiplantae > Streptophyta > Magnoliopsida > Asparagales > Amaryllidaceae > Allium > Allium cepa. The sequence continues at coordinate 219,639,366 of CM060928.1, forward strand.
AGATAGGCACTCTCCTACAATATAAACAAATATTTGCAGAACCACCCACTGGATTTTTCACATAAATAGGTTCATCGACAAACTTGAGTTTAAGTTTTAGTTCATCTACGATCTGTTGGTAGATAAAGCTATGTGAAGCTCCCGTGTCAAATAAAACTCTAACAACTCTTCCACCAACAATAAGATTACCCTCCAAAACTTCCTTTCCTTCATTCACCTTTGAAGTTGAGGGGATATCTTTTATTGCGCATACTTTTGCTATTTGTGCTTGTTTCTTTTTCGGGCAATTCTTAACTCCATGACCAGGCTGATGAAAACAATAGAATTACTTGGATCTTCGATTTATCTTTACTAGTTGATCTTTCTTAATTTGTTTCTTTGGCTTCTCACAATCATTTACTAAATGGTCATTCTCCTGACAATTATAACAAGTAACATTTCTGGCTGGATTCTTTTGATTACTCTTCTTCTTCTCCTTGCCTTGAACAGGCCTCTTTCCTTCGAATTTCCTTTTCTTCCTATCCGAACTACTCGAACTCCCCTTCTCTTCCGGAACTTTCTACATATCTAGAGTAGCATATCGATAACCCCTATCAATCAAATCTGAAAAAGATTCTTTAATGTGGGCTGTCATCCTCTCGTGATACACCTTATTCATTCCCCGAACGAATCTTTCATTTTTCTTCAAGGCTGCACTCACTAGCTCCGGACCGAATCGAGACAATTCATTGAATTTATTCAAGTACTCCTCAAATGATAGACTTCCTTGCTTCAAATCTAGGAACTCCTGGTACATTTGAGTGATACCGGCACATGGAACGTATCGCAGCTCAAACACTTCTTTAAATCACCTCCAAGTAAACTTATCTTCTGACTCATCCACAGTAACTGTCTCCCACCGAGCTGATGCTTCCTATTGGAGTTGCCAAGAAGCTATTGGTCGCTTTTGATCGTCTTCCAACTTCAACCCCCTGGAAATTCTTTCACAGGATCGGATCCAAGCTTGGACTTCTACAACAGATTCCTTGCCAGTAAATGGCTTTCCACCAAGTCTTGAGAAGCTTTTATATAGATCATCCAGATTCGGTTGAGATTGAGCAGGCACAGTTGCAGTTGCAGGGACTTGACCAGTTGCAGTTGTATTTCCCCGTTCCCTACCTTGTCCTTTTCTTCCACTCATTCTTACTATCGGTAAATAGCAAGAAAACTTGATTTAGGCATACGGACAAGATATCTTAGGAAACATTAACAATTTAAAAGGAATAGACCAAGAGGATTAGGGTTTCGGTCTTTCAGTTTATACTCATTCTAGGGTATACTTCACCCTATCTCTAATGAGCCATCTAATGTGTTATACTCCGTAGCTAAAGTTCTTACTCAACCTTCAGGTCTGATACCACTTTGTCACGATCCGAAATCCAATGTTCGAAAATTGACACTAAATACCTCACTTGTATTTGACTGCAAAAGATTCAAACATCGAACTCCAGTCAGATGGAGCTTATAACAACATTAGATGAATATAAACAGCGGAAACAAAATGAATATCATATATCAACACAGATATAAAATGATACAATATCCAATACAACATCTAACCCAAATATCAGAGTGATACAAATATGATACGACAATGATACGACAACAGAAACTTCAACGGGTTTCCAACATACTTCAACTTCGACAAGGTCTTCAAATAATCCAAAACTTCAAAAAAAATTCCAAATCCAAAGTTTCCAGAAGGCTTCAAATCCAATCTAGCTCCAAAACACGGATAACCTGCTTCTAGGCTGCCTTTGTGGAAAATTATGGGCACCTAGAGTTTAGGAAAGGAACACTAAACTCCGGGTTAGTCATAGGACTGGTATGAGTAAACAAAAACAGTTGTTGAAATAAAACAGTTCATTTTTATCAAAAGCAAAACAAAAGAATTTGAAAGAAATCCGCAATGCTTTTTGAAAATGAAACTGCTATAAGGCCTCCTACCACACACACAATGCAAGCGCAAACTTGGAGGAGATTTCTCCTTATGACAGTCAAAAATGCTTAATACGAGAAAACTCTTTTAAATATTATTATTAGTGCGTAGTGTGAAAACATTTTTGAAAATATAATATTAATCTTAGCCAGTATACGTACCATTATAGTATCCCTACTATAGCTACCACCTGAGGCGGCATGTTATACAATTTAAAACCGTATTGGGCTCGTATTGTTTTATTTGGATTTCCAACAAATGGTCGGGCAAAGGAACTTCCCACATAAAATGGAATGCCTCTAGAGGGACGTCCCCGAGAACCTAACCGGATCTCTGCTACACAAGGCCGGGTTACCTCTGTGACTAGGTAACAACTGACATGAGTATGCCACCTCTCAGTCGTTACCAACCTTTATCCGAAGTGCTTCTCAATCGACAACCATAAAGCAATAAGTTTGCAGCAACCACAAAGTAAGTATCTGGGCTCCATACCATGATACCACTTATAATCCAGAAGGAAAAATGGACATACCCTCAAAGGGAGCTACCCCCAAATAACCATGCTGCCACGATTCCTGTTTCGACCATAACCGGGTTGTGAGGTTCGACGAAGTCTCGACCATAAAGCTACGCTTTTTCACAAAGCCATGCTTCGATCAACAAATGATCAGCAGTAGTACTCAGCATGCCACACTACCAAATTGGGAGTATATCACTAATAACCTTAAACTACATAACCTCTGAGCTCGTACGTCTCACAGAAGGGTGTTAAGCTAAGAGAATAAATTCTCCGCCACCAATAGATATGTATTTGAAAGAAATCGGCTTTATATCTCAAATTTTAATGTCATACATACAACCATACAAGTCTGTTCCGTGTTCGAATAGAACCGAAGGCACTTCCAAAGAAGCCCTTGCAATCGTGGTATCCACAATCCTGATCGGACTTCCCATCACTTAGGGAATCTCTATACCGTAACTACTCGGTGCAGAGACAATCGATAGGTTATCCTACCATTTTCGAAGACGCTCGGTCTTCAACACCATCTTCAATTGTCATCCATTTCATCATATCACATATTCGGAATGGGTTATATGACACAAAGGTCCTCTCCCGGCTAAACCGAATAGTGAGCATTTAATTTAAAAATATGTGGATGTATCAATCACATAGATTCATATTCAGGGTTCGATGTGGGTTTCTGATAACCAACTAGAATCTGACTCCCTGTCGCATCGAAATTCAAACACCGTTTTATGGAAAAAGTGGGTTTTCATAATCACACAGAAGTAAATTCATCACAGAAATCACAGTTCAGCACAAAGCATTATTACATAGCATCACATCACATAATAGGAATATCAATCCACACACAGCATTCAAGAATAATAAAACATCTTCAATTGAGATGAATAACTCATGTGGATTTAAATTTATTAACTGCTTAGTTAAATTCATTAGAAATCTTTAATCAATGATTAATTAATTACTATTGATTAAGTCTTAGTCACCTTCATTTATTAATCATTCCTTGATTAATTGTCTTAATTTATTAATTTCAAACTAACTAACCTCAATCATTAATTTATTAAATCTTAATTATCAATTAATTTAAACTTTAATATTAAATAATTAACTAAGTAACTATTTCTTAAGAAATTATATTAACAAAATCATTAGTCGTTTTAATAAACCAAAAGATAATTTAAATTACTTTGATTGTCTTTTTAAACCTTGTTCAATAAATCACCTTTTCATATTAGATACTTTAAAAGGTTAAGATTTAGTTTTAAACAACGTTTTATCTAAATTTTCTTTTAAATTACATTATTCATTGAGTATATTGTATCAAAACTAAATAAACAAAATTTAATTTCTTTGAAAACATCTTACTTAAATCCTTGATTTATTCAAACTTAAGTCAATGTCATAAATTTAAAAACATGGTTAAAATTATTTAAAATTTTTAAAGTAAAAACTATTCTGCATATTGATCTCGAGACTCGCTTCGAGTCACGCGCGAGGGCTTTTCTTGTTTGCTTCGGGTTATAACAAAAATCAACCCGAGCGCCAAGATTTTTCAATCTAAAAATTTTCTAAGTATTTTCGACCCGACGCGGTACAGAATTTACTCGATACCAAACTCGAGTCACAACATGACTATCCCGAAGCCTTCTTCGAGTCGAACCCTGCTCCTTCATTTTACCAACTACTGACACCATCAATTCGTCATGCACATGCACAACTGGAATTGCCACCTCCGGTCGAAGCTCCAGCCTTCATCGAGTCGACGATCATCCCACCAAACATTCACACCACCTGGAAACCCATAATGTCAGTGAATTTGCAAAAGAGTCATGTGACTCAAAACTAGGTCGAAGCTCGACCCACAAATTCACCTCGCTCCGACGCCAAATATCATCGGAGGTAATGCGTCTCCATCACGAGCTTCCCTGTCGGCCACGCACCTCCTCCCAACGATCTCGTCCAGTCCGATGCAGCCTAGACCACGAAATTGGTCAAATCTCGATTAATGCAGAAGCATGAGCTAAAACCCTAGTTTGATCTCGACAACCCTCCTCAACTAATTATAAAATCGATGAGCATTTTTCCATTAATCCCTGAGTCTTCCTCCATCTTCACGAGCAACCCCGACCCTAGCCATCGCACCGATGATCGACAATGGCCATAAACCCCAAAATTGACCATTTCAGCTTATCTCAGTGAATACTGATTTAAAAATTATGAATTTACTTTCAAAAATCATTAATTTTGATTAGCTTTTAGATAGTATACTTGAAACTAAGGTTTATAACATTTGGATTTCTACATGTTTTGAATTGTAACTGTATTTTCAATTTTTTCAGAGAAACTTTAGTTTATTTTGCTTGAATTTATTTTTATAATTTAAGACATGTCAAAACAAACAACTTTTGTTTGAATTCTGAGATGAAACAAGGAACAAAGGTAGGGGAGTTGGATTTTGTATAGGATTATAAATTTCTGTAACCTGGAACAGAGATGATTCAAACTTAAACTAATAGGCACATGTGAAGATGTGCACATATTCATGGATTTTGTGCATACAACAATGATCAACTTTTTTAAATCCTATATTCAAACAACACATCAAACATCAGAGCTTAGGAAAGTTCACTCACCTAAAAAGATTTCTTGAAACAGAGAGCGCTTTACTTTGTCTTTGAAAACCTGCATTTTAATTTTTTTTGTTTTTGAACGAAATGAATATGAATGTATAAATAAAGGAAGCAGTTTTGTATAAATATAGGTAATATCTAGTGCAAGATTTCTTTAGGTCAGAATTTTATTTCCTTGCCTACAATTTTTGACAAGACAAATTTTCTATTTGGTGGCTAAGCAAAGTTTATTTCGGCTTGAGAAGATAGCATTAAATGCTTATGCTTCCTTCTTTGTTTACATGTAATCTTTTTTTTCTCTTTGTAAGTACATTTTTGTTTTTTTGTTTGTAGATTTTTTTCCTTGCATATATTTTGTTTTATTATTTCATGGTTTGTATAATATTCACACACATTTGTATTGGTTTGCTTTGCTCATATAAAATTCATAGCAACATGCTTTCATTATTGTCTTGTATTATTTTTTCTTTATTAATTATTATTTATTTAAAGCTTAAACTACCAAACACTTTATTTATATACACATATTTTTGTAATACTTAATATTAATAATGTTTTATTTTGTTTTGAAAATTTCCAAATTAAATTACAAAAGTTTAAATAAGTTACCCAATTTAATTTAAATTTTTTGGGATGTTACAAATATCCCCCCTTAAGAAAATTTCGTCCTCGAAATTTGAAAGAAAAGAAAACAAAGAATATACGAATTCAGAAAAGAATAGAGAAACGGCTTACCAGTTTAAGCCGAGATATCGACTCTGCAATTGGGATATGATTTCTACATGTTATCCTCAGTTTCCCAAGTGTAGTTTTTTGGATCACCACTCCATTGCACTTTAACCTGTTTTACAACTTTGTTTCTCAATCGCTTTTCATCACGATCCATAATCTTTATTGGTTCCCTTTTTACTGCCAAGTTGGGAGTGATCTCAAGATCCTGTTGAGCTGCCTCCTCAATAATACTATGTGGGTCGTGCACAAATTTTCGGAGGTTAGAAATGTGAAACACATTATGCACGCCATATAACCAACTGGGTAGTTGCACTCGATATGCTAGAGGACTGATCCTCCCCAGAATAGGAAAAGGACCAATATAACACGGTGCTAGCTTTCCCGTTTTCCCAAACCTCAATACACCGTACATCGGAGACACTTTCAGAAATACAGAATCTCCAACTTGAAATTCTAAATCTCTTCTTCGACGGTCATAATAACTCTTCTGACGACTTTGAGCAGTTATTAATTTCTTTCGAATAAAATCAACTTTCTCCATGGCTTCTTTAGTCATATCTGGTCCAAGGACGAGTCTATCACCTGATTCAATCCAGCATGCAGGTGATCGACACGGACGACCATATAAAGCCTCATAAGGAGCCATTTCAATACTAGCTTGATAGCTATTGTTATAAGAGAATTCGACCAGATGTAAATGGTCCTCCCAAGAACCACCAAAATCAAGTATACAAGCGCGCAATAGGTCTTCTAAAATTCGGTTTATCCTTTCTGTCTGCCCATCAGACTGTAGGTGATAAGCTGTGCTGAAATTCAGTTTTGTTCCCAATGCGGCTTGGAATGCCTCCCAAAATCTACTAGTGAAGATTGGATCACGATCACTCACTATGTTGTTAGGAATACCATGGACATGAACAATTTCCTTTATATATAGCTCTGCTAAGCTTGCTGCAGTCCGAGTGTATTTCACTGGGATGAAGTGAGCAGTTTTGGTTAGACGGTCCACTGTAACCCAAATTGCTTCATTTTCCTTCTTGGTTCATGGAAATCCATCGATGAAATCCATCGATACCTGATCCCACTTCCATTTCGGTACTTCCAAAGGCGGAAGTAAACCGCCCACTTTCTTTTGATCGCTTTTGATTTGTTGACAAGTAGTATAACGACTCACATATGTAGATATGTCTCTTTTCATTGTCTTCCACCAAAACGTTCTTTTGATATCACGATACATTTTATTAACTCCTTGATGGATGCAAAGTTTTGACTTGTGGCATTCGTCCAAAACATCATGTTTCAGCTCCGGAATGTTTGGGACACAAATTCTTCCTTTCGATCTTATAACTTTATTGTCATCGACTTCAAAACTAGTATTTTCACCATGACGCATTTTCTCATAAATTTGATGAAGAAACTCATCTTCTTTTTGTTGGCTGGCGACTTTCTCAAGAAGAGTAGGAGTAACGACAAGATGAGCGAGAATGGCATGCTTTCTACTCAAAGCATCGGCAACTACATTGGCTTTTCCGGGTGTATATAGAATATCTAGGTCATAGGATGCCAGAAATTCCAACCAACGTTGTTGTCGCAGATTCAAGTCTTTCTGGGTGAAGAGATACTTTAAAGATTTGTGGTCGGTGAATAATTCAAATTTTTCACCTAAACAAGAAAATTTTATTAAGCATATATTAAGTTAAGTTGAACTTTAAAGTTTTCTTTTAGAAAAGCTGAAGTAGATTCTTACCCAGAAGATAATGTCGCCAGATTTTTAAGGCGAAAATAACAGCCAAAAGCTCCAAATCATGTGTTGGTTAGTATCTTTCATGCGGACGTAATTGTCTACTCGCGTAGGCAATTACCTTCCCACCTGCATTAATACTGCACCTACCCCATTACCACAAGCGTTAGTATAGACAGATAAGCCTTGGTTCCCGTTAATGATAGCGTGAACATGAGCAGTAGTTCATCTCTATTTCAATTCCTAAAAAACTTCATCATATTCTGGAGTCTAATTGAACTTGGCATTCTTCATTGTTAGCTTGGTTAATGGGCTATTAGAAAAGTCCTGAACAAACTTCCGGCAATAGGCTGCTAAACCCAAAAAAGTTCGAACTTCTTTCGGAGTCGTGGGTCGCTTCCAATCAAGAATAGCGGAAATTTTGCTTGGATCAACAGAAATCCCTTCTTCATTAACAACATGGCCAAGAAATCTGACTTCTTTGACCCAAAAGTGAGATTTCAAAAATTTAGCGAATAAGATGTTCCTTCACAAAATTTCCAAAAACAATTCTGAGATGTTCAGCATGCTCCTCTTCGGTTTTGGAGTAAATTAGGATATCATTAATAAATACAAGATCAAATTTATTCATCACCTCCCGAAACACACAGGTAATCAAATCTACGAAGTACGCGGGGGCGTGGGTTAGTCCGAAAGGCATGACTAACCACTCGTATAACACAGCCGGACCCCAAAAAGCAGTTAGATGAACACAATCTTCGGCAATTCGCAATTGATGGAATCCCTGGACTAGATTCATCTTAGAAAAGAATCGTGCACCATGAAGTTGATCGAATAAGTCGTCGATCCTGGGTAAAGGAAACTTGTTCTTGAGAGTTTGCTTATTGAGATCGCGATAGTCGACACACAATCTCAAAGACCCATCAGATTTAGCTACAAATACAAGCACTGAGCCCCATTCAGAAACACTAGGACGAATCAATCCCTTTTAGCAACTCACTGGTTTGCTTGACCAGTTCAATTCATTCCCGCGGTGCCATCCTGTGACTAGCATGAACAACAGGACGGGCATTCAGAATTAAATCAATTCTGAATTCTATTTCTCTGTGTGGTGGTAAAGATTCTACTTCTTTGAATACATCAGGAAAAATGCTGGACAATAGGAATGGACTCCAGACTAGGTTCTGGATATCCCAAAGTATACATCATTTTATCCCTTTTTGGACTAGGGTCTTCACAAGAAATTTCAACGGAATCTCCAAGTTTTGTTTTGAATAGAATCGTTCGGTTGTTGCAATCTAACATGGCTTCGTATCTCGATAACCAATTCATCCCGAGTAGGATTTCAAATTCATTGAAGTCGAGAACTTAAAGGTTAATAGGAAATTTATGGCCAGAATAAGAGACAGGCACTCTGCTACAATATAAACAAAGATTTGCAGGACCACCCACTGGATTTTTCACACAAATAGGTTCATCGACAAACTTGAGTTTAAGTTTTAGTTCATCCACGATCTGTTGGAAGATAAAGCTATGTGAAGCTCCCGTGTCAAATAAAACTTTAACAATTCTTTCACCAACAATAAGGATACCTTCCAAAACTCCTTTTCCTTCATTCGCCTTTGAAGTTGAGGGGATATCTTTTATTGCGCACACTTTTTCTTTTGTGCTTGTTTCTTTTTTGGGCAATTATTAACTCCATGACCTGGCTGGTGACAACAATAGCATTCCTTGGATCTTCGACTTATCTTTACAAGTTGATCTTTCTTAATTTGTTTCTTTGGCTTCTCACAATCATTTACTAAATGGCCTTTCTCCTGAAAATTATAACAAGTAACATTTCTGGCTAGATTCTTTTGATTACTCTTCTTTTTCTCCTTGCCTTGAACCAGCCTCTTTCCTTCGAATTTCCTTTTCTTCCAATTCGAACTACTCGAACTCCCCTTCTCTTCCGTAACTTTCTGCATATCTAGAGTAGCATATCGATAACCCATATCAATCAAATCTGAAAAAGATTCCTTAATGTGGGCTGTCATCCTCTCGTGATACTCCTTATTCATTCCCCGAATGAATCTTTCATTTTTCTTCAAGGGTGCACTCACTAGCTCCGGACCGAATCGAGACAATTCATTGAATTTGTTCAAGTACTCCTCAAATGATAGACTTCCTTGCTTCAAATCTAGGAACTCCTGGTACATTCGAGAGATACCAGCAGATGGAACGTATCGCTGCTCAAACGCTTCTTTAAATCGTCTCCAAGTAAACTTATCTTATGACTCATCCACAGTAACTGTCTTCCACCAAGCAGATGCTTCCTCTTGGAGTTGCCAAGATGCTATTAGTCGCTTTTGATCGTCTTCCAACTTCAATCCCCTGAAAATTCTTTCACAAGATCGGAGCCAGGCTTGGGATTCTACAATAGATTCCTTGCCAGTAAACAACTTTCCACAAAGTTTCGAGAAGCTTTTATATAGATCAACAAGATTCGGCTGAGATTGAGCAGGCACAGTTGCAATTGCAGGGACTTGACCAGTTGTAGTGTTATTTCCCCGCTCTCTACCTTGTCATTTTCTTCTGCTCATTCTTACTATCTGTAAATAGCAAGAAAACTTGATTTTGGCATACGGATAAGATATCTTAGGAACAGTTTAAAAGGAATAGACCAAGAGAATTAGGGTTTTGGTCTTTCAGTTTATACTCATTCTAGGGTATACTTCACCCTATCTCTAATGAGCCATCTAATGTTTTATACTCCATAGCTAAAGTTCTTACTCAACCTTCAGCTCTGATACCACTTTGTTATGATCCGAAATCCAATGTTTGAAAATTGACACTAAATACCTCACTTGTATTCGACTGCCAAAGATTCAAACATCGAACTCCAGTCGGATGGAGCTTATAACAACATTAGATGTATATAAACAGCGGAAACAAAATGAATATCATATATCAACACAGATATAACATGATACAATATCCAAATATAACATCTATCCCAAATATCGAAGTGATACAAATATGATACAACAATAATATGACAACAGAAACTTCAACGAGTTTCCAACATACTTCAACTTCGACAAGGTCTTCAAAAACTCCAACACTTCAAAAAAATTTCCACATGCAAAGCTTCCAGAAGGCTTCAAATCCAAGCTAGCTCCAAAACATGGATAACCTTCTTCTAGGCTGCCCGTGTGGAAAATTATGGGCACCCAGAGTTTCGGAAAGGAACAATAAACTCCGGGTCAGTCATAGGACTGGTATGAGTAAACAAAAACAGTTGTTGAAATAAAAAAATTCATTTTTATCAAAAGAAAAACAAAAATATTTGAAAGAAATCCGCAATGCTTTTTGAAAATGAAACTGCTATAAGGCCTCCTACCACACACACAATGCAAGCGCAAACTTGGAGGAGATTTCTCCTTATGACAATAAAAAATGCTTAATAAGAGAAAACTCTTTTAAATATTATTATTAGTGCATAGTGCGAAAACATTTTCGAAAGTATAATATTAATCTTAGCCAGCATACGTACCATTATAGTATAGTATGCCTACTATAGCTACCATCTGAGGTGGCAGGTTATACAATTTAAAACCGTATTGGGCTCGTATTGTTTTATTTGGATTTCCAACAAATGGTCGGGCAAAGGAACTTCCCACATAAAATGGAACGCCTCTGCAGGGACGTCCCCGAGAACCTAATCGGATCTCTGCTACACAAGGTCGGGTTACCTCTGTGACTAGGTAACAACTGACACGAGTATGCCACCTCCCGGTCGTTACCAACCTGTATCCGAAGCGCTTCTCAATCGACAACCACAAAGCAATAAGTTTGCAGCAACCACAAAGTAAGTATCTAGGCTCCATACCATGATACCACTTATAATTCAGAAGGAAATGGACATACCCTCAAGTGGAGGTACCCCCAAATAACCTTGCTGCCACGATTCCAGTTTCGACCATAACCAGTTTGTGAGGTTCGACGAAGTCTCGTCCACAAAGCTACGCTTTTTCATAAAGCCATGCTTCGATCAACAAATGATTAGCAACACTCAGCATGCCACACTACCAAATTGGGAGTATATCACTAATAACTTTCAACTACATAACCTCTGAGCTCGTACGTCTCAGAGAAGGGTGTTAAGCTAAGAGAATAAATTCTCCGCCACTAACAGATATGTATTTGAAAGAAATCGGCTTTATATCTCAAATTGTAATGTCAGACATACAACCATACAAGTCTGTTCCGGGTTCGAACAGAACCGAAGGCACTTCCAAAGAAGCCCTTGTAATCCGGGCATCCACAATCCCGATTGGACTTCCCATCACTTAGGGAATCTCTATACCGTAGCAACTCGGTGCAGAGACAATCGATAGGTTATCCTATCGTTTACGAAGACGCCCGATCTTCACCACCGTCTTCAATTGTCATCCATTTCGTCGTAGCACATATTCGGAATGGGTTATATGACACAAAGGTCCTCTCTCGGTAAACCGAATAGAGAGCGTTCAATTTAAAAATATGTGGATGTATCAATCACATAGATTCATATTCAGGGTTCGACGTGGGTTTCGGATAACCAACTGGAATCCGACTCCCTGTCGCATCGAAATTCAAATACCGTTTTACGAAAAAAATGGGTTTTCGTAATCACAAAGAAGTAAATTCATCACAGACATCACAGTTCAGCACAAGGCATTATTACATAGCATCGCATCACATAACAGGAATATCAGTCCAACACACAGCACTCAAGAACAATAAAACATATTCAATTGAGATGAATAACTCATGTGGGTTTAAATTTATTAACTGCTTAGTTAAATTCATTAGAAATCTTTAATCAATGATTAATTAATTACTATTGATTAAGTCTTAATCACCTTCATTTATTAATCATTCCTTGATTAGTTGTCTTAATTTATTAATTTCAAACTAACTAACCTCAATCGTTAATTTATGTAATCTTAATTATCAATTAATTTAAACTTTAATATTAAATAATTAACTAAGTAAATATTTCTTAAGAAATTATATTAACAAAATCATTAGTCGTTTTAATAAACCAAAAGATAATTTAAATTACTTTGATTATCTTTTTAAACCTTGTTCAATAAATTACCTTTTCACATTAGATACCTTAAAAGGTTAAGATTTAGTTTTAAACAACGTTTTATCTAAATTTTCTTTTAAATTGCATTATTCATTTAGTATATTGTATCAGTACTAAATAAACAAAATTTAATTTCTTTGAAAACATCTTACTTAAATCCTTGATTTATTCAAACTTAAGTCAAAGTCATAAATTTGAAAACATGGTTAAAATTGTTTAAAAGTTTGAAATTTTTTAAAGTAAAAACTATTCTGCATATTGATCTCGAGACTCGCTTTGAGTCACGCGCGAGGGCTTTTCTAGTTTGCTTCGGGTTATAACAAAAATCAACCCGAGCGCCAAGATTTTTCAACCAAAAAATTTTCTAAGTATTTTCAACCCGACGCAGTACATAATTTACTCGAGACCAAACTCGAGTCACAAAATGATTATCCCGAAGCCTTCTTTGAGTCAAACCCTGCTCCTTCATTTTACCAACTACTTACACCAACAATTCGTCGTGCACATGCACAACTGGAATTGCCACCTCCGATTGAAGCTCCAGCCTCCATCGAGTCGACGATCATCCCACCAAACATTCACACCACCCAGAAACCCATAATGTTAATGAATTTGCAAAAGAGTCATTTGACACAAAACTGGGTCGAAGCTCGACCCGTAAATCCACCTCGCTCTGACACCAAAGATCACCGGAGGTAACGTGCCTCCGTCACGAGCTTCCCTTGTTGACCACGCACCTCCTCCAAACGATCTCGTCCAGGCCGATGCAGCTTAGACCACGAGATTATAAATTTGTATAGGATTATAACTTTCTGTAACCTGGATCAGGGATGATTCAAACTTAAACTAACAGGCACAACATATTCATGGATTTTGTGCATACAAAAATGTTCAACTTGTTTAAATCCTATATTCAAACAACACATCAAACATCAGAGCTTAGGAAAGTTCACTCAGCTGAAAAGATTTCTTGAAACATAGAGCACTTTAATTTGTCTTTGAAAACCTGCAGTTTATTTTTTTTGAACGAAATGAAATAAATATGGATGTATAAATAAAGGAAGCAGTTTTGTATAAAGATAGGTAATATCTGGTGCAAGATTTCTTTAGGTCAGAATTTTATTTCCTTGCCTACAATTTTTGACCAGACAAATTTTCTTTTTGGTGGCTAAGCAAAGTTTATTTCGGCTTGAGAAGGTAGCATTAAATGCTTATGCTTCCTTCTTTGTTTACATGTAATCTTTTTTTCTCTTTGTAAGTACATTTTTGTTTTTTTGTTTGTAGTTTTTTTTTTCTTGCATACATTTTCTTTTATTGTTTCCTGGTTTGTATAATATTCACACACACTTGTATTGGTTTGCTTTGCTCATATAAAATTCATAGCAACATGCTTTCATTTTTGTCTTGTTTTATTTTTTCTTTATTAATTATTATTTATTTAAAGCTTAAACTACCAAACACTTTATTTATATCCACATATTTTTGTAATACTTAATATTAATAATATTTTATTTTGTTTTGAAAATTTCCAAATTAAATTACAAAAGTTTAAATAAGCTACCGAATTTAATTTAAAAAATTTGGATGTTACAATATGGCTTCAATAGTATATTTAGGACAAGCATGAATTAGTAGGTCTAGTCTAATTTTAGGTTAAGGATAAGTGTGTTGGTTTAGTATGGGTTGGGATGTGAGATTAGTAGAGTTACACAACAGAAGTCCGCTCTTCATCTAGAGGCTACCATCAGTTGTGTATACGTACTACAGATGTGGGACATCTCCCACTATAGGACCTATAAGGAAAGGATATATGTTCATGTATAGGTGTGGGAAAATATGGCAAGGGTTTGCCTCGAATTTGAAGTGTTAAATGGCTCTGTATCATTAGGGATGTCGAGTAGTTTACTTAAGTGTGGAAGGTATTAAATGTCGTTAGGTCTGTTAGCCTTCTCCCTATGTAAGAAGTCTCAAATAACTTATGCTAAATAGGGAAACAGAGTCTGCTTCATTTCCAACAAGAGGTATTAAGTAACTGGAATAGGCATTTTCCTTGACTTATATTAGGAAAGTCTAAATGGAATTTCAATTGTGGTATGTCAACAAGCTATGTCAGTATTATTGGTAGACTGGTATTTAGTAGTTGATCTGGCGCATAAGCGTTGAATTCAATAGTTTTAATCGATCGTTAGCAAAGACTTGGGTTATGCTATAATGGATTTTGTTTTCTACTAGTGTAGAATTCATATATGATATGCAAAGACCATAATGTTTTATTAATTTTTTTTGTTGGAGGTGGACAAGTTAACCCTTCAACAAGTTTTTGAGATGCGTTAGTAATACAACAAATTAAATTTTAAAGCCGTATCTAGGGGTCATTGGTTTTGTAGCTAGGACTAGTTGACTAGCGATTACGTTACGGAGGGGCCCGCTTTGGTGTTGAGGTATTAAATAACCGTTGGGTATGCCTCTGCCCTATTTAAAAAGTATTACGTGGCCAGGGTTTTCTTTTGGAAAGTACAATATTTATACATATATACATACATACATACATATATAGTTATACATTGGAGAAGGTTGGATATATCATACGTGTGCATGGAATTAAACGGATAAGCCATGAATAATAGACATAACTCTTAAATAGAAATCAATCAGCATAAATTAGCATTATAGATAAAGTATATAATTTAGAGGGACAAGCTACTGGTGCAAGACGGAAATATTAGATGAAGTCTTATTATTCATGCTCGACACTAACAAGGCAGCTAGATATCCAAGGAATATTATGGATTCTAAGGCAGTAGCCTTAGTCGATATATTTATTCTATTATATTTTAATATTCCACTGTGAGTTAGCTCTCTGATATACTTATGTTTATTAAAGGTTACCAACACCAACGATCCGTATCCTAATGGACTTGGGTTTCAATTTAGTCAAAATTCAAGTTAAAGTGCATGTTGTTACATATATATTTTAAAATATACTTAAAAAGCAGCGTAAATTTGAAATAAAAATCATATTATGACCTAAAATATCATTTATTATTTTACAAATATTTCTATATAATTTTTATACATATTATATATATATATATATATATATATATCAACATTAATTCATTTCATAGTGCAAAAACATTGTTTTTCAATACTTCGTCAAATATCCAATTATAAATCATATTAATCTAATTTAATTCATACATATTATTTTACAAAGTTTTTATATGTCTTAAATAGCAATTTGAATATATTTATACATATTTATGTCTCAAATTCATTTCCAATGCCTCTCTTTACTAATATTAATTCACATATATGATATATATATGTATGTATATATACACATATTCATTTAATTTTATATTCATATTCTCTCATTCACATAAGTTATTATCTTAAACTTCATTTTTATAATAATTCATTCATTTCATATGATTATAAATCCTATATCATCAACATGCAACCCAATCTTTCATTGTTTGCCCAAACATTGTTAAATTACAATTTCGTATTGATTATGCAATCAAATTCCATATTAGTTTCATATTGTATCCTTTTTAATTACTATCAATTTTTAGTAATCATCCAGATAAACCCAAATTCTGATCCCTTGACCATATCATCATATAACTATAAGAGATTGTATAGTGTATATATGTAAACCACTCACATAGTTTAGGTTTCCCCTAAGTTGCTCGTTGTCTTGAACCAGCCTCTGCTTCAAATAAATGTATCCATGTTTCTAACTAATGTTAGAATGTAGCCTTTAACTCGCTGTTCGATCCGATATTTAATCTGTAAATTCCATAAAGAATTAAGATAGATACTTCACCTTGATTAAAAAGTGTTTCTTGTTTTTGAGATGGGAAGAAGAAGATAGAAAGTACATACGGAAAGAAAATGAAATTTAAAATTTTAAAGTGAGAAATGACTCTGTTATTTATAGCAAAAAAGAAATGTCTGTTCAAACTAAGTTAGGCTTAGCCCACTTACATTTTGATTTCCAAAAAGGTCTATAACTTCAACGTGTAGACAATGATTTAGACAATCTAAATATACAATGCACATCTGAAAAAAGAGATGGAAGAATTAGCGCTAGTTTCATTTCCATATTTAAAAGTTAAAAAATGATGATTTTTCCTTTGTTCAAAATTATTTAATTTATTTCATTATTTTGAATTATTAAAAAATATGTGTTATTACACTCTCCCCGTAAAAAGAATTTCGTCCTCGAAATTACTAACAATAAATCAAACAATCACAACTTTTATGTGAAATCAAACATATTAATGTATACATCAGCAACCACTTAAGCAATCATCCATACTTATCACATATAATTATTTCACTAAATTTTTAGTAACGCTTAGTTTAGTAACAGATAGGAACACACATACACATATATGGATGCATGGTCACGACATATATGATATTTAACTAATGTGGAAATGCATCAAGTAGTTGGGCTCCTAACCTAGGCGGCCACCTGAATGTATGTAATATAGATGACATATAGGCATAATGCAATACATCCTAGTGTAAACGTATAATCTCAATATGCATGCAACTATTATCATGTGTAGCATATTCCGAGTTAAATACTTACATAAATCGAAATACAATAGGAAAATAAAAGCTCAAGAAATCGTAACCCATAGCAAAACCAAAACAACTAAACTAACAATCCAGTAACTATATCTAAAAAACCAATAGTTACCCATAGCAATCATACTACCGTACGTAGCAAATCTAATTACACTGGTACGCAAACAAATGGGAAAACATTCCAAAAAGAAGTCAAAAAAAAGATTAGATTCTCTCTCCACTTTTCGAATATTCCTAATTGAATCTTTCTTCACAATCCAATGTACCATGAAAGACTAAGCCTAAGTGTACGTGCACAACCAGAAATTTTGCAAGCCATGTTATCCACAAAGATACACTGATGCCAAATTGCACCATAACCAGTAATCTCGGCATAGACATTCCCCAATTAGAAATGCAGTCTCATACAACCCCTAAATGCATATATACAACATCCGAATCATTCAAATAGCGTATACATTTCCTCATCTTTTGGATGCTAGAGTAAGACAACACAAAAGTAGATGGTGTATCACTTAAGAAACCAATAATTAAAGCACCACATGATTCTTCCTTTGTAAACCTCGAAAATTTTAGAGACTAAATAAAGTTTATTTAGTAATTTAACTATGAATGGAAAAATGGTAATTTTCCAAATTTCGAAATAAGACGATGAGACTTATGTCATTTCATAAAGTTTGTTTTTTTGGTCAGATTAGTATATTATTTTATCCGGATCAGAGTCCGTATGAAGAAGTACATGGGTTTTTGGATTACAGATTTTGAAACAGGCTTAACCCGTTAAAGTTTTAATTTGGAATTTAGACGATCTCTTCCTTCTCTTATTTAGTTTTTGAAACTATACGTACTCTTCGTTTTCTCCTTCCCAACCCCATTACTCTCTTCACCCTTTTCCTCTGTCTTCTCACAACTTTGGCAATCCTTAACCAAATTAAACATATAGATATACGTAATCAATTAATGCAAGAAAGGAGTCTGATTACACCATCTATATATGTAACGACCGGTAAGATTCTAAATAAATTTTATTGTTTATTAACGCATTTAATTGGATTTTTGGCAATATTTTAAACAAAGTAAATTACAAATAAAAGTTAATATTTGGATTACGTCCAATTAAACATAGCAGGCTTTAAATTTTCAATTTATTTTATCAAAGTTTATTTCGTTGTGAAATTCGATTTAATTCAAGCTAGCTAATAATTGCTGGTAATAAATTTATTTTAGGACCTGAATATTTTTCTATGGAAGATTTCTAAATCCTATTCTGAGTGAGACGTCATCCTTCGTTTTTCCAAATTCGGACGTCTACTTCTCCATTTACCTTATTTCTGACGAATTAACAGCATTTTGGTACCGATGATCGACTTTTGATCGGATGATCGTACCACTGATAATGGTATACCGTTGTGATCGCCTCGTCATGCTGATCTCAACAGTATATTTATTTCTGTATTTTGGGATCCGGTGTACAATGGAAGCAATAAATTTGTTCGTTGTAACGACACCAAAAATTTGTGCCTTCTTAACTTTTCCTAAAATTTGAAACGTGCTATTCAATCAAACCAATAAATTGCATTTATTATTTAGCTGAAAGGATAGGTGACTTGCCGTTGACATTTATTTGTCCACTTTATGCTTTCGACGTGGATAATAATTTACATCAAAATTTCCCTTTATATACCATTCATCCCTACCCAAATCTATTCTCTACCGGTACCACGTGAAATGTCTATTCAAATTTCAAATGGGTGAAGGCAATTATTTTAGCCATTACCGTGTCATTTATTTCAGCCGTTACTATCGTTTTGAAAATCAAAACAGATGAAATTGGGTACGTTTTTATTCCTTTTGAACGTATTTGTAAGATCTAGGAAATTAATATAAAGTGAACGTAAAATCTGCATAGTAAATCGGCTATGAATTAGGAAATAAATAAAACGTACGTAAAGGCTGTAAGCAAAAAAATTAAATTGCTTTAAATTGTTACCTGATTTCAGGGAGAGTGATAGCTGATTTCGAAATAAATAATATTCTAGCACGTATTAGCATCAAACTTTCTTCTCCTCTCCTCCTTTATATTCCATGTAGCCGAAACATTGTCCTTCTCCCTTTACTTCCTTTCTTCCCAGATCTTCCACTCCCCTATACATTTCTCTTCCACCCGAGATCACTAGCCGCCTCACGACGCCTGCCGCATCAACACTGATCCATCTACCACCCCAAAGCAGTCCACAACCGAATCCTACCCCTCCTCGATAATTTTGAATTCCTGTCCATAGCAGCTTTCGGCCTCCCTGCTCACGTGACCCCTTCAAAGCCTCATCGTGCCGTCCGCTGCACGTCGAGAACATCCAACATCACCGCCACTAGTAACCTGAGTGGCACCGCTTTTATCCCTCTCATCTTCTCTGTGTTATTCCTCAGACCTACCGAGCCACACCGCCGTTCAAACCCCTCATCAGCGGCTAGCACCTCGCGCAACCACCAACCCGAAGGCCGAACGTCTCCAGCCACCTTTCATCCTCTCCTCGGTCGTCAGCCAACTCGCACTGACCCACTTCCCTCCGCCTGCCTCTTCTCCAGGCCGAGCTATCTTGTTTGAATTTTTTTTAGGTACTTATATATGCATTTTATTCATACTTTGATTCTATAGGTTCACAAATAAGTGTGTGAGTCATACATGTTGGGTAGCTATCTGTTGAAACTGTGTTTCGTGCTTTGCAGTTTTGGGTCTTCTTCTAATTAACATACGTATTTCTATGATATGTACAGGTAGTTGATCAAAGTTTTAAATTATAAGCTGTTGCGTGAGTTGTTGGGTTTTATTATTATTATTGTGTTTAATAAGTATCAATTTTAAGGTAAATAGGTAGGTAAGTATAGGTATATCAGTGTATTGTTCAGTGACAGATATTTAATTATATAACTTGGGGAAGGTCTCTGTTATAGGTAGGATTTGCAGTGTTGGGTTCGTATATTATTTTATTTATGTATACTATGTATGTATATATTTTAAAACAGTATTTTATTTTAAGATTTGCTATATCTATATCTATATATTATATAAGTTAAATATAGACACGTACACCCTGTGTACCAAAGTATATATATACGATAGTTTATAAAAGTTATACAAGTTTAAAAATGGGCTTGATTTACAAAAGTTGATACTTTGTTTATTTGTTTGTTCAACAACAGTATTGTATATTTTGTGACAGTATTAATAAAGTACAATGTTTTGTATAATAATGGATACAACGTTCTGCATTTTAACAGTTTGTTTTAGTATAGGTTACGAAATATAGTAATGCATAAGTTGTATAAAATTTAAATACTCTGTTCGTGTTGGGTACATATTAGATTGATAATATCAGAAATATATA
Organism: Allium cepa; assembly: GCA_030765085.1. NCBI lineage: Eukaryota > Viridiplantae > Streptophyta > Magnoliopsida > Asparagales > Amaryllidaceae > Allium > Allium cepa. The sequence continues at coordinate 219,660,080 of CM060928.1, forward strand.
TATAATAAAAAAAATGATTTTTAATTTGGTTATAAGTTTGTTGTAGATTTTATATATGGGTAGACAACCTGTTGGTTACAAACATTTAAAAATCGATTTCATGGAATTATGATAATAATAGATAAATCTATCATTGTTCTGCTATCAAAATTCTGATTTGATTTCATCGATTTCTCCTCATCAGCCTTGATCGTCGGATTCATGCCGGTCTTTCTTTCATTTGATTCGTAACTCAAATCAGCTTCGCTGTCCATCTCTCTAGCCTCGAAAGGTGAGAAAATCACTCACGATTAACGTTCTTTTATTTATTAAATTTGATTTCAATTGAAACGTCAATTGAAATATGCGGTTGTTAGTGTTTTACTGTTATGACTGCTATTATCTGTATCTGTTCACCTATGACACCTGACACCATTATCGGTTAATTATTTTATGGGATAATAATACAGATTGGTTGATAATTGATTTGATTGATTGATTGATTGTCGTTAAATTGGATGTTAATTTCTATTGTTAAGTGATAACTAGTCTGCTAGTTAAATTTGGTGTAGTATAGTTACAAATTAAAACGGATTATATATGACGGACATTAATTTATTAAACCTGACCCGCCATCTGAAAATTTGATTTAATTAAATTTGACCCATTTATTGTCGTAAAAATTGATAAATTTTACTTTAAACCTTTGAACGTAGTTGGGATTAATTGTGTAGTTTAAACTGAATTTTAAAAAGGAACGACAAGTGAAAACTGTAATGTAATAATCTGTAATCTACATGAAATGATAGTGTAGATTCTGGAAGTAATTATACAAATAGCAATGTGAATTAGTACAATTATTTCAGGGTTATTTGATTTATTATTGAATGGTTATTGATTGTTGTTATTACTTGTTTATTTACTTTGACACCATCCCTGTCATCACACTGCAAGTTCCCTTTGTTATGTTTGTTTTGGATTTGAAATGGGTTGAAATGATAGACCCAAGCGGTTTCCATTTAATTAAACTTGGGATTACGGGTCGAAATGCTATCCACCCGTATTTGGATTGAAAGGATAATATCCATAACACTGGGACCTTATGATAAGAAAAATACGGTCTTATAAAATGTAAATGCTTAAATACATATATGAAGGGTAATGATAAATATAGGGTAATTATATCTAGTTTAATCAAGATTGATTAAATACATAACGTATGATAAATATTTCACGTTTGATAAAATTTGAGAAATCTTGAGAAAGATGTAATTTAAAGTCACCAAAATGGTATTGAATAAGGGAGGGTTCAAAACTAAATAATAATGTTGTAAAAACCAAGGATCTATATGAAACTGTTAAATTTAACATCTAAGTATCTAAGCCATAAACTATATTGAAATTTAACGGTTAGAGATTTGGATATGTATTTGGAACCCAGATAGTTGAATTTGTTATTTTAGACAACGAATTGAATTAGATACAAATTTAGGGTGAACTAAATTTGGATATTTTTATTTAGGAAACTAGATTGGGAAAAATTTAGTTGAAATATAGAATACTTAAAGTATGGAAACATATTGAAATAAAAGGGGTAATTGGGATATCAAATCCAGATATTTTATATAGATTGATATAATTGAAGTGGTTATTTTAGGAAAATGTAAATTGATAAATTGAGATTGAAATTAATTTAAATAGGAAGGCCAGGTTGATGTGAACGATTGGTTAAGTTAAGGAAATTGAAATACTTTACCTTATAAATTATTTAATGTACATAAACCCTATCTTGGGAAATGTAGAGATAGTTGAAGTGAAATTGATATTAGGGTTGAAGTATAAATTAAGTAAATGACCACGGTGTATTATTGTATATTTCTACCTTGTAGATAGTTATATGGACCCTTAGAGGATGGACATCCTAAACATTCTTTAAGTTATTTGTATTTCAGTTGATATTTCACTTGAGTTGGATTTATTGATATAAGAATGTTAATCCTGACTCGAGTGTTTCGTGTTTTGCTTTACGCTCGGGTCAGACCGAGAAATACAGCATTAGAGACTCACCTTTGGAGCTTCATTTGGAGATCCAACTATCGTTTCAGCTTTCAGTTTTCTAGTTGATTGGCTCAGAGAAGTCATCGGCTCGTACTGAAGACTTTTCTGTATTCAGGAGATTCTGATGTATTTATTTCAAACTCTGATGTATATAGTAGCTTCATGAACTACTATTTTTCTATTCCGCTGCATTATATTACTCTGTGTCTGTGATCTGTGTTTGATTTATTTACTGTATAATTTAAGTTTGCCAAAAATTTTATTAACAATTCGGTATTTTGAATTATTCAAGTCGGACATGTACGGTTTTATTGTCGATTTGAATGGTCCAAAATAGCGGGTCGTTACAGCTGGTATCAGAGCTTTGGCTCTAGGCAAAACTTAGCATATATGGTAAATTTTATTTACAGAATCACTTTCGTTCGAGTTGAATCTCTTCCTATTGACTCAATTTCCTTTAAATTTTCGAATGTCCCTCGGTTCCGAAATTCATGCTTACCTCCCCCTATTTATATTCATTTGATTCGGGAGTATCTCATAACTCCACTGAATGTTTTGTAAAGGGGTGAAACTCCTTTACAATTGGCATTAATTCGCCTAGATTTCTGAAGTCACGGTTGACCGGTAGATGTCGCCCGCGATTTATAGAAGTATATCCACCTTCTACTTTGTAATAAAGATTTCCTCATTTTGTTCAAGCCTTCACACTTCGTTTCGAAACTTCCTTTGGTCAAGTTTCTCTTAGAATTTTGAACCTCTATCTTGTTTGATTTGGACTCCTTGAATGATAGGAAATTATCTTGTAGATGGCAAAATCGGAAGAGCAGAAAGCAGCTCGTCGAGCTCGGAGAGCACTAGCCCGTAAGGAACGGGAGGAAGCAATGGAGAAGTGGGAAAAGCTTTGGAGGGAAAGGGCAGGACCTGGACCTTATGACAATGTCATCTGTTATCGGTGTCAAGAGAAGGGACATTATGCAGCCATGTGCGGGAAGAGAGATGAAGGAAAGAAGAGTGAGGGCCAGCGTTATCGATCCAAGATCTTCTGTTTTAAGTGCCGTAGTACGGGACACTTTCCCAGTCGCTGCCAGAAGGTGAAGAAAGTAAAAGCTGTGCCCACTGAATCAGTCGACCAATCAACCATTTGCTATCACTGCAGGCTGACTGGGCATATAGCCAGGAATTGTCCTGTGAGGAAGTTCGGAAGGAAGGCTGCGTTTCCGCAGTTCGTTAGGGACGATGGGCGTGTCATACATTTATGCAAGAAATGCAGAAGTTGGGGCCATATTGAGGGGGAGTGTACTGGACCCGTTGAAGCCCCACCCGGTAGAATTAATACCGATGCTTTGTTTATGTAGAGGGGTTCCTGTGGATCTGTTCGTTTCAGCAGTTGTTTGTTACTTTCAATAAACTCTATTGTATCTTTTGCTTAATTGAAGTTCTCAAATAAAGTATTCATGTCCCAGTTTAATTGATAAGGAATTCGAATCTCTGTTTGTTTAAAATCTGTTCTTGAATCATCCTTTGAAAGATCGGGTATGTTGTATTTTGAAATTGTTATATATATGGAAATTATTATTTGGATAACTATGATTTTATTCCATATATAAAAAGGGAAATGTTTTCGATGAGGATTATATACCTATATGTATAAAGCAAATAAGAAATGTTTTTCTATAAAAAAGGGTTTTGAAAGGATTTGAAATTTTGAAAAATTATAAGAAATTGATTTAGATAAAAATGAATTATAACTGAAGGGTTAAATTTGAAATTCGAGAATTGAATTCCGGTATTTTGAAATTGGTTTTAAGATTTTGGAAATTATATAAAAATAATACGACTTAAAAGTATTTTTCGAATAAGAAATGTTTCAAATACGCTCGAATAAATTCCAATAATTTTGAAGAAGTTTCAAAGAAGTTTTCAAGAAAATAGAAGTCCAGAACTCACGTATGTCGCTGGAGAATAATTTCGGTGATGAGTGCACGCATCATCGACATTGATTTTCGAGTTTCAGAGTGGGGGAGAGGCCACTTTAATAGCTTCGCTATGCAAGTGATTTGTAAAACCATTTTTGATTTCAAATTCCGAAGTAATTTGATATTTTCGAAAGAAATATATATATATTTGACAAAAAAATTTAAAGGAAGACCGGTGTTCAGTCCTCGAGTTTTCGATTTGACTTAGAATAACTCTACTTATAAAAAGGTTGATTTCCTACTCTTGGACTTGAAATTGATTTCACCGACTATTTTGAAGGTTCGAGCACTTCCAAATCAAGGTTTAAAGGTTTAAAGCTAGGAAATTTCGAAAGTAGAAAATATTTGATAAAGCATATAAGTTGGGTTTGTATGTTTAAGATTGAAACCTTTTGTTAAGAAAATGAATATGACTATTATGGAATTTAGTTTTAAATAATGGTTGCAAAAAGGTAAATTGGATATTTCAAATAGAAATAAATAGTTTAAAAGGTTTCAAAGGGATGATTATAGATTTGGAAATCATTTTTGAGTATAATTGATTTGAGAAATACATGCTTTTGAGATTTAATTGAAATTAAAAACCAGTACTTATATGGTGATTTTGGAAGTGAATTTGTTGATTTGAGTTATTTTAATTTGGAAACTGGGATAAATTTTCTAAACCTATCATTTTGGGAACTTTGAAATTTGGAGCTTTAATTTGGAAGAAAAATTTGGTGAAATCGTATATATGATTTTGAAACTGAAGTGATATTGAATGATTTGAAATTGAGAACCTTATATAATTAAGCACTTTATTTGGGGAGTGGTCGGACTTATATAAAATGGATTTGTATAAGTATGAAAGTGATTTGAAATCTATTGATTTGAAAGGTACTCAATTTGGAAAGAGAATTGTATAAAATCAAAGTCCATATAAGTATGTTTTGATATACTATTGATTTGGAAAGTATTTGATTTGGTAAAGGAATCCTATATAATGGACTTTATATAAGTATGATATTTGGAAGTATTTGAAAAGGTACTATATGATATATATTTTCCAAGTAAAGATATGGAAAGTGCCTTCTGCTTGATATCCGCTTTGTGGCCACAGCGTGGATTCATTTTATTGATATTATTCTCTCTGATTTTTGGTTTTCCGGATGTAATACTCGAGTGTTCCCACCGTGGCGTAACCCATGGTTTCTTTTTCTCTCGTGAATGCACAGCGCAATTGCCTGGCTGAGTCTTGCCTAGGGGTACGGATTGTTTCCTGGGGGAACCAGGCGTAACCATTGTGTATCCTGCAATCTGTGTAGGTCGCGAATAGTAGCGCAAGTGCCTGGCTGAGTCTTGCCTGGGGGTACGGATCGTTTCCTGGGGGAACCAGGCGTAACCATTGTGTATCCTGCACCCTACTAGTCATCATGGCGTAACTCGCAAGGCTGTGAAAGCTTACGGATATGGATTGTTTCCTGGGGGAACCAGGCGTAACCATTGTGTATCTGCGAACCATGATCGGACAAAGGTTTTTGGTTTGATTGATTTGTTTGGATCGTACTTTCCATATCTGTTGTTTTAAAATGTTTTTCAAGTATTTTCAATGGGTGTTGAAACGGGTCTACCAAGTACTTGAAGAATTCTAGCTTTGCGCCTGATCAACGCATAGCCAGAGTCTGCAAGAACGAGGATAAACTTGTTGAAACATCGAGTTATAAAAGTATTTTCGAAAGAAAATTTATTTTGATATAATAGTATTTTATTATAAAAGTATTAAAAGGGGTATTTATTATAAAATATTTTCCCCAACAAACAAATTTGTATTAGTCTTTGAAATTAAATTCCTTTGGAAAATTGAAATTTCGTGCCCGATTCTTTCTTTTGAATCTACTTTATCTGCTCAGTTCAGTTATTCACTTTGATTCTATTTTTCCCAATCTACCTTCCGTCCTTATTGGATTTATCCTTTAAATACTGTCTAATTATAAACTTCATTGTTTAATACAAAATTTTAAGTGTTTTAAATATTTTGGGGTTATTAATTAAATAAAGCAGCGTTAAAGAAATGATTTAACTTACTGATAATATTTGAAAGGTATCTTGAGTTAAACTAAAAGTTCATAGATTTTGGATTTTATATTTTCAATAGTCCTTGTAAAAATAAAGAATAATATAAATAATTGTTTCAAAAGGAGTTTGAAAGGTATTAAATATTAAAGAAAGATTAAATTTCAAATGAAGTTTCAAATGAATATTTCAAGTAAAATTTATATAGTAAATTATCTACCATTGACTTTCAATTTACGTTATTCATGGTTGTTCTATTCTCTTACCTCTTTCCTTTTCGGGGACGAAAAGTTTTGAGTGGGGGAGAATGTAACGACCGGTAAGATTCTAAATAAATTTTATTGTTTATTAACGCATTTAATTGGATTTTTGGCAATATTTTAAACAAAGTAAATTACAAATAAAAGTTAATATTTGGATTACGTCCAATTAAACATAGCAGGCTTTAAATTTTCAATTTATTTTATCAAAGTTTATTTCGTTGTGAAATTCGATTTAATTCAAGCTAGCTAATAATTGCTGGTAATAAATTTATTTTAGGACCTGAATATTTTTCTATGGAAGATTTCTAAATCCTATTCTGAGTGAGACGTCATCCTTCGTTTTTCCAAATTCGGACGTCTACTTCTCCATTTACCTTATTTCTGACGAATTAACAGCATTTTGGTACCGATGATCGACTTTTGATCGGATGATCGTACCACTGATAATGGTATACCGTTGTGATCGCCTCGTCATGCTGATCTCAACAGTATATTTATTTCTGTATTTTGGGATCCGGTGTACAATGGAAGCAATAAATTTGTTCGTTGTAACGACACCAAAAATTTGTGCCTTCTTAACTTTTCCTAAAATTTGAAACGTGCTATTCAATCAAACCAATAAATTGCATTTATTATTTAGCTGAAAGGATAGGTGACTTGCCGTTGACATTTATTTGTCCACTTTATGCTTTCGACGTGGATAATAATTTACATCAAAATTTCCCTTTATATACCATTCATCCCTACCCAAATCTATTCTCTACCGGTACCACGTGAAATGTCTATTCAAATTTCAAATGGGTGAAGGCAATTATTTTAGCCATTACCGTGTCATTTATTTCAGCCGTTACTATCGTTTTGAAAATCAAAACAGATGAAATTGGGTACGTTTTTATTCCTTTTGAACGTATTTGTAAGATCTAGGAAATTAATATAAAGTGAACGTAAAATCTGCATAGTAAATCGGCTATGAATTAGGAAATAAATAAAACGTACGTATAGGCTGTAAGCAAAAAAATTAAATTGCTTTAAATTGTTACCTGATTTCAGGGAGAGTGATAGCTGATTTCGAAATAAATAATATTCTAGCACGTATTAGCATCAAACTTTCTTCTCCTCTCCTCCTTTATATTCCATGTAGCCGAAACATTGTCCTTCTCCCTTTACTTCCTTTCTTCCCAGATCTTCCACTCCCCTATACATTTCTCTTCCACCCGAGATCACTAGCCGCCTCACGACGCCTGCCGCATCAACACTGATCCATCTACCACCCCAAAGCAGTCCACAACCGAATCCTACCCCTCCTCGATAATTTTGAATTCCTGTCCATAGCAGCTTTCGGCCTCCCTGCTCACGTGACCCCTTCAAAGCCTCATCGTGCCGTCCGCTGCACGTCGAGAACATCCAACATCACCGCCACTAGTAACCTGAGTGGCACCGCTTTTATCCCTCTCATCTTCTCTGTGTTATTCCTCAGACCTATCGAGCCACACCGCCGTTCAAACCCCTCATCAGCGGCTAGCACCTCGCGCAACCACCAACCCGAAGGCCGAACGTCTCCAGCCACCTTTCATCCTCTCCTCGGTCGTCAGCCAACTCGCACTGACCCACTTCCCTCCGCCTGCCTCTTCTCCAGGCCGAGCTATCTTGTTTGAATTTTTTTTAGGTACTTATATATGCATTTTATTCATACTTTGATTTTATAGGTTCACAAATAAGTGTGTGAGTCATACATGTTGGGTAGCTATCTGTTGAAACTGTGTTTCGTGCTTTGCAGTTTTGGGTCTTCTTCTAATTAACATACGTATTTCTATGATATGTACAGGTAGTTGATCAAAGTTTTAAATTATAAGCTGTTGCGTGAGTTGTTGGGTTTTATTATTATTATTGTGTTTAATAAGTATCAATTTTAAGGTAAATAGGTAGGTAAGTATAGGTATATCAGTGTATTGTTCAGTGACAGATATTTAATTATATAACTTGGGGAAGGTCTCTGTTATAGGTAGGATTTGCAGTGTTGGGTTCGTATATTATTTTATTTATGTATACTATGTATGTATATATTTTAAAACAGTATTTTATTTTAAGATTTGCTATATCTATATCTATATATTATATAAGTTAAATATAGACACGTACACCCTGTGTACCAAAGTATATATATACGATAGTTTATAAAAGTTATACAAGTTTAAAAATGGGCTTGATTTACAAAAGTTGATACTTTGTTTATTTGTTTGTTCAACAACAGTATTGTATATTTTGTGACAGTATTAATAAAGTACAATGTTTTGTATAATAATGGATACAACGTTCTGCATTTTAACAGTTTGTTTTAGTATAGGTTACGAAATATAGTAATGCATAAGTTGTATAAAATTTAAATACTCTGTTCGTGTTGGGTACATATTAGATTGATAATATCAGAAATATATATATAATAAAAAAAAAATGATTTTTAATTTGGTTATAAGTTTGTTGTAGATTTTATATATGGGTAGACAACCTGTTGGTTACAAACATTTAAAAATCGATTTCATGGAATTATGATAATAATAGATAAATCTATCATTGTTCTGCTATCAAAATTCTGATTTGATTTCATCGATTTCTCCTCATCAGCCTTGATCGTCGGATTCATGCCGGTCTTTCTTTCATTTGATTCGTAACTCAAATCAGCTTCGCTGTCCATCTCTCTAGCCTCGAAAGGTGAGAAAATCACTCACGATTAACGTTCTTTTATTTATTAAATTTGATTTCAATTGAAACGTCAATTGAAATATGCGGTTGTTAGTGTTTTACTGTTATGACTGCTATTATCTGTATCTGTTCACCTATGACACCTGACACCATTATCGGTTAATTATTTTATGGGATAATAATACAGATTGGTTGATAATTGATTTGATTGATTGATTGATTGTCGTTAAATTGGATGTTAATTTCTATTGTTAAGTGATAACTAGTCTGCTAGTTAAATTTGGTGTAGTATAGTTACAAATTAAAACGGATTATATATGACGGACATTAATTTATTAAACCTGACCCGCCATCTGAAAATTTGATTTAATTAAATTTGACCCATTTATTGTCGTAAAAATTGATAAATTTTACTTTAAACCTTTGAACGTAGTTGGGATTAATTGTGTAGTTTAAAATGAATTTTAAAAAGGAACGACAAGTGAAAACTGTAATGTAATAATCTGTAATCTACATGAAATGATAGTGTAGATTCTGGAAGTAATTATACAAATAGCAATGTGAATTAGTACAATTATTTCAGGGTTATTTGATTTATTATTGAATGGTTATTGATTGTTGTTATTACTTGTTTATTTACTTTGACACCATCCCTGTCATCACACTGCAAGTTCCCTTTGTTATGTTTGTTTTGGATTTGAAATGGGTTGAAATGATAGACCCAAGCGGTTTCCATTTAATTAAACTTGGGATTACGGGTCGAAATGCTATCCACCCGTATTTGGATTGAAAGGATAATATCCATAACACTGGGACCTTATGATAAGAAAAATACGGTCTTATAAAATGTAAATGCTTAAATACATATATGAAGGGTAATGATAAATATAGGGTAATTATATCTAGTTTAATCAAGATTGATTAAATACATAACGTATGATAAATATTTCACGTTTGATAAAATTTGAGAAATCTTGAGAAAGATGTAATTTAAAGTCACCAAAATGGTATTGAATAAGGGAGGGTTCAAAACTAAATAATAATGTTGTAAAAACCAAGGATCTATATGAAACTGTTAAATTTAACATCTAAGTATCTAAGCCATAAACTATATTGAAATTTAACGGTTAGAGATTTGGATATGTATTTGGAACCCAGATAGTTGAATTTGTTATTTTAGACAACGAATTGAATTAGATACAAATTTAGGGTGAACTAAATTTGGATATTTTTATTTAGGAAACTAGATTGGGAAAAATTTAGTTGAAATATAGAATACTTAAAGTATGGAAACATATTGAAATAAAAGGGGTAATTGGGATATCAAATCCAGATATTTTATATAGATTGATATAATTGAAGTGGTTATTTTAGGAAAATGTAAATTGATAAATTGAGATTGAAATTAATTTAAATAGGAAGGCCAGGTTGATGTGAACGATTGGTTAAGTTAAGGAAATTGAAATACTTTACCTTATAAATTATTTAATGTACATAAACCCTATCTTGGGAAATGTAGAGATAGTTGAAGTGAAATTGATATTAGGGTTGAAGTATAAATTAAGTAAATGACCACGGTGTATTATTGTATATTTCTACCTTGTAGATAGTTATATGGACCCTTAGAGGATGGACATCCTAAACATTCTTTAAGTTATTTGTATTTCAGTTGATATTTCACTTGAGTTGGATTTATTGATATAAGAATGTTAATCCTGACTCGAGTGTTTCGTGTTTTGCTTTACGCTCGGGTCAGACCGAGAAATACAGCATTAGAGACTCACCTTTGGAGCTTCATTTGGAGATCCAACTATCGTTTCAGCTTTCAGTTTTCTAGTTGATTGGCTCAGAGAAGTCATCGGCTCGTACTGAAGACTTTTCTGTATTCAGGAGATTCTGATGTATTTATTTCAAACTCTGATGTATATAGTAGCTTCATGAACTACTATTTTTCTATTCCGCTGCATTATATTACTCTGTGTCTGTGATCTGTGTTTGATTTATTTACTGTATAATTTAAGTTTGCCAAAAAATTTATTAACAATTCGGTATTTTGAATTATTCAAGTCGGACATGTACGGTTTTATTGTCGATTTGAATGGTCCAAAATAGCGGGTCGTTACAATATATCTGATGATGTAGGGATTTTTGAAGGACTATGTTTTTGGCTAGCCAGGAATCAGAAGGAAATTAAGTGAATTTTTTGGCTTAGGGTGTAGATTGGTGAGTGAGAATCATTTGCCTTGATTATAATGTCTATCCAATCTATAATTGCTATTTGGGTTAATAATTGAATAAATCTGTATGTAAATGGAAAGAATATCATATATGAAACAATATAAATGACAATAACCCTAAGTACTGTCTATGTGATGATTAAATTAGATTAATAGCGTTCAAATGTTGAAATGGTTGAAATTGGGTAAAAAGAACTAATGGGATGGCTCCATGAAGAATTCGGAGATTGAAATATGTAACACAATGCTCTAAACATGTAGATAACTTCAGAAATTAGAAATATAATGATCTAGACGAAGTTTAGCGAAGATAGATGGAGAAATTGTGTTAATTCATAAGCAAAATTTTATGACTGGGACGTTCACCAGTCCACCATTGTATGCCCATTGGTTGAATGATGCAATCTACAAATGGCAAGTCGAACATAAAGCCATGTAGGTCCAAATATTGATCGTTTATCGTTTTGAATTTATATGCAATGTGAGAATCTCATAAGATGTTTATATGGGTGTTTACCAAAACATGTATAGTATAATTGTATGTGTGTATAGATGTGTGTTCGAGTGTTGATATTGTTTAACTAATGCTATTGCGGTTGAAAACCAATCTCTATTTAACTAGTTCTCTATGTTCATGTCATTTCAGACCATATGTTGTTATGTTTAATTGGTTATGGTTAATTGGCTATTGTTAGGCTATGTTTGCCTAATTATCACTCATTTACGGGTTAGTCTGTATTTAACTAACTACGGGTTAGCCTATATTTAACTAACTCATATGTTGTATGCTACGCTATGCTATATTATGGTGTCACTGTTTACAAAAAGTAGTTTAAGCCCACATATTATGTTTATTATGTCAAGCTAACTTTGTTAATGCAGTGAGACAGGTTAAGGTACGTATTTGTTTAGATGTAGCCTTCATTTAATGTTATATGATCATAGATGTAGTATATTCTTAGTAGTGTTTTTCACTCACAAAACTCACATCTGGCCCCTTCTTCTTATGTTCCTTTTTGTTTATGAATTTATAGGTTATGATGTTGGACTTAAGTGACATTGACGATACAAGGGACGATGGTATTGCTTATGTATAAATGTGTTGTATTTATCACCTGACAGTAATTAGTATATGATGTCTTTATGTATACAGATTTGGATTTGATCATATGTATTGGGATATGATTTGATATTTGAAATATATTATGTTTGTTTCCTTTCACTATGGGATTCTAAAAGTTTATTTAGTCAATTTATGTAGCTCTTTATATACTGTTGAATTTTTTTACAACGATTCGACTTTTCATTTTATGGTAATTTTATTTGTTGTGAAAAGTCGGGTTGTTACATCCTTCCACTTATAAGGATAAAAAATGAGCGATATCTTAACTTAATGAACCTAGCTTATCTTCTCTTTAAATTTTCAATCCAATTTAAGTGGTATTGTTTCACCTACTATATTATCCACAAACAATCTAATAATCATGATAACGAAGTTGTGAAGACCCACTACTTTAACATCTAAATTCAATTAAATAAGGTAAAAAATACAGTTATAAATAAAATTCGATATTAAAGATAGTTGCGGTTATATAATATTAAAAAGTCTAAAACAGTTAACATAAAAAGGGAAACCTCATAGTGGAATTTAAACATAAATAACTTTTCAACAATTTAATATTACACAAATCCAATACATCAAATAATATACATATTTCAGTACATCAACTATTAAAACAACAAATGTATAACTACGATGCAAGAGATATACCAAACTATCCGTTGGATATAACTCATTCTAAGCCCTTTTCTCCCTCCTTTGTTTCCACATACGAATTTACAAATTCATATATACATATAATAAAGGGAAAAGGTGTCAACAATGTTTATACTATACCAATTCTATATACCTTGACCGCAAGGGAGCAACGAGCTATTGCATAGAGAAAGACTGTCTATATACACTTTCAAGGTAAAGCCTACATAGTTCTATTTCATTCAATTCTCCAACCTCCAAATACTTGTTAGCACATAACAACATAGTATCCATGCAGTCAATACAACCATTGCAACCAATGTAAGAAGGAAACACTACTACTAAACCATTATGGTTAATCATTAAATGTAGTCATAATGATAATAACACGCTCAATCATTAAATACCTCATACATTTGATAACACCTAATGTCAATCCAACCATTAAATAAGAAAAAAAAAACAACAGAGATATACGTACATACAAACTAATAACTCATTATAGTAACGTGTATACGTATAAATCATCTATGCTACTAATCACTTCAGGATAGTAACATAACATCGATCCAATCAATATTAGTAACAAAAAACATAGCATTATATAACTATATTCGATTATCAATTGTCTATAGTAATAATGGTAGAATGTTGCATACTCATCCTAATGTAATTTATCATTATAAAAAACATATCACATAATACGTCCATTCAAACATTGTATTTACAACAATTAATTTTTCTTAAGCTTAAAAGAAATCCTATTACTATTGTTTATTACAAAACCATCTTTATTTATTTCAAAATAATAATAATTGTTTAAAATGATAAAATACTTCAGAAATACTATATTATTATTATCTCATTACTTCAAATCCCTTAAAATGTCGTATTTTCCTCCAAAAATAGTAACGTACTTCAAATTACTTCTCAAAATAATAATATTATTATTTCATTCCAAAATATTAATATATTTTAAAGTCAATGTAATAGTTTCCAAAACCAATTTATTACTACTTATCTCAAAAATAATAGTATTTTATTTCAAATCGCCAAAATTCCTCGTTATTTCTATTCACCTCAAAATAGTATTTATTTTCTCCAAACCTCCTTTGGGAACATATTTTTTACTACTACTACTACTAGTACTATTCAAATAATGTCTTTTAGTTTGTTACTCGGATACTGATATAATAATAATATTTCATACTATAAATACCATAAAATCGATTGTTTTGTCATTTACACAAAATAATACTTTTTCATCGAAACTCATATTATTATTATTTAAAGTTTTGTTTAGATAATAATAAACTTCCCAAAACTCATTCTAAAATATAATTTTAGATATTATTTATAAATTTCCCAGATATCCATAAATAATAACCATATTAGATTCCAGACTTTAATTTCGGTAAGGTTTTTTAAATTACCGTAATTTATGGATACCATCGAAAATCTGTAAATAACATTATCTATCAGTTATTTATTTAATTTTCCCATCATTATTCATTTTTCTTCAATTAATTTCTTTCCAACTCAAATAAATAATAGCTATTACTAAACATCTAAAAATTCTATTATCAACAACCAACTATCCAATTACGTATAACGCATCCAAAATATCATACTAATAAAACAGTCATCCATAGTACACATTATATATCAATAATTATAGCTGACCAAAGACAGATTTGCATTTATATTTTAAAATTCAATTAATTAAATTAAATAGACCATACCAATGTGCTTTTCCAAATAGCCCCAAAACTCAGCAAATCCAAGGAATGTTTACAATTTCACCATGAGTCCAAAGAAAGAAGCACACGGGAATCATAGTTTGTATGTGAAAGATATGGAAGTTAGAAGTTATAGGGTTTAATTTGTAAATATAAATTTCATAGTGACTTAAACGTAAAATTACTTACCATAAACAATGCACGCTTAGCATCTCATCGTGGAATTTCCACCACCATGGACTTCTAAGTCATAATTGAAGCCTAGTACCGCCATCCTCTCACCTTCCGTACCAGACTCGACAATTGCCGCCATGCCCAATCTTCCCCAACTGCTAGAGCTGCCTTCAAAACTTCCCCCATTCTTTGAATTTTCTTGTGAAATGTACAAAATTTTGGCTCGATCCTATTAATCCAATGAACTCCCCTCGACTACTTCTACCACCCAAAACCTTCCAATCATCCGATGGTTGATTTTCACTGCCGATCACAAAGCCTTAGAATGGATGGTGGATAAACCATTAACTTTGAGTCAACTGAAGCATTATAAGCAAAAAAAATGAATCTTATACGCATCCTCATCTCGTATATAATTCAGTGGGTATCGAACACTTTGAATGTTGAATTGAAGTCTAATTAGCGAAAAACAAATGAGATTATAGGGAATTTTAGGGTAAGGAAGAGAGATCGATGTGATAGCTGCTCTCTAGGGTTTCTAAGCATCATTTACATAGGAAATGAGGTGGTTTCAATTACGTGTAACCATTTGGTCCAAAAGTGGCTGCGTATTTAAGTATTGTAACGCCTCTATTTTGCACACATAACTCCAACTCCATCAAAATCATATATCAAACCGATTAGCTCGAAAAGATCTTTGCAATGGCTATAAAATGATATCCAATTAACATTTTAATTAAAAATCCAGTTTTAATTATTTTAATGTTAATAGCTTCAAATTTTCTAGGTCGTTGCATTCTTCTCCCCTTAAAAGAATTATGCCATTAATTCCCCAAATACAACCCTCGTCCTAACTAACAAAACAATTCATTGGTTTAATCCCAAAATATGGGAAAGGATATCAATCATGAAGTAACTTCAAATAAAATTGTGTATAATGATCATAAAAAATTAACCATGATAGAATCCTCACAAAAACGAATTCAAATTCTGCACAAATATACTATAGTAATGCATACCCTTCCTCGATCTTGCAATCAAAACTATAACATGTAAAAATAGTATTTCATCAATAAAGGTGAAACAATATCAATCATAGATTAACTCGTACCATGCATTCCTAATAATTCAACCATAATTAACCATAATAAAAATCCAAAACAAGACATAGACATGCATGTACCAATAAATGAATATAAATCACTAGTTAGCATAGCTCATCAAAGTAAAGAATGCATACACCTCAAAGAGAAATTATGGCATCATAAAATTGGTGTACAAGTCTAAGTACAATGTCGGGTGTTAGGTATCCAAGTAAATAATACCTAAGTCATGTAAAATCCCTAGAGTGTTAAAACAAACATGCCATGACAATATCAATCAAACTATCCTCACATTAGTCAGTGCTTTGGACATAAGCAACTCGTATAACACCCTCATAAGCTAAAGAACAATGAAAACGTCTCAGTTTCTCAGAGCTCGAATCCGTACCACTTTGTACACCCAGGAATTAGATTTAAATTCCTAGAGTCCAAGGTATTTTACCATCATAATCTTGGTGGTTGTCCCCAAATACCCCTTCTATACAAGCATTTTTTTTTTTTTTTTTTTTTTTTTTGGAAAAGGTACTTTATTAATAATAGAAAGCATATACTTCCTTGATATGCCTCATTAAAACCTTACAACCCCCCTAACCTATATGGGTGCCTTGTAAGGAAAAAGAGTACATATCAATTCCATATATTAACAGTACAAGGAGACAAAATGAAGCTAAGCAGTCAAACAGATAGAGGAGGAACTACAAGTAGAAAAAATCTCAAAACCATCCGTACGAACTGCTAACTTCAGAGGTCTAAACAGCTAACTCCTACCTAAAAACTCTTAATCACCAAAACAACCCAGGAACAAAATCGCACCGATCAGGAGACCAATCATAATTGGACACGCAGAAAGAGCTTGGAAAAAGAAAATTAGTTCGATCCCAAAACTCTGAATCAATTTTAGCTTCAGCCATGGAGGTGGGTGAGGATAATGAGCTTCTTCCAAAAGATTGACGAAGTATAGTTCCTCAAAATGCTCGTTCGTACCACAGATACTTACTTCAAGGAGGTCGAAAGGCCTCATGCAGATCTGACACCATAAAAAGATTAGACAAGATAAGTTTTTCTTCCTCGTTTAGCTTGTGGATCTGAATCTTTTGTAGCATTAGGTGTTTGCTTTGAATGAGAATTTGTTTAATTTTCACTTCTACTGGTTCATTTATTCCATCAAACACCCGTTTGTTGCGTTCGCACCATATATTCCAGATGATGTTGGTACATATAATGCTTGTAATACATGAAATATTTGGTTGCATTTTGCCCTGAGCTTCTTGAATATCAGCCAGAAGTTTGCAAATTTCGTAACTATTTCCCTGAAAGATGTTGAGTTTAGGGATGATGTTATCTATAATTCTTCTTGAGTACGTACATTGGAAGAAGAGGTGGTCTCTGTCTTCTTTGTCATTGTCACATAGAACACATTTTTGGTCTACCATAGTAGACCATTTGCTAATTTTATCTTTTGTCTGCAATTTGTCTTTGAAGGCCAAAAGAGAACAAATTGACATTTTAGGAGCGCAACCTTTATCCCAAATGAGCTTAGTCCAATCGTGTTCAACGTATTTATTTCTAAATTCCTGCCATGCTGACTTAAGAGAGAAATTGCCTTGTTTGCTGGGTAGCCACCACCAAAAATCTTGTTGAATATGGTTGTGTATGTTAATTTGTTTAATAACAGTATGAGATTGAGTTGGAATACTATTGAGGTTTTGCTTCCACTTTTTATTATGAATGAGTTCAGAAACTGTTTTATGGCAACCCCTCAAAGTATACATACTGTTCCATCCATATTTATCAATTAAAGAGGAGCCTTGAATCCATGGATCGAACCAAATGTCAGTTGTGTCTCCATTCACAATTTTTCTGTCAATATGGCCTTTGCACCATTGTCTGGCTCTAAGTATGGTTTTCCAAGTGTGGGAAGCGTTATTGTTCATTCTGACAGTCCAAAAATTAATATTATTACAGTATCTGTTATGCATCCATCTTGCCCACAAGGAATTACCATTAATATAATTCCATAGCAGTTTAGTTGCTGAGGCTGTAGCTAAATCTTCAATTCTCCTAATTCCCAAGCCCCCTTCTCTTTTTGTTTTGCATACTTCATTCCAGCTCAATTTATGTGATTTAGATTTCCATAAGAAGTTTGCACATAAAGAATTGATCTTATGAATGATTGTTGCAGGGAATTGTGCTATCTGTAACCAAAATTGCAGCATGGGGTGGATAACTGACTTGATCAGTTCAACTCTACCACTGATATTGAGGAATCTGGTTTGCCAATTATTAAATTTTTTGTTGATTTTATCAATCAACCATCCAAAGTCCCTTGTTTTCAATGCATTATTGGAGAGTGGGATTCCCAAGTAGGTGATTGGCAAATTATCAATTTTGAAATTGATAATTTCTTCAATTTCCTTTTTTTCCCTGGCACCTTTACTGAAAAAGATTTTTGATTTTTCAGTATTTAGTTCAAGTCCTGCAAATTTCCTCATCTTTTGTAGAATGTTATGGATAGTAGTTGCATTTTTGGTAGTAGCTTTTGCTAAAATGAGGATGTCATCAGCATAGAGTAGATGAGTAATTAATGGTTCTACTTGATAAATTGGGCTGATATTTCCTTTGAAGTATTCAATGTCCAAGTTAATAGTGAGATATTCCATGGCTATAGAAAAAAGATATGGCGACAGAGGGTCACCTTGTCTGATTCCTCTCGAGCTGTTGATAAAATCATGTGGGGCACCCTCTACTAAAACTGAAAATGATGGAGTAGAGATACACTCGTATATAAGATTAGCAAAGGAGATTGGGAATCCCATAGATTTCAGCATATGATGAATAAATTCTCTATTGATCTTGTCATAGGCCTTGTGCAAATCAATTTTTAAGCAAAAATTATTCGAATTTTTCCTGTTAAAACTCCTGACCATCTCATAGGCAAGAAGAGAGTTTTCTGATATAAGCCTGTTTGGGATAAAAGCATTTTGGTTAAATGATATAAGCTCATTCATGTATATTTTCATCCTATTGCACAGAAGATTAGAGAGAATTTTATATGTAATATTACATAAAGAGATAGGTCGAAAATCATTCATCTTTGATGCTTCTGGAATTTTTGGAATGAGGCAAATGAAAGTGTGGTTAATTTCTCTGATTATTTTGCCAGAATGGAGAATATCATTCATAGCTTTCCAAATATCCATTTTAATTTTATCCCAATGAACTTTAAAGAATTTAGAATTGAGGCCATCTGGTCCAGGAGAGCTATTTTCATTAATTTGGAAAACTGCCTCTTTAATTTCCTCCAATGAAAAAGGATTGCCTAATTGATTCTTTGCATTGTCTGATAAAATTTTCTTGCAAATAATTTTTGGAAATTGGTTTTGATTATGAGGCAGTTGAAAAAGATCTGAGAAATATAGAGAGGCTTCATGAGCAATTTTTTCTGATGCTGAAACCCACATTCCCTGTTGATTAATCGTAAAATGATTTTTACGACATGCTTTGTAATCTGCAATTTTATTGAAAAAAAATTCAGTTGGTCTGTCTCCCATCGTGAGCCAGTTGAATTTCATTTTCTGTTCGTTGTCAATGGCCAATTTCCTCATCATATAATGTAACTTATCACAGTTATTAGAGTATATTTGCAGCAGATTATTATCAGATGGGTTAGTCAGAATTTGTTTATAAGTTTTATTGTTATGATCTTTCAAACTATTCAACTCTTTCTGCAAGTTTGTTTGATTATGAGCCCATTTCTTCAAATTATGCTTCACCTGTTTCAGTTTGCAGAGGAGGGAGTACAGGGGATATCCATCGAAATGAGATTCCAGAGCCTCATTGACTACTGAGGAATAGTCAGAGTAGCAGTGCCAGGAATTTTTGTATTTAAATGGTATGTTTTTCTTTTGTGAATTCTGGACATGTAAGATGATAGAGATCTGTGTGTGGTCACTTATTGAATGATTACCAAAATGTATGCCAAAGTTGTTAAATTGGTTGATCCAAATGTAGTTAACAAAAACTCTGTCAATCTTACTATGAATAGAGAATAAGTTACCTCCTCTCCACGTGTAGAAATTTCCCGAGAATTCAGGTTCCACAAGTTTAGAAGAATTAATACAGTCCAAAAAACTTGAGTCCCCATTAGAGCTCATAATACCTCTGTTTATCCTTTCATTATTATATAGGATAGTGTTAAAATCACCAGCCACTAACCACGGCAGATTAATAAACTTGGATAAAGTTTTGATGTCTTCCCAAAGATACTTACGACCTTCTTCGTCGTTAAAGGCATAGGAAACTGTACACACCATACTTGTATTAGAAGCATTATGAAGAATACAAGTAATGGATTGGTCCGAAGTGTGAAGAACAATAGTGGTCCAGATATTTGAGTCCCAAATAATCATGATTCTACTTTTTCGATCATCTGAAGCGTTGTGTGACATTTTCCAATTATTATCTAATTTGTACATAAACTTTTCAATTGAATTAGAAGAGAGCTTGTTTTCTAGAATACCAATAAAGGAATATTTATTCGTTTTCGCAATGTCAATAATTTCTAATTGTTTGTAGAGGGCATTCATCCCCCGAATGTTCCAAATTAGGAACTCCATTAACAGTTTATATTAGGATCGCTACTATCTTCCATGGGGGTAGCTTTCCCCAAGTTCTTTGTTTTTTTGGATTTCTTATTTTTGTTTTTTAATTGACTAACAAGATTTGACCATTCAGGGTTTTCAACCACTTCAGAGTTCAATGATGCTTTAAACTCAAAAGGCACTTCCTCTGATCTTGTTTTACGCGAAGGCTTGTTTCTGATAATGTGTGAAGATTCCATAGTCTCTGTCTCTTGTTGAATGGCTGAAATGGTACTATCGGTGATGGTATTTTCCTTGTTCTGGATAGGAACTGCAATAGAACATGATTCCTGATGTAATATGCGGGAGGATGACTGAGTTAGCATGTTCAAGCTGGACGCCGTATCTGTACCGTTGTTATCAGTTAACTTGGAAGTATTCATACATTCATCTGTTGTTTGGTCTACTTGTATATACTCTAAACTTTCTTGATTGTGATCAGTTGTCGTAACATTAGTACTTGCATTGATGTGAAAGTTATGTGTTGGTTCAGCATGCGTCTTTTGGCCATACTGCCTTGTTGTATCCATTGTTTCGACTTGATTGCTTAACTTCGTGTTATCATCACTATTTTTTAAAACGTTTTCATTTTCATACGAATCTATAGCCATCTCTGTATCTTTGTTCACTGTGGTACAGTTCTCTTTAGGGAGCCATACCTTGGTGAATTGACAGTGTATTTCAGCGTGTCCAAAACTCCTACAGTTTGGACAAATATTCGGTTTCCACTCATAATTCACCGCTTGCCATATAATTTCGTCTTTATCGTTAAGAATTGGAATTTTGATTGGGAATGTGAAGTTGCTATCGATTTCAATGAGAACTCTGGCAAAAGCAATTTTAATAATTCCTTCAGTAAATTTGTCAAGCCTGATTGGAGTTCCGAGTACTGAGGCTATCCGACTAATTCCTTCTTCTGTCCAGAAATCAAGTGGCAAATTGGGAAGACGAATCCAGATCGGAATAGTCTTCAGTAAATCTT
The DNA here is from genome assembly GCA_030765085.1 of Allium cepa. Classification (NCBI taxonomy): domain Eukaryota; kingdom Viridiplantae; phylum Streptophyta; class Magnoliopsida; order Asparagales; family Amaryllidaceae; genus Allium; species Allium cepa. The sequence goes on from CM060928.1 coordinate 219,681,739, forward strand.
TATTAAGTTGCATTCCTGGGTTCCATCTTTTCATCATCATCAGTTTCTTGTTATAATAGTATGGTCCACCCTCAAGAACGTTCAGACAATCTTTTTCTTTACTGAATTTAATCACATAGAATCCGTTCTCCATTGAAAAAATCGAGAATTCTCCCATTGGTTTCCATACTCTCAATATATATTCTTTGAAATATGGATAATACGGTTTCGGACCAACAACGTATACAACAATAGCATTTCTCCATTGATTTCTAGCATCTGAAATCACTTCGGAGGACATTTTAGCGCATTTTATAGAATTGACTTCACGGGGCTGGTAAAATTTTAGTGGAATAGACGTCTGAATATTGTTGCCTTTGACAACCTCATTCCACGCTTAGCTAATCGGGGAGGCATAGTTCCAATTTGGAGTTTTCTTAATATTCATAGGACTATTATGCGGATTCGTCACAGGGGGAACAGGGATCTGATTGTTATTCAAAGGACTTGTGATATTACCTGCTCGATTGAAGCCTTCTGACTGGTTTGATTTCTTGAGATGGCGAACACTTGAATTTGATTTGATTTGTCTCTTCCATTTACGAGTTATCACAGGCGTAAATCCATCGTCATCGACACTATTGTTATGTTCCATTCGCGGAGGTTCGAAGCCAGGGGGGTGATCAGGCGGAGAAGGAGGCGGATCTGCCATTGGGAGGGGTTGAAGGCAACAGGAGGTGGAGGCTGCCATAGAACACGGGGTGAGAAGAGGAGCGACAGCAAGGGCAGACGGCCGGTGCTGGGGCGAGTAGAGATGGACGGCGGCTAATTAGGGTTTCATGATCATTTTACTTCTAATCGGAAGATGAATTTTTGCCAAGAGTTTGTGTAATGATAGCGTACATGCATACAAGCATTTTTAGAAGCCTCCAAGTATTAATGATATCATCTCATGCATTTTGAAACCATCATGTTCTATTCCATTATATTTTTTCATAGTAGATCATTCTACCTACGAGATTCACTTTATAAACGCTTCCTTATGGATCATCATGACTTGAACACTCTATAAAATTAACGATAATTAATAATGCTCCAAAAAATGGAATTTGACCAATGATGGAATTTGACCAAATGATGGAATTTGGTTATGGAAATTGGATCTGTGTTCGTGATGATTTTCTAAGCTACTTTTATATTTGGAGTTTTGTAGTCGGAGCTCAAATGAAGAAGTTATCAGCGTTTGAAGTTTATGGAACAAAAATAATTAAAAATGAAAAAAGGAACAAATTATAATAAATGTAGGACCCATGTTTGACCGCCTTACTTGGGCCAGTCGACCACTAGCGATCGACTGCTTATAGGGAGCGGTCGACCGGTTGGGCGGCGGTGGTTAGAGTTTGGTTAGAGTTTGAACCTTGACCAAATGACATTGATTTAATTATTTTAATCTAATGCTTACGGTTGATTCAAGCGCTTAAAATTACAAGCCTAACCCCTCACTTATGTTTTCATACTTTCTAATCCAAGTACTACAGCTTCGCCATTTTCCCTTCTCCACTATTTCTAAAAATTATAAAATATTATATATAAAAAAAATTTGAAGAACGATGGAAAATAAAAGAGAAGAAGAGAAGAATAGAATCAATACTGTGGAGAAAGGTAAATTTCAATCTATTTTCCCCTTAGCCCCAAATCTCTTCTTAGATCTGTAATTCTAATAGTGTATATGTACCCGGTTATACATGTCTGTTGGCTTTGAATGGAAATGAATCAAGTAAAGGAATGGAATCAGATTTGGGAGATTGAAAAGCTTGAAAGGTGAATGGGAAATTATATAATTTATTTGTAACGTTAAATTTATATTGTTGAATTTTATTTAATTATTATGGTAATATAAGATCTGATGAGTTGTAGGCTTAAGACAAACGTATAGGATTATCGCCTACATATTCAACAAAATAAGAAACTGGAATAGGAATAATATGTACAACCTAATCTGAAAACCTAAACTCGGTCCCAATTATTTATTACTATAGAATGTTTTTAAAGTTGTAATGTTTATTCCAGATTTATAATTGGGTTATAAATTAGGTTGCCCTTAATGATTTGGAATGTTAATTTCTATGTTTTAATTTATTTAGAGTAGGATATAATTTAATTTTTTATATTTCTGTGTAATTTTCATAAATTATCCAACTAATAAAAATTTTAAAATTGCATTATTTGAGTTAATAAGGAATATACCAAAAAAGAAAGAGATATATGAAGTATGAATATTCTTCTTCGTAGTTTGCACTATCTATATCAATAGAAGAAGAGAAATAATTCCTAATAATTTCAAATGAGTATGGCTTCACTTTTGGTTAATTTATGGAAAGCTATTATAGTAATCCTTTTTGAAATGATAGCTCTGATAAATTAAATATGAAAAGAAATGTTCTAGTTTAGAAATTAGTAGTTAGTAATAAGAATATATATGTGTATATAGATACATATATGTGTACGTATAACTGCACTTATTGATTAAAAATAAAAATATATATTCACAATGTAATTTATGATGATATTCCTATTACTTATTAGTAATGTAATAATTATAGGACCAGGAGCTTGAAAAAGAAAGGAATAGTAATTCTAAAATTTATAGACAATAACTACAAATTTAACGGGCAATAAATTTATAGTTAATAGAGAGTAAAATGAATTAAATGGGGACTGATTATAGAATTTAATATGGCACTTATGGGAAAAATGAATAGGCATAATAGGTGGATTTTTAAATGGGCAAATATATATCAATTGAGATTGTCCAATTTGACATTAATGACCAATTATTATAGATAATTGACATTTATTAGTCATAGAAGGAAACCAACGCCTAAGCGTATAAAATAGGAAAATTTACTTAGCAAACAAGTAGGTGTTAGTACTATTAAGTACATGTAGAAGGCAATATAATTTTCATAGTAGAAAATTATATAGCTTCAATTATACAATTAGAATAAGTGAGAATTACCGGGCCTAGCCCAACACTTAGGCTTTGGGTGACTTGTTTGGTTTTAGTGGATTGAGATGTGAGGTTAGTAGAGTTACACAACAAATTCTACCATTCACTTAGAGGCTACCAATAGTTGTGTATACTTACTATTTATGTGAGACATCTTCAACAATATGACCCATAGGGAAGGGACATGCATTGTGGATAAGTGAGGAAAAAATATACTAAGGGTTCGTCTCGGATTTAAAGTATTAAATAGCCTAGTACTTTTATGGAAATTGGGTCTGCTTCAATTCCAATAATAGGTGTTGAGTAACTAAAAGGGGCATTTTTCCTTGACTTACTTAGGTTAGTCTAAATAAGATGTCATCTTTGAAAGATCAGTGGGCTATGTCAGTATTTTGTACCAGTATTCGTAGGTCTGGCATATAGGTTGTGACCAGCAGCAGCCACGAGCGAGCAGTAGCAAAGACTTGTCTTATGCCCAAATGGATTTTGCTTCCTACTTGTATCAAATCCATAAAGGAGACACACATACTTCAAAGTATTTGGTTTAAATGAAATTTTTTTTATCGAAGGTAGGCTAGTTAAACCTTAGATGAGTCTTTGAGATGCTTTAATAGTACGACAATTAAATTGTAAATTATAAAGCGGTATATATGGGTCATCAATCTCTATAACTAAAACCAATTAACTAGCATTTACGTTACGGATGGCTCCCTTCAAGGACCAATGTAGTAAATGGTCGTTGTTTTACTTTCTCTCTATTTAAAAAGTATTAAGTGGTCGGCTTTTTGGGTAGTGAAATGGTTAGACATATATGCACATAGGCATATATATATATAGTTATACCTCGAAGGAGTTGGGCATATCACACATGCACACATAGGACTTATTAGATAAGTCGTAAGTAATAGACATAACACTTAAATGGAATTCAATCGACATAAATTAATGGTATGGATAAAACAAGTAATTTTTTGATCACCAGAATGTTGTTCTGACCCTCCCTCCTCATTACAAACCAGGGGATAGATTTAGAAGGACATGTTACTGGTGCAAGATAAAAGTGGTAGATAGAGAAGTCTTTTTACTCATGCTCGACGATGACAAGGCATTTAGACATCCAAGGAATAATATTGCTTCCAAGTAGTAGCCTTGGTTAGTACATAAGTTCTATTATATTTTTTTATTCTACTATGAGTTTATATTGGTCAGAGTCTGATAAACTTGTTTTTATTACAGGTTACCAAAATAAAAAATCTATGCCCTTACGGATTTAGGTTTTGATTTAGTTTAAATTCAGGCCCATTAAAGTGTGGTTTTTACATTTGGTATCAGATCTTAGGCTAATCGATGATAGAAATTAGGATACACTGATAGAATGTATTTATATTTTTAACTATAATTATATATATATATTATATGCCAAACTCAATGAATTTCGATTATTGTAATAGTTGCGACCATATTTCGAATGGATGGATAAGGCAACTATGAGTTGGCCAATAAATAGAGTTAAATTATTCATCTACCCTATCACCCTACATAATGTAGGTCGCATCACAAGGCATTGACTAAGAAGAGCATGAGCATGGCATATAAAAAGATCTTGGAAGCTAGTTGATATTTGACTCCTTTATTGGGTGTAGACTGCCTTATGATTATGGATTTTGATGAATTATTGATTGAAGATGCACATTTCATCTAGACAAATAGGAAGCATGAAACTATATATTGCAAATATTCGAAAGAAAGGAATAATAGGAGCGGAGAAAGTTCCCACAAGAAGGTGTACATTAATCACCAATATAAGATAGACGAATTTTTGATGAAGAAATGTAAAGAAGGCATAGGAAGAAGGAAGTCCAAACGAAGGATGATTAAAGTTCATTTCTATGTCCAATCTCATGTGAAAGAATTTGACCAAAAGATTTTTTAAAATTCCTTAAAATGTTCGAATGGGATTTCAAAGAATTCACTAAGAAGTTGTAATTTTGATAAAGTGAGTAAATTTTGAAATTATTAGTTGAGACTGGTTGAGTCAAAATCTTTCAATCTAAAGGTTTTTGGTAAAAAGGCTTTTTAGTTTTTGAAATGAATAGGAAATAGAGCATAGATTTGGCTTGATGATTTTTTCTATTTTTGTAAATTTGGAAGTTTCTTTTTAAGAAGTGGATAAATGAAAGTGGCACTTGTATTATATGGGGTGTAGAAATTAGAAGGATAATAACTAAGATAAGAGGAATACTCCCGTATAAATAAAACACGGAGAGTATGAGAAATATTGGGAAATTTAGATAAAAATAACATAAGGAATTTATATAAAAAATTAGATGATTATGATAGAAATAATAAAGGAGAAAACCGATAGGAATAGGATAAGAAGAATGGATAAATTCCATGGATATGTTTTAATTGCGCATATATTTTAGATAGATGCTTAAATGGATGTTGCAATTGCATGCATCTTTTAGAAGTCCCCTTTGTATTCTATTATATCTCCATCAAAGGCGGAAGCGGAAATAACATGAGTAGTAAGAAAATAATATGATGGAAGTTATCCTTGTCTACCCTTTTTTTCATTGTTAAAAATTATAAACGATGTTTTAAAAAAAGGGTTTGGGACTTTAATTGAGTTTTTGAATGTTTTAAGTTAAAAATAGACTTTTAAAAGAAGCAAGTCATTGTTGAAAAAAGTACTTAAAAAGATAAAGTTGGGAAATTTTCATTGTTTGTTTTATTTTGAAACAAACAAAATTTGAATTTGATAAAAAGGTTTCTAAGTTTATATTCTTAAAGATAGAAGTTTTGAATTAGGTACTTCATGATTGTAAAATTTTAGTTTTATAAAGAAGAAACCCAAACCAAATTTTGATATGCAGTATATAGAGATGTTAGCCCAGGTACGACAAGGTAAATGTTTAAACTATGAATAAAATTGCTATGGACACTCGTGGGGTAGCAACAAGGAATCCCTATTGAATATTAGGAATGTTGGTGTGGACCTGAGAATATTTTAGTAGAGATATGTGAAAGTCATAAGAAGAACCCTTAAAGGAATGGGAAATGGTATCAAAGTATAATTTTATGAGTCCTAGGGTATACTTGCATGAAGCATCAAGGATATAAAGAAAGTAAATACCAAAGTTTTAGGATACCGTCAAGAGATTGTGATTTAGAGAAGATAGTAGTATGATTGGGGAAGTGGGTAATAAGATGAAAAACAAAAATAAAGGGCGTTGATTGACTCAAGGTTGAATAATGCGAGATAGGCGGTAGGCTATTTTAGCTTTGGAATTTCTATTTTCAAACTTTGTTGATAGTAAAACAAAAATTGCATTTAGGATAAATATGTTTTAACATCCAAAAATAAACCTCCTTATGAGTATTGACTCTGAAAGTTAGAAAAGCATTGGGGGCAAAAGAGAAGTTGCCAAAGTACAACAGAATAGGTATCCAAAAGAACGGTAAAATTGTAAAAAATTTCATTTAAATTCCTTTTCGGCAAAGGAGTATGGATCCAAAATAACTGGATTTTCAAAAAAAAATGGATGTTAGAAAGTGAGTACTATATTTTGGATCGTAAGGATTTGATGAAATTTGTTGAACCACGATTCTACTGGGAGAAGTGTGGAAATTTTTATGTGAAACATGATTTTTGATTTTTGAAAACTTGCATACATGTAGAACTGCTAGTATATATAAAGTGTTTGCATCATATTTTCAAACTGTTTTTAAAAGAACGCATTCATATATGAGGTGCTGATTTAGAATCATCTGCATGCATGTCTTATACGTTGTGATACATAGTGCACTTGTACACGTTTGGCTACAAAATTCGTTGTACACTAATTGGTTGGGCGGCTTAGATTGGTTGCACAGTATGTTACATGATTCAACCCTTAAGGAATTTCAGGGACGAAATTCTTTTAAGGGGGAGAATATTACACCCTGTAGAATTAATTACAATTAATACATAATTAATAAGCTCCAAAATGGAATTTGAGAAAATGAAAAAAAAATTGACCATGAAACTTGCACTGTTGTGTTCGTGGTGATTTTCTACGCAACTTTCATATTTGGAGTTTCGTGATTGGAGCTCAAATGAAGAAATTATCAGTGTTTGAAGTGATCGAAACAAAAATAATTAAAAACGAAAAAAGAAATTAAATTATAATAAATATGGGACCCTATAGTCGACCCCCTTACTTGAGCCGGTCGGCTGCTAGCGATCGACCTCTTATAAGAAGCGGTCGATTGTTTGGAAGGCGGGGGTTAGGGTTTGAACCTTGACGATACAGTCTGAATTTAATTACTTAATTTATTGGTTACGGTTACTTCGAACTCCAATAAATACATGTCTAACTCCTCACTTCTCATCTCTAATTTTCTGATCCAAGCATCAAAGCTCTGCCATTTTCCCTTCTTCGCTATTTCTAAAAATTATAAGATATTATATATACACACATAAAAATCAGAGAAGGGCGGAAAATAAAAGAGAAGAAGAGATGCGGAAAAAGGTAAATTTCAATCTATATTCCGCATAACCTCAAATCTCTTCTTAGGTCTGTAATTCTAACAGTAGTATATACCATGTTATACATATTGTTGATTAGGATTGAAATGGAGTCAAGTAAAGGGATGGATTTAATATTGAAATTTATATCATTGAATTTTATTTAATTATTATGCATGTATAAGGTTTGATGAGTTGTAGGCTTGAAACAAACATAGAGGATTATCGCCTGCATATTTAAGAAAATAGGTAATTGTATAGGAATAGTATGTATGACCTAATCTGAAATTTTGAATTCGGTCCCAAATATTTATTATTGTAGAGCGTTTGTAAAGTTGTAAAGTTTATTCCAGATTTATAATTGGATTGTAAATTAGGTTTCCCTTGTTGACTTGGAATGTGAATTTTTATATTATAATTTATTTCAAGTGGGGTATGATTTAATTGTATCTATTTTTGTATAATTTCCATAAATTGTTCAATTTCTAAAATATGTGTAAAAGTCATCATTTAAATTAATAAGAAACATATAAAAAAGAAAAGAGATGCACTACAAGAAAATCGGCCTTTGGTTGCATAAAATTGTGGCATTTTTCCCTAAATGCAACCAATAACATTTCAGCCTGTATTATAAACGCGGCAAAAAGATTTCACTATCCCGCGCATACCAAAATGTTTCCGCGTAAATACAATAAACATAACCAGTATGTTTGCGCTCTCTTACTTAGAAATTTTTAACCTAATCCCAAATTGCTTCAACAAAAGCAAACAAACAGAGGTCGATTCCCATTCTTCTCTCTGCATCGTCATTGCAGCACATCTCTACATCGTAGTTTATTGTCATCGTTGCTTCTACTCTTCTGTGGTTTTCTCCTCATCGTAGAAAATTTTAGGTACGATTTTTATAAATCGATTTTGTTATTGTGATCAAAGTTATTCGGTTGAAACAATAATGAAGTTGAACTGTTCGTTACCTCTTTTCTTAGTCTCGTTGAAACTTGCAGTTTCGATTTATTTTTTTAATCACTGCAAAATTTGTTTCCGAGTAGATGGCAAGGGTCAGGCCCAATTTATGACCTATAAGATCTGGTTAGGGATCAGCTGAGTTCAACTCGCTCATAAATTGGGATAAGCTAGATAAGGAACGGGTTGAAACTTGAAACCTCAATTTTCCTGGTCCATTTTTGACTTAGGGTAGGAATGGGGACAGGTTTGGTCTATTTTTAGCTATTTTGTTTGCTGAATATTTGAGTTATGAACATCCTTATAATTATAGTATTGGTAAATAAAAAGACTTTGAAGCTGTAAAATCAAATATTTAACTTTATTGTTTACCTATCATCTCCCCACATATGTGCATATGGCAATATTATTTATCATATTGCACTTGCACTAATTTATTTATTTTGCATTACTTCAGCATTTGTTTCTTGTTCGTTATATACAAGTGCTTTGGATTCAAAATATTAAACTTTTGTACGTATTGTTTGTTTAGTTAGTTTCTACTTTTTACTACACAACAAATCAATCAATTATAGTGATTATTTCTGTTACAGGTTTGCCCTCTCACCATAGAAAGTGGAAAGGGAATCCTTAAGGAGAGAGCGAAGTGGGAAAAGTGATGCAACCCTTCTTTTAAAAGAGAATGATGAAATGATTAGTCAAGTCATGGACGAAGGTAAGTTGACAAAAATACCCATGCTTCCATCTTTAATATATTGGATGCCTTGATGCTAAATTTAACTGCTATATGACCATTCGCAGAGTATGACATACAAGCTGATGATTATGTTTAAGGTGTGGAACTTTAGGGGTTCGCTTGATTGGTTTGAGTAAGAAACTAGTTCAGGAAGCAATTAGCAAGTTTTGTTGCATCAGATCCGCAGTTGGTAAGGTTGTTATATATAAGGTTCTCTTAATTCGAAAATAACTATGCTACAGTCATTTTATATCAAAATTTGATAAAGTTACACTTAAATTTTTGTTATGTGTGCTATGAGATAAAAGTTGCTGTACGAAATGAATACTTTTGCCCAACTAATTTTGATTTACATCACAAATGGCAATAGCCAAGGGAAGTTGAATCAAATTTTGATACAGTGCTTGTATCGAAGTTCTTCTCTCATAATCCAAGTGATTATGGAGTCTTAGGGCTCACGTAATGTCTAATAAAAGTTTGTATTATAATGGTCAAACACATACAACACACTTGTAAGGATATAGAACACACTAAAAAACAAGAGATGTTGGTCAAAATCTTGTAGTTACAAAATAAGTTAATTCTAAGATCGTGACATAAGCAAAGGTATGGCTTTGAAGTTATTTTGTGTTTTTTATGCTTCCTTGTCCATATAACTTAAAATATATTTCATCTAGTTAGAATTATCTGTATTGGCAACATAACATATATAATCCTTCTCCTGAAATAGCATGAAACAGTATTACGGTAATAATATAATAATTTACGAAATTGAGTTTTTTACGGGGGTGGTATTTCAAAAGCAGTATCATAGTTGTAAAAAAATTGATGTGGATAATCGAAACAATTTTTTTAAGTAGGAGGTGTAATACATTTTTTACATAACTCCTTTTTGTTATTGAGAGTGGAAGATTAGAGAAGTTAATTGTAATATATAGTTTTGTAGTTGATATTTAGGCGTTTTGTAGTTGATATTTAGGCGTTTGTAGTTGATATTTAGGCGTTTTGTATTTTCATACCATCAAGAATACCTTTTTGCAAAATGTAAGGAATACAAATTTGTGAATGCTGCTACAATAATGCATTTTGTTTAATTATGAACATTCTTTGAGAAAGTTTTGATTATATTGATATTGTTGTGGATTTGACAGAGAAAGAGGTCGAGCATGTAGAGAAAACCGAGTGAGTCTTGCTGCTCTAAAGAGAATCAGTTGGAAAAAAACACTTTCTATTAGGTTAGTTTGCTTGCAAATGGTTGGTAAAATCACTTTCTATTAGTGCATTTTGATATTTGTTTTTCAGCTTAAAAAAAAGAATCAGTCATATTATCTTCTATTGTGCAAATGGCAGGTAAAATCATTTACTATCTTTTATTAGATTTTGATATTCTAGTCCTTCTTTTGGTTATAAAATCGGAATATGCACTGATAGCTTCTACATGTATGAATTGCATAATAATTGTGTCACACAATATATGATCATAATAAAACAACAAAATGATGTAGTATTGAAGCAATATGGAAAACTAGGAAGCGGGCATTATGCTGTTTATAGAAGACTATAACCTAAAACTAGTAATAGGTGGTTTTTTTATTTCTAATGGCCAGTATGGGAAGTTTCAAAAGAAACTGTTCTTGCTGCCATGACCACTTAACCCTTCTATGACTTCGTAGACACAAATATTTAAAGCTTGTCAAATATTGATGTTTTATTCCTTTTCATGTGACACATTAATACTTCTTTTTTCCTATGCACAATTCTTGGGACTACCTCAATTCTATGACAACAACTTACTGTCAATTGCTACATGGTACATTTGAACTCTTTTCAAAAAGTATGTGGTTGCATTGTTGTCCGTATGATGATAACATTTATCATTATCACTTGACAAATCAATGCTAATTTTTAACTTATTTTTATTCGATTATTTTTTTGGCAGACTTTTGATGATTTGAGACATTTCCTTGTTCAGGTATATAAATAATGTAGTAATTACCTATTTATTCACTAGAATTCTGAAAATAGTTTTTTCTTCCATTTATATTCATAAGGGTATTAAGTAGTGGGAAGTAGGTGTGTTGAAAAAGCTATATAGTTTAAGTTGGTTGATACTTTAGCAGCTAGAATGAATGTTTAAGACTATAATATTCTCCATGCATTAGATTGTATATTTAAGCCTATAATGTACATTTTCATTTTAATGAATTTACATGGTTTTCTGAAACTCACTTTTGACGTTGCAACAATAGTGAGATTAACTGGAGCAAAAATTCAACATAGCGTGCATTAACCAAATGAAGTATTTGAAACTCTGACATGAGTTTCAACATGTTTTGCATGAATAAAATTTAGTAACTTCAGTAGAGCTTGCATGAATTATAAACACCGAGATATTTCTATCTCGTAATATCTGTATTTTGTTACCATGTAAACTGAAGCCTCCAAGTCCATATTGATCAGATTATTTTTCCAATAGAAAATCAACAAAGAACGTACCCGTTTCTTGTACCTTTATATATTGTAGATTATTTTGGATGTTTATATATTATAGATTATTTCCAATACAAACTCAGAGTTGCTGAAGCAACTCAACTCTGAGTTGCTAAAGCAAAGCAGCTCTTGAGTTGATGAAGTACTCCATTTTACTCTTGTTTTAAAGTTATGCACCGGATAATCTGTTTTAAAGATTTTTTGTTACATGTGGCATCTGTTTTAATCTGAATGGGAAATTATCCTAGTAATTTTTATATGTTTCATCCCATCTAATTTTATTGCTTGAGGACTTCTGTTGATTGCTAGACACACATACGAAAAGGAAATGCCTAGATTACGGTTCAGCTTGCTCCTAAGGCTTTTATTGTCAATATCGGCGGCCAAATTCAGGGACTAAGCTTTTTCTACATGAATGCTTATTTGTGTATATTGTTATTGTGGTTGTCAGTATTGTGATGTCCAGTTCCATGGAACTAGGAGATTGTGGTGCTCATGACAGTGGTCCAGAAAATAAAATAGGAAGACAAGTCGATAGTGTCTATCTTGTTTTAATTATTAAACTATTCATTAAACATGGACAAATCTTTATCCCAATGTCTCTTACATAATCAGTTCTTGCTCAGATATGGATTCATACAAGTTCAATTTGATTATGTACTCTAAGACTATAAATTCAATCTAGGATTAATATAATTCCTATAGGAGCTCCACAGAGATTCATATGTTAAAGTTGTTGAATCTTGGTGATGCTTAGCAGTTACCGTGGGATTAAGAAGGATGATGTATCTGACAGTGTATGGTGATTGGGAGCAGGTTGACCGTGTATGCAGGGTATTTGATTGTTGCGTGGGTAGTGGAGTGATGTATGCAAGATGGCAGTGTAGTTGCTCTGTGATGATGGAATGACTGATGAAGGGGATGTGAAGGCAGTATATGAGTGTTGAAGTGCTACTGGTTAAGTGTGATATGTTGCAGTTTGGTGGATGTTAATGCTTTTTGTTGAAGGATGGCAGTATTGTGGTGTTTTTGGGGTGGTGGTTTTGCTGGAGACTATGGGTGGTCTGCTATGTTGATGGTTGAAGTTGGTGAACAGTTAGGAGTAGGCAATTTGATGACAGCAGTGGTAGTTGACAGAAGATGGTAGAGGGCAGTGTTATGGCAGTGAGGGTATGTGCAGGCAGAAGTGTAAAGGAAGTTGCAAGGGGATTGAGGTGGATATTGGCAGTTTTGTGTGGGTGGTATGTTAATGTTGCAGTGAGGTGATTGAAGGAGTAAGTGCAGTGTAGTAGTTGAAGTTGGTGGAGTAGTTGCTATGTTTACTCCTGTTTAAAGGGTTATGGACTGTGGCAGTTAGAGGATGGTGGTTTGAATGAGAAGATGGTGGTAATGGCAGTGAAGTTGCGGAAGTGATTGTTGTTTTTGGATTGTGTTGATGACAGTGAATGTCGAGTGGATGATTTTAAGGGGTGAAAAGACAGTTTTCTGTTGGAGAGAAGTGTGTATGGTTAAAATAGCATATGTTGACCGAAGTTGGGGGTAACGGTTAGAACGGTAATGGTTAGAACAATAATGAATGTGTAAGTGTGAACGGTGGGAGAGAAGTGTGTAGTAGAGTGTTACTGCAGTTTTTGTAGCAGCGGTACAGTGATGAGGAGGAAGTGTATGTTGATGAGGATGTGGGGGTATTTAAGTTGTTGAACGATTACAATGTTCTCACATCAGTGGTTAATACGTAGAGGCACATTTGTTTGAAGTATTATAGTCTAAGGACTTCTATATTTGTCCATTTTTTATCTTTGGTACCTTCACCTCACAAATATTTAGTAACATGATTATTGTTTACAGGTAGATAAACGTTTGTGCAGAATTCAAGCAGCAGCACAGGTTTTTGGTATGGTAGCAGCACATGTATGTAGTTAGGTTGATTAAAACTGTTTTGAAACTATTATGAAACTAGTATGTATGGTAGCAGCACTACTTTAGCTGCATGTACTATTATGAAACTGTTTATGGTAGTTTGGTTGTGTAAATGTATGGCTAACCTTTTGTCTTGACACTAATGTTATGATATAGTGGTGATTATGTAATTGCTTTTGTTTGTGTTATTGTGGTTCATTGAATGTGTTATTTTTAAATGTGTATGTGTTTATATATTACATTATTGTATAAGTTTTGAAGTACTTGAATTGGAGGCAAAATCAGATGTGGACGTGGAACAGCAGGCAATAAAATCGAAACATACGGTGGCGGAGAAAAAAGCCACCAAAAATATTTTTTTGTAGCGTTTAAAAAGCGCTACAGAATCAACAATTATAGTAACTCAGATAATCTCCGTGGCGTTCAAACAACACTGCAAAAAATAATAATAAGTGCAACAAAAAAATAAGATACTAAATGGCACCTTTTCGGTGGCGTTTCTTAAACGCTGTAAAAAGATCTTTAGTAAAGTTTAAAAAACGCTGCCAAAAATTCATTTATAGTGGCGTTAAAATAAGTGCAACAAAAAATCAAGGATTTTTAGTCGCATGTTTTCTGGCGGCGTTTATCAAAACGCCACCAAAACTTTTTGTAGCATTTTTCGAGCGCCACTAAAAATCAAATTTCTTGTAGTGATGTGTAATGTATGGATATTCTTTTTCGTAGTTTGCACTGTCTATTTCGATAAAAGAAGTGAAAAATTCCTAGTAATTTCAAACAAAGCAATGCCTCACTTTTGGTTAATTTATGGAAAGCTGCATCGGTAATCCTTTTTGAAAGGGTAGCTCTGATAAATTAAAATGAGGAAATGAATATTCTAGTTTAGAAACTAATAGTTGGAAATAGGAATACACATACACACACACACACGTATAACCTCACTTAACGATTAAAAATAAAAATATACGTACATAGCGTAATTTATGATCATATCCGTATTAGGTATAATAATGTAATAATTATTGGACTAAAAGCTTAAAAAAGGAAGGAATAGTAGTTCCAAAATTTATGGAAAACAACTAAAATTTTAAGGCCAACAAATTTATAGTTAATAAAGGGTTAAAGGAATTAACTAGGGACAGATTAGAGAATTTAATATAGCATTTATAGGGAAACTGATTAAGCATAATAGTTTTAAATAGAAAAATAAATATCATTAGAGACTGTTTAATTTTGACATTAAGAGCCAATTATTACAGACTATTAACATCTAGTAGACATAAAAGGAAACCAAAACCTAAGTGTATAAAATAGGAACACTATGAGAAAAACTAGTATTAGTTGCATATTACAGTAGCATTTCAGTCTTATGTGCATCCTTTGTTTATTGTGGACATGTTGATGAAAAATGAAACACTACTCATGCTAAAAATATTTGGCGGGACACCAATATTAGGCAGCTAGGTTTATATTGGTCATTGGAATTCATTTCATTCATCGCATTTTCTTTAGTTCTTAATTTTTGTTCAAAGAAATGGGTTAAAGAATAAAGAACTCTAAATTTCCCAAATCCAAATCTCAACTTTCCTGACCAAAATCATGTTTTCCCTAATCTAAATCTCATCGGTTCTTAGGGTAAACTTCTACATCTGGAGGAGTGTGGTTCTCTGTAGTTTAAGGTACGCGAACCAAACACCTTGGCTCCATAGCTTTACTTCCACATAGGGTTTCACACTAGCAAAGGCTAATTAACTCAACGTCGATCTCTCCTGATCCGGAATTAAAACGTTAGTATTCTGATTTGAGATTTTATTCTATGATTTGGTACTTTTACCCAGAATTGTATGATCTAAGCATTTTTGTTTTTATATTCAAATTTTTACTTCTTAAATAATTAATTGATTAAGATCTACAAAGTATCGTTTTTGTTTTTGATTTGAAACATCAAACAATTTTATTCATTTATCTAATTATTCATTATTTTGATCTGAAGATATATTTGATCTGATTGCATTTGTAGTTAATGTGACAGATGATTTGGTTATTCAATACATGTGTACTACACCTACAATTTGCGCATAAGACTTATCACTCCCGATGTCACCTCTACTCAGCTTTTTGTTGTTTTTTATAGGCCAAGTATTTTGAAGTTGATCACGAATGGAAAAGGTTTTGTTTTCAGGCTTAGAGCAAGCATACCATCTTCAGACGTTAGTTTTATCTTATTTGCACAACTTATCTAAATTTTGTATTGTATACTGTCGTTTATTTAGAAAGAAGTTGCTTATCCAAAATTAAAATGCAATTTTGTTTGTTTGGGTTGGTGCTTAATCTGTTGTAGATGGTCAGCACGTAAATAACTTTTTTGATTAGATTATGTGAATATATTTTGTCTTCTTTTATAAAAAAATTATGCTACATTAGTAGTTTCATTATGGATGATTTTGACTGACCTTCATTCATTCAGCGGTAACTATAGTGTATTATTGTATCACAAAACTAAGTTTGATATTCAACAATGTAGTGGTAAAAATTTTACTTAAGGTCACATATTAAATTTGCTTACTATGTCTAGTTTGACTTCTTTCTCCTTCATCGGTAGGGAAATATCTTGTTCTTATCTTATGCATCAGTCACTTGTACTACATTTTAAGTAATGCAAGGTTGATGGTGATCTTTCTTGAGTGATCACTACAAGAAGATGTGATTTTAGTTGCATTAAATAGCATCGTTTGAACGCTAAATGCAACTATTTTATCGACCTTAATATATTGGTAGCATTTTAATTTTAGATATGTTCTATGATGTTTATAGGAGGACTTTATTTTACTTTCCGCTGAGTGTTCTATCTTACTTTCATACTCTACCGCTGAAATAAAATTAAAACTTCCAACCAAAATTAGCTGATTCCAACTCCTCTTCTCAAATCTCTAAAATATTTTTTGTACAAACGTCACCACTAATAAAACAAAATTAGACTGTTAATTATAAAAATCAACACTGATTGAACATCGCATCAGCATCTATGTTGCGCACCACCACCAACTGACGTTAGTGTTTAATTGTTGGCGATTCTTTTGGTCAATGATACATAATCTCATTTATGTATTCAATTATTCATAGATTCGTAACTCTATTATTCAACCTAAATCAAGTTTAGGTATCCAATTCTCTTCCTTCCCCTAAATTGAAATTGATTTCAGGTGGCTACATCCTATGAGGAAAGCTGCATGAGATAGTAGCAGGCAAAATCTAGGGTTTCGCTATTCTACCGCGTCTAATTTAGGTGTTATAATATTTTTGATTTCAAAAGTATTTTTGACATTCGAATTCAAATACGAGGTCTGACAAAATATTCATGATATTAGAATTGATATCTGTCTACTTAAACAGGGATGGATTGATAGATTTTGAAAAGTTCACTACAATGATAACTATTGGAGATTGATTGAGTTTCAAGAATGTAATGTTGATCGCATGTATCTATTTAGATCATCATAGCTATTGGTTGTTTGATGATTTGTTAACACATCAAGGTCATCAAGGTTATATTATTTTGAATAGGACCGACAACTAAATAAATGGTGATTGCACAATTCAATTGTTGTTTAAGCTGGCATAAAGCTTGATGTAGAATTCGAAGATGATGCTACATGCAAAATGGGTACAGTAGATTTTCGTGACCTGTTGTTCATCACACAGGATAGTGGGTCCATTGTCAGTCCTCTTTTATATAAGGTAAGTTCAAATCATCTCTTCTATTCCTTCATGATTATTTTTCAACGCTTTCATTCTGATACCAAATAATTGGAAATAACTTAGTCGTTACATTGTACACTTATCTTGATACCATGAATTGAAAAATAAAATGCTTCTTTTATTTAAAACTTTATATACCATAAAATTTTGTTGTTAGAGTTGCTGAAGATGACATTCCAAATTCGATCCGTATCCTCGAGGTATATATATCTTAATCATATATCATCACTCTTCATAACAGTGCACAGTTTCCATGTTGGAGATCAATGTTTTCAAAATGGGATTTAAATCGTAAATCGTAAATCATAAAGTTCAAACTTTAAATCGAAACGAGATTCAAATCGTAAATCATAGATTCAAAAGATTCGTATTTGAAGGTCTGGATACAATTTGAAATTGATTTTGTTGTTTGAACTTCTACAATTAAACATAAAACTCTATTTCCTCTCTTATTATATTTTTATTTTATTTTGAAAACATTGTATTTTGAATTTTGAATCCAAGTAAACATATTAAGTATGCTAGTATATAAATAGAATGTTTTTTATTTGCGGATTTGAAAAAGTTTGGATCGGAATGTTAAGGGAGAGATCTGATTCGAATCAAAATTTAAATCGCAAGATTTTAGGATTTTGGACAACAATGTTGGAGATAATTCAAGTAAATAGGAGCTTCGGATGCTGGAAAAATAAATAATTTTTACTGGAATTAATAGCTAATGAATGCAAAAGCAAAGGGTGCATACCTTTTAATCTCTATGACCCAATTAATCACTATAGATGATCTCCTCTATCATTTGAAAATTACATCAATATAAGCCAACAAGAACTTTCCTTTAACAAATTGAAAAGAATATGAAAAATAAAAAATCATAGTATACAAACAAATATAGCACTCGTTCTACATCCTTAATACAGCACATAATAGAAGAACAAGAATAACAAACTTGGTGAAATAAAATGAGAGGTTTTGATAGCTGATCTGGGAATCAAGATTTGTCGCTGCCCTTGATTGGATGGTGGAGATACTGGTTCATCAGCATCAAATGATGGTGATTCTGCTAGTGACTCCATATTCGATCCCGATGCTGCATTATGTATAAATTATTGTAAGAAAATTTTCAATACTTTATTATAGTTTCTTTAGTCAAAATAATATTAGTAGTAATAATAATATTTCCAAAATGATGGAAGTGGAGGAAGGTTAGGAGCATTTTCCACTGGCCCTGGGCTCAGTAACGTTGAAGCAGAAGCTAAAAACTAACAAATTATAACTTTACTTCCTATGTACAAGCAATTTACACACACATCCACACATTTATAAGATCGATGAATACCGTGGCACTTGATAGTGGTGATAAAAGATGTATTCTTTAATGGCATCACAAAGTTTATAAATTTAGAATATGGTATCAAATTTTATAGAACAGATCCATTTACAATCATCCCTTTTTTAGTCGTGCTTTGTGTTTTACTGATCCTGACTTTGTATGGTACAATTATGAATAGTTTTATTGTTCTTTTGTGTTGTTGATCAATCAAATAAGAATTATAAGTGCATTTACAAATGTATGAATTCATATCAGTTCCTTCCTTATTTGAACTTGTATTCACAATCACTGTTGAGTATGTTGTTGCTCTTTTGCTTGTTGTTTATCCGAGATAATGGCTTTATTATTTTTCCTTAATTTATGTCCTTTTTGAATGCATGACTATTGAACTATGTTTCACTGCTTTGTTACGGACATGATTGGTGTCTGATATCCATTATATTATCTTGCTTCGATGCAGCATCATTCTTTTGACACTTGTGCTGAATTTTTTATATGTATGGTTAGGCCATGCTGAATTACTTGTCTTTTATTTCTTTTCCTTATTTTAGATTGATGAGTCGTTTTAATGGTCCTAATCTTGCATATGTTATGCATGACATGTTTTAATGAAAACACACTTAGATTAGACATGAAAAATAGACCGACTAACCATGATAAACGCCTTCTTGATTTATTTTTATCTGTATATATATGTTGAGGCTCATACATATGCAAGATGATGAACATATATTTGTTTGGATGATCAAATTAGAGATGCAATAAAGGGTGTTCTTGATTTAACTAGGCAAATTTTATTGCAATTTGGGTTTAAAAAATATGAGGTTCGAGACCAGAGAAATCAATAGGAACTGATGGTATATAGGACAAATCATCCACTGCATTAAAACAAGCTTTAGAAGACAATGGCTGGGATTACCAAATTGATGAAGGTGGTGGTGCATTTTATGGTCCAAAAATTGGTCTTAAAATTGAAGATGTTTTGGGTAAAAAGTGGCAATGCTCAACTGTTTAGGCAAGTTATCTCTCATTCTCCTATTCCATATGTTGTTTAAGTTATATTTAAAAAAAATGATATTCGGAATTCGTGTAACTCCTATTATCATTATTTTTCCATAATTGAAACTATTTTGTCTGTTAAAGTGACGAAAATTTCAATACATGAAAAAATAAAATTTGAGGGGTTTGCGAAATTTAGCCTATATTTCCTTATCTTTGTAGTTTATTCACTTGGGGAAGTCCGTATAAGATCTTATAGAATGAAAATCACGTAGGTTGATTTCAGTTTGGCACAAAGGTTTGACATTAATTATGTGGATTCAAATTCTGAGAGAACACGTCTTATCATGATCCACACAACAATCCTTGGTTCTTTAGAGAGGATTTTTTAGTGTGTTTATACAAAATTATGCTGGTGATTTTCCTTTGTGGATCTCTCCTATTCAAGCGCGCGTATTGCCCGTTACATAGTGAGGTATAATTACCTTTACCATTTCTTTATAGTTTAAATTGTGATTCATCCATGGGCTTCTAATGAAAAGTTTGGTTAGCATGATCGCATTATCCTGGGTGCACACATGTATTTATAGCTATATGCTATTTCAGTATCTTTCAAACACTATGATCTATTACCTTGACAATAGACTTTTGTATCACACTTTTTGTTAAATATCAATAAGCTGTACTTTAGTTTATCAACCTAACATTTTGTTAAATTTCATGCTAGCCGATTTTTCTTTCTTATCAGCCTTGAATCCAAATACTGTCAGTTAATTACAAGGAGAAATTCAATATTAAATAATGTGCATGATCGTTTTAAGTACTTTAGTTTTTTTTTTATTGATTTTGGCTATTAAACATTTAACATTCATGACCATGTTTATATTCTTTACTTTCTGCTGCCAAAATGAGTTTAAGTAGGAAGCTGACATGTATTTGATAAATTTTTTAATAATTGATTCTGGTAATTGATTAATTTAATTCATGGAAGGGTTCAAAAATTAAAGTTTATTTCTGTGTCTGTTTTGTGTGATAATGGGGTTGGTAAAATTTTGTTTTCCATATATAAATACATAATACAAAGGTGTTGTCCATCATAAGTATATCATGTTGCATAAGCAAAAACTAAAATGGTGCCTATTTTCGAAAAGTTACACAGGACATAAGGGCTAGTTTGGCAAGGCAGTATCTCTACCAATGAGTTAAAATAAGTCTCTTCATTCTAAAACCCCAATTTGTTAATGGAGTTAGTTGACCATGTCCTTTCATATTTGTAACGCATCACTCAATGACACATTTAACATTGATATCCTGATAGTAAGTTTAATTACTAATAAGCTTTAAAAACTTTCTAAAGTTTTACCCTTACTAAAGTTATAAACTCATATATAGTACAAAATGAAACACTCGATCAATATAAGATTTCACGGTGAACAAACATAGTCCAAATCGATCAACATTCAGCACCCAAACTCATTCTGAACAAGCTCAACCTTATGTCTCGATTTTATTACTTTGTTTTAAATGATTTTTTCAGTTTTTTTATTCTAGTTTTTGTACTTTGCATCTACTAAGATGTAAATGTTATAAACTTCTACAAGTAACTGGATAATGAGAAAATTTTCAAAATGTTAAGAATACTTATCCCTATGTTGGCATCTTCAGGTACACAGTATAATCTATGTAGCATCAACAAGTGGCCGCCTTCCAGGATTATCAATAAAGGTATTAGTACAACAACTAACTAAAGAAAGAGAACCCTAATTTTCATGAACATTACAAGAAAAAAAATCTTCAGACTTACTTGTAAAACCATTTGGCTGTCAGTGCAGGCTACTAGTACATTGATAATTGTTGCTCAAGTGAAGATCTGTATTCATTTAAGTATACTCATTTAAGTGGCCCAAACTAGAGAGCTACAAATATTACGGTATGGTTCATCTTCCTCTTAAACAGACTAAGCTATTTGAGATCACTTGGACATATGAATTGGGATCGCCTACTTTTGGATCACTTGGTTATATGAATTGGGATCGCCTACATTTGGATCACTTGTAATGAATTCTTTCAGAGAAAATGGTATGTGTTACCTATATCTTTTGTACTATTGATTTCACTATGAATCTTTTTTTCTTGCCTCTTTCTACAGATTCGACCTAATGCTTGCTTGTAATATCTGTCCAGATTCTTGATTAAACAATATTTTTGCAGTAATTTATTACTTAGTCGATGGACTTGTGATCGCTCTCAGTTTAGAAGGAAGTGTCACTTGGAAGGTATCATCTTTTTTCACGGTATTACATTCTTCTTATTACACTTCATGTCTTGTGAGTAAGCATGAGTATCCAAATCCCTTAGAAAATATAATAAAACACATGATTTTGCTACATATAAGATGAAAATTATAAACGTGTAAAATACATTGTAATAGAATTACCTTTTCAAGTGTCATCTTTTATTAATTACAGCCACACTTTATTTCAAGGGAAAATTTTATAATCAAGTTTTAGAAAAGAAAAAAACATATTATACGAATAGGCATTGCTGCAAAGCTGGCAAACTTGTGTACCTATACCTAAGGAGGCCAATTCTATTTGACAATTAAAATTTACTTAACATACTCCAACAAATTTACAAAAGCTATGTAAATTAAATTTTACATAACTTACACCATATTTTTCAACAATATTACTCCTAGCTTCTTTATCTTTCATCTTTCCAATTTACAATATAATAAAAATTCCAGCACTAACTTAAATCAACGTGAATCATTTGAAACAACCTTAACTTTTGTGAAAAAATGGGATTATATTCTTAGAGAAATGGATATGGTACAATTGTTGAACCATTTTGTTGTGTCTGAGATTCTGAATTCAAGTTACAGTGATTTCTATTAATGCTGCAATTGCTCTTAAGGTAAATGTTTCTTGTATATTGTGCTTATTATATTTTATTTTTAATCTTGGTGTATTTTGTTATTGAAAATGATACAATATTTATTAATATTGAACCTAGTATTGAGGTCAAAGTCACCGTTGTTATAGTTATAGCCAATATTTTCTCTGCTTTATAGTTTATCAAAACTAAACTGAATTCGGTTGTCATTATAATGGCAGCATTTCTATATTTTCCTATTCCCCTATTCTATCTATTTATTAACCGATACAACTACAGCATCATCTATCGTTTTGCTTATGTAATTGTTACCATGCAAAATCACCTATAACTGTTGATCGTGTTCAAAGATTCTATATTATCTGCCCTTAAAAAAAATCAAAATTAGCAAAATGTGAATTAAAGTGATAATTGATATAAATTGTTAATTATATCAAGGGTATATATTATTTATGGTTAAAAGAATGGTTTATGGTAAATAAATTCAAAACTCAGAAGGAAGAGAGATGGGAAATTTTAAAGTTGCAAAGTTGCCTTTTTTATAGAACAACAGAATTTGCAGTTACGTTATTTGTTTAAGTACCCTTTTAATTTGCAACAAAGGTCGACAGTACTTCAACCAGTAACAGTAGTTACATAGGGTTATTGAGAAATGGTAGCTGTTAATCGGCGGAAATTCTATCGAGTTAGAAAATCATCAAAAAAATTCAAAATTAAAATAACCGCAAGCGCACGGCGTATACTTGTAGTACGTGGCAAATACGGGTCGATCCACAGGGAATTGGTGATTTTTAAAGATTCTATTCAATCAAATTATACCAAAGTCGATCCACAGGCAAATTCTTCTCCCTGATCCCCTGGTACCGCAACCCCCCGTGTCATCACGACGCCGACAATTCAACAAAATAGCCCCTCGTCTAGTCACTTGACCGTACTACCCCCCCAAGACCTAGTTCACCTCTGACTGGTCGATACGATCATCAGAAAAATCATCTTCTATTTTTCCAGTGATACCCATTCCCTAGGCCACCTTCGACAACAACCTCAACTCCTGAATCACCATCGATCGCCGGATCTAGGTGAAACCCCCAAAATCCTTCAACTTGAATTTACTCAGTAAATATCAAACTAAAAATTTTGAATTTGGTTTCTAATTTCATCATATACCATTACAACTTTGTTTATGTCTTCGAATCATAAATTTAAAATATCACATTTAAGCCAAGATCAGATTTTTTTCCTGTATTCCTTCGTTTGGAATATTCTCAAAAACATAAGACTCAGAGACTATTTTTAAAATTCATATTACACTATGCTAATCATATCTCATTTATATATCATGCCCAAATTCTGAAAGTTTTGAAGACATAAATTTTTAAATCAATTTGGAGCCTGGATATAACATAGATCTTATATTATACAGTGGCTTTGTTCAGTCATTTACTTCATTTCCAAACATGCATTCAAAATCAAACATTCCTGCAAACATTATACTACATCCAACAATATTCAACTCGAGTATCAACCAGATTTTAAACTGCATGCATTCACTCAATCATGTATGAAGTATTTCCATCCATATATGTCAGATTGGCACACTTATGAATTCAGGCAAAACAAATTTTATGACATTATCACTAAAATTCATCCCATTCATCAAAACATATATCAGACTCAATTAAATAGAAGTGTTTACTCACCTTTTTTTTTCTTGAACAGAGCAGCCTTTGCTTCCTAAAAAAAACTGCTGTAAATCTGAATTTTGATTTGCTTGACTTTTGAACTGAGTTACTTTGATCCCAGGGTTGCAGTTGTTACTGGATTGTAAAACTGTTTACAGGTTTGTAAAAGTGTTTTTAGATGAGGTTGTAATAGCAGTTAAGGCTCTTGCAATCTTCCTTCTTCTATTTGTGAATGTTTGAAACTCAGATTTTTGCAGTATTTACTTCTTTTCTTCTCTTTTTTTTCTGCTTTTAAATCTTTTGTTTTATATTATGTTTGAGTTGGAAATGAAGAAAAGATTTCAGCTGAAGAATAAAATTCTTCTTTTATTATATTTATTGTTTATTTTTATTTTTAGATTTTAAATTAAAGAAAATTGACATTTGTCCCATAAATGTTTTAGTTATCTTACACTTGTCTTTAGTATACACTAAAATGTTCATAAGTGTTTTAATGTTTTGTTATTGATTTACAAGTGTTATCCTTCTTATCTAAAATTTTGTTTAAGTTATGAATAAGTAATTATGTAATATTCACATGAATATAATGTGTATTTATTTTATATAAATAAGCTTTGGTTTTCAATAAATATTCATGTGAATTCAAATAACATTTATTAACAAATAACTTATGCTTTTGATTCAAACCTATATAACATGTGTTCATAAATTTGAGAAATTTAGTTTAACTCCTTATATAAAATTTTAAAACAATTTTATCTTATGATAAAATTAAAATGAAAGAAATATTAAAACAAATGAACCTTAAATTTGAATCTTATTTATCATTTTCAAAAGTATTAAATCAAATTATCATTTCAAATTACAAATTAAATGTTTTCATTTTAATTTAATTAAAATGGAAACATTAATTAAATTCAAATCAGTATTTTTTTTTCTATTTCTAATATATACATAAAAATACATATATTTAATTTGTTTGAAAATAATAATTTTCCCAGATATAAAAATTTCAATTTCTATTATTTATATTCAGATATTATTTATTATCAAAATTCTTATCTGTTCAATCTATAAACCGGAGAGTTATCCATCTATTAGATGCTCAAAAACCCGGGTTATCACATTCCTCCCCTCGGAATCTTTTCGTCCTCGAAAAGGAACGAAGCTAGAATTTATTAAATATTTTAAAACCAGTTAAAATATTTTTTTGATCATTTTAAAACACTTTTAAAATCTATATATATAGTATTTCCAAACTAGTTTTATAATAATATCATTTTATAACTCGATGTTTCAACCAGTACATCTTTGTTCTCACTGAAATTCGGTCATACGTTGATCAGGCGTAGGACTGAAAATCTATAGGTACTTAGCAGACCCATTTTCAACATCCAGTGAAAATACTTTGAAAATAATTTTATTGAAAATTTAGAAAACAGTTTTTGAAATAGAGGATATATCTTTGGTGAGAATGCTCTTGAAATCATCACCCCCATCCATGGTCACAGTTACATTCTAGGGTTACGTTGCCGTCACAGCAAAAGTCCATGTAACTGCAGGCTCTCAACGGCCTCTCGATTACGCCATGGATCCCACACAACAGACCACAGTTACATCCAGGGTTACGTTGCCGTCGCAGCAAAAGTCCATGTAACTGCAGGCTCTCGGCGGCCTCTGATTTTTGCTGTCGAAATGAAACCTCTCTACTCCTACATAGGTCGCAGTCTGTCGATATAAAATAACGCAGATTGTTGGCTCTCAGCGGCACACACGACTTTCGCTATGGTATACTCTACCCATTATCCCCAGGAACTAGTTCGTCCGGACTCCTCACAGGATCAACTTTAGAACCCCCCTTGGGGTTCAAGGCAGCACCACCCGGTGGTACTCCTGAGAAGTCCATTCCAAGGGAGCGCCTTTTTCCCCAGAGCATCATCAAAACATTTTATACTATACATATATAGTATCTTTAAATCATACACCTAGTATGATCTCATACAGAGCTCCTTTACACAAAATCGATTATTCCAAAATCGATAATTCTCAAATTAGGCTTTCCAAATGTAATATTTGATTTTACAAAAAAAATCAAAAGCCTTTCCAAAACCATAGGTTCCCAAAACCTTTTTCCAAAATCCTCATATGATCCTTTACATATATATATATATATATATATATATATATATATATATATATATATATATATATACAGATATATATAATTTTTAAAACTTTGGATCATTTCAAACTTGTATAAAACTCCTTTATACTTCAAACACTTCCAAAAACCATTTTCTTCCGACAAAAGATTCATCAAGGGGAGTTTTATCTTATATAACAAAGATATATAACTTTGTTTATTCAAAATCAAATATTCAAATTTGATTACTCTTTACAAAACCACTTACCATATCACTTACTTCCATAAACAAAATTTCAACCATAGAAATATCCAATTTCCACTTTACTTCATCATATATTTCACAAAATATATTTTTCATTTCAAAAACCATTTCACATTTCTTATCCACAAATTCCCAGTATCAATTTTATTCAAATCCGTACGATGTACACATATCATCCATACGCTATACCAATCTGATCGCTCACTCGATCACACAATTTCATTTCCGAATTAGTATTGTCCACCCGACTTCCTAGTGCGGACACAGATCTGGTTTCTTGATCAGAAACCGTCACTCTCCTTGCATAGTCATAACTATGATAGAGAATATCCAAAACCAATCAACAATCCATATCCAGGTTCGCCGTTGAAAATCGAGTGAAAAATCCCACTCGGATCGATATAACTATCTCGAAATTCTATGCTCGAATCTGAATCAAATCACTATGCGGATAGAATAACATACGTACACCCTACGTATTTATCTCTATTGGTTATTAGCCAAATGAATTCCATTTCTATTCACATTTACTTAAATTTTCATTTACTAACTCACAATTGCTTCAATCCATTTGGATTATCATCTCTATTCTTATCTCGATTGGGTATTTAACCATTAACAGTTTGAACTTCGACCAGTTTATTTAGAAAATAGCTTGAATTTTTTTTTAAATAGATAAGTAGTTTGAAAACAATTACAAGTTTGTAAAATAGGTAGAAAATAGTTAGAAAATAGTTAAAATAATTTTAGAAATTTTAGATAATTGCAAAATAATAGTAAGGTAATAATTAGTTTTGTAAAATAGTTGAAATATAGTAATTGGTCTATAAAACAGTTGGAAAATAGTTAAACAGTTTCAAACATAATTGTAAAACAAGTATAAGATAGTTTGGCTTTTTAAAAGAAAGGTTGTATATATAATTAATAGCTTAGAAAATAGGTTTATATTAAAACAATTTATATTAAAAATAGTCCAGAGTCAAAACTATTCACTTTCCAATCTCCATTCTCATTAATTCAATTTAAATTTCCCCTTCCATTTAAATTAACCCAGTTCCAAATTAAATAACTTCAATTTCAATTGAAATTGATTCAACCCCAATTCACGTTGAATTAACCACAGTTTCTTTCCAAATTATTCAAATCAATTTGGACTAATTTTAAATTGAATCCACTTCAATTTCAATCCATTTCGAATTAATCAAATTCAATTTTTCCATTTGAATTTTATACTTACACATCTTCAATCACAATTTTAATTAATTCAAATCAAATTCAATTTGAACTAATTTCAATTCAAATTCCAGATTTGAACCACCTCGAATTATATAAATTCGAGTTAAATTTACTAAGGTTGATTTAACTCTTTAAACCAATTTAACCTTTATTAAAAGCTTTTAGACAATTTAATTTCAAGTCAAATTCTCAAAATTCCATTTTAAATTATCTCTATAATGGATATATTACCACACTTCACTTCTCGTTCATTCAAACAAATCCAATTTACAATTTAAAGATTATTAATAACAATAGGATGATATCATCCAATTCATCTTAAAACATCCATCAATTTCTAATTTCCAGATCTCAAACCCATTTTGAGATCACACAAACTCCCAAATTCAAATTAACCATTTAACTTTCCAAGTTAAATTCCAATTCCATCTGGAAATTCCCAAATCATGTTGATCATTCCAACTTATTTAACTTTTTCCCAAATTAAACTCAATTCACCAAATCCAGTCAACCTTACCCAATTTGAACCTCCATTTCAAATTTTAAACTTCACATTAATAATTATCCCATTTAAAAGTTCAAAAACTCATCATCTTGCATATCACATCTTATTCCAAACTCAAAACTCACCATTTAGAGTTTATTTCCAACCACCTTTGATATTATGTATATCCACATGTATACATATTAATTTCTTATACATACCAAGTTATACTTTAAAATTTTAAACCACCTTTGGTTTTAATTCAAAACAAATTTCTTTTTAAATTTTTAAACAACTCTTGTTTGAAATAGGACCATTCCATTCAAATGCATCAAATAATATTATTTGTTATTTCTTTAAATTAATTACTTCATTAATTAATCACATTCGGTAATTAACTTATTTCTTAATTACCTTCATTAAGTAATTGTCCCATAAATTACTTACCTCTAGTTACTTCATTAAGTAACTCCTTCTTATTTATTAATTCCAATTATTATCCACTAATTAATCTCATTAAATAAAGTTTAATTAATTACATAAATTAATTGATTATCCATATCCTGAAACCTTTCCCAATTCAAGATTTAATTTCAGTTTGAATCCATTTCAAACTTGTCTTTATTTTAATTTCAATTTGGTTGTCATTCTTTTACCACTTAATTCTTACTATTACTTTTAATTTAATTAATATTACAACCAATTTCCTTAATATAATATATAATTTATTTCTTATATAAGATTCATTTACTTTTGAAATCATTTAAAAATCTTTATATAAGAAAATAACAAGTACGCTCTCTCATATATATATATATATACACTCAACTCATTCTAGGGTACCACTTACCCTATCCTTAATGAGTAATCCCAATAGAGCCAAGGTTCTCGCTTAACCTTCAGCTCTGATACCAAATGAAACGACCCGAAAATTTCGATCCCGAAATTTCCAGATAGTTAGTGGAAAGAAAAAAGAGATAGAAGAAAAACAGAAAAGAAACACACAATCTCACATTCGCAGCGGATAAATATAATATCACATAAATAATGGTTTTACAAAAAGAACTATATCATTACACTTATATCTTTATACATCAGAGTTACATAATTACACAAATATCGGACAATTAAAACTAACTTGTACCAGATAAATATAGCAAAACACCTCATACGTTCCTACCATCCAGCTCGTCTCCTGAGCTCCAGAACGTCCTTACCTGAAAATCTGTAATACTCGGTCTGACTCGAGCATTACATCAAAGTAACACCCGGGTCAGGCTGGAAACCAGCGTGAGTAAACCCATCTAACTTGGAATACAAAAGCATACAATTTACGTTAACCAGGGGTAACTTATATCAGTCTATACTTCACAAGTTATTATACATCAATCATTTCATGCATCAATTTCTAAGTACCATGACCTTAGATTAAATGGTTCAATTTTCTTAAATCATTTCATTTCAGTATATTGATTTCACATAGCAATTTATAAAGAATCGAAGTAGTTTCGGGTATTCCCTAATACTCGACTCCGGTCTGTTCGAATTCAATTTCATCTAAATTCAAGTTAACACTACTCAACTTAAATTATCGGATATCTCTTTTACATAGCAATTCATACTTGATAGATAATCATATTACCACCATACATCCAACAAGCATTTCACAAAGCAATTCATATCAGAGATATCAACCAATACAAAATATTCATCATTAATCAATCATTAATAAGCAAGATTTATCACTTCCACTAGTTATATTAATTAATGTCCTCTAATTATAAGTTAATTATTATTAATTAAATAATTAACCTTTAACTTAGTTACATTTATTAATCAACCTTGATAAATCACAATCAGTAATTAACTTTCCTTATTTACTTCATCAGTTAAACCAACTCCTTGATTAATTATATTAATTAATCCTTTAATTACACTGATTAATTAACCCTTATTTACCTCCACTAAGTAATTTCTCTTTAATTACCCCCCCCCAAACACGTAATCTCCTTATCAATCACCTTAAGCAATTAAACTTAACCAACATCAAATGATTACCTTTAATTAATTAAAACTTAATCAATTTATTAAAAATTAACTACATCCACTGAGTGATTAATTCCTTAATTAATTACCCCGATTAATCATTCCATAATTATTAATTAATTAACCTTCCATTAATCACATTCATAATTTAACTAACTTATTAATTAATTCCTAAATTAATAAATCCTTAATTAGTTCCATTAAGCAACACCTTTTTATTACTTTACTCATTTTTACATCCGCTTACTTAATCATTAACTAATTACAAACCATTAATTTCCTTTTTGGATAAACCATTTATCTTTAATACATAATTATCATTTAGAAACTTATTAAGTAAATCTCGGAATTAAGTTGTTCATTTATCTAGAGATTAATTTAAAAACTTAAGTTTGACAAATAATTAAAAACACTATTCCTATTAAAATTAACTCCCTAACACTATTTAAATTTATCCTAAACAAATTTAGGCCTTAAATAGAAATAAAACATATACTTAAGTCCTAAGCTTAATTAGACTAAATAGATGTCTTAGCTAAATTGACATAATCTTGTCCTTGAAAAGAAACTTCTTACAAACTATATTATTATGGAAAACTCAAGCCCAACGACATTTATTTTCCCAAATTGAAACTAAATTTTCATGGCCCAGATTAAAGAAAATTGCGGCCCATATCTCTTATTTTTTCTCGGCCCAAACCTGCTTACATTACTCTCCTTTCCCTTTCTTACTTTTTCACTTAATTCTATTACCTTCCCACTACAACAACCTGATACACGAACAAGCCGTGCATGTGCACACTCCATCAGAGTCGCACCGACCATCGGCGACCCCTCCTTCCAGTCACCCTCGACGCTCTCAAACCCCCCGGTCCATCTTGATTTCACGTTGACACTCGATACAAAAATCGAGTTGAACCACCATCAACAACCAAGGGAATTCCTCCCTTATTCCACCTCATACCACCATTCGCAACCACTATATCCCACACCCCCCTGCCAGGAGCTCCGACTTGCACTCTTCTCCCTGATCCCCTGGTACCGCAACCCACCTGTGTCATCACGACGCCGATAATTCAACAAAATAGCCCTTCGTCTAGTCACTTGACAGTACTACCCCCCCAAAACCTAGTTCACCACTGACTGGTCGATACGATCATCAGAAAAATCATCTTCTATTTTTCCAGTGATACCCATTCCCTAGGCCACCTTCGACAACAACCTAAACTCCTGAATCACCATCGATCGCCGGATCTACGTGAAACCCCCAAAATCCTTCAACTTGAATTTACTCAGTAAATATCAAACTAAAAATTTTGAATTTGGTTTCTAATTTCATCATATACCATTACAACTTTGTCTATGTCTTCGAATCATAAATTTAAAATATCATATTTAAGCCAAGATCAGATTTTTTTCCTGTATTCCTTCGTTTGGAATATTCTCAAAAACATAAGACTCAGAGACTATTTTTAAAATTCATATTACACTATGCTAATCATATCTCATTTATATATCATGCCCAAATTCTGAAAGTTTTGAAGACATAAATTTTTAAATCAATTTGGAGCCTGGATATAACATAGATCTTATATTATACAGTGGCTTTGTTCAGTCATTTACTTCATTTCCAAACATGCATTCAAAAGCAAACATTCCTGCAAAAATTATACTACATCCAACAATATTCAACTCGAGTATCAACCAGATTTAAACTGCATGCATTCACTCAATCATGTATGAAGTATTTCCATTCATATATGTCAGATTGGCACACTTATGAATTAAGGCAAAACAAATTTTATGACATTGTCACTAAAATTCATTGTAACGATCTCGGATTTAGACTATATTTCAAATTGATAATTAATTTAATTTTCGAATAAAAAATTGTGTAATAATTGGTAATTTATACAAAATGTTAGTACAATTTTAATAATCGAATATTTGAAAATTATAAAACAGTAGATAGTTAAACTTTACAAGGAAATAAAGTCTGTGTTGATGTTAAACAAATATTTAAGTAAATGTATAGTTATATAAAATATGAAATGAACATATAAAAAGTTCTAGAAGTAAATATTTAAGTTAAAATAGAAGGAAATGTTTAAAATAGAATAAACCTTATAAATATCAAAGCATGAGTATAAAATAAATTATAACAACGTATTATTTTAGAATGTCATTTAAATTACAAAGTAAAACTATAAAGTAATAACAAAAGAAATACAAATGAAGTTGTATGGGAAAAAAAAGAGCACACAAGACAAACCAATAAAGTATACATATGATAAAGTAAAACAAAACACAGGGAATATATTATATAAAAAAAAGGGTTTCAGCCTAAAACAAAGAAGATAATAAAAATACCCCAACCTGGGAAAAAAAAAAGCAACAAAAAGTGTTTGAAAATAAGTTGAACAGAGAAGCATGTAGGCTAGAAACAACATATATATGAACCCTGTAATAGATATGCAGGCAAGAAAAAAAATAATAAGAAAAACATTCAAAGTAAAAAGAAAAATAAAATAAGAATGAAGCTTGCAAAAGAAGGAAGAAATAAATATGTATTTTGTACAAGACAATTAATGCAAACATACAAACAAGATTTGTAGCCACCAAAATAAATATCTCAGCCGAAATAAGTTTTTAGACAAGAAATAAGACAAAGAAAAGAAACTGAAAAACATTGATGATAAGTATATGCTTCCAATATGAGCCAAAGCTAATAAATGTTAGCACACAATTTATCCCCATCAGCCACAAGAAAAATAAAATCTCTGATCAACTTGTACACAAACCATATCAACTTGTATTAAACAAAATTATATACCCAGTACAAATAAAAATAACATACCCTGTATATTTCATTTTCACATGCCAATCTCCTTTCAGTTCCTTTCTTCAAGTTGATAAAAGTGAAGTGATTATCATCTTCAATTTAAACGAAAGCTTCAACTTGAAAAACAAATCCAACAATACAAACTCAATTCAAACTAGAGGATCAAGAAAGATTCCTGCTTGCCAGTTTTCAAAGCTTGGTTCAAAAGAATGCTCTGTTCATTCTTTAAGCACTGTGAGTAACATTTTAAATTAAAACCTAAGTCTGCTTGCTTGTGAAGTCCTGAGATGGATGATGCTTTGTTTATGCATAATGAGTGATAACTCTGTGTTTATGAAAATATGTTGGTCTACATATTTGATATGTATATATGTGGCATTGAACAGCTCTGTTCTTGTTCAAAGCTTACAAATTTTGATCAAGAATCCCAAAAACATTTTATCTGTTCAATTTTAATACTTGGATTTTTAAACAAAATAAGTTGTTTAAGCTTAAATCATGATCTAGGAACTGTCTTAAGCTTGATTACGAAGAGTGTACTCTGTAAATTCAGTTTCACAGTAAAAAAAATAGATCATAGGATAAATTTGAATATTTTAAAACATTAATTCGATCATATAATATGAATCTACATTCAAAGATAAGATTTTTAAAACAAAAATGGGAATTTTTAGATTTGTATACATGATGCAGTTCATAGATTAACTAAAAATAGGTTTTTATCGATTTCTAATGATCAAATAAATTTTAGATGTTGAATTTTTATTTAAAGCTAGTTTGACGATCAACGATCTCAGGAAAAATGTAGAAAAAATTTTCTATTGTAAGAGATGGGAGAACAAATTAGAACTAGGGTTTAAGGACTGTTAAAAATGGCGTTGGGAATTTGGGTTCGTACTCACTCGACAATGCATCGAGTTGCTCGAGATTGATCGCAAGGTTAGCGTAGGGGTTTGTCGTAATGTGGCCGAAGTTGGGAATTTTCTGGTGAACGATGAAAGGAGGACGAGGCAAATTTGGCTGGGTACATTCGAGCTTCAGTTCGATGAAATAGTGATATTTTGATTCGAGTTCCTTGTATTGAATCGAAGTTCAATTGCGTGTTTGTGTGGATCGTTCGACCTGCCGATGACCTCGATGATGACCGGAGTGGCGGCGCCACGTCGTGCACGTGCACGGCGTTGGTTTGGGTATCAGGTGGCTTCGCGGTAGGAACTCGAGTAGAGACTCGGGGAAGAGAGTGCTTGGCTTCGGGGAGGAACTCACATATGCGAGTGAGGTTCCTGTCGTTTCTTTTTGAACACTTAAGTTTAAACTAAAAAAAAAAGAGAAAGTAAGAGAGAACGGGGGGGGGGGGGGACAACTCGGGGAGAATTGGTGGGAAACGCGAGTTGATATTCGAGAAAAAGCCTGGGAAGACTCAGGTTGCTTTAAAAATGGGTTGAACCCAAATCAAATTTTAGTTTTACTGTTAACAGATTTTAGACTTATCAAGAAATTAATATTGACTATATTGAATTAAAAGCTTATTACAAATTGTAATTAACTAAGTGGATACCTTGAATAAATTTTTAAAGCAAGGTTAAACTGAATTTTTAAATCACGTTTAAATATAACTTCGAGTATAAAATTTTAACTTGCTTAAATAACTTTAAAGTGATTAAAAGATTAAAAGAATTTGAATTTAAATTGGAAGTTGGAATGGTAAAGTAAGTAAGTTAAACAAAGTCTAATTGTTACCTGAACTTAACTTAAATTTCAGATTTTGAAATAAAACTTTAGTTTATTAAATGTTAAATTATCCTTAAATATGTGAATTTAAGAAAAAGTCAATTTTTACTCATTAAATATCTTTTTACAAAAGTACTACTTTAACATGAGAATTTAAAGGTTTACAAGGTTGGGTTTAAACTTTATTTAAAATCGATTGGTATTCATTTTAAATCTTGATATTTAAAAAAAAAAAGTGAGTTGAATATTTGTGAATAATACTTAAATTATAAATATGATTGAACTTTACTTTAAGTAACGAAGTTAATAACTATTTCATTAACGAATGAATTTTCTATAGTAAATCGATTTATAATTAATAATGGTTAATGTGAGAAATTTTCTTTAAAAAGGGAATTAAAGAAACTAAATAGTTAATGAAATCATTAACTAAGATTATCTGAACAATTAATTAATGTGATTAAATTTTTAACAATAAATTAGATTAATTAATTTAATGATAATAAAATTTTGGAACTACTAAGTATAATTACTTAATGATAGAAATTATGGAATTGATTTATTTAGCATAATTAATTGAGTTAACTTTATTTATTCAAAAAATCTAAATTTCTTAAGTAAATTAATTCAGAATAATCACTTGATAATTTTGAAAATATAATTACTTAGAGAAGTAATTAATAGATAATTAATGAATGTAATCAAATGATGATTAGAAATTTGTGTAAATTATTTGTTAATAAATTTAAAGGATTAATTAATAATGGTGATTAATTAAGATTAATTTAATAATTAAAGATTAATTGATTCATTAATTAAGAATGATAGTTAATAATTAAGGGTTAACTAATAAATTGTGGAAGGGAATTTATTTCAAATAATTTGTAATTAAATTATGATAATTAACCCGGATTAACAATTAGTACATATGATTTAAATTAATTATCTGATTAATAAATTCATCTGTGAATGTTTGGACTTGGCCGAAGAATTGTTTTGTTTGATACCCTAATATGTGATGCTTTGTGATGTACCCTGATTTGTGTTGTGACCTGTGATGAAATTGATTCTCTGTGATGTACATTGTTATATGTGATCATTGGTATATTATCTGTGAATTTGTGAATGGACGATAAGCGTTATAGTTTATATCGCTTATCAACTATATTTCTGTGGTTGATCTGTGATGATTGAATGTTGTTGCACTATTGTGTTAAACCCCTGGACCACACTCATACACACACAGATATGGATTTCACGAGGAAATCGATTAAGTCACAGATTTTGAAATGATTTTTCAAAGTTGAATTTTAAATTCAAATGTTTTGGAAATGTTTTGGGATTAAAATGAAAAGCTTTTGAAATGGAATTCCAAAGATGAAATTGGTTTTGAATAACTTGATTAAGTTTTAGAATTTAAATAATTTGATTTAAGTTTGAATTCAATATTTGAAATTGAATTCTATGATCTAGAAACTAGGGGCTAAAGATGTTACCAGTTTATATAGGTTAAACTATTTTAAAGGTATTGGTTTGGGAATTTGAATTTAAATTCAAAGGATTTAACTCGTGTAAATAAAATTGGATCTTTCTGGAACGAAAACTATTTGTTTTTAAATGATAAATGTTTTCACTTAAGTAATGAACGTCCAAATTGTGTTAAAAGGATTTCAAGTTAAAAAAATGAAAATGATTTCCTAAGTTATGGAAACGGTTTGAAAGCTATGAGTTAAATCTTTAATTTAAAGATTTAACGAGTTAATCCAATTGAAATGAAAATTGTTTTGAAATCCATAAATGGATCTTTGTGAATGGGGTGAATTTTGTGAATTAAATCTTTTATTTAAAAGATTAAAGTGTGGAAATTGTTTAAACCACTGAAGGTTTTTGAAGTAAATCTTTTGTTTAAAAGATTTGAAAATTGTAAATTGTTTAAACCATTTGAAGAAAGTTTGAATTATTAAGTTGTGACTTAATTGAAATCCCATATCCATATGTTTTAAATGTTACGCTCACTATTCGGTTTAGCCGGGAGAGGACCTTTGTGTCGTATAACCCATTCTGAATATGTGATACGTCGTTATGGATAGCATTTGAAGACCGGTGGTGAAGACCAGGTGTTTGCGAAAACGATAGGATGACCTATCGATTGTCTCTGCACTGAGTTGCTCCGGTATAGAGATTTCCTAAGTGATGGGAAGTCCGATCGGGATTGTGAATACCCGGATTTGCAAGGGCTTCTTCAGAAGTGCCTTCGGTTCTGTTCGAACCCGGAACAGACTTGTATGGTTACATGTCTGACACTACACTTTGAGATATAAAGCAGATTTCTTTCAAATACATTTCTGTTGGTGGCGGAGAATTTATTCTTTTAGCTTAACACCCTTCTCTGAGACGTACGAGCTCAGAGGTTATGTAGTTGAAGGTTGTCAGCGATATACCCCCAATTTGGTAGTGTGGCATGCTGAGTGCTGCTGTGTGTTGATGATCATTTTTTGATCATTTATGATCAGAGCATGGCTTTTGTATAAAGCGTAGCTTTGTGGACGAGACTGCATCAGGACCTGACACCCCGGAAATGGTCGAAACAGGAAAGATGCGGCAAGGTTATGAGGGTCGCGCCCTTTAGGGTGTGTCATTCCCTTCTGGTAAAGGGTGGTATTAAGTATGGAGCCCTGATATTTAACTTATGTGGTTGCTCCAATCTCATTTACTATGTGGTTGTTGCTTAGAGGCGCCTCGGATAAAGGTCCCAAAGGACCGGGGAGTGGCATGCTCGAGTAGTAGTTACCTAGTTACAGAGGTAACCCGACCTTGTGTTGGCAGAGATCCGGTTAGGTTCTCGGGACGTCCCGCCAGAGGCGATCCCATGTGGCAGTAGGAAGTTCCTTAGCCTGACCATTTGTTGGAAAATCCAAAGAAACAATACGCGCCCTGTATGGTTTTAGTTGTATTACCTGCCATGGAATGTGGTGGTAACCTGCTATTGAACATGGTAGCTATAGTAGGCATACGATAATGGTCGTATGCTGGCTAAGATTAATATTCTACTTTCGAAATGTTTTCTGCACTGTGCACTTATAATAATAATATCCAAGAAATTTTCTGCGTATTAAGCATGTTTGACTATCATAAGAAGAAATCTCCTCCAATTCTGCGTTTGCATTGTGTGTGTGGCGGGAGGTCTTATGGTAGTTTCATTTTCAAAAAGCATTGCGAATTTACTTTAAAAATTCTTTTGTTGTTTGTGTTAAAGATAAGCTGTTTTTGTCACTCTCACCAGTCCCATGACTGACCCGGAGTTTATTATTCCTTTCCTAAACTCTGGGTGCTCACTATTTTCCACACGAGCAGTCTAGAGTTGGGTTTTTCAGATAGTTAGGTTTAGTTGATCATCTGGAGCTAGTTCAGTCTTTGGATATGGACGAGACTTGCTTGTCTTAGTCCATCGTGATGTTGGTTCGAGCTGCTGTTGGAGTTCTCTCTTGAAGATTATATTGGAGTTATTGTTCCGCTGTTGGTGTTATCTATTTTCTTTCCGCTGCTATTTTCTTGTATCATATCTCTGATGCATATTGATATTCATTGTATCATCTGTTGTATCAGATATTGCATCAATGTTGTATATCAATGTATTATTCTTTTCTTCCGCTGTGTTGTTTACTTAATGGTGTTATAAGCTCCGGCGACTCGGATTTGAACGGTCGGATCTACGGCATTCGAGTACGATGTAAAGTATGGATGTCGATTTTCGAACGGACAAAATCCGCTTCGTTACATTTGGTATCAGAGCTAAGGTTGAACTTTAGCTCAGGAGTATAACACATTAAGTAGCTCATTAGAGATAGGGTGAAGTATCCCTAGAATGAGTAATCCCTAAGATATCCATTCGTATGCCTCAGTAAATTCTTTTTCTATCCACTGATAGTG
This sequence comes from Allium cepa, assembly GCA_030765085.1. Taxonomy (NCBI): domain Eukaryota; kingdom Viridiplantae; phylum Streptophyta; class Magnoliopsida; order Asparagales; family Amaryllidaceae; genus Allium; species Allium cepa. The sequence goes on from CM060928.1 coordinate 219,720,689, forward strand.
AGTATGAGTGCAAGAAGAGAACGAGATAGGGGACAGGGAAGTACCACTATAATTGGTCAATGCTCTGCAACAGTGGAAATAATCTTTCTCTATCAATTTTCTTTGATTCGTTCCCAAATTCTTTCGATTGCTTCATGACAGCTCCAGAAAGAAGTTTCGGTGTGATGATGGCCCTATGAATCGTTGTAGAAAATTCTTACTTCGTATCTTCATCGGTTTCTTATCAGTTTTTGATTTTAAACCTTAATGAATATGAATTGGAAATTTGAAATTGAAAATTTAAATAATTTGGAAATTTTAGATTGAGTTAACTCGATTAATAGAATATGAAGGATAATTTGAATTGAATCGGTAAAACAATATCGTTTAAAACCAAATTTGAAATTCTATTATAATTTCTTGGGTTGATCGAAGTCCGAAGAAGGACAAATTAGTATACATTTTGAGGTATTCCGACTTGAATTTGGAATCCATTCCTAGTAGTCGAAAAGTTATAGAAGATTAAATCTATCTCTTTTGTTCAGCATCTCTTGTCAATTCTTCGATGGTTCCTGGTAAATACAGGAAGAAGATTTGACATATTAGTATGGGACACAAACTCCGGATAGACCAAAATTATTTGCTTGGATGTACTGGTTGTTTTGTTTGCTTTGGTTGCTATGGTTGATAGGTATAAATTGGTTTTTAAGCTCAACATTTTGAAATTGTGTCCATATATCTGTCAATATTTGGGTCCAGAGATATATTACGGATGGTTAGTTATCCTTTCGAACTAACCAATGCCACTGCACATTTCATAGATCTGGATAACCCGAATATCTTATGAAGTGTTAAATTGATTTGTTCTTGTATCTATTGGTGATATTCTGATTTGGTGAGCCAAATACAGGATAGATATCCATTTGACCTGGAAAGCTATGTCTCTGTCTTTGTGTATGTATCTTTGTTGTTTTCGTTCCTGCAAATTTCGAGGACGAAATTCTTTTTAAGGGGGGAAGTCTGTAACAATCTCGGATTCAGACTATATTTCAAATTGATAATTAATTTAATTTTCGAATAAAAAATTGTGTAATAATTGGTAATTTATACAAAATGTTAGTACAATTTTAATAATCGAATATTTGAAAATTATAAAACAGTAGATAGTTAAACTTTACAAGGAAATAAAGTCTGTGTTGATGTTAAACAAATATTTAAGTAAATGTATAGTTATATAAAATATGAAATGAACATATAAAAAGTTCTAGAAGTAAATATTTAAGTTAAAATAGAAGGAAATGTTTAAAATAGAATAAACCTTATAAATATGAAAGCATGAGTATAAAATAAATTATAACAACGTATTATTTTAGAATGTCATTTAAATTACAAAGTAAAACTATAAAGTAATAACAAAAGAAATACAAATGAAGTTGTATGGGAAAAAAAAAGAGCAAACAAGACAAACCAATAAAGTATACATATGATAAAGTAAAACAAAACACAGGGAATATATTATTAATAAAAAAAGGTTTCAGCCTAAAACAAAGAAGATAAAAAAAATACCCCAACCTGGGAAAAAAAAGCAACAAAAAGTGTTTGAAAATAAGTTGAACAAAGAAGCATGTAGGCTAGAAACAACATATATATGAACCCTGTAGTAGATATGCAGGCAAAGAAAAAAAATAATAAGAAAAACATTCAAAGTAAAAAAGAAAAATAAAATAAGAATGAAGTTTGCGAAAGAAGGAAGAAATAAATATGTAATTTGTACAAGACAATTAATGCAAGCATACAAACAAGATTTGTAGCCACCAAAATAAATATCTCAGCCGAAATAAGTTTTTATACAAGAAATAAGACAAAGAAAAGAAATTGAAAAACATTGATGATAAGTATATGCTTCCAATATAAGCCAAAGCTAATAAATGTTAGCACACAATTTATATCCATCAGCCACAAGAAAAATAAAATCTCTGATCAACTTGTACACAAACCATATCAACTTGTATTAAACAAAATTATATACCCAGTACAAATAAAAATAACATACCCTGTATATTTCATTTTCACATGTCAATCTCCTTTTAGTTCGTTTCTTCTAGTTGATAAAACTGAAGTGATTATCATCTTCAATTTAAACGAAAGCTTCAACTTGAAAAACAAATCCAACAATAAAAACTCAATTCAAACTAGAGGATCAAGAAAGATTCCTGCTTGCCAGTTTTCAAAGCATGGTTCAAAAGAATGCTCTGTTCATTCTTTAAGCACTGTGAGTAACATTTTAAATTAAAAACCTAAGTCTGCTTGCTTGTGAAGTCCTGAGATGGATGATGCTTTGTTTATGCATAATGAGTGATAACTCCGTGTTTATGAAAATATGTTGGTCTGCATATCTGATATGTATATATGTGGCATTGAACAGCTCTGTTCTTGTTCAAAGCTTACAAATTTTGATCAAGAATCCCAAAAACATTTTATCTGTTCAATTTTAATACTTGGATTTTTAAACAAAATAAGTTGTTTAAGCTTAAATCATGATCTAGGAACTGTCTTAAGCTTGATTACGAAGAGTGTACTCTGTAAACTCAGTTTCACAGTAAAAAAAAATAGATCATAGGATAAATTTGAATATTTTAAAACATTAATTCGATCATATAATATGAATCTACATTCAAAGATAAGATTTTTAAAACGAAAATGGGAATTTTTAGATTTGTATACATGATGCAGTTCATAGATGAACTAAAAATAGGTTTTTATCGATTTATGTTGATCAAATAAATTTTAGATGTTGAATTTTTATTTAAAGCTAGTTTGACGATCAACGATCTCAGGAAAAATGTAGAAAAAAATTTCTATTGTAAGAGATGGGAGAACAAATTAGAACTAGGGTTTAAGGACTGTTAAAAATGGCATTGGGAATTTGGGTTCGTACTCACTCGACAATGCATCGAGTTGCTCGAGATTGATCGCAAGGTTAGCGTAGGGGTTTGTCGTGATGTTGCCGAAGTTGGGAATTTTCTGTTGAACGATGAAAGGAGGACGAGGCAAATTTGGTTGGGTACGTTCGAGCTTCAGTTCGATGAAATAGTGATATTTTGATTTCGAGTTCCTTGTGTTGAATCGAAGTTCAATTGCGTGTTTGTGTGGATCGTTCGACCTTCCGATGACCTCGATGTGACCGGAGTGGCGGCGCCACGTCGTGCACGTGCACAGCGTTGGTTTGGGTATCAGGTGGCTTCGCGGTAGAAACTCGAGTAGAGACTCGGGGAAGAGAGTGCTTGGCTTCGGGGAGGAACTCACATATGCGAGTGAGGTTCCTGTCGTTTCTGTTTGAACACTTAAGTTTAAACTAAAAAAAAAAGAGAAAGTAAGAGAGAACAGGGGGGACAACTCGGGGAGAATTGGTGGGAAACGCGAGTTGATACTCGAGAAAAAGCCTGGGAAGACTCGGGTTGCTTTAAAAATGGGTTGAACCCAAATCAAATTTTAGTTTTACTGTTAACAGATTTTAGACTTATCAAGAAATTAATATTGACTATATTGAATTAAAAGCTTATTACAAATTGTAATTAACTAAGTGGATACCTTGAATAAATTTTTAAAGAAAGGTTAAACTGAATTTTTAAATCACGTTTAAATATAACTTCGAGTATAAAATTTTAACTTGTTTAAATAACTTTAAAGTGATTAAAAGATTAAAAGAATTTGAATTTAAATTGGAAGTTGGAATGGTAAAGTAAGTAAGTTAAACAAAGTCTAATTGTAACCTGAACTTAACTTAAATTTCAGATTTTGAAATAAAACTTTAGTTTATTAAATGTTAAATTATCCTTAAATAAGTGAATTTAAGAAAAAGTCAATTTTTACTCATTAAATATCTTTTTAACAAAATTACTACTTTAACATGAGAATTTAAAGGTTTACAAGGTTGGGTTTAAACGTTATTTAAAATCGATTGGTATTCATTTTAAATCTTGATATTTAAAAAAAAAGTGAGTTGAATATTTGTGAATAATACTTAAATTATAAATATGATTGAACTTTACTTTAAGTAATGAAGTTAATAACTATTTCATTAACGAATGAATTTTCGATAGTAAATCGATTTATAATTAATAATGGTTAATGTGAGAAATTTTCTTTAAAAAGGGAATTAAAGAAACTAAATAGTTAATGAAATCATTAACTAAGATTATCTGAACAATTAATTAATGTGATTAAATTTTTAACAATAAATTAGATTAATTAATTTAATGATAATAAAATTTTGGAACTACTAAGTATAATTACTTAATGATAGAAATTATGGAATTGATTTATTTAGCATAATTAATTGAGTTAACTTTATTTATTCAAAAAATCTAAATTTCTTAAGTAAATTAATTCAGAATAATCACTTGATAATTTTGAAAATATAATTACTTAGAGAAGTAATTAATAGATATTTAATGAATGTAATCAATTAAATGATGATTTGAAATTTGTGTAAATTATTTGTTAATAAATTTAAAGGATTAGTTAATAATGGTGATTAATTAAGATTAATTTAATAATTAAAGATTAATTGATTCATTAATTAAGAATGATAGTTAATAATTAAGGGTTAACTAATAAATTGTGGAAGGGAATTTATTTCAAATAATTTGTGATTAAATTATGATAATTAACCCGGATTAACAATTAATACATCTGATTTAAATTAATTATTTGATTAATAAATTCATCTGTGAATGTTTGGACTTGGCCGAATAATTATTTTGTTTGATACTCTAATATGTGATGCTTTGTGATGTACCCTGATTTGTGTTGTGACCTGTGATGAAATTGATTCTCTGTGATGTACATTGTTATCTGTGATACATTGGTATATTATCTGTGAATTTGTGAATGAACGATAAGCGTTATAGTTTATATCGCTTATCAACTATATTTCTGTGGTTGATCTGTGATGATTGAATGTTGTTGCACTATTGTGTTAAACCCCTGGACCACACTCATACACACACAGATATGGATTTCACGAGGAAATCGATTAAGTCACAGATTTTGAAATGATTTTTCAAAGTTGAATTTTAAATTCAAATGTTTTGGAAATGTTTTGGGATTAAAATGAAAAGCTTTTGAAATGGAATTCCAAAGATGAAATTGATTTTGAATAACTTGATTAAGTTTTGGAATTTAAATAATTCGATTTAAGTTTGAATTCAATATTTGAAATTGAATTCTATGATCTAGAAACTAGGGGATAAAGATGTTACCAGCTTATATAGGTTAAACTATTTTAAAGGTATTGGTTTGGGAATTTGAATTTAAATTCAAAGGATTTAACTCGTGTAAATAAAATTGGATCTTTCTGGAACGAAAACTATTTGTTTTCAAATGATAAATGTTTTCACTTAAGTAATGAACGTCCAAATTGTGTTAAAAGGATTTCAAGTTAAAAAAATGTAAATGATTTCCTAAGTTATGGAAACGGTTTGAAAGCTATGAGTTAAATCTTTAATTTAAAGATTTAACGAGTTAATCCAATTGAAATGAAAATTGTTTTGAAATCTATAAATGGATCTTTGTGAATGGGGTGAACTTTGTGAATTAAATCTTTAGTTTAAAAGATTAAAGTGTGGAAATTGTTTAAACCACTTAAGGTTTTTGAAGTAAATCTTTTGTTTAAAAGATTTGAAAATGGTAAATTGTTTAAACCATTTGAAGAAAGTTTGAATTATTAAGTTGTGACTTAATTGAAATCCCATATCCATATGTTTTAAATGTTGCGCTCACTATTCGGTTTAGCCGGGAGAGGACCTTTGTGTCGTATAACCCATTCCAATATGTGATACGTCGTTATGGATAGCATTTGAAGACCGGTGGTGAAGACCGGGTGTTTGCGAAAACGATAGGATGACCTATCGATTGTCTCTGCACTGAGTTGCTCCGGTATAGAGATTTCCTAAGTGATGGGAGGTCCGATCGGGATTGTGAATACCCGGATTTGCAAGGGCTTCTTCAGAAGTGCCTTCGGTTCTGTTCGAACCCGGAACAGACTTGTATGGTTACATGTCTGACACTACACTTTGAGATATAAAGCAGATTTCTTTCAAATACATTTTTGTTGGTGGCAGAGAATTTATTCTTTTAGCTTAACACCCTTCTCTGAGACGTACGAGCTCAGAGGTTATGTAGTTGAAGGTTGTCAGCGATATACCCCCAACTTGGTAGTGTGGCATGCTGAGTACTGCTGTGTGTTGATGATCATTTGTTGATCATTTATGATCAGAGAATGGCTTTTGTATAAAGCGTAGCTTTGTGGACGAGACTGCATTAGGACCTCACACCCCGGAAATGGTCGAAACAGGAAAGATGCGGCAAGGTTATGAGGGTCGCGCCCTTTAGGGTGTGTCATTCCCTTCTAGTAAAGGGTGGTATTAGGTATGGAGCCCTGATATTTAACCTATGTGGTTGTTCCAATCTCATTTACTGTGTGGTTGTTGTTAGAGGCGCCTCGGATAAAGGTCCCAAAGGACCGGGGAGTGGCATGCTCGAGTAGTAGTTACCTAGTTACAGAGGTAACCCGGCCTTGTGTTGGCAGAGATCCAGTTAGGTTCTCGGGACGTCCCGCCAGAGGCGATCCCATATGGCAGTAGGAAGTTCCTTAGCCTGACCATTTGTTGGAAAATCCAAAGAAACAATACGCGCCCTGTACAGTTTTAGTTGTATTACCTGCCATGGAATGTGGTGGTAACCTGCTATTGAACATGGTAGCTATAGTAGGCATACGATAATGGTCGTATGCTGGCTAAGATTAATATTCTACTTTCGAAATGTTTTCTGCACTGTGCACTTATAATAATAATATCCAAGAAATTTTCTGCGTATTAAGCATGTTTGACTATCATAAGAAGAAATCTCCTCCAATTTTGCGTTTGCATTGTGTGTGTGGCGGGAGGTCTTATGGTAGTTTCATTTTCAAAAAGCATTGCGAATTTACTTTAAAAATTATTTTGTTGTTTGTGTTAAATATAAGCTGTTTTTGTTACTCACACCAGTCTCATGACTGACCCGGAGTTTATTGTTCCTTTCCTAAACTCTGGGTGCTCACTATTTTCCACACGAGCAGTCTAGAGTTGGGTTTTTCAGATAGTTAGGTTCAATTGATCATCTGGAGCTAGTTTAGTCTTTGGATATGGACGAGACTTGCTTGTCTTAGTCCATCGTGATGTTGGTTCGAGCTGCTGTTGGAGTTCTCTCTTGAAGATTATATTGGAGTTATTGTTCCGCTGTTGGTGTTATCTATTTTCTTTCCGCTGCTATTTTCTTGTATCATATCTCTGATGTATATTGATATTCATTGTATCATCTGTTGTATCATATATTGCATCAACGTTGTATATCAATGTATTATTCTTTTTCTTCCGCTGTGTTGTTTACTTAGTGGTGTTATAAGCTCCGGCGACTCGGATTTGAACGGTCGGATCTACGGCATTCGAGTACGATGTAAAGTATGGATGTCGATTTTCGAACGGACAAAATCCGCTTCGTTACATTCATCCCATTCATCAAAACATATATTAGACTCAATTAAATAGAAGTGTTTACTCACCTTTTTTTCCTGAACAGAGCAGCCTTTGCTTCCTAAAAAAAACTGCTATAAATCTGAATTTTGATTTGCTTGATTTTTGAACTGAGTTACTTTGATTCCAGGGTTGCAGTTGTTACTGGCTTGTAAAAATGTTTACAGGGTTGTAAAAGTGTTTTTAGATGAGGTTGTAATAGCAGTTAAGGCTCTTGCAATCTTCCTTCTTTTATTTGTGAATGTTTGAAACTCAGATTTTTGCAGTATTTACTTCTTTTCTTCTCTTTATTTTCTGCTTTTAAATCTTTTGTTTTATATTATGTTTGAGTTGGAGATGAAGAAAAGATTTCAGCTGAAGAATAAAATTCTTCTTTTATTATATTTATTGTTTATTTTTATTTTTAGATTTTAAATTAAAGAAAATTGACATTTGTCCCATAAATGTTTTAGTTATCTTACACTTGTCTTTAATATACACTAAAATGTTCACAAGTGTTTTAATGTTTTGTTATTGATTTACAAGTGTTATCCTTCTTATCTAAAATTTTGTTTAGGTTATGAATAAGTAATTATGTAATATTCACATGAATATAATGTGTATTTATTTTATATAAATAAGCTTTGGTTTTCAATAAATATTCATGTGAATTCAAATAACATTTATTAACAAATAACTTATGCTTTTGATTCAAACCTATATAACATGTGTTCATAAATTTGAGAAATTTAGTTTAACTCCTTATATAAAATTTTAAAACAATTTTATCTTATGATAAAATTAAAATGAAAGAAATATTAAAACAAATGAACCTTAAATTTGAATCTTATTTATCATTTTCAAAAGTATTAAATCAAATTATCATTTCAAATTACAAATTAAATGTTTTCATTTTAATTTAAATTAAAATGGAAACATTAATTAAATTCAAATCAGTATTTTTTTCTTCTATTTCTAATATATACATAAAAATACATATATTTAATTTTTTGAAAATAATAGTTTTTCCAGATATAAAAATTTCAGTTTCTATTATTTATATTCAGATATTATTTATTATCAAAATTCTTATCTGTTCAATCTGTAAACTGGAGAGTTATCCATCTATTAGATGCTCAAAAACCCGGGTTATCACAATGAAAGCTCATAATCAAAGATTTCAAGTAAGTCATCATGCATAACCGTGATGACTTTTAAATGGGAGTGAATACTTTGGATGCTATTATTTTTTATTTTTTATATATTTTTTAAGAGAGAGTTTTGCACAATCATCTTAGCACCATTTAACTTAGAAGTCAAAAAAATGTTATACCTTTACTTTAAATCAACCACTTTTTAAAACAAAGATTTTCAATTAGGATGTAGTTCATAGTTGACACGTATGAATCTTCCTATATTCTACTTAAACCATTGTTATTTGTATTCACACTTCATTTTTTGTTAAGAAAAATAAACTTTCAAAAATTTCAATTTAATAAGCTAAAACCATATATTTATCCTATAGTATTTCTTTAAAAATAAATCAAAAATGCGTAAATAAAATTGTTTTTTTTTTGAGATTTTTTTTTTGCAAAGAAAAACTAAAAATAAATCATGAAAATCGAAAATCAAGATGAGTCTCCCCTCCCTCCCCCCCACACTTGATTTTGACTATGTCCCCACAGTCAACCCAAGTGAAAGGAGAAAAGTAGAAATGAAAAGATGACCAATATTTACATGAAAACTAACGATATTTACATTAGATTAGAAAGTATATCCTCAAAAAGTAAATGAAACGGTCTTTCAAAAACGATTCATTTGTCTCACCAACTGTGCGAGACATAGCTTAAGCGCAGAAAACCAAATCGTAAAAGATTTCGAAGTTGAACATTGATTTGGAAAAATGAATGTTGTTTTATTGAAAATTGTACGAGTTGTTTTGTTTTTGATGATTTTTGGGGTCGATAAAAAAATTGATTGAAGTTTAAGTTTATTTTCACCAATTTGAAATTCTAGCTTATCATTGAAAACATTTTCATAGTTATTGATTTCAAAATCAAAATGGTTATTTTCATCTTCCCCATCGGAACTCGTCATCCAAAAGTCTGAAAAATTCGTGTTCATTAAATTCGTCTTCCTTTGTTGGATTATCAACAACTTTATTACATGTCTCAAGTTCAAAATCCAAAGTTGTTGTATTCAAATTTTTGAAATCGAGAAAGGAAGATCGAATTTTAAGTTTGGTTCCACATCCTTAAAAGAATTGAAATCCAACTCAATTACCGTGTTTTCAACAACTTCATTCAGATCATCATTTTCAGTTTCAAAAGTTATTGTTTGAAAATCGTCGATTATGGTAAAAGATGGATTATCGTTTGACCCGTCACACGTTGGGATTTAATTTCGTTGTTTACGTTGTTTCATATAAATTTCAAACAATAAATCCATGTGATCATCGTAAATTTCGTTCATATGTTCAAGAAAACCCAATTTGTAGTTATTTACTTGAGAATTTTCGATTTGGATTTGTTGAGAACAAAAATTTTCAATCGCATCGTAGTCGAGATTATTCCTATTGCCAAAATTATTTGAAAAGTGGATCACATTTTCATTTGAGTTTGAAGTTCATTTTGGAGTTCGAAATTGAATTGGCAAGGGTTATACTTGAAATCGTTTGAATTATGAAGTGAATTCAAATTTTGATTATTTTGAAAACTTTGATTCGAGTTATCGCACAAATATGAATTACACAACTCATTTATCATTTGATTTTTTTGTGTAGAGCTTTCAAATAGAGAAGAAATGCTATTTTCAAGAGTCGAGGGTTGGTCTTCATTTTGAAAATTTTGTTGTTCGAAATTCGAATTATTTACATAATAGTTGTTGTTAAAATATCCATACGAATTTGGAGTGAAATCATATGAATTATATTGATTTTCACAATTATTGTAAAATTCAAGTGAATATGGAAATTCGGACATTTTCAAGAATTTTTTTGTTTTTTTATGAAGGAAAAATATTTACAAATAGAATTTATTTTTTTCAAAATTGAAAATTGATTTATTTTTTTTGTATTTTGTTTTTCAATTTTTTTTTTATTTTTGGAATTTCAAATGAAAAGGATTAAAAGTTTCAAAGATAAAGAAAAGGATATTTACAATTTTTTCAGTTTTGGATTTTTCGAAGTTTTTTGTTTTTTTAAATATGTATGAACTAATGCAACTAAATGAATGCGGGGGTTAATTATAAATGAGTTATCCTAAGTTAACCCAAAATTGTATAATCACACATCGTCTTAATTCAACAAGATAGTTCTCAGCCAGGTAACGGATATGGGTTATCGGTGCACCACAAATCACCGTAGCAATGCAGCCGAAGGTTTAAGAACCTTCAGAGGAACAACCACTATAATATGTACGAATCACCGTAGTATTTATAAATGGTTATTACTTTGTCATAGTCTAGACACCAAGAAATTAAAATGTTCAAAGAAGACAATTTGTTAATATACAATTAAGAGTTATCTAACCATTATTATTAACAACTAATATGAAATGCAAAACTGAAAATTAAAACGTGAATTAACGATGCAACTATGAATGATTTTTCTTTTTTGGTTTTTGAATTTTTTTATGCAAATGCAAGCAAGCCACAGCGCAAGCTAAATAAAAACAATAGATGTAGCAAGCAAGCAATTTTATTATTTTTTTGGACAGTAGTTGAACGAAGCAAACAACTTTTTCAATCTGCTTTGGCAACCTAAAAGTAAAAACAAGATATATATATATATACAATTTTTTTAAACGAAACTTAAACAAAACAAAAGGAAAATAAATATCAAAGTTAAAGAGATGGAACTTTAAACTATAACATCTGCAAAGAATTCTCGACGCGAAAACACTGGTACCCGAGAGAAAGAAAAGTCTTAGTTATAAAATAAAATGAAATTGAATGGACTCAACTCAATATTATCCAAATCAAACTACAGTAATCTTTTTATGGTTTTTTTTCCTTTTCTAAAGGATGAAACTCAAATGGATTTAAAAGAAGATAACACAGAAAAAAACTCACAATTCAAAATAAATAAATAAAATAAAGCCCGACCCAATCGTTTAATACACACGGTAAACCAAGAAAAAACACACGGCAAAACAAATCAAAACTGCCAAACAAACTCAAATTCTCAAACTTATTCGTCCCCAAACAAACTAAATTCTCAAAGAAAACGAATCGAAACTCCCATAGGCACTAAAATTGCTTGCTGATGCGACTTTGAAGTTCGATTTTTCTGGTCAAGTGATTGGTGATTTGAACTTCGATTCTGGTTGCGTTGGGTGTTCTCGAGATTGGAGGAACGGAGTTCGATTGCTCACGTTTGGGGATTTTCTGTTCGTAGTTCGTGGATGATGGTATTGGAAATAATTTTGGTTGCTGGTGCAAGTGGTCGAAGACAATTATGTGTGAGGAGTTGTTGTGGTCGGAAACAGTGAAGTGGAGGTTCTGGATGATGATAACGAAGGGTATGGTGATGTTTTTCTTTGTACGATGCAGTAGTAACAGGAGATGACTGGCAGCGTAGTTATGTTTGAACGAAGACAGGTCGTTGAACTGTTGTATTGTAGTTTTTCAGGAGATGTGTGGTGTTGTTGAGCAAGAAGTGGCTTTTGTTGATTCTATTTGCTGTGCCATTGTGGCTTTTATAGTGTGGCAGATGTGTGATGTTTGTGGTAACTTTTGTGGTGCAGGAAATGGACTATAGTGGATTGCACTGCAGCGAGGAGGAGGAAATTTGGTGGAAGAGTGGGTAATTGCAGTGTTGTCAGTGAGGTTAGTTTTGTACTGCGGGGTCAGGCAGAAAAATTGATGGGATTGTTTTGATTTGGTGGTGATTGTATGAAGATTGTGTACTGTGGTGAAATTCAAGAAGAAACAGGGTGGTATGTCAGTATGTAAGTGTGGTAGACAAGGGGTGTTTGTGGAGGAGATGAAGAATGTAGGATGGTCAGTTATGTTGGTCAGTGCTGAGTTGTGGTGATGGATTTTGGCACTTGATATTAGCAGTGACAGTTCTGGGTAGGAGTATGGTTTGGCAGATGGAGTTGTTGAATGTTGAACTTGTACTGCTAGTAGTGAAATTTGTATGTATGGTGATGAGGAAGAAGGATGTGCTACAGAGATGATGTGGATTTAAAATCAGGGGGATGATGTTATGTTACAGTCGTGTGCAGAAGTCAGGAATGCAGCAGTTGTGATAGATCAGGTAGTATGTTATACGGTGGTGATGGAAATGTTGTGGGTTGAAGTGTTTGGTTATTTGCACAGTTGGTCAATGCAAGTTGAATGTTGACAGGAGTTGATTTTCTTGAGGAAGATGATGATGAAGTGCTGTTGTAAATGCAGAGAGGTTGTGGTGTGTGACAGTCTGGAAGCTGAAGTGTAGTTGATGGTTGATGGAATGGTAGTTGATGGAGAGCCGGTGGTTATAGGCAGTTGGAAGTGAAAGGGGTAGTATTGGTGATGTAGGAAGGTTGTGAAGTAGATAGAATGGCCAGTGATGGTTGAAGATGAAATGATAGTGGAGGATGTTGCACTGCAGTGATATGTTTGGTAAGTGAGGAATGTACAGGAGGCAACTCGCAGCAGTTTTGTGACAGAGAGGAAACACTGTGCTCAGAGGCAATGCAACAGAGCTCTGTGGACTGTAGATATGCAATGTAAATGAAATTCAATCTAAACGAAATGCAAGTTTGTACAACAGAAAATAAAATGCAATGTAAATTTGGAGAAACGTCTGTGGAGTTTTTTTTTATCAAATGCAACTAGAACTAAAAAACAACACAAAAACACAATGTAAACAATAATTACACAGCACAAATATTTTTTTTAGTGCAATCAAATACACAAAATAAAACACACAAAAATCAAACAAAAATAATTCGAAGAATAGAAAATCAAAATCAAAACAACTCCCCGATAACGGCGCCAAAAACTTGTTAATCAGCGGAATTTCTATCCAGTCAGAAAACCGTCGAAAAATTTTAAAATTAAAATAACCGCAAGCGTACGTCGTACACTTGAAGTACGTGGAGAATATGGATCGATCCACAGGGAATTGACGATTTTTAAAAATTTCGTTCAATCAAATTATAACAAAGTCGAGTGAAAGTTAAGCTAGAGAATTCGAAAATTAGCTAAATAACTAAAAGAAAGTGATAAAAATACGAGAGTTAAATGATAATTTAGAGATACTTCCACTCTCTAGATCATATAGTTCAACAAATTATGAAATTATGATCTCTCTTTTTGGTCATAAGTGAATTTAAATGATGTTTTTATCATAAGTATGGCTCATTTGTGCTATTAATTAGCTCAACATAAGCCATCAAACTATAGTACAACCTTAAACCACTTACTAGTTCTCATGAAAATGACAATAAAGTTAAAAATGAAATCTATTTTAAGTATGCCCTATTAGTTATTAATTAGAAATATAGACCATCAAATTTGAATTTCAAATAAATTTCTTATCCCATAATCATATTTTGATAAAGATGCATTTATGTTAGTGATTGTTTAAGCATAGCCCATTTTGTATCAACAATATATGCTATCAAATTTAAAACAAAAACGACAAATTAAACCAATTCAAGCATTGTCATTAAGCACAAAAAGAGAGCTATAATTATCAAAATATTGAATCTACATGATTAGAGGCTTCATTACCCCTAAATTGAAGGGATTAGCCCCTCATATTTGTTATCAAAACAACAAACATAGGTTGCAACATGAATGAAAAAGAAAAGGAAAAAGTGCAAAGTAAAGAAAAAAACTATTCTGCTTGCATGAAAAATAAATCTACGAAAGAAGCATGTAAAAGAAAGAAAGCACTAATTAACATTGCATAGAAAAAATGAAAGTTACATGATAATAAAAATGGCTAAGTAGCCATGGAAAAAAGAAAGAGAGATTCTTTTTTATTTTCAGCCTAAACTAAACTAAAGAGAGACTAAGTGAGAGGAGGGTTGCATGAAACATAAAGGGTATATATACATGTGTTAAAGCCTAATTCATACTTTTGGAGAATGCCCAAATTGCCCTTGAGGTAGTGTGGTGGCCAAGTAATCATTAACATCCACTAGTTCCCCGCTTAAATGTACATGAAGCTTTGATGTCCTTTTATCATGTGCTTAGCTTCTAATTGAAAATCAAGGTAACTGGGTAGGGTCCTTCATGATCATCGCTTTGAATTATTTCCATCTTCATTTGTTCTCTTCACTCTTGTGCATGCATATGTTATCACGAAGCCACTTGTAAAATTCACCAAATTCCTTACAAAACAACATAGAAAATTCCAAATAAATTTTCACAATTTAAAATGCATAAAAATGACCGTTTTGCCCCTATATGAAGATGAATATATGACAATTTGAAAATAATTTTAATTTTGGTTCAAACAAGTTGAAATACCCGATATTATCATTTATTTAATTTAAATAAATTAAATATGGTGGTAAAAATATGCACATTTACGTGTACATCAGTAGCCAGCATGAAGATTCGTTGATCATATTAAAACTGGGTAACTTAAACAATGCCAAATGAGCTAGGATTAATTAGTCAATTCGAAATCAATTAACTACACGCTGGTAAAAATCAAGAACTTGTCAATTATAGCCTATAATTAATTACACTTAAATTATACATCTAGCAACAAATTAAAAGTCAGGATTCAAAACATATATTTAATAATAATTCATGTTACAACCTTTGGTGGTAAAAGAAGCATACTTACTGTAACGACCCAGAATTTCTGTCATTTGAAATTCATATATTTAATTGATTTTAAATATTTTCAAGTAAATTTTATTATATCATATAACTTATATTTCGAATATCTGGATTTAATTGGATAATTAAATTGTTAATTTAATATTTGAAATTGCTTAAATAATTGTAATTTGGATTTAATGTGAATGAAAATGATTTATAAAGTTGACTTAAATCTTATTTGATTTAGAATGATGTTAGAGAACTTTTAAAAATGAATTAAAAGTTAAATTGTAGAAATTGAATATTTTAATATTTAATTGGCGAGTACAAGTAGTCATTTTTCAAACAGTCTCGGATTTCGACGAAACTAGTTTATTGGATCTATAATGTAAAATTATTGTATGATTTCAAATTTCGTGTCAATCAGATTTACGATTTGTCCGAGGCAAGCTAAAACGCATAGAAATCTGTTTAAGTGAATTTTAAATTTAAATAGTCGATTCGAAAACCTATCTTTCAAATACGATCAAATTGGCTCCCGATATATATTCCATTGCGTTCGGAATAGGGGTAAAACATAATAAACGCCAGGCGGCACGTTTCATTTCGAGTTCAAAAAAAATTCGGATGAATAGTGCGCGTGAATTTTCTATAAAAGGCCATAACTTTTCACTATTTTCATCAAAACCCTAACAAGCTAGGGCAAGCCGCCACATACGTTTCAGTGGCTAGAAAATCACCGTCTTCCCTCCTCAATTTCTTTCAGCCCATGAAATATTTCAACAAACCTCTAACTACAAAATTAAAGCTAGGATATCAACGGCTATGATCGCAAATTTCGTCATGGATCGATGGAAAAATGCTCGCGTTCACTGCGCGTTCGAACGTAATTTTTGTGATAATGTTGCAACCGAGTTTCATGAAGTTCGAGCTGAAGGGGGAGCTCGTCGTGGCCTTTCGACTGGTGGTTGCTGATCAACGTAAAGATGATGGGTGTTGGCTCGATAATTGTGGGAAGAGGCGACAAGATGGGTTCGTGTATGTGCGTTTTTCACGAGGGGAAGAAGAAGCTAATCACGGCCTGGATCTGCAATTTTGTAAGCAACGGCTGAGATTAAAGAATGGTTTTTTAAAAAAAAGGAAATTGATTTATATAATTATATTAAAATTGTATAATCTTTAGAAATGCGTAACTTTGTCATACGAGGTCGAAAATTGATGAAACAAATTGCGTTGGAACCGTATTGACGAACACTGCATTATGAAGCTAGATTGGGACTTATTTGAGCTAGTGAAAATTTTGGTTGAAATTAAACGCTTGTTTAATTTAATCGCAATAAATCACTATTGCAACGACTACAAGCAAAGTGAGTACAACTCACTCTTTCTGACTCATTGATATTTTTATATAAGTGAGAAATAATTTATTATATGATGATTGATAATTGTTTGGTGATATATGATATATTGATTGGTATTTGGATATATATACCTGCCTAGTGGAGTAGATGACCTTATACGTTCCCGTGTATGAGCGGATGATCATTTGTACGCGCGTCTGCCTTGAAGCGGACATTGTACACATATTCTAATATGTATATTTGTTGCAGGTGACAGGTTGGAGGGATCCAACTGGATTCCTCACAAGTATTGATTTAGTTACAGATATTGTGATATATGCCGTTATCATATGATATATGATGTTTTGGATGCTATGATTGATGTATTTAGCGCTGTTGCAGCATTGAGCCTATTTTTGGAATTTTAAAAATGGTAAAGTGACGATTTCCAAATTTAAAAGAATTTTAAAGTGATTTTGGAAATAAACATTTTATTGATTTTGAATTGTTAAGGAATTGAATTATTTTGAATAAATAAGTATTATAATTTTTATGTTATAAAAATTATGATTTCGGTGAAATATAGTAAATTATGATTTTTGGAATATGAAATGAACTATTTTGTAAAATAGTTTAAATGGGGATTTTTGAAGATAGAATAAACGGTATATATATACAAGATTTATAAAATTGATATTTTATAAATCAAAGTGTTAGAATTATAAACGAATTTTATAAGTGTTAAAATGAAGTTATAAATGGATTTTATAAGTGAATAAGATTTACGAATTACGAAGTTATAAAATGAATGAATTTTTGAAATAAGGGATTTATAAGTAATTGACTTAAAATTTGGATCTGGCCTATAAATGAGTTTTAAATGGAATTAGTAAATAAAAGGAATTTATAACTTGAAGTTTTTATAAAATATAATTATGAATTTATAAACATTGTTTTATAAATCCAAAATCAGTTGATGTTGATAATTAAATATAGAAGTTTATTTAAATGAATTCTATTCACGATTTTTGACAGTGAATTATCCTTTAAATTAAATGTTGAAATAATATTAAATTTGGTAAATGATTTATATTTACGATTTTGGACAGTGAATAATATATTAAAGAAATGTTTTGAAAAGTGATATTTTAAAATGGAGTTAAATGGTTTAAAGATGTTTTAAAATGTGTTAAGTATCGAAACCATAGATTTTAACATTCATTGTTGAAATAGACGTTTTCGAGAAGCAAGGAAATGATGGACTATAATAATATTGTTATAGTAAATGATTTTCAAAAGAAAATGTTTTTGTATAGTATTTGGGATTTATATATCTATCTAATTTTCGAATCCCTATACTAGTGATTTTGGGTTGTCGTTATGATGTTTTACGCAACATTCGTTTTGACCCAAAATAAAGATGTTTAAAAGAATGTTTTCCTTAAAGAATAAAATATATACTTAATTGTGATTTAAGTATATGTAATATTTTCTAAGTGTTGAACATAAATAGAATTGTGAATTACATATTATTAAATAAGTATATGGAAATGTTTTCCAGAATTGAAGTATTGAAATGGTTTTGAGAATATATCTTTTTAAAAGATTATTTGAAGTGAATATTTGGAAAATGGTTTAATTAATAAAAGATTAATTAAGAGGGCCCGGTGATTTTATATGGTGCTGAATATTTGTTTGCTTGCTTTGATAGTTAAATAACCGACTATCAAATTTGACCAAATTTTAGTTCCTCAACTTGATGTGGAAACTATTTAGTCATACACTTAGTACGTAGCCTTCTGTGTAGGCTTGATTATCATTTGTGTTGAGGATGTTGATTCGTATAGTGTGGAGTATTACTCCAATCTATCGAGCTTCTTTCTTAGCCCGAAGGATAGCAAGTTGAAAGTAGGAGATGTGATAAGTCAATGAGACTTAGTTGCTATGTGAGGTTGAGAAACGCTTTTGCGTTGTTGGTGCGAAGAGGCCGGGATCACATTTATCTGAAAACCACTTCGGACAAACGTATATGCGACGATTGTGCAGGTTTCTTGTGATGATATTGATATTCTGGAGCTTCATAGTGGGGGATTGCTTGTTGATCTTTGTGGTTAAAATCCCAATATACATACAATAGCAGTGGTCTCTTCAATATGAAATATCTAATGTGAGAACTATTCGCTACTAATTCTAGGGATTTCCCGACAGGATGTGGTAGGAAGTACCTTCGGTTTGTCCTGTTCCTAGACAACTTGTATGGTTGTTTGTCTGACATTTCATTTCTAAAGATTACGTACATTGGTTTTTACAAACGTACATCAGTGGTGGCGGAGAAAACAACTTCTTTTAGCTTAACACCCTCCTTGAGACGTATGAGCTTAAGGGGTATATTTTTGTGGAAGACAATTAGTAGTCAACGGAAATAGACGTGTGGCATTCAAAGTGATGTGATCTGTGATTGTGAAAGGTAATCGTTACCTCGTCAGGCCTCATTAACCAGAAATGACCAAAACAGGGTTAGATGCAGCAGGGCTAAGCGGTCATTCCCATTAGGGTATGATCATCCTCTTCTAAATATATTTTTACAAGTTATGACGTCGTGTATCTGATTATTGTGGTTTGTACGCTTAGAGGGCCCTCGGTAAAGGTCGGTAACACCTGGAGGATGATATATTCGGTACCATCTAGTTATAGAGGTGAGCCAGTCTTGTGTTGGTAGAGGATCCTTTATGATGGTCCTCGGTACATTGTCCTAGAGATGTACTTCCGAAAGGTAGTCCCTTCACCTGGTCATTTGTATGGAAATCCAAAACCCACTACGAGCTGCGATTTTGTTTGTAAAGGCGTAATGAATAGCCTCGAAATGCTATATGGGTAACCATTTCAACTATGATTAATATTATATGTATATACTAAACACTTGTATAATATAAGGGGATTTGATATGAAAGAAATGTTTTAGTTATCGTAAGGCAAAAACATGTCCGTGTTTATGTGTGGACTTGTCTATGAGATACTTTTGTTTCGATAAAGGAAAAGTTTTGGTAATTTAATAAATCTAGTTGAGTGTGTTTCTCATGTTGATTTACCAGACTGATCCGAGCATTCTTCCGTTTCAATGCTCAGGCCAGACCGAGTATATTTACAGGTTCTGATTTGGTGCTTTTGGAGCTTCAGCAGGCAAGCTAGAGATCTTCATTTCGTATACGCGTATCTGTTTTGATTATTGATTATCCGCTGTGCTTAGTTGTTGTTATTATCGGCATTTGTAAGGACATGTTATTATAACTATTCAGCTGATAACTCGAATTGATTGTTGAACTCTGATTGATGTATGTATATGTACAGTTTTTGTTGTATAAAGATCATTGATACGATATTATACATTTTTCGCTGCGATGTGAGATTCCATATTGATCTTTTGGTTCTATCTTCTCTCTTCCTTCTCTTCTCTTCTTCTCTCTTCTTTTCTTTCTCCTGACTTTCCGTCAATCTTTGCTTTTTGGATTGTACATGTGTGGATTATTGTCGATTCAAAGGGTATGGATTTTCGGGTCGTCACAGCTGGTATCAGAGCTTAGATTTTGTATATTCCTAAGCTTTGATGTGTACTCAGTATAGGTAAGAACAGTAGCACCCTAGATTGAGTCTGAGTGTATTATATATATGAGCGCGTATTTGTTAGTGAACATAAAAAATTTATATTGTGTTTGCTTATCCGTTGAGTTGTTTGTGAATTCTGGTCAGTATGTGGGACGCCACGTTGTCGATAGGGATTTCTAAACACTTAAATGAGGCAAGTCGACATAGTATTATTTTAAATTGGGTAAACGAAATAATTTTACCTAGGTTATATTTCATATGTAATGGAAATAATTTTTCAGTAGTTTTTATAGTGTATATAATTGATTTCTTGGTTGTTTGAAAATGTAAATAGATATCGGTTAATAAAAGTTGTTTGAATAATCTTAATGGAATCAACAATTGTCAAAAAATATATGAGCGAATGAATTATAAACTATGGAATTATAACTAATATGATTTGCAATTGTGAAATAATCTTATATATAAGAAGTAGAACTATATGAATATATTTATAAATATAAGTTGTAAATGAAAATGGATTTAATTAAGAATTGGGAAAATTTGAATTCCGTTTATTTTGAAAGTTGTTTTTCAAAAATTAAAGAAATTATATTGTTATAACTCTAAAGAAGATAAATAAATTTGGAATGATCTTATGTAAGTAAAGTAAAATAGTAAAATTATATAAGTAAAAGATTTATAAATAAAAAGGAATTTTTAAAAGAATATAAAGCACTGAATTCACTACTGTTGTGGGAAATAATAAGGGTGATGACTGCAGCATCATCAGTATCATTTCCAAGTTTCTTTGTAATGGATTTGCTACCAATATTAAGTTGAAGATTTTAGTTTTGTTTTGATAAACGAATTTGATTTAAAATCCAAGTTGAAATTGATAAATATAAGTAAAATGAGTTTTGGATTTATAATATGAAGTATAAATTTAAAATTGGTAAAATTGAAAGAAATTTGAGTTAGCATAAAAAATATATGATTTGAAATTTAACTAAAGGAAAGTTAAATAAATTGGATTTTAATTGGATTAGATATGTTATTGAAATCAAAATTAAATTTAAGATGGTAAGTGATTACATAGTACGAATTTGGAAGTTTATAAAAATAAGTTGTATAACATAAAATGAGGTAAGGTAAGTAAAACCAATTGTTAAAGTGGTTAAACAATTTTGTTAAGCAAAAGAAAATATGAATTTGAATAGTGATATGAATTTGACTTAAGTAAAAGTTAAATAAAATAGAATTTCAATTAAATTAGAAGTGAACTTAAGTTGTATAGTGAAAGTGAAGGTAAATGAAATTGAAATGAAAGATAACTTAAGTAAGGTTAAAAGAAGTTGATTTTGGTATCACAGTAAATTAATAAAGTGATTTAATGAAATGAAGTCATTTAATGAATAAGAATTTGAGTTGTATTATGAAATTCAACTTTAATTGTAAAATGAATTAGCATTAAAATGTTGTTGTTAAGAAGTTGTTAATTAATAATAATGTTGGAAGTGTTGTATAAAAATGTGAATATAGTGAATACTAGAATTCAATCTAAATTGAATAATTGAATGAAAGTCAATTAGATATTAAACTAATTGAAATTAAAAGTGTTGAACCAAATTGATTGTTGAAAGTAAATTAATTTGGTAATACTGGATATACTTTGGTTGTTAGATGGTTGTTAGTTGATTGAATATAAATTCATATGAAATGAAACTAATGAAATTGAAAGTAAATTAATTGAATTCAAATTGAAAGTGATGATAAGAATAAATAGAAATGAAATTTATTTGATTAGGAAGTGAACTAACTTGAATGTGAATTAGTGAATGTAAACTAATTGAATTTAAATAAATGAATGTTAGTAAAATACAATGTTAATAAATCAAATGTGATTACATTGAAAAAAAATTCAATGAATATTAATAAGAAGTGAATGTATATTGATTTGGTTATGGAGTAGTTGGATGTTAGTTGGATGATAGTTGTTTGATGGTTGGATTTATTGCTTTTGTTGCATTAGCTATATTGGCATATATAGTTGTTGTAGTGGTATATTTTGTATATTGATATTACTTTCATATATACATGTTTCTCATTTGTTTGTTGAGTGTTTAGTAGGTGCGGATGGCGCTTGCTTCGCATTTGGAGCTCTCTTTCGCGCTATATTAGCCGTATATGCTCGCTAATAATATATAAGATACATATCTCAGATTACATATCGTACTTTTACACTTTTTTCCCTGTGAGATGTTTCATCACTAAGATGAGATGTATATTTGTGATATATATATTGCTATTTTTTTCCGGATCGAACCGCGCAAAGGAGACGTTGGCGAAATTTTCTGAAAATTTAAGGAGTTAGAAAATTTTAGGCAAATTGGGAATTTTTTTTTATAACTATTTTTTTTATTTTGGAGTTGAAAGTTAAACGATATTAGTTGGTTTTAAAAGACAACTAAGTAAATTTTAAAACTTAGAAAAGTTTTTGTAAGTTTATCTATTTGATTTTGGAAAAGGTTAAAAGGTTAAGTGATTTTGGTAAATCTAAATTGAACGAAATGTTTTGAAAAGTTAATAGACTTTGTGACTTTTTCTTACTTGGTAATTTCGAGGACGAAATTCTTTTAAGTAGGGGAGAATATGACGACTCATAATTTCTGTCATTTGAAATTCATATATTTAATTGATTTTAAATATTTCTAAGTAAAATTTATTATCTCATATAACTTATATTTCGAACATCTAGATTTAATTGGGTAATTAAATTGTTAATTTAATATTTGAAATTGATGAAATAATTGGAATTTGGATTTAATGTGAATGAAAATGATTTATAAAGTTGAACTAAATCTTATTTGATTTAGAATGATGTTAGAGAACTTTTAAAAATGAATTAAAAGTTAAATTGTAGAAATTGAATACTTTAATATTTAATTGACGAATAAAAATAGTTATTTTTCAAAAGTCTTGGATTTTGACGAAACTAGTTTCATTGTATCCGTAATGTAAAATTATTGTAAGATTTCAAATTTCGTGTCAATCGAACTTACGGTTTGTCCAGGGCAAGCTAAAGCGCGTAGAAATCTGTTTAAGTGAATTTTAAATTTAAATAGTCGATTCGAAAACCTATCTTTCAAATACGATCAAATTGGCTCCCGATATGTATCCATTGCGTTCAGAATAGGGGTAAAACATTATAAACGCCAAGCGGCATGCTTCGTTTTGAGTTCGGAAAAAAATTTGGATGAATAGTGCGCGATAATTTTCTGTAAAAGGCAATAACTTTTCACTATTTTCATCAAAACCCTAACAAGCTAGGGCAAGCCGCCACATACGTTTCAATGGCCAGAAAATCGCCGTCTCCCTCCTCGATTTCTTCCAATCCATGAAATATTTCAACAAACCTCTAACTACAAAATTAAAGAGCACGACGAGAGCTAGGATATCAACGGCTATGTAACACCCCGGAAATTTTCGACTTTCGAAAATTCAACATCGATACTCACTTTATCGACTGCCGAGAAATCGAAGGCCGGAAACCCGAAATGTTATGGTTGAAGAAAAGAAAAGAGGTAGAAGAAGAGATAAGAAGATAGAAAACAGAGGGAAAAGAAAATAGAAAATAGAACGGAATAGAAAACAACAGAACAACATCAGAATCTCACAATTCGCAGCGGAACAACATATAATAATAAATGAATAATCTTTAAACAAAGAACTATATCAGTTATTACATTTTATACATTACATTACATCATCATCATCAGAGTGTACAACAACATACAACAACAAACAGCGGAAAAAGAAATACTATATACTAGTAATACGCCATGCCATCCAGCTTGCCTCCAGCAACTCCAGAATATCCTGACAAACCTAACTCTTGACTGCCCGTGTGGAAATTGGTGGGCACCCAGAGTTTAGGAAGGAAAACAATAAACTCCGAGTCAGTCATGTGACTGGTGTGAGAACTCAAAACAGTTTATTTATCTTTAAAATCAAAATAGAGGAATATTTTTAAATTCAATTCGCAATGCTTTTAAAAATGAGACTACCATAAGACCTCCCGCCACACACACAATGCAAACGCAGACTTGGAGGAGATTTCTCCTTATGATAGCCAAAGATGCTTGATACGCATTAAAATCAAATCAATTTTGATATTATTATTAGTGCATAGTGTAGAAGATATTTCAAAAGTAGAATATAAATCTTAGCCAGCATAGGTACCATTATATTATGCCTACTAATAGCTACCATATTAGATGGCAGGTTCTACAATTAAAACCGTACAAGTCACGTATTGTTTCTTTGGATTTCCATCGAATGATCAGGCCAAGGAACTTCCCATTGCCACATGAGAATGCCTCTGGATGGACATCCCCGAGAACCAAACCGGATCTCTACCAACACAAGGCCGGGTTACCCCTAACTGAGTAACAACTGACCGAATATGCCATCCCCCGGTTCTTTGGGACCTTTTAACCGAGCGCTCGCAATCAATTCACACAATCATAAAGTGTTTTCAACATGAGTAAGTATCTGGGCTCCATACCATGATACCACCCTTTTCCAGAAGGAAATGCACACATCCTAAAGGGCGCTACCCCTCATAACCTTGCTGCTTCTTTCCTGTTTTGACCATTCACGGGGTGTGAGACTCGACGAAGTCACGTCCACAAAAACATACTTTATACAAAAGCCATGCTTTGGGTCAACAAATGATCATAGAAATGATCACCAAGATAGACGATCAAATAAACGATCCTATCACAAATAATCAACACAATGATCATTTCACAGCAACACTCAGCATGTCACATTACCAAATTGGGAATATATCGCTGATAACATTCAACTACATAACCTTTGAGCTCGTACGTCTCAGAGAAGGGTGTTAAGCTAAAAGAATAAATTCTCCGCCACCAACAGAAATATATTTGAATGAAATCGGCTTTATATCTCAATCTGTAATGTCAGACATACAATCCATACAAGTCTGTTCCGGGCTCGAACAAAACCGAAGGCACTTACAAAGAAGTCCTTGCAATCCGGATATTCACAATCCTGATCGGATTCACCATCACATATGGAGAACTCAATACCGTAGCTACTCGGTGCAGAGTCAATCGACAGGTCATCCTATCGCTCTCGCAAATACCGGGTCTTCAACACCGATCTTCAAATGCAATTCACAACGACGTATCACATATTCGGAATGGGTTATACGACCCCATGGTCCTTTCCCGGTTAACCCGAATAGTGAGCGCTTATTCAAAAATAAGTGTGGCATTCAAATTCAAACAAATCACATCAAATACCCATTCAAAGGGAAATATTGATAGTCGGTTATTGAACTATCAATGAATATGCACACATCACCAGATTCCAAATAATTTTCCAAATCATTTATTTTCCAAAATATCTTCACTAGATATATAATTTCAATACTTCAAAAATAAATCAATATTTATTTTTAATCAAATTCCACTTTCTTTTATAAATTCCATAGTGAATTTATATTTCAAAATATCTATGAATATTCGATTTCAATTATTCATTTCAATTTATCTTCAAAAAGATAAATTCCCAAAATATTCACTTTATATTGGAAAACATTTCCATACTTATTAAATAAGTAATTCACAAATTTTATTTATTTTCAACACTTAGAAAATATTCAATATACTTAAATCGAGATTAAGTATATATTTCATTCTTTAAAGAAATCACTCTCTTAACATATTTATTTGGGCCAAAACGAATGTTGCGTAAAACATCGTTACGACAACCCAAAAATCACTAGTATAGGGATTCGAAATTAAAATAGATATATAAATCCCAATACTATACAAAACATTTCCTTTCGGAAATCATTTACTATAACAACAGTGTTATAGTCCACTATTTCCTTTTATTTCTCGAAAACGTCTATTTCAACAATAGATGTTGAAATCTATGGTTTCGAATCTTAACACAGTTTAAAACATCTTTAGATTGTTTTAAATTCTATTTAAAATATCACATTCTAAACATTTTCTTTAACATATTATTCACTATTCAAAAACGTGAATATACTACGTTAACACATTTCATCATTTCTATACATTTCATTTTAAAGGATTATTCACAGTCAAAAATGTGAACATAACTCCATTAATAGGTTTCAATAATTTACTTCTTAAAATAAGTCGTTTTCGAATTTATAAAACAACGTTTATAAACTCCATTTCTATTTGTTTTATAAGAACTTCCTTTTATAAACTCCTTTATTAATCTATTCCAGTTTATAACTCAATTATAAACTGCAAGTTCATATTATAAGTTAAATACTTATAAAACGATTATTTTACAAAATCGTTCTTTTTTTAAGACTTTCCAAATTATAAATCTTATAACTTATAAGATTCATTTATTTATTTCAAAACCATTCTTTTAATGATTTTATAAATTTTATAGACCTACTGCTTATAAAATTTCATTTATAACCTCTACGTTTATAATTCTATAAATTCCATTCAGTTATGAAATTCATTCTAACACTTATAAAAGCTCGTTTTATAATGTCAATATTTCAATTTATAAATATCCATTTATAAATCTCTTATACAAATCAATTCCTATTAATATTTTAAAAAGTCATTAAACTCCTAAATAATTTCACCATTTCCTTTGATTTATAAAATAATCAAATTTTAAAAATCCCATTTTTAAACTTTCAAAAATAAATTCAGAAAATCCCGATTTAAACTATTTTATAAAATCATTAGTTCATATTTCTCAAAAATCAGCTTTCAACTATATTTCACAAAAAACCATAATTTTATAACTTTAAAAATTATAACGTTTATTTATTTAAAATGGATCAATTCCAAAAATATTTTATAAACGTATACTTTCAAAAATCACTTTGAAATCTTTTTAAAATTCCAAATTTGGTCCAATGATGCTACACACCAAATAGTCAATCACGACTACAACGATATCATATATCGATATGATAATCCATCAAATATCAAAATATCTGAAATCAAATAAACACTGTTGAGGAATCCAGTTGGATCCCTCCAACCTGTTTTCCTGCATCCACAAACATTAGCACAATACCAATTTCGCTCCAGTACGAAATTATCGCGGTATATGTTTTTATTAAATATTATCCGCTTAATAGACAGCGCAATAGGGTCTCATCCGCTAAACAAAAAATGCGGGAAATCAATAACTCCAATATATACATATGCCAATATATATATATATATTGCTATTATATATAATACCAATTTCACTGTTTATGAAATATTCGCGGTATATGTTTTTATTAAATAACATCCGCTTACTAACGGCGCATAATGTCTATTTTAACAATCAATAGATAACAATTATCATTCAAACATGCATTCAAATATTTTAAATCTAACTATTTAAAATAAAATCGAAACTGATTCGATTGAGTGAGAAGTTCTCACCTTGATTTTATTTCCGTTTTAGCGATTTATTTCAAATAAAATTAAACGGACGCTTAATTTTACCCAAAATTCTCACTAACTCCAAACGACTCCAATCCAATTCCATCGCGTAGTGCTCGTCCATACGATTCCAACGCTTCTTGTTTCGCGCGTTTTCGACCTTGTATGAAAAAGATATTGATTTTATAAGTTACACGTATTTATATATATATATATATATATATATATATATATATATATATATATATTACAACATAACCTTTATTATTAAACCTAAGCAAATCAAGACCGTAGGATCCAAGCCCATTGCATCACGACCGCACCATCCTTCTTCCTCTCCCTCTCGCGTGCCTCTAGTATATGCCGAACCCATCATCAACCATTAGGGTTAATTTTTGCAACCTCCACGTTGAACTTGAACTCGATCAAGATACTCCATCGCGTAGCCCCTTGCCCCCTCCACGTTCGGCCCCAACCACCTGAAGCTCGGCTCCTCCCTTTTTCTCGAATTGCGTGCGCAAGCTGCCACAAACGGCCCCCCATATCTCACAATTTATAGCTCCAATCCACATCTTAACCGTTGATCTTGTAGTTCTCTTCATGCTCTACATCTTTCATTTAGGAAGTTATTCGATTCGATGCATGGATTTTGAGAAAATGGAGGGAGAAGTTGGGATGATTTCGGCCGTTGTTTGCTAGGGTGGCGGCTGCGTATGAAATTAGGGTTAGGTTTTGATTTTTATTAAATTTGTGAATTTAAGGCCTATTTATAGAGAATTTTCGAACACTATTCATCCGGAAATTCCGAACTCCGATTTACGCGCCGTAACCAGCGTTTCTAGGGTTTACCCCGCGTTCCGGACACAATGGAACAGGTTTCGGAAGCTAATTCGATCATCTGTGCGAGTTATGGCAACAAACGTTCAATTTAAATTAAACCGATTTAAATCGATTTCTAGGCGTTTTAATTTGTACCGGACAAACGGTAAATCCAATTGACACGAAATTTGAAACCATACAATAATATCACATTACGGATCCGATGAAACTGGTTTCGTCGAAATCCGAGACTTTTTGAAAAATGGCTATTTTAACTCGCCAAATTAATATTAAAAATAATTCGATGCGTTTCGAGCTGCCACGATCAAACGATAACTCCGTTTGCTACGAAAATTGAAATCCGGCAATAACTAACTATTATGGATCCAATGGAACTGGTTTCTTCTAATTCTGAGACTGTTCAAAAATTGACTATTTTCACTAGTCGATTTAATATTAAAATATTCAATTTTCACAAATTAACTCTTAATTCGATTTTAAAAGTTCTAAAATATCATTCTAACTCCAATATGATAAAATAAAATTTTACAAATCATTTTCAATCACATTTAACTCAATTTTCAATTATTTCCATAATTTAACATATTAAATTATCGATTTAATTATTCAATAAAATCCAATAATTCAAATAAAAATTTATTCGACTTATAAATTCACTTATTAATATTTAAAATTAATTAAATATTCAAATTTTAAATTAAATAAAATTCTGGGTCTTTACAATCTTCCCCCCTTAAAAGAATTTCGTCCTCGAAATTATTAAGTAAGAAAGTTACAAAATCTATTAACTTTCCAAAATTCATAGTTAAACTTCTTATAATACTTTACTAAGTTTTCAAATCATACTTAGTTATCTTTTCAAAAACAACTACTATTGTTTAACTTTCAATTCCAAATCAAAGTTATAATTTTCAGAAATTTCCCAATTTTCTCAAATTTTTTCTAACGCCTTAAATTTTCGGAAAAATTCGCCATAGTCTCCTTTGCGCGGCTTGATCCGAAAAAAAAAATGACAGTATATATATCACAAATATACATCTCATCAAGTAATGAGGCATCCCGCAGGGAAAAAAATGTAAAAGTACGATATGTAATCCGAGATATGTACCTTATTATATTATTAGCGAGCATATACGGCTAATATAGCGCGAAAGCGAGCTCCAAATGCGAAGCAAACGCGATCCGCACCTACTAATCACTCAACAAACAACATGAGAACCATGCATATAGATAATAGTATCAATATACAACATATAGCAACATAATAACTATATATGTCAACATAGCAAATGCAAACAAACAACAAATGCAAACATCAACCAACTAACATCCAATTAGTATTCATAACCAATAAATATTCATTCATATTCTCATTAATATTCAATGAAATAGTTTTCAATTTAAATCACATTTGATTCATTAATAATGGATGTTTTTACTAACATTCATTTTCAATTAGTTTATATTCACTAATTCATATTCAAGTTGGTTCACTTCCAAATCAAATTCAATTTTATTTAAGATTCATTTAACTTCCAATTGAATTTCAACTACTTTAGCTTCCAATTTCATTAGTTCTTAATGAATTATATACAATCAACTAACAATCATATAACAATCAATGTATATCAATTACAACCAAATTGCTTTGCTTATATTCATTCAATTTAGTTTCAACACCATCACTTTCAATTGGTTTAATTAAATTGATTTTCATTCAATTTTTCAACTTCTAATAACATTAGATTTTAATGAATTAACACTTATATCCATTATTTCATACCAATTTTATTCACATTCAATTAATTTACATTCAATCCATTCATTTACAACAGTTGAATTTCATTTATATAACTTAAGTTCATATCCATCACTTAACTTTAATATTTTACTTTGATACTAATATCAATTCCATATAACAACACTTAAGTTATATTCCATTTAACTTTAAATTCATTTTTTATTTTACACTCATATTCATAAATATATTCATATAGTTTCACTTCTTATATATATAAGTTTATTTCACAATTGTAAATCACTTTAATTATAATTCCATTCTTATAATTCTTTTGCTTATACAATAATTCTTTTATTTAGATTATTCAAACATCTAAACAATCAACTTATATACACTTTAATAATTCTGAAAAATTATTTCTTCATATACAAAATATACTCAAGGTAAAATTATTTCATTTACCCATTTTTAAAACATATTGTGTCGAATTGTTCTATTCAAGTGTTTAGAAACCCCTTCGGCATAGTCTTGCGGACCACGCTGACGAAAGTTCATATGCCACTCAATAAACCAATCATCACAATATAAAACAATTTTATATTCACTAACAAATACGCTCTCATAGCTATTATTACACTCGAACTCATTCTAAAGTACTACTGACTCCATCTCTAATGAGTAATACCCAACAGAACCATGGTTGTCGCTTAACCATAAGCTCTGATACCAAAATGTAACGAGAAGTGGTCACAACCGGTAGGCTTTTCAACCATCCCAGCCCCACCGTGGCTTACACCGGTACCCCAGACCTTGCTTTTACGGCCAGCCTCTCGACTGTCTCAGGTTACACCTAACCAACCCCCTAAAAGAGGACGTGTAGGGGTAAGAGTCTCCCGTTCGCCACCTAACCGCGAAGCGAGAACCCCCCATCACATAGCCCAAAGCTTAGCAAGACTGGTGTGAGAACTCAAAACAGTTTATTTATCTTTAAAATCAAAATAGAGGAATATTTTTAAATTCAATTCGCAATGCTTTTAAAAATGAGACTACCATAAGACCTCCCGCCACACACACAATGCAAACGCAGACTTGGAGGAGATTTCTCCTTATGATAGCCAAAGATGCTTGATACGCATTAAAATCAAATCAATTTTGATATTATTATTAGTGCATAGTGTAGAAGATATTTCAAAAGTAGAATATAAATCTTAGCCAGCATAGGTACCATTATATTATGCCTACTAATAGCTACCATATTAGATGGCAGGTTCTACAATTAAAACCGTACAAGTCACGTATTGTTTCTTTGGATTTCCAACGAATGATCAGGCCAAGGAACTTCCCATTGCCACATGAGAATGCCTCTGGATGGACATCCCCGAGAACCAAACCGGATCTCTACCAACACAAGGCCGGGTTACCCCTAACTGAGTAACAACTGACCGAATATGCCATCCCCCGGTCCTTTGGGACCTTTTAACCGAGCGCTCGCAATCAATTCACACAATCATAAAGTGTTTTCAACATGAGTAAGTATCTGGGCTCCATACCATGATACCACCCTTTTCCAAAAGGAAATGCACACATCCTAAAGGGCGCTACCCCTCATAACCTTGCTGCTTCTTTCCTATTTTGACCATTCACGGGGTGTGAGGCTCGACGAAGTCACGTCCATAAAAACATACTTTATACAAAAGCCATGCTTTGGGTCAACAAATGATCATAGAAATGATCACCAAGATAGACGATCAAATAAACGATCCTATCACAAATAATCAACACAATGATCATTTCACAGCAACACTCAGCATGTCACATTGCCAAATTGGGAATATATCGCTGATAACATTCAACTACATAACCTCTGAGCTCGTACGTCTCAGAGAAGGGTGTTAAGCTAAAAGAATAAATTCTCTGCCACCAACAGAAATATATTTGAATGAAATCGGCTTTATATCTCAATCTGTAATGTCAGACATACAATCCATACAAGTCTGTTCCAGGCTCGAACAAAACCGAAGGCACTTACAAAGAAGTCCTTGCAATCCGGATATTCACAATCCTGATCGGATTCACCATCACATATGGAGAACTCAATACCGTAGCTACTCGGTGCAGAGTCAATCGACAGGTCATCCTATCGCTCTCGCAAATACCGGGTCTTCAACACCGATCTTCAAATGCAATTCACAACGACGTATCACATATTCGGAATGGGTTATACGACCCCATGGTCCTTTCCCGGTTAACTCGAATAGTGAGCGCTTATTCAAAAATAAGTGTGGCATTCAAATTCAAACAAATCACATCAAATACCCATTCAAAGGGAAATATTGATAGTCGGTTATTGAACTATCAATGAATATGCACACATCACCAGATTCCAAATAATTTTCCAAATCATTTATTTTCCAAAATATCTTCACTAGATATATAATTTCAATACTTCAAAAATAAATCAATATTTATTTTTAATTAAATTCCACTTTCTTTTATAAATTCCATAGTGAATTTATATTTCAAACTATCTATGAATATTCGATTTCAATTTATCTTCAAAAAGATAAATTCCCAAAATATTCACTTTATATTGGAAAACATTTCCATACTTATTAAATAAGTAATTCACAAATTTTATTTATTTTCAACACTTAGAAAATATTCAATATACTTAAATCGAGATTAAGTATATATTTCATTCTTTAAAGAAATCACTCTCTTAACATATTTATTTGGGCCAAAACGAATGTTGCGTAAAACATCGTTACGACAACCCAAAAATCACTAGTATAGGGACTCGAAATTAAAATAGATATATAAATCCCAATACTATACAAAAAATTTCCTTTCGGAAATCATTTACTATAACAACAGTGTTATAGTCCACTATTTCCTTTTATTTCTCGAAAACGTCTATTTCAACAATAGATGTTGAAATCTATGGTTTCAAATCTTAACACAGTTTAAAACATCTTTAGATTGTTTTAAATTCTATTTAAAATATCACATTCTAAACATTTTCTTTAACATATTATTCACTATTCAAAAACGTGAATATACTACGTTAACACATTTCATCATTTCTATACATTTCATTTTAAAGGATTATTCACAGTCAAAAATGTGAATATAACTCCATTAATAGGTTTCAACAATTTACTTCTTAAAATAAGTCGTTTTCGAATTTATAAAACAACGTTTATAAACTCCATTTCTATTTGTTTTATAAGAACTTCCTTTTATAAACTCCTTTATTAATCTATTCCAGTTTATAACTCAATTATAAACTACAAGTTCATATTATAAGTTAAATACTTATAAAACGATTATTTTACAAAATCGTTCTTTTTTTAAGACTTTCCAAATTATAAATCTTATAACTTATAAGATTCATTTATTTATTTCAAAACCATTCTTTTAATGATTTTATAAATTTTATAGACCTACTGCTTATAAAATTTCATTTATAACCTCTACGTTTATAATTCTATAAATTCCATTCAGTTATGAAATTCATTCTAACACTTATAAAAGCTCGTTTTATAATGTCAATATTTCAATTTATAAATATCCATTTATAAATCTCTTATACAAATCAATTCCTATTAATATTTTAAAAAGTCATTAAACTCCTAAATAATTTCACCATTTCCTTTGATTTATAAAATAATCAAATTTTAAAAATCCCATTTTTAAACTTTCAAAAATAAATTCAGAAAATCCCGATTTAAACTATTTTATAAAATCATTAGTTCATATTTCTCAAAAATCAGCTTTCAACTATATTTCACAAAAAACCATAATTTTATAACTTTAAAAATTATAACGTTTATTTATTTAAAATGGATCAATTCCAAAAATATTTTATAAACGTATACTTTCAAAAATCACTTTGAAATCTTTTTAAAATTCCAAATTTGGTCCAATGATGCTACACACCAAATAGTCAATCACGACTACAACGATATCATATATCGATATGATAATCCATCAAATATCAAAATATCTGAAATCAAATAAGTACTGTTGAGGAATCCAGTTGGATCCCTCCAACCTGTTTTCCTGCATCCACAAACATTAGCACAATACCAATTTCGCTCCAGTACGAAATTATCGCGGTATATGTTTTTATTAAATATTATCCGCTTAATAGACGGCGCAATAGGGTCTCATCCGCTAAACAAAAAATGCGGGAAATCAATAACTCCAATATATACATATGCCAATATATATATATTGCTATTATATATAATACCAATTTCACTGTTTATGAAATATTCGCGGTATATGTTTTTATTAAATAACATCCGCTTACTAACGGCGCATAATGTCTATTTTAACAATCAATAGATAACAATTATCATTCAAACATGCATTCAAATATTTTAAATCTAACTATTTAAAATAAAATCGAAACTGATTCGATTGAGTGAGAAGTTCTCACCTTGATTTTATTTCCGTTTTAGCGATTTATTTAGAATAAAATTAAACGGACGCTTAATTTTACCCAAAATTCTCACTAACTCCAAACGAATCCAATCCAATTCCATCGTGTAGTGCTCGTCCATACGATTCCAACGCTTCTTGTTTCGCGCGTTTTCGACCTCGTATGAAAAAGATATTGATTTTATAAGTTACACATATTTATATATATATATATATATTACAACATAACCTTTATTATTAAACCTAAGCAAATCAAGACCGTAGGATCCAAGCCCATTGCATCACGACCGCACCATCCTTCTTCCTCTCCCTCTCGCGTGCCTCCAGTATATGCCGAACCCATCATCAACCATTAGGGTTAATTTTTGCAACCTCCACGTTGAACTTGAACTCGATCAAGATACTCCATCGCGTAGCCCCTTGCCCCCTCCACGTTCGGCCCCAACCACCTGAAGCTCGGCTCCTCCCTTTTTCTCGAATTGCGTGCGCAAGCTGCCACAAACGGCCCCCCATATCTCACAATTTATAGCTCCAATCCACATCTTAACCGTTGATCTTGTAGTTCTCTTCATGCTCTACATCTTTCATTTAGGAAGTTATTCGATTCGATGCATGGATTTTGAGAAAATGGAGGGAGAAGTTGGGATGATTTCGGCCGTTGTTTGCTAGGGTGGCGGCTTCGTATGAAATTAGGGTTAGGTTTTGATTTTTATTAAATTTGTGAATTTAAGGCCTATTTATAGAGAATTTTCGAACACTATTCATCCGGAAATTCCGAACTCCGATTTACGCGCCGTAACTAGCGTTTCTAGGGTTTACCCCGCGTTCCGGACACAATGGAATAGGTTTCGGAAGCTAATTCGATCATCTGTGCGAGTTATGGCAACAAACGTTCAATTTAAATTAAACCGATTTAAATCGATTTCTAGGCGTTTTAATTTGTACCGGACAAACGGTAAATCCAATTGACACGAAATTTGAAACCTTACAATAATATCACATTACGGATCCGATGAAACTGGTTTCGTCGAAATCCGAGACTTTTTGAAAAATGGCTATTTTAACTCGCCAAATTAATATTAAAAATAATTCGATGCGTTTCGAGCTGCCACGATCAAACGATAACTCCGATTGCTACGAAAATTGACATCCGGTAATAACTAACTATTACGGATCCAATGGAACTGGTTTCGTCCAATTCTGAGACTGTTCAAAAATTGACTATTTTCACTAGTCGATTAAATATTAAAATATTCAATTTTCACAAATTAACTCTTAATTCGATTTTAAAAGTTCTAAAATATCATTCTAACTCCAATATGATAAAATAAAATTTTACAAATCATTTTCAATCATATTTAACTCAATTTTCAATTATTTCCATAATTTAACATATTAAATTATCGATTTAATTATTCAATAAAATCCAATAATTCAAATAAAAATTTATTCGACTTATAAATTCACTTATTAATATTTAAAATTAATTAAATATTCAAATTTTAAATTAAATAAAATTCTGGGTCGTTACAGGCTATGATTGCAAGTTTCGTCATGGATCGATGGAAAAATGCTCGCGTTCACCGCGCGTTCAAACATAATTTTTGTGATAATGTTGCAACCGAGTTTCACGTAATTGAAGATGAAGGGGGAGATCATCGTGGCCTTTCGACTGGTGGTTGCTGATCAACGTAAAGATGATGGGTGGTGGCTCGATAATTGTGGAAAGAGGCGACAAGATAGGTTCGTGTACGTGCGTTTTTCACGAGGGGAAGAAGAAGCTAATCATGGCCTGGATCTGCAATTTTGTAAGCAACGGCTGAGATTAAAGAAAGGTTTTAAAATAAAAAAGGAAACTGATTTATATAATTGTATTAAAATTGTATAATCTTTAAAAATGTGTAACTTTCTCATACGAGGTCGAAAATTGACGAAACGGATTGTGTTGGAACCGTATTGATAAGCACTACATTATGGAGCTACATTAGGATTTATTTTAGCTAGTGAAAATTTAGTTTGAAATTAAACGTTCGTTTAATTTTAATCGGAATAAATCGCTATCGCGACGACTACATGCAAAGTGAGTACAACTCACACTTTCTGACTCGCTGATATTTTTATATAAGTGAGAAATAATTTATTATATGATGATTGATGATTGTTTGGATGATATATTGATTAGTATTTGGATATACCTGCCTAGTGGAGCAGCTGACCCTATACGTTCCCGTGTACGAGCGGACGACCCTTTGTATGCGCGTCTGCCTTAAAGCGGACATTGTACACATATTATAATATGTTTGTTTGTTGCAGGTGACAGGTTGGAGGGATCCAACTGGATTCCTCACAAGTATTGATTTAGTTACAAATATTGTGATATATGCTGTTATCATATGATATATGATGTTTTGGATGCTATGATTGATATATTTAGTGCTGTTGCAACATTGGACCTATTTTTGGAATTTTAAAAATGTTAAAGTGATGGTTTCCAAATTTACAAGGATTTTAAAGTGATTTTGGAAATAAATGTTTTATTGATTTTTGAATTGTAAAGGAATTGAATTATTTTGAATAAATAAATATTATAATTTTTATGTTATAAAAATTATGATTTCGGTGAAATATAGTAAATTAGGATTTTTGGAATATGAAATGAACTATTTTGTAAAATAGTTTAAATGGGGATTTTTGAAGATATAGTAAACAGTGTATATATATACGAGATTTATAAAATTGATATTTTATCAATCAAAGTGTTAGAATTATAAACGAATTTTATATGTGTTAAAATTAAGTTATAAATGGATTTTATAAGTGAATAAGATTGAGGAATTGCGAAGTTATAAAATGAATGAATTTTTGAAATAAGAGATTTATAAGTAATTGACTTAAAATTTGGATTTGGCCTATAAATGAGATGTAAATGGAATTGGTAAATAAAAGGAATTTATAACTTGAAGTTTTTATAAAATATAATTGTGAATTTATAAACATTGTTTTATAAATCCGAAATCAATTGATTTTGATAAGTTAAATATAGAAATTTACTTAAAGGAATTTTATTCACGATTTTTGACAATGAATTATCCTTTAAATTAAATGTTGAAATAATATTAAATTTGGTAAACGATTTATATTCACAATTTTAGATAGTGAATAATATATTAAAGAAATATTTTGGAAAGTGATATTTTAAAATGGAGTTAAATGGTTTAAAGATGTTTTAAAATGTGTTAAGTATCGAAACCATAGATTTCAACATTCATTGTTGAAATAGACATTTTCGAGAAATAAGGACATGATGGACTATAATACTATTGTTATAGTAAATGATTTTCGAAAGGAAATGTTTTTGTATAGTATTTGAGATTTATATATCTATCTTATTTTCGAATCCCTATACTAGTGATTTTGGGTTGTCGTAACGATGTTTTACGCAACATTCGTTTTGACCAAAAATAAAGATGTTTAAAAGTATGTTTTCCTTAAAGAATAAAATATATACTTAATTGTGATTTAAGTATATGTAATATTTTCTAAGTGTTGAAAATAAATAAAATTGTGAATTACTTATTATTAAACAAGTATATGGAAATGTTTTCCAGAATTGAAATATTGAAATGGTTTTTGAGAATATATCTTTTTAAAAGATTATTTGAAGTGAATATTTGGCAAATGGTTTAATTAATAAAATATTAATTAAAAAGGCCCAATGATTGTATATGGTGCTGAATATTTGTTTGCTTGCTTTGATAGTTAATAATCGACTATCAAATTTGACCAAATTTTAGTTCCTCAACTTGATGTGGGAACTATTTAGTCATACACTTAGTACATAGCCTTCTGTGTAGGCTTGATTATCATTGGTGTTGAGGATGTTGATTCGTATAGTGTGGAGTATTACTCCAATCTATCGGGCTTCCTCCTTGACCCGAAGGATAACAAGTTGAAAGTTGGAGACGTGATAAGTCTATGAAACTTAATTGCTGTATGAGGTTGAGAAACGCTTTTGCGTTGTTGGTGCGAAGAGACCGGGATCAGATTTATCTGAAAACCACTTCAGACCAACGTATATGCGACGATTGTGCAGGATGCTTGTGATGATATTGATATTCCGGAGTTTCATAGTGGGGGACTGCATGTTGATCGTTTGGGGTTAAAATCCCAATATACATCCAGTAGCAGTGGTATCTTCAATATGAAATATCAAATGCGAGGACTATTCGCTACTAATCCTAGGGATTTTCCGACAGGATGTGGTAGGAAAGTACTCTCGGTTTGTCTTATTCCTGGACAACTTGTATGGATGTTTGTTTGACATTGCATTTCTACAGATTACGTATATTAGTTTTTACAAATGTACATCAGTGGTGGCGGAGAAGGCAACTTCTCTTAGCTCAACACCCTCCTTGAGACGTATGAGTTTAAGGGTTGTATTTTTGTGGAAGGCAATTAGCAGTCAACGGAAATGGCTGTGTGGCATTCGTAGTGATGTGATATGTGATTGTGAAAGGCAATCGTTACCTCATCAGGCCTCATCAACCGAAAATGACCAAAACATGGTTAGATGCAGCAGGGCTAAGTGGGTTATTCCCATTAGGATATGTTCATCCTCTTCTAGATATATTTTTACACGCTATGACGTCGTGTATCTGATTATTTTGGTTTGTATGCTTAGAGGGCCCTCGGTAAAGGCCGATAACGAACGGAGGATGATATTTTAGGTACCATCTAGTTATGGAGGGGGGCCAGTCTTGTGTTGGTAGAGGATCCTTTGTGATGTCCTCGGTACATTCCTATAGAGATGTTCTGCTGGAAGGTAGTACCTTCAGCTGGTCATTTGTATGGAAATCCAAAACCCACTACGAGCTGCGATTTTGTTTGTAAAGGCTAATGAATAGCCTCGAAATGCTATATGGGTAACCATTTCGACTATGATTAATATTATTTGTATATACTAGACACTAGTACAATATAAGAGGATTTGATATGAAAGAAATGTTTTAGTTATCGTAAGGTAAAAACATGTCCATGTTTATGTATGGACTTGTCTTACGAGATACTTTTGTTTTGATAAAGGAAAAGTTTTGGTAATTTAATAATTCAGTTGAGTGTGTTTCCCATGCTGGTTTACCAAACTGATCCAGGCGTTCTTCCCTTTTAATGCTCGGGTCAGACCGAGTATATTTATAGGTTTAG
This sequence comes from Allium cepa, assembly GCA_030765085.1. Lineage (NCBI taxonomy): Eukaryota > Viridiplantae > Streptophyta > Magnoliopsida > Asparagales > Amaryllidaceae > Allium > Allium cepa. The sequence continues at coordinate 219,760,620 of CM060928.1, forward strand.
ATTTGGTGCTTTTGGAGCTTCAGCAGGCGAGCTGAAGATCTTCATTTCGTATACACGTATCTGTTTTGATTATTGATTATCCGCTGTACTTAGTAGTTGTTATTATCGGCATTTGTAAGGACAGGTTATTATAACTGTTCAAGCTGATAACTCTGATTGATTGTTGAACTCTGATTGATGTATGTATATATAAAGTTTCTGTTTTATAAAGATCATTGACATGATATTATATATTTTCCGCTGCGATGTGAGATTCTGTATTTTTCTTTTTAGTTCCATCTTCTCTCTTTCTTCTCTTCTATTCTTCTCTCTTCATTTCTTTCTCCTGGCTTTCCGTCAATCTTTGCTTTTTGGATCGTATATGTGTGGATTATTGTCGATTCAAAGGGTTTGGATTTTTGGATCGTCACACTTACATTCCTATTAGGTGGACTAAAATGGATGTTGCTCGTTAATTTTTTTTATATAAAACGGTCATCCCAATCCTTTAATTCATGACTAAGTGAACAATAGAAGTTACATAACTAATATCATGACATGAGCTACGAAATGTTGTGAAGTTGATGGCTTGATTGTTTATGTGCTTGTTTGAATAATGATCAATATTGTTTGAATGTTACTTGATAATTCATGGCAAATTCTTATTGTTGATTATCAACCTTGTTTATAGGTAATTAGCTTTTCCGGAGTGAAGACCATCAACAATAATGGTCAAGACTTCAATTGTTATATGTATTATGATATTTGTTAGTACTGGTTGTGTAAACTTGTTTGTGAATGCTTATGGTATGTAAATTTGCTCATTTTTTCAAATAACTATTATCTAAATGGTTAGGGATATTATACTTATGTGATTAACATGTTCAGTTATTTGAATATAATTGATTGTTGGTTTGAGTATGGTAATTATAAGATTGTTGCTGATTTTAATATGACTATTATATAACTGGTTGCTGGAAATAATATAAGCCATTAATAGTATATAGTCGCATTAAAATATGCTAGAAAACAGTCAACACCTTTTAGTAGCGTTTTAAAAATGCTACAGAAACAAATGTAAAATACCATCTGAACTTACAGTGGCATAAAATAAATGCAATGAAAAGTTTTTAGTTGCATAAAATAAACACTGTAGAAAATCAAAGAATGGTTCAAGTGCAAACGCAACTAAAAATGGTAGTTTTGGTTGGGTTTTGTAAATGCTATAGAAAAACTTTACTACCGTTTAAAAAACGCAGTTATACGAATTTTTTTGTAGCGTTCTTTAAAACGCAACAAAAATAATCATACTTTTAGTTGTGCGACCTGTAGTAGCGCTCTTTAAAACGCTACTAAAAGTTTCGGTAGCGTTTTTTCAACGTTACTAAAGGTCTTTTCTGGTGTAGTGGAATAATTACATAGAAAATAGTAGATGTTAATAATATTAAATGCATGTAGAAGGAAATATAATTCCATAGTAGAAAATTATATAGCTTAAATCATACAATTAAGGTAAGTGAGAATTGGTGGGCCTAATTCAACACTTTGGCTTTGGGTGATGGGTTTGGTTTAGTGGGTTGGGATGCTAGGTCACTAGAGTTACACAGCAAAATCCTACCCTTCAGCTAGAGGTTACCAGTAGTTGTGTATACTTACTACTGTTTGAGACATCTCAAACTATATAACCCGTGGAAAAGGGATATGTGTTGTAGATAGGTAAGGGAAAAATATACTGATGGTTCGTGTTTAACCAAAAAAAAGGATCAACACCCTGGTTTGAGTGTGAAAGCACCAGCCCTGTTCCCATAGAGCAATAATGTGACACCCCCACCCTAAGACCCACATTAACAAAGAGAATTACTAGGTAATTATATCTGTTAATGCGGAGAATAGGGCTGGTTAGGAGCGATCATCTATAATCTTGTCTTAAACATCTACTGCATACGTCAATATATGCTCCATATTTTTTTCTATTTCAAGTGGATCGACATATCCAATAAATGCTTGATACAAAACTACAGGTGGCTAATGGATCCATCGAAACAAAATACAATAACAGAATGCACATCATATCATACAACAGTAATCATTATATATATAAATACATATACATAGATACGTCCCAGTATGATACAAACTAATACACAAAAGTGGTAGAGAGCACACTATATACATCTAATCAAATACATATCAGAGTCAAGTGGAAAGAAATATAAACTACACAAAATTGCTAGTCTGATATCCAAGCAGATGCATCAAAGCTAAGTACTGTAACTGATAGCTAACCTGAAACAACTTGGTCTGACTAGAATACAAAATACACTGGTCAGTCTAGCTAAAACAATCAGTTAATGAGTATAGACCATAATATGAAGCATAAGATACAAGGTGATAGTTCTTTTCAAATAAGAAGAGGCAATAGAAAGAATACAACCCATGACTTTAGTGAACTAATTTCACTTAAGTATACAAAGACCTTAGAAGAGGTAAATTCAACAATAATACTCAAATAGTTTAAACATTCACCTCATATCATCGGCATTATCCCAAAATGTCTACATGGTTTCCATGTACCATATCTCCTCAAAAGGAGAAACATCCATACAAACTCTCATCAAAATGGAAAACATAAAACATTCTCAAATAGGATGATCCAAAACTCAAATATAGAAGAATCTTCAAATTCAATTAGACCTCATCTCATCAGTATAATGTATATAAATCTCAATCTCAACTCGCCAAAATGGCAAAACCGAGAATATCCAATAAAATCAGGAAATCATCCAAACTCATAACTCAAGGAACTCGATAAGAGTTCAAAACATCATAAATGAAATCACCACATATATAACATCTCATATAGCACTAGGCTGTCGATGTAATAAAACATCTTAAAATGGTGAAATCATAATAAAACAGAAAACTTAGAAAACCTGGATTGGCCAAATCCTCGATTGCAATGCCAAAGCAATGTTGCACATGCTAAACTTAGATGGCCAAAGCCTCAGACAAGGTCGCTAACACCTTCCAAAACAGTTCGTCCTCATGACAAGGTCGTTGACACCTCTCCAAGCCATTTTGTTAGCCCTAACAAGGTCGCTAACACCTCCCAAAGTAGTTTGTCCTCATGACAAGGTCGCTAACACCTCTCAAAGTAGTTCTGTTAGGTAAACATCATGAATGTGTCACAAACTCATGGATAGGAACCCGAGAAGTATTAACGTGCGTCCCATACCACATGTTCGCACTTAGCGATTTACAGGCCGCTAGTCAATGCCACACTAGGAACATCATAAAACTCAGAAAATCATATCTCGCCTCGTCTCATTGGCAAGTGATAAAGAGACACCGTACTCATCTCATCTCATTGATAATTATTAAATGGCATCGTAACTTGTCTCATCTCATCGACAAGTGAAAACATTATGATGGTTCCTCATAAACCATAAATCTCAAAATTGAAATCATATTCTCAAGACATGCCTTATATCATTGGCAAGTGAATAAAACATCATGATGGTTCTCATCGACCATACTCCTGCATAGGAGATCTCAAACCATAATGCTTGCCATATATTGGCCATCTTAAATAATTCCAATAAATAGGAATTGTAAAACTCAAAATATGCCATAAAATGGCAAAACATCCCAGAATCAATAATCTCAAATAGCTTCGATCGTACAAGTCCGAAATAGTAAACGCACATGTCCTATACCATATGTTTTAATAAATCGCTTAATTCTCTTTCTCATACATTCGAATTGTACAAAAGTGTGTGTTTTATATTTAAAATAGTTTACTAGAGAGAACAAGCTTTTAAAACTTTTTCCCGAAAAGATTAATAGAACCAATATTTAAAATTTCCATTATTATAAGAAATAAATAGATTTTATTTTGGAAAAATAAATTTTAAAATACTATATAATAATAATTTGAAGTATCCATTTATTTCAAAAACCACTTCAAAATAGTTTAATGAAAACCGTGCTCGAAAAAAATGAAAAACAAGAAAGATAATTCAAGACCGATAACTTGAATTCAATAAAATTCAATTCAAATTTAACACAAAATCAATCCAAATTCTATTCAAATTTGAATTTCAAATTCTCCAAATATAGCTAGCATACTAATATGCATCATAGCTCTCAAAAGATCTCAAAAACAATATCAAAATCGAGAAAGAATGAGTGCAAAAGTAAGTTAATACAATTCTCAGGTCAATGATTGTTATTGCTGTCATATTGCTCTCGGAAAGCAACAAGCAAACACAATGTTGACCAAGCTAGCTTCGGAATTTTAGAAAAATCAAAACATGAAACTTTTAGCACAAAGTCTATTTTTTCGTAACATCAAGAATCATCGAATTTCGATCAGAAACGAAAAAGTTATGACTAAAACAAATTTCAGATGTGAAGTTCACTACGGCTGTCGTTTTAGTTTCGGGACAACGACACTAAATGAACTTTGGACCATGTAAACTTCAAAATTTAACAAAACCCAAAACATGAATGTTGTAGCAGATAATCAATACTTTAAGGAACATCAAGAATCATGAAATTCGGACACCAAATGGAAAAGATATGCTCAAATTACCAACAACATTTAGTACAGAAAGTCACAGTTTTACAATGATAAGGCATCAAGTTTGAATTGGATTTTTCGACCCTCTATGCCCAAAATTTCGAAAGTGTTTAACATGATAGTTATCACACTCTTTTTATGTTTTTCAGAACTTTAAAGAAAATCAAATTCCAATTTAAAACGAAAGAGATATGCTCAATTTACTAACAGTGGTTCATAAATGAACGTGCAGCAAACAAAGTTGAGATGTGTTACGTTGAAATCTCAATATAAGCTAGAAAATATGAGTTTTAAACTCACATTTGCAATTTTGAAGAGCAACTTGAATTAACTAAAGAAATTTGGTATCTTTGGGCAAGAGGAAGCTTCAGCAGCCTGTAAAATCAGAACACAGAAACATGCAAAGCAAACAAAAGAGATTACGGACAACCTAAATCACAAAAGCTAGATTTTGATGAAATACACTTTGTTTAGAGTTGATTACCTGTTTTAAATTAGGTTTAGACTGATAAAATTCAGCTATTTATTGAAGAAACTTGGAGATTTGGCTTAGGTTAAAAGAGGAATAATTTTCTTCTTTGTTTTTTGCTTTTACTGTAAAAGAAGAAATGTGTACATATGGAACTTTGAGAAAAAGAGATGTTCTCTTATTTCTTTACTAGGCAAGTTAATGGATGGGCTTGAACCCAAAATAAAAATTAATTAATTAGCTTAAGGAAATCAGTTATCTTTAATTACACTAATATACACAAATGTTGTTAACCAAACAACATATTCTAACAAGATTTCAACACACTAAAATTGTACAAACATATTTCTATGTTTAGCAAAAAAATTTACAACAAATAAAAAAGATGATTTAGTAATAAAAAACATTTTTATTATCAAAAACTCTTATTTTTGAAAAAATAACCAATTTACACCAATATTCACATAAATCACCATTTTTGACTCAAAAAATTATGAAAATAATTTTCTTGTGCAATAAAGTACAACAAACCATTTTCCATATTTTTATGATCAAAATTTATTTTTAAACCAAATTTCATCTTTTTATTTATAATAAACATCTTTTAAAATCAAATAGTTCCTTTAAAAATCAATAAAAGAAGCACTTGACACAAAAAATTATTACATTTCACTAAATAAAAATCATATTTCACTCATACTTCTCACATACAACCCAGATAAAGTTTTTGAAACTTTAATTTCACGTTTTATTTCCAAATCCATTGTTTATTTAAAATAAACAATTTAAATCTCCAATTTATTTTTATTTCACGGTATTAAATTATAACCATAATTATAATTTAATATTTACAAGTAATCATCAAAACTAGGGTTGTTACAAGTAACCTAAATAGTAAATGTACAAAAGAACAGAAATAAAGAAGATAAGAGATTTTTATAGTGGTTCGGTTGTTAATTGTAACGACCCAGGATTTTTAATAATTAAAATATGAATATTTAATTTATTTTAAATATTAATGAGTGAATTAATAAGTCGAATAAATTTTAATTTGAATTATTGGATTTAATTGAATAATTAAATCGATAATTTAATACGTTAAATTATGGAAATAATTGAAAATTGAGTTAAATATGATTGAAAATGATTTGGGAAATTTTATTTTATCATATGGAAGTTAGAAAGATATTTTAGAACTTTTAAAATCGAATTAAAAGTAAATTTGTGAAAATTGAATATTTTAATATATAAATCGACTAGTGAAAATAGTCAATTTTTGAACAGTCTCAGAATTGAACGAAACCAGTTCCATTGGATCCGTAATAGTTAGTTATTACCGGATTTCAATTTTCGTGTCAATTGGAGCTATCGTTTGAGCGTGGCAGCTCGAAACGCATCGATTTATTTTTAATTTAAATTTGACGAGTGAAAATAGCCATTTTTCAAAAAGTCTCGGATTTCGACGAAACCAATTTCATCGGATCCGTAATGTGATATTATTGTAAGGTTTCAAATTTCAAGTCAATTGGATTTACCATTTGTCCGGTACAAATTAAAACGCCTAGAAAATCGTTTAAATCAGTTTAATTCAAATTGAGCGTTTATAGCCATAACTCGCACATACTTCCGAATTAGCTTTCGAAACCTGTTCCATTGTGTCCGAAACGCGGGGTAAACCCTAGAAACGCTGGTTACGGCGCGTAAATCGGAGTTCGGAATTTCCGGGATGAATAGTGTCGTTTGAAATTCTATAAAAGCCCCTCAATATCACAATTTGCAAAAAAATAAAAGGCTAGGGTTTCATCATGTTCAGGCCGCCACTTTTATAAATCAATGGCCAGAAATTTATGATCTTCATCCCTCAATCTCTCCCAATCTACAAACAATTAGGAGAAGTGATCAACTACAAACTTGTAGAGCATGAAGAGATCTTGAAATCTATACGGATTTGATGGGTTATGGTCGATCGAAGGGGAAGCTACAGGGCCGCGTCCTCCATGGCCTGCGCATGCACTCCAAGGTGAGGTAGATGGCCGAGCTTCATGTGCCTGGGGTCGTGCATAGGGGGAGTGAAGGGCTACGCGATGGAGTATCTTGATCGAAGTATAGTTGAACGATGAAGTTGCTAAATTAAACCCTAATCTAAGCAAGTGGGTTCAATTTGTTACGGCAACAACCTGTAGAGGAAACGAAGGAGAAGGAGATGAAGGGGAACGGCCAAGATCAGTTTGCAGTGGATCCAATGGCTCTGAATGAAGAAGGTCTAAAATTAAAAGGATTATGTTGTAATAAAATCGTGCAAACTTCATAATATCACAACTTTTTCATACGAGGTCGAAAACGCGCGAAACGAGTTGCGTTGGAATCGTATGGACGGGCACTACGCGATGGAGTTGGTTTGGAGTCGTTTGGAGTTAGTGAGAATTTTGGGTAAAATTAAACGTCCGTTTAATTTTATTCGAAATAAATCGCTAAAACGGAAATAAAATCAAAGTGAGAACTTCTCACTCAATCGAATCAGTTTCGATTTTATTTTAAATAGTTAGATTTAAAATATTTGAATGCATGTTTGAATGATGATTGATATCTATTGATTGTTAAAATAGACATTATGCGCCGTTAGTAAGCGGATGTTATTTATTAAAAACATATACCGCGAATATTTCATAAACAGTGAAATTGGTATTATATATAATATCAATATATATATATTGGCATATGTATATATTGCAGTTGTTGATTCCCCGCATTTTTAGCGGATGAGACCTTATTGCGCCGTTATTAAGCGGATAATATTTAATAAGAACATATACCGCGATAATTTCGTACTGGAGCGAAATTGGTATGTGCTAATGTTTGTGGATGCAGGAAAACAGGTTGGAGGGATCCAACAGGATTCCTCAACAGTATTTAGTTGATTTCAGATATTTTGATATTTGATGGATTTTCATATTGATATATGATATCGTTGTAGTCGTGATTGACTATTTGGTGTGTAGCATCATTGGACTCAGATTTTGGGATTTTAAAATGATTTTAAAGTGATTTTAGAAAGTATACGTTTTATAAAATAATTTTGGAATTGATCCATTTTAAATAAATAAACGTTATAATTTTTAATGTTATAAAAATTATGATTTTTGAGAAATATAGTTAAAAAAACTGACTTTTGAGAATACGATGCTATTGATTTTATAAAATAGTTTAATCGGGATTTTAGAATTTATTGTGAAAAGTTTAAATATAGGATTTATAAAATTTAATTATTTTATGAATCAAAATGGTGAAATAATAAAGGAGATTAAAGTCGTTTTAAAGAATAATATAAATTGATTTATATTAAGAGATTTATAAATGGATATTTATAAATTGAAATATAGACATTATAAAACGAGTTTTTATAAGTGTTTGAATGAAGTGAAAATGAATTTCATTAAAGAATGAAATTTATAGAATTTAAATGGTGAAGTTATAAGAATGAAATTTATAAAATTATAAATGGTGAAGTTATAAATGAAATTTATAAATAGTAAGATTTATAAATTTTGTGAAGTTATTAAAGAATATATTTGGATAAATAATTGAATCTTAAAAGTTATAAGATTTATAACTATGAAGTTTAAAAGAACGATTTTGTAAAATAATCGTTTTATAAGCATTAAACTTATAATGTGAACTTTTGGTTTATAATTGAGTTATAAATCGAATAGGTTAATAAAGGAGATTAATAAAGGAAGTAGTTATGAAATAAATAGAAGTGGAATTTATAAACGTTGTTTTGTAAATTCGCAAAAAAACTTATTTTGATTAGTAAATTGTTGAAACCTATGAGTGGAGTTATATTCACATTTTTGAATAGTGAATAATCCTTTAAATTAAAATGAATAAAAGGATGAAATTGTTAATGAAGTATATTCACGTTTTTGAATAGTGAACAAGATGTTAAAGAAATTGTTTTGAATGTGATATTTGAAATAGAATTAAAACGATCTAACAAAGTTTTAATTGTGTTGAGATTCGAAACCATAGATTTCGACATTTATTGTTGAAATAGACGTTTTCGAGAAATAGAAGGAAATGGTGGACTATAACACTGTTGTTATAGTAAATGATTTCCGAAAGGAAATGTTTTGTATAGTATTGGGATTTATATATCTATTTTAATTTCGAATCCCTATACTAGTGATTTTGGGTTGTCGTAACGATGTTTTACGTAACATTCGTTTTGGCCCAAATAAATATGTTTAAGAGAATGATTTCCTTAAAGAATGAAATATATACTTAATTTCGATTTAAGTATATTGAATATTTTCCAAGTGTTGAAAATAAATAAAATTTGTGAATTACTTATTAAATAAGTATGGAATTGTTTTCCAATATGAAGTGATATTTAAAATTCATCTTTTTGAAGATAAATTGAAAATGGATAATTGAAAACGTATATCAATAGATATTGTGAAATGTAAATTCAATATGGAATTTATAAAAGAAAGTGGAATCTGTTTAAAAATAAATATTGATTTATTTTTGAAGTGTGAAATTATATATCTAGTGAAGATATTTTTGGAAAATAAATAATTTGGAAAATTATTTGGAAACTGGTGATGTGTGCATATCCATTGATAGTTCAATAACCGACTATCAATATTTCCCTTTGAATGGGTAATTGATGTGATTTGTTTGAATGTGAATGCTACACTTATTTTTGAATAAGCTCTCACTATTCGGGTTAACCGGGAAAGGACCATGGGGTCGTATAACCCATTCCGAATATGTGATACGTCGTTATAATTGCATTGAAGATCGGTGTTGAAGACCCGGTATTTGCGAGAGCGATAGGATGACCTGTCGATTTACTCTGCACCGAGTTGCTCCGGTATAGAGTTCTCCATATGTGATGGTGAATCCGATCAGGATTGTGAATATCCGGATTGCAAGGACTTCTTTGTAAGTGCCTTCGGTTTTGTTCGATCCCGGAACAGACTTGTATGGATTGTATGTCTGACATTACAAGTTGAGATATAAAGCCGATTTCTTTCAAATATATTTCTGTTGGTGGCGGAGAATTCATTCTTTTAGCTTAACACCCTTCTCTGAGACGTACGAGCTCAGAGGTTATATAGTTGAAGTTATCAGCGATATATTCCCAATTTGGTAATGTGACATGCTGAGTGTTGCTGAAATGATCATTGTGTTGATTATTGTGATAGGATCGTTTATTTGATCGTCTATCTTGGTGATCATTGTGTTGATCATTTGTTGACCCAAAGCATGGCTTTTGTATAAAGTATGTTTTTGTGGACGTGACTTCGTCGAGCCTCACACCCCGGAAATGGTCAAAACATGAAAGATGCGGCAAGGTTATGAGGGGTAGCTCCCTTTAGGGTATGTACATTTCCTTCCGGATAGAGGTGGTATCATGGTATGGAGCCCAGATATTTAACCTATGTGGTTACTACGAATTTATTACTTTGTGGTTGTTGGTTATCGGGATCCCGTGAGAAAGGTCGTTTACGATCGGGGAATGGCGTGCTCGTGTCAGTAGTTACCCAGTTAGGGGTAACCCGGCCTTGTGTTGGCAGAGTTTCGGTTTGGTTCTCGGGGATGTCTTTCCAGAGGCATTCTCATGTGGCAATGGGAAGTTCCTTGGCCTGACCATTTGTTGGAAATCCAAAGAAACAATACGATCTTGTACGGATTTAGTTGTAGAACCTATCATTCACTTATGGTGGTCACCACTGTTTGGATGGTAGCTATAGTAGGCATACGATAATGGTCGTATGTTGGCTAAGATTTATATTCTACTTTCGAAATGAATTTTTCCTACACTATACACTAATAATAATATCAAATGTTATTTTAAATGCGTATCAAGCATCTTTGACTATCATAAGGGAAATCTCCTCCGATTCTGCGTTTGCATGTGTGTGTGTGCGGGAGGCCTTATGGTAGTCTCATTTTTAAAAGCATTTCGAATTGATTAAAAATATTCCTCTATTTTGATTTTAAAGATAAATAAATTGTTTTGAGTTCTCACACCAGTCACATGACTGACTTGGAGTTTATTGTTTTCCTTCCTAAACTCTGGGTGCCCACCAATTTCCACACGGGCAGTCAAGAGTTAAGGTTTATCAGGATATTCTGGATATTCAGGAATTGCTGGAGGCAAGCTGGATGGCATGGCGTATTACTAGTTATATAGTATTTCCTTTTCCGCTGCACTGTTTGATGTTGTATATTGTTGTACACTCTGATGATATGATGTAATGTAATGTGATGTAATGTAATAACTGATATAGTTCTTTGTTTAAAAATTATTCATTTATTATTATATGTTGTTCCGCTGCGAATTGTGAGATTCTGATGTTGTGTTCCGTTCTGTTTCCTTTCTCTTCTCTTTTCTTTCTATTTTAAAATTTTCTATTTTCTTTCCTCTCTTCTTCCGCCTTTTTCTCTTTTCTTTTCTTAAATAAATTTTTCTTAAAACCCTCAGTGTTCGGTTTTCCGTCGTTCGATTGCTCGGCAGTCGATAAAGTGAGTATCGATGTCGAATTTTCGGAAGACGAAGAATCGTGTCCTGACAATGTGGTATCAGAGCATATGGTTAAGCGACAACCATGGTTCTGTTGGGTGTTACTCATTAGAGATAGAGTCAGTAGTACTCTAGAATGAGTTTGAGTGTAATAATAGCTATGAGAGCGTATTTGTTAGTGAATATAAAAATTGTATAAATAAAAAAGAATTATAAAGAATTGAATTATAATTAATGTGATTTACAATTGTGAAATAAACTTATATATAAGAAGTGAAACTATATGAATATATTTATGAATATGAGTTGTAAATAAAAATGAATGTGAACTAAAGTTATGTAAATGAAATTCAACTTTTATAATTGAATTGAATTAATAAATTGAATGTAAATCAATTGAATGTGAATAAATTGGAATGAAATAATGAATATAAGTATTAATTCATTAAAATCTAATGTTATTGGAAGTTGAATAATTGAATGAAAATCAATTAAATTAAACCAAATATAAGCAAAGGAATTTGGTTGTAATGAATATACTTTGGTTGATATATGATTGTTAGTTGATTGTATGTAATTCATTAAGTGTTAATGAAAGTGAATTAGCGAAATTGAAAGCTAAAGTAATTGAAATTCAATTGGAAGTTAAATGAATCTTAAATAGAATTGAATTTGAATTGGAAGTGAACCAACTTGAATATTAATGAAAATATAAACGAATATTTATTGGTTATGGATGTTAGTTGAATGATAGTTGGTTGATGTTTGCATTTGTTGCTTTTACTACATTTGCTATGTTGGCATATATAGTTATTATGTTGCTATATGATGTATATTGAGATTATTGTCAATATGCATGATTCTCATGTTGTTTGTTGAGTAATTAGTAGGTGCGGATCGCGTTTGCTTCGCATTTGGAGCTCGCTTTCGCGCTATATTAGCCGTATATGCTCGCTAATAAAAATATAAGGTACATATCTCGGATCAAATACCGTACTTTTACATTTTTTCCCTGCGGGATGCCTCATTACTTGATGAGATGTATATTTGTGATATATATACTGTCATTTTTTTTTTCGGATCGAGCCGCGCAAAGGAGTCTATGGCGAATTTTTCCGAAAATTTAAGGCGTTAGAAAATTTTTGAGAAAATTGGAAAATTTTGAAAACTTAAACTTTGATTTGAAATTGAAAGTTAAACAATAGTAGTTGTTTTTGAAAAGATAACTAAGTATGATTTTGAAAACTTAGTAAAGTATTGTTAGAAGTTTAACTATGAATTTTTGGAAAATTAATAAATTCTATAACTTTTCTTACTTGTAATTTCGAGGACGAAATTCTTTTAAGTGGGGAAGATTGTAACGACCCAGGATTTTTAATAATTAAAATATGAATATTTAATTTATTTTAAATATTAATGAGTGAATTAATAAGTCGAATAAATTTTAATTTGAATTATTGGATTTAATTGAATAATTAAATCGATAATTTAATACGTTAAATTATGGAAATAATTGAAAATTGAGTTAAATATGATTGAAAATGATTTGGGAAATTTTATTTTATCATATGGAAGTTAGAAAGATATTTTAGAACTTTTAAAATCGAATTAAAAGTAAATTTGTGAAAATTGAATATTTTAATATTTAAATCGACTAGTGAAAATAGTCAATTTTTGAACAGTCTCGGAATTGAACGAAACCAGTTCCATTGGATCCGTAATAGTTAGTTATTATCGGATTTCAATTTTCGTGTCAATTGGAGCTATCGTTTGAGCGTGGCAGCTCGAAACGCATCGATTTATTTTTAATTTAAATTTGACGAGTGAAAATAGCCATTTTTCAAAAGTCTCGGATTTCGACGAAACCAGTTTCATCAGATCCGTAATGTGATATTATTGTAAGGTTTCAAATTTCAAGTCAATTGGATTTACCGTTTGTCTGGTACAAATTAAAACGCCTAGAAAATCGTTTAAATCGGTTTAATTCAAATTGAGCGTTTATAGCCATAACTCGCACATACTTCCGAATTAGCTTTCGAAACCTGTTCCATTGTGTCCGGAACGCGGGGTAAACCCTAGAAATGCTGGTTACGGCGCGTAAATCGGAGTTCGGAATTTCCGGGATGAATAGTGTCGTTTGAAATTCTATAAAAGCCCCTCAATATCACAATTTGCAAAAAAATAAAAGGCTAGGGTTTCATCATGTTCAGGCCGCCACTTTTATAAATCAATGGCCAGAAATTTATGATCTTCATCCCTCAATCTCTCCCAATCTACAAACAATTAGGAGAAGTGATCAACTACAAACTTGTAGAGCATGAAGAGATCTTGAAATCTATACGGATTTGATGGGTTATGGTCGATCGAAGGGGAAGCTACAGGGCCGCGTCCTCCATGGCCTGCGCACGCACTCCAAGGTGAGGTAGATGGCCGAGCTTCATGTGCCTGGGGTCGTGCATAGGGGGAGTGAAGGGCTACGCGATGGAGTATCTTGATCGAAGTATAGTTGAACGATGAAGTTGCTAAATTAAACCCTAATCTAAGCAAGTGGGTTCAATTTGTTACGGCAACAACCTGTAGAGGAAACGAAGGAGAACGAGATGAAGGGGAACGGCCAAGATCAGTTTGCAGTGGATCCAATGGCTCTGAATGAAGAAGGTTTAAAATTAAAAGGATTATGTTGTAATTGGTATATATAAAATCGTGCAAACTTCATAATATCACAACCTTTTCATACGAGGTCGAAAACGCGCGAAACCAGTTGCGTTGGAATCGTATGGACGAGCACTACGCGATGGAGTTGGTTTGGAGTCGTTTGGAGTTAGTGAGAATTTTGGGTAAAATTAAACGTCCGTTTAATTTTATTCGAAATAAATCGCTAAAACGGAAATAAAATCAAGGTGAGAACTTCTCACTCAATCGAATCAGTTTCGATTTTATTTTAAATAGTTAGATTTAAAATATTTGAATGCATGTTTGAATGATGATTGATATCTATTGATTGTTAAAATAGATATTATGCGCCGTTAGTAAGTGGATGTTATTTATTAAAAACATATACCGCGAATATTTCATAAACAGTGAAATTGGTATTATATATAATATCAATATATATATATTGGCATATGTATATATTGCAGTTGTTGATTCCCCGCATTTTAGCGGATGAGACCTTATTGCGCCGTTATTAAGCGGATAATATTTAATAAGAACATATACCGCGATAATTTCGTACTGGAGCGAAATTGGTATTGTGCTAATGTTTGTGGATGTAGGAAAACAGGTTGGAGGGATCCAACAGGATTCCTCAACAGTATTTATTTGATTTCAGATATTTTGATATTTGATGGATTTTCATATTGATATATGATATCGTTGTAGTCGTGATTGACTATTTGGTGTGTAGCATCATTGGACCCAGATTTTGGGATTTTAAAATGATTTTAAAGTGATTTTAGAAAGTATACGTTTTATAAAATAATTTTGGAATTGATCCATTTTAAATAAATAAACGTTATAATTTTTAATGTTATAAAAATTATGATTTTTGAGAAATATAGTTAAAAAAACTGATTTTTGAGAATACGATGTTGTTGATTTTATAAAATAGTTTAATCGGGATTTTAGAATTTATTGTGAAAAGTTTAAATATAGGATTTATAAAATTTAATTATTTTATGAATCAAAATGGTGAAATAATAAAGGAGATTAAAGTCGTTTTAAAGAATAATATAAATTGATTTATATTAAGAGATTTATAAATGGATATTTATAAATTGAAATATAGACATTATAAAACGAGTTTTTATAAGTGTTTGAATGAAGTGAAAATGAATTTCATTAAAGAATGAAATTTATAGAATTTAAATGGTGAAGTTATAAGAATGAAATTTATAAAATTATAAATGGTGAAGTTATAATGAAATTTATAAATAGTAAGATTTATAAATTTTGTGAAGTTATTAAAGAATATATTTGGATGAATAATTAAATCTTAAAAGTTATAAGATTTATAACTATGAAGTTTAAAAGAACGATTTTGTAAAATAATCGTTTTATAAGCATTAAACTTATAATGTGAACTTTTGGTTTATAATTGAGTTATAAATCGAATAGGTTCATAAAGGAGATTTATAAAGGAAGTAGTTATGAAATAAATAGAAGTGGAATTTATAAACGTTGTTTTGTAAATTCGCAAAAAAACTTATTTTGATAAGTAAATTGTTGAAACCTATGAGTGGAGTTATATTCACATTTTTGAATAGTGAATAATCCTTTAAGTTAAAATGAATAAAAGGATGAAATTGCTAATGAAGTATATTCACGTTTTTGAATAGTGAACAAGATGTTAAAGAAATTGTTTTGAATGTGATATTTGAAATAGAATTAAAACGATCTAACAAAGTTTCAATTGTGCTGAGATTCGAAACCATAGATTTCGACATTTATTGTTGAAATAGACGTTTTCGAGAAATAGAAGGAAATTGTGGACTATAACACTGTTGTTATAGTAAATGATTTCCGAAAGGAAATGTTTTGTATAGTATTGGGATTTATATATCTATTTTAATTTCGAATCCCTATACTAGTGATTTTGGGTTGTCGTAACGATGTTTTATGTAACATTCGTTTTGGCCCAAATAAATATGTTTAAGAGAATGATTTCCTTAAAGAATGAAATATATACTTAATTTCGATTTAAGTATATTGAATATTTTCCAAGTGTTGAAAATAAATAAAATTTGTGAATTACTTATTAAATAAGTATGGAATTGTTTTCCAATATGAAGTGATATTTAAAATTCATCTTTTTGAAGATAAATTGAAAATGGATAATTGAAAACGTATATCAATAGATATTGTGAAATGTAAATTCAATATGGAATTTATAAAAGAAAGTGGAATCTGTTTAAAAATAAATATTGATTTATTTTTGAAGTGTGAAATTATATATCTAGTGAAGATATTTTTGGAAAATAAATAATTTGGAAAATTATTTGGAAACTGGTGATGTGTGCATATCCATTGATAGTTCAATAACCGACTATCAATATTTCCCTTTGAATGGGTAATTGATGTGATTTGTTTGAATGTGAATGCTACACTTATTTTTGAATAAGCGCTCACTATTCGGGTTAACCGGGAAAGGACCATGGGGTCGTATAACCCATTCCGAATATGTGATACGTCGTTATAATTGCATTGAAGATCGATGTTGAAGACCCGGTATTTGCGAGAGCGATAGGATGACCTGTCGATTTACTCTGCACCGAGTTGCTCCGGTATAGATTTCTCCATATGTGATGGTGAATCCGATCAGGATTGTGAATATCCGGATTGCAAGGACTTCTTTGTAAGTGCCTTCGGTTTTGTTCGATCCCGGAACAGACTTGTATGGATTGTATGTCTGACATTACAAGTTGAGATATAAAGCCGATTTCTTTCAAATATATTTCTGTTGGTGGCGGAGAATTCATTCTTTTAGCTTAACACCCTTCTCTGAGACGTACGAGCTCAGAGGTTATATAGTTGAAGTTATCAGCGATATATTCCCAATTTGGTAATGTGACATGCTGAGTGTTGCTGAAATGATCATTGTGTTGATTATTGTGATAGGATCGTTTATTTGATCGTCTATCTTGGTGATCATTGTGTTGATCATTTGTTGACCCAAAGCATGGCTTTTGTATAAAGTATGTTTTTGTGGACGTGACTTCGTCGAGCCTCACACCCCAGAAATGGTCAAAACAGGAAAGATGCGGCAAGGTTATGAGGGGTAGCTCCCTTTAGGGTATGTACATTTCCTTCTGGATAGAGGTGGTATCATGGTATGGAGCCCAGATATTTAACCTATGTGGTTACTGCGAATTTATTACTTTGTGGTTGTTGGTTATCGGGATCCCGTGAGAAAGGTCGTTTACGATCGGGGAATGGCGTGCTCGTGTCAGTAGTTACCCAGTTAGGGGTAACCCGGCCTTGTGTTGGCAGAGTTCCGGTTTGGTTCTCGGGGATGTATTTCCAGAGGCATTCTCATGTGGCAATGGGAAGTTCCTTGGCCTGACCATTTGTTGGAAATCCAAAGAAACAATACGATCTTGTACGGATTTAGTTGTAGAACCTATCATTCACTTATGGTGGTCACCACTGTTTGGATGGTAGCTATAGTAGGCATACGATAATGGTCGTATGTTGGCTAAGATTTATATTCTACTTTCGAAATGAATTTTTCCTACACTATACACTAATAATAATATCAAATGTTATTTTAAATGCGTATCAAGCATCTTTGACTATCATAAGGAGAAATCTCCTCCGATTCTGCGTTTGCATGTGTGTGTGTGCGGGAGGCCTTATGGTAGTCTCATTTTTAAAAGCATTTCGAATTGATTAAAAATATTCCGCTATTTTGATTTTAAAGATAAATAAACTGTTTTGAGTTCTCACACCAGTCACATGACTGACTTGGAGTTTATTGTTTTCCTTCCTAAACTCTGGGTGCCCACCAATTTCCACACGGGCATTCAAGAGTTAAGGTTTATCAGGATATTCTGGATATTCAGGAATTGCTGGAGGCAAGCTGGATGGCATGGCGTATTACTAGTTATATAGTATTTCCTTTTCCGCTGCACTGTTTGATGTTGTATATTGTTGTACACTCTGATGATATGATGTAATGTAATGTGATGTAATGTAATAACTGATATAGTTCTTTGTTTAAAGATTATTCATTTATTATTATATGTTGTTCCGCTGCGAATTATGAGATTCTGATGTTGTGTTCCGTTCTGTTTCCTTTCTCTTCTCTTTTCTTTCTATTTTAAAATTTTCTATTTTCTTTCCTCTCTTCTTCTGCCTTTTTCTCTTTTCTTTTCTTAAATAAATTTTTCTTAAAACTCTCAGTGTTCGGTTTTCCGTCGTTCGATTGCTCGGCAGTCGATAAAGTGAGTATCGATGTCGAATTTTCGGAAGACGAAGAATCGTGTCCTGACATTAATGAAGCCTACGTCCACTTTATAGTTTATTATAGAATGATTGCTGTTACAAGAAGTGTTTGATTGCAAGTCTCTCGATTGTCCTTAGCTAGATTGAATCCTCAGAGTTGGAATCCACTGGAGAATCATAGTGAACCACTTTAGAGATTGTTGTGAGGGAGATGAAGAGTGAAGAAAGTTTCCAACAGAGCTTCAACAACAGTCTAGAGAAGATCTCGTTTGCATTGCAAGTAGGATGGTATTTATAGGGATTGGAAAACTTTTGGACCAGGCCTATTCACTGACTGCTTACAGATGGACATAGGATGATGCAATGAACCTTCGCTTATGACCCGAACCAAAGATGGATCGCTAACGATCCATGGTCTATGGATCACTAGCGACCGATAGACTTAGCTCGCATGCGAGCTACTTACTTAGCTCCTTTCTTCATTACTTTACTATGCTAGCTCGCCAAGATTCTATAACAAGTATGGATCACTGGCGATCCGTGGTGTATGGATTGCTAGCGATCCATACACTTAATGTATTTTTCACTTTATCCTCCAAGCCTTCTTTGCTCCTATGTGCCATAACGGTACAATGATGTTGTATGGATCGCTGGCGATCCACAGAGCATGGATCGTTAGCGATCCATGCACTTGCATTATTTTAGGACTTTGATGTCTGGAATGCCTTCGTTGCCTTGTATCGACGTTGTTCATGTAGCTTCATTGCACGTTGCTTTTTTTGATGATGATTTACTACCTACTTGTACTTAGCTGCTGATTGGACTGGGCGGACGCTGGTCTGTTGGTTTAGTCAAACTCAGTTATTGCTTTAGCCCTTTCTTGGTTGAGTTCCGAGCCGTTCTGACTCCATTTAGTTATCCCATATTCTCTTGTCCTGATGGGTTAAAAACTTGGCTAACATTTTCCCCCAGAATAAGTCTTCATTAGAAACAAGGCCTGCTTTGGAAGTTATCTCCTTTAGCCCCTGCTTGTTGAATTCTAAATAAATGTGTCAGAGTTTTGTGAACATGTCTAGATCACATTACTGATCACTTAGTTTTGGTTTTGACCACTATTGCTTGCCATAATGGATCAAATTTCTCTCCACGGCCTCTTAATATACTTCGAATAGTAAGTAGATGTCGTAGTGTGAATTTGAAGTCGGAGATGGGCGATTCGATGGATCGCTAGCGGTACATACTGATGGATCGCTGGCGACCTGGGTACTTAGGATATTTTTTGTGTTTTCTATTTCGTACTTAAGTGTTCAAGCTGACTTATCTCCTCACCTTCATACAAGCTGAACTTCCCCTCTTACGATCTGAAAGCTTGCTGCGACCCTAGCCTTTGATTCACCGATTCAATCCATCACCTCCTAAGATCTGATCTTGCCCAAGCCTCCTGCTGTGATTCCTTCTATGCCGCCAGGATAGAAACATTGCCGCTACCTTCTCAGACCATCTTTGATAAAACTCTAATGCTGCCTTTGCATTGGATCATTGCCATCCTATCCTTAGCTCATCCCCAGCTTTTCTTTGATTCATTATTCTAAGTCTTCAACTAATCCTGTGTTTTAGAGTTCAATCTGAGGTGGGTTTTCTACTCATAGTGTCGTTTAATTATTCAATGACGAGTTTGCATTTGTGATGTTGGTCGTGAGGAGTTTGAGTTGATTGCAGCTTAATGGAGGAAGACAGTAAATCGAGTCTTGAGTTTCTCTTGGAACAAAAATTGGGCCTTGTCCCGGTGCTTGACATGTTTTGCTATCTTCGTTCATTAATCCAGAATTGACTTGTGCCAAGTTCCATAGCTGATATTGCACGACACATCACAAATTGATCTTGGCTCTTCCAAAGAATTTAGACTTGTCTTAATTCTTTTTGCATGCTTGGTGTCCCTGTAATGAAAAGAATTTTCCATGTTGCTTTGGATAACGGATCCGTTATCAATTTTCGATCGATAACGGGTAAGCGTAGAGGAAGTAAAAACAAATGAAAATGATACGGGAAGTTTTTTTCCTTTTCCACTATGAGCGAACTATCTACATGGGATAGAGCATTTGTAGTATTTTGGACACCAAGCTCACTCCTATAGACAGCAGACTGTACTTGCCCCGGTACATACTTGAAATCCGTTATATCGGCATGAATAAATATCTATCTAGAATTCAAGTGTTGTAGGCGAAATTATTGGCTTAGAATAGAATCACCTGACCGTTTTGAATGGAATTCCATTGTTTTAGAATAAAGCACCCATCTTCACGCCATAAATTGAGCGGGGGAAGCCTGACACTTTCGTTAGCCGAGTCATCGTATGTTGCCCTTTCTCCTTCCACTTCACAGGCAGAATATGGCCAGTTGGTCCCAGTAGGTCCGGTCTTTGGTCGAACTCCTCCAAAGCTTAGGGTTCTTCTCAATCCTCTAGAGAGCGCTTCTTTCGTGGTTTTTGCTAAGGTTCTGCAATAATATTTGCGTGCAACATGGCATACCAGAGGAAGATGTACTCCTTCTAGAAAAGAGTGAGTTTACTTACATGCCTACTCTAGGATATACTACTTGCCATCGGTATATTTGTCTGAATGGAACTGTTCCTCATTTTAATTACTTCTTGCGTGAGACTCTCTCAAATCTAGGCATTACCCTATTCCAGATTCATCCCAATGGCTACGCCATTCTAACTTGCTTGGATGTCCATTTCATGTCCACATTCAGTCGCGCTCCAAGCTTCGACGAGCTGCGGTACGTTCTTTCAATCAAGGGAAGGGACGAACAATCGTCTCTGGTCATCGTCGAAGCTCAAAGGAATCGGAAAATCGTATTTCAACTACAGAGCAACCAGTCCCAGTTTAAAAACAAATATTTCTTCATCGGGTGCCCCAAAGGTTTTAATCATCTATGGACGACGGGGGCTAAGTTCTTTTCCTTATTTACTACATCCCAGCGTCTTGCTACGAGGCTTCTGACAAGTCGAACATTTCTTGCAGTTATCCCGAGGTTGAATAGGGACCTATCTCTTGATGAAGTTTGTCGAACCCTGAAGGCCATTGATGTTGAGGAATGGTCTGTTAAAGTGTTGCTGACTTACAAGAACTTACATCGATATGGGTTGTTGCATTCGAGGAGTTCCGTTATTTTAGTTGAGGCCCCCTCTCTATCAAGATCTAGGGTTCACACGTGATCCACTTCCTCTTTCATGGGTTCGAAGAAGGCATTTCTCAGAGAGGGCTTGTCCGGAGAACCAGTCGAAGAGGCTCACGATGGACGAGAAGTTGTTGTGACCGGAGTTGGTCGCCTAGCCAGAATTCCTTCAATTCTGAAGGAATGAGAAGAAGAGTTCAAACAGAAGGAAGGCAAAGCCGCCTTAGACTTAGAAAAAGAGGATGGGTATGTTGGGAGTAGTAGCGACAAGTTCACTTCTAGCGATGATTTCTATGCAGAGTATGATAACGGGGATTCTTAATCGTGTAATGAGACTTCGGGAATGAGCCTCATTATTCTGAGCTCACCTCCTCTAGGCACAAGTAATAAGGACAATGCCCTAGGGATCGAAGAACGTCAGGATTCTCTGATCAAAGATGCTGATGTGGAGTTTGGTGATTTGAGCGATGTTTACGTCGATTTCGACGCGCTTATGGTGGAAGATTTCAAATTTAAGGAGATGCACCCCCTCCCCCGTTCAAGCCACGTCATATTCAAAGTTAGTCTGATTCCCTTCGTGGTGCCTATCTGATATGGTTCGTGACTTCGTTTTAGGCTATCCTCCCAAACACACCACATACTTTACTAGGGTCACACTCACTTGTACATACACTTTCATATTTTATTTTATATTTCTTAAGCCTTTTATTTATGCTTTGTGGTAGGTATGACGAGAGGGAACGACCTTTACGATGACTTTGAAGAATTCATCGACTCTTAGTGCTGCTCCAAGCATTCTTCCACCTTCGGTAGCCTTAAGAGATGGAGGAAGAATATAGAAGACGTAAGGATGTGGATCCTGAAACCCGTCGCCAAGTTGAAAGAGAGTTGAGCCGATCTTACAAAGGAGGGTATATGAAGTGGAGGACTTTCAATGAAAGGGAGGAGCCATCGAAGTGGTTAAAATTCGATCACCATCCCCATTCTTCAAAACAGCAAGCTTTTTCCTCGATGCACTCTTCAAAGGATCAGGATATCCCCGTTACTTCTGCCCCTGTTCCGCCTTCAACTTACATCCAACCATCTTCTATCGTGCTTGCCCACGGTGCTTCATGCTCCAATCGGAAACTCGCCTATTTTCTTCCGTCGGGTCCTCCCAAGCTTAAGGAAACGCTCCTCGGGTGGTTCCTAAGGGGAGTTAAATTTGATCATGATCTCTGTCTGGTCCTTTAAGTTTCTTACATGCCACATCTTTAGGCTATTCAAAATGATTTAGATATGGCCGAAGGGTGGGAAAAATTGTGTAAGCAGCTGGCAGATACTAATTCACAACTACTAAGAAATCCTCTCTTTTGAGTTAGAAAAGGATGATTTTGAAAGAGCGTTGTGAGAACGCGATGCCAGGATTAAACAGATGGAGGAGGAGAAAGAAGCGGTGCTGCGAGAAGCCAAAATGAATGACGACTTACTGGAAGAAGTAAAAGAGGCCCATGAAAGAATTCAGATCATCTATAGGGATGAAATGAAGAAGGCTCATGCCGAGGAGGCCAATTGAAAGAGGAGGTGGTCGCTTGTAGCGCAGCGATTAAAGCCTAGAAGAAAACTATTTTTGACCAAGACCTTATCGTCCAGGGTCACAATAAGACCATCTTTGATCAGGATGTGACAATCGCCCAACTATAGGACCAAATTGCATAGCTTAGCGCCGATAAATCTCATGTCGAGGTTGAAAAGGCCTCCCTTATGGTGGATTATCTAGAGCTTCAAAACACTTTCGAGACGAAGATGGAAAAGATGGACGTGACCATCCTGAATTTCTATGTCAATTCTCTACTTCCCTAGGGAAGCCTTAGCTAATTAGGCCCAAAATTTCCACTTACTCTTGCTGTGGCCTGGAAAGAAATCTTGACCCCATTTCATGATAGCGGTGATGTCTACACCAAATGAGAGTTATAAAATGCCTATCTTAATGAAGAATCAAAGAAGGTGTTGTTGGAGGGCCAAGAGATTTTGTGGATCGAGAGGGAGAAAGAAGCTACCGATGCCACCATGACTGCGGCAACTGAAGCACATATGAGTCTATCATTTCTTGCACTGGCGAGCCATAAGAGTAGCCCCACAATCTGCCAACAAGTTCTAGGCTTAGGGCTTCCCCTCAGATCGTAGAACCATCTAAGGAGGGCGAAGGTGGTGGATACGAAGTTGACATTCTTGATCACTCTTCTAGTGCAGAAAATCCTATCGCTTCTCCCGAGTTCGGGAGTATTCATCTTACGCCGCAAGAGTAGGAAGAATTTATGCTTTCATTTTTGATCTTATAGGTATGTCTACCTTTTCTATTGGTGTTCCAAATTTCTCAGCGCCTGGACCCACTGCTATTTCCACAGCCTCCATGTTGTTTCCATTCCTGTTCCAGTCTCCATGTCCGTCTTTGGCTCGCAGCCGGGGCCGAAGTCTGAAAAGATAGCCATACTTCATGGATTGGATGGCTCTTCTGTATCTTTTGAATGTGACGTAACAACGGCAGAAGTTAAGAAGCAATAAGTTCAAACGAAGCAGCCTCGCAAGACTCAACATGAATTAGTCACTATCAAGAAAGAGAAGGTTGAAGTGATCAAAGCTTCGAAGTGCTCCCACAAATCATGGAAGCGCAAAGCAAAGGGTGAATGTTCTAAGAAGGTGGCAGAGTAAGAGGAGGATGTTAGCGCTGAGGAGTTTGTTGATTTTACTGGTAGCGACACCACTCCTAAGGCGAGGCAGAAACTTCGAATAAAGGTGAAAAAGGGAGTGGTGGAAAGAAGCACTGAGGAGTTTGGGTGGTGATTGATCTGATTTTGATTTTTTTTGAGTCATTTTGTTCAAGTTCGGAGTCTGCACTTAGTGTTTTTGTTATGGAGTCTATATTTTCCTTTTGTTGGCCGATGTTGTGTAGGTATGGCTCACATGTCCTAACCCTATATATATAAAATTATAAGTAATACATTGATATATGTTCTGTGCACTTGTGCTTGCTTTGTTTTTTTATACTTATTCAGTTCTTGTGATTACTCCCGAAACTCTTTATTTGGAGTAACAATTCATTGTTTGGAGTAACAGAACTTGTAAACTTATTACTTTCAATTTTTTTACTTAAGTTTCGATGCATGCCTCCCTATTCATAGGGCTATTTACTTCAACAATTGGCAGACGATCGATAACTTAGGGTCAAAATAGTTTTCACATTAACGCTTGAAATTTGACTAAATCACAAATCAAATTTTCTTTTTTTAGAAGTTTTATAACTTGAGCACGTAGTCTGAGTTTTTTGCGATATTTTAGTAAGTATGAAAATATGGATGTTTGAGATGTGCACACAGTTTGAGTTGGCTATAGGCAGCTACACATTGCTAACAATGGAATGTTACAGTTTGTAGCACTCCAATTTTGTTGGAGTCATGCTCATTTCTTCAAACAATGGGAGTGGATTGAATCTTGTTATTTTGGTATGGATAAGTTCCCTGTGTTGCCAGGGAAATTCCAGGACTTGAAAGTATGCGTTGTTTTTGGAGTGTGCAGATTTTAGGATCGATATACCCAGTCGATTTGGAATAGCTCTGGTGCTCCTCGTTGCCTATCTTCGGGCAACGATAAGAGTTTATGTTTTAGGGGCGTGATTTCATGGCTTCGGGAGTTAACGCGTGGCTTATGAAACGTGAAGCTTTCGGGATGGATATGACTCATCAGTCCGGAATGGTTTTAGTACTTCTCGATGTTGCCTATCTTCCGGCAACGTGAGGAGTTCGATTTTTAAGAGTCGATGAGCGACTTATGGAGTGTGCAGCTTTTCGTAGTCCTCGGTGTTGCCTATCTTCGGGCAACGTGAGGAGAGTGATTTTCAAGGGTCGGTGTGCGACCTACGAAGTGCATGGCTTTTCGTACTCCTCGAAGTTGCCTATCTTCGGGCAGCGTGGGAGTGTAATTTTTAATGATTAGTGTGTAGCTTACGTAATACACGGCTTTTTGTACTCCTCGGTGTAGCCTATCTTTGGCCAATGTAAGAAGTTTAATTTTTTAAGAGTTAGTGCACGGCTTATGAAATGCACGACTTTTCGAACTCCTCGGTGTTTCTTCGGGCAACATGAGGAGTGTTTTTTTTAGCCTTCTCGATGTTTCTGGAGCAACACAGGTTTTTAGAAGAAAAAGATTAGGTTCTACCGATCCAACTGTTTGAGTTGATTTGCTTCCGTCCACCCGGCAGGTAGTTATTATGAACACGATTTCATTGGTCCAAAAAGTGAATCAATTTTTTTAAGGAAAGCAGGGTAGCTTTTACCTATTTACCATTCCCCTGGCATTTCAAGATGGCTTATTTGCTGAAAAATAGGAAGTACATAAGGTAGTTTTCGAATGAAGTAATGGTGGAGTGATTTGCTATTCCATCCCTGGGAATTTAGATTCTGTCGACGGTTGTTAGCTTGAAAGTTTCCTCCCTTAGCTTTTGATTGATGGCATACGGTCCTTCCCAGTTTGGTCTAAAGGCCCCCAAAATGGGTTTGACTTGCTTGAGCATAATATCTCCCACTTCTATGGTTTGGTTGTGAAATTCGGAGTTGGAGTACCGTGCGACCCTTTTTGTGGGTGGCGGTTTTGAACTCGTCTTCTTCTCTTCTTTCATTGATCGTATCTAGCAATTTGAGTAGGAGCTGCTCATTTTTCTTTTGATTAAAAAATTTCCTTTGGTGCGTGGGGACTTCTAATTTAATAGGAATCATTGCTTCTAAGCCATATGCGTGAACGTAGTGCGGCCAGTTGCCGCTTTATGGGTTGTTCTATAAGCCTATAGTGTAAGTGGAAGTTCGTCGACCCAGTTTCCTTTTGCTTTAGTTAGCCGATTCTTGATGGTTGACTAGATGATCTTGTTTATTACTTCCCCCTGCGTGTTTGCTTGTAGATGATCTACTATAGAGAAGCTCTTCTCAATTCAAAAGCGTTTACAAAAGTCTTTGAACTCGGTGCTTTCGAATTGAGTTCCGTTGTCAGAGATGATTTTTTACGGCACACCAAACCTGCAAATAAAGTTTTTAGTAACAAAATTAATGACTTTCTTTGTATTTATGGTGGCCAATAGTTCCGCTTTAGCCAATTTCAAGAAATAATCAACGACAATTATAATATATTTGTCCCCTCCTTTTGCTATTGGCAGAACGCCAACGATGTCGATTCCCTCTATTGCAAATGGCCATAGACTGATCATCTATATTAGCTTCGTTGAAGGGGTTCTTTTAATTTTATTTAATCTTTTCCCACGATCACATTTTCTGGCGTAGTTTATAGCGTCGTGATTTATTGTTGGCAAGAAGTATCCATACCGAAGGACTTTCTTCGCAAGGGTTTGCCCCTAATGTAGTCTCCACATTTGCCTTCGTGCACTTCCTTTAGGATTCGTCGGGCTTCGTCATTGGACACACATTTAAGAAGGGAGGTTGAGAATTCCCTTCGATAGAGTACTCCGTCTTGTGTCATGAATCGTGGTGCTTTTCGGAGAAGCCTTTTTGGTTGATTCCAGTCTGTCGGAAGAGTCCCTACAAGTAAATATTCCTTTATCGTTGTCATCCACGTATCTGTTTCGACTGGTGATCTTAAGGATCCAATTGACTTCCATTTTGTCTATGCTTGGGTTGGTTAGAGTTTCAATTGGGACTGGCCCCAATGACTGAGCTTCTTCGAAGCTCGCCAGTTTAGCCAAATAATCTGCGTTGATGTTTTGCTCCCGTGGAATGTGAGTTATGGTGTAGTGTTCAATGTCACCTAACAGTTCTTGCACTTTGGACAGGGATAGGGCAAGATTCTCCACTCGAGCTTGGTATTCCCCTTTCACTTGACAAATGACCAGTTGGGAATCTTGTATATGTGAATAGATTTTATCTTCAGCTCTTTCACAACTTTTAGTCCTGCAATCAGTGCTTAGTATTTCGCTTTGTAATTTGTAGCAAGGAATTCCAAATGTAGAACATAGCTAATGTCTCATCCTTTGGGGGTTTTAAGCACTACTGCTCTCGAAAGAGGTTGTTAGATGCGCCATCAACAAAGAGTCTCCATTGCGTGTGTACTTCCAGCTATGTTTCTTCCTCGTCACCCCACATAGTAAATTCGGCGATAAAGTCTGCTACCGCTTGCCAACTGACAGCTTTCGTTGGGTGGTATGTGATATCATATTGACTCGGTTCTATATTCCACTTGAGAAGTCGTACGGAAGTTTCAGGCCGAAATAACACTTACTTCAAGGGTTGGTCAGTTAACACTTTAATTGGATAAGCCTGAAAGTATGGTCGTAACTTCTTAGATGCGATCAAGGGGCAATACGCTAGTTTTCTGTTTTAGGTAGTTTTTCTCATTCTAGCGAATCGCTTGCTAATGTAATATACGGGTCATTGGATTTTTTGCTTCTTCATGCACAAGAGCGAAGCTCAATGCATGGGGTGAGATCGCTAAGTAAATGAACAGATCTTCTCCATCCACTGGCTCTGATAGGATTGGCGGAGCCTCCATGTGCCACAACAATTCTTCGAATGATGTTTGACTAGCTTCACTCTATTCGAAGTTCTTCTTTCCTTTCTTCAGCACATCAAAGAATGGTATACACTTGTTGCTAGATTTTGAGATAAATTGACTTAGTGCTATGACTTTTCCATTCAGGCTTTGCAGTTCCATCTTATTTTTCGAAGCTTAGACTTCTTCTAGTTCCGTTAGTTGTTCTGGATTTGCTTCGATGCCCTTGGCTCCTACGATAAATCCTAAGAATTTTTCAGAGGCTACCTCGAAGTAACAGTTGAGTGGATTGAGTTTCATTACGTACTTTTAGAGTATTTTGGACCTTTCAGCGAGATTATCCAGGTGGTTAATGTTGCTCATTATTTGACCAACATGTTTCCACCTAAACCTCCATCGTTTTCCAGATCTAAGCTTGAACATGGTATTTACCAACCTTTGATAAGTTGCCTCTACATTCTTCAAACCAAACGGCAAAACCCTATAGCAGTATAGGCCAAGGTCGGTGATAAAGTTGGTTTTTTCTTGGTCAAGCTCATGCATCAGGATTTGGTCGTACCGGAAGTATGCATCCATTAATGATAGTAGCTCATGTTCTGCCGTTCCGCCGACAAGCTGGTCTATTCTACAGAGAGGGAAGCTGTCTTTCGGGCAAGCTTTGTTTAAGTCCGAGTAATCAATAAAGGTTCGCTACTTCCTATTGGACTTTTTGACTAAAACCGGGTTAGATACCCACTCTGGATAAGTTGCATCACGGATGAAACCATTGGTCGTTAACTTGTCCACCTCTTCTCTCAGTGCATTGGACCGTTCGATACCTAGGTCGCGCCTCTTTTTCTTTATTGGTGTGAACTTGTTGTCAATGTTGTGCGTGTGACGCACCATTTCTAGAGACACTCCACACATATCGGAATGCGTCCATAAGAACACATCCAAGTTGGCACGAAGAAATTTAATAGGATCCAAACACATCTTGTTTCCAAGGTGCTATCCAATTTTCAAGACTTTAGTTGGGTTGTCCATATCGATCGGGACAGACACCATCAATTATGCTGGTACCGTCCATTCCTTCCCTAAACTCTTCTTTCTAGGGTCCAAAGCCTTGTCTAATCGACTATGGTCCTCAAGAAAAGGGGCGGCCCTGTAGTTCCTATTCTAAAGGTTCACCGATGTGGAGAGTTGTACCCACATCCTTCCCTTTTTCTCTTCTTCTGGATTCACGTGACTCCACAACGTAACATTCTCTTACAGTGCACTTATCTCCTTTCACCACTCTAATTACGTTTGCTGTAGGGAACTTCATGTTTAGACACCATTGGGGTAGAGCTATTCTAAAATCTACTAGAGCAGGCCATCCCAAGAAGGCGTTATATGCGAACATTTCATCCACAATTACAAAAATCTAAATGAGTTTTACTCTTCGATTACCTTCTCCAAGCTCCACTAGTAGGTTGATAGCTCCCATAGGTTGCTTGGGTTCACCAGTGAACCCTTAGACCTTTATTTGGTATGCATACACACTTTTCATGCCGATTTTCATTTGATCAAAAGTATGTTTGAAAAGTATATTAACAGAGCTTCCACTACTAACCAACACTCGTCGAACAAAAGTGTGACTTATTCCCACTATTACCACCATTGGATCGAGCGTCGGGGCTTTGATCCTTTGGTGTCCCAATTTTGGAACACTATGTTCTCACTTAAGATTTTTTATAGCTTGGCTGGGTTTTATCTTCTAGTGCGAGACATGATTCATTTGGAGCATGCTTCAACGAACTTGCATATCGCTCTATCTCTCCCCAACTTCTTTACACGGGGTGTGGTCCTCCAAATATTGTTTCGATAACCAGTCTTTAGTCTGTTTTTTTAGACCCTTCTTCACTAGTTCCGGCTTGATTCCTTCATTCTCTAGGAGACTGAGGAGCTATGGGTTGATCGAGGTTCTGTGATTTTTTAATGTACTATTGGAGTTTATTTTCCCGGATCAACTCCTCAATGAGATTCTTCATATGGCGATATTCATTTGTGTTATAACCATGAGTTTCGTGGAAGCAATAGAACTCTTCTGAGCATTTTTGTTGCTCAGTTGCTTCCTTCCTAGGGGGCTTCTTATATTCCTCAGTCCCCTGTGTTCCGAGATAAATATTTTCTTAAGTGTCATTTAGAGGGGTATAGTCTTCAGGCTTGAACCCTTTTAGCCTTTTATTGCTGCCATTACCATTCCTTTTATTGGAGTTCTGGTTTTTCCTCTTTTGATTTAAAATTTTCCCTGTGGCTCCTTCGACAATTTCAGAAGAGTGGGTGTTTTGATTCATCACTACATCACTCTACCCGATGTTCATTAGTTGTAAACCGGTAGACTTTCTTTCCAGTTCTTGCACTTCCTCCAATCTTAAGTACTGTCTTACTTTACGATTGAAATCCTTCCTCGTGGTAGATTGCTTCATCTTAATCCACTTTCCGAATTCAGTCTCCAGGTGAATGGCATGGACTAATGCCATAAAAATCATATACCCGTTGGGGTTTCTTACTTCCATCACCGTGGGGTTGAACCGGTTCAATTTCTGCAATTCATTGCATCCTTGGAACAATCCGGATACGGACATGTATCTTTTGGTTATGCGGTATGGAGCCTGAATCGGCCAAGGAATCTCATTGCTAGTTGTTCAAAATTAGAGATGGATCCTGGTGGAATCCTACTAAACCACATAGACGCAGCTCCTTCTAGAAAGATGGGAAAATATCTGCACCAAACTGCCTCTGCAGCATTGGCTCCATCCACATGCCAACTATACTTGTATATACGGGTTTTAGGTCCTTCGTCCTGTCAAAGGATTGGATAGTTGGCATTGTGAATTTATCTGGATATTTCTCATTCAAGATTTCATGGTAAAAGGAGTCCGACTTGGAGCAGATCCCCATTCATCATCTCTTTGATTTTTACTTTTATCCATCAATCGTTTGACCATGTCTGCTATGTATGTCTCTAATGTTCGATAATCTTGGGGACGGAAGTCAGCTACTACACCAAGTGTTTGGATTTGCAAATGGTCTTGGCATGTGGATTGAAGCCTAGGCCCTCCCGTCTTCTGAAGAGCCACTCTTGCGAGACCCCATTGGCTTGCAATTGGTCTGATTGAGGCAGTTTGGATGTTCCTAGCATCATCGAATGCATTGACATTCTCTTCCAACTAGTTGTCTTGCTCTTCATCTTCTGAATTGGAGAGATCCATAGCTATATTTTCTTGCGGGATCTTGGCCCCCTGATTTAAATTCATACTTGGTTGCCTTATGGCGGGTGGAGTATTTGCATTTCCTTCCACATTATTTCCCATGGTTCCTGTTGTTACTCTTTTTTGTGGCTGTTTTTCATTGCTTTTGTTTAGACCAAAAATGGAAGAATTTTCTCGTTCTTTAGCAGCCGCGGGTTCCGGCATATTTCCTGAAGCAGGATTTGACCGTAGGGTTAGAAGAGAGTTAAGCTTCTCCATCAGCGCCTTCTGGCAATTTTTCATTCTTTGGTTGGTTTCGTCAACCATCTTATTCAACTCATCCCTAGTAAAGACTTCGTGTTGACCGGAGGATGTTGGCGCCTGATTTCCTAAGTTAGCGCCATTTACTTCAGTATGTTGAGGATTAACATCTTCTTCCGCTATCACTGCCCTTATGGATATTCCAGAGGCAGTTCTTCTTCTTCTAGGAGCTATGGATTCCAAGTGGTAGATTTTTTAGGCAAAGTTTGAGGATTTAATTTCTGGACCAATGGGATTCAAAATAGATAGCTAGATCTGAATCCAGAGTTGAAATTCTCAATGAAAGCGCCAAAGTGTTAATCCAAAAAATAGATCAACGCCCTGGTTTGAGTGTGAAAGCACCAGCTTGTTCCCACAAAGCAATAATGTAAATAGTAAATGTAGAAAAGAACAGAAAAAGAAAGAAGACAAGAGATTTTTGTAGTGGTTCGGCTGTTAGTGAAGCCTATGTCTGTTTTATAGTTTTATTATAGACCGATTGCTGTTACAAGAAGTGTTTGATTTCAAGTTTCTCGACTGTCCTTAGCTATATTGAATCCCCAGAGTTAGAATCCACTGAAGAATCATAGTGAACCTTTTTGGCGATTGTTGTGAGGGAGATGAAGAGTGAAGAAAGTTTCCAATAGAGCTTCAGCAACCAGTCCAGAGAATTCCTGTTTGTGCTGCAGGTAGGATGGTACCTATATGAATCAGAGAGCGTGCTTGCAGATGGACACGGGATGATGCAATGAACCTTAGCTCGTGACCCAAGCCAAAATAATGAATCGCTAGTGATCCATGGTCTATGGATCGCTAGTGACTCATAGACTTAGCTCATGTGAGAGCTACTACTAGCTCCTTTCTTCATTGCTTTACTACGCTAGCTCTCCAAGATTCTATGTCAAGAATGGATCACTGGCGATCCATTGTGTATGGATTACTAGCGATCCGTACACTTAGTATATTTTTCACTTTATCCTCTAAGCCTTCTTTGCTCTTGCGTGCCATAACGATCCAATGACGTTGTATGGATCGCTGGCGATCCATAGAGCATGGATTGCTAGCGATCCATGCACTTGGATTATTTTTGGACTCTGATATTAGGAATGCCTTTGTTGCCTTGTACCGACGTTGTTCGTGCAGTTAACCCCACTTAGCTTTGCTAAAAAAATGTTACGAATCAAAATTATATAATATGAATGTATAAAAAATGGTGGAACGCTAAGAAACCCAAATAGATTTGAGGAATAAATACATGCGTATTGTACGTATACCATGATTTCAAATGTGTCCGACATTTGATTCACGGTGGTATTTCATAAGAAATACATTATTCCATAAGTTGATATAACTCATTTTAAATATATTAAAGATTATGAATCTTCAACATAAAAGTTTTCCACAACTATCTATATATGAAGATATTACTTACATACCCTTTAGTTAATGATATTTCCCAAGCTAAGGATGTTATGTGTAGTACTATTAACATAATGGATAGACGGAGGAAGAAATATGTACGTATTTGTTCATATTCCTTAAGGTATGTACATTTGTGTTTACTTCGTCGCATGGTAGGTACAAGTGAATAATTTCTTTCTAGTTGTTGATATTCCTCAAGGTCAAAATGATATTAGGACAAAGACCACAAGTTAAAAGTTGTATATGATACAACCGAAAATGCGTTATCTACCACTTGCGGGCCTATGATTTGTTGACTTCCTTACGGTCAGAATCCCAAGAGGTGCGAGTCCTAACATCCACTAGAGAAGTCGAAAAATTTCTACGTTTTTTTAGAGTTTTGAGAAAAATAAAAGTCTAGTGACAGCCTTATTAGAAAACTGAAATAGTAATATTTAACTTTTCTAAAATTGTATAAACATCTAATATGTATAAATTAAACTAATCAACTTCGTAAATTTGTACATTTAATATAATCGATAAAATGTTTATTAATTAAATATAAAACTAAACTGAATTAATATTGCAAATATAAATATAATATATATGTAATGACCCGCCTTTTCGACTCTCAAAAGTCGATACTAGTACATCCACTGTATTCATGTGTTGAGTGTCCAAGTGTCGAAAGACAGATTGTTGGGGGAAAAAGAAAGAAAAAGAAAAAATAGAATCTCACATCGTAATGGGTAATATATAATATACAACATATCGTTACAAATGAAAAACTGCAAATTTACATGCATAAATCAAAGTTAACTAACCAATCACCAGCTTGGACAGTTATAACAATCTATCCTCACAATTACTGTTAAATAAAACCAAAAAATGAAGTGAAAAATAAAATATATGCGAATAAGTCTTAGAGGCATCCATCTCGTCTCCTAAAGCTCTATATAATTGAATTTGAAAATATGCTTGGTCTAATCGAAGCACTATAAGAAAGTAACGCCTGGATCAATCTGGTAAATCAGTGCGAGAAACACAATTCAAATGGATTGTAAATGTTATAAAACATTTTAAAAATAAAGGTATCTCATAATACCACATCGTACATAAACACAAACCGGTTTTACCGTACGGTAACTAAAACATTTCTATAGAAAATCCAGTAATATTATAGTAATGTCTAGGATTTAAAGTAAATTATGAATATTGTTGGAATGCCTGCATCTCAAATTCCACCATAGTTGCGCTCAACTAAGTCCATATAGCGTTTATTCTAAAATGGATTTCATACGACGACATGGCTACTGGGGTACCGCCTGTCGTGGTGCATCTCTAGAAAAATGTACCGATAGCCTCACATGGACCACCAGACCAGCCTACCCCTTACCGGATAGTATCAAATATTTAAACACCACGGTTACTTTGCAACCTTTCCCTGAGATCTCTCGTTAACTAAATTCATAAATATAGGTACGTATATATATGTATATACACACATATATGTATATATAGAAGGGTGAGGACAATACCCTGATGGGTGCGACCCACATAGCCATGCTGCATATCCCTTATTTTAGTCATTCCGATTTATGAGGCTAAAGGCTATGTTTTACCTTTTATATAGCAATCCTACTTGGAACGCTACCACCGCCCTCCAGGTGACAATGCAATGCTAGCATTTATCCATACAAATTGTTCCGGATATAAGCAAACCGAAGGCACTATTTCTACCACATCCATTTTGGAATCACCCTAAGGATTAGTTGTAACATTTTCTGATTTAAAGGCTGAATTATAGCAAATTTTAGTAATTTCTTTTAACAACTTGCGTATTTTTAAAATATTGATTGGCCACCATAAATTTTTTCAAATACTTTACCTTTTTAAAACTGTCGCATTTATTCAGATCCAAATTGACGGATTTAAACGTTAAACCTTTCCATATAACTAAAGGCTGATATTTTGCAAAACAGCCATCCGCTTAAAATAATTTATTTTCTCAAATAAATCAACTAGGAAAAATCCCTAAAAATCTAGAAAATCGATTTCACCATATAATCAAACATATTAAAATTTTGGACCCAATTTCTTCCTAAAATTATCGAAATAAATTTTAAACCCAATTATATCACATCTTTCATCAAAAAATCATAATTAAATTTCCATTGCTTGGAAAATTCTAAAATTTAAGTATAATCTCTAAATCATGTTTTACTTAACACTAAATTTTTCCATCGAAATCTGAAATCATATAATCTTGCGTTTTTACTAAAACCGTAAAAATTCATCTTATGAATTAAGACAAATCATCATAATATAATTCAAGCATATCATAATCCATTTTATCATAGAAACTAATTTAAATCATAAATTCAAAACCATACAATCATAGAACAAAAATAGAGATGGTAGAAAATTATTATCCACCTTAAACTTGATAAAGAATTTGGGATTTATTATTGATTAATCCTCCCTAGCTCTAAATCCTAAGCTTTAGATTAAAATTCCTCTTATCATTTGTTAATCCCTGGCTCTATTAAGTTCTTTTATTTGTCTTTATTTAAAAAATAAAATTAATGTGAAAAGACAAAGGCAAATGTATAGCCATGAATATAAAGTGTGGCTATTTTTACTAATAAGGCCTTATGTAAGTTAATTACCTCATTAACCAATTTTAATCCCATTTACTTTCTTAAGAATCATGGCCCTATTATGTATTTTTTCAAGTCTCAATCTCCCTATCATCGGTATCCTATTTAATTTATCTAGTTAATTTTACTGAATAATGTTATCAAAAATTAGGGATGTTATAGACCCCCCCCCCCTAAAGAATTTCATCCTTGAAATTCATTAAGGACTAAGTATGAAACATAGCAATCATCCATACCAACTCCTAACAACCATACTAGTCTGACTAACTTGCAACTATCTACATAAATCTAATATAAACATACCCTTAAAGAAAATTAGGATAAGTATCTCTAATCATGTCCTCTGTCTCTCAAGTACAGTCCTTTTTGTTATCACTCCATTAAACTTTCACCAACCTGACTGTCTTATTCCTTAATCTTTTCACATCTCTAGTTACAATCCAAACTGGTTGTCTAACAAAAGTAAAATTAGGCTCTACCACTAAGTCATCCAACCCCGTCGAAGGAATAGTAGTCTCTGGATCATGCACATAGTTGCGAAGATAAGATACATGAAATATATTATAGACATCTGCCAAACTGCCCGAAAACTCTATTCTGTATTGGAGCTTTCCAATCCTCTCTATAATCTGGAATGGACCTACATATCTTGGGGGATAATTTCCTCGAGTTCCGAAATCGTACACCCTTCATAGGTGATACCTTAATAAAAACCTTATCTCCAACTGAGAATTCTGGGTCCTTGCACCTCTTTTCTGTGTAACTCTTCTGTCTGGATTAAGCATCCTTCATCCTTCCTCGGATTAACTCAATCTTCTTTGACGCCAATCTAACCAAATCTTGACCTAACACCAATCTGTCTCCAGTCTCCGATCAACACGCTGGTGATTTGCATGATCTCCCATATAAAGCTTCAAACAACGCCATTCCTATACTAGTCTAATAACTATTATTATGGGAAAACTCAACCAAATGTAGGTGATCTTCCCAAGATCCACCAAAGCCTAATACACAAGCTCTAAATAAATCTTCGAGTACCTTATTGACTCCCTTTATTTGTTCATCCGTCTAAGGGTGATACGCTGTACTCATATTAAGCTTAGTACCTATCACTTCCTATAGACTCTTCCAGAATTCACTAGGGAACAATGCACTTAGTCACTGACTAAACTACTAGAAACTCCATGCAATCTAACTATGTCCTTCAAGTAAAACTTAGCTAAAACAAGTGTTGTTCTGGTTGACTTAACGAGAATGAAATGGGCACTCTTGGTCAATATGTCCACTATAACCCATACTTTCATAATCTCTATTTGACCTTGGCAACCCGTCTATAAAATCCATTGATATCGAATCTCATTTCTAAATTGGAATCTCTAAAGGCTGTAGTAACCCACTTGTTTCTGATGTTCAACATTCACTTGTTGAAAGTTTACATAGAGTCTAACCCACAAGCCAACATCCCTTTTTATGTCTTCCCAATAGAAGCTCATCTTCATATCATGATACATCTTGGTTCCTCCAGGATGAATCGTAAACTTGGATTGATGACATTCTCCAAGAACTTCTTTCTTTAAGTCTACCATATTTCGAACACACAACCGTACCTTCCTTCTTTGCCACCCTCGTCGGTCAAGGCTAAAATACTTTAAATCATCGATCTTTGTTCCAACCTCAAGTCTTCCGATCCTCTCAGCAAATATTCTTCTTCTTAGAGGCAATTTTCTCATTCAAGACTAGTCGAGCTTCTAAACAAGACAGCTTATCGGTACTATGTCTAGATCCTTAAATCATTGATTATTAATCCTCGTTTTGTGAATAAGCAGAAAGTAGTTTCGTAATGATTCCATTTGACGTCACGAAGATCTTGTATGGAAATCAAATTTTAAATCCAACGGAAAATTTACACATCATCATAGAATTCAATAGCAGAATATAAAATTTATAAAGTTAGGAATACGGTAAATGTCCCATAAAGAAATCGGAGATGTGAAATTCATAAATTGTCATTAAAATCCATAAGGAAATTTTAAAGTCCATGAAATTGGTCAATTGACAAAAGATCATTCAAAATTTAATGAGAAAATCAAGCATAGAAAATCCATAAATCATCAGGGAAACCCACAAGGAAATTTCAAAATTCATTCAGGCAGAAATCCTAATAGTGATCATCAAAAACTTTAGTAAGAACAATAAAAATACGAAGTTACGAATCATGATGAAAAGGATTAAGGAAAAAAAGATTTTTAAATCAAGGACCTGAAAATCTAATAAAACGGTCGGCAATAAGAAAATCATAAATTCTCATCAAAATCCAAAGGAAAGCCAAAGTCTCAACAAATTAGAAGACAAGCAGAAAACCATCCAAATTCTTCCATAGAGGTGTAGAGAACCAAATTCGTGAATTATTATGAAGATCAACAAGGAAATTTGAAATTCACTATATCAAAAATCCACTAAGAAATTATTCCAAATCCGCTGAGAAAGCAAAATTCACAAATCACTATAAAGATTCATAAGGAAAACTCAGAATTCATTAAATTAGAAATCTTGGAAAGGATTATCAAACACCCAATAAGAAAATCAGAAATTCAGAAATCATCAAGTAATTTCAGAGTCCGTCAATTCAAAACCCCAATAAAAATCATCCAAAACTCCAATAGGAAAGTTGGAAATACAAAATTCATCATTCATCACAAAAATTAGTAAGGAAGCTTAATTCTATTAAATCGGAGAATTTAAAACCCAAGCATCAAAAATGTGATCTGAAACCCATCCATTCTTATTCAAAATCAGAAGATCAATGGAAATTAATAAATTATGATGGAAAATCAATAAAGGGAGCCAAGAAATCATGAACTCATGAAATAAGTGATCAACAGAAAATCCCATGAAAATTCAATGGGAAACTGTAACGCGCAAAATTCATGAGTCATCAGAGAAATCAACGGAGAAATTCATTAAACCAATAATTTAGTGAGAAATCATCACAATGATTTAATAAAGAAATCATGAATACAAAATCAGCAAATCATTGCATAAATTATTATAAGAACTCCGTAAATGAGTTGAGAATTTAGGAACTCAATAAACAAACAAATGATAAGAAATCATCATGAAAATCCATGTATGTAAATTCATAAACCATTTCGAAAGTCAATGAATAAATTGAGAAACCTTGAAACTAGGAATCCAACTATGAAGTCTTTTTAGAAAATTTTCAATGAAATCGATAAATCAACATGAAGTCAATGTAGGGTCTAAAATTGATCAAATCCAAAAATGGAATTTCAAGCAGAGAAATCAAAAGTCCACGAAACCAAGAATTTAATCAAAATTTTTGCTAGGATTTCATTTGAAAAATGGATTGCTAGAAATCAATTCAATATTGAAATTAGAGACTTATCTGGTCATAGTGAATTCGAGTACTAAACTCCTAGACCTATGGGTAGTAAAGTTTTTGATATACTGGAGTATTGATTCCTAACATACTGGTAGAGTTTCTTTTGTTCTAAGGGATTACCCTGTTTCTGGGGACTCTATTGCAGTCCACTCAATTCATTCTTGGAGTATGGTTTCTATTATCTTTAGCGTTAAATTGTTGTTTATTCCATTCCTTTGACCATTGTATATGTTTTGGCCTTGGATTCCATGTTGGGGATTCCTTTCATTCCTTTTCTTATGTCATGTCATCTCTTAGGATGCAGATTCCTTAGTCCCTTGATCTAGTAATTATTTCTCAATAGTAAATGTCCTAAGATTTGTTAATTCATATCTTATCTTTTGGATATGATTCTAGACTCTTTCCTGCTTTTGACTGTTGTAGGACATCTTTTTCCTTTTGTCCCTATATGCATCCTTCTTTAGGATTTCAATTTTTTCCCAGTTGATAGATAGATTTCTTTTTGTAACCCTTTATTCTCTCGCATTTTAACCTTTGGTCTTGAATTATGAACACTTCTGTCTTTATTCTTCCATGTGGAGCCCCCACTGGGCGTGAACATCTTAGTCCATTCTTTGATGAGCCACTCTTTGGGATTCTTTGATGAGCCACTCTTTAGGCTTGGACATCTTAGTCCATTCTTTTATGAGCCACTCTTTGGGCTTCCCTTGTCTTAAAGGGACATATACTTAGCTGACCTTCCTCCAGAAGGCCTCTGACGGGTGCTACCCTAATCCATCCCCTAAGAGGTGGTTTTGACGTTAGTGGTTTTGTCTCTCCCTCTAGGTGATGCTGTGGAATATCATCGTAGGCTTATGTCCCTCCCTCTAAGAGGTGCCATGGAATAGCATCGCGGGCTTATGTCCCTCCCTCTAGTAGGTGCTGTGGAATAACATTGTAGGCTTGAGTATTTATATATGAAAATAATTTTTGGCCAATTAAAATGGAGTCTCCTTTTAGAGAAAGAATGTTGTAATTAGACTCTTCTATTATATTGAAGAGTTTCTTTTGAAAAATAGTTTAGAATCATGAATCATTTTTATGAAAGAGTTTTTTATTTCAAATAAAATCTTTTGCAAGAACTTTCTTGCTGTTCTCATAATGGAGACACGAATCTTAAGTAGGAAACTAGAAGGTCGTGATTCATGAACCAACAACCATTTAGTCGGGAATAGGGTTCTCTAATTTGAGATCCAATAAATTTATTGCGCTTTCAAAATCTTTCTTGGAAAAGTATGAATAGGCTTATCTCCACCTAATATTTTAGTAAACTTTGAAACATTATTGTGGCTTAGTTTGAAGTCTTTGGGTGTGCATTTACTAATATCTCAAATTAGTTGCGCAAATCTTCTTTTGGGATAAATAAGTATTTGTTTCCCCAGGCTATGGGGTGACTGAAAATAGTTTTCTTAAAAGGATATAATTTAACAAATTTCCATTTGAAATCATTTGCTAAAAATAGATTTGGTATATATGGGTTTTCTCCTAAATTGGAATTAAGTTTAGCAGTGATTCAATATTTCTTACAGGAAAGCCTTGGTATTGTGTTGACTGAAGTGTTGATAATTATCTCATGTCAGGCATCAGAGTTGTCCTCTTTAAGTATTCTAGAGTTCGTCGTGCTCTCAGAGTTCGTTGAGTGCTTTGATTTGATTTTGTTTTTACCTATAATAGCACTCAAATTTTAATTAGTACATGATCAATACAAATTCAAGTATGAATGGAAATAGAAATTGAGTTAAAAAGATATGAAAAGAGAAAGACAACATAGTTGAGTTAATGCCATGAGTCCTCATGACTCGATAGAAATTTGCATTTATAATTTGTTGGGTTGCTTTTCTCTCAGCTCTAACGAGATGTTCTTCAGGTTCTTTTGACGAATTCTGGCAAGAACCCATGCCCTAATTGTGAATCCCCGCCTCTATACCCACGCTACATAAGAACATTACGGTGAATGCTGTCAATTAGCACGGAGAATAAGGCTGTTGAGGAGCGACCATCCGTGTAATTGCTTTGCATGAGCATCGATATGTCAGATAGTATAACATGCATTTCAGGGAAATCTGACATACCGACACAAACTCAAAGCTACTACACAGTGGCTATAACATCTTCAGAAACAAATATAGAAATAAACATAACATAAATCAGTCACAGACAATTCATATCACAAAGGCGGAAATAGATATGAATATTACACTAGGAAGTGTACATCAGAATAGTGGTCTAAAAAGATCCACAATATCACAAAAGAATAGTTACACGAACTACACAAAAGAATAAGTATACATTATGGAGTCTATATCTCAAATGTATACAACAAAAACTACTAATCTAAGTAGTTAACCAAAAGCCAGAGGAATCAATGCCAAGTGAGAAGTCAAGCAGAAGCACCTGTAACATCTCGGTCTGACCCGAGTATTATTTAATAAGAAAATAATAAACGGATCAGTCTAACTATAAATATCAGATGAAACGATATAGAGTAAGAGATATGACTAAACACATAATAATCACAATGCCAAGCTGTGATATATATAAGTAATTGAAAATCAACAAGAGATTAATCAATATCACAAAATCTACACAAGAATCAAAGAAATGTCATACTCCTTATTTCGTTCACCAAACCATAAATATTGACGATTATATCAATGTCAATCACAAAAGTCAATGACACACAAATTCACCAATGCACAAATATTGATGAAACTTATCAATGGAAATCACGAAAATTGGTGAAACACAAATTCTAGAAATCATCTCAAGAAATCCAGAAATCACAAAAGGGGGAAGGCCTATCACAAACGGGAGCATAAAGCTCACCAACACGTGTATCACAAACGGAACGCTAATTCCATGGTTGCTAACCATCACAAATTGAGCCGAAGCTCCACAAACGGCCCGAAGACCATGGGTTGCTACCCCACCAATTTGAGTCGAAACTCCACAAAACGGGGTTTAGTCTCCCTCGTAGACAAAGAGACATCGCACATCGCTAGTCTAAATCACAAAGATGATCGTCATGATCAACGAGAAGTGTCAATTACGCTAAGCTAGTAAATATATGAGTTTAGCTTCATGTCGCATAACCACTTGCTTAACTTAAATATTTACGAACAAACTGTAGATCTCCACTATAAAATTGTCACAAGAGATTCAATCGAACAAGTCCAAAAATTAACCGACGAAGTAAACGCAAGCGTTTCATACCACTCGTTTTACTAAGTCGTTTAATTAGATTTCTCATACGAGTGAGGTAAAGATTTGTATATACTAATAGATTGGAGAACGATTTAAGAAACGAGTTTTGTACTAAAATAGTGTTGAAATCATTTGAAGAAAGAGTTTTGATATTTACTACTAGTATAGAAACCTTTATATTTTTAAAGTGACAAATCACGAAGAAGATTGTAGGAACAATCAATCACTAAAATTCACATACGAAGATGTGAATAAAAATCCAACGAAACCGATAAAGAATCCATCAAAATGGATATTCAAAAATCCCTAAAAAGGAGTCATCAAAGTCATAATAAATGATAACAACAAATAGGAAACAACACGAATCGATTAAAGTTGGAAATTCAAGCAACTAGGCGAAATAGGCAAAATTGCATCAGGTCGGTCTGCCGGCTATAGAGCTCGGTCGACCGGACCCTGTTCTAAAAAAAATCTCGGGAAGTAGGTCGGTCGGCTGAGCCCTATAGCCAATCGACCGGACCAGAGACAGAAAGGTGCCTTTGCACCTTAGTAGCAGGTCGGTCGACCGGCCCAGGGGTTCGGTCGGCCGACCCTGATGTTCTGCAAATTGAAACCCATTTAATTGATGTGCAAACTCCACCAATTCACAACCGATCGAGCACGGACGATAAGGAATTATGCCCAACGGCTACCCGATCCTATTGGCTCTTTGATGCATCACCAAAAACACATTTGAACATCAAAGCTATGATTTTTAAGGATTTGGCTTTCAAAGCACCAAAATTGGAATATTCACAAAACCAATCCAAATCCATATCAATTGCACAAGAATAAGTGTTAGGAATTCATACCTAACAATCGAAGATAGTTATAGACTAAGATGTGAGATAAAAATCTCACCTTTGAACCCAAACAATTGAAGAAGAAGCTTGAAAGCAAAGGGGAATCAACCACTCTTCAAATCCAACTCAAAAAGCTTGATTATAAGCTTAAAAGAGAAACATTTCCTAAATTAGGTTTAGAAATTTTCTGAAATTGAAAAGAGAATGAGTTGGAGAAGAAGAAGAGAAGCTTACCAATGGGTTCTTCAATTAGTTTGGAGCTAGAGTTTGATTTGCAAAAGAAAACTAGGGTTTGGAGTTT
The DNA here is from genome assembly GCA_030765085.1 of Allium cepa. Classification (NCBI taxonomy): domain Eukaryota; kingdom Viridiplantae; phylum Streptophyta; class Magnoliopsida; order Asparagales; family Amaryllidaceae; genus Allium; species Allium cepa. The sequence goes on from CM060928.1 coordinate 219,804,191, forward strand.
TAATTTCCTCTTCCACTCTCCATTAATATAAAAGCTTGAGTATTAGGAAATGAGGAATGAAGGAATGAAGAGGAGAAGGGGTAGGGACTGAATACATAAGTGGCTCAGCCCAAACCAAAGCCCCAAGTAAAAAGTAGCAAAATTCAACTTTCTCCAAACATATCGAAGCTTATACTCAAAAAGGTCGCAAACGGCATTTTAAACTCAATGCGAGTGGTCCCGAGTCCTAATTCGACCGTATGCAAAAAGTAGCTTTCAGACTAAATTCCGAGTATTGATAAAATATTTAGATAAAATATTTAAATAAAATATTTGAATATAAAATTTCCAAATATGCGGGTTGTTACAGACTCCCTTCCTTAAAGAAATTGCGTCCTCGCAATATTTATGAAGAAGATATATAGTAAAAACCATAAAATCATATTCAACACAAAAGAAGTTTGAATTAAGAAGTTCACCTCAAAGAGCACGAGAAAGTAAGTCCGGATGTGTTCGCTCGATGAACTCTCTAGATTCCCAAGAGCAATCCTTAGGATTTGAAGACCATTGAACTTTAACAAGCGGAACATCTTTATTTCGAAGTCGTTTGACCTCTGAAGCAACAATACGAATAGGACATTGCTCATAAGTTAAATTAGGTGAAACTTCAATTTCTTCCACAACACCGGGCTCAAGAATAGAATCGGAATCTCGAAGACACTTCCTTAGTTGAGAAACGTGAAATACGTCATGAATAGCAGAAAACTGAGCCGGTAATAAAAGGCGATAAGCCACAGAACCAATACGTTCGGTGATAAGAAATGGCCCAATATATCGAGGCACTAACTTTTCCGATCGACTGAAACGTACAACACCTTTCATAGGTGACACACGAATGAACACAAGATCTCCCACAGAAAACTCTAACTTCCTTCTCCGGTTATCGGCATAGGATTTTTGTCTACTCTGGGCTTCTTTCATCCTATGTCGAATAAGTTCAATCTTTTCTGTGGAATCACGAATAAAATCTAGACCTAAAACCAGCCTCTCACCGGCCTCAAGCCTACAAGAAGGAGATCGGCATGGCCTTCCATAGAGTGCCTCAAAAGGTGCCATACCAATACTAGATTGGAAGCTATTATTATAGGAAAACTCAACAAGAGGAATATGATCTTCCCAACTTCCACCAAAATCAAGCACACAAGCACGGAGAAGATCTTCAAGAGTTTGATTCACACGCTCGGTTTGTCCATCAGACTGGGGATGATAAGCGGTGCTAAAATTAAGCTTCGTTCCTAAAGCTTTTTGAAGACTCTTCCAAAATCCACTGGTAAACAATGGATCACGGTCGCTGACAATAGAAGTAGGAACTCCATGCAATTTAACAATCTCTTTAACAAAGAGTTTGGCCAAAAGAGGAACGGTTCGGTTAGACCGAACGGGAATAAAATGGGAAGATTTAGTAAGTCTATCAACAATCATCCATAAGCTATCATGACCCGAACGAGAACGGGGAAGGCCATCTATAAAATCCATAGAAATTTGGTCCCACTTCCAAATTGGAATTTCTAAAGGTTGCAATAACCCACTGGGACGTTGATGTTCGGCCTTAATGAGTTGGCAAGTCATGCAACACTTAACAAAGTTAGCAATATCAGATTTCATTCCCTCCCAATAATAAAGCCGCTTCATATCCGCGTACATTTTACTATTTCCGGGATGAATGGTAAATTTAGAATGGTGTGAATCTTCTAAAATATCTTTACGAAGATCACAAATATTTGGCACGATAAGTCTACCAAATTTCCGAATGCCGCCACGAGAATCGATATCAAAGTCTTTTAAACCTTCAATATCAATTTTATCCTTAATATTTTGGCCAAGAAGAGCCAATTCAGGATCTAGCCCTTGAGCTTCAAGAATGCGGTCCAAAAGAGAAGGATGAGCCTCAAGGCTACATAAAACAAGAGATGAGCATAAATCGGAAACACGGTCTCGAATTTTGCAAGTGGATAAAATTTCGAGATCGTTCCATTCGGATATCTTCATAGAAACAACAACTTGTTGTTTTCGTCTAAGAGCATCGGCGACACGATTACCCTTACCGGGAGTATAAAGGATATCAAGATCATAAGGAGCAAGGAACTCGAGCCAATGTTGTTGACGCAAATTAAGTTCCTTTTGAGAGAATAAATACTTCAAGGACTTATGATCGGTATAAAGAATAAATTTCTCTCCCAAAAGATAATGACGCCAAATTCGAAGAGCGAAAATAATAGCCGCGAGTTCTAAATCATGTGTGGCATATCTAGTCTCGGCAGGCTTTAATTGCCTAGAAGCATAAGCAATAACACGTTCTTTTTGCATAAGAACGACACCCAAACCAACGCGACTGACATCGGTATAAACAACGAAATAATGATTCCCCTCGGGAATAACAAGAATAGGAGCATCAGAAAGGAGTTCTTTTAATTTCTGAAAAGAAGTTTCACATTTGTCCGACCAAATGTATTTAACACCTTTCTTCGTTAAACTAGTGAGAGGCACGGCAATCTTAGAAAAGTCTTTGATAAAACGGCGGTAATAACCTGCCAACCCAAGGAAACTACGAATCTCTGTCACACTCTCCGGTCTCTTCCAATCTTGAATCGTTTCAATCTTTGAAGGATCCATGGAAATTCCGGATTCGGAAATAATATGACCGAGAAACATCACACGAGATTGCCAAAAGTGGCATTTAGAAAACTTTGCCTTTAAATGATTACTCCTAAGAGTTTCCAACACAATCCGAAGATGCTTCTCATGTTCCTCCTCGGTTTTTGAATACACAAGAATATCATCAATAAAGATGAGAACAAATTGATCGAGAAAATCTTTGAAAACTCGATTCATAAGGTCAACGAAATAAGCCGGAGCATTCGTTAGACCAAATGGCATAACAAGCCATTCATAAGATCCATAACGCGTACGGAACGATGTCAAAGGAATGCTATCCTCTGCGATACGAAGCTGGTGAAAACCGGTAGCCAAGACCAATTGCGAAAAAACTCTAGCACCACTAAGTTGATCGAATAGATCATTAATCCGAAGTAACGGATATTTATTTTTGATGGTAAGATCATTAAGCTTGCGGTAGTCAACGCAAAGCCTAAGTGTTCCATCGGATTTCTTCACAAAATAGCTGAAGCTCCCCAAGGCGAGGAACTAGAGCGAATAAATTGCTTCGTCTCCAATTCGGATAATTGTTTACGCATATTGGACATACGATAAGGAGGGCGAGTGATAGGTTGAGCTCCAGGAATGAGATTAATTCTGAACTCAATTGCTCGCTTAGGTGGTAATCCTAAAACGGGCTCGAATATGTCGGAAAATTCACGAACGACGTGAATAATAGAAATAATATCACCCTCATCATCATCATCGTCATCACGAGGGTTTAAAGAATATAAAGATGCAACCAAAGCAGAATCCGAATCTTTAAGAATAACAGAAACCTGATTAACAGATTGAGGATGTCGAAGATGAATAGTCCGCTCAGGACATAGGATATGAGCTTCATAACGGTTAAGCCAATCCATTCCCAAAATCATTCCAAAGCCTAAATAACGCATGACATGCAAATCGGCTATGAAAGGAAAATCACACAAAATAATCTCGACATCTTTACACAATAAACTGATTGTTGCGGATCCACCAACCGGATTCGCAATTCTCAAAGAAGTCATTAAACACAAAACATCCAAAGAAAAAGTATCAACAAGTTCTTTCGATATAAAAGAATGGGATGCTCCCGTATCAAAAAGAACTCGAATAGGTTGATCACGAAATATAATAATGCCATCAAGGATAGAATGAGAAATACCTTGACCACGAGATGTGTTGCCAGGGGCTTGAGCAACATTAAGCTTTCCCTCCTTCCTGCCCTGAAGCTTGGGGCATGAAGATATAACATGACCGGGAACTTTGCAGTAACGACAAGAGAGAGACTTTGGACACTTGTTCGCATAATGGTCCTTCGAACCACAATTATAGCATTCCCCACGACCAAAGGAAGAAGTCTTTGCCACAGGGGTTGCTTGCTTCCCTTTCTTATTGAGATAAGGGCCTTTGAATTTGTTTGGCCTCTTCTTGTTGTTGAAGTTTGGTTTGGAACCCACCACTTCGACATCATTCTCCCTATCCGCCTCTTCAAGACGAAGAGCGATATGAATGAGTTGGTCGAAAGAAACTTCTAATTTTAGAAGTAATAGCTTCTTGAGATTTTTGTTTAAGCCGTAGACAAATCTTTGGTTTTTCTTCAATGGGGTGTTGATATATTCAACCCCGTATTTGGAGAGAGATTCAAAAGACGCGACATAATCTGTCACGGAAGATTCACCTTGAACAACGTCAATAAAACGGCGAGCCAAAGTCACTTTCTCAGCTTCTGGTACGAATTTTAACTCGAAGCGCTCTCGGAATTTCTCCCATGTGAGATCCGCTTCATTAATCTCGGAAATAAGAAGTTCGTACCAGTCCAATGCTCTTTCTTGAAGCATACTAGAAGCCACCTGAACTCGGTGAAGATCAATGAGGTTCATGCGAGAAAAGATTCGATCGCATGTCCTTAACCAAGCCTGGACTTTAATAATAGTTTTAGAACCTTTAAATGGCTTCCCACCCAAATTAGTGTAGTCGTTGCACAGGCGTGCAAATCCAGATTTAGGGTGAGTAGGTTCCGGATTAGAACCAGCTGCTTGAGCATTCGTAACAAGGTCAAGAAGTTGCTGGGTAGTCATAAAAACTCCATCTTGGGGAGTAGCACTAGATCGACCGGCGCTGGGACGACCAGGTCTAACCATTTCTCTTCTTTAAGAAAGAAATAAAGAAGAAGAAAAGGTTATTCTCAAGATAAATATCAAGCAATTCTTGATAGATAAAACAAGGAATCATAAAGAAAATAGGATTAATCGGTACGAAGACTCGAATTAAATCCTAAAGCACGACTCCAAAGAAATACTTAGGACGATGATCCTTGTTATAATATTCCATATTGTTCCGAAGTTTGGCTTTGATACCAAGCTGTGACGCACCACCTCTATACCCACGCTAGCCAAGAACATTACGGTGAATGCTGTCAACTAGCACGGAGAATAAGGCTGTTGAGGAGCGACCATCCGTGTAATTGCTTTACGCGAGCATCGATATGTCAGATAGTATAACATGCATTTCAGGGAAATCCGACATACCAACACAAACTCAAAGCTACTACACAGTGGCTATAACATCTTCAGAAACAAATATAGAAATAAACATAACATAAATCAGTCACAGACAATTCATATCACAAAGGCGGAAATAGATATGAATATTACACTAGAAAGTGTACATCGGAATAGTGGTCTAAAAAGATCCACAATATCATAAAAGAATAGTTACACGAACTACACAAAAGAATAAGTATACACTATGGAGTCTATATCTCAAATGTATACAACAAAAACTACTAATCTAAGTAGTTAACCAAAAGTCAGAGGAATCAATGCCAAGTGAGAAGTCAAGCAGAAGCACCTGTAACATCTCGGTCTGACCCGAGTATTATTTAATAAGAAAATAATAAACGGATTAGTCTAACTATAAATATCAGATGAAACGATATAGAGTAAGAGATATGACTAAACACATAACAATCACAATGCCGAGCTGTGATATATATAAGTAATTGAAAATCAACAAGAGATTAATCAATATCAAAAAATCTACACAAGAATCAAAGAAATCTCATACTCCTTATTTCGTTCACCAAACCATAAATATTGACGATTATATCAATGTCAATCACAAAAGTCAATGACACACAAATTCACCAATGCACAAATATTGATAAAACTTATCAATGGAAATCACGAAAATTGGTGAAACACAAATTCTAGAAATCATCTCAAGAAATCCAGAAATCACAAAAGGGGGAAGGCCTATCACAAACGGGAGCATAAAGCTCACCAACACGTATATCACAAACGGAACGCTAATTCCATGGTTGCTAACCATCACAAATTGAGCCGAAGCTCCACAAACGGCCCAAAGACCATGGGTTGCTACCAACCAATTTGAGTCGAAACTCCACAAAATGGGGTTTAGTCTCCCTCGTAGACAAAGAGACATCGCACATTGCTAGTCTAAATCACAAAGATGATCGTCATGATCAACGAGAAGTGTCAATTACACTAAGCTAGTAAATATATGAGTTTAGTTTCATGTCCCATAACCACTTGCTTAACTTAAATATTTATGAACAAACTGTAGATCTCCACTATAAAATTGTCACAAGAGATTCAATCGAACAAGTCCAAAAATTAACCGACGAAGTAAACGCAAGCGTTTCATACCACTCGTTTTACTAAGTCGTTTGATTAGATTTCTCATACGAGTGAGGTAAAGGTTTGTATATACTAATAGATTGGAGAATGATTTAAGAAACGAGCTTTGTACTAAAATAGTGTTGAAATCATTTGAAGAAAGAGTTTTGATATTTACTACTAGTATAAAAACCTTTATATTTTTAAAGTGACAAATCACGAAGAAGATTGTAGGAACAATCAATCACTAAAATTCACATACGAGATGTGAATAAAAATCCAACAAAACCGATAAAGAATCCATCGAAATGGATATTCAAAAATCCCTAAAAAGGAGTCATCAAAGTCATAATAAATGATAACAACAAATAGGAAACAACACGAATCGATTAAAGTTGGAAATTCAAGCAACTAGGCGAAATAGGCAAAATTGCATCAGGTCGGTCGGCCAGCTTCAGAGCTCGGTCAACCGGACCCTGTTCTAAAAAAAAATCTCGGGAAGCAGGTCGGTCGGCTGAGCCCTGTAGCCAGTCGACCGGACCAGAGACAGAAAGGTGCCTATGCTCCTTAGTAGCAGGTCAGTCGACCGGCCCAGGGGTTCGGTCGGCCGACCCTGATGTTCTGCAAATTGAAACCCACTTAATTGATGTGCAAACTCCACCAATTCGCAACCGATCGAGCATGGACGATAGGGAATTATGCCCAACGTCTACCCGATCCTATTAGCTCCTCGATGCATCACCAAAAACGCATTTGAACATCAAAGCTATGATTTTTAAGGATTTGACTTTCAAAACACCAAAATTGGAATATTCACAAAACCAATCCAAATCCATATCAATTGCACAAGAATAAGTGTTAGGAATTCATACCTAACAATCGAAGATAGTTATAGACTGAGATGTGAGATAAAAATCTCACCTTTGAACCCAAACAATTAAAGAAGAAGCTTGAAAGCAAAGGGGAATCAACCACTCTTCAAATCCAACTCAAGAAGCTTGATTCTAAGCTTAAAAGAGAAACATTTCCCAAATTAGGTTTAGGAATTTTCTGAAATTGATAAGAGAATGAGTTGGGGAAGAAGAAGAGAAGCTTACCAATGGGTTCTTCAATTAGTTTGGAGCTAGAGTTTGATTTGCAAAAGAAAACTAGGGTTTGGAGTTTTAATTTCCTCTTCCACTCTCCATTAATATAAAAGCTTGAGTATTAGGAAATGAGGAATGAAGGAATGAAGAGGAGAAGGGGTTGGGACTGAATACATAAGTGGCTCAGCCCAAACCAAAGCCCTAAGTAAAAAGTAGCAAAATTCAACTTTCTCCAAACATATCGAAGCTTATACTCAAAAAGGTTGCAAACAGCATTTTTAAACTCAATGGGAGTGGTCCCGAGTCCTAATTCGACCGTATGCAAAAAGTAGCTTTTCGGACTAAATTCCGAGTATTGATAAAATATTTAAGTAAAATATTTAAATATAAAATTTCCAAATATGCGGGTTGTTACGCTAATCATACCTTGTATTTTCAATGATAGAACACGGCAGTCGTCGGTTTCATGTCCATTTGCCTTATGGTATTCGTAATAACTTACTCCTTTATTTGGCTCTGGGGCGCTCCGAACTTTTTGAGGTGTAATAAAGTTCTCATTCGTTTTCATCTTAGTGTATACGTAGTAGAGGGGTTTTCTCAGGACAACACAATTCATTTTAGAACTCTTTCTTCGACTTCCTTTCGGGTATTCACTTTCCTTCGGCCTCTTGTCAAAGCACTTGAGATCAGATTTCTCTATCTTAAATTCTAGGTGGAATTCTCTCTTAGCATAGTGCATCTCGTTTAATTGAATAAATTTCTCTACCCGGAGGAATAAATATTATAGGTCTCTACATCCATTTATATAAAGATCCTTCTAAAAAGGAATTTGTTCGATCAAAACCGACCGAACTACCATGAGTTTTTTTTCCATCAGTGGTACTTTATACTCTTAGTGCTTCTATGCTAAATATATTCAAATATTAGCCAAGCAACTCCCCTGGTTTCTATCTGATGGTTGCTAGCAAGCTAAAGTCCATAGTTGTATCTATGAATATAGCGAATTGAGCCATGAAGTTGTAAGTAAATTATTCCTAAGAATATATGGTTTCCATTTGGTAACTCCTATACCATTTAATAGCTGCTTCTTGGAAAGTAATGGAAAAAAGTTTACAACGAACAACCTTTGGAGCGTTGTATAAGTTCATCCAATTTTCAAAGACAACAAGATGGTCATCTGGATCAGTTGTTCGATTGTAATTTACTGAAGGAATTTTAATGTATGGAGGAAGATTTGTCGCTATTATTTCTTCATAAAAGAGGGCCTTTTGTAGGATAACATATTCTACAGGATCGTAAATTTCTTCTCCTCCAAGCGCATTTACCATCATATGGTGTAAATTGTCATTTTGGTTGGTCTCATTTCTGTGACTACTCCTGTGGTCTTCTTGGATAAAGCTATTCGATTGTTCAAGTGATTTACTTACTCGACTATCTCAGTTTAACCCTTGATTTTCTATTTCATTTGGAGGTTGTACTGCACTCTCTCTCTCTCTCCACAATCTTTATTGATTCCCAGGTCGGAGCTCTTTATGAACACTCCTTTACTTCTACCTTTATGGCCATGCTGAACTTTGATCACATTGCTTTTCAATTTTTTTAGGGTTGAAGGTAGCCTTACTTCTATAATGCCTATGTTAGGGTTTGAGCCATGTGACCTTTAAAGGTTGACCACGATGCAGCCTCTTTGTTTAGATTGTTTTTACAACTCTTAGCTTTTACCATACTTCTTTTTTAGTCAAGGCTCTTTATGCAATTGACCGAAGATGAAGGTTATAAGAGATCGGAGGTTCAAGCCCTCCTTCTAGGTTCAAAAATGTTAACAAGATATATTGTCAACACCTCAAAATAATGTTAAGAAGGATGGATTTTTTCTATAAAGGACAAATGGCGTGATACCCTTAAGGATTGACTTTCAATCTAACCTTATTGGTTGATAAATCCTGTATCAGACCTTCCAATGTCGTCGAAAGGTTTAGAACCTAGGCTAAGTGTCCTTCCAGTTTTGTTGAGCTTGCTTGAAGTCTTTCACAAAGGCTTTTCCTTCTGATTAAGTTAAGTTTCCCTGAATTAAGCTCTCAGGAGATAGGTTTTAATCTCGTCGAAAGGTTAGGGAAATAACTTTCTTTTAATTAGGGTAGTTATTCAACTATTTTAGTGAAAAGGTAGCGGCTTTCGACCTTGTCGAAAGGTTTGATCACTTATATTAAGTATATTTCAACCTTGTCGAAGGGTGTAAATAGTAAAGTCAGTGGTTTCAGAAGGTTTAGGTGAATGCTGGGCCAATTGAGTTAACCACCTTATTGAGGGGTTCAGGTTGTTGAGTTGAAGGCTTCGAAGTGTTGTAGTAGTAATTTGTAACAGAAGTGTTGTCGACCTTGTCGACAAAAACCTTTCAATGCGGTTGAACCTGAAAAATAGGAGTTAAGCTAACAAAGATTTAAACAAACTGTAAAGTAATTAACAAAGCTTAAAACTTCTGTCTATATCCAAAAAAGAGCTTCCTTTTATTAAATTTTCCAAATCAACACCCAATTAGGGTTACAATGCTTTTATTAAGAAGTTGCAAGATTAGAATGAGAGAAATCAGATCCCAAAAACTGGACTACCTTGTGTCTTATTTATAGATGTAGGTGGCCCTCCTTTCGACTTCATGCTCTCGACTGGGTTAGAAGGTCTCTCATTTATATGCCGCCTTAAACCCTTCATCTTCATCGAAAGGTTTGCTTTTTCTTCTGCTATTATGAACCCTCCGCCTTTGTCGGAAGGTTTGTTACTCTTATGCCTCCATGATCCTTCCACCTATATCGAATGGTTTGTCTTCTTTAGACTGCTATGAACCTTTCGACCTTGTCGGAAGGTTTCCCTTCTTTTAGTTGTTGTGAGTCTTTTGACATTGTCGGAAGGTTGTTCTTCTCGTGTTTATGTGAACCTTTCGACCTTGTCAGAAGATTTCTCTTCTTCAATGATGTCGAGAGGTTGTCTTTCATTCTTTGTTGATTTGTGAGTGCTGCTTTCATCATAAACCTTTCAACATAGTCGAAAGGTATCTTGGATGTGTTCCAACTGGTTCTAAAGGCTTGCTATGCTTTTGAAAAGGCTATTACAGAGTTGCTCACACTTGCTTTGACTTCTTCATCCTCCTCGAAAGGTAAGAACTCCTTGGATACTAAGAGATGGAACCTTCCGACTCTTTTGAAAGGTTTGAGAGTATTAAACTCTAATGACTGCATCCCTTTGACTTCTTCGAAAGGTTTGGGATTGTGCTCTTTTTTCTTTGTTTTTGTTGAAAGACCTTTCGACTTAGTTGAAAGGTGGATTTTTGAAGTAACATCCTGCATATAAACTCTAAAAGATAGTCTTAAAAAAAGTCAAAAGCTCCATGTCCGAAGGTATGGTTAACCAGACTATCTCGATGCTTTCTGATGCTTTCTGATCTTGCTTAATGCTCTTGTAATCCTTCTTTCGTACTTTTATTCTTGAGAATATTTTATGGATGAAACCTCCTATTGGAGTTGCAACCCTTAAGGAAGTAACAAGGTAGGTGGGTACTAGACATAATCTTTCAACCAAACACTGAGATATAAATAAATGTAATGCACCGGTATCAAAAAGTACTCTAACTGAAATACTCTGAATCAAAAGCGTACCTTCCACCACAGTCTTTTCCTTATCTACTACAGTAGGCCGAGCTGGTCCTATAGCAAAAAAAAAAATTCATTTGTCCTCCCTAACTGGCTCTGGACACTGATTCTTCACTACACCACAAAAGGCTTTTAACAGCGTTTGATAAACGCTGTAATATGATACAACAGCGTTATTAGAAACGCTGTATAACGACATGCTGTCGTATATACATAACTTACAACAGCGTTTCTATAAACGCTGTTGAAACATCTCCGTGACAGCGTTTATTACGAGCTGTCAATAATATTTTTTACAGCGTTTCAGACGTGCTGTCGAAGATGTTCAAATTCTACTTTAACTGTTTACAACAGCTTTTTCTAAACGCTGTTATTGAATCATCAACAATTTCGACAGCGTGATAAAAACGCTGTGATTGAATCATCAACTATTTCGACAGCATGTAAAAAACGCTGTTATTGACAATTTCAAGATAATTACAGCGCGAAATAAACGCTGTTGTTTCTTCATTGACAGCATTAATCAAACGCTGTCTTCTATTTATATAACAGCTTTAATATTCCACTCTATTTTTGAATATTCCAAAACTATATTTTAAGCATATTTAAGCAACTAGTATATATAACAGGTTCTAATAACTATTAATTGGTTACATAAACTAGTTAAGACAATATTAATAAACAAAAGACATCCATAAACCAAGTTTCAATAATATCCATAAACAAAAATAACAAAGTAAACTATTGACATACAAACACCTCTGCCTATACAAAGTAAACTAGCATCCATACACTATTGAAGCAACACATACCATTTCCCAATCATCCAAACACCTCTGCCTATACGCGAAAAGCTTCCATGCTATCTGCTTTCTCCCACAAAATCATCACAGCCTTCATACCACCAGAGAACTTCAACACCACCACTGCTCCAGAGGACCATGAAGATGAAGAAAAGTATTGTCACAAATTACTGCACATCTGACCCAGAGTTGGAGTTTGCCATCTCCACAAAAATCAATCTTCCATTCAAAATCTGGCACATTAGATCCCATCAACAGTTGGAACAATATCATCATAATTTACTTTATATTTTTACACACACAATTTCAACACCAACACAATTTGCATAAGATTTACATGTAACAAAACAACACAACTAGCTCATGGAAAAAGCTGTTTAATATACAAAATTTTACAATGGGAAAACCTCAATCCATATCTTTCTTTCCAGCATAAAGAAATGTACTAACAACATGTAGAAAATATTGAAATATGTTGTTCTCTCTATATGACCAAGGAAAGAGAGAAGCTAGGACTTAAAAATGATCAAAAGCTGTGACTTCCATTAGATCTTATGTTCGATTGCTGAAAGCTATCAGCTTTTGCTAGCACAAATAGTAGGAGTTACGTATCATCATCATCATATTTATACCTTAGGTTTTTGAATTTTTCCTTCAGTATTAATGATCTCATCTCATTATTGATGCATCATATTGTATTTTCTGTATGTTTTTATACATGCTTACTTTGTTATTTTTGTTGTGATCTGTCGAAGGTACTGTAATCCTGTTAATCCTGTTATATATTATTATTAGCAGTATAAAATATTAAGTTATATATTATAATTATATAAACTAATCCTGTTAATTTTTATAAAACTTAGTTAATTTTGTTAAAATTTCATAATACTTAGTTAATTTTCATAAACTTATCTAACATTTATAAATATTAGTTAACTTAGTATTATTATTATAAATCTTAGTTAATAGTAATAATAATTATTATTATTATTTGGTTATGTTTTAAATTTTTATGTACTTAGTTAATTTTTATAAATTAAACTTGCTAAATTTTATAAAACTTGGTTAACTTAGTTAAAAAAAATTTATAATAATCATACTTAGTTAACTTAGTTAAATTTATGGAAGAAAGGCAAGTAACCATTGAAGATGGAAGCGCAGAAACAATGATAAAACATCTTTTACCTCCTCCCATTCAGCAACCAGCAAGCTCGAAGGAACTGTTGTGACATTTCGACTTTGTTCCAGATTCATCTGCTTATATGCAAATAAAATTAAGAAGATGATTTCATGAAAACAGATAAAAAGGGATTGTTGAAGAAATTAATTATTTACTAAAAGGAGAACATACTCACATGTATTTGCTCTACAGACTACCAACTGTCCAAAAAGTTTAAGTTGAACCCTGTGCAGTGAAAAAAAAGGCAAAAAGCAAAAAAAGCAATCAAATGAAACGTTGACAGGACCATTGCTAAAGTGTTTAAGTTTAAAAGAAAGATAAGTTGTACATACCATGCTGACAGGACTTCCTTGATAAGTTTCATAAGTGCCTTCTCCTGCTGCAATTTCCGAAGAATCTTTTAAAGCATGATAATATATTGTTTCAAAAATATCTCTGTTTAGCTGTTGAGCCTGAACAAACAGTTGAACAGATAACAACGGATGAGGCACAAGGGGAAAAATTATCCATACAAGTTAAAGACAACCAAATACCTCTTCTGAATCAAAAGGCATGCCTAGCAACATAAATGCATCTGCCAGGCCTTGTACACCTAAACTAATTGGTCTATGCCTCATATTTGACCTCCTCGCCGTCTCATCTGGGTAATAATTAACATCAGTTATCTTGTTGAGGTTTGCAGTAACAATTGATGTTATCTTTCAAAATTATGAGCATATTAAGCAACGCTTGACACATGATTACAAAATTAACTGAGTATGCATATTAAAATAATATTCTAACCTCGGCTAGCTTGTAAAAATCAAAATATCTGTTCTTAGATCAAACTCAACCAAAGGGTAGGAGGATGATAACCTGTTATAGATATCCCAAAAAGTAGTTCATCTCATCATGAATCCATCTGTTATGGAATTGATACATCCAAGTAAAACCTGGGCATTAAAACAACACGAAATTGAGCCATTAAAGCAACATCTACACACACACAACATGAAAACTAAGCCATTCATATGATTCATGTGGCACTCTATGAATGCATTGCATCTCATATAATAAGCTTCGAAGGACTACTTGAATGAAAAAGAAAATATAAGGACTCCAATTTAGTTTTAGGATCTAGTACATTTTCATGTACACTTTAACTAATAACTCAAATGAATACATGATAAAAAACATAAAATATTGTATTAAAATTGATAATTACAGGTAGGCATCATTTTGAAACACTGATAAACATTTACCGTAGAATAAAACATACTGATAAATCCATATAGCAGCATATAAAATATTGTAAAGAGAATGATAAATACAAGTTACTAGTTCGTATATTTATGCCATTTGTAATAAGTATGATACTATTAAGTGGCAAACATATTTAACATTGCAATAAACTAAAAATATGACAAATGCATATAGCATTGTGAAGAATTAAATGAAGAACCGATTTATCCATCTTTAAAAAACTAAAAAATAAGGATGTCCCAAATTGGACAATGATATATCTCTGGATTGTTTATCTGGAGATAGTGGGAGTGAATCATGTTTCTATTAATTAAGAATTTTCTTGTTCAGAAAATTGATAAATTTATTGTTAAAAACCATGTAGTTTTACATTTATGATGATGTGTCAAACTAATTTTTAGATCTAGAAGATTGGTGAAGTAAAATAACTAGTTTTCCTATGGTCATTAAGTGAGTAGCTTCGTCGTAGGATTTGCCGATGGTGCTCTAAGTGGATCAGAAAACTCAAGTTTGAGAAAAAGAAAAGAAATTTTAGGGTTCTTTGATTTTGGAGCAAGAGGATAGCTGTGAAGGGAAAATAAATGGCAAGACTAGGATTTAATCTAACTTCCTAAGTTGAGATTGGCAATGATAAAACAATGTTTAATTATTATTCTCTTCTTATTTATTTCAAACAACACTCCATTTAGAAACACTGATAATAATTGATGTCACTAAATTGTTTTCTTATAGTGTCACCTAAACATACCATTGATAAAGATATGCATGAATTCGTGTGATTCCTCTTAGACATTTTCTTAATGAAAGCTTTTGCAAACTTAACTATTCACTTCTGAAATGTTGCTTTTGTATGATATGGCAAAAAAGGAAGAAATGGTATCAGTTGATATGCACATAAAACTAGGTGAAGCATAGGAATATTGCCCAAGGAGTACTTTACGGAAAACTAGTGATTAATATGAAAAATGAATTTGACATGGTAAATATTCAAAAGCTTCCCTCTCCCTATGTCAAGAAACATTCTCGGTCTGTATGTTCTTGGCATGTGTAAGTAATGAAGGTAGGCTTTGAGAACGAATTCTTTGTTCTAAGAAGTGTGAAAGGTATTTTCTAATCGGATTCTTATACAAACATTTATTTTATCAAAATTTTGCTTATATATCTCTTTTATCTCGCATTCATATATTATATACCCAATTGTAAAGGTACAAAGTGCACATGAGATTCATCCTCAAATTGCATGTGCCCAATGTTCTAAAACAATCATAACCATATACCCTTTTGATTTAAAAAATTAGTTAGAATATGTATAATATAACGAATGAATGAGATTGTTTAGGGACCAAGGCATGGTGCATATGACATAAAATCTATGCAGTATAAATTGGAACAGATTTAGTCACACACGCATGCCTATTTTAATTTCATAAAATTGAATTATTTCTCAATATGCTTTCTTTGATATATCTTGTTTTTGAGTGGTGGATGTGGACAATCATATTGGATGTTGTGAAAAGTGAAAACCATAGATTTTATGAAATTAAACCTGCAAATAGTTCAACACTGAACTAAAAGTACACAAAATTTTGAAAAATTGTTTAAAATGAAAATTTTCACCTTTTCCCAAATTATACCAAGAGTAAATAGCAACAATGAAATCTGAAAAAAAATTAGTACATACCAAAATTACAAACACTATCAACAAAACAAATTTTGAAAAAGCAATATAAAGGAAAAAAAATCAAGATAAAGTAAAAGATGGTAACACATACCTATAGTCGTACTCGATCACTTTTTGAAAATTAGTTTTAACTATTGCACTTGGGGTAAAATTCTAGAGTAAAAGCAGGGTAATTTATTTGAACTTGTCAAGTGGTATTGCAAGAAACTACCATGAAATCTGACCGTTACAAGAAGTAATAGGAAAAAAATCAAGTTATACTGATATGCAAACACATTAATCAAATTGCTCTAGAAAATATATGTCAAATGCAATAATGAATACATACAAAGGACAATCTCCTTATTACAAGAACCAATTGTGGCTTTTTTATATCAAGTTGTTTGTGGAAGTTTCTTTTAAATTTCATAATTCACTTCTTCAGGTGCCAACACATTTTAATAATATATATAATCCTACAAGTAACCCATACCTGAACAATTTGGTCTTCCTTTAATGCTGATAAGCTAAGCAATATAGGAAATCTTCCAATAAACTCTGGAATGATACCATATGATAAAGATCTCCACTCTCAACCTATAGTTAAATTCCAAGTACAATAAAGTTTGTAAGATTCAAGAATCCATAATTATTAGAGAAGGGAAATCTGGGTATCAACAAACTACTAAGACGTACATTACATATTATCAAAGAATTTACCAATTTACAAACCAAAGAATAAATATGGAACATACCGATTCCAACAAGGATGAAGTCACTGCAATACTGGTTAATCCACTATCCCTCAAACTTGCATGTTCGGGAGCCCTAAAACCTATATAATAATCTTTCCATCTGTAGTGTAATAAAAAAGCAGAAACTTCTCAGTTTATGGGAGTAGGAAATTGATAAATACTAAGGCTGTTAGATAAATTCAGCTTTCTGATATCGTTTTCTCCAACCTAATTAACAAATTAACTTTCAATATTCTACATAAATTACCTCAAATCAAATTTTCGAAGAGAACCGTCAAAGAATTCTTCAGTGAATGGTAGTCTTAACTATTGACTGAACTCAAAATCAAATCATTTTGTTCTGTTTGCCAAAGACAAATTAAGGGCATTAGGGTCAACTGAATTGGATATTGCAGGCAAAATCAGAGGATGAACAAAATTTCATGGGAGATTTCATGCGTTTTTGGTATTTTGATTAGGTTTAAAATAATTCATCGAAGGATCTGGGATTATACGAGAAGTTAAAAAGAAAAGAAAGAAAGGAAGGCGGCTAAAGTAACCGCGAAATGAAAAAATGTCAACATTGAACGGCTTAGTTTGAACAGCGTTTAACATTCTAGTTTTTATTTGTCAAAGTACTTTTGTCAGCGATCAGGGAGGAAACGCTGACTTCTAATGCTGTCAAAACTACATTTTTTTGTAGTGGTTGTAATATTATGGGGAAAGCGTGCATTCTTATGATATTTCAACCTACTACCATTTTTGACTATCGTTGTTGCTTCTTACTTATGAGAGTAAAAACATAAATACCAATATTTTATGTAAGTCATGTCCTACTAGTGACCGAAAAAATTATGGAGCTTCTCAGTAAGATGCATTTTGTAACTCTGTGGAAAATAGAAAAAATTTCAAACTACATGGCAATGTAGATTATCTTTTACAACTTGAACCCTTTTCGGTTATTTTTCTCTCGTTGTTTCAAACACTCGTGTGAACTGGAGTGTTGATAATTAAGTATTCTAGGGCTTTCCGATTATATAATTCTTTAATTTAAGCAATTTTCTAAATTCAAGTCTACATGGTATCTTGAAAGGTTTTACATGTAGAATTAGAATTAAGGTAACATAAATATTAGTTAACATGATTGAGCTACTTGCGCAGCCTTTAAGCAACATTAGGTTAGCTTTAACAATTCTAAAACAAGAAGTATTGTTGATTCTAGAAAACTATAATAAGATTACCCAATGCTTAAGTATGTATCAAGACTGAACATGAAGGTCAATCTAATGGTTATATGGTTATAGGATTAACAGCAGAACATGAAGCATCTTGTAGAAGTTTAAAATCTATATCCAGAAATCCAATTCATGCAACTTTCAGAAAGTTATATCAAGAACTTTATAGCACATAACTTCATGAATATATTTATAATTGAAGATAATATTACAGAGTTATCATGACTAGCAGAAAATCAAAAGTAAACATCTTATAGAAAATCCAACAATTCATGGATTATGTTGTTCAAACATATATCATATATGTTCAATTTCAATTAACAACATTAATCAAAACTACCAGTAGTGTTCATAACACCAGGAGAATTATACGAATAAAATAGTCCTTCCAATTGTTAACGGTTAACAAAATTCTATTGGCAATTAAACAAATTCCCAACTCCAGTAAAATGTTTTCTTACATGATGTTATACATTAAAATCGAATACAGTAAGACTTTTAATCTCAACTAACGTTTTGCAATTAGCTTTGATACCATTGAAGGGTTTCAACAATAAATTTGCAGCAGAAATTAAATCAAAAACCATTCATCTGAAATCCTGAAACTAGGATCCAAGCGAAAAAACAGTAAATTGAGAAAGACATACCAATTGATTTGTGCAGAAATCCAAGCTGGAGATGAAGATCTAAAATTGCAGCGAATTGACAACATAACCCTAACTGGACAGCGTCTCTATGGTATCCACACAAACGCTGCTTATTCCACGAATGCTTATTATCAAGCTTCTGGTCGCCATCACCATGATTTTAAGCGAAGTCCGAGTCGGATTTGCATGTGGAAGTCGGAGCTCGAAGAAGCGGTCGGTGAGGAAGTGAAAGCGGTTCGAGTCGGATGGGATGAGGACGATGATGCGGTAGTTGATAATTTACGTAGGATTTAGGATTTGGGATTGCTGGTGAAATTTGAGGAGGATTTGGATTTCATAGATTTATTACTTTGCGTGAAGATAAGAAGAAAGGATGGGGGAAAAGTAGCAGCATAATGAAATAATCCTCAAAATCAAGCGGGCTATTTCACACAGCGTTTGTGGTAATCATTTTTCATTTTCAACGCACTATTGTCAGCACTTATGTCAAAAACGCTGTCGATTATTGCTGAGAAAAGCCCATTTTGTTGTAGTGCTTGTAACGCCCAACTTGATCGCAGTTGTAGCATTTCACATTTTTCTTAACTGCAACTTTCTTCCCATTTCCTGACGGGCATTCATTAGCAAAGTGACCCTTCTTGTTCACTTATAGTAAACTCCCACAACCTTTGACTTCTTAGCAATTTCTCCCTTCTGGTCCCTTCTTCTTAAAGAACTTCCTCTTCTTCCCCTGAGATCCCTAAGTTTCCACTGACTTCTCTTTAACTAAATCTGCAAGTAACACCTCATGGTGAATGACCATTTCCACCATTATATTACAAGGATCACAGACATGTGTCATGATCATTCTAGCAAGCTCAGGCCTCAGTCCCCGTATGAACTTCTCATTCCTTTTGATATTAGTATATATAATAGCATATCCATATCTAAACAGCTCTTCAAACTTAGTAGCATACTCAACTTCTGACATCTATCCTTGCACTAAGACCATAAATTTCCTCATCAGCTCAGACTTAGCAAACTACAATACAAAATTTTGCTCAAATCTCATCTTAAAATCATTCAAGTTAACTGCTTTTCTGGCACTCCGGCAGTGACACTATTCCACCAATGCAGTGCTGACCCCTGCAACTATCTAGAGGCCAACCTCTTCTTTTGTCCATCATTCAGACCCAAATCTATAAATATACCTCATAATGCAATAACCAATTCTGATCTTCTATGGCACTCTCCATTCCCAAGAATGGTTTCTTACCCAAACTGGTGTAATATCTACTAAGAAAAGAAAAATTCCTAATTGGAGCCATAGGATTAGCTCCTCCTCCATTTTCAGCAACTCCAGCTTGCATCAAACCGACAAAGAAATGATACGCCGCCATATCTACTGATGGATTTCTAGCACTCACATTGGCTTCTGCATTTTAGTTACTAGCATTAGTCAGTCGTCCTGGGTTCCTTCTATAGAGGTCGAGCATTCCCATTAGTTGTGGTGCTTCCTCCATTGAGATTTCCTCTTCCATTTCCTGGTTCCATATCTCCTTTCACGTAAAGCTGCATATGAGCCTTAGTAAGATACAGAAGAATGGTCTAAGAGAGCGGGGGATACATATATACATATATATAACTATATATAACAAATACAAATATGTTACAATAGCGTTAGCCCAAATCCCAATCCTATTATCTGATTTGCTGGATTAGTTTGGAAAAATCTTTATGGTTTAAGTTTACTTTAAAGTTTCATAAACCTTTGCTCTAATACCAACTTGTAACATCCCCCTATTTGGAGGCCCAAAACTAACAGTTACGGATATTGCAGTCGTTCATAGTTATCTATCCTCGATGACCAAACACGGCAATATTAGATATATTGATAGACAGAAATAAAATAGTATGGAAAAAATATAAACTCAACAAATTTTCACATTCCATTTCAAAATATTCCAAATTTATTACATAATCTCAATTCGAAGACCACGTTCAGATAACATATAATTATTACAAAATACACTAGGAGCGACATATGTAAATTCCCATTTGGTAGATCAGAGTACATAGATAGGTAAGAAAATAATTTGCCTTTACAAACAAACATAAAGCAGAAATAAAAGAAATTTAATAACAAGTTTTCTTTATGCACGTCCTCGAAAGCTTTATTTGACTAGAAGAACATCTGGAAAGCTCAACTCTCATCCTACTCAAAATCAATTGAGTACCCCAGAGTTTGAGGGGAAAATAAGTTTTTCGAGTCAGACATAAAGCATGGTATGAATAACAATTTACCATCTCAAACCATTTGGATATCTGGTGACATGCCGCTTAGCTGAATGGGTTTTTCACTCACTAATATCCTTAAACATTTATAAAACCAAATACTGTGCTCCTGCATCCACAATGGTTGAAAACATAGTATTTTAAAACATTATGAAGATATGCAAAACAATTGAATCAATTCCAGATTACCCATCCTCATTCATTCTGAAAATCTGTCTCAATTATAGTTTCTAGGGTTACTATTGACCTGTTAAATATTGTGGACTATCCATCAAATTCATTAGTTTCATGGGATCACTAAGAATCTATTGGTAACTCCAATATCTTATTTCTTATCCTAATTTTCATAGGCTAACTAGTGACCTATTGGTTGACTGCCAATATATTAATCTGGATATAGTCTTCATTAGATAACTACAAACCTTCTGGCCCTTGCCAGTATCAAATCATAGTTTTCAAGGGCAGACTATGAACCTATTGGACCCTACCAATATCAAACAGTTTTCATGAGCTTACTGTAAACCTATGGGCCTCTGCCAATATCTTTAATTAAAATTTTAACATCTAATAAGTTATATTCACTACTGGGTCAACCTAACTGGTTATTCCGTCCTTTCCCCAAAATACAATCATGGGTTAGTAACAAAGTGAATAACATTTCAAAAATCTTTATTTATGCCTTGGTTATTACTTTAATTGAGAATGGGTTTATGTTTTTAAACCATGGAAACATGTCTTTTGGAACCTCTGGATAGCCTACTTCGAAGGAAAAGACTTCTTTTCAAAACGTTGTATACATACCTCTCGAAGCCCTAGTTAACATTCTCTTTCGAAACCTATTATACATTTCGATGGTATTAAATCTAATTTTTAAAGATATAGAGCTTTGAAACAAATGAAAGTAACCCTTTCAAAAGCATTAGGTTTACTCTTTAAAAATCATTTGGGTCAAAATGATTATATACGAAAGTACCTCTTTAGAAACCAACAAAAATTAGTTGGGGAAAAAACTAGAGGTGTCGGAACCATCTTAGTCAAAAGCAAAACCTTAAAATCAAAACCTTGAAGTATAGAGTCGAAACCCCCTTTCGACTCCATCACCTTCAAATCCCTCAACCTCTTCGAAAGCATTCAGGAAAAAGGCTTAAGTAAAACAGAAGTAACCCTTTTGATAACAAAGATGACTTCAATGTAGTCGAAATGGGGATTGGCGGCTTGGTTTCGACTGGGATGAAACCTATCCTTTCGAAAGTGATTATTTAAAGGAAAATGTACTCTTTCGAAAGCAATGATATGGCAGCCTTCTTTGAAAGCTAAATATAAATCCTTTTCGAAAGCATAGCTTTCGACTGTGTCAAAAGCTTTAGGTAAAACTAGGCAAGGGTTTAACTTAAGAAAACGTAGCAGGGTTTCGACCCCATTGGAAGCTACCCCTTTCGACACCATGGCTTTCGCCTTCCTTCCAATCCACTGCATACCACATAAGTGATACCATGTGTGTTGGTTTCGCCTATAGTCGTTTTCATTGTGTTGATTTCGACTGAGATGAGGCGGAGTCAATCGAATCGAAAGGTACTTACTAACAGAGGCTAAACACCCTATTCTGATTTAAAGGCTGAATAATAGCAACTTCTAATAATTTCTTTTTAACAACTTGCCTATTTGTAAAATACTGATTAGCCACCATAAATCATTTCAAATACTTTACCTTTTTAAAACTAACGCATTTATTCAGATCCAAATTAAAGGATTTAAACATTAAATCCTTTCCAAATAACTAAAGACTGACATTTTAAAATAATTTATTACACCAAATAAATCAACTGGAAAAAATCCCCCAAAATCATTGAAAATTGATTTCATCATGTAGTCAAACATATTAAAATTTTAGATCCAATTTCTACCTAAAATTCTCGAAATAAATTTTAAACAAAATTATATCATATCTTTCATCAAAATTTCATAATATAATTTCCATAGCTTTGAAAATTCTACAAATTAAAACCCATCTACAAAATAATGTTTTACTTAAAATAAATTTTTACTTAACAAGAAAGTTCATAATAAACAAGAGAAGAACAACCTTCCGACAATGTCAAAAGACTCACAACAACTAAAAGAAGGGAAACCTTCCGACAAGGTCGAAAGGTTCATAACAGTCTAATGAAGACAAACCTTTCGATATAGGCGGAAGGATCATGGAGGCATAAGAGTAACAAACCTTCCGACAAAGGCGGAGGGTTCATACTTGCAGAAGAAAAAGCAAACCTTTCGATGAAGATGAAGGGTTTAAAGCGGCATACAAATGGGAGACCTTCCGACCCAGTCGAGAGCAAGAAGTCGAAAGGAAGGCTTCCTACATCTATAAGTAAGACCTAAGGGGGTCCAGTTTTAGGGATCCGATTTCTCTCATTCTAATCTTGCAACTTCTTAATAAAAGCATTGTAACCATAATTGGGTGTTGATTTTGAAAATTTAATAAAAGGAAGCTCTTTTTTGGATATAGACAGAAGTTTTAAGCTTTGTTTATTACTTTACTGTTTGTTTAAACCTTTGTTCGCTTAACTCCTATTTTTCAGGTTCAACCTCATCGAAAGGTTTTTGTCGACAAGGTCGATAACACTTCTGTTACACATAACTAATGCAAACCTTTGAAGCCTTTAACTCAACAACCTGAACCCCTCGACAAGGTGGTAACTAAATTGGCCCAGCGTTTACCTAAACCTTCTAAAACCATTGACTTTGCTGTTTAAACCCTTCGACAAGGTTGAAATCTACTTAATATAAGTGACCAAACCTTTCGACAAGGTCGAAAGCCACCACCTTTTCACCAAAATTATTGATTAACCACCGTAATTAAAGAAAGCTATTTCCCTAACCTTTCGACGAGATTAAAACCTATCTCTTGAGGGCTTAATTCAGGGAAACTTAACTTAATCAGAAGGAAAATCCTTTGTGAAAGACTTCAAGCAAGCTTAACAAAACTAGAAGGACACTTAGCCCAGGTTCTAAACCTTTCAACGACGTTGGAAGGTCTGATACAGGATTTATCAACCAATAAGGTTAGATTGGAAGTCAATCCTTAAGGGTATCACACCCTTTAAAGAAAAAGTCCATCCTTCTTAACATTTTTTTGAGGTGTTGACAATATATCTTTTTAATATTTTTGGTCCTAGAAGAAGGGCTCGAACCTCCGATCTCTTATAACCTTCATCTTCGGTCAATTGCATAAAGAGCCTTGACTGAAAAAGAAGTATGGTAAAAGCTAAGAGTTGTAACAACAATCCAAACGAAGAGGTCGCATCGCGGTCAACCTTTAAAGGTCTCATGGCTCAAATCCAAACATAGGAAATATAGAAGTAAGGCTACCTTCAACCTTAACAAAATTGAAAAGCAATGTGATCAAGGTTCAGCATGGACATAAAGGATAGAAGTAATAGAGTGTTCATAAAGAGCTCCGACCTGGGAATCAATAAAGATTGTGGAGAGAGAGGATGCAGTACAACCTCCAAATGAGATAGAAAATCAAGGGTTAAGCCGAGATAGTCGAGTAAGTAAATCACTTGAATAATCGAATAGCTTTATCCAAAAAGACCACAGGAGTAGTCACAGAAATGAGACCAACCAAAATGACAATCTACACTATATGATGGGAAATGCATATGGAGGAAAAGAAATTTATGATCCCAATGAATATGTTATCCTGCAAAAGGCCCTCTTTTATGAAGAAATAATAGCGACAAATCTTCCTCTACACATTCAAATTCCTTCACTAAATTACGATGGAACAACTGGCCCAGATGACCAAATTGTTGTCTTTGAAAATTGGATGAACTTGTACAACTCTCCAGAGGTTGTTCGCTGTAAAAAATTTCCTATTACTTTCCAAGGAGCAGCTATTTAATGGTATAGGAGTTACCAAATGGAAACCATCTGTTCTTAGGAGCAATTTACTTGCAACTTCATGGCTCAATTCGCTATATTCAGAGATACAACTATGGACTTTAGCTTGCTAGCAATCATCAGACAGAAACCAGGGGAGTTACTTGGCTAGTATTTGAATAGATCTAGCATAGAAGCACTAAGAGTAGAAAGTACCACTAATAGGAAAAACTCAAGGTATTTCGGTCAGGTTTGATCGAAAAAATTCCTTTTTGGAAGGATCTTTATATAAATGGATGTAGAGACCTATAATATTTATTCCTCCGGGCAGAGAAATTTATTCAGTTAGACAAGATGCTCTATGTTAAGAGAGAATTCCACCTAGAATCTAAGGAAGAGAAATCTGATCTCAAGTGCTTTGACAAGAGGCCAAAGGAAAGTGAAAACCGAAAAGAAGTCGAAGAAAGAGTTCTAAAATGAATTGTGCTGTCCTGAGAAAACCCCTCTCCTACATATATACTAATATGATAAGGAACGAGAATTTTATTGCACCTCAAAAAGTTCAGAGTGCTCCAGAGCCAAATAAGGGGGGTTTCACACAGAAGAATGAAGACAGAAGTGTTCATAATTCAAGACCAAATATTAAAATGTGAGAGAATAAAGGGTTACAAAAAGAAATTTATCTATCAACTGGGACAAAATTGAAATCCTAAAAAAGGATACATATAGGGACAATAGGACAAAGATGTCCAACAGCAGTCAAAAGCAGGCAAAGAATCTACAATCATATCTGAAAGAGATAAGATATGAGATAGCAAAATCTTAGAACATTTACTACTTGAGAAATAATTACTAGATCAAGGGACTAAGGAATCTGCATCCTAAGAGATGACATGAGATAAGAAAAGGGCTAAAAGGAATCCCTAACGTGGAATCAAAGGCCAAAATATATACAATGGTCAAAGGAATGGAATAAACAGCAATTTAACACTAAAGATAATAGAAATCATACTCCAAGAATGAATTGAGTGGGCTGCAACTGAGACCCCAGAAACAGGGTAATCCCTTAGAACAAAAGAAACTCTACCAGTATTTGAGGAATAAATACTCCAATATATCAAAAACTTTACTAACCCATAGGTCTAGGAGTTTATTACTTGAGTTTACTGAATTTAGTATGACCAGATAAGTCACTAATTTCAATATTGGGTCGATTTCTAGCAATCTAGTTATTAAATGAAATCCTGTCAAAAAAATTGATTAAATTCTTGGTTTCATGGACTTTTGATTTCTCTGCCTGAAATTCCATTTTTTGATTCGACCAATCTTAAGCTCCTACATTGACTTCATGTTGATTTATCGACTTCATTGAAAATTTTCTATAAAAACTTCATGATTGGATTCCTAGTTTCAAGGTTTCTCAATCTATTCGTTGACTTTCGAAATGGTTTATGAATTTTACATACATGGATTTCATGATGATTTCCCATCATTCGTTTGTTTATTGAGTTCCTAAATTCTCAACTCATTTGTGGAGTTCTTATAATAATTTATGAGATGATTTGCTGATTTTGTATTCATGATTTCTTTATTAAATCACTGTGATGATTTCTCGCATAATCATTGGTCTAATGAATTTCCCCGTTGATTTTTCTGATGATTCATGAATTTTGCGCGTTACGATTTCCTATCGAATTTTCATGGGATTTCATATTGATCACTTATTTCATGAGTTCGTGATTTATTGGCTCCCTTTATTGGTTTTCCATGATAATTTATTAATTTTCCACTGATCTTCTGGTGAATAAGAATGGATGGTTTCAGATCACATTTTTGATGCTTGGATTTTTAATTCCCTGATTTAATGGAATTTAAGCTGCCTTACTGATTTTTGTGATGATTAATGAATTCTGTATTTCTAATTTTCCTATTGGAGTTTTTGGATGATTTTTATTGGGGTTTTGAATTGGCAAACTCCATAATTACTTGATGATTTATGATTTTTTGATTTCCTTATTGGGTGTTTGATAATCCTTTCCAAGATTTCTGATTTAATGAATTCTGAGATTTCCTTATGAATCATTATAGTGATTTGTGAATTTTTCTTTCTCAGCGGATTCGGAATAATTTCTTATTGGATTTTTAAAACAGTGAATTTCAAATTTCCTTGCTGATCTTCATATTCACGAATTTGGTTCTCAACACCTCCATGGCAGAATTTGGATGGTTTTCTGCTTGCTTTCTAATTTGTTGAGACTCGCGCTTTCCTTTGGATTTTGATGAGAATTTATGATTTTCCTATTCCCGACCGGTTTACTAAATTTCAAGTCCTTGTTTTTTAAAAATCTTATTTTTCCTTAATTGTTTTCATCGTGATTCGTGAATTTCGTATTTTTATTGTCCTTAGTGAGGTTTTTTTTATGATCACTATTTGGATTCTGTCCGAATGAATTCTGAAATTTCCTTGTGGGTTTCCCTTATGATTTATGGATTTTCTATACTTGATTTTCTCATTGAATTTTGAATGATCTTTTGTCGATTGACCAATTTCATGGACTTTAAAATTTTCTTATGGATTTTAATGACAATTTATGAATTTCACATCTTCGGTTTTTTTATGGGACATTTCCTGAATTCCTAACTTTATAAATTTTATATTCTTCTATTGAATTCTATGATGATGTGTAAATTTTCCATTTAATTTAAAATTTGATTTCCATACAAGATCTTCATGACATCAAATGGAATCATTACGAAACTACTTTCTGCTTTTTCACTAAACGAGGATTAATAATCCATGGTTTAAGGTTCTAAATAGTATAAAGAAGACAAACCCTTCGATAAAGGTCGAAGGATCATGGAGGCATAAGAGTAACAAACCTTTCGACAAAGGCGAAAGGTTCATAATAGAGAAAAAGCAAACCATTCAACGTAGACGAAGGTTTAAGGTGGCATACAAAAGGGAGAACCTTCCGATCCAATCGAGAGCCTTAAGTCGAAAGGAGGGCCGCCTGCATCTATAAATAAGACTCAAGGGATCTAGTTTTGGAGATCCAATTACTCTCATTCTAACCTTGCAACTTCTTAATAAAAGCACTGTAACCCTAATTGGGTGTTGATTTGGGAAATTTAATAAAAGGAAGCTCTTTATTGGATATAGATAGAAGTCTTAAGCATTATTAATTACTTTACTGTTTGTTGAAAACTTTGTTGGCTTAACTCCTATTTTTAGGTTCAACCTCATCAAAAGGTTCTTGTTGACAAGGTTGACAATATTTCTATTACAAATAACTATTGCAACCCTTCAAATCTTCAACTCAACAACCTAAACCCCTCGACAAGCTGGTCAACTCAATTGACCCAGCGTTCACCTAACCCTTCAGAAACCAGTAACTCTACTGTTTAAACCAATATCTTATTTCTTATTCTATTTTTCATGGGCTAACTAGTGACCTATCGGTTGACTACCAATATGTTAATCCGGATATAGTTTTCATGGGCTAACTACAAACCTTCTGGCCCCTGCCAGTATCAATCATAGCTTTCAAGGGCAGACTATGAACCTATTGGACCCTACCAGTATCATACAGTTTTCATGGGCTTATTGTAAACCTATTAGCCTTTGCCAGTATCTTTGATTAAAATTTTAACATCTGATAAGCTATATTCACTACTGGGTCAACCTTACTGGTTATTCTGTCCTTTCCCCAAAATACAGGCATGGGTTAGTAACAAAGTGAATAACATTTCAAAAATCTTTATTTATTCCGTGGTTATTACTTTATTTGAGAATGGGTTTATGTTTTTAAACCATGAAAAATGTCTTTTGGAACCTCTGGATAG
Source organism: Allium cepa (assembly GCA_030765085.1). Lineage (NCBI taxonomy): Eukaryota > Viridiplantae > Streptophyta > Magnoliopsida > Asparagales > Amaryllidaceae > Allium > Allium cepa. Next base: position 219,832,737 of record CM060928.1, read on the forward strand.
CCTCCTTTAATGGCAAAGATTTCTTTTCAAAACGTTGTATACATACCTTTCGAAACCCTAGTTAACATTCTCTTTCGAAACCTATTATACATTTCGATGGTATTAAATCGTCTTTTTAAGATATAGAGCATTAAAACAAATGAAAGTAACCCTTTCAAAAGCATTGGGTTTACTCTTTAAAAATCATTTGGGTCAAAATGGTTATATACGAAAGTACCTCTTTCGAAACCAATAAAAATTAGTGGGGGAAAAACAAAAGGTGTCAGAACCATCTTAGTCAAAAGCAAAACCTTAAAATCAAAACCTTGAAGTACAGAGTCGAAACCCCCTTTCGACTCCATCACCTTCAAATCCCTCAACCCCTTCGAAAGCATTTAGGAAAAAGGCTTAAATAAAATAGAAGTAACCCCTTCGACAACAAAGATGACTTCATGTAGTCGAAAGTGGGATTGGCGACTTGGTTTCGATCGGGACGAAACCTATCCTTTCGAAAGTAATTATTTAAAGGAGAAGGTACTCTTTCAAAAGCAATGACATGGCAACCTTCTTTGAAAGCTAATTATAAATCCTTTTCGAAAGCATAGCTTTCGACTGTGTCAAAAGCTTTAGGTAAAATTAGGCAGGGGTTTAACTTATGAAAACGTAGCTGGGTTTCGACCCCATCAAAAGCTACCCCTTTCGACACCATGGCTTCCGCCTTCCTTCCAATCCACTACATACCACCTAAGTGATATCATGTGTATTGGTTTCGACTATAGTGGTTTTGATTGCGTTGATTTCGACTGTGATGAGGCGGAGTCAATCGAGTCGAAAGGTACTTACTAAGAGAGGCGAAGCACCCTATTCTGATTTAAAGGATGAATTATAGCAACTTTTAGTAATTTCTTTTTAACAACTTGCTTATTTGTAAAACACTGATTAGCCACCGTAAATCTTTTCAAATACTTTACCTTTTTAAAACTACCGCATTTATTCAGATCCAAATTAAAGGATTTAAACATTAAATCCTTTCCATATAACCAAAGGCTAACATTTTAAAATAATTTATTACCTCAAATAAACCAACTAGGAAAAATCCTCAAAAATCATAGAAAATCGATTTCATCATGTAATCAAACATATTAAAATTTAGACCCAATATCTTCCTAAAGAAACAAATTTTAAACAAAATTATATCATATCTTTCATCAAAAATTCATAATTTAATTTCCATAGCTTTGAAAATTCTAAAAATTAAAACCCATTACCAAAATCATGTTTTACTTAACATAAAAAATTTCCATAGCCATCTGAAATCATATAATCTCAGATTTATACTAAAACCGAACAAATTCATATGCTTATGAATTAAAACAAATCATCATAATATAACTCAAGCATATCATCATCCATTTTATCACAAAAATGAATTTAAATCATAAATTCGAAACCATACAATCATAGAACAAAAATAGAGATGGCAGAAAATTATTATTTACCTTAAACTTGATAGGGAATTTGAGATTTGTTGTTGATTAATCATCCCTAGCTTTGGATCCTGAGCTTTAGATTGACATTCCTCTTCTCCTGTGTTAATGGCTGGCTCTATTAGGATTCTTGCTTTTGTTCTGATTTGAGAAATAAAATGAACCTTAAAAGACAAAGGAAATGTATAGCCGTGAGTATGAAGTGTGGCTATTTTTACTAATAATGTCTTATGTAAGTTAATTATCTCATCAACAAATTTTAAGCCCATTTACTTTGTTAATAAGCATGACCCTATTATGTATTTACTCAAATCTCAATCTCCTTATCATCATTACTCTATTTAATTTATCTAATTAAATTTCTTGAATAAATATATGAAAAAATTAGGGATGTTAAAGGATCCCCCCTTAAAGAACTTCGTCCTCGAAACTCGGAAAGGACAAAATACTAAACATAGCAATCATTTGTAACAACTCCTAACAACCATACTAGTCTGACTAACTAGAAACTATCTATATAAATCTAATTTAGACATTGTCTCAAAGCAAATCAGGATAAGTATCTCTAATCATGTCCTCTATCTTCCAAGTACAGTCCTTCTCGTTGTAGCTCCATTGAACTTTGACCAACCTGACTATCTTGTTCCTTAATCTTTTCTCATCTCTAGCTACAGCCCGAAATGTCTAAAAAAAGTCAAATTAGGCTCTACCAATATGTCATCCAACCCCATCAGAGGAATAGTAATCTATGGATCATGCACATACTTGCGAAGAAAAGATAATGAAATACATTATAGACACCTGCCAAACTGCTCGGCAACTATATTTCATATGTGAGCTTTCCAATCCTCTCTGTAATCTGGAATGGACCCACATATCTTGGGGCTAATTTTCCCGGCTTTCCAAATCGTACCACACCCTTCATAGGTGATACCTTAATGAAAACCTTATCTTCAACTGAGAATTGTAGGTTCTTACACCTCATATCTACATAACTCTTCTGTTTGGACTCAGCTCCCTTCATCCTCCCTCGGATTTACTCAATCTTCTCTGATGCCTCTCTAACCAAATCTGGACCGAAGACCAATCTGTCTCCAATCTCCAACCAACACATTGGTGGTTTCCATGGTCTCCCATACAAAGCTCAAACGACATCATTCCTATACAAGTCTGATAACTATTATTGTAGGAAAACTCAAGCAAATGTAGGTGATCTTTCCAAGATCCACCAAAGTCTAATACACAAGCTCTCAATAAATCTTTGAGTACCTTATTGACTCTCTCTGTCTGCCCATCTATTGGAGGGTGATACGATATACTTATATTAAGCTTAGCACCCATCACTTCCTATAGACTCTTCCAGAATTCACTAGTGAATAATGCATCTCGATCACTGACTATACTACTAGGAACTCCATGCAGCCTAACTATGTTCTTCAGGAGCAATTTAGCTAAAACGGGAGTCGTTCTGGTTGACTTAACGGGAATGAAATGGGCACTCTTGGTCAATCTGTCCACTATAAACCATATACTTTTATTACCTTTATTTGACCTTGGCAACCCGTTTATAAAATCCATGGATATCAAGTTTCATTTCCAAGATGGAATCTCTAAAGGCTGTAGCAACCGACTTGGTTTCTGATGTTCGGCTTTCACTTATTGACAGTTTGCACATTGTCTAACCCACAAAGCTAACATCCCTCTTCATGCCTTCCCAATAGAAGATCCTCTTCATATACTGATACATCTTGGTTCCTCCAGGATGAATCTGAAACTTGGATCAATGACATTCTCCAAGAACTTCTTTCTTTAAGTCTTCTATATCTAGAACACACAACAGTCCTTTATTTCTTAGCCACCCTCTTTGGTTAAGGCTAAAATCCTTTAAATCATCGATTTCTGTTTCAACCTCAAGTCTTCTGATCCTCTCAGCTAATACTTGACCCTCCTTCTGTTTAGAGGCAATTTTCTCAATCAATACTGGTTGAGCTTCTAAAGAAAACAGCCTGGCGGTACTCTGGCTAGAACCAACAGTTGATCTTAACTGCACACCATAACTTACTAAAGCTTCTAAATCTTTCCATTAAGCCTACATAGCTAACACCACATTCTGGTGCTTTCTACTAAGAGCATCTGCCACCTTATTACCGTTCGCTGGTGTATATTCTATAACAAAACCATAAGCAGTCAAAAACTCCAACCACCTCTGCTGTCTCATATTCAACTCCTTTTGAGAGAATAAATACCCTAAAGACCTATGATCCGTATACAACCCAAATCTCTCCCCTAAGAGATAATGTCTCCAAATCTTCAATGCGAAGATCATAGCTTGAGTAAGATATCTAACTTCATCGGTCTAAGTTGCATAGATGCGTAGGCAATGACTTTACCATTCTACATCAACACCGCTTCTAATCCAGTTCCACATGCATCTGTGTTTACCACTTATCCTTGGTTCCCATCTGGAACTACTAACATGGGTGCATTAGCCAATAGATGCTTTAACTTAAGGAATGCACGCTAAGGTCAACTTCATGCTCTCTCTCATCCTTAGAGTATACTAAAATATCATCTATAAACACTAGTACAAACCTATCTAAGTATTTTTGAAAAACTCGGTTCATCAAATCTATGAAGAAAGCAAGTGCATTTATCAATCCAAATAGCATCACCAACCACTCATATGAACCATATCTAGTTCAAAATGTTGTCAAAGGAATACTGTACTCCCCCATTCTTAACTGATGGAAATGTATCATTAAATCAAACTGGGAAAATATTGGCTCCACTTAGCTGATCAAATAGATCATCTATTCTTGGCAAAGGATGCTTATTTTTAGTTGTTCTTTCATTTAACTTACGATGGTCAATACACATCCTCAACGACCCACCTGCTTTCTTCATAAATATCGTGGCCACTCCTGTGACGCCCCACCTCTATACTCACACTAGCCAAGGATACTATAAAGTAATGCCATCAACTAGTGTGAAGAATAAGGCTATTGAGGAGCGACCATTTGTGTAATTGCTTTGTGCGAGTACCGATATGTCACATAAAATATCACCTCCATTTCAAGAGGAAATCTGACATACCGATACAAACTCAAAGCTACTATATAGTGGCTATGTGATCTTCGGAAACAAATATAAAATAAGCATAACATAAAATCAGTCACAGATATTCATATCACAAAGGCGGAAACATATATGAATAAAACACATAGAAATGTACATCAAAGTAGTGGTCATGCAAGATCCACTACATCACAAAAGAATAGGTACAAGTGCTAGACAAAAGAATATGTATACATCAAGGAGTCTCTATCTTGAATGTATAAAAACAAAAACTACTAAGCTAAGTAGTTAACCAAAAGTCAGATGACAGACCCAGATAAGAAGTCAAGCAGAAGCACCTGGAATACCTCAGTCTGGCCCGAGTATTATTTAAGAAGAAAATAATAAACGCATCAATCTAGCTATAAATATCATATAAATGAGATGAGATAAGAGATATGACAAAAACATATGATAACAATAATGCCATACTGTGACAAATATACATTTAACAATCAATAAAAAATCATACAATATCTCAAGAATTTCATACATAAAAAAGAATGTCATATTCTTTATTCTATTCACCAAACCACAAATATTGATACAGCTTATCAATATAAATCGCAAAAATTGGTGAAACATAAATTTCAAAAATCATCCCTTAGAAATCAAAAATCAGAAATCACAAAGGGGGAGGCCTATCAAAAATGGAAGCATGAAAACTCTCCCACACATGTATCACAAACGGGTCGCTATCCCATAGTTGCTAACCATAGAGCTGGTGCAACGACGTAGTACAATAACGGTATGCTTGAGGAACCTGAAACTCGAATAATTCGAAAGAACGACGTAGTACAATATCGGTATGCCGATGAACTTGATAAGCTGGAACAACGACGTAGTACAATGACGGTACGTTTGTCTGAATGGAACTTTGTAAAAGAACATGGATTGCTAGCCCATTAAAATGAGCTGAAACTCCAAGGAATGATCAAAAGACCATAGGTCGTTAGCCCATAAAAATGAAATGAAGCTCCATATAATCGAGATATAGTCCCCTACATGGACAAAGAGAGACGAAGCTCAACATAACGGGGTATAGTCCCCCACGTGGGCAAATAGACATCGCATATCGCTAGTCTAAACCATAAAAATGATCACCATTGATAAAAAAAGAGTGAATTACACTAAGCTAGTAAATAAACGAGTTTAGCCTCGTGTCCCATAACCACTAGCTTAACTTAAGTATTTACGAACAAATTGTAGGTTTCCACTCGATAAATTTTAAGATTTCAATCGAACAAGTCCAAGAATTAACCGACGAAGTAAATGCATGTGTTTCATACCACTTGTTTTACTAAGCCGTTTAATTAGATTTCTTATACGAGTGAGGTAAAGGTTTATATATACTAATAGGTTGGAAAGCGGGTTTAAAAACAAGCTTTGTACTAAAAATAATGTTGAAATCGTTTTTGTGAAAGAGTTTGAATATTTACTGCTAGTATAGAGATCTTTGCATTTTAAAGTGACAAATCACAGAAACGATTGTAGAAAAAATTAATCACCAAAAATTCACATAAGAAAACGTGAATCAAACCATAGAAATCGATATCAAATCCATCAAATTGGATATTCCCAAAAATCCAGAAAGAAGTCATCAAAGTCGATAATAAATGACGACAACCAATCGGATCAACCAAAAATCGGTACAAATGGAAACCCATCAAAAAACAAGCAAGATGGCTGAAATTAGCAGCTCCAAACGTCTGGTGGTTCTCTCAGACATCTGAACTGAAATACTGGAAATTTTATTTCAGATCACCCAAACGTCTGGGAAGTAAGCTCAGACATATGTGCTGATGGTCTGGAATTTTCATTCACAGCTCCATATGTCTGAGCATACTATTAGACATCTGAGCTGAAGCTTCGGGAAATATTTTGCTTAGGCCATTGATGGACAATTCATCTCAGAGGCGATCGAACGAGCGAAATGATTTGGGATTTATGCCAAGTGACAACCCAGCCCTATAGGCTCTTCAATACACTCCAAACAATATGTCAAAACATCCAATGTAGGATTTCATAGATTTTGACTTCGAAATATCAAAAAGTGGAAAATTCACCAATCCAATTCAATTCAAAGCAAGTGAACATGAAATAGGTGTTAGAAATTCATACCTAACAACTATCGAAGGTATAGACATAGGTGAGAGTACAAGAACTCACCTTTAAACTCAAAACAACAAATGAGAAGCTCTAAAACAAAGGAAAGATCAACCACTCTTCAACTTCAACTCTAGTAGCACCAATCTATGATCAAATGCAAACATTTCCTAAGTTAGGATTTAGGAATTTCTGAAAATTGGAGAGAGATTGAGGTGGAGAAGAAGAAGAGGATGCATACCTAAGCTTCTCTTTGATTTTGGAGCTTGAATTTCCTGGCAAAACTAGGTTTAGGAATTTTGATTTCTTTTCTCTTTCCCCATTTTTACTTTAGCTTGAAGTGTTAGGAAAAATAAAATGAATGAAGAGGAAAGGGGGTGGAGTTAGGGTATTATGTGGGGATAGTGGCCTGAAACCCAAAGCCCAATAGAAAAATAACAAAATTCTATTCAACTCCAAAGATATCGATGTTTATACTCAAAAAGGTCGCAAATGCCATTTTGAACTCAATGGAAGTAGTCTAGAGTCCTAATTCGACTGTTTGCAAAAAGTAGCATTTTGGATTTTAATCCAACTAGCGATGCTATATTTAAATAAATCAATTAAATATTAAATCGTAAAATATGCGGGTTGTTACAGACTCCCCACCTTAAAGAAATTGCGTCCTAGCAATACTTACGAAGGAAATAAAGTGTAACAACCGTAAAAGCAATTAACACAAAAGAAAAAATTGAAATGAAAAGTTCACCTTAAGAAGCACGAGAGAGTAAGTCCGGATCTGTTTGCTCGATGAATTCTCTGGATTCCCAAGAGAAATCCTTAGGATTTGAGCACATTGAACTTTCACAAGCAGAACATGTTTATTTCGAAGGCGTTTAACCTCTGTGGCAATGATACGAATAGGATGTTGTTCATAAATCAAATTAGATGAAACTTCAATTTCTTCAATAACACCAGGCTCAAAAATAGAATCGAAATCCCTAAGGCATTTCTGTAGTTGAGAGACGTGGAAAACATCATGAATTGCAGAAAAATGAGCCGGTAATAAAAGGCGATAAGGCACAGAACCAATGCGTTTAGTGATGGGAAATGGACCAATATATCGAGATGCTAATTTTTCTAATTGACCGAAACGCACAACACCCTTCATAGGTGAAACACGAATAAACACCGAATCTCCCACAGAAAATTCTAAATTCCTTCTTCTGCTGTCGGCATAGAATTTTTGTCTGCTTTGAGCTTTTTTCATCCTATGACGAATAAGGTCAATCTTTTCTGTGGAATCATGAATAAAATATGAACCTAAAACCAGCTTCTCACCAGCCTCAAGCCAATAAGAAGGAGATCGGCATGGCCTTCCATAGAGTGTCTCAAAAGGTGCCATACCAATACTAGATTGGAAGCTATTATTATAGAAAAAGTCAACAAGAGAAATGTGATCTTCCCAACTTACACCAAAATCAAGAACACGTGCACGTAGAAAATCTTCAAGAGTTTGATTCACACACTTGATTTGTCCATCGAACTGAGGATGATAAGCGGTGCTAAAATTAAGCTTTGTTCCCAAAGCTTTTTGAAGACTCTTCCAAAATCCACTGGTAAATATTGGATCAGGATCGCTAACAATAGAAGTAGGAACCCCATGCAATTTAACAATTTCTCTAACATAGAGTTTGGCCAAAAGAGGTACGGTCCAATTAGACCGAACGGGAATAAAATGGGTGGATTTTGTAAGTCTATCTACAATTACCCATAAACTGTCATGACTCGAACGAGAATGAGGAAGATCGTCAATAAAGTCTATGGAGACTTAATCCCACTTTCAAACTGGAATATCTAAAGGTTGCAATAACCCACCGGGCCTTTGATGCTCTGCCTTAATGAGTCAGCAAGTCATGCAATGATTAATGAAGTTAGCAATATCAGATTTCATTCCATTCCAATAATAAAATCACTTCATGTCCGTGTACATTTTACTACTACCGGGATGAATGGTAAATTGAGAACGATGAGAATCTTCTAAAATGTCTTTATGAAGATTACTAATATTTGGCACGATAATTCTACCAAATTTTTGAATATCGCCACGAGCGTCAATTTCAAAATCTTTCAAACCATCAATATTTCTGTCCCTATAACTTTGTCTAAGATGAGCCAATTCATGATCATGCTTTTGAGCATCAAGAATGCGGTCTAAAAGAGGTGGATGAGCCTTAAGGCTACTTCGAATTCACGATCTCAAATCTCACAAGTGGACAAAGTCTCGGGATCATTCCATTCGGATATCATCACAGAAAGAACTGTTTGTTGCTTTCGGCTAAGGGCATCGGTAACACGATTCCCATTTCCGGGAGTATAAAGAATATCAAGATCATAAGATGCAAGGAATTCGAGCCAACGTTGTTGACGTAAATTAAGTTCCTTATGAGAAAATAAATACTTCAAAGATTTATGATCGCTATAGAGAACAAATTTCTCTCCCAAAAGATAACGACGCCAAATTCTAAGAGCGAAAACAATAGCTGCGAGCTCTAAATCATGAGTGGCATATCTAGTCTCGGCAGGCTTTAATTGCCTAGAAGCATAAGTGATAACACGTTCCCTTTGCTTGAGAACGGCTCCCAAACCAACACGACTAGCACCGGTATAAACAATAAAGTCTTGGTTCCCTTCAGGAATCACAAGAATAGGAGCATCGGAAAGGAGTTTTTTAATTTCTGAAAAGCAGCTTCACATTCGTCTAACCAAATGTACTTATCTCCCTTCTTTGTTAAACTAGTAAGAGGCACGAAAATTTTAGAAAAGTCTTTTATGAACCGACGGTTATAGCCCGCCTATCCAAGAAAGCTACGAATTTTTGTCACCCTTTCCGGTTTCTTCCAATTTTGAATCGCTTCAATCTTTGAAGGATCCACGAAAATTTCGGATCCAGAAATAATATGACCGAGAATTTCACACGAGATTGCCAAAAGTGGCACTTAGAAATTTTTTCTTTCAATTGATTGCTCTTAAGAGTTTCCAATACAATTCGAAGATGTTTTTCATGCTCTTCCCCGATTTTAGAAAAAACAATAATATCATCTATAAAGATGAGAACAAATCGATCGAGGAAGTCATTAAAAACTCGATGCATAAGGTCAACGAATTAAGCTGGAGCATTCGTTAAACCAAATGGCATAACAAGCCATTCATAAGAACCATAAAGAATACAGAACAATGTCAAAGAAATGCTAGTCTCTGCAATACGAAGCTAACGAAAATCGGTTGCTAAGTCTAACTGTTGAAAGACTCTAGCACCGCTAAGTTGATCGAATAGATCACCAATCCGAGGTAAAGGATATTTATTCTTAATAGTAAGGTCATTAAGCTTGAGGTAGTCAATGCAAAGCCTAAGTGTACCATTGGATTTCTTCACAAAGATAGCTGAAGCTCCCCAAGGAAGGAACTAGAACGAAAAAATTGCTTCGCTTCCAATAGGGATAATTGTTTACGCATCACCTCATTTTCCTTATTGGACATATGATAAGGAGGACGAGTGATAGGTAAAGCTCCAGGGATTAGATTAAGTCTGAACTCAATTGCTTGCTTAGGGGATAATCCTAAAACAGGCTCAAATATATTGGAAAATTCACGAACAATGTGAATGAGGGAAATGACATCTTCCTCATCATCATTATCATCATATGAGGATTTAGAGAATATAAGGATGCTACCAAATTGAAATCCGAATCTTTAAGAACAATGAAAATCTGCTTAACAGATTGAGGATGTCGAAGATGAATAATCCTCTCCTGACATAAGATATAGGCTTCATAACAGTTAAGCCAATCCATTCCCAAAATCATTCCGAGGCCTAAGTAACGCATAACATGCATATCGACTTGGAAAGAATAATCACACAAAATAATCTCGACATCTTTACAAAGAAAAATGAGTGTTGCGGATCCACCAACTGAATTCGCAATTCTAAAAGAAGTCATCAAGCACACAGCATTTAAGGACAAAGTATCAACAAGTTCTTTTGATATAAATAAGTGAGATGAGCCCGTATCAAAAAAGAATTCGAATAGGATGATCATGAAACATAATAATTCCATCAAGGATAGAATGAGAAATACCTTGACCAAGAGATGTGTTACCAGGAGTTTTCACCACATTTACTTTCTCTCTTTCTTGCTTGGAAGTTTGGGGCATGAAGATAAAAGATGACCTGAGCTTTTGCAATAACGATAAAAGGGGGTTTCGGACACCTATTTGCATAATAGTCCTTAGAAGCACAATTGTAGCATTGTCCACGACTAGAGGTAGGAGTCTTTGCTACCAAAGTTGCTTGTTTCCCCTTCTTGTTGGGATTAGGCTTAAACTTAATAGGCCACTTCTTGTTGATGTTGAAATTCTGTTTGGCACCCAGAACTTCAACATCACTCTTTTTATCGGCCTCTTCAAGTCGAAGAGCGACATCAAAAAACTGATTAAAAGAAACTTTTAGTTTCAGAAGTAAATGTTTTTTGAGGTTCTTATTCAACCTATAAACAAACCTCTGATTTTTCTTCAATGGGGTATTAATATACTCGACCCCACATTTAGAGAGAGATTCAAAAGATGCGACGTAATCTATCACAGAAGATTCACCTTGAATAAGGTCAATAAAGCGAAACTTCAACTCGAACCTTTCCGGGAATTGCTCCTAAGTAAGACCGCTTCAATAATTTCCGAAATCAAAAGCTCATACCAATCTAATGCCTTTCTTAGAGCATGCTAGAAGCCACTTGGACTTGATTTAGATCAACAAGATTCATGCGGGGAAAGATGCGATCCATGATCTAAGCCAAGCTTGGACTTCGATAACGCTTTCGGAACCCTTGAATGGCTTTCCATCCAAATTGTTATAATCACTGCATAAATGGGCAAACCCAAATTTAGGTTGAGTAGGCTCTGGAATAGGTCCGGCGGTTTGAGCTTTCTTTACAAGATCTAAAAGCTATTGGGCAGACATAAATACTCCATCCTGAAGAGTAGCACTAGATTGACCGGCGTTGTGACGGTCAGGTCTAACCATTTCTCTTCTTTAAGAAAGAAAGAAGAGGAAAAAGGTTATTCTCAAAATGAATATCAAACAATAATGATTGATAAAACAACGCATCATAAAAGAAGTTAGGATAGAACGAGTCCTAAGACTCAGATAAATCCTAAGGCACAATTCTTAAGAAAGACTTAGGATAATGATTCTTGCTAAATTATTCTATATTGTTCCGAAGTTTGGCTATGATACCAAGCTGTGATGCCCCACCTCTATACTCAAACTAGCCAAGAACACTACAGAGTAATGCCGTCAACTAGCACAAAGAATAAGGATGTTGAGGAGCGACCATCTATGTAATTGCTTTGTGCGAGTACCAATATGTCAGATAAAATATCACCTTCATTTCAAGAGGAAATCCGACATACCGACACAAACTCAAACCTATCACACAGTGACTATGTGGTCTTCGAAAACAAATATAAAATAAGAATAACACAAAATCAGTCATAGATATTCATATCACAAAGGCGGAAACAGATATGAATGAAACACATAGAAGTGTACATCAAAGTGGTGGTCATGCAAGATCCACTACATCACAAAGGAATATGTACAAGTGCTAGACAAAAGAATATGTATACATCAAGGAGTCTTTATCTCGAATGTATAAAAACAAAAACTACTAAACTAAGTAGTTAGCCAAAAGTCAGATGACAGACCCAGATAAAAAGTCAAGCAGGAGCACCCGGAATAGCTCAGTCTGACCTGAGTATTATTTAAGAAGAAAAAAAATATACGGATCAGTCTAGCTATAAATATCATATAAAATGAGATAAGGTAAGAGATATGACAAAAACGTATGATAACAATAATGCCATACTGTGACAAGTATACATTTAACAATCAATAAAAAATCATACAGTATCTCAAGAATCTCATACACCAAAAAGAATGTCATATTCTTTATTTTATTCACCAAACCACAAATATTGATACAGCTTATCAATATAAATCACAAAAATTGGTGAAACACAAATTCCAGAAATCATCCATTAGAAATCCAGAAATCACAAAGGGGAAGGCCTATCCAAAATGGGAGCATGAAAACTCACCAATATGTGTACCACAAACGGGTCGCTATCCTATGGTCACTAATCATAGAGCCGGTGCAACAACGTAGTACAATAACGGTACACCCGAGGAACCTGAAACTCGAATAATTCGGAACGACGCGTAGTACAATATTGGTATGTTGGATGAACCCGATAAGATGAAACAACGACGTAGTACAATGATGGTACGTCCGACTGAACTGAACTCTATTAAAGAACATGGGTCGCTAGCCCATTAAAATGAGTCAAAACTCGAAGAAACGGTCAAAAGACCATGGGTCGTTAGCCCATAAAAATGAATCGAAGCTCCATAAAATCGAGGTATGGTCCCTCACATGGACAAAGAGACATTGCATATCACTGTCTAAACCATAAAAATGATCACCATTGATCAACAAAAAGTGTGAATTAAACTAAGATAGTAAATAAATGAGTTTAGCTTCATGTCCCATAACCATTGGCTTAACTTAAGTATTTACCAACAAATTGTAAATTTCCACTCGAAAATTGTCACAAGATTTCAATCGAACAAGTCTAAGAATTAAACGATGAGGTAAACACAACGTTTCAACCACTTGTTTCACTAAACCGTTTAATTAGATTTCTTATACGAGTGAGGTAAAAGTTTGTATATACAAATAGGTTGGAAAGCGGGTTTAAAAACATGCTTTGTATTAGAAATAGTGTTGAAATCGTTTTTGTGAAAGAGTTTGAATATTTACTACTAGTATAGAGACCTTTGCATTTTAAAGTGAAATATCACAGAAATGATTGTAGAAACAATTAATCACAAAAAATTCACATACGAAAATATGAATTAAACCGTAGAAATCGATATCAAATCCATCATAGTGGATATTCCAAAAAATCTAGAAAGAAGTCATCAAAGTCGATAATAAATGACGATGACCAATCAGATCAACCAAAAATCAGTATAAATGAAAACCCATCGAAAACAAGTAAGATGGCTGAAATTAGCAGCTCCAAACATCTGACGTTTCTCCCAGACATCTGAGCTGAAAGACTGGAAATTTTATTCCAAATCTCCCAAACGTCTAGGAAGTAAGCTCAGACGTCTGTGCTGATGGTCTAGAATTTTCATTCCATAGCTCCAGATGTCTGAGCATACTACCAGATATCTGAGCTGAAGCTCAGGGCAATATTTTACCTAGACCATTAATGGCCAATTCATCTCGAAGGCGATCGAACGAGCGACGATGGTTTGGGATTTATGTCAAGCGACAACCCAGCCCTATAGGCTCTTCAATACACTCCAAACAAAATGTCAAAACATCCGATGTAGGATTTCGTAAATTTTGACTTCGAAATATCAAAAAGTGGAAAATTCACCAATCTGATTCAATTCAAAGCAAATGAACATGAAATAGGTGTTAGAAAATCATACCTAACAACTATCAAAGGCACAGACATAGATGTGAGTTCAAGAACTCACATTTAAACACAAAACAACAAACGAGAAGCTCCAAAACGAAGGAAAGATCAACTACTCTTCAACTTCAACTCTAGAAGCTCCAATCTATGATCAAATGCAAATATTTTCTAAGTTAGGGTTTAGGAATTTATGGAAATTGGAAAGAGATTGAGGTGGAGGAGAAGAAGAAGAGGATGCTTACCTAAGCTTCTCTTTGATTTTAGAGCTTGAATTTGAATTTCCTAGCAAAACTAGGGTTTAGGAATTTTGATTTCTTTTCTCTTCCCGCATTTTTACTTTAGCTTAAAGTGTTAGGAAAAATAGAATGAATGAAGAGGAGAGGGTTGGAGTTAGGGTATTATGTGAGATTAATGGACTGAAACCTAAACCCAATGCCTAATAGAAAAATAGAAAAATTCTAGTCAACTCCAAACCTATCGATGTTTATACTCAAAAAGGTCACAAATGCCATTTTGAACTCAATAGAAGTATCTCGAGTCCTAATTCGACTGTTTGTAAAAAGTAGCATTTTGGACTTTAATCTGACTAATGATGCTATATTTAAATAAAACATTTAAATATACAATCATAAAATATGTGGGTTGTTACAACTCCCCAAGGCGAACTGCTTGATCTAATAAAATTCCTGCCTTCTAGATCCACTAGCTTCACCTTTAATTCTTCCATCTGAGTTGGTGTCATCCTACTACATCGTCCACTTACAGGTTCAACCATTAGCACAAGATCTATTCTAAACTCAACAGCTCTTTTCGAGGTTAGTCCAGTGACTGGCTCAAAAACATATGCAAATTCTCTTGCTACATGAATTAGACTTAACTCATTTCCTACCTCCATAGCATTAAGCATAGCTCTAGCACTTCGATTAGTATTCTCCACTGAGAATATCACTCGGTTATGACTATCAAGGTGACTCAGTGATATTTCCCTATCCTATAAAATATTCTAGCCTCGTACCTACTTAACCAATTCATACCCAAAATGATCTCGAAATCTATGAAATTAATAACATACATACTGCATGCAAACTTATGACCTAACAAGTCAAATTCTAACCGGTCACATCTTACCTTAAAGTTGCAAACCCTTCTATTAGATTCACAACCCTTAAGGAAGTAACAAGTTATTAGGTGGGTTCTAGACATAATCTATCAACCAAATACTGAGATATAGATGAATGTGATGCACCGGTATCAAAAAGTACTCTAACCGAAATACTTTGAATCAAAAGCGTACATTCCATCACAATTTTTCCCTTATCTGCTGCGGTAGGCCTAGCTGAACCTATAGTAAAAAAAATTCCTTTGTCCTCCCTAACTGGCTCTGGATATTGATTCCTATAATTCCTAACTTGATCGCAGTTGGAGCATTTCACGTTCTTATTAACTGCAGCTTTCTTCCCATTTCCTGACCGGCATTCACTAGGAAAGTGACCCTTCTTGTTCACTTATAGAAAACTACCTCAGCCTTTGACTTCTTAGCAATATCTCCCTTCTGGGAAGCCTTCCTCTTAAAGAACTTCCTCTTCTTCCCCTGAGATCCTTGGGTTTCCATTGACTTCTCTTTAACTAAATCAGCAAGTAACTACTCATGGCAAATGACCATTTCCACCAAGGATCACAGACATGTGTCATGATCATTCTAGCAAGCTCAGGCCTCAGTCCTCATATGAACTTCTCATTCCTTTTGATATCAGTATCGATAATAGCATATCCATATCTAGACAGCTCTTTAGACTTAGTAGCATGTTCAACATTGACATCTCTCCTTGCACTAAGACCATAAATTTCCTTATTAGCTCAGACTTAGCAAACTCTAATACAAAATTTTGCTCCTTATCTTAAAATCATTCCTAGTTAACTGCTCTTCTGGCACTCAGATAGTGACACTATTCCAACAATGCAATGCTGACCCATGCAACTGTCTAGAGGCCAACTCCTCTTTTGCCCATCATTCAAAAAATCAGTAAATATATGCTCATAATGCAACAACAAATTCTGATCTTCTACGGCACTCTCCATTCCCAAGAATGTTTTTCTACCCAAACTAGTGTAATCTCCAGTCAGCAAAGCAATATTTCCAACTGGAGCTGCAGGATTAGCTCCTCCTCCATTTCCTACAACTCTTATAGCAGCTCCAGATTGCATCAATCCGACAGAGAACTGAAGCATCGCCCCCATATCTACTGGTGGATTTCTAACACCCACACTGGCTTCTGCATTTTGGTTACTAGCATTAGCCGGTCGACCCGGGTTTCTCTTCTTAGAGGATTGAGCATTACCATTAGTTGTGGTGCTTCCTCCACCGAGATTTCCTCTTCTGTTTCCTACTTACATATATTCTTTCTTGTAAATATGCATACAAGCCTTAGTAAGATACAGAAGAACGGCCTAAGAGAGCGAGGATATGTACTTACATATATAAAACAATATATAGAAAATACAAGTACGTTACTATAGCGTTAACCAAAACCCCAATCCCATTATCTAGTTCGTTGGATTATGTTTGGAAAAATCTTTTAGGTTTAAGTTTCTTTTAAAGTTTCATAAACCTATGCTCTGATACCAACTTCTTACATCCCCCTATTTGGAGGCCCAAAGTGAGGGCTATGGATGCCGCAATCATCCACAATTACTAATCCTTGGCGACCAAACATGGTGATATTAGATACATTGATACACAGAAACACAAGAATATGGAAAAAAATTAAATAGTAAAATAAATTTCCACATTCCATTTCAAAATATTCCAAATTGATTACATAATCCCAATTCGTAGACCACGTTCAAATAACACATAACTATAACAAAATACGCCAAACACGACATATAAAGATGCCCCCTTGGTAGACAGAGTACATAGATAGGAAAGAAAATAATTTTCCTTTACAAACAAAAACACAGCGGAAATAAAAGAATTCTAATAACAAGTTTGCTTCCTACACATCCTTAAAAGCTTTATTCGACTAAACATAAATCTAGAAACCTTAACTCTCATGTTAATCAAAATCAATTGAGTACCCAAGAGTTTAAGGGGAAAACAAAAAATTTGACTCAGACACAAATCCCAGTATGAATAATAATTTACTATCTCAAAACATTTGGATATATAGTGAGACCACACCGCTTAACGGAACGGGTTTTCCCCTCACTAGTATCCTAAAATATTTATAAACCATATGATATTCTTCTGCATCCACAATGGTTAAAAATATTGTATTTCAAAACATTATGATGAAATGCAAAACAATTGAATCAATTCTGGATTACCTTTCCCCATTCATTCTGACTATCCGTAACGACCCAATTTTTCGACGCCCGAAAGTCGACATCGATACATCCACTATATCAAATGCCACACAGTCAAATGCCAAAATACCGAACCATTAGGGTTAAGAAGAAGAAGATAGAAGAAGGAACATAAACAATAACAAAATCTCACATTTCGCAGCAGAACAATATATAAAGATAAATGAATAATCTTTAAAACAAAGCACTATATCAGTTTATATAACACATTTTCAGAGTTTACAACAACAAATAGCGGAAAATAAATATTATATACTAGTGATACGCCTCGCCATCCAGCTTGAACTCTAGATCTCTACAACAATTTTTCTGACTTCGCTCCAGAATAATAATAACCTGACTCTAGACTGCCCGTGTGGAAAATTGTGGGCACCCAGAGTTTAGAAAGGGAACAATAAACTCCAGGTCAGTCATGGGACTAGTATGAGATCTTAAAAACAGTTATTTTTAACAAAAAGAAAACAAAGTGGGAATAAAATAAATTCGCAAAGCCTTTTGGAAAATGAAACTACCATAAGACCTCCCGGCACACACACAATGCAATCGCACACTTGGGGGAGATTTCTCCTTAAGATAGTCAAACATGCTTGATACGCCAAATTCTTTTTGATAATATTATTATTAGTGCATAGTATGGATTTTTTTTTGAAAGTATAATATTAATCTTAGCTAGCATAAGTACCATTATATTATGCCTGGTATAGCTACCTCCTGAGGAGGCAGGTTATACAATTGCAATTGTAAGGGGCTTGTATTGTTTCTTTGGAATTCCAACAAATGGTCAGGCTAAGGAACTTCCTGTGCCACATGGGTACGCCTCTGAACGGGCGACCCAAGAACTTAACCAGGTCCCTGCCAACACAAGGCCGTGTTACCTCTGTAACCAGGTAACTAACTATCACAAGTATGCCATCCCACGGTCGTAAGTGACCTTTATCCGAGGATCTTCAACACCAACAACCACAAAGTAATAAATTTGCAACATTCACATAGTTTAAATATCTGGGCTCCATACCATGATACCACCTCTTTCCAGAAGGAAATGAACATACCCTCAGGGGGTGCTACCCCCAAATAACCTTGCTGCATCCTTCCTGTTTCAACCATTCCAGGTTGTGAGGTCCGATGAAGTCTCATCCACAAAGCTACGCTTTTCACAAAGCCATGCTTCGATCAAAAAATGATCAACAGCACTTCATATGCCACATCACCCAATTAGGAATGTATCACTAGTAACCATCAACTACATAACCTCTGAGCTCGTACGTCTCAAAGAAGGGTGTTAAGCTAAGAGAATAAATGCTCCTCCACTAATAGAAATGTATTTGATAGAAACCAGCTTTACATCTCAAAGTGTAACGTCAGATGCACATCCATACAAGTCCGTTCCAGATCGAACGGAACCAAAGGCACTTCAAAAGAAGCCCTTACAATCCGGATATTCACTAATCACATCCAGAATCCCCATCACCAAAGGGTGATAAAATCTCTATACCGGTGCAACCCGGTGCAAAGACGTTCGACATGCAATCATTTTGCTTTTGAAAATACCCGGTCTTCAACACCATCTCCAAATGCAATCCCATTTCGTCGTATCATGATTCAGAATGGGTTTTATGACACAAAGTCCTCTCCCGGATAATCCGAATAACGAGCGCTTATTTTGAAAATAAGTGTTTCATTCAGATTTCAAACAAATCACAAAAAAGTTCCACTTCTGATATTTTAAACAAAAGATCCATCACAAAGATTCGATGTGGTTTTCGGATACCCATTTGGAATCCGACCTCCGGTCGCATCGAAACTAAAATGCCATTAAAAGGCCAATATTGATAGTCGGTTATTTAACTATTAATCAACATTCACAACAATCATCAAGATTTAAATAATTTTCCCCCAATTATTTATTTTTTAAAATATCTTTGTAAGATATAATTTTAACACTTCAACCATTTGAAAACAAATTTCAAATCACTTCACACATTTCAATTCTTTGAAAACAAATTTTAAATCATTTTTCCTCCCGTGGAATATATTTCCAAATATTTATTCATTTCCACTGAAAATCTATCGAGTTCAAATATTTTAAAACAATTTAAATTACTTATCCAAACATATGTGCTTGGAAATATTTAAAACAAAACTATTTTAAAACACTTGCTTAAATATTAGTTATGAAAATATTATACTAACATCTCATATAAACTTAAGTCCAAAATAATTTTCAAATAAAATTATTAGATAGAGTATACCTATTTAAATAACCATTTTCTAAATAAAATATCAATTAAATCTTTAAAATAATCACTTCTATAATCAATTAAATAATTCTTTTACTTTAAAGATTTAATACCAGCTTAAGAAAATAATTTATCCAAAGTATCCTTTCTAAAACCATCCTTAAAAATTTTCAATTTATAGGCTACTTTGAAATCGTATTCGGCTTTCCAGGGAAAATACACTTTCCATTTCAAAATGGTTCATTCAAATCAATTTATAAATTTTTCTCGATTTATTTTAATCTACATTCCAAATTTGTAAATTTCTTTCCACACCTTTAAAAATAAATCAATTTTATTTTTAAAACAAATTTGCCTTTCTTTATAAATTGTCATTGTAAATTTTAAATTTTCAAATATCCACTGATATACGATTTCAAATCGATTTACAAATATTCACTTTTCAACACCAAATCAAATTCCAAATTGATTTTCCAAACATTTATTTCAAACACCAAATCAATTTTAGAACTGATTTCCCAAAGATTTATTTTAAAACACCAAATCGATTTCCCAATTAATTTTCAAAATACCAAATCAAATTTCAAATCGATTTCCTAAAGATTTTCTTTCAAACACCAAATAAATTTCAAATCGATTTCCCAAAGATTTATTACATTTTAAAATAAATTCCTTTATTTACCCCAAATTATTTAAAATTCGAATTTTTAGATAAATTCTTCAACTATTAAGCAATATTACTAAAAAATCCTTTTATTAAATTCTTTTCCCATATTTTTGGAATTAATTCGATAAGATTACAAAAATTTATCTTTTATACTTTTAAATTCCTTCTTATAAATATGTCCAATTCCCAAAATTTAATTTACTATCAATTTTCTACTTGAATTTCAAAAATCCAATTTTATTTATTTCTGGTATCCTACGATACCAAAAATTTATTCGGCTAAACCATATCCTTCAACGATTTCAATCACAAATATAATCACACATTGATTGTAAATAAATCAACACACAACATATGAGATAAATTCGAATATTTGAGGAATCCAGTTGGATCCCTTCAACCTGTTTCCCTACATCCACAGATGTTAGCACAACAATTAAATACCAATTCCACTTCGAGGTGGAATATCATGGTATATGGGATTATATAATATCATCCGCTATTATGCGACGCATAAGGTCTCATCCGCTATATAATGCGGGAAATCAATCACTCCCAATACATATATAATACCAATTCTACTTCGAGGTGGAATATCACGTTATATGGGTTTATATAATATCCTCCGCTTTTATCCGGCACATAGGGTCTAATTCAATACAACTGATAATAATTTACCATTCAAGTACACAATTAACAATTTTAAATTTAACTATTTAAAATAAAATTGAAAAATCCAATTGAGTGAGAAGATCTCACATTTGCCTTTTATTTTGCAATCCATCCAAATTAGCTTGCTTTCTTCACGGTTTTGACCTTGCATAACAATTATAAGATTTTATTAATATTCCAAATAAATTTGAATAATTCAATTCACCATTTTATAATTTTAATTAACCAGTGATTTTTATTTTGAATTAATAGTTTTAATCTTTAAACTAATTCCTTTTTAATAAATTTATTTAACTAAAAATTAAATTTAAAACTAAAATTTTTTAATAAATTATTTTTAGTAACCAACATAACTAATTAACCAGTTAAACAAATTATTTCCATAATATATAAATAAATTAGTAAATTTAAAATATATATTTATTTTCTTTTGGAACTTCATATATATATACACACACTTATAAAATATATATAGATAAAAATCTAATTTTTATATAAACCATGCATTTTAAAAATTTCCATTTGTAAAAAAAACTTATCTCCATATATTTATATTCAATATTTTACACATAAAAATATGTATACATTACCGTGCTATTTCATTGTTTATCTTCCTTTGTATATTTTTCTTAAAACAAAAAATAAATTTGTAACAAATACAAATAAAATCGAATACCTCAAACTAACGCTGACGTTGGCAATCGTGCCTCGGCCTCGTGCTCGCGACCACGAACCATCCTCGCTCGCCTCCCTTTTTTTCTTCCTTGATCACCTCGCGAACCCATCTGATAATGCACGTACGATTTGTAAAATGCGATCGACCCGCTTCCATGCTACTGAAGCGCACACGGTGATTGTGCCTGCTATATAAGGCGACCTGGTCGTGCCTTCCAATTGAGCGCGGCGCGCTCGCATCCCCCTCTTTTCTTTTTCTTTTTTCGAGTTTGTCTTGCTCAGGGATCCTGACTTCGCGAAACCCTAAAGCACGCGAGTTCCAACCATTTCCATTTGGCACGCCTTCTTTTTCGACGACCTGAAATTTAAGGCAGCGGCCATTGCTTTATTATTATTATTTTCGAATCTGTGGCCACTACTTAGAAATAAATCGAAAGATAAATGAGGAGGGTGAAAGAATTGAAGTATACTACTTATTTGAATTGAACTGGGAGTGAGTTGATTTTAAGGAAGAAAAGAAAATAATTCGGCCCCTGGATTTAGTTTTCATTTTTTTAACCGAGTTTGATTTAATTTTCAAAAGAAACGAAGGACATCTGTTTGCGATTTGAAGAGGGCAGAAGACATGTGTTGATAAGGAGGAAACATGTTTTAATTTGTTTATTTTATGTGAATATGTATATATTAAATTTAAATTCAAATTCAAATCATCTTGAATTCGAAGCCTTGAAATTTTACATCTTATCAAGATATGCCCTAGGCGTTTATAATGTTAAACCCTATTCCGAACACAATAGAAAAGGTTTCGAGTCCAAATTCGATCGTATGGAGAAGATAGCTTTTTGAACCCAGTTGTTAAATTAAATTTCGATAAAATTTTCAACGCTTTTGCTTATCGTACGGTCAAACGACCACTCCAAACACTACGAAAATTGAAATTGAATAATAATACGCTATTATGAATCCAATGGAACTGGTTTCGTTGAATTCCAATACTGTGCCTCGGAATGCTATTTTTTAAATATCGATTTAAACGATATAATTCGAAACTGAATAAATCACATTCAAATCCAGTTCTGAAGCTTCCATTAACTTTAGTGTTATCAATATAAATTTCCTAAGCTTTTGAAATATTTTTAATTAGTTAAAACAGATATTCAAATTTTTTTTACCTAACTTCAATAATTAAATTCAAAAATTTAATTGCCAAATTCACGTTTATATTTGAAATTCAAGCTAAACTAACTTCCAAATATTTAAAATCAACTAAATATTTCAATTTCAAATGTTAAAATTTCTGGGTCATCACATTCTTCCCCCTTAAAAGTTTTGTCTCGAAATTACTAGTTAAGAAGAATGATCCTTAACCCGTTTATCTTTTCTCCCAAAACAAACAGTTTTAACTTTCCAAAACAATTTTTTTTATTAAAGACCCATTACTACTTCAATTAACTTTCCAAAACTTTCCATAGTTCCAAACAATATTGTTTTCTTAACTATTCAATTTTAAATTTAAAGTCAAATTTCAAATTTTCAAAATTTTCTCAAAACTTTTCTAACTCCCTTAATTTTCGAAAAATTTCACCAGCGTCTCCTTTGCGCGGCTAGCTTGGTATGATTACAAATTGTTTCACGGTCCCTCAAATTTCAAGAGAAAAGAAAAGGCCAAGCGACTGGACAAGAAAATCATCAAATTTCATACTGAAATTTAAATACATACCTTATTGTCGAGCAATTTAATTTTATCTTCGAAATAAAATCCCAACACCATTTCCTTTTAACACACCTGTATATCCTGCTAATCATTTCTTTACAAAATTTCAATATTCATTTCATTTAAATCTGTACGATATATGTATATCATTCATACGCAATACCAAATTCGATCACTCACTCGATCATACAATTCCACTTCCGAACTAGTATCGTCCACCCGACTTTCTAGTGCGGACTCAGATATGGTTTCTTGATCAGAAAACGTCATTCTCCTTGCATAATTCTAACTATGATAGAGAATTTCTAGAATCAACGAAAAATCCATATCCAGGTTCGTCGTCGAAAATCGAGTGAAAAATTCTAACTCGGATCGATATAAGTATCTCGAAATTCTATGCTCGAATTATGGATCAAATTGTTATGCGAAAATTATGTACGTATATCCTATGTATTTATTCCAATTGATTATTAGCCTTATCAATTTTCTTTTTGTTTATTCACATTAGATTTTCATTCCTTTATTCACATTTACCATTTCACAATTTCTAGTTTAACTTTCCATTTGCCACTTCGGTTAATATCAACTTATATTTAAACCGGATTTAAAATTCCATATGAATTCAATTTACCTTTCATTTATAATTATCGAATTCAATTCATTTCAAACCATATTTATTTTGTCATTCCTAATTTTATTCCAGTACTTCGCTTTGTTTATCACAAATCAAATTCAATTCCAATTCCAGTTCTATTTGTTTACAAATTCGAAATGAATTTCAACATTCGATTTCAATTTCATTTATTCGTTCACAAATTTATTTTCTATCTTAATAGATTTTATTCCAATCATTTAGTGTATTAGACTTCTCAAATTTACCTTTATTCAAATTAACTCAAGTTAATTTCAGTTTAAGTCTGAATTTTTTTAAGTTTTCATATTTATTTATTATTCCATAACTATTTTTATTAGATTCCAGAGTCTTTCCAACATTTCATAATCATTTTTGAAATCAATTCAAATTATCTTTTGAATTTCTAAAACCAAACCCAGTTTTCCAAACAACTTCCATTTAGAACAATTTGGCAGCAATTCCTCTCCTGGAAACTCGAAAATGAACACCGATGATGTCGCGGTCATCATCGAAATTATTTTCCAGTGACTAAGAAGAGTTTAGTGCCTTTATCCCTTCAAAAACATTTTTTTCCAAAACCTTTGAAAACCATTTTCAAATCAAAAGGGATTTAAAATTTTCACACCAAAATATCCAATTTCAAATCTTTTCAATCTCTTTTAAATATTTCTCTGGAATTCTATTTCAAATTATAAATCACATTCACAATTTATGTTTACAAATTCCATTTTTATATGAATTTACATTCTTAGCTTTTAGTTATGATTTCAATTTTTATTCAACTATAATGATAATAATTTCATATTATCACTTCATAACAAACAAACAACCATTTACTATAATAATTTACGCAAAATGATTTCTTTTTTGTACAAAAATAGTTTGGGTAAAATTATCTCACTTACCCTATTTTAAAACAATACTGTGTCGATTTACCTTGTTTAAGAGTTTAGAAACCCCTATCGATACAGTTGGCCAAACTGCACCGACCAGAATTTATAAACAATGAACCGAGTCAACACAATATAATTTTTTTTTATTCACTAACAAATACACGCTCATATCTATTAATACACTCAAACTTATGCTAGAGTACTACTGACTCTATCTCTAATGAGTAATCCCCAATAGAGCCAAGGTTGTCGCTTAACCAATTGCTCTGATACCACATTGTAATGACCCGATTTTTCGACGACCGAAAGTCGACATCGATACGTCCACTGTATCAAATGCCGCATAGTCGAATGTCGAAAAACCGAACCGTTAGGGTTTAAGAAGAAGAAGATAGAAGAAGAAACAGAAACAATAACAAAATCTCACATCTCGCAGTGGAATAATATATAATAGATAAATGAATAATCTTTAAAACAAAGCACTATATCAGAGTTTACAACAAAAAACGGCGGAAAAGAAATATTATATACTAGTGATACGCCTCGCCATCCAGCTTGAACACCAGACCTCCACAGCAATTTTTCTGTCGCTCCAGAATAATGATAACCTGACTCTAGGCTGCCCGTGTGGAAAATTGTAGGCACCCAGAGTTTAGAAAGGGAACAATAAACTCCAGGTCAGTCACAGGACTGGTGTGAGATCTTAAAAACAATTATTTTTAACAAAAAGAAAACAAAAGGGGAATAAAATAAATTCGTAATGCTTTTTGAAAAATGAAACTACCATAAGGCCTCCCGGCACACACACAATGCAATCGTACACTTGGGGGAGATTTCTCCTTATGATAGCCAAACATGCTTAATACGCCGAATCCTTTATGATAATATTATTATTATTAGTGCATAGTGTGGAAAACATTTTGAAAGTATAATATAAATCTTAGCCAGCATAGGTACCATTATATTATACCTCTATAGCTACCTCTTGAGGAGGCAAGTTATGCAATTGTAATTGTAAGGGGCTCATATCGTTTCTTTGGATTTTCAACAAATGGTCATGCTAAGGAACTTCCTAGGCCACATGGGTACGCCTCTGGAGGGACGCCTCGAGAACTTAACCAGCTCTCTGCCAACACAAGGCCGGGTTACCTCTGTAACTAGGTAAGTAACTGTCATGACTATGCCATCCCCGGGTTGTAACCGAATTTATCCGAGGATCCTCAACACCAACAACCACAAAGTAATAAGTTTTCAGCATTCACATATGTTAAATATCTGGTCTTCATACCATGATACCACCTCTTTCCAGAAGGAAATGAACATACCCTCAAGGGGGGCTACCCCTAAATAACCCTGCTGCATCCTTCCTGTTTCAAACATTCTGGGTTGTGAGGTCACGAAGTCTCGTACAAAAAGCTATGCTTTTCACAAAGCCATGCTTACCAGCAGCACTTCGTATGTCACATTACCAAATTGGGAATGTATCACTAGTAACCAACAACTACATAACCTCTGAGCTCGTACGTCTCAGAGAAGGGTGTTGAGCTAAGAGAATAAATTCTCCGCCACCAACAGAAATGTATTTGATAGAAACCAGCTTTACATCTCAAAGTGTAAAGTCAGATGCACATCCATACAAGTTCGTTTCGAATTGAACGAAACCGAAGGCACTTTAAAATAAGCCCTTGAAATCCGGATATTCACTAATCACGTCCAGAATCCCCATCACAAAGGGCGATAAAATCTCTATACCGGAGCAACTCGGTGCAGAGACATTCGACAGGTAATCCTTTCGCTTTCGAAAATATCCGGTCTTCAACACCATCTTCAAATGCAATCCCATTTCGTCGTATCATTATTCGGAATGGGTTCTATGACATAAAGTCCTCTCCCGGCTAATCCGGAAAACGAGCGCTTATTTTGAAAATAAGTGTTTCATTCAGATTTCAAAAAAATCACAACAAAGTTCCACTTCTAATATTTTAAACAAAAGATCCATCACAAAGATTCGATGTGGTTTTCGAATATCCATTTGAAATCCGACCCCCGGTTGCATCCAAATTCAAATGCCATTAAAAAGTTATATAACTATCAATCAACATTCATAACAATCACCAAGATTTAAATAATTTTCCCCAAATTATTTATTTTTAAAATATCTTTGCAAGACATTATTTTAACACTTCAACCATTTGAAAACAAATTTCAAATCACTTCCCACATTTCAATTCTTTGAAAACAAAATTCAAATCATTTTTCCTCCTGTGGAATATATTTCCAAATATTTATTCATTTCCACTGTAAATCTACCGGGTTCAAGTACTTTAAAATAATTTAAATTACTTATCCAAACATATGTACTTGGAAATATTTAAAACAAAACTATTTTAAAACACTTGCTTAAATATTAGTTATGAAAATATTATACTAACATCTCATATAAACTTAAGTCCAAAAAAATTTTCAAATAAAATTATTAGATAGAGTATAAATATTTAAATAACCATTTTCTAAATAAAATATCAATTAAATCTTTAAAACAATCATTTCTATAATCAATTAAATAAATCTTTTACTTCAAAGATTTAAAACCAGCTTGAGAAAATAATTTATCCAAAGTATCCTGTCTAAAACCATCCTTAAAAATTTTCAATCTATAGGCTACTTTGAAATCATACTCGGCTTTCCATGGAAAATACACTTTCCATTTCAAAATGGTTCATTCAAATCAATTTATAAATCTTTCTCGATTTAATTCAATTTAAATTCCAAATCTGTAAATTTCTTTCCACACCTTTAAAAATAAATCAATCTTTATTTTTAAAACAAATTTCCCTTTCTTTATAAATTTCCATTGTAAATTTTAAATTTTCAAATATCCACTGATATACGATTTTCAAATCGATTAACAAATATTCACTTTTCAACACCAAATCAAATTCCAAATTGATTTTCCAAACATTTATTTCAAACAAAAAATCGATTTCAAAATTGATTTCCTAAAGATTTATTCTAAAACACCAAATCAATTTCAAATTGATTTTCCAATTTATTTTCAAAACACCAAATCAAATTTCAAATCGATTTCCTAAAGATTTGTTTTCAAACACCAAATATATTTCAAATCGATTTCCCAAAGATTTATTACATTTTAAAACAAATTCCTTTATTTATCTCAAACTATTTAAAATTCGAATTTTTAAATAAATTCTTCAACTATTAAGCAATATAACTTAAAAATCCTTTTATTAAAATCTTTTCCCATATTTTGGGAATTAATTCGATAAGATTACAAAAATTAATCTTTTATACTTTTAAATTCCTTCTTTTAAATTTGTCCAATTCCCAAAATTTAATTTACTATAAATTTTCTACTTGAATTTCAAAAATCCAATTTTATTTATTTCTGGTATCCTTTGATACCAAAAATATATTCGGCTAAACCATGACCTTCAATGATTTCAATCACAAATATAATCACGCACATATTACAAATAAATCAACACACAACGTATGAAACAAATTCAAATGTTTGAGGATTCCAGTTAGATCGCTCCAACCTATTTTCCTACATCCACAGATGTTAGCACAATAATTAAATACCAATTCCACTTCGAGGTGGAATATCGCGGTCTATGGGATTATATAATATCATCCGCTACTATGCGGCATATAGGGTCTCATCTTCTATATAATGCGGGAAATCAATCACTCCAAATACATATATAATACCAATTCTACTTCGAGGTAGAATATCGTGGTTTATGGGTTTATATAATATCCTCCGCTATTGTGCGGCGCATAGGATCTGATTCAATACAACTGATAATAATTTATCATCCAAGCACATAATCAACAATTTTAAATTTAACTAAAATTAAATCGGAAAATCAGATTGAGTGAGAAGATCTCACCTTTGCCTTTTATTTTGCAATCCATACAAATTTGCTTGCTTTCTTCACGGTTTTGACCTTGCATAACAATTATATGATTTTATTGATATTCGAAATAAATTTGAACAATTCAATTCACCATTTTATAATTTTAATTAACTAGTGATTTTTATTTTGAATTAATAGTTTTAATCTTTAAACTAATTCCTTTTTAATAAATTTATTTAACTAAAAATTAAATTTAAAACTAAATTTTCTTTAAAAATTATTTTCAGTAACCAACATAATTGATTAACCAGTTAAACAAATTATTTCCATAATATATAAATAAACTGGTAAATTTAAAATATATATTTATTTTCTTTTGAAACTTCATATGTATATATATACTTATAAAAAATATATATAGATAAAAATATGATTTTTATATAAACCAAGCATTTTAAAAAATTTGCATTTCTAAAAAAACTTTTCTCCATATATTTGTAATCATTGTTTTACAAATAAAAATATATATACATTATCTGTTGTTTCACTGTTTATCTCCTTTGTATATTTTACTTAAAACAAAAAATAAATTTGTAACAAATAAAAATAAAATCGAATACCTCAAATCAACATCGACGCTGGCAATCGTGCCTCGCCTCATGCTCGACCCACTTCCACGCTACTGACGCGTGCACAGTGATTGTGCCTCCTGTCAGAGGCGATCTGGTCGCGCCTTCCAATTTAGAGCGGTTTTCTCGCATCCCCCCATTTTTCCTCTTTTTTTGAGTTTGTCGTGCTCAAGTATCTTGACTTCGCGAAACCCTAACGTACACGAGCTCCAACCATTTCCGTGCAGCGCGCCTTCTTTTCAACGACCTGAAATTTAAGGCAACGGACATTGCTTTATTATTTATTATTATATTTTTTCGAATCCGCGGCCATTTCTTAGAAATAAATCGAAAGATAAATGAGGAGGATGAAAGAATTGAAATATATTGCTTATTTGAATTGAACTGGGAAGTGGGTTGATTTTAAGGAAGAGAAGGAAATAGTTCGGCCCCTAGATTTTGTTTTCATTTTCTTTTTTTAAACGAGTTTGATTTAATTTTCAAAAGAAACGAAGGACATCTGTTTGCGATTTTAAGAGGGCAGGAGACAGGTGTTGATAAGGAGGAAACATGTTTTAGTTTGTTTATTATATGTGAATATGTATATATTAAATTCAAATTCAAATCGTCTCGAATTCGAAGCCTTAAAATTTTACATCTTATCATTGTGTGCCGCTAAGCATGCCGCTAGGCATTTATAATGTTAAAACCTTATTTTGAACACAATGGAAAAGGTTCCGAGTCCAAATTCGATCGTATGGAGAAGATAGATTTTTGAACCCAGTTGTTAAATTAAATTTCGATAAAATTTTCAGCCCGTTTTCTTATCGTACGACCAAACGACCACTCCAAACACTACAAAAATTGAAATCCAATAATAATACACTATTATAGATCCAATGGAACTGATTTCGTTGAATTCCGATACTGTGTCTAGGAAAGCTATTTTTTAAATGTCGATTTAAACGATATAATTCAAAACTGAATAAATCACATTCAGATCCAATTCTGAAACTTCCATTATCTTCAGTATTATCAATATGAATTTCCTGAGGTTTTGAAATATTTTTATTCAGCTTAAAACTTATATTCAAATTTTTTTACCCAACTTCAATAATTAATTCAAGAATTTAATTTCCAAATTCACGTTTATATTTGAAATTCAAGTTAAATTAACTTTCAAATATTTAAAATCAACTAAATATTTCAATTTCAAATGTTAAAATTTCTGGGTCGTCACACCATCTGTCTCAATTATAGTTTCTAGGGTTAATATTAACCTGTTAAAAATTAAGGACTGTTTATCCAATTACTTAATTTTCGTTGGATCACTAAGAACATATTGCCAACTCCAAAATCTTATTTCTTATCCCAGTTTTCATAGGCTAACTAGGAACCTATTGGCTGACTGCCAATATCTTAATCCAGATATAGTTTTCGTAAACTAACTACAAACCTACTGGCCCTTACAAGTACCAAATTATAGTTTTCATGGGCTGACTATGAAGCTATTGGCCCCGGCCAATATCATATAGTTTTCGCAGGATTACTATAAACCTATTGGCTTTTGCCAACATCTTTAATTAAATTTTAATATCTGTTAAGTTATATTCATTACTAGGTCAACCTAATTGGTTATTCTACACTTTCCATAAAATATAATTATGGGTTACTAACAAAGTGAATAACATTTCAAAAATCTTTTTTATATCATGGTTATTACTTTAAATTGAAAATGGGTCTATGTTTTGAAACCATAAAAAACATCTCTTTCTGAACCTCTGGATAGCCTCCTTCGAAAGCAAAAACTTCTTTTCAAAACGTTGTATGCATACGTTTTGAAGCTCTAAGTAAACATTCTCTTTCGAAACCTTTTATACCTTTCGATGGTAGTAAATCATCTTTTTAGAATATAGAGGTTCGAAATAAATGCAAGTACCACTTTCGAAAGCATTGGGTCTACCCTTTAAAAATCATTTGGGTCAAAATGGTTATATACGAAAGTATCTCTTGCTAACGAACAAAAATTAGTGTAGGGAAAAATTGATGGTGTCAGAATCATCTTAGTCGAAAGCAAAATCTTAAAATCAAAACCTTGAAGTACATAGTCGTAACCCCCTTTTGACTCCATCATCTTTGAAACCCTCAACTCCTTACAAAAGCATTCAGGAAAAAAGCTTAAGTACAACAGAAGTAACCCCTTCGACAACATAGATGGGGATTAGCCGCTTGGTTTTGACTGGGACAAAACCTATCCTTTCTAAAGCAATTATTTAAAGGAAAAGGTACTCTTTCTAAAGCAATGACATGGCAATCTTCTTCGAAATCTAATTATAAATCCTTTTCAAAAGCATAGCTTTGGACTGTGTCAAAATCTTTAGGTAAAACTATGCAAGGGTTTAACTTATGAAAAAATAGCAAGGTTTTAACCCCATCGGAAGCTACCCCTTTTGACACTATGGCTTCCGCCTTCCTTCCAACCACTGCATGCCACTTAAGTGATGTCATGTGTATTGGTTTCAACTGAGACGAGGCGGAGTCAATGGAGTCTGAAGGTACTTACCAATAGAGGCGGAACACTCTTTTCTGATTTAAAGGCTGAATTATAGCAATATTTACTAAATTATTTTTAACAACTTGCCTATTTGTAAAACACTGATTGGCCACCATAAATCTTTTCAAGTACTTTACCTTTTTAAAACTGCCACATTTATTCGGATCCAAATTAAAGGATTTAAATAGTAAAATCTTTTCATATAACCAAAGGCCGACATTTTGCAAAAAAGCCCTTGTTTTAAAATAATTTATTTCCCCAAATAAATCAACAAGGAAAAATCTCCAAAAATCACAGAAAATACATTTCAACATGTAATCAAACATATTAAATTTTGGACCCAATTTCTTCTTGAAATTCTCGAAACAAATTTTAAACCCAATTATATCACATTTTCATCAAAAATTCATAATAAAATTTCCATAGCTCAAAAAATTCTGAAAATTAAACCCATCTCTAAAATCATGTTTTACTTAACATAAAAAATTTCCATAGCAATCTAAAATCATATAGTCTCGAGTTCATACTAAAACCGTATGAATTCATATGCTTATGAATTAAAACAAATCATCATAAAATAACTCAAGCATTTCATCATCCATTTTATCACAAAAATGAATTTAAATCATTAATTTGAAACCGTGCGATCATAGAACAAAAATAGAGATGGTAGAAAATTATTATTCACCTTAAACTTGATAAGGAATTTGAGATTTTTTGTTGATTGATTCCCTAGCTTTGGATCCTAAGCTTTAGATTAAAATTCCTCTTCTCTTTTGTTATGGTCGGCTCTATTAGGGTTCTTGCATTTGTTTTGACTTGAGAAATAAAATGAATGTGAAAAGACAAAGGCTAATGGATAGCCGTGAATATAAAGTGTGGCTATTTTTACTAATAAGGCCTTATGTAAGTTAAATATCTCATTAACCAATTTTAAGCCCGTTAACTTTGTTTATAAGCATGGCCCTATTATGTATTTGTTCAAATCTCAATTTCCTTATCATCATTATTCTATTTAATTTATGTAACTAAATTTCCTGAATAATGTTATCAAAAATTGGGATGTTACATTAATAGCAAGCAACGCTTGCACTTTCGAGAACTCTGTCTTCGATCATCTTCAAAGATATCTCCAATTATAATGTTTACTGCTGGTTCGGAGTAGTTTTCGGGTAATATTTCTGATATGGCTCTCTCTGAAATGACAACAGTAGTTTTAACAAACTGGCCAACATTTGATAGTTGGTCATTTGACTATCAAATAAACAAATAACTCAACCCAAGATCAAAACAAGCATGGTTAAGCATAAAGCAACCACTAAGCCTTTTAAATTAATCGTTTCATTAATGAAAACCACTTTGTAAATACTTGTATAAAAATACTTTTAGAAAGATATATTCACAATTCTTCTTTACTCTTTGAATACTAAGAAAATACTTATATACTTATCACGATAGTATAAATATATTCATAAACCATTTCTCTTTTTAATACTTAGAAAACTTTCCATATACTTATATCAACAATATAATTATATTCACAAACACTACATTTCCAATACTTAGGAATAATACTCATATACATATTTCAACAATATAAGTATATTCACCAATCTTAAGAAAGATTTCGTTTTCAAACCACATTTAATTTGGGTTGAGACAAATGTTAATTAAAAACGTTGGTAACAGTAACCCAAAACACTTTTTAGTATAAGTAAATGAATTGTATGGAAACTATACCAATATACTTACCACTACTTCTCGATTTCAAACTTACCATCCCGCGATTAACAATTAGATCAACAAGTTAGAAAACTATCATTGTCTGGATAAACATTCTTAATTCTCAAGATAGAGATGAGTTAACTCGAAATTTGGTGTTGAGTATGAAAAGAATATTTTCCATATCATTGTCGTTTAAAATGGTCATTTATGGAATTGGTTCTCAGTCTTTTATAAATCCCTTTTTATAAAATGCCTTTATAAACTCCTTATATTTACAAACTCCTTTAATAAAAATATTATCTATAAATTATAAAACTACTTTATAAACATTCAAACAACATTATAGATCTCCTTTTATATATCTCCATATTTTTTAATAAACTCCTTTATAAACCTCTTTTATACTACTTATAAAACTCTTTATAAACTTTCTTTTATAAAATAGATATTTATAAAACTCATTTTATAAATTCCCAAATTTATTTGCAATTATTTTTGTACAAACTCCAAATTCCTTTATAAAACTCCTTTTATATAATTTCTCAGCAAAATTGAAAAATTCCTTTTACATATAACAAAACTCCCTATATAAACAAAACTCAAATTATAAAAAAACTCAAATTATAAACAAAACTCCAATTATAAACCTAAAACTCGTATACTTTCCATGACACGATAATTCCATATATTGCAATAAATTCATAATGTGATTTATTACTCTAATTTATCAAAATAATAATATCCACTTCTATAAAATGCCATTTATCTACCTATTCTTTCATTTATAAAATGGATTTATCGTTCTATTCTTTCATTTATAAAATACCGCTTATAAATCTCTCTTTAATTTATTAAAAACCATTTTATAAATCTGTTCTTTTATCACAACATTTTTATAAAATGTTTCATATATATTTATTCTCAAAATATTTCTATCTTCTTTTAAAACAAAATTCACTTTATAATAATAGATAAGACCTTTTTATTCTTTTAAAATAAACATTCCTTATTATAATAACTTATCTATAAAGATAAATACTTTTCAAAATAATTTTAAATCATTTACATATACATATACACATATATTAGAAAAGAATAAATAAGGAAGTTATAGAAAATATAGTAGTTCAAAAATAGTAGTTTATTTTAAATAAAATATCACAAAAATAAAAGGGC
Organism: Allium cepa; assembly: GCA_030765085.1. Classification (NCBI taxonomy): domain Eukaryota; kingdom Viridiplantae; phylum Streptophyta; class Magnoliopsida; order Asparagales; family Amaryllidaceae; genus Allium; species Allium cepa. The sequence goes on from CM060928.1 coordinate 219,867,755, forward strand.
AGATTAAAAAGCACTTTTCAAATCGAAAACCATTTCCAAATCAAGTAACACTAAATTGTATTTCCAAAGTACAACATTGAGGCCAATAGTTACTATAGCACTTAACCGGTGTTATTACTCCCTTTTCTCTAAAAGGGTTCAACTTTTAACATATGTCAGTGAAACATCCAGTATGGTCATTTCAGCATTGAGCAATCAACATAATAGGTATATAACTGAAATAAAATTAATAAGTATATAACAGGAAATTCAAATTCACAATGTCAAGGAACATGGATTTCTCTATAAGATTCCCCGTATCTCAATTTAAATGTTATTAACTTTTAAAAGAGGATATTGACCAAACCAAGGCAATAATTCATCCATAAACAAATAGTAAATTTTGTCTACTATATATCATGCTGATTGTCTAAAATGGTGTATTTAACTCGTCAAAATTCCAGTTGATGCTTAGGTGTTCCAATTTGGGCTAAAATCGAATGACGTTCAATTTTAGCTCAAATTTTTAGTTGCTTAAAATTCAACAAAATCAGTTCCACAGCGTAACTATAGCCGTTATGAGCGTAATGTAAAAGACTACGTCTCGATTGGACCTCATACGAAAAAGTTATTCAATTTATAACTTTTAAGAATTAATTAATTTATAAATTAACTAACTACATAATCAACTCCTTAATCACCTAGGTAATCCTTCTTGCACAATTTCTAATACTCCCTTGTGCAATGATATGCACGGCCCAACTGTGCAGCTCCTCCCTTCCCCTTTTCGCTATACTCAAAGAAAATAAATCCGATAACACCGTCAAATTCCCATCCAATCTCTATCTTCCCAACACCACAACGACACATGCGCACCACCCTACAAGAAGCGACTAGAAAACCCTAAAGTCCAATTTGTACAAGTCGCATTTTAATCCCCAAGATCGCACTCCTCCAAACTTCTCAAATCGATGCTATACGCCACCGCAAACTCAAATCAAAACTCCATTTCGTTAACCATGGACTAAAACCTCAACAAATTCGTACCCTAGCCTACTACTCCTACATCCAACATCGGCATCCACCACTGCAACGTTTTATACTTACATAGAGTGTAGATCTCAAAATATTAAACTCAAAGATTTTACCTTTATATTTTTGATTAAAGAACCTTTTTGTTTGAATTTTTAAAAGAGTGGGTTTCCTCATATATTTTTATTTCAAGAGAGGTGCAATAGAACAGTGAAGAGGAAGATAGAAGCTTGCGTTATCAGATTTGTCAAAGTGCTGAGTTAGTTATATATTTAGTTTTCTGGTTTCTTGCTATATAAAATTTCGTTTGCATACGAAACTCGAACGACAAAACAAAATACGAACGCGCTTAAAAATGAGACACGATCCCAAAACAGTAATAATATACACTAGTTAACTGATTCTATAAAATCACAAATATACCATCATTTTTCGAAAAATCATCAAAAGATAAATCAAATATTTTCCAAATTAAAAATTGTACATAAATAAAATAATTTAAATTAAAAACACATCAATAAATATCGACTCATTATATTAATATTTTATTTTCTTATTGTTTATTAAACTTGAATCAAATCTTAATATTTAGATAAATTAAATATTCCCATTAGAAATATTAAAGATTCCGAGTCATTACATTCTTCCCCTCTTAAAAAGAATTTCGCCCATGAAGTTTCCAAAGGAAGAAAAACGTTTTCACACCCTTAGACTTATAAAACTCTTATACTCAAAATGAGTTATTAACTTTTAAAATCTTATATGTTACGAAAAAATTCGACAGCACCATTTTTGTACGGCTTGATCCGAAAAAAATAAAACTCGCCACATGGGCCCAAACCAACAAAAGGAAATAAAAACCCTAAAAGTGGCCTCCCATATCTAGGGCATAAAATCATCAACAATAATATAAACGTGCACCTGTTAGTCAAGCAATCAACTCTACTCATGAAATCAAAAGCATCAAACTAGCCCATATGGCTCCATCTCACTTACAAATGATATCCAACCATAGAGCTTGCATTTATAATGACAAAAGCATATAATTATATTAAAGCCCATACGATGCACATATACCATCCATACGTAATATCAGTGCTTACTCGATCATACGAATTTCCCTTATAAACTAGTATTGTTCAATCGAATACTCTAGTGTGGACTCCCATCCGGTTTCTTGATTAGAACCTATGTTCCCCTTGCATATCCATACACTATGATAGAAAACATCAGAATCAAGTCAAAAGTCTATATCCAGTATTCACCGTCAAGAATCAAAAGAAAAATCCTAACTCGGACTGGTGTAACTTACCTCGAAATCATGTACTCAAATATAGATCAAGAATAGTTATGCGAATAAAATGATCTAAATACAACTTACGTATTTATTCCAATTGGTTTATTAACTATCGAAATATTCTTAACTCACATTCACTTTTCTCGATAGTATTTCCCATTTAATACTAAACTTACTTACGAACCATTTCATAAAAACATTTCATTTAAACTTTACTTAAGTCAAATTTCATTTCATAGCTCCAATTCATAGTCATATAATATTCTTCATAATCATATAATACTCTTCGCATCCTAAGTGTGTATATACCAACGAATTTAATTTTTCTTTAACTCACTAATTTCTTCAGATTTATAAGTTATAAAAACTTATTTTCTTATATTTTCACCAAAAACACCTAACTCCAATTTTTCGATTAACTTGGAAGTTCCCGTGACGACCCGCAAATCCATACTCTTTGAACCGACAATAAACCACACATGTCCAACCAAAAAATCACAGACTGACGGAAAGTCATAATAAAGAAAAGAAGAGAGAAGAAGAGAAGAGAAGAAAGAGAGAAGAGAGAACCAAACAGAACAATACAGACAGCGGAAAACATATAATATCATATCAATGATCTTTACAAAACAAAAACTATATACATCAATCATAGTTCAACAATCAATCATGGATCATCAGCCCAGAAAATTATAATAACCTGCACTTACAATTACCGATAATTTAAACAACAATAATGCGCAAAGCGGATAATCAAAACAGATACGTGTATACAAAAATGAAGATCTCCAGCTCTCGTGCTGAAGATCCAAAAGCACCAAATATGAACCTGTAAACATACTCGATCTGACCCGAGCATTGAAAGGAAAGAATGTCTAGATCAATCTGGAAAACCAGTGTGAGAAAACACACTTAGCCTAGTGTGACGACCTACCTTTCTGACCCTTGAGAACGACACTTAATACATCCATGGTATTCATGTGTCGTTGCCCAAGTATCTGAAAGACGAGTTGCCATGGGGTAAAATATAAGAACAGAATAATAATCTCACAATGGAACGGTTAAATATAACATAAAAATAAGACAGTACATAAGGTTACTGCCCAACATGGAGTTATCAGAGTTACAACAAAAGTACTACTATCAGTCTAGGCAGTTATAACAACCTTCCTTTAAATATACATACATAGAGCCAACATCTCATAATAGCGGAAATAAATAGCTAGATAGATAAGGGGCCTCCTGCTCGTCCACCATCTTCAAAAGAGCCCAAAGAAACCTGTCATTTCTAGACTACTCAAATATAAATGAGTACCCGAACGTTTAGGGAAAACAACAATTCGGGTCAGACAACAAGTCTGGTATGAGTAAACTCCAAAAATAAAACACACAAAGTAACTAGTGAGACCACATCGCAAAAACGTATAACGGTTTTTTCCCTCACAAGGACAACATCCAAGTATAAGAGAATGGATATAGATAATTAAACACCGCGAAGAGTGCAAGACGCTTCCCGATGAAATTAAGAAAGAATCGATCCAAAGATTTGTATCAAAAATAAGGAAAAGGAATTTTTCCAACAATGACTAGGAGGGTGCGCCCTCCTTATCGAAAGTATACCTCTAGAAAATATACTTGAGAATTACGATGGCTCTCGAAAACCTCCAAGCCAGACCCCGCCATCCTTACCGAGTATCCAAGTATTTCACATCTCCGTGCGCATACAACCGGAACCAATCTAGAGTAGATGTGAAAATACCCTAATGGGAGCAACCCCACATAGCTTGGCCCCCACTCGCTCTTTATTTAGTCATTTATGATAAAAGATATCAATGCTCAAATTGAGCAACAAATCGTCTTAGATTGACGAAACAAAAATAAAAGGAAGAAGGGTATCGAAATTGATAGTCAAGATAACGACTATCGGGGATAACAAAATGATCGTATATGGAAATTAAATCTTATACTCTTTCAATACTTGGAAAATATCCATATAATTATCCCATCGGTATAAGCATATTCTCAAAACAATTAAGAGGATTTCATATTTCAAAAGCATACTTAGATGGGTCAAAAACAATTGTCTATAAGAAATGCAAACGTTTTCCATTATAATTATAAATATCTTTTATGGAAATCAAATCTCCTACACTTGTCACGTTTCCGATATTCTCGACTTACTCTATCTCTCGCCCAGAAACAAAGCCAGGTAAGTCAGGGCACTGGTTGCTCCTAGCCTTGCCTAGACACTTTGGCTCCAGATCTCACAGATAGAGAATCAATCTACTCATCGGCTTTTAGTGCCAAGTATATGACTACTAATAAATAACTCATTTTAATTGTTATATAAATTTTGAAGCTCCTTTAAAATACTTTAAACAAAGATTTAAAACTTCCATTCAAATCATAACTTAAACCCATCATCTTTAAAGGAGATTACAACCAAGAGGGGGTGAAGCTTCCTCTTAATCAAATGAGATAGCTAAAAGGGGTGTTATTTCCTTTTAACCAAAAAGTCACTAAATGTCAATCCTAAGTTAAAAGGTGGTGTAAGTTCCCTTTAGTTATTGCTCATAAACTGGCCGAGCACAAATCAAACAACCAAACAAGAATAATAATAGACTCGTTATTATTAACAATTTACAATCAATAGTTAACACAATATTTGTTAAAATATGAATGATTAAAAGGAAAGAGTTTAAGATCACACTGACTGTAAAATAATTAAATTATACTCACAGAATAAGTTATACCCACTAAACTATGAAAACAAGAAATATACTCACAGAATAAGTTACACCCACTAAACTATAAAAGCAAGGAATGTACTCACAGAATAAGTTATACCCACTAAACTATGAAAACATGAAATATACTCACATCCTATTTACTTTGATAGAGACTTGGGATACTTCACCTTTTAAAATGAATTTTAGTTCTTTTCTTTAGTTTGTGAATGAAATAAAATGAGATATAGACTTGGTTATTTATGGGTGAAGAGAAGGGTACTTTAGTAATTTCTTATAGCCTAACCTGATTCAACCAGATTTTGGTCCAACAGAAGCTAGCCATATGGCATAATTTGATTCGACCATATTTTGGTCCAATAGAAAACATCCTTGTGGCTTAATTTGATTCGACCACCTTTTGGTCCAATAGGAATCCTTCTTATCAACTATGGCCTAAACTGATTTGACCAGATTTTTATCCAATGGCAACCATCCGTATGGCATAACCTGATTCGACCAGATTTTGGTCCAATGGCAACCATCCGCATGGAATATAATAATCATTATGCTATTTTGTTTTATTAGGCAAATAATTATACTATTTTGTTTCATTAGGCTAGGTTAATAATTCTTTCTTGTTTTATTAGGCAAGTAATTATACTATTTTGTTTTATTAGGCAAGTAATTATACTATTTTGTTTCAATAGGCAGGGTTAATAATTCTTCTTGTTTTATTAGGTAAGTAATTATATTATTATGTTTTATTAGACAGGGTAAATAATCATTTCTTGTTTTATTAGGCAAGGTTAATACTTCTAGATATAAAATCCATTATTTAATCATTTAAAAACATATTAACTATTCATGTTCAAAATGATTAAATTATGGGTCGTTACATCCTCCCCTCCTTAAAGGAAATTTCATCCTTGAAATTAATCGGATAAACTCTAGATATCAAAGAACCCAAATGATATTATATATACCACACAAAGATACAAGGAAAGTGACCTTAACACAACTGGTATAACCGATAAAGGCTTGGCACTTATTGCTGGTACTACGCCCTTCTGTACTCCTTCCTTAATATCGAGCCTCAAACCTCAAAGCCATGCTAATAATGTTGGTGAATGTACCCATAAGATGATTAGTCATTTCACGATGGAACTCTAGTCGCATTCCATTCACAAACATTTCATTTTTCTTGAGTGGTGTGTCAATCAATCCAAGTCCAAAACGGGACAAAGCATTGAACTTATGCTCATACTGCGACACGTTCATATCACCCTGCTTTAAGTCAATGAAACTTCTAAATAACTAAGTTCTTCCGGCTTCTGGAATAAACTGTGCTTCAAAAACTTCCTTGAACTGGGCCCAAGAAAACTCCCCCTCTGGAGTGCTTGCTGTTTCTGAATCCCAACAATCCATCGCCGACTTTTGAAGTTGTCGCGATGCCAACAGCCGTTTCTCTGCATCTTCCAACCGAAGATCTCCAAATATTCTTTCACAAGTTCGGAGCTACATCTGCACTCCAAGAATGTCATCAGTCCCATAGAATGGTTTCCCACCCAAAGCGGTAAAATTCTTACACAAAGCCGCAAAGTTCATAGGGGTATGAACTTGCACTAGCATTTCCTCTGCCGGATCTACAGCTGACATAGTAGCATTTCTAGGTACCCTGCCATTGGTATCCGTGCTAGTTCTAGATCCTCTCCTTCCTCCTCTTCTTGTATTCATTTTCTATTATCTGAACAAATAACAGGTATCTTTAGAATACAAAAATAGGATTAAAATGGTTTAAGGAAATAACACCAAAGGATCTAAAACTAGATTTAGAGGATAAATATTATTATTATAAAAATTACAAATACGCTCCCTCAAGGTTAACTCATTCTAGGGCATCACTTACCCTATCTCTGGTGAGTTGTACCCTAATCAGGCTAAGGCGTTCGCTCAACCGAAGCTCTGATACCTACTGTGACGACCACCTTTCTGACCCTTGAGAACGACACTTAATACTTCCATGGTATTCATGTGCCGTTGCCCAAGTATCTAAAAGACGAGTTGCCATGGGGAAAAATATAAGAACAGAATAATAATCTCACAACGGAACTGTTAAATATAACATAAAAATAAGACAGTACATAAGGTTACTCCCCAACATGAAGTTATCAGAGTTACAACAAAAGTACTATTATCAGTCTAGGCAGTTATAACAACCTTCCTTTAAATATACATACATAGAGCCAACATCTCATAATAGCGGAAATAAATAGCTAGATAGATAAGGAGCCTCCTGCTCGTCCACCATCTTCAAAAGAGCCTAAAGAAACCTGTCATTTCTGGACTACTCATATATAAATGAGTACCCGAACGTTTAGGGAAACAACAATTCGGGTCAGACAATAAGTCTGGTATGAGTAAACTCCAAAAATAGAACACACAAAGTAACTAGTGAGACCACATCGCGAAAACGTAGAACGGGTTTTTCCCTCACAAGGACAACATCCAAGTATAAAAGAATGGATACAGATAATTAAACATCGCGAAGAGTGCAAGACGCTTCCCGATGAAATTAAGAAAGAATCAATCCAAAGATTTGAATCAAAAATAAGGAAAAGGAATTTTTCCAACAATGACTAGGAGGGTGCCCCCTCCTTATCGAAAGTACACCTCTAGAAAATATACTTGAGAACTACGATGGCTCTCGGAAACCTCCAAGCCGGACCCTGCCATCCTTACCGAGTATCCGAGTATTTCACATCTCCGTGCGCATACAACCGGAACCAATCTAGAGTAGATGTGAAAATACCCTAATGGGAGCTACCCCACACAGCTTGGACCCCACTCGCTCTTTATTTAGTCATTTCCGATAAAGGATATCAATGCGCAAATTGAGCAACAAATCGTCTTAGATTGACGAAACAAAAATAAAAGGAAGAAGGGTATCGAAATTGATAGTCAAGATATCGACTAGCGGGGATAACAAAACGATCGTATATGGAAATTAAATCTTATACTCTTTCAATTCTTGGAAAATATCCATATAATTATCCCATCGGTATAAGCATATTCTCAAAACAATTAAGAGGATTTCATATTTCAAAAGCATACTTAGATGGGTCAAAAACAATTGTCTATAAGAAATGCAAACGTTTTCCATTATAATTATAAAGATCTTTTATGGAAATCAAATCTCCTACACTTGTCACGTTTCCGATATTCTCGACTTACTCTATCCCTCGCCCAGAAACAAAGCCAGGTAAGTCAGGGCACTGGTTGCTCCTAGCCTTGCCTAGACACTTCGGTTCCAGATCTCACAGATAGAGAATCAATCTACTCATCGTCTTTTAGTGCCAAGTATAGGACTACTTATAAATAACTCATTTTAATTGTTATATAAATTTTGAAGCTCCTTTAAAATACTTTAAACAAAGATTTAAAACTTCCATTCAAATCATAACTTAAACCCATCATCTTTAAAGGAGATTACAACCAAGAGGGGGTGAAGCTTCCTCTTAATCAAATGAGATAGCTAAAAGGGGTGTTGTTTCCTTTTAACCAAAAAGTCACTAAATGTCAATCCTAAGTTAAAAGGTGGTGTAAGTTACCTTTAACTAAACATCAAAGTTATTGCTCATAAACTGGCCGAGCACAAATCAAACAACCAAACAAGAATAATAACAAGAATAATAATAGACTCGTTATTATTAACAATTTACAATCAATAGTTAACACAACATTTGTTAAAATATGAATGAGTAAAAGGAAAGAGATTAAGATCACACTGACTGTAAAATAATTAAATTATACTCACAGAATAAGTTATACCTACTAAACTATGAAAACAAGAAATATACTCACAGAATAAGTTACACCCACTAAACTATGAAAGCAAGGAATTTACTCACAGAATAAGTTATACCCACTAAACTATGAAGACATGAAATATACTCACATCCTATTTGCTTTGATAGAGACTTGGAATACTTCACCTTTTAAAATGAATTTTAGTTCTTTTCTTTAGTTTGTGAATGAAATAAAATGAGATATGGACTTGGTTATTTATAGGTGAAGAGAAGGGTACTTTAGTAATTTCCTATAGCCTAACCTGATTCAACCAGATTTTGGTCCAATAGAAGCTAGCCATATGGCATAATTTGATTCGACCATATTTTTGTCCAATAGAAAACATCCTTGTGGCTTAATTTGATTCGACCACCTTTTGGTCCAATAGGAATCCTTCTTATCAACTATGGCCTAAACTGATTTGACCGGATTTTTGTCCAATGGCAACCATCCGCATGGCATAACCTGATTCGACCAGATTTTGGTCCAATGGCAACCATCCGCATGGAATATAATAATCATTATGCTATTTTGTTTTATTAGGCAAGTAATTATACTATTTTGATTCATTAGGCTAGGTTAATAATTCTTTCTTGTTTTATTAGGCAAGTAATTATACTATTTTGTTTTATTAGGCAAGTAATTATACTATTTTGTTTCATTAGGCAGGGTTAATAATTCTTCTTGTTTTATTAGGTAAGTAATTATATTATTATGTTTTATTAGACAGGGTAAATAATCATTTCTTGTTTTATCAGGCAAGGTTAATACTTCTAGATATAAAATCCATTATTTAATCATTTAAAAACATATTAACTATTCATGTTCAAAGTGATTAAATTATGGGTCGTTACATCTAGTTTATTAGGTTACCAAACTTTTCCGTTTGAAATAAAAGTATCTCGCAAGACACGCCCGCACATAAACACGGAATGTTTTTACCTTGTGATAACCAAAACTTTTCATATCAAATTCTCTAAAATTATAACAGTGTCTATTGCACAAATAATATGAATTATAGCCAAAATGGTTACCCGTAGCATTTCGGGGCTATTTATTACACCAATACAAAAAAAACCACAAGTTTGTAGTGGGGCTTGGATTTCCATACAAATGACTAGGTGAAGGGACTACCTTCCGATGGGTACACCTCTAGATGGATATCCCGAAGCACCGAACATCTACCCTCTACCAACACAAGACCGGCCTACCTCTGTAACTAGGTAGTACCGAATATGTCATCCCCTGGTCATTGTCGTCCTTTTCGAGGGCCATCATAGCATACAAACCACAATAATTTATATCCTGAACGTCATAGCTGGAAGAAATATATCTAGAAGAGGATGATCATATCCTAATTGGGAATGACCCACTTAGCCCTGCTGCATCTAATCTTGTTTCAATCATTTTCGGTTAATGAGGCCTGAGATAGCGATTACCTTTCACATATCACATATCACATCACTTTGAATACCATATTGCTATTTTCGTTTGAGCTTGTATGTCTCAAGAAGGGTGTTAACCTAAAATAAGTTGCCTTCTCTGCCACCACTGATGTACATTTGTAAAAACCAATGTATGTAAGCTTAGAAATGCAATGTCAAATTCTCGTCCATACAAGTTGTCCAGGAACAGGACAAACCAAAGGTGCTTTCCTACCACATCCTGTCGGGAAATCCCCAGGATTAGTAGCGAATAGTCCTTGCTTGGATATTTCATAACGAAGAGACTACTGCTACTGGATGTGTATTGAGATTTTAACCCCAAACAATCAATAAGAAGTCCTCCACTATGAAAATCCTAAATATCGTCGATAACCTGCACAATCGATCGCATATACGTTGGTCCGAAGTGGTTTTCAGATAAATCTGATCCCGGTCTCTTCGCACCAACAATGCAAAAGCGTTTCTCAACCTCACACAGAAACTAAGGCTCACAGACTTATCACGCCTCCAACTTTCAACTTGTTATCCTTTGGCCAAAAAGGAAGCTCGATAGATTGGTGTAATACTCCACACTATACGAATCAACATCCTCAACACAAAAATTATCAAGCCTACATAGATGGGTACATACTAAGTGTATGACTAAATAGTTCCCATATCAAGTCGAGGAACTAAAATGGACAAATTTGATAGTGTATTATTTAACTACCAAAGCAATAAATAATATTTAGCACCAAGCAATCACTAGGCCCCTTTTAGTAATCTTTTATTCATTAAATCACTTTTTAAATATTCACTTCAAATTATCTTTAAAAAGATATAGTCTCAACTATTTCGATATTTCACTTATTTGGAAAACATTTCCGTATACTTATTTAATAATAAGTAATTTCTAAATCAATTTATTTTCAACACTTAAAAAATATTACACATACTTAAATCACGATTAAGTATATATTTTATTCTTTAAGGAAAACATTTTTTAAACAAATTTATTTGGGTCAAAACAAACGTTGCGTAAAACATCGTTACGACAACCCAAAATCACTACTGTAGGGATTCAATAATTAGATAGATATATGAATCCCATATACTATACAAAACATCTCCTTTCAAAATTTACTATAACAACATTGTTATAGTCCATGCTTTCCTTACTTCTCGAAAACGTCGATTTCAACAATGAATGTTGAAATTTTTGTATTTGATGCTCACACCTTTTAAAACATCTTTAAACCATTTAACTCTATTTAAAAGATTACTTCCCAAAACATTTATTTAATTTGAAGGACTATTAACTGTCCAAAATCGTGAATATAATTCCTAACCAAACGAGCTTTCATATTTAACTTATCACATTCAATTGATTTCGAATTTATAAAACAATGTTTATAAATCCCATTTATATTTTATAAAAACTTTCATTTATAAAGTTCCTTTATCAACCAATTCCATTCATCTCATTTATATGCCAAAATCCGATTATAAGTCAATTCACTTATAAAACTCTTGTTTACAAATTCATTCTTTTTATAACTTCGTCAATTCATAAATCTTATTCACTTATTAGATCCAATTATAACTTCATTTTAACACTTATAAAACTCCTTTATAATTCCATTATTTCTATTTATAAAATATCAATTTTATAAATCTTATATATAAACCATTTATAATAAGTTCAAAATCTCAATTTAACTATTTTACCAAATAGTTAACTCTATATTCCAAAAAATCATGTTTAGGTATATTTTCCAAAAATTAATTTCTATAACACAAAAATTATAACTTTTGTTCATCTAAAATAAATTCATTTCCTTAACAATTCGAAAATATATATTTTCAAAATCACTTTGAAATCCTTTTAAATTGAAATCATCGCTTTAGTATTTTTAAATGACCAAAAATAGGGCCCAATGCTACAATAGCACTAATAAGGTGATTCACCTCAATCATCTCATCCAAACACCAAATATCATATGATAATAGCATATATAATAATATATGTAAATAAAATCAACACTGGCGAGGAATCCAGTTGTATCCCTCTAACCTATCACATGCAATAAATATACATATTAGAAAATATGTACAGTGTCCCCTTTATGGCCGACGCGAGTACAAAAGGTCATCCGCTCATACACGGAAACGTATAGGCTCTCATATGCTCCAATAGGCAGGTATATATCCAAATAACAATCAATATATATATGATATCATATACCATCTAAATAATCATCAATCAACATAGAATAAAATTATTCTCACTTATATAAAAATATAAGCGGGTCGGAAAGAATGAGTTGTACTCACTTTCATTCTGATAGACGTTGCAGCGCTTTATTCCAAATAAAATTAAACGGGCATTTAATTTTACCTAAATTTTCACTAGCTCCAATCAACTCTAAACTAGATCCATCGCGTAATGTCCGCAAATACAAACCAAACGCAACTTGTTTCGTTTGAACTCGACCTCGTATGAAGAAGTTATACAATTTAGAAGATTACATGAACTATTATATAATATAATTTAAAATTTCTTTATTTTTTATTATTTACTTTTGCAAACATCTGGCTCGCATGTTTGTATACATCGGATTGTGGCCGTGAATTCACCTTCTTTCCTTCGTGAAAAACGCGCACGCTCAACCCATAGCCAAGATCGATTTCCCACATGCAGCTCTCTCCACGTTCATCGAGATAACGATCGGCCGCCTCCACTACGTGCATCAACCCTAACTCCACCCATGGCCGAAGCCTCAATCAACTCGGTGCCTCCATGGCCAAGAAGAAAGAACCTAAATGCCATACGAAAGTGGCCAATTTTGGGCTTCCACGCTGCTCCGTTTCAAATCAGAACCATTGATCTTGAAGCTCTCGTCGCACTCTATAATTTGTTGGTTGGAAGTTTTTGTTGAAAGTTGATTGAATTAAGATAATGAGGGAGGAAGATTGAATGATTTTGGCCATTCATGATGAAGGTGGTGGCTAGACCAAGATTAGCTAGGGTTTTGGTGAAGGAACGTTCTTATATAGACAATTACAAAACATTATTCACCCGAAAATATTTCGAACTCAAAACGAAACGTGCCGCCTGACGTTTATAATGCTTTATCCCTATTCCAAACATAATGGAATACATATCGGGAGCCAGTTGCATCGTATTTGGAAGATTGAATTTCGAATCCACTTATTTAAATTAAAATTTTACCTAAACAAATTTCTACGCGTTTTAGCTTCCCACAACTAAACCATAAGTCTGATTGATATGAAATTTGAGATCCTACAATAATACAACATTACGGATCCAATGAAACTAGTTTCATCGAAATTCGAGAACGTATCAAAATGATTGTTTTTATGTGTTAATTAAATATTAAAATATTCAATTTCGATAAGTTGACTTTTAATTCAACTTTAAAATTTTACTAACATCATTCTAATCCAAATAGAATTTAATTCAAATTTATAATTCGTTTTTATTCACATTAAATTCAGAATCTTAATTATTTCTGCAATTTTAAATATTAAATCAACAATTTAATTATCTAATTAAATCAATATATTTAAAATATAAGTTATTCAACTTATAAAATTAGCTTATGAATATTTAAAATCAATTAAATATCTGAATTTCGAATGACTGAAATACTGGATCGTTACAGTTTCGTTAGTCCAAAATCGTCAAAAAATTCCATTTCATTTCAACTCATGAAAGTTTCCAAACAACATATCAAAAATGAGATATAAAATCCAAACTACCTTATTTCATAACACATAAGTTCATAAAATAACTTGACTGAAAACTTTAGAATTAAACACACAAGTTGTTATTTCAAACCATTTTGAAATAATAATAATAACATACGTATTTCCTTCGTATATTAAATCATAACTTTTGGATTCTAAAACAAACTTTGTTTTACTAAACAACTCTGCAGCAAATTATTATGATAGCAATCCCTCACTTAGAAACTCGAAAATAAATAGTGATGATGCTGCAGTTATTACCATAATTATTTTCAATCGACAGAAGTGAGTTCAGTGCTTTCTATCTCTTTAAGTATTCTTTTTAAAAATATTTCTATAAATCAATACTTTCACATAATACTATCGTTATTATTTTCCAAAAACTTTGAAAAAAAATTCCAAAACACTGAGATTTAAGTTTTCAAATTCTCAATTTAAATCAATTTTGTTTATAAACCATATTTATAAACCATTATTATCTAATTTCACTTTCTTCTATAAGATCAACTCATAATTGTTTCTCTTTATATAGATTATACGAAATAACCTTATTAAATTTTAAATTTTAACTCAAATTATTTTTCGAACATCTTATAGTCAAACAACAAAACTTAATTCACAAAGGTGTTTATATTCAATTTAACCAAACAATTAATACCCATAAATTATATAGCATAAATAATCAACCACTAACACTAATTGATGCTCCAAAAGTGAACGAGCATGACTAACCAAGAAATAAACGATAATAATATAATATTATCATTTCCTAACAAACAAACTCATCACAAATAGCTATGTCAATGTCTGAAAATTATTCTTTTATATATAAAATATAATCTAAGTAAAGTTATTTCATTCAGCCATTTTAAAGCAATATAATGTCGATTTGCCTTGTTCGAGAGTTTAGAAACCCTATCGATATAGTTGTTCCTTCTATATCGAACAGAATTCATAAACTACTCAAACGATAAATTGACATAATATAATACATTTTCATAGCTTTAACAAATACACGCTCATATATACACCCACACCCAAACTCATCATAGGGTCTTACTTACCCTATCTCAAATGAGTTTACCTCACCAAAACCTTGGTGTTCGCTCAATCTAAGCTCTGATACCACCTGTAACGACATGCCTTTTCAACCCTCAAAAGTCAACATTAATACATATATGGTATTCATGCGCCAAAAATCCAAGTACCCGAAAGACAGATTGTTAAGGGAAAAAGAAAAAAAACATAACAGAATCTGACATCGTAATAAGCAACATATAATATACAACATATCTGTACAAACGAAAAACTGCAAAAAGCATACATAAATAAGAGTTAACTAAACAATCACCAACTTAGACAGTTATAACAACTTGTCCTTACAATTGTTGATAAATAGAACCAACAAATGCAATGGGAAATAAAATATACGTGAATACGTCTTAGAGGCATCTAGATCATCCCTAAAGCTCCATAGCACCCATTATTGAATTTGAAAATATGCTTCGTCTGACTCGAGCATTATACGGAAATAACGCCTGGATTAGCTTGGTAAACCAGCATAAAAAACACATTCTAAACGAACTTTAATATTCCAGAGAATCCAGTGATATTTTGATAATATATAGGGTTTAAAGTAAATTATGAATATAGCTGGAATGCTTACATCTCACATTCTAGCATAGTTGGGCACATCTATGTTCGTGCGATGCTTATTGGAAAATGGATTCCATAAAATTACAAGGCTACTGGGATACTGTTTATCATGGTACATCTCTAGAAAAATGTACCGAGGGCCTCACATGGACCCCTTGCCAACACAGGACTGGCTTAACCCTTACAGTATAGTACTGAATATTTCATTACCTCGAGTGCTTTGCAACCTTTTCTTGAGAGCTCTCATGATAGCCAAATCCATATACATATATATAAGGGTGATGACAATACCTTGATGGGTGCGACCTATATGGCCCTGCTGCATATCCCTTATTTTAGTTATTTCCCTTATTGATAAGGCTTGAGGCTATGTTTTACTCTTTATATAGCAATCTCACTTGGATTGCTAACACTGCCCTTCAGGCGATAATACAATGCTAGCATTCATCCATACAACTTGTTCAGGATATTAACAAACCGAAGGCACTATTTCTACTACATTCATTTAGGAATTACCCTCAGGATTAGTAGTAAGTAGCCCTTGCACTTATAAGAACTCTATCTTCGATCAACGTCAAATTTATTTGTAACACCCCTAATTTTTGATAATATTAGGAGATTTGATTAGGTAAATTATACAGTATAATGTAAAATAGAATGATAAGGAGATTGGGATTTGAATACATGATAAGAAGGCCATGCTTAATTAAATGAATGGGCTTAAGAATGGTTATTAAACAAATTAATTTTCCCAATGGCATATTGGGAAATTGTCGCACTCTATCACCATAACCCTTATATATTCTCGTTCCTTATATCATTCACGTTCATTTCACATTTTCATAAAACTTAAAAATGTAAGAAAAGAAGAGCTTAGAGTCAGTCATTGCTAGGAGAAGAGAAAATTCAAATCAAGCTAAGAAGTAGAGCAAGAGGAATAAATCTTAATCTCAATCCAATCTCCTTATCCTAATCAAGATGAATAATATTTTTTTACCATCTCTATTTTGTTTATAATCATTTGTTTTTGGGTTTAAGATTAAATTCATTTTAATGATGATTCAGATGATAATATGCGTGGGTTTATATCATGTTTGATTTAAATCAAATTGTTCATATATGGATTTATTCGGTTTTTAGGGTAAAACTGATTATAAAGATTTCGAATACCATGAGAAAATTTTATGCTATCTAGAATATTATTTGGAGTTGGGTTTTAATTTTGATAATTTTTCAAGCTATGGAAAGATTATTATGAATTTTCAAAGGAAAATATGGTTAAATGGGTTTATAAATTTATTTCAGAAACTATATTAAGAATTTATGTCTGAAATTAAGTTATGTTAGGTAAAATATTAAAAGTGAATTTCTGTAATTTTTTAGGATTTTCCAAAGTAATTTACTATGAGAATTAATTTTTTTGAAAGGAGGACCTAAATGATTTAACTGTTTTTCTTAATGGAAGAGCTTATTTGTTAAATTAATCTTGATTTAAATCTGAAAATAAGCGGCATTTTTTGTAAAGAATTTGAAAAGTTGAGGAAACCAATCATATGTTTACAAGTAGGATGGTTTGTTAGAAAGTATATACTTTAATTGGTATTAATAAGCTTTTACTCAAAAAATGGGTTCCGCCTCTATTAGAAGCACCTTTTGACCTTAAGCTTTTGCTTTCAATCAAGTCAAAACCCCACAAAGCCGAAACCAACACACAACGTATCAACACGGGTATTTGGTGGATTGGAGGAAGGCATGGTGTCAAAACCCAACTTCCGACGGGAACAAAGCCTTTGCTTTTCTTTTAAGTGTTAACCTCTGCCTTTGTTTTACTAACGCTTTTGAAGGAGCCGAAATATATGCTATCGAAAAGGTTTTTCTAAATAGCCTTCAAAGAAGGTTGCTATCTTTCATTTCTAAGTATAAGCTTTTGAACGAGTCCCTTGTTTATAAAACAATGCTCTCGAAAATGGTGGTTCTGATTCATCCAAAGCCCTTCTGTCATTCTTTTTCCTTTCGAGTGTATTGAATTCATCGATGCTTTCGAAAGGTAGCTTTTGTTTTAAAGATTTACTAAGCCACTTCCTAAGTGCTTTTGAAAGGATTCAAGGGTTTCTAAGGAAATGGTTTCGAAAGGGGCTATCAATGCTAAACTTCAATGTTTTACCTAAATGTTTTGAAGTTTTCGAAAGGATGGTGCCGACACTATCAGATTTCCCCTAAATAATTTTATATGAAGTTAAGGGTTACGAAAGAGATACTTCCGTGACCCAAGAGATTTTCTGAGTAAACCTAATTGTTGCGAAAGGTGTACTTTCATTGGTTTCTAAGGTATGTTTCTAAGGATTATTAAGTAATACTTTGATACTTTCAAAAGGTATATTTTGACTTCGAAAGAGATGATTTAAAGAGCTTTGGAAGGTTTATATGCAATGTTTTAAAAGAAAGTTTTCTATGCTTTCGAATGAGGTTATCCAAGGGGTTTTGAAAGTACTATTTTAGGGTTACGAAAGCCTTAATTTTCAAAGCAAATAACCCAGTCTCATTTTAAAGGAAAACCATGACATAAATAAAGAGTTTCGAAATGATTAAGTATGGAGTTTTTTAAAGAAGTTTTCCTTGACTAAAATGTTAAATGGATTAACCAAGTTATTATGATTGCTTCTTTATATATGTATATATTCACATTGTAATAGACCCATAACTATATTCTAGGGAAGGGCGGAATAACCAGCTAGATTGACCCAGCAGTGAATATAAATTAAGTTAACTCCTGAATGAGTAGAATTGCATCTAGGAGGTCAGGAAGATGGTAATATAAGATGCTAAAATATTGATTAAAGAAGTTATCAGGGAGACATGTTCATAGTAAACCCATAAAAACTATGCACAAAAGAATTTGTCAAGGGGACGGGTTTATAGTAAACCAATGAAAACTATCATCAGATTGGGTAATTGGCAGAGGCCAATAGATTTGTAGTGAACCCATAAAAACTATATCCAGATTAAGTTATTAACAGATGTCAATAGGTTCCTAGCCAATCCATAAAAACTAGGATAAGAGGGAGTTATTAGAGTTACCAATAGGTTCAAGAAGAACCCATGAAACAAAGATGTTATTGGCAGGGGTCAATAGATTCTTAGTGATCCCATGAAAACCATGAAACTGGACAGGGAGTCCATAAACAGTAAACAGGTTTTTAGTAAGCCCATGAAAACTAATAGATTAACAATGACGCTAGAAACTATAAATGGGACAATTAGTCAGAATGAATGGGGATGGAAAATCCAGAATTTATTTACTTGTTCGCATATCATCATATTGCTTTGATATGTTTTAACCATTGTGGATGCAGGAGCACGGAATATGGTTTTATAAAGATTTTAGGATACTAGTGAGGGTAAAACACATTCTGTTAAGCAGCGTGGTCTCACTAGATATGTAAATGGTTTGAGATGGTAGATTGTTATTCATACCAGGCTTTATATCTGATTAGAAGTTTATGTTTTCCCCTTAAACTCTCGGGTACTCAATTGATTTTGAGTAGTTTTAGAGGTGAGGTTTTTAGGTACCTCTTTAGACGAATAAGCTTTTAGATACTTGTAAGAGGCATGATAGTTATCTAGACTCCTCTTTTATTTTTATTCCGCTGTATTGTTGTTATAAAGGAAAAGTTGTTTAATTTCATATACGTACTCTGATCATCCAAGGGGTCATCTTCATATGTCGCTCTTGGCATATGTTGTAATAAATGTATCTTCTCTGAGCGTGATACTCGCATTGGGTAATGAATTTGGATTTTTTTGAAAGGGAATGAGAAAGTTGTTTATTGATTTTGAAAAATCTTTTCATATTCATATGTTTCCGTTATATCAATGTATCAAACATTACTGTATTTCGTTGCCGAGGATTAATAACTATAGATGACTGCAGCATCCATAGCCGTTAATTTTAGGCCTCCAAGTAGGGGATGTTATAGGTTGGTATCAGAGCATAGGCTTACGAAACTGAAATGAAATTTAAACCTACAAGATTTTCAAACATAATCCAAGATCGGGGTTTGGGATAACGCTATAGTAACGTACTTGTGTTTAGTATAGATATATGTATATAAGTATGTATTCCTTCTCTCTTAGATCGTTCTTATGTATCTTACTAAGGCTTGTATGCAGATTTATGAGAAAGACGATATGAAAGCAGGAAATAGGAAAGGAAATCTCGGTGGAGGAAGCACCAAAACCAACGAAAATGGTCGACCTAATACCTAGAGGAACCAAGGTCGACAGGCTAATGCTAACTAAAATACTGATACCAGTGTGAGCACTAGAAAATCACCAGTGGATATGGGGATGATGTATTAGTTCTTCATCAATATGATGAAAGCAAGAGTTGCTGCTGGAAATGTGGAAGGAGCTAATCATGTGGCTCCTGTTGAGGATAATTATGCTAAGCTGAGTCGAAATTACACCAGTCTTGTTGGAAAGCCATTTATGGGGACGAAGAACGCCATAGAGGTAGAGAATTGGTTGTTTCATTGTGAGAGAATGTTTTCTGATCTGGATTAGATGATGAGCAGAAGAGAAGGTTAGCCTCTAGGAAATTGTAAGGGTTAACACTTGGTGGAATAGTGTTACTGTTGGAGTTCTAGAGGAGGAATTGACTTGAGCTGATTTTCGAAGGATATATAAACAAAGGTTTATGTCTGAGTTTGCTAAATCAACGATGTTTAGGAAGTTTTCAGATCTGGAGCAGGGAGAGATCTCAGTTGCTGAGTATGGCACTAAGTTTGATGAGTTGTCCCATTATGGATATAATACTATAGACACCATCATCAGGAGCATTGAGAGGTTCATTAAGGGACTGAAGCCCAAGATTGCTAAGGAGACCTTGCCACATCTTCATGCTCCTAGTAATGTAGTGGTAGAGATGGCAATTCACCATGAGGAGATGCTTGCTATTTGTGCTAGAGAGGAGCTAGTTGAAACTCAGGGTCCTTAAGGAAAGGAGAGGTAGTTCTTTAAGAAAAAGGGAGCCTAAAAGGGGGAGGCAGCTAAAAAGGCAAAGGCTGATTTAATTTGCTTCAAGTGTGACAAGAAATGTCATTATGCTCAAGAGTGTCGGTCAGGCAAGGGGAAGAAGGCTGCTGATAAGAAAAATGTGAAATATTTCAACTGCGATCAGGTTGAACATTATAAGAACCAGTGTCCAGAGCCAATCAGGGCGGATAAGAGGAGGTTTTTGCTATTGGACCATCATCTGCCAAGCCAATTGCAGCTGAAAATGACTATGATGGAAGGTACGTTTTTATTCAAAGTATACCAGTTAGAATACAATTTGATACTGGTGCCTCACATTCATTTATATCCCAGTATTTGGCAGATAGATTATGCTTAGAACCCACATATCTTGTTACTTCCTTAAGGGTTGTGAATCTAATAGGAAGGTATGCAACTCTGGGGATGAGATGCCACCAGTTAGAATTTGATTTGTTAGGTCATAAGTTTGCGTGCAGTCTGTATGTTTCTGATTTCGTAGATTTCAGAATCATTTTGGGTATGGATTGGTTGAGTAAGTATGAGGCTAGGGCATTCTCAATGAAGAATTCTGATCGGAATAATTATGCTTTGTTAAGTGCTATTGAATGGGAGAAGAGTTAAGTCAAGTTCGAGTAGTAAGAGATTTTGCAGATGTCTTTAAGCCAGTCATATGACTACCACCAAAACGAGCTGTTGAGTTTTAGATAGATCTTGTGATAGGAGATGAACACGAAAGTGGACCACCTAGCAGGATGACACAAACTGAAATGAAGGAATTGAAGGTGCAGCTAGTGGATCTAGAAGGAAGTAATTTTACTAGACTAAGCAGTTCACGTTGGGGAGCGGTCGCTGTGTTCGTGAAAAAACCAGATGGGTCATTGAGGATGTGTATCGACTATCGTAAGTTGAACAAGAGGACTATTAAGAATAAGTATCCTTTGCTGAGAATAGATAATGTATTCGATTAGTTGTGTGGAGCCAGAGTTTTTTCCTAGTTAGATTTGGTGACAAGTTTCCATCAATTAAGAGTGGCAGAGGACGATATTCCTTTGATAACATTTCGAACTAGGTATGGTTGGTATGAGTGGTTAGTAATGCCATTCGGGTTAACAAATGCACCTGCTTTCTTCGTAGATTTGATGAACCGAGCTTTCTGAGAGTACTTGGATAGGTTCGTATTGTGTTTATAGATGACATTTCAGTGTACTCTAAAAATGAAAGGGAGCATGAATATCATCTTAGAGTTGTGCTTGAGACGCTGAGACAGCATCAGCTGAAGGCGAAGTTTTCCAAGTGTCATTTTTGAAAAAAAGAAGTTAAGTTTCTTGGTCACGTGGTTTCAGAGAAGGGATTGTCAATCGATCCAAATTAAATCGAATTTGTTAATAATTGAAAGAGACCAGAGGCAGTGACTGAGATAAGAAGTTTTCTTGGACTTGCTGGCTATTACCGGAGATTCATCAAAGATTTCTCGCGGATAGCAGCGCCTTTGACTAAGCTAACCAAGAAGAATGTGAAGTATCTCTGGTCTGACAAATGTGAGAAAGCATTCCTTAAGTTAAAGCATTTGTTAACCATATCACCTATGTTAGTAGTTTTAGACGGGAACTAAGGATTGTGGTTTATACTGATGCATGTGGGACTGGATTAGGAGCTGTGTTGATGCAGAATGGTAAAGTAATTGCCTATGCTTCACAACAACTTAGACCAGATGAAGTGAGATACTCAACTCATTATTTGGAGTTGGCTGCAGTGATCTTTGCATTGAAGATTTGGAGACATTATCTCCAGGGGGAGAAATTTTAACTACACACATATCATAAGTCTTTAAGGTACTTATTCTCTTAGAAGGGGCTGAATATGAGACAGCATATGTGGTTGGAGTTTTTGGCTGCTTATGATTTTGATATAGAGTATATTCCTGGTAAGGGAAATAAAGTAGCAGATGCTCTTAGCAGAATACATTAGAATGTGGTGTTAGCTATGTTAGCAGAGTTGAAGAATTTAGAAGCTTTGACTACTTGTAGTGTGCAGTCAAAATGGACTACTAGTTCTAGTCAAAGTACCGCCATGTTGTCCTATTTGGAAGTTCGACTAGTGTTGATTGAGAGAATTGCTTATAAGAAGAAGGCAGATCCATTACTAGCCAAGAGGAATAGAAGGCTTGACGTTGGAACTGAGATCGATGATCCAAAGTATTTTAGCCTTGACCAAATAGAATGGTTGAGAAAGAAAGGACGGTTGTTTGTTCAAAATGTTGAAAACTTAAGTTACAGAAGTTCTTAGGGAATGTCATCGGCCTAAGGTTACGATTCATCCTAGAGGGACCAAGATGTATCAAGATATGAAAAGGAGCTTCTATTGGAAAGGTATGAAGAGGGATGTTGCCTTGTGGGTTAAGCAGTGTGCAAACAATCAACAAGTGAAGGCCAAACATCAAAAGCTGTGTAGGTTGCTTCAACCTTTAGGGATTGCAGTTTGAAAGTGGGATTGGATATCCATGGATTTAATAAACGGGTTGCTAAGGTCAAATAAAGGAAACGAAAGTATATGGGTCATAGTTGATAGGTTGACCAAGAGCGCCTATTTCATTCTGGTTAAGTCAACTAGGATGACACCTGTTTTAGCTAGGTTGTTTACAAAGAACATAGTTAGACTACATTGAGTTCCTAGTAGTATAGTCAATGACAGAGATGCTTTATTTACTAGCGAATTCTAAAAGAGCCTACATGATGTGTTAGGCACTAAGCTCAAGATGAATACTGCATATCACCCTCAGACGGATGGTTAGACAAAGAGAGTCAATAAAGTACTTGAGGATGGACTAAGAGCTTGTGTATTGGACTTTGGTGGATCTTGGAACGATCACCTACATTTGGTTGAGTTTTCCTATGATAATAGTTATCAGACTAGTATAGGAATGACACCTTTATAAGCTTTGTATAGAAGACCATGCAAATCATCAGCGTGTTGGTTGGAGACTAGAGATAGATTGGTCTTGGGTTCAGATCTGGTTAGAGAGCGACAGAGAAGATTGAGTTGATTCGAGAAAGGATAAAGGAAGCTCAGTCCAGATAGAAGAGTTACACGGACAAAAGGCGTAAAGACCTAGAATTCTCAGTTGGAGAAAAGGTTTCATTGGAGTATCATCGATGAAGGGTGTGGTACGATTTGGAAATTCAGGGAAAATGGCATCGAGATATGTTGGTCCATTTCCGATTTTAGAGAGGATTGGAAAGCTTGCATACATAGTAGAGTTGTCGAGCAGTATGGCAGGTGTCCATAATGTAGTTCATGTGTCTTATCTTTGCAAGTATGTGCACAATCCAGAGACTACTATTCCTCTGACTATGTTGGAGGATTTGATAGTAGAGCCTAATTTGACTTTTGTTAGAAAACCAGTTTTGGTTGTAGCAAGAGATGAGAAAAGATTGAGAAACAAAATAGTTAAGTTGGTAAAAGTTCAGTGGAGCGACAATGAGAAGGACTGTACTTGGAAGACAAAAGACAAGATGAGAGATACTTATCATGATCTCCAATGAGGATATGTCTATATTAGATTTATGTAGATAGTTGCCAGTCAAGTAGACTAGTATGATTGTTAGGATTCATTATAGATGATTGCTATGTTATTTATGTAGTCCTTACTGAATTTGGAGGATGAAATTCTGTAAGGAGGAAAGCATGTAACATCCCTAATTTTTGATAACATTACTCTGGAGATTTAATTAGATAAATTAAATAGAATGATGTAAAATGGAATGATAAGGAGATTGGGATTTGAATAAATGATAAGAAGGCCGTGCTCAATTAAATAAATGGTCTTAAGAATGGTTATTAAGCAAATTAATTTGCAAAAGTATATATTGGGAAATAGCCACACTATATTACCATAACTCTTATATATTCTCATTCCTTATATTATTCAGTTCATTTCTCATTTTCCATAAAACTTAAAAATGTCAGAAAAGAAGAGCTTAGAGCCGGCCATTGCTAGGAGAAGAGAAAATTCAAATCAAACTAAGAATTAAAGTAAGGGGAATAAATCTTGATCTCAATCCAATCTCCTTATCCTAATCAAGGTGAATAATAATTTTTACCATCTCTATTTTGTTTATAATCATTTGTTATCGGGTTTAAGATTAAATTCATTTTTACTGAGGATTTGGATGATGATATGCTTGGGTTTATATCATGTTTGATTTAAATCAAATTGTCCATATATGGATTTATTCAGTTTTTAGGGTAAAACTGATTGTAAATGATTTCGAATGCCATGAGAAAATTTTATGTTATGTAAAACATTATTTTGGAGTTATTTTAATTTTAATAATTTTCCAATCTATGGAAAGATTATTATGAATTTTCAAAGGAAAATATGGTTAATTGGGTTTAGAAATTTATTTCAAAAATTATATTGAGAATTTGGGTCTAAAATTTAGATGCATTAGATAACATATTAAAAGTGAAATTTTGTTATTTTTGGGAATTTTTTCCAAGTAATTTATTATGAGAATTAAATTATTTTGTAAGGAGGACCTAAATGATTAAATTGTTTGGCTATGGAAGGGCTTATTTGTTAAATTAATCTTGGTTTAGATCTGAAAATATGTGGCGGTTATTTTCATCAAGAATTTGAAAAGTTGAGGCAACTAATCACATATTTACAAGCAGGTAGGTTTGTTAGAAAGTATTTGCTTTAATTGGTATTAATCAGCTTTTTCCCATAAAAGTGGGTTCCGCCTATAGTAGAAGAACCTTTCGACCTTATGCTTCCGCCTTCAACCAAGTCGAGACCTCACGAAGCTGAAACCAATACACAAGGTATCAACACGGGTACGTACTGGATTGGAGGAAGGCGGGAGGCATGGTGTCGAAACCCAGCTTTCGATGGGAACAAAACCTTTGCTTTTCTTTTAAATGTCAAGTGTCTGCCTTTTTTTTACTAAAGCTTTTGAAGGATTCGAAGCATATGCTATCAAAAAGGGTTTTCTATATAGCTTTCAAAGAAGGTTGCCATCTTTCATATTTAAATATAAGCTTTCAAATGAGTCCCTTGTTTATAAAACAATCCTTTCGAAAATGCTATTTCTGACCTAGTTGAAATCCTGCTGCGTTCTTTTGTCTTTCGAGTGTGTTGAAGTCATTAATGCTTTTGAAGGGTAGCTTTTGTTTTGCAGATGTACTAAGTCACTTCCGAAATGCATTCGAAAGGGTTTCGAAGGCAATGGCTTTGTAGGGGGTTTCGATGCTAACCTTCAATGTTGTACCTAAGTGTTTTGGAGATTTCGAAAGGATGATGCCAACTCCATCAAACTTTCCCCAAACAATTTTATGTGAAGATTAAGGATTTTGAAAGAGATACTTTCGTATATGTTCACTTTGACCCAAAAGACGTTTTTGAGTAAACCCAATGCTTTTGAAATAGGTACTTTCATTGGTTTGTAGCTATGTTTCTATGGATTATTAAGTAATGTTTTGATGATTTTTAAAGGCTTATTTTGACTTCGGAAGAGATGATTTAAAGAGCTTCAAAAGGTTTATATATAATTTCGAAAGGAAGCTTTCTATTCTTTCGAAGGAGGTTATCTAAGGGGTTTTGAAAGTAATTTTTTAAGGTTACGAAAGCCTTAGTTTTCAAAAAAATAATCCAATCTCATTTTAAAAGAAAACCATGGCACAAATCAAGAGTTTCCAAATGATTTTAAGTATGGAGTTTTTTGAAGAAGTTTTCCTTGATTAGTAGTTTAAATAGATTAACCAAGTTATTATGCTTGTTTCTTCATATATGTACATATTCACATTGTAATGGACCCATATCTGTATTTTAAGGAAGGGCAAAACAACCAGCTAGGTTGATCCAGTAGTGAATATAAATTAAGCTAACTCCTGATTGAGTAGGATTGCATCCAGGAGGTCAGGAAGACCAGAATATATGATGCAAAAATATTGATTAAAGAAGTTGTTAGGGAGGCAGGCTCATAGTAAACCCATGAAAACTATGTATAAAAGAATTTGTTAGGGAGATAGATTCATAGTAAACCCTTGAAAACTATGATTAGATTGAGTTATGGGCAAGGGCCAATAGGTTTCTAATGAACCTATGAAAACTATATTCGGATTAAGTTATTGACGGATGTCAATAGGTTCCTAGTCAATCCATGAAAACTAGAATAAGAGGGAGTTATTAGAGTTACCAATACGTTCAGGAAGAACCCATGAAACAAAGACATTATTGGCAGGGGCCAATAGGTTCTTATTGATCTCATGAAAACTATGAAACTGGACAGGGAGTCCATAAACATTAAACAGGTTATTAGTAAGTCCATAAAAGTTAATAGGTTAATAGTGACCCTAGAAACATAAATGAGACAGTTAGTCAGAATGAATGGGGATGGAAAATCTAGAATTTATTTACTTGTTTGCATATCATCATATTACTTTGAGAATTTTTAACCATTGTGTATGCAGGAGCATGGTATATGGTTTTATAAAAGTTTTAGGATAGTGATGAGGGGAAAATCCGTTTAGCTAAGCGGCGTGGTCTCACTAGATATCTACATGGTTTGAGATGGTTGATTATTATTCATATCAGGCTTTATGTTTGACTCGAAGTTTATATTTTCCTCTTAAACTCTCGGGTACTCAATTGATTTTGAGTAGTTTGAGGGTCGAGGTTTTCAGGTACCTCTTTAGATGAATAAGCTTCTGGAGACGTGCAGGAGGCATGATGGCTATCTAAAGTTCTCATTTACTTTTATTCTGTTGTATTATTGTTGTAAAGGCAAAGTTGTTTAATTGCCTACATATACCCTGATCATCCAAGGGGGCATCTTCATATGTCGCTCTTGGCATATGTTGTAATAAATATATTTTCTTCGAACATGGTACTTGTATTGGGATGATGTAATGAATTTGAAATATTTTAAAATGGAATGAGAAAGTTGTTTGTTGATTTTAGAAATTATTTTCATATCCATGTGTTTATGTTATATCAATGTGTCTAACATTACTGTATTTGGCCGTCGAAGATCAATAACTGTATAACTGCAGCATCCGTAGCCGTTAGTTTTGGGCGTCCAAGTTGGGGATGTTACAATATCTCCAATTCGAACGCTTATGTCCATTCGAAGTTGTTTTTGGACAATATACCTGATACTGGTCTCTTCAAGTCGAAAAAGATAGTTTTAAAAAGTAGCCAACATTTGATAGTTAGTTATTTAACTATCAAAAAAAAAAATTCAATTGGAGATTAAACCAAGCATGGTTAAGCATAATGCAACCACTAAACCTCTTTAACTAATATTTTCATTAATTAAAACCACTTTGTAAATACTTGAGATAACCTGGATTTTTGGACATCTGTAAATTGACAATTAACAGGGTTGAATTTATTAAAATACTAATTTGTAAAATTGAACATAGAATTCTGATAAATAGTTGGATATCCCGGAATTTTTAGGAAACTAAATAATGTAATAATCTTCTTTTATAATCTAGAATTTATTATTTTTCCTAAGCAAATACAATAAGTATTAATTTGAATATATATAAGTAGATTTTAAAAGAGAATTTGGATTTGAAATTTAAATATAAACATCTTAGAAATAAAGTGGATTTAAAAATAATAATATATGATTTTTATTAGTGCATGATTAGTTTCATATCATTGTCTTTAAAAGGTTTTATAAATATAAATAAGGATGTATTAGAGTAGTATATTTGTATAATTATTTTTAAGTATATAATTGGGTTTTTATTTCATTTTCTTTAAGTAACATATAGATAAATAAATAAAATTAAATAAAGACATGATTAAATATAAAGCTAAATTTAAAATATAATATAAATATATATATATATATATATTAAAAAAATATTAATTCATGGAATTACAAATGTAAGAAATATGTATACATAACTACAAATGTAAGCCTAAAAATATATCTAATGACAAGTGTAAGTTGATTTTAACAAGTGCCCTTAATTTCCTTTTATTTTTAAATATAATTAATAAAAGATAGAATAGGTTATATAATCCTCTCCATCCCTCTCTCTCATTTCTTTTATCGGTTCATTTTCTAATGCAAAATAAAGAAAAACAAATCAAAGAAAGAAAAAAAACTGTAACCTGAAACCAGGTTTCATTTTCTTCTCAACTTGGAAAGTAGATAAAATCAAAACGACTAGTGCAAACTTAATCAAGCAAAGAAAGGATTAAATCTTCAAACAAGCAAATTCAAACTCAATTCAAGATCAACTATGAAGATCCTGATTTAAAATCAAGGAAGCATGTTCCTCTGTTATTCTCAAAAATAGGAGAGTAAAACTTTAAACTATTTAAGATTAAATCCATCATGATTACTTGTGAAATGATAAATAAAGATAGAAATATGTTTGTATAGATTTATGAAAGTATTTTTCCTGGAAATTACAATGTAATTTTTGGTGATCAACTGCATGTCTGTGTAAATATATATATAGCCTCTGTTCTTGGTTTACAGTCTCAAAATTCAATTTAAAAATCAATTTCCTTTGCTTCAATGTCTTTCAGATCATGATTATTAAAAGGAAACTGATTGTATTAACCAAATCTTGTTTTTTAAAATATGTTTATAAGTATAATTTGTAGGTAATTAACCAAGAAATAGAACTTTACAGTGGAAAAATCAATTCAAGTCAAAATTTGATTATTAAATTTTCAAGTCTTGATTGTATAATTGGACTCATGATTTAAAATCACGATTTTTAATATAGAATTCAAGATTTTTAAGTACATGTGTGAGGAGATTTCGCAAGATGAACATTTTTGGTTGATTGGGAAATTCTGGCGATCGACGAGGAGGTGTGACTCGAGGTGATGGCTGAAGCTTCCTCGTGGATCAAGGAGTGTAGGAAAAATAATTGGTGAATTTCTGGAACGTCGCGGTGGTGCGGCGAGTCAAAACTAGGTTTAAGACCGAAGTTTGGTTGATGTTGAATTTCAAGCGATTGTGTCATCATCGTTGCATCGGTCTGGGTCGGGGTAGGTGGACTAGGATCGTAAAGCTCTGGCGAAGGTTTGGGCTAGTAGTCATAATGTCTGGTGGTCTACGGCGGTGGGGTAAGGCATTTCTGTTGGTGGGTTTGGTTTTCCTGTAGGTACTCATTTTGTTCGATTTTGTTTTGCTGGAACAATTAGCCAGCTGAGGAGTCTGGAGCGTCGGCGAGGACATTTGCGTCCGGTGGGTGGGTTTAGCGATGACCGGAGGCAATCGAGTTAGTGTGCACGTGCACATGGATCTATGGTTTCAGTCTTGTTTTGGGAAGAAGGAAGACTCGGGGAAAACTCGGGAAGTATTGAGGATGGGCTCGGGTTTGTTTTCGGGGATGGGAGTGTGACATGTTTTCAGGTTTAAAACTTCAGAACTAAACTAAGTTTTTTTTACAAAAAAGAAGGAAAGTGTTTTTCTTGGGTCAAGGCTCGAGTACTATACGGATTGGACCCGAAGTTGAATTTTAACAGTTTTTAAACTTAAAATGAATTTAGTTTAAACTGTTATATAATAAACGTTTTAAATTATTTGATTATGGAAATTATATAATTTGTTTAACTTAAATTTTGTTAAGTTATTTTAAACTTAAATCAAATGATTTAATTAAGTTAATTATAAAGATAAATGTTTTAAATTTGATTATGAAAATTAAGAAATTAAATAAAGATAAATGGTTTATCTTAAGGTTAATTAAGACCTTGAATGATAAAGGATTAATTAAATTAATAAAGTAATTAAAAATAATTTATTTAATTAATTAATTAATGATTAAAGGGTAGTTGATTAACTTAATTAATTATGAGTTAATTAATTAGAGATTAATTAATTCATAATTAATGATAAATTAATTAAGTAATTAGAGATTAATTACTTAAATGATAATTACT
The DNA here is from genome assembly GCA_030765085.1 of Allium cepa. Taxonomy (NCBI): domain Eukaryota; kingdom Viridiplantae; phylum Streptophyta; class Magnoliopsida; order Asparagales; family Amaryllidaceae; genus Allium; species Allium cepa. The sequence goes on from CM060928.1 coordinate 219,898,445, forward strand.
TAATGTAAGTAATTAAAGGATTAATCTATTGAGGGTTAGTTAATTTAATTAGAAATTAAAGGATAAATTAATTAATGATCAAGGTGAATTAATTAAGGATAATTAACGAATGGAATAATTACTTGACGAAAGTAATTAAAGGTAAATTACTTAAGGGAAGTAATTAAGGATTAATTACTTAGTGTAATAATTAAAGGGTCGATTAATTAAGGAAATTAATTAAGGGATAGTTAATTAATGAGTGTGATTAATTAAAGGATAATTAATCAATGTAAGTGATTATAGGATAATTAATTTGAGAAATTAATTAAGGATAAATGTAATTAATGTAAATGGATGAAGTTTAATTAATTTGTGCTATTAATTAAAGGCTAATTATTTAATATAATTAAAGAGGATAATTAATGGATGATTAATTAATGGTTTGTAATTAATTAATGTTAAGTAAGTAGGATTAAAAGTGATTAAAGAAATTAATTTAATTTATTTAAATTAATTGGAATGGTGTGAATAATTAATCTTGCTTATGGATGATTGAATGATATTGAATGCCTTGGATTATTTGATATTTCTAATATGAAATGATTTGTGATATGTTTTGGGTTGAACAGTGACATCCTGTATTTAAAGTTTGATTTGTATTTCATTTGAATAACTTGGGTTAAGATGACATGGGACTCGAAGAGACCAGGGTCGGGTATTAGTAAATACCTGAAACCACTTCGATTTGAAATCTTCTATAATTCTTTATAGATTTGATATGTGTAATCTATAGGCTGGAATGAAATAATTTAAGTGAACTGGACCATTGAAACTAATTAAGGGTACTTGAGGTTGATTTGTGAAATAAGTGTTGACTATAACAAGTTAAGAACCTGTAGTGAAATAGCTACCCCGGGTTTTTAAATAAGTTTTATGTATTAGTATTTCATGTTAGATGGGTTTGCTCACGCTGGTTTCCAGCCTGACCCGGGTGTTACTTTGATGTAATGCCCGGGTCAGACCGAGTATTATAGATTTTCGTGTGAGGACGTTCTGGAGCTCAGGGGGCGAACAGGATGGCAGGAACGTATGGAGTTTACCGCTGTGTATTTGAGCGTTGTATTGATTGTAGTCTGGAACAGGTTGATATAACTATCCTGTTATGTGTATATGGTTGTAACTCTGATGTATTGAATGTAAAGTAACAATTACAGCTTTTCTTTGTGTAAATGCTTTTATTTTGTTATTATATTTTTATTCGCTGCAAAATGTGAGATTCTGGTTTTGTTTTCTGTCCTTCTTTTACCTCTTTTCTTCTTTCTTTAACTATATGAAATTTCCGGCATTCAAATTTTCGAGGTTGAAATTTCGGGTCGTTACAATACTTGTATAAAAATACCTTTACGAAGATATATTCACAAGTCTCCTCCTCCCTTGTAATACTTAGAAAATATTCGTGTACTTATCTCGACGGCATAAGTATATTCATAAACCATTTCACTTTTGAATACTTAGAAAACTTTTCATACACTTATATCAACATTATAATTATATTTACAGACACTACATTTACAATACCTAAAAAATGTACCCATATACTTATTTCAATGGTATAAGTATATTCACAAATCTTAAGAAAGATTTCATTTTCAAACCGCACTTGATTTGGGTTAAAACAAATGTTAATTAAAAACATTGATAAAAATAACCCAAATCACTTTTTTGTGTATGTAAACGAATCATATGGAAATTAGACCGATATACTTACCACTACCTTTCGATTTCAAATCGTACTATTCCTCTATTAACAATGAGATCAAACAAATTAGAAAACTATCCTTGTTTCGATAAACATTCTCAATTCTCAAGATAGAGACGAATTTTCATGCCTTAAAATTTGGTGTTAACTATGAAAAGAACATTTTCCATACCCCTGTAATTTAAAATGGCCATTGATGGAAAAAGGGTCGGGTCTCAGTCTTTTATAAATCCCTTCTTTATTAAATGCCTTTATAAAACTCGTTATATTTAGAAAAAAATTTATAAAAATATAACTTATGAATTATAAAATCCTCTTTATAAATATCCAAACATAATTATGCATCTCCTTTTATAAATCTCCACATTTATTTGATAAAATCCTTTATGAACCTCTTTTATACTATTTATAAAACTCTTATGAACCTTCTTTTATGAAATAGTCATTTATAAAACTCATTTTATAAATTCCCAAATTTATTTGCAATTCTTTTTATACAAATTCCAAATTCATCTATAAAACTCCTTTTATAAAAGTTCTCGTTAAAATTGCAAAATTCCTCTTATAAAACAAAACTCCACATATAAATGAAACTTCAATTATAAAAAAACTCCAATTATAAAGATAAAACTCATATACTTTCCGCGACACAATAATTCCATGTATAGCAATAAATTCATACTGTGATTTGTTAATCCAATTTATCAAAATGATAATATTCCCTTCTATAAAATGCTATCAACCTATTCTTTCATTTATAAAATACCACTTATAAATCTCTCTTCAATTTACAAAATACCATTTTATAAACTTATTCTTTTATTATAACATTTTCTATAAAATGTTTCATAAATATTTATACTCAAAATATCTCTATCTTCTTTTTAAGATAAAATTCACTTTAAAATAATTGCTAAACTCCTCTAATTCTTTTACAACTAACATTCCTTATTATAATAACTTTTCTATAAAGATAAATATTTTTCAAAACAATTTTAAACTATTTATATACACAAACTCACATATTAGAAATGAATAAATAAGGATGTTGAAGGAAAATAAAAAAGTTTAAAAACAATACTTTATATTAAATAAAATATCACAAAAAAACAAAATTAAAAATCACTTTTCAAATCTATAACCATTTCTAATCAAACAACACTTAATAGTATTTTCAATATACTATATCGAGGCCAATAGTTACTATAGCACTTAACCGGTGCTATTACTACCTTTTCTCTAATGAGGTTCAACTTTTAACATATGTCAATGTCACATCTAATATGACCATAATTTTAAATTGCATCATTTTAGCAATCCACATAGTAGGTATATAACTAAAATAAAATCAATATGTAATAAGAAATAAAAATCGCAATATCGAGAAATCTGGATTTCTCTATAAGATTCCTTGTATCTCAATTTAAATTTCAATTGCTTTTAAAAGCGGATATTAACCAAACTAAGCCAATAGTTCATCCAAATACAAAGAGTAAATTTTACCTACTATATATCATACTGATTGTTTAAAAAGGCGAGTTTAACTCATCGAAATTCCAACTGATGCTTAGGTGTTCCAGTTTGAACAAAAATTGAACGACGTTCGATTTTAATCTAAATTTTCACTTCCTCTAAATTCTAAAAAACTATTTCTATCGCATAGCTATCACCACTACAAGCACAATATAAAATACTGTGTCTCGATTGGACTTCATACGAAAAGGTTATTTAGTTTATGAGATTTGAGGATTAATTAATTTATAAATTAATGAATTACGTAATCAACTCCTTAATCATCCAGATAATCCTTCTTCCATAATTTCTAACACTCTAGTGCACAATGATATGCATGCTCCAGCCGTGCACCTCCTCCCTTCCCCATCTTTCCACACTCGATGAAAATAAAATCTGACTACACTATCAAACTCCCCATCGTAATCTCCATCTCCCTGATACCACGATGACATGCATGCATCACCCCATAAGAACGTGACTAGAAAACCCCAAAATAGACCTCGTACAGATCCCATTTTTCTCCTCAAGACCACACCCCTTCAAACTTCTCAAATCCATGATATATGCCAATACAAACTCAAATCTAAACTCTATTTCATCAGCCATCGACTAAAACCTCCACAATTCCAAACCCTAGCCTACTGCTCCCATGTCCAACATCGGCATCCACCACCGCAACCTCTCATACTCAAATAGAATGTAGATCTAACAATATTAAACCCAAAGATTTTACCTTTATATTTTTTCTATTTAAGAATCTATTTGTTTCAATTTTTAAAGGAGTGGTTTTTCTCATTTTTTGGTTTCAGGAGAGATGCAATTGAACAATGAAGAGAAAGGGAGAAGCTTATTATATTGGATTTTTCAAAGTGTTGAGTTAGTTATATTTTCATTTTTTCGACATCACGCTACATAGAGTTTCGTTCGTGTACGAAACACGAACAACAAAACAAAAATATGATTGCGTACAAAAATGCAACATGATCCCAAAACAATAATAATATATACTAGTTAACTGATTCTGTAAAATCATAAATATACAGCCATTTATTAAAAAATCATTAAATGATAATTTAAATATTTACCAAATTAAAAATTATTGAAATATCAAATAAATTAAATAGAAAATACATCAATAAAAATCGAAGCGCTATATTAATATTTTATTATCTTATTATTTGTTAAATTTGAATCAATATGAATATTTAAATAAATTAAACATTCTTATTCAAAACGTTAAAAAATTTGGGTCGTTACAATATATTTACTAATAAATTTTGCATGTTGTCGATTCATGACCCATGCAAAAGCCTAATTATACAACTACTAAATACCTTCGCAACTTAGTCACTTGCGTGTTTATTTCCCTGGATAATGTATTGTCTTCTATGAATTTCAAACCCTAAAACATTTCAAATATATATGTATATTTGATCCATATTCAGTCACATATAAATTTGTATGGTGAATGATTGCAATTCGTTATATATGAAACCTCGATGAATTTAGTTCATTCAAAGTAAGCAAGTAAACCGTGGTGTCGAATCATGTATTCAATACGATTAATTACATTAAGGATCTTGTTATGTTAGATATGATAATAGACCAAGAGCTATAAGTTGGATCCAAGAATTCGATCATTGAAAAGTCGGCTTTATCAATTTATGTAAAGCGCACCTTATTTGGTATCCTTAAATGTTAAAAATAAATGTATTTTTGTAAGCATTTTGTTCTAGTCTTGTAGGAAGGGTTTTCTTTTGAATGGTTCGACCATTTGAAAAGGGAAAGTGGAAGTACGAGAGTGATGTAGGTTACGGCACAAGTGAGATGAAGAGAGTGAATTGTCACTTTTACTTCATAAGAGACCTCGAAAACGAGAATTATAAAACAATAATAATAATAATAGATACATAACAAGGAATGAGAAATATGATTTATATTTTGAAATCTATTTTCATATGGAAAATTGTTTTCTGAGAGATTTACTTCTTCGAGTTTAAGATATTTGATCAGAAAACTCTTAATTGCAAACCATTACAATAAATGAAATAAATAGCATACATTAAGTTGTTGAATGGAGTTTCGGATTTCATACTTATAGTAATGATGGATATAGTGAGAGCATATCATGTAACACTTTTTCGCAATCACATCAAGTTATGAAATTGTTTTCATAAACATACCAAGTATTATTTATCAAATAATAAGTATTTTCTGTATTGACTGAAAAAACACATAGTTTTATTTTAATACAAATATTTTGGATATTCGTTATAAAATACAACTATAGTAGTGGTATTTAATTTCATAACAAAAGTGATGCACTATGTTATACAAAAGTATCTAAGGCTTTTGCAATTATTTTAAAATTTTGGACTAAGCCAAAGTTTGAGAAATAATTATTTAATTATATGATTATGAACCATATGGGACTGGCAAATAGTATCTCAATCGATTAAGGGAAAAACACCCATTCAATGGGAGCGACATAAGAGGTAATGAACTCTTCGAATTGATATATATATAGATGTATGCAATCATAAGTCTAATAACACCAATACAGTTTCATATACTTCGTTAAATTCATTGATGAATTGTCGCAAACATGAATATGTGTATTTGATGCATGTGTAGTATAGTTATGATAAGTTCATAGAATATAACATGAAAGTACATAACATAACAATCAAAAGAAAATAAAATGAATCAATTTCATCGAGTAGGTAAGAGTGTTGAAAAGAGTTCCAAATGTACTTTAAAATGAATAAAGATTCAATCTCAAGAATCAATCCTCCCTATGATACATAATGATGTATCAATAAAGAATAATTAGACTATGTTGAACAAGGTATGATTGATAATGATTGAAGGTGAGTTAAATTCTTTCTTTGAGGTTATGTGTTTGAGAATAGGTTTAAATTATTTTCTTCTAATCCATAGTTTACGAAATCATGCAGAAAAGGATTATAAGAAATCCCAACATACCTTAGGTCAAAGGATTTGACAGATTATGCAAGTTGAAAGATTGGATACAATAACTATTCATAAAGGATCTTGTATGGACCACCTCAAAGAAGTTTGAGAATAATTATCATTGGTTGACCAATTTATGTTTTGAACAAAAATTTTGTAAACTAAATCCAAATTATATAAGGCAATTCGTAAAATGTTTATCTGTTCTGTTGGACCAAGAAATAATTGTTGTTTCAAGTAACACCAACTTTGCAGCGAAGGAATTTCTTTTAGAAATTATTGTTTGTAAAATGGATTTGGATGCAATCCAAAGATAAAACTAATTATAAGGGATGAAATGAAATTAACCAAACTTGAACAAACAAGTCTGGATTCAAACTTAAAGAAATTTTGGAATCGAACTTTATAAGTGTATTGACTCTACAGTATGCTGTGATGCTCAATTCCATTTTACTACCAACATCAGGATTTAATTTCATCCCTTGTAATTATGAGTATAACACCTCCAAAATTGTAAAAAAAAAGAGTATAATGTGCGCAAATCCATTTTACTACCATACTATAGAGTTAATATCTACAAATTAATATTGAACATAATATGTCCAGTGTTAAAACAATTTCTCATATTGTAAAAGAGTGTATTGGGAATCAAACTTCATAAGTAATATCGAGTATAATATATAAATATTAAATTAAAACTCAAACTTTAGTTAAATAGCTTCAAGTTGGAAATGTTCCAAATGAAAGATTGTGGCTGATTCAACAAAAAGGCTAAGTACACTGCCTTGAATAATACCATAGTAAAAGCAAAGTATAAATATAAATGCATAAATTTATAACTAAGCAAGGAGTGATTTCAAGAATTGCAAATATTACATCATTGTTATATGGTAACCATGTAATGATAAGAGCTCACTAGAAGTCGAGACATGTACTATGAATAGTTCCACAAGATAAAGACGGTTTATTAGTATTGAAGAAAGCTGATTGACAAAGTAGATAATGAAAACAACAAAGAAAATCCATTTATTAGGGATTGGCTCGCTTGTTCCTCGTCAAAATGATTGAAGGGATGGGATATAGATTACATAATTTACCCCAAGTGCAAGTGGAAGATTGATAGAGTTAAGAGTATGCGCTAAAGCCAATTTTGCAATTGATTGTAAATTGTTAATTCTATAATCAAATTTCGTTTGAAATAAAAGATGTTTTTCTTTCTATTATGTACTTAATATAACGTGTTATACTAATTAATCGATTTAATTTAAGCATGTTTAATATAAAAACCCCATAAATGATGTGTTCTGTGATATTAATTACAATGTTGTTGTAATCATGAGAAATTTATCATAATAAAAATAAATATATCGCTTTAAATATTCCTTATTAAGATGCATCAAGACTAGATGTCGACAAATCCGTTTAGGCTAGAGTACGTAACACTCCAAATATTGGGTGTGCGCATTACTCATGGTTGTTTGGGGAATCAACAGGTATATACCGTTAGTTATTGGATGACTATGGAATGACCTACCCAATAGGTTTTTATTGATTAATATAACTAAGGTCAAACTAAAAATATCAATGTGATAATACTACACAGCTCTCTCAACATGAGAATAATGTAGAACTTCAACTTGGAAACTTCACTTTGATTATAGTTAAATCATGGTACAACGTCCATCGAATGACTATAGTTGGGTCTAATTTAAAGCATTGGAAGTAAAATACTATTCAATAGAGTATTCATTTCCTCAATTATATGAGATTAGTATCATAGCCAACTGAAGTCAAATCAAAGTCAAAGTTTCTAACCAGAGCGGTTCGATTAATAATAATTGTTATTATTTAACCAGTGACTTTGTGTCCAAACACAAGTTAAATATGGATGATATTAGGATTTTGATCATTATCAAATTCCGTAAGTCCTATGTAATACAATTTTGATGAAAAGAATTCGTGTAAATAATTGTCACAACTAGGGACCTCTTAAAATAGTAAAATTGGATTTTATCAAAGTTATGTTGGTGATAAATTCAGCGAAGCTATCACACCACCAACTAAAGAGACATGCGAACGTTAATATTTGAATTGTTTCATATTAATAGCTAACAGGATTTACACCATTGAGTCATGCAACCGCAGTATTGAATACTCTGAAATACCACTCGATTTATTTAACTTATAGTTATTGTAAATTGATTAAATTAATTTATGTTTATGATATGTTAATTATTGAAGTTTTATTTTAATTTTGGTATTAATTATAATTAATTAGATGCATATATAAAGGTCATATATGTGCGTTTCGATGCACGATATCAATAAACATTTAAATTGGATTTAAATGAATTAACTGCAAAATAGTTTTGGACATTTTATTGGCCCACTTATGTGTTTAAATTTTAACTGAATTGGTGTAGTGGATTGGGAAAACAAAGGAGACTTAGTCCTCTCCTTTTCCCAAATCTAAATGCTTGTAAAAGGTGGTCTCTTTCTTCACTCTCTGCTTTATCTTCATGCCCTATTCTAACTGAAAACAATAGAGGTCATAAGACCAAATTCCAAGGCATAATTAATATCGGAATTATTTTAGAACAAGGCATAGTTTTCACCTTTGGATCGGTGCAACTTCTTGCAACGTGGATATCAGTTTTATAGGAGCTATATTCACCATTGGAGATGCATTTTATTGGCAACTGTCATTGGTAATAATCTTTATCTTTTAGATTTTCTAGTTCCATATAATGTTATATGCATAATGATGTATGTATACATCTTGTATACTATCGCGAATATATATGCATACACTAGTATAAACCGCATGTAAATTCATATAATAGGTAGAGATATTTACATTTTATTTAATGAAAAAATGGGTGGACAGATGTGTGTTGTAAGTGTAAATATTTTGTTAGTCATTTTGTTAGCAGTGTCAGTGAAAAATTGGTAGTAAATTCCATTGATAAGTAGTTGAGAAGAAAAGGCGGTGGAGGTTGCAAACCGGCGGTGATACTCACTTGATGGATAAGGGTATTTTTGGAATTTCAAGAAGACAGCATGGAAATCTTATTCATTGAATTCTCTTTATTAATAATAGAGATACGCTATCACTCTCGCCTATGTAGTTAAAGCACTTAATAGTTTTATAGCGTTGGAGATGTAATAAGTTAAAACAGGGATAAAGCGGAGATGTGGTATAAAATAATGGAGGTCCAAAAAGCTTCATTAGATATAAAACCATATATTTTTAGTCAATTTATTCTCATTCTCATATCATTAGGGAAAATAAATATTATTTAATCTCATATAACAAAATCGAAGAATATCCTAATTTATGCATACTAGATTTGGTGACTATAATAGATTTTTAATTTATATTGACAATTCATACCTTAAAAATATGTTTTTACTCTAACTTTGTTGATTTAGTTTAAAAGAGAACCAGTCGAGTCGACCATCATATACTAATATTACTAAAGCAGATGCTAAAAAGCCTTTATTTAATGGGTGTAGTAGAATATAGCAGGGTTTAAAGTGGATCAACTATTTAATAGAGCTAAATGAAATTACGTAGCCATCGAAGAGCGATATGCACTATAGCGGAGATTGTGTGGGCTTTAGCGGGGCTTTAACTGCACAGATTCTTATATACCTATTCGATAATATAAGTGACATTTATACATATAATATTGTGTAACAATATTTTTACAGAATATATTTTCGTATAGGTAATTTTCAAAAATTAAAATTGAAATTTTAACTAAATATAAAAAAATACAAAAGTTTAATATTTAATATGTGTGTGTGTCATATATATGAATTGTATTTACGTTAAAAAAATCATTTTAAAATCCATGCAAATTTTAAACAATTTTTTTTATAAATTTCGAATATGTCTAAAAAGAAAATAATATGTTGAAAATTGATTTTGGCCAATCTAAATAAATAAATAATTTTTTAGGTTTTTGTTTTGGAAAAAAAAAATTCAGCAATTTGTTTTCGAAAAACATATTTGTTCAATGTGGAGCGTTCAATGGCACTCCAAATAGGGTAGCACCTCATTTGCCTCCTAATTTCCACTACAAGCTCCGAGTTAAATAATTTGGCTAGTTGAAAGACAAGAAAGCTATATTGTTTAATATAGATCTTGTGGTGGAAATCAGAGGGTTAAAGAGGTGCTGCACTGTTTGGGGTGCCATTGAACGTTAGAGGAAAGGTCTATGGCTTTGGCCAAAAAAATTATTTGTCTTCGGCCCAATTTAAATAATTTTTTAGTATATTCAAATTAATATTATAGTTACATTTTAATAGAACAAATTATAACTATTTTATAATTGAACTTTAATAACATCGAATGTGTGTATATATACGTATACAAATATATATATATATATATATATTTTGAATATTAAAAAAATGTTTATAAATTTACACTGCAAAACAGTTCACAAAATTTTAAATTCAAATTTAGATTTGACATTTACAACATCTGAATTTGATTTAGATCTAAAATTGTCTAAGATATTTTAAATTTGAATTCAAAATTCAAACATAGCCAACTTAGTCAAAATTTAAATTATAGTTATTTTATATAATTACATACATATATGTATTTGTATACATACTAAATATTAAATTATTTATAAAACAATATAGACAACAAGCATGTATATAAAGGGGCTAACATGTTCACTGTAGTGTACATCTCAATAGTTAGACACAAGAATGTTAAACCATGCACACTATATATGTTGCACATTCACGTGCAAGTACACATACATGTGTATATGATACTCATGTACACACCATATATTATATATAATATCAAATAAAATCCTTTTATCAATAAATAAAATAAAATGGTGATTTTATTTAAAATTTATTTAGATCGGATCTAAATTAATTTAGACTCATAGTCCCAATAAGATCCAAACTGGTTAAAAAATAAAATTTATCCATTTAAACTGCTGCGTGCTAAACCAGTTCCAAAGATGTAGGGTTGGGAGTTCGAACCAGTGTAACAATTCTTGACGTTATTCACTTAACTTCTTTTATTTTACTTTACATTTGCTCTTAATTGTCTACTTTGTTGTTGATTTGATTACCGATAAAAGTAGATAAATTTCAATTTTACAAGTTGACTTTTAATAGCGGATGTATACTATTTACTTCACCTCAGTGTATTAATAGCCATAAGAACCATTTCACATCATTATGTTTAGGACTACTCACATATCCCATATTTGGTGGGTATAAAATTTCTTGAGAAGGAACTTAAAAATTAAGGGACTCTCAATACATTATATACATATAAAAAATAAATTTTAGATTTAAATTAAAAAACTCATATATATATATATGTATATATATATTATTTCCTTGTTGTTTTATTTCTCGAGTTTGATAGTAAATAATAAAAACTAATTTTTGTTTCGGGTATTATACGTTAATATGTTTGTAGTTTTTTAAAATTAAAAAAAAGGGATATACACAAATAAGTATTCTATTTTAGATTTTAAAAAAGAATTCTTATGTGTTTTGATAAATATTTGAATTAGTCAAAATTATTAAAAATTTCAAATATTGAATGAAGCAAACATATTATCATACACACACACACACACACACACACACACACACACATATATATATATATATATATTTCAGCATTTACAAAATATATATGATACAAAAGTGGAAAAAAACATATTTTTATCATAGCCAATCACATATATATTATTTGATAATATCAACATATAAATAACACACACACATACATATTTTAATGGCCGAAAATAATACATATACATACACGTACATACACATGGATATATATATATACATGTATGTATACATGTATCTATGTATGTTGTGTGTGTCTCTCTCTCTAAATAGGCATGTGTAGGGTTCATTAGATGTGTGTGGAGAAAATTTTATCTTTTGGGTTTTGGGGATTGAGATTTTTTTCTCAATTCTAAAACTTTATTTTGTAATTTTTGGTAAAATGAATAAAGTTTGTTTGGAGGAATTTCTTTTCTATTATTTTTCTTCACTTCTTATCTCTTTCAAATCTTATTGTGTAGGGATCCTAGAAAAAACTCTAACAGTTGTTATCAAAGCCTATTACACAAATTTTTTGAAGAGAATTTTGGTTATGGAGAAGATAAGTGTTGAAAAACTTAATGGGAGAAATTAGGAGCTGTGGAGGCGAAGATGGAGGATTTTCTATATATCAATGATCTTCACTGTGATGATCTGCCTTACTTACACCCAAAAATGACACTTAATACATTCTCGGTGTTCATGTGCCGATCATCCAAGTGTCCGAAAGATAGGTCGTGGGGTAAAGAAAATAAAAGACAAAGGAAACAAATATAGGTTTTTCTCACAAATGATAGAGTTACGTATGCATCATCATAGAATAGTATATTGTTACATCAAAGTTACAACAAGTACTATTCCCAATAAGAACAACTGTATCAACCTACCTAAATTACCAATACATAATGCACAGTCACAACGAAAATAAACAAAACTACTGGATATAGAGAAAGCTTCTACTCTGTACTGGATATAGTGAACTTATACAAAAAAATTATATATATTTACTGTAACTATATATAATATACTTATAAAATAAAACGTATATGTGTATATAGCAAAATCTCAACATCACTCATATATAAGCTAATATATATACATATACTTACTGTAAACAAATTTTTTTATAAACATATATATACATGAATCTTATAAACTGATGAAGTGTAAACATATATATGAACCTTATATAACATATTACTTTAAAATATAAGTTGTAAATAATATACAATCTTTCTCTGTAACATTGATATATACTTACAATCATATATATATATATGAGCTTATGTCACGAGAAGGTCAGAGCACAACTGTAAGGCGGAGATGTAAAGTAAGCTGTGTTGCGGAGAATCGGTCGAGGTGGTTTGGGATGGAGGCAATGGCCGGTGAGGCCGAGCTCGAAGGGGTGGTCAAAGAAGGCGGCGCTGCTATGGTGCATGCTGTGCTTGCGGCACAACCGAGATGGAGCAGGTGACCTCGGCGAGGAGGTTTGAGAGGGTGGAGCACGGTTTGGAGGGGAAGGATGAGTTGATGAGAAGGAGAGGAGTCGACTTCAATAGAGAAAACAATATATATAGTATTATATGTATTTTTTAAACAAGAAGAGCAGGAAAGTGAAGGTAAGGAAAAATAATGGAGGATGAAGTGTGAAAGAAGAAGCGACTATTGTCAAGTAGCAAAAAGAATATGAGAGAGGGAGAGCCACAATGAAACCACGAACCAATTTCTTTTGACAGAGAAAAAATGAACCGACGTAATTTTAATAAGGTGAGAATACCAAAAACCCACTACGTTGAATTTCAGAAGAAAAAAATAATAGTTAATGACTGTTTGTTTCAATAGTTAGATAGATGAAAGGACGAGAAGCCTAAAAAGTTGAGAGTGGATAGTGGTACGGTTAAATCATTTCACAGATTCCGCCGTGCACCGGACATCGAAATTAACAATTGAATATGCCATAAAGATCAGCACAATGAGATGATCAAAATGGTATATATATATGTACGACCATCGTATCAAAAGTCGATATACGGTACCTAAAATAGTGCTAATTTACCAGAAATAAGATAAATGGAGTAACATAAGTCCAAATTTGAAGAAACGAAGTAGGAAGTCTCACTCAGAAGATGATTTACAAATTTATTGTATAAAAATATTCAGGTTTGAAAAACATTTTTTTTATCATCAAGTATTAACCGATTTAATTTTAAATAAAATTACACAGGAAAATAAACTTCCATATTATCTAATGAAAATTTACCATTTGTTATATTTAAGTTGACGTATTCCAAATATTAAATTTTTATTATTTAAAACTATACAAAAATTCAGTTAATTAAATTATTAAAATCATTAAAATTTACGGTCATTACACTCTCCCCCACTCAAAACTTTTCTTTCTGATGCTATGTGCAATAAGCTTATCGATTATCATCCACTGTGCAGGAAGAATAGTATTTCCTCTCTCCTTTTTGCAGATGACTTACTTTTATTCACTAAGCCCAATCTGAAATCCATTACCGGGGTCATAAAAGTTCTTGATACCTTAGGTACCTTGTCTGGTCTGAACATCAACAGAAGTAAATCTAGATTATTAATTGCTGGTCTCCCTGATGATGGTAAAGAGATAATGTACTCTATGTCTGGCCTCTCTCCATTCTCTGATAATGAATATTATCTTAGGGTGCCTCTTTGTGACTCTAGAATCAGGACTTTCCAATGCTTACAACTATTTGAAAATATTACTGCCAAACTTGCTAGTTGGAAAGTATCTAGATTTTTGATGGCTGGTAGACTTGTAATTGTTAAATCCATTGCCTTCTCCATGTGTGTTTATTATGCCAAAATTTTCATTCTCCCAGCCAAACTCATTAGCATGGTTAACTCAGCTTTGAATCATTTTTTATGGCACGGTAATCCCTTCTCTAAGAAAATGATTCCTATTTCCTTTAGCAAACTATGTTGTCCACAGGAAAAAGGTGGACTTGGAATCATAAACATTAGGAACTGGAACCTTGCTACATTATCTGCAAGAATTGACAAGCTATTAAGGAATGACAAAAATCTATGGGCTTCTTGGTGTAGGCAATACCTCATACGTCAAAGCAACTTCTGGTTTATTTCTTCTCCAACTGACTGTAGCTGGACTTGGAGAAATATATTAAGAGGTAGACAATTATTTCTACCTCTGGTGCAACAGAGAATGAAAGAAATCAACATGATATCTTTTTGGTTTGATCCATGGCCTTCAAAAGGAATCATTTTAGCAAATATAATTGATTATGAGATGAGAAGATCCACTGGGATTGCTAATACTGCTACTCTATCTAGGTTTTGGGCTGATGAAAGTGTCTCCCTTCCTCATTGTAGCTCTGCAGTGGTAAGAACTGAATGGACTGCTATACATAAGAGGAAATACAAAATCAGTGATGCTCATATGACTTGGAATGACAGAGTGCATTCAACTAAAAATTTTTATATGGCACTTGATCCATCCATGCAACTTCCTACTTTTATTTGGCATTCTCGTATTTGGGATCATGGTTCTGTTCCAAAAGAGAACCTATACATGTGGAAGGTAATGATGAATGGTACCCTGACTCTAAGCAAACTCAAAGTCTATGGGGTTGTTCAATGTGACAAATGTCTATTCTGTGGAGTAGGGGTGGAAACGGCTGCGCACTTATACTTTGAATGTGATTTCACTTTCCACTTATGGAGTTCCATATTGCAATGTAATGGTTATCACAGGCCAATGAGAAGCTCATGCATGGAATGGTACAATATCTTCAAGGAAACTAGATGGAAGAATGAGAGAAGTAGAAAGTTGTTAAGAATTTTGAAGAAGGTAATGTACTTTGTTTGGTTAGAGAGGAACAATAGGGTGTTTAAAGGGAAAGCTTCCTCTAAACATGTATTGGTCCTTTCTATTACTAGTAACATATAATACTTATGTGTGCCTTCGTCACTCATGTGGTGGTTAGATTGTTGTAATCCGTTGTTCTGATATTTTTGGTTGTTAATAAAAATGGTAGGGGACCATTCCACTCCGCTTGCTTTGCAAAAAAAAACTTTTCGTCCCTGAAAAGGAACGAGGTAGGAGAATAGAAACAACCAGAAAGAAAAATAAATTGAAAAACAAAATAAAAAAATTAATTTAAAACCATATAAATTTTAAATTTTAAATTTCAAATTAGTTAATATTCAACAATTGATTTAATTTAAGGTATTATCATTTAGTTGATTAAATTTCAATTTACAAATGTTTGTTACAAAAGATTTATTTCAGAACAAATTTTTTTACTTATTTATTTAGCCCATTTGATTTCACTTAAGTTAATTTCACAAAATTCAATCTTAATTATTTGTTTATTCACTATCCTATTATTCAATTATCTTAATTAACTTTTCTATAATCATAGATTTAGTGTATAAACAATTATTACAACCATTCAAATTTTATTTAAAATTTCTTTAACATCATTTTATATTGTATACTATTCAGTTACATAGTTAATGTAACGACTGGTGATTTTCGACTCACGAAAGTCGACATTAATACGTCCACTATATCAACTGCCGAGCAATCGAATGCTAGAAAACCGAACCGTTAGGGTTAAAGAAGGGGTAGAAGATAGAAGAAGAAAGAAAGAAAAGCAACAGAACAATATCAGAATCTCACAATCGCAGCGGAGAAACATATAATAGATAAATGAATAATCTTTAAATCAAAAGGACTATATCAGTTATTACATTACATCACATTATATTATCAGAGTTTACAACAACAAACGGTGGAAAAGAAATACTATATACTAATTGATACGCCACGCCATCCAGCTTGCTCCTGATCTCCACAGCAACTCCTGAATTCTAGAATGACCTGATAACCTTACTCTAGACTGCCCGTGTTAAAATTGGTGGACACCCAGAGTTTAGGAAGGAAACAATAAACTCCAGGTCATTCATGGGACTGGTGTAGAACTTAAAACAGTTTATCTTTAAAAATAAACAAAGAAATATTTTAAATTAGATTCGCAATGCTTTTAGAAAATGTAACTACCATAAGGCCTCCCGCCACACACACAATGCAAACGCAGAACTTGGAGGAGATTTCTCCTTATGATAGTCAAATATGCTTGATACGCAAATTTCTTTTCAATATTATTATTATAACTGCAAAGTGCAGGAAAAACATTTCGAAAGTACAATATTAATCTTAGCCAGCATAGGTACCATTATAGTATGCCTAATATAGCTACCATATTAAATGGCAGGTTCTACAACTAAAACCGTACAAGTCTCGTATTGTTTCTTTGGATTTCCAACAAATGGTCAGGCCAAGGAACTTCCCATTGCCACATGGGTACGCCTCTGGAAAGACCCCCCAAGAACCTAACCGGATCTCTGCCAACACAAGGCCGGGTTACCCCAAGCTGGGTAACAACTGACATGAATATGTCATCCCCCGGTCGTAACTGACCTAAATCCCGGGATTCACCAACAACCACAAAATAATAAGTTCGCAGCAACAACATAGGTTAAGAAACAGGGCTCCATACCATAATATCCAGAAGGAATGACATACACTAAGGGGGCGCTATCCCCTAATAATCTTGCTGCATTCTTTCTGTTTTGACCATTTCCGGGGTGTGAGGTCCGACGAAGTCTCGTCCACAAAGCTACGCTTTTCACAAAAGCCACGCTTTGATCAACAAATGTTCAGCAGCACTTCGTATGCCACATTACCAAATTGGGAACGTATCACTAGTAACCATCAGCTACGTAACCTCTGAGCTCGTACATCTCAGAGAAGGGTGTTAAGCTAAGAGAATAAATTTTGCGCCACCAGCAGAAATGTATTTGATAGAAACCAGCTTTACATCTCAAATTGTAATGTCAGACACACATCCATACAAGTCCGTTTCGGGATCGAACAGAACCGAAGGCACTTCCAAAGAAGCCCTTGCAATCCGAATATTCACTAATCACGACCGGACTTCCCATCACAAAGGGTGATAAAATCTCTATATCGGAGATCAGCCGATGCAGAGTCATTCGACGGTAATCCTTCCGTTTTCGTAAATACCCGGTCTTCAACACCGGTCTTTAAATGCTATCCATTACGACATATCGCTATTCGGAATGGGATTTATGACCCAAAGGTCCTCTCCCGGCTAAACCGAATAACGAGCGCTTATTTTAAAAACAAATGTAGCATTCAAATTCAAGAAAATCGCATCAAATACCCATTTAAAGGTAAATATTGATAGTAGGTTATTTAACTATCAAGGCCAACAACCAAATATCCAGCACCATAACAGTCACTAGGCCCTTCTTATGAATCTTCCATAAATTAAATAACTTGCCAGATATTCACTTCAATTTATCTTTAAAAAGATATATTCTCTAAACCATTTCAATTTCTACATTGGAAAACATTTCCAAATACTTTTTTAACAATAAGTAATTCACAAATCTATTTATTTTCAATACTTAGAAAATATTCAATATACATAAATCACAATTAAGTATATATTTTATTCTTTTAAGGAAAACATTCTCTTAAACACATTCATTTGAGTCAAAGCGAATGTTGCGTAAAACGTCGTTACGACAACCCAAAATCACTAGTATAGGGATTCGACATTTAGATAGATATATAAATCTCAATACTATATAAAACATTTCCTTTCGAAATCATTTACTATAACAACAGTGTTATAGTCCACCATTTCCTTATTTCTCGAAAACGTCTATTTCAACAATGAATGTTGAAATCTATGGTTTCGACACTTAATACATTTTAAAACATTTTTAAATCGTTTTAATTCCATTTAAAAGATCACTTCCCAAAACATTTCTTTAATATATTATTCACTATCCAAAATCGAGAATATACTTCGTTAACCAAATTCAACCTTTCTACACATTTTATTTAAAGGATTATCCACTCTCCAAAATCATGAATATACCTCCTTTAATAAGCCATACTAATTAACTAATCAAATAAGTCGATTTCGGATTTATAAAACAACATTTATAAATTCACATCTATATAATTTTATAAAAACTTCAACTGATAAAATCCCTTGATTAACAAATATTTATATCTCATTTTAAAATCCAAAATCCAATTTATAAATTAATTACTTATAAATCTTTCATTTTACAAAATCTATTCATTTTATAACTTCACAATTTATAACTCTATAAATTTTATTCACTTATGAAATCCATTTATACTTCATTTTAACACTTATAAAAACTCGTTTTAAAATTCCAATATTTTTATTTATAAATATCAATTTTATAGTTCTTTTATATAAACCGTTTATAATAATTTCAAAAATCTCAATTTAAACTATTTTATAAAGTTCATTAACTCCACATTTAAAAAATCACATTTTAACTATATTTCTCAAAAATCATAATTTTATAACATTAAAATTATAATGTTTATTTATTTAAAATGAATCAATTCCAAAATTCAATAAAACATATACTTTCAAAAATCGCTTTAAAATCCTCTTAAATTTGAAAATCATCACTTAAACACTTTTAAATTTTTCCAAAATAGGCCAATGCTGCAATAACACTAAATATAACAATGACGACATCCAAAGCATCATATATCATATGATAACAGAATATATCGCAAATATCTGTAAATAAATCAATACTGTTGAGGAATCCAGTTGGATCCCTCCAACATGTTTCCCTGCATCCGAAGATGCTAGCACAATACCAATCCCATCCCAATACGGAATATCGCGGTATATGGGATTTATAAAATATTATCCGCTATTATGCGGCGCAATAGGGTTTCATCCGCTATATAATGCAGGAAAATCAACTCCAAGTACATATATAATACCAATTCCACTTCACGGTGAAATATCGCGGTATATGTGTTTAATAAATAACATCCGCTTAATATACGGCGTACAGGGCCTATTTCAATACAATAGATAATAATTTATCATTCAAACACAGAATCAAGCAATTTTAAATCTAACTATTTAAAATTTAAATCGAAACAATTTCGATTGAATGAGAAGTTCTCACCTTGCTTCCAATAACAGTTGCATGTTTTATTTTGAATAAAATTAAACTATCTCCAATCAACTCCAATCCAGCTCCATCGCGTAGTATTCGTCAATACGAACCTAACGCAAGTCGTTTCAACCAAAACGGACCTCGTATGAAAAGGTTATCGCGTTTTAAAGATTACACGAATTTAAATATAAATAATTTACAATTTATTTTATTTTTTCAACCTTATTGTCTGGGCCGCACGTTCTCTTGATGAGATCCAGGCCGTTACACGCAACTCCTTCTCCTTCCAGGTTACTCAAGCGACATAAAACCCATAGCCATCCGAACCCTAGCTAGCCGCGACTTCGTCGATGCGTTTGAAATCGATCAAGCACCACCAAAACGAAGCCCATCGCCGACTCGACCAACGCCCAGAATCTCACGAAATTCGGTCTCCCCTTTAGCTCGAAAACCATGCATGAATGCACGTGTTTGAACCCAAATCGCCATCGATTTACTTTGTTTAAAATGATCATAGCCGTATGGATTTAAAGATATCGTCGAGCTCTACAAGTTTCATTTAGGAATCGAAGGCTACAAGTGTTTGGATCGAGAGAGATTAAGAGGAGAAGATAAGAAATTTTCGGCCATTTAATATAAAACTGGCGGCTGAAGCTTTTAGACCTAGGGTTTGTGCAAATTGTGAAATATAAGGTCCTTATATAAAAAATATTCGCGCACTATTCGTCCGGAATTTTTCCGAACTCCAAACGAAGCGTGTCGCCTGGCATTTATAATGTTTTAGCCCCATTCCGAACGCAATGGAATATATATCAGCAGCCAATCGATAATATTTGGAAGATAAGTTTTCGAATCGACTATTTAAATTCAAAATTCACTCGAATCGATTTCTACGCGTTTTAGCTTACCCCGGACAAACCGTAATCCCGATTGACACTAAATTTGAAACCATACAATAATATAACATTACGTATCCGATGAAACTGGTTTCCTCGAAATCCGAGACTATTTGAAAAATGGCTATTTTTACTCGTCAATTGAATATTAAAATATTCAATTTCTGCAAATTAACTTTTAATTCAATTTTAAAAGTTCTATAACATCATTCTAACTCCAATATGATTAAATATAACTTTACAAATCAATTTTAATCACATTAAACCCAATTTCCAATTATTTCTGTAATTTAAAATATTAAAATATCGATTTAATTATCCAATTAAATCTAGATATTCGAAATAAAATTTATTCGACTTAAAAATTTACTTGTTAATATTTAAAATCAATTAAATATATGAATTTCAAATGACAGAAATTCTGGGTCGTTACAGTTAACTTCTGAGTAAATAGGTAAGTTATATATATTGAAATGCAATTAAGTATTGTATAAGAAATTTTTTATCAATTCAATTATTTCAAGTTTAAACATTTATTCAAAAACTTAGCTTCATTCTATAATTGAAATCACCCTTTAATTAAAATTTAAGGATAACTTTACGATTAACTTCAAACAGTTTAGAGATAAATATATATATGCTATACATATCAAATCAAATCAAATCAAATCTATAATCATATACTTATATATATTATATATCAAGTCATACTTAAGAATTCACATCAATTTAATTTCAAAACAAAAGTGTAGAAAAGCTACAGAATGATCTCTCCACTTCGAAACTCGAAAATGAATATCGTTGATGCGGCCGTCATCATCAAAATTAATTTCAGTAACAAAGAAGAGAGTACTGACTTAAAACTAAAAAAAATTCTTTGGAAACGATTTATATTCAAAGATACTTTTAAATAATATACATTTTAAAACTTTAAAGCCAAAGTTTGAAATCACCGGAAATTAAATTCTCAAATTCTCAATTAAATTCATTTAAATTTCCAAATCAATTTATACACCATGTTTATAAATTCATTTATTCAATGGTTTACAAAACAATAAATTCATTTAACTACTGAATTTCAGAAAATTACTTATATACAATATAATTATACAAAATTATTAAATTTTGAAAAAAATTGTGTCAGTTTGCTCTGTTCAAGTGTTTTGGAAATCCTATCTATAGCGTTGATCGGACGAATCGATCGAAAATCTAAATCAACATTAACAACTCAAACAACACAATATAAAATATTTTAATATTAGTACAAACACACTCCCTCACTCGATGATACAAGAATAGATTTCAAAGCAAGGATAGATATCCAAATTTATAGGAGCCCACATCAAAAGAATTCTAACTGGAAGGTAAGCTTGTTAGGGGAATAAGATTAAATAGTAAAAGAGAAAAGATGGGTATTCTGATATTAATCGTGTGCGACCTTAACTGGGAAAATCGTGACTTCAAGAATATGATCGATGCAAAATTCTGAGGCAAATCGGCATCAGATCACAAGAGATAGAATTCAGTCATAGCAGGAGATAGATAGCATCGTAAACCAAGGATACAGAAACCTTCGGTGAATCAATGCTTGTTGTAAAGGAGTTTCACCTCTTTACTATCATTCAATGGAGCTATGGAATACTCCAGAATCAAGAAGAATTTGGGTACGAGAAGACAAGAGTGGATTTCAGACTGAATAGAGGAGTTCCGAAATTCAAAGGAAACCGAATCAAAGAGGAAGGGATTCAACTTTGAACGAAAGTGATTCCGTAATTAAATTTACTCTATATGCTAAGTTTTTCCTAAAAACAAAGCTCCGATACCACATGTGACATCCCGATATTTTCAACCATTCGCATCCGCACATGTCGGACTTGAGTTGCTCAAAATATCAGATTCTTAATTTATATTTGGCAAAACTCAGCATATACAGTAAATAAATAATCACAGAATCACAGGCATAGAATAATATAACAATAATCAACGGAAACAAAAGAATAGTAGTTCATGAAGCTACTATATATACATACATACATAATATACATACATATATACATACATACATATATATATATATATATAACAGAGTTAAAACAAGATGCAATAGAAGTCTCGAATACATAGAAGTCTCAATACAATAGTCAAATAACGAAAGTCTGAATTCATCACTGGAATCAACCGAATAGCTGAAAGCTGAATAGATAGGTGGATCTCCAAATGAAGCTCCAAACTCTAATGGTGAGTCTCAAATGCTATGACACTCAGTCTGCCCCGAGCGTAAAGCCAAAACAAAACACTCGAGTCAGGTTAACATTCTTATATCAATAAATCCAATTCAAGTGAAATATCAACTGAAATACAAGTAACTTAAAGGGTGTTTGGGATTAACATCCTCTAAGGATTCGTAAAACTATCTACTATGTAGTAATATGCGCTATTATAATAATGTCCATAGTAAAGTAAACTATTAAAATAGCGTTAAGGCGTTACCCATTTCCCACTTAACACATTTTTATATATTCCCACAGTCTATACAGTACCGTAACTTCCCATAAACTGCGCTTATCAGAGGGTACTCCATAGGTATGTTACAAAACAAACTCGTAGTGGTCTCGCTAAGGTAGGTGACACGACACAACTAGGCAATGCCAAGGTAGATATACCTATTACAGTTCCGGGCTGGTGGTAATGCATAGCAGCTACTACTGCCCACATCGGAACACACTCCTAAATCAAAAATCAAGATTGGCCATCAAATCAATCATAAAGTCAGAATATAGTATCGAAGGAATGTGCCAGATCGGAGGAATGACCTCACTTGGCCCGTTGATTGGTCCTGTTTAAGCCACCTTATGCCAACTCACGGGAGTCGGATCCACGTATATACCTCATATAGGATCGTCGCCACCATCGTACTTCATTCTGGAATCTCCACCGCGTACACAGTTGTTAAGTGGTTTTCAGTATTCGCAGAGAGTATGAAAATATCTGATCCCGGTCTCTTTAACAGCCAATCGTTATTATAACACCGCGGATATTTCAAAATAGTTTATACTTCAAAATCAAAATATCATTGCCATTTCAAAATCATATCAATACGATATCATTTTCAAAATCATAATACTTCAAAGTTATAACACTTTCTAAATCAAATCACTTGAAATTATAAAACTTTGGAAATCATAACACATTGAAATCATAATACTTTGGAAAACCATGACATTTTCCTTTAAACAGTTTAGATATCAATAATAGTATATATAAAAAAATAGTTTATAAAATAAATAGTTTATAAAAAATTGTTATAAATTAAAATTGTTTATATTAAAAAATAATTAGTATATTAAAATAGTTTATATTAAAAATAGTTTATATTAAAAATAATTAGTATTAAAAATGATTTATATTAAAATAGTTTATATGAAAATAATTTATAAATTAAAATATATAAATAGTTTTAAATGTAATTTATAAATACTTTATATAATAAAATATCTTCCTCAAATTTCATAAATCGATTCTAAATCAACTCAAATTCCAAAATTCAAATTTAATCCAATCTCAAATCATCAATTTCAATTCAATTTAGTTTCTTAATAAACCATTTCAATTTTATCGATTTCAAATACATATCGAACCACAAAATAAACCATTTCAATTTCAATATATTTCGAAGTTTTAAATATTCAACATTTCATAACTAAATTTGATAATTTCATTTTTATCTCAAATTTAACTCATTATTATTTAGTTTTGAAACCTTCACTTAATAAATCCAATATCACTTAAATAAAACCCAAATTACAAATAAACTAAATATTTCCTTCAATTTATTTTAACTTGAAATATTCATTTAAATCATCTTAACCAAAGTCAAGTTACAAAATCATATCCTTTAGAAATATCAAATTCAATAAGTTCCCAATCGATTTAATTAAATAAAATTCTTAATTAAATACAATTTCAAATAAATTCAAATTTATCTTTCCAACCTTAATTTATAAAATCATTATAAAAATCTATTTTAAATTATAATTTTAAAATAAATACCTAAACATATTATATATTAATTAAATCAAACTTTATTAAATTGAGTTTTATTATTAAACTTATTTTATAATAAAATTAATTTATACATAATTAAAATAGTAAAATTATAAGTAAACTCTTAAAATATATAATTTCAAAACTAACTTATAATTTTAAAATTTTCAAAACATATAAATTTAAAATCAAGAATTTAAACTTTATAAAAAACATTTATATATAATACCTTGAAATCAATATTTATTAAACCATATATTTCTTTCCAAAACCATAGAAATCAATTTCAAAATGTTTACATATAGACCAACGATGTCTGTATATAATTTTCTATCCTATGGTTAAGTGATACGGATATTTATCATTTCAATCTATAATTTAAATATATCTACCGGTGTATATCATTTCAACCCGTAATCCCAAATTCAATCAATGAAAATCGGTTGGGTTTATCATTTCAACCCATAACGATTTTCTCATATTCTACGGATCGTTCGGGTATGTATTATTTCAACCCAATTCTATACTAATGGGGAACTTACAGAGTGATAACAGATATGATAATAATATAACATACACATATCATAGATATAAATAACAGATAACGGTGTCAGATGTTATTGGTGAACAGATACGGATAATAACATATATATAGCAATGTAAATAACTAGCAGCAGCATATTTCTATTGTCATTTCAATTGAAATCAAATTTAATAAATATAAGAACGTTAATCATGAGTGATTTCTCACCTTTCGAGGCTAGAGATGAACGAGAATGAGATGAGTTACGAATCCAAGCACGAATTCCGAAGCAAAGCAAGATTGGCACGAATTCGACGAACAGAGCTGATAACAGGAATCGATGCAAACAAATTAAATCGGTTTTGATATAAACCGATAAATATATACATTATTATTATCATATGTATATATTAAATGTTTTTAATTTAATACAAAGATGATATAAAAATTTCAAAATCATTATTTTTAAGCACAAGCGTTAAGAATCAAGTATATTTTATATCTAAAACCATTACCCAAACAAAATCTTAAACACACACACACACACACAGACAGATATATATATATATATATAACTGTTTTGAAACCAAATGATATATATATAAACCATATGTAATTTAAGATAAAATAATGATAATGTATATGGCTTATATAAATTCATGTATATATATAATCAACATTTATAAAATTTCAAATATAGGCTAACACAACTTTTTCAACAAAACATAATACAGCATCAGAACATAAAATACTCTATATACATGTACATATTATATTTAGTCAGTACTAATTATAAAACAACACGTACAACTTATATAAAACAACACATTTATAAATATATATAAACATACATTCAACAAAATATATAGACTTGACTGCATACGAGTCTTCAAAATCAAATTCTATCAAATATACCTCGATATATATTATCTTTCAAGCTAAAACTATAGTCGACTTATATATACATACATATATATATATATAATAGAAAAATATATAAATGAACTGATCGACAAACCTACCTAATAAAGCAACTCAAACTAGACCCATTTCAAAAGTAAATGTAAAAATGAAAACGAAATGAGCAGGAAAAACAAAACCGATATATATACACACTGAAAGACATAGGTGATGCATTATTTATATAACCCTTACAGACTACGTATACATAGTGAACTTATAAAAAATCTTATATATATTTACTGTAACTATATATAATATACTTATAAAATAAGACATATATGTATATACAGTAAAAGCTCAACATCACTCATATATAAGCTAATATATATACATATACTTGTCGTAAACAATTTTTTTATAAACATATGTATACATGAATCTTATAAACTGATAAAGTGTAAACTTATATATATTGTAACGCCCCACCCCAAGACCCACCTTAGCAAAGAGAATTAACAAGTAATTTTGTCTACTAAAGAGGAGAATAGGGCTGGTTAAGGGCGACCATCTATAATTTTGTCTTAAACATCCATTGAATACGTAGATAAATGCATTATAATTTTTCAACTCAAGTGGATCGACATACCCAGTAAATATTTAATCCAAAACTATAGGTGGCTAACGGATCTATCAGAACAAAATACAATAACTGAATGTAAATCACATCACAGAACAGTAACCAACATCATATATATACATATACACTGATACACGTTCAGTACAATACAATATGAATACAATAAAGGTGGTACACGACCACACAATATACATCGAATCAAATGTAAAAACATCAGAGTATGCGGAAGAAATAAACTACTCAAGAGAAAGAAGAACTGATATCCAACATCAATTTCAAGCTAAGCCCAATAGATGATACCTGAAATAACTCGGTCTGACCCGAGTGAAAACACACGGGTCAGACTAGCTAAAATCATCAGTTAAACAGAATAATCGATAAGGATAACTAGGTGAAAGCTATGGTATCCTTTTTCATAAAGGATGCCATGCCCTAAACAGGGTTTCAACATCATAAGAAAGGACAACATCTCTTCTTAGCAAGTAGGAGAGATAATGATGATAAAGTCATACTTAAGTGGCATAGCAGACACTTAAGCAAATGGAACATCGGCGAGCGAAGTTTTGAAGATAAGACTCAATAAACATCGCTTTCACCTCATATCATCGGCGATATAAAGAAATATGGATAATGACTTCAATTAATTCAACTATTTTCTTAGAAGCGGTTGTCAAAATAACAATACATCAAAGGTACATATCCTTCATACATAGAATAAAACGCATATGGATGTGCCTCATCTCATTGGCACATCCCAAGGGTCATTCATGGAAATATAAAACCCAATTATAAAAGAAGCATCATACTTGCTCATACCTCATCTCGTCGGTATGAATATAGATACGTCTCAAATCCATCACTAAAACTTTTTATCAAAAAAAAATCTCATAATCATTTATACCTCATCTCATCGGTATAAATATAAATGCATCTCAAATCCACTATTAAAACACCTTATAAAAGAATTTCCACAATTTATACCTCATCTCATTGATATAAATATAAAATGCCTCAAATCCATCTTAATAGAACTCGAAAAGAGTTCAAAACATCATATTCGAAATCACTATAAAACCATATATATAATAAACCCTTTTCTTACATAAGGCTATAATAAAGCATCATCATCAAGATAGTGAAAACGAAACATCTAAACTTCACGGAAAACAGCACGTGCATTTACATCTTGACTAGTACTACCATTATTTGGTACCATTCATCGTGATGACTTGGGGTCACATAACATCATAACATTGTGATCATCTTGATTGACTATAGTCGAAAACATCTTGATGAAACCCAGTCACAAAAACCCGAGTAATAACATCGTGATAACTCCAATCGAGTTCTCGGTCTGTAGCATTAGTAACATCGTGAATGTGTCTCAACTTCTCGAATAGGAACCCAATAGGCATCAACGTACGTCCCATACCATACGTTCTTACCTATTGGTTTACTAATCGTTAGTCGATGCCACATTAGAAAACCATCATAAAACATCATCAAATAAACACTGCCTCATCTCATCGGCGAGTGTAAGATACCAAACTCGTCCTATCTCTTACTTGGACGAGTTTTAAGTGACATCGAGACTTGTCTCATTTTATCGACAAGTAAAAATTCATCATAAATATCGGAATCATCATCAATCCATCATAACAACTTGCCTCGTCTCCTAGGCAAGTAAAAGAACATCGTGATGGTTATTTCTAACCATAGTTGCAAATCAAAACTTAACATCAATATTGCCACATTTCATCGGCCATCACAAAATGCATCTAGATTGGTTCGTCGTCGAATGTACTCAAAGAGTAATTCTCAAACCAATAATCTTCACCAAAATTTGGTAACTTCTAAATCAACTCAAAATAACACTTCTGATTGGTTTCGATGAAAACCGTGCTCGAAAACAATGAAAACTAAGAGGGATATCTCAAAATCGATAACTTGAATTCAATACGAATTCAATTCATATTTAACCCAAAATCAATTCAAATTCCATTTAAATTTGAATTTCAAATTCTCCAAATATATCTAGCCTACTGATAGGCATCATAGCTCTAAAAATTTCTCAAAAACATCATTAAAACCGAAGAGAATGAGAGCAAAATGAGCTAATACAATTTTATGGTCAACGATTGTTGTTGCTGTCATTTTGCTCTCAGGACAGCAGCATACAACCATAATTTCGACCAAACAAACTTCAAAATTTCAAAAATCACAATGAATGAAACTTGTAACACATTATCTAAGCTTTCAGAAACATCCAAAATTATCAAAATTGGTTAAGAAACGAAGAAGTTATGGTCAAATTCGTTTCGGTTTCAAACACCGAGCAAATATTGATTTTGCTCTCGGGTTAGCAGTAGAAAAAATAGATTTTGACATAGCTAACCTGAAAATTTCAGAAAACTCAAAACATAAAAGTTGTAAAACATGATTTATTCTTTCCAGAACATCTAAAATTATCCAAATCGGTTAAGAAACGAAAAAGTTATGGCCAATTTCGTTTCAGTTTCAAGGACAGAGGAAATATTGGTTTTGCTCTCGGGATAACAGAATAAAAATTCGATTTTAACATAGCTAACCACAAAATTACAGAAAAATAAATGCATGAAAGTTGGAGCACATGATTTAAGCTTTTGGGAACATCCGAAATTATCAAAATCGGTTAAGAAACGAACGAGTTATGGCAAAATTAATTTCTCAGACTTGTGATTGTTGTTGATGTCATTTTCTCTCAAGACAGCAACAAACAAGCGCGATTTTGATCAAGAAAACTTCAAAAATTTTGAAAAATCAAAACATAAAACATGTATCCTTTGTCTATGCTTTCCAGAACATCCAAAATTATGAAATTTGGATAAAAATTGTAGAAGTTATGGCCAAAACAATGTGGCAACAGAAAACAGAAAATAACAAAGACGAAACGTAACCTTATTAATACGAAAATTCAACTCAAAACTTTGATTTTGGCTAGAATTTGTAAGCTTTTACACTTACCAATTGATTTTCAATGAATAAGTAAGGCTTTGCAAGCAAGGTTGAGCCTTTAGCATAAGATTGGAGCCCTAAACATCTGAAAATAGAAAAAAACAATACATGCAAAGAAGAAATTGATCAAAATAAAATTTACAGTAAACAATTCTAGGGTTTTAGATGGATTCTAAGATAGAATAGATTGGATATTACCTTCTTTTATGATTCTAACTTGAATTAGGCTTTTAAATTTGCATAGATTGAGCTTGGAAGATTAAATTTTGAAGAGGGTAGCCATTGTTTTGTACTTTGGAGCTTTTTCTTTTCTGATTTAAGTTTTACTGTAATGAGTTTTGGGAGAAAAGGAAAGTACTTCATTAGAAAACTCTAGAATTTGGGTTATTGGATGTTTACTATACCCAATTAGTCCATTCTCATACTTAGAAAATTATTTAGGCTAATACACATAGGTTTTATACTATTTTTAACATAACTTTCTCTATTAACTTCATTTTACATGAGACAAAATGCATTCTTCATATTTTAATAAGGTGAACATGGTTAACACAATAATATATTTTTTTACACTTAAAAATATTAGTTTCCCAATAAACTACTAATTTACACAATATTTGACAATATTGTTATTTTTAGACAAAAAACCACAATTTTAAACAATCTGAGTCAAATAAAAGTTATTTCTTAACTCAAATAAGTGTATTAAATGTTTTAACACTTTTTAAAATATTACAACACTATTTTTAATCATTAATACACTTCGAAAAATTCATTGTTTTTTCTCATTTGCCCTTTTTATTCACTATAAAAGGCTTTTATTGGAATAAAATCACAATACTTCCCATTTTGACTCAATAGATAACTAACATCATTTATTTTCAATCCACTTTCACAAATAAAATATTCTATGTTTATTTTCACTCATTTATATTTATTCCAACCATCAATATGTTGAAATAACATCTTATGAGATAAATTAACTCGTATAAATTTAAAACCCATGTTTTATTCGTCAAAACATTGTTTATATAAAATAAACAATATTAACTCACATTTCATTCCTCCAGTTCATTCATAATCACAATATTAAATAATTATTTGCATTATAGTTTAATATTAACGGTAATCTCCAAAATTCGGGTTGTTACAGACTCCCCTCCTTAACAAAATTGCGTCCTCGCAATTTCTAGAGGAAAAGGCTGTAAACAACACTAAAGATACAATCATCGAAGGATAAAGACAAGCTCGAATTCCAAACCATTCATACTCTCAATATAGAATGGTACAAAGAAACAAGGAAAAACTCACTTGGTTAATTTAATGGCCTATCGTATGCTAATGTAATGATTAGCAAACCATCGAATTTTCCAAGCAACTCGAAAGAATTTCGAAAATCTCCCATCTTGAATCAAAACTCAATAAGATGCTCAACAAATAATCAATCGAAAATTATTGATTGCTCAAAAATCCATGAATAGAGTCGGGATCAAACTCATTCAAACCCGAACTCTAAATAATAAAGAAGACCATCAACAAGATTTTCTGCATAATAATACGAAAAGAAACATCCTCACAAGAAGATAAACACAATAGACAAGATTGATAAATCACAAGATGGCTATTCAAAGGCCACGCACTCGAACGACCATGAAAAATGCACGTCGTTAATAATAACTCAAAGATAGAATATATCAAGAAAAAGGATATAGACTCGAATTAACTTTTAATCCAAGATATTTAGAATTTTGAAATCTCAACATCTCTTAAATTTTAAATCTCAATTTTCAACATTTGAAAATTTTCAAACTTTTTACCATATTACTTAGTAAGTTATTTACAACTCAAAGTAAAAGTCCAAATTTATTCTCTTACTTCAAAGTTAATTTCCAAAGAAATTGTAAATCCATAATAACATTCCTCAAAATAAATTAAGGGTTTAAATTCTAACCACTTCAGTAGTTTAAAAACAATCTTCAAATTTTCTTATAACTCTTCTCTTAAAGCATCCAATGTATACAATATAGATTCTAAAATCTCAAAATATCCTTCTAATAAAGCGTAACTCAAAAATAATCTCATTTATATTCTCATCTTTATAATTTAAAAATAAATAAATGGAATTGCCTCGCCGTTGAATCTCTAATAAATAAATGTATCTGTTGGCCGCAGAATTGATCGAACTATCAAAACTGCCTCGCCATTCTATTACTCGTCTCTAAAATTAATGGCTGCAATTACCATTTGAAATAAATTTAATATTTAATCTCAAAATATTATTTTCAAAATCTCAATTTCTAAACACAAACCATCGTGTCTGATTAGCTCGTCATAGCATTTAGGAGATTCCTATCGATAACGTTGATCAGGTGTATCGACCAGAACTCTTAACTACTCGATGGATAACCCAACACTCTCAAATTATTTCTATAAAAGAAATACTACTCATATAAATATATTCTCAAAACATTCTTTGATTTCTAAAATATCTCAAAACTCTAATTTCTCTTTTTAAAACTCATATATATATGTATATAGCTTCAAAAAATCAAACCAAAGAACATTAAGAGAATGCATCGAGATATTCCTAGAATGCGCAATTCTTAAAATCAACAGAAGGAGATAGATGTTAGTCAATCTTACGATGTCATAAGCCACTCCCAAAAGTCATAAAGATACAGGATAAGTAAGATATTCTTCTCGAAGGAGAAGAAACACACAATCCGTGAATCGCTACTTCAAACGGAGTGATGCTAAAGGATAACATTGATTGAGTATCTGAAAAGAACACTCAAACGAAGCAGAATGATAACTCAACCAAACTCGAATAATCTAGCAACTCACCTCATTCCTCAATGGATATCCTCATGGAAGGATAACTGAGGAGCTCAGAGCCATAAATAAGGTTACTTCAACACTCGATTGCCCAAATGTATGTCAATTCCAAATGGACTCAAAAAACTCAACAAAGTCACTATGACTGGAATTTGAGATAGATCATCGTCATATCGATACTCAAGAGTGAAATCAAAAACTTTGGAACCATCATTAACATTCCAAAGTGGCAGAAATAATAAAGCAATCAAATTAGGATGCCAAATATATATAGGATCCTATAACAACAAAAGGATAAGACTTTACATCAAATAAGTCAATCTATCTCAAATCAGATACGACTCGAGATGGTGAGTAATAAACAAATACTCACTAAAACAGCAACAAATAAAGAACTCAGAATGCTCACAACAAGCCAATCGTTGTGGATCCCTTCAATAGAATTCACAACTCTCAATGGAATGCAACAAGAATGCCCAAAGAAATCAATCAGCTCCATCGATACGAACTCACTCGTATGGACAAAAATAAGAATCTAATAATCCCAAATAAGATTTTATATAAGATAAGATGACATCAAACTCTATTATGGAATACTACGGAATACAATATATCTATATTCCTAGACATATTCCATATTAACAATCCCAAAACTCAAAAAGAATCAAGGCTCGATTCGAAAACAAGCTTGAATAAAGGACAACGATTCACTTGTATTATACTTCAATGTATCATGATATACATATTGTTCTACGTTTATTCTACTTTGCTCTGACCATAGCTTTGATACCAAGCTGTAATGCCCCACCCCAAGACCCACCTTAGCAAAGAGAATTAACAAGTAATTCTG
This sequence comes from Allium cepa, assembly GCA_030765085.1. Lineage (NCBI taxonomy): Eukaryota > Viridiplantae > Streptophyta > Magnoliopsida > Asparagales > Amaryllidaceae > Allium > Allium cepa. The sequence continues at coordinate 219,932,018 of CM060928.1, forward strand.
TCTACTAAAGCGGAGAATAGAGCTGGCTAAGGGCGACCATCTATAATTTTGTCTTAAACATCCATTGAATACGTCGATAAATGCATTATAATCTGTAACAACCCGCATATTTATCGATTTTATATTTAAATATTATATTTAAATATTTTGTCGTTAATCGGATATTGGCCCGAAAAGCTACTTTTTGCAAACGGTCAAATTAGGACTCGAGACCACTTCCATTGAGTTCGAAATGCCGTTTACAACTTTTTTAAGTATAAACATTGATAGGTTTGGAGTTAGTGGAATTTCACTTACTTTTCCCGCTTTGGACTTCGGGTTAGATTAGCCATTATAACTCAAATCCACTTCTCTCTTTCTCCTCACTCTTCATAAATTTCCTAACAACCAAGCTTTAGCATTAATGGTGAGTGGAATGAGAAATTAAAATTCCAAGCTCAAATTCTCTTGCAAATCCAACATTCAATTCCAAATTCAAGAAGAAGACATTGGATTCAAGCTTGTGATTACTTCTCCATTGCTTTCAAGCTTTTCTTCATAAATTTGGTGAAAAGGTGAGATTTTTATCTCACAATTCTAGCCTACAACTATATTGGACTGTTGGGAATGATTCCCTATCATTTTTGCATGCATATTAGCATTTGGTTTGGATTGGATTGGCGAAAAACTCCAATTTTTAGCGTTTTGGTGAATTTTCTGCACTTAGGTCGTTCTGGCCATTTTTCTGTGTTCGGAGTTAGGTCGCTCGCGTGTTATCGCGCTAGGTCGCACTGCCTTGAATTTTCACTTCGGAGTTAGGTCGTTTCACGTTAGGTCATATGGGGTTTAGGTCGTAGGTCGTTTCTGGCCTTAGATCCCCTCTGCAGCGTTAGGTCGCTCAGCCTAGTTAAGGCGTTACGTCGCGTGGCCTTTAAACCCTTAGGTCGCTCACATAGATAGGCCGTATGACCTTAGGCCGTTAGGTCGTATGACATTAGGTCGTTTCCCCGTTAGGTCGTATGACCTTAGGTCGCTAGCCTCTTCTAACCCGCGAGTTCCTTAAATCGTTCGTCTTCCTTAGGTCGCTCACCTGGTTGAGTCGCACCTTACCTTAGCTCGGCAATGTTAGGTCGCGAGTTTCCCTTAGGTCGCGTACCCCCTTAAGTCGCTTGACCATTAGGTCGCATCCACCTAGGCCGCATGCTTACCACTTTAAGTTGCTCGTCCTTGCCTGGGTTGTTAGGTCGCTTGGCCATTCCAGTTAGGTCGCATGACCCCTTAAGTCGCTCGCCTCCGTTAGGTCGCGCATCACCCTAACTCGCTCGGCCTTGCCTTTGTTAAGTCGCGTGACACGTTAGGTCGCGCATCACCTTAACTCGCTCGACCTTGTTTAGGTCGTTAGGTCGCGAACACCTCTAGGTCGCCCGACCCCTTATACTCGTAGGTCGCTCGATCCTATCCTCCCTTAGGTCTTCACTAAGTCGTACCGTTTTGGACGGGGCGCTGCACCGCACCCCGTCGGGGGCGCTGCCCCGTACCCCGCCGGGGGCGCTGCCCCTGGACCCCCGCGACCTGACCGGGCAGGTCGAACCCCGTAGCGAGGGCGTTGCCCCCGCACCCCCACCTTGGGGGGTTGCCACCCCCCCCCCCCCGGACCCCCCCTCCGTAGGGGATCTTATCTGAAAAACATTCAACAGAACTTGCTTTGTTGAGATGCTGAGTTGACCATTCTTCGAGACAAACTATCTTGGGCTTCTCGGTCGATTTTATGGATTTTTGAATATCTATTCCGATGGATTCTTTATCGGTTTCTTTGGATTTTATTCACGTCTTTGAATGTGAATTTTTATGATTGATTGTTTCTACAATCACTTCTATGATTTGTCACTTTAAAATATAAAGGTTTTCTATACTAGTGGTAAATATCAAAACTCTTTCAACAAAATGATTTCAACCCTATTTTCAATAACAAAGCTCTTTTCTTAAACCGTTTTCCTATCTACTAGTATATACAAACCTTTACCTCACTCGATTAGAAATCTAATTAAATGGCTTAGTAAAACAAGTGGTATGAAACGCTTGCGTTCACTTCGTCGGTTAATTCTTGGACTTGTTCGATTGAACCTCTTGTGACAATTTTCTAGTGAAGATTTACAGTTTGTTCGTAAATATTTAAGTTAATCAAGTGGTTATGGGACACGAAGCTAGACTTTTATATTTACTAGCTTAGTGTAATTGACACTTCTCGTTGATCATGACGATCATTTTATGATTTAGACTAGCAATTGTGCGATGTCTCTTTATTTGCAAGGTTAGACTAGACCTCATTGGTGTGATTCCGACTCACACATATCTCTTTGTCCACAAGGTTAGTCTAGACACCATTTGTATGATTCCACTCACACATACCTTTTTGTTGCGAGGTTAGGCTAGACACCATTCACTCACGCATACCTTTATGCTTTTTGGTTAGCCTAAACCTCATCTGAGTGATTCCGACTCACCCATATGGGGTAGCTCCCCATGGTCTTCGGACCGTCATGTGATAGGCCCTTTCCCTTTTTTTGTGATTTATGGATTTCTTGTGTCAATTTCTGGAATTTATGTCATTGACTTGTTATGAGTACAAGTTTAGGGTATGATGCCCTCTTTGGATCTTTGAGAAGATTCTTGTGATATCGATTTATCTCTTATTGATTGATCTTCTGTTGATCATCATTTGCATACTTATAGTAGTATGTTAGTATGGATATTTTATGTTTATGCCATATCTTTTATTTTATATCATGTCATCTGATATTTATAGCTAGACTGATCCGTTTATTATTTTCTTAAATAATACTCGGGTCAGGCCGAGATGTTACAGGTGCTTCTGCTTGACTTCTTCCCGGGATTTGCTACTCTGACTTTTGGCTAACTCTTTAGATTAGTAGTTTTTGTTATATACACTTGAGATATAGACTCATAGTTGTATTCTTTTGTATAGCACGTGTCGCTATTCTTTTGTATTATTGTGGATCTTTTTGACCACTACTCTGATGTACACTTTCATGTGTTAGTTATATATTCATATCTTCTTCCGCCTTTGTGATATGGATGTCTGTGACTGATTTATGTTATGCTTATTTCTATATTTGTTTTCCGAAGATTATTTATGCCACCGTGTGATAAGCAATTACATGGAGGGTCGCTCCTCAACAGCCTTATTCTCCGTGCTAGTTGACAGCACTACACCGTAGTGTTCTTGGCTAGCGTGGGTATAGAGGTGGGGCGTCACAGCTTGGTATCAGAGCCAAACTTCGGAACAATGTAAAATAACTTAACAAGGATCATCGTCCTAAGTCCACCTTAGGAGTTATGTCTTAGGATTAATTCGAGTCGTGGTACCGATTCATCCTATATCCTTTATGATTCCTTGTTTTATCTAGCAAGATTGCTTGATATTCATTAGTGAATAATCTTCTTCTTTCTCTGTTTTTTTCTTTCCAAAGGAAGAGAAATGGTTAGACCTGGTCATCCCAGAGCTGGACCATCTAGTGCTCTACCCCAAGATGGAGTTTTTATGACTACCCAGCAACTTCTTGACCTTGTCACGAATGCTCAAGCAGCTGGTTCTAATCCGAAACCTACTCACCCTAAATCTGGGTTTGCACGTTTGTGCAATGATTACACCAACTTGGGTGGGAAGCCATTTAAAGGTTCTGAAACTATCATCTAGGTCCAAGATTGGTTGAGGAACTACGATCGAATCTTCATTCGCATGAATCTCGTCGATCTTCACCGTGTTCAGGTGGCTTCCAGTATGCTCCAAGAGAGAGCATTGGACTGGTACGAACTTCTTATTTCTGAAGTCAACGAAGCAGACCTTACTTGGGAGCAATTCCGGACACGCTTCGAGTTAAAATTTGTACCAAAAGCAGAGAAGGTAACTCTGGCTCGACGCTTTATAGACCTTGTTCAAGATGAGTCCTCTGTGACTGATTATGTCACGGCCTTTGAGTCGCTTTCCAAATATGGGGTTGAATACATCAACACCCCATTGAAGAAGAACCAGAGGTTCGTTTATGGCTTAAACAAAAGCCTTAAGAAGCCATTACTTCTAAAGTTAGAAGTTCCTTTCGACTAACTTATAGATATCGCTCTTCGTCTGGAAGAGGCTGATAAAGAAAGTGATGTTGAAGTAGTAGCTTCCAAACCCAACTTCAACAACAAAAAGAGGCCCAGTAGATTCAAAGGCCCTTATCCCAACAAAAAGGGTAAGCAAGCAACCCCTGCGGCAAAGTCTCCTTCTCCTAGTGGTGTGAGATGCTTCAACTGTGGATCTGGGGATCATTTTGCGAATAAGTGCTCTAAGCCCAAATCTTGTCGCTATTGTAAGAGCCCAGATCATTACATACATCAGTGCCTCAAACGTGAAGGTAGGAAGGAAAGTTGAATGTGGCTCAAGCCCCTGACAACACATCTCGTGGCCAAGGTATTTCTCACTCCATTCTTGATGGTATTATTTTATTTCATGATCAACCTATTAGAGTTCTCTTTGATACGGGTGCATCCCATTATTTTATATCAAAGGAACTGGTAGACACTTTTTCCTTAAGTGTTACTGCATTAATGACTTCTTTAAAAATTGCGAATCATGTTGGTGGATCCGCAACACTTAGTTTGCTTTGTAAAGATGTGGAGATTATTTTATGTGATTTTTCTTTCCTAGCCGATTTGCATGTTATGCGTTACTTAGGCTTTGGAATGATATTGGGTATGGACTGGCTTAACCATTATGAAGCTCATATCCTATGTCCTGAGCAAACTATTTATCTCCGACATTCGCAATCTGTAAATCAGATTTCTATTATTCTTAAAGATTCGGATTCTTCTTTGACTGCATCTTTATATTCTTTAAATCCTCGAGACGATGATGATGATGAGGAAGATGTCATTTCTCGAGTTCACGTTGTCCTTGAACTTTCCGACATATTCGAGCCCGTTTTAGGTTTACCACCTAAGCGAGCAATTGAGTTCAGAATTAATCTTACCTCTGAAGCTCAACCTATTACTCGTCCTCCTTATCGCATGTCCAATAAGGAAAATGAAGAGATGCGCAAACAATTATCCGAATTGGAGATGAAGCAATTTATTCGCTCTAGTTCCTCTCCTTAGGGAGCTTCGGCTATTTTCGTAAAGAAATCTGATGGTACTTTTAGGCTCTGCGTTGATTATCGCAAGCTTAACGATCTTACTATTAAAAATAAATATCCTTTACCTCGGATTGATGATCTATTCGATTAGCTTAGTGGTGCTAAGGTCTTTTCACAATTGGACTTGGCTACCGGTTTCCATCAGCTTCGTATCGCAGAGGATAGCATTCCTTTGACATCATTCCGTACTCAATATGGATCTTATGAATGGCTTGTTATGCCATTTGGGTTAACGAATGCTCCAGCTTATTTCGTTGACCTCGTGAATCGAGTTTTCAATGATTTCCTCGATCGGTTTGTTCTCATCTTCATTGATGATATCCTTGTGTATTCTAAAACCGAGGAGGAACATGAAAAGCATCTTCGGATTGTATTGGAAACTCTTAGGAGTAATCAACTAAAGGCGAAATTTTCTAAATGCCACTTTTGGCAATTTCGTGTGAAGTTTCTCGGTCATATTATTTCCGAATCTGGAATTTCCGTGGATCCTTCAAAGATTGAAGCGATTCAAGATTGGAAGAGACCGGAGAGTGTGACAAAGATTCGTAGTTTTCTCGAATTGGCGGGTTATTGCCGTCGTTTCATTAAAGACTTTTCTAAGATTGTCGTGCCTCTTACTGGCTTGACTAAGAAGGGAGTTAAATACATTTGGTCGGACAAGTGTGAAGTCTCTTTTCAGAAATTGAAAGAACTCCTTTCCGATGCTCCTATTCTTGTTATTCCCGAAGGGAATCAAAATTTTGTTGTTTATACTGATGCTAGTCACGTTGGTTTGGGTGCCGTTCTTATGCAAAAAGAACGTGTTATTGCTTATGCTTCTAGGCAATTGAAGCCGGCCGAGACTAGATATGCCACACATGGTTTAGAACTCGCGGCTATTGTTTTCACCCTTCGAATTTGGCGTCATTATCTATTGGGAGAGAAATTTATTCTTTACATGGATCATAAGTCTTTGAAATATTTATTTTCTCAAAAGGAACTTAATTTGCGTCAACAGCGCTGGCTTGAGTTCCTTGCACCTTATGATCTTGATATTCTTTATACCCCCGGTAAGGGTAATCGTGTCGTCGATGCTCTTAGCCGTAAACAACAAGCAGTTGTTTCTATGATGATATCCGAATGGAACGATCTCGAGATTTTATCCACTTGTGAGATTCGAGAGCGCGTATCCGATTTATGCTCATCACTTGTTTTATGTAGCCTTGAGGCCCATCCTTCTCTTTTAGACCGCATTCTTGAAGCTCAAGGGCTAGATCCTGAATTGGCTCTTCTTGGCCAAAATGTTAAGGATAAAATTGGTATTGAAGGTTTGAAAGACTTTGATATTGATTCTCGTGGCGGCATTCGAAAATTTGGTAGACTTATCGTACCAAATATTGGTGATCTTCGTAAAGATATTTTAGAAGATTCCCATCGTTCTAAATTCACCATTCATCCTGGTAGTAGTAAAATGTACGCTGATATGAAGCGACTTTATTATTGGGAGGGAATGAAATCTGATATTGCTAACTTTGTTAAGTGTTGCATGACTTGCCAACTTGTCAAGGCCGAACATCAAAGGCCTGGTGGGTTATTGCAACCTTTAGAAATTCCAATTTGGAAGTGGGACCAAATTTCCATGGATTTTATAGATGGCCTTCCCCGTTCTCGTTCGGGTCATGATAGCTTATGTGATCGTTGATAGACTTACTAAATCCGCCCATTTTATTCTCGTTCGGTCTAACCGAACCGCTCCTCTTTTGGCCAAACTCTTTATCAAAGAAATTGTTAAATTGCATGGAGTTCCTACTTCTATTGTTAGCGATCGAGATCCATTGTTTACTAGTGGATTTTGGAAGAGTCTTCAAAAAGCTTTAGGAACGAAGCTTAATTTTAGCACTGCTTATCACCCCCAGTCCGATGGACAAACCGAGCGTGTGAATCAAACTCTTGAAGATCTTCTTCGTGCTTGTGTGCTCGATTTTGGTGGAAGTTGGGAAGATCATATTTCACTTGTTGAATTTTCCTATAATAATAGCTTCCAATCTAGTATTGTATGGCACCTTTCGAGGCACTCTATGGAAGGCCATGCCGATCTCCTTCTTGTTGGCTTGAGGCCGATGAGAAGCTGATTTTAGGTCCAAACTTTATTTGTGATTCCATAGAGAAGATTGAACTTATTCGACATAGGATGAAAGAAGCCCAGAGTAGACAAAAATCTTATGCCGATAATCGAAGAAGGAAATTAGAATTTTCTGTTGGAGATCTTGTTTTTATTCGTGTTTCACCTATGAAAGGTGTTGTACGTTTCAGTCGATCGGGAAAGTTAGCGCCTCGATATATTGGGCCATTTCCTATCACTGAACGTATTGGTTCCATGGCTTATCGCCTTTCATTACCGGCTCAGTTTTCTGCCATGCATGACGTGTTTTACGTTTCTCAATTACGGAAATGCCTTCGATATTTCGATTCTATTCTTGAGCCTGGTATTGTGGAAGAAATTGAAGTTTCGCCAAATTTAACTTATGAGCAGCAACCTATTCGAATTATTGCTTCGGAGGTCAAGCGACTTCGAAATAAAGATGTTCCGCTTGTGAAGGTTCAATGGTCCTCAAATCCTAAGGATTGCTCTTGGGAATCCAGAGAATTCATCGAGCGAACACATCCGGACTTGTTACTCCTGCTCTTTGAGGTGAACTTCCTATTTCAAATTTCTTTTGTGTTAATATGCTTCTATGGTTGTTACTTGTTATTTCCATCTTATATATTGCGAGGACGCAATTTCTTTAAGAAGGAGAGTCTGTAACAACCCGCATATTTATCGATTTTTTATTTAAATATTTTATTTAAATATTTTTTGGTTAATCGGATATTGGCCCGAAAAGCTACTTTTTGCAAATGGTCAAATTAGGACTCGAGACCACTTCCATTGAGTTCGAACTGCCGTTTACAACTTTTTTAAGTATAAACATTGATAGGTTTGGAGTTAATAGAATTTCACTTACTTTTCCCGCTTTGGACTTCGGGTTAGATTAGCCATTATAACTCAAACCCACTTCTCTCTTTCTCCTCAATCTTCATAAATTTCCTAACAACCAAGCTTTAGCATTAATGGTGAGTGGAATGAGAAATTAAAATTCCAAGCTCAAATTCTCTTGCAAATCCAACATTCAATTCCAAATTCAAGAAGAAGACATTGGATTCAAGCTTGTGATTACTTCTCCATTGCTTTCAAGCTTTTGTTCATAAATTTGGTGAAAAGGTGAGATTTTAATCTCACAATTCTAGCCTATAACTATATTGGACTGTTGGGAATGATTCCCTATCATTTTTTCATGCATATTAGCATTTGGTTTGGATTGGATTGGCGAAAAAATCCAATTTTAGCGTATTGGTGAATTTTCTGCACTTAGGTCGTTCTGGCCATTTTTCTGTGTTCGGAGTTAGGTCGCTCGCGACCTAACCCTTAGGTCGCTCGCGTGTTATCGCGCTAGGTCGCACTGCCTTGAATTTTCACTTTGGAGTTAGGTCGTTTCACGTTAGGTCGTATGGGGTTTAGGTCGTAGGTCGTTTCTGGCCTTAAATCCCCTCTGCAGCGTTAGGTCGCTCAGCCTAGTTAAGGCATTACGTCGCGTGGCCTTTAAACCCTTAGGTCGCTCACATAGATAGGTCGTACGACCTTAGGCCGTTAGGTCGTATGACATTAGGTCGTTTCCCCGTTAGGTCGTATGACCTTTGGTCGCTCGCCTCTTCTAACCCGCGAGTTCCTTAAGTCGTTCGTCTTCCTTAGGTCGCTCACCTGGTTGAGTCGCACCTTACCTTAGCTCGGCAATGTTAGATCGCGAGTTTACCTTAGGTCGCGTACCCCCTTAATTCGCTTGACCATTAGGTCGCAACCACCAAGGCCGCATGCTTACCACTTTAAGTCACTCGTCCTTGCCTGGGTTGTTAGGTCGCTTGGCCATTCCAGTTAGGTCGCATGACCCCTTAAGTCGCTCGCCTCCGTTAGGTCGCGCATCACCCTAACTCGCTCGGCCTTGCCTTCGTTAAGTCGCGTGACACGTTAGGTCGCGCATCACCTTAACTCGCTCGACCTTGTTTAGGTCGTTAGGTCGCGAACACCTCTAGGTCGCCTGACCCCTTATACTCGTAGGTCGCTCGATCCTATCCTCCCTTAGGTCTTCACTAAGTCGTACCGTTTTGGACGGGTCGCTGCCCCGCACCCCGCCGGAGGCGCTGCCCCCTGGACCCCGCGACCTGACCGGGCAGGTCGAACCCCGTAGCGAGGGCGTTGCCCCTGCACCCCCACCTTGGGTGGTTGCCACCCCCCCAGACCTCCCCTTCGTAGGGGATCTTATCTGAAAAACATTCAACAGAACTTGCTTTGTTGAGATGCTGAGTTGACCATTCTTCGAGACAAACTATCTTGGGCTTCTCGGTCGATTTTATGGATTTTTGAATATCTATTCCGATGGATTCTATATCGGTTTCTTTGGATTTTATTCACGTCTTCGAATGTGAATTTTTATGATTGATTGTTTCTACAATCACTTCTATGATTTGTCACTTTAAAATATAAAGGTTTTCTATACTAGTAGTAAATATCAAAACTCTTTCAACAAAATGATTTCAACCTTATTTTCAATAACAAAGCTCTTTTCTTAAACTGTTTTCCAATCTACTAGTATATACAAACCTTTACCTCACTCGGATGAGAAATCTAATTAAACAGCTTAGTAAAACAAGTGGTATGAAACGCTTGCGTTCACTTCGTCGGTTAATTCTTGGACTTGTTCGATTGAACCTCTTGTGACAATTTTCTAGTGAAGAGTTACAGTTTGTTCGTAAATATTTAAGTTAAGCAAGTGGTTATGGGACACGAAGCTAGACTTTTATATTTACTAGCTTAGTGTAATTGACACTTCTCGTTGATCATGACGATCATTTTATGATTTAGACTAGCAATTGTGTGATATCTCTTTTTTTGCAAGGTTAGACTAGACCTCATTGGTGTGATTTTGACTCACACATATCTCTTTGTCCGCAAGGTTAGTCTAGACACCATTTGTGTGATTCCACTCACACATACCTTTTTGTTGCGAGGTTAGGCTAGACACTATTTGTGTGATTCCACTCACACATACCTTTATGCTTTTTGGTTAGCCTAGACCTCATCTGGGTGACTCCGACTCACCCATATGGGGTAGCTCCCCATGGTCTTCGGACCGTCATGTGATAGGCCTCTTTCCCTTTTTCTGTGATTTCTGGATTTCTTTTGTCGATTTATGGAATTTCTGTCATTGACTTGTTATGAGTACAAGTTTAGGGTATGATGCCCTCTTTGAATCTTTGAGAAGATTCTTGTGATATCGATTTATCTCTTATTGATTGATCTTCTGTTGATCATCATTTGCATACTTATAGTAGTATGTCAGTATGAATATTTATGTTTATGCCATATCTTTTATTTTATGTCATGTCATCTGATATTTACAGCTAGACTGATCCGTTTATTATTTTCTTAAATAATACTCGGGTCAGGCCGAGATGTTACAAGTGCTTCTGCTTGACTTCTTCCCGGGATTTGCTACTCTGACTTTTGGCTAACTCTTTAGATTAGCAGTTTTTGTTGTATACACTTGAGATATAGACTCATAGTTGTATTCTTTTGTATAGCACGTGTTTCTATTCTTTTGTATTATTGTGGATCTTTTTGACCACTACTCTGATGTACACTTTCATGTGTTAGTTATATATTCATATCTTCTTCCGCCTTTGTGATATGGATGTCTGTGACTGATTTGTGTTATGCTTATTTCTATATTTGTTTTCCGAAGATTATTTATGCCACCGTGTGATAAGCAATTACATGGAGGGTCGCTCCTCAACAGCCTTATTCTCAGTAACGACTCCGAATTTTCGAACCCGAAAATTCTAGATAGTTAGTGAAAGAAGAAGAAAACAGCAACAAGTCACAGAAACCTCACATTTGCAGCGGATCAAAATATAATATCACATAATAATAACAGTTATACAAAAGAAAACTGTATCTGTCAATTTATATTTATATACATCAGAGTTACAACATATACAATCAGTGAACATATACAATCAACATGTCCTAAGTATGCAACAATATATCTCAGCGGAAATACTCCAAACGTTCCTGCCGTCCAACTCGTTCCTGAGCTCCACAACGTCCTTACCTGAAAATCTGTAATACTCGGTCTGACCCGAGCATTACATCAAAGTAACACCCGGGTCAGACTAGAAACCAACGTGAGTAAATCCATCTAACAAGAATACAAAAGCAAGCAACTTACATGAATCCCGGGTAACTTATATCAATTTTACAACTTCATAAGTTGTTATAGACATTACATACGTCACGCCTTAATTTCTAAGTACCAAACTTAGATTAAATGGTTCAATTCACTATAATCATTCCATTTCATTCTATTGAATCCACACATCAAATTATAAAGAATCGAACTGGTTTCGGGTATTTACTAATACCCGAATCCGGTCTCTTCGAATCCAATGTCATCTTAACCTAAGTTATTCAAGTGATTAAAGTCAAATATTGGGTGTCATTCATTTTTTTTTTACAGGGCAATAACATGGATAAACATCACCCACTTATCATTGATATAACTAATATTAGTAGAATGTCATAACATATCATCCACTAGGTATCATTCAATTCAGACATTCATCAAACAATTACCCATAAGCAAGCATTATCAATTTATATCATAATTAATCATCTAATCCTGCTTAGTCAACCATTAATTAATTTAAATAAGTAATTAACCTTAATTAAACCATAATTATTAATCACTCTTTCTTAATCACATTCAGTAATTAACTACCATTAATTACTTCATTGAGTAATTTAGTTACTCCTTAATTATCTCTAATTAATCCCTTGATTAATTACACTAAATAATTTAATCCAAATTTCTTTCACAATTCCATCTTCCACTAATTACATCCAGTAATTATCAATTAATTACTTCCCTAAGTAATTACAACTCCAATATTTACATAAAGTAATTATTCATTAGTCATCAAGTGTTTAAATTAATTAAACTTAATTAATCTAAACTAATCACATTAACCTCAATTAATTATGTCAAGAAATCAATTCACTCATTACTTCTACTATAAAATTATCCCTTAGTTATTTCCCAACATGCAATTTCTTTTTGTTAATTACCTTCAGTAATTATCCAACAATTACTTTACTAAGTAATTACACCTCATTAATTACCTTAAGTAATTATACTTAACCTAACATCAAATGATTAACTTTAATCAATTAAACTGAATTAATTAATCAAAATTAATCACTTCCAATTAATTAATCATACTGAGTAATTAATTCCTTTAATTACTTCATTAAGTAACTACTCATAATAATTCTTTTACATTAAGTAATTATCCTCTTGATTAGTTATCACTTAATTACTCCTTAATTGGTTAACCCTAATTAATCCATCCTTAATTGTCACCTTTAGATACAATAAGTGATTATCTTTTAAGTAATTTTCTTAACTTTCACAGTAATTAATTTACCATGATTAATTACATTGGTTTTTAATTTATTACATTAATTAATTATACTTATTCATCAAAACTTTAATTTATTTAAATGATAAATCCTTAGTCTTAATTAGCTTATTTAAAATCTTATTAAATACACTTTAATTAATTATCATAAATACAGTATCTTACATAATTAAATTACATCACTAATGACCTAGGTTATGGGTTATGTTAACTTGGAAATTTCTTGTGCTTACATTAATTCATTTATATTCAAGGAAACTCGGCCCAAGTAAAATTACCAGCCCAAAGTCCAACTCCCTCCTCCTTCTTCTTTTATCTTAATTTTACTATAGACAACATAAAACTGTTGTTGCACAACCCAACTAACACGCGTATTAACCCGAGCAAAATTGACAAAAGAACGGAGTATAACTAATCAAACACCCTGCCTTCCCACATTCCAATTACTTCGAGTTGTTACGCAAACACTACGAGATCAAACCCGAGTTCGTGCTTCTTCCCCAATCTAACAACCCACATCAGACATGAACACACGCTAGTGCACGTGTACACCCAATCGGCTCGACGCCGTTCATCCCTAAGACCTCTGACACATTATCGGTGATCACTCCATCTCAGACGAACACCTCGTCCGACGATGCCTGCTCGAAATAAAAATCGAAGCATCCACCTCTCCCTGGAACCTACATCACTGTCACATAAACGCATCGCCGATGACAACCAGATCACCAGAGACAGTGCCACTCCCTTCTGAGTTGCATCACGACGTTCTACATCGAATTACCCAGGTCTTGTTCAACTCGATCCCCTGATGATGACGATCTAGCCTCAAAAGTAACATCGACGAAAACATGCCTTAAACCCTATCCCGGTCTCCTCTGGCATCCATGGCCATCAAGAAATTCTCCGATGATTTTTCTCGCAATCGACCTTCTTCCAGCTACCTTCTGTTTCAATCTCGGTCAAAATCCTTTAATCTAGCATCTGAAATTGATGAATAACGTATTTCCGTTCACATCTCTAATTCACCACTAATGCCAAACTAAAAATAATGATTTTTATTCTAAAATTCGTCATTTTTTTATTACGATTCAATCGTATATTCAAAGTTTGAAAAGTAGATGATTTTATTTTTGCCTTTGTTTATTAATTTTACTGTAATTCATATATTTAAAAATAATTACTCAATAATTCCCTTCAAATCTATTTTTGAGATTGATACTAACCTATTACAAACATACTTCTTTATAACTTCAGGACCTAAATTCGATTGTACAAATGAGAAATTAAATTTCCCTTTGTAGCTTAATCCTAAGTATGGCAGAGATGATATGCATATACTTCAACCTGCATATACATAAAACTCTGTATATATCTACATGCACATTAATATCATCCATATGAACTCAATTCCAAGTCACTACCTAATATTGATCACATGCAACCCAATTTACAAATAAAATTTTGAAGTTTTGCTTATCTAAGTGAAGAACAGAGATACTTTCATATGATCAGGCATGCACACATACAACTTTTATAAAAACAAAGATAACTTCATATCTTTGTTCAATAAAGCATTCATTCATTTCAGACTCAAGAAAACAGATGCTTATCTAAACTAGATTTTAAAATTTTTAAAATGTTTACTCACCTATTTGCGAAACAGAGAAGATGCCCCCTGGTTTCGAGTTTGCAGAGAACAGCTTTTGAAGTTTGAAACATAAATGCCTTAGCTTTTTAAAAGAAAACTGGAGTTGCTTGCAGATTTATATTTTTCCTTTATCTCAGATTTGAAAAGTAGAAACAGATCTTGATCTTTGAACTTGCTTTTGAAGATGGTTTTATATTTGTAGTTGATCTCCATACTTCTTTGCTTAGAGTTGAAGTTGAATTGAACTTCATACAGTTTTCAAATTTGCAGATTTGGTTTTGAATTTGTTTTTTTTTTTTTTGCAGATTTTAGATGGATTTGTGTTTGGGTTTGCATTTCTTTTCTAAAATTTGATTATCAGTTTTCAAATGAAGATAATGTTTTGAACTAAATGAATTTCTAGATTTTCTTATCTATAATAATTTAATTTCAAAAATAAATTAGCATGCCACTTGTTACTTAAGTTTGTAAAGTAATTACAAGTGTCTTCCTTATAATTTAAATGCTTAACATATGTACACTTTTAATATAAAAAGAAATTTCTTTGATTTTATAAAGGTTTATAAATGTTTTATTTCATTTAGCCTTTAAATGAATACATATGATCTTCTTATATAAAATTACATATCTTAATGTTTATTTGAATAATTTAAAATATAATTTTTTTTAAACTAAATTTTCAAAAGAGAACATTTTAAAAAGAAAAAGAATGTTGAATTCAATTTTATTTCAAAGTTTTCAAACCAAATATTATTTTATATTAAAAATTTATTTTGTTTTATTTTAAAAATTGTTTTTCTTTTGTAATAAACTTAGTTCATTTATATTAGAGTATTTAAAGAAATTTATGTATATAAATTAAAATATAATTTAAAATCAAAGTAAAATCTAAGATATATATATCTAACTTTTGAACTTCAATTTAAATATCCAAATTCAAATTAAATTTCAAGTCAATTTTACATATACATATTTTTAAACAAATACAAATTTAACTTGTATATAATAATTCTGTTTAAAATCTACATATATATATATATACACAACACAATTACAAATATAAATATTTATTTAATCAGATCCATTTGTTTAATATATAAATTTAGTATTTCTATTAATTAACCCAATTATCTTATTAATTACAATGCCCAGAAATCCGGGTTATTACATTCTCCGTGCTAGTTGACAGCACTACACCGTAGTGTTCATGGCTAGCGTGGGTATAGAGGTGGGGAGTCACATAATTTTTCAACTCAGGTGCATCGACATACCCAGTAAATATTTAATCCAAAACTATAGGTGGCTAACGGATCTATCAGAACAAAATACAATAACTGAATGTAAATCACATCACAGAACAGTAACCAACATCATATATATACATATACACTGATACACATTCAGTACAATACAATATGAATACAATAAAAGTGGTACACGACCACACAATATACATCGAATAAAATGTAAAAACATCAGAGTATGCGGAAGAAATAAACTACTCAAGAGAAAGAAGAACTGATATCCAACATCAACTTCAAGCTAAGCCCAATAGATGATACCTGAAATAACTCGGTCTGACCCGAGTGAAAACACACGGGTCAGGCTAGCTAAAATCATCAGTTAAACAGAATAATCGATCAGGATAATTAGGTGAAAGCTATGGTATCCATTTTCATAAAGGATGACATGCCCTAAACAGGGTTTCAACATCATAAGAAAGGACAACATCTCTTCTTAGCAAGTAGGAGAGATAATGATGATAAAGTCATACTTAAGTGGCATAACAGACACTTAAGAAAATGGAACATCGGAGAGCGAAGTTTTAAAGATAAGATTCAATAAAAATCGCTTTCACCTCATATCATTGGCAGTATAAAGAAATATGGATAATGACTTCAATTGATTCAACTATCTTCTTAGAAGCGGTTGTCAAAATAACAATACATCAAAGGTACATATCCTTCATACATAGAATAAAACGCATATGGATGTGCCTCATCCCATTGGCACATCCCAAGGATCATTCATGGAAATATAAAACCCAATTATAAAAGAAGCATCATACTTACTCATACCTCATCTCGTCGGTATGAATATAGATACGTCTCAAATCCATCACTAAAACTTATTATCAAAAAAAATCTCATAATCATTTATACCTCATCTCATCGGTATAAATATAAATACATCTCAAATCCACTATTAAAACACCTTATAAAAGAATTTCCACAATTTATACCTCATCTCATTGATATAAATATAAAATGCCTCAAATCCATCTTAATAGAACCCGGAAAGAGTTCAAAACATCATATTCGAAATCGCTACAAAACCATGTATATAATAAGCCCTTTTCCTACATAAGGCTATAATAAAGCATCATCATCAAAATAGTGAAAACGAAACATCTAAACTTCACGGAAAATAGCACGTGCATTTACATCTTGACTAGTACTACCATTATTTGGTACCATTCATCGTGATGACTTGGGGTCACATAACATCATAACATCGTGATCATCTTGATTGACTATAGTCGAAAACATCTTGATGACACCCAGTCACAAAAACCCGAGTAATAACATCGTGATGATTGGAGTCGAGTAATAACTTCATGAACATCGTGATAACTCCAATCGAGTACTCGGTCTGTAGCACTAGTAACATCGTGAATGTGTCTCAACTTCTCGAATAGGAACCCAATAGGCATCAACGTACGTCCCATACCATACGTTCTTACCTATTGGTTTACTAATCGTTAGTCGATGCCACATTAGAAAACCATCATAAAACATCATCAAATAAAAACTGCCTCATCTCATCGGCGAGTATAAGATACCTAACTCGTCCTATCTCTTACTTGGACGAGTTTTAAGTGACATCGAGACTTGTCTCATTTTATCGACAAGTAAAAATTCATCATAAATATCGAAATCATCATCAATTAATCATAACAACTTGCTTCATCTCCTAGGCAAGTAAAAGAACATCGTAATGGTTATTTCTAAACATAGTTGCAAATCAAAACTTAACATCAATATTGCCTCATTTCATCGGTCATCACAAAATGCATCTAGATTGGTTCGTCGTCGAATGTACTCAAAGAGTAATTCTCAAATCAGTAATCTTCACCAAAATTTGGTAACTTCTAAATCAACTCAAAATAACACTTCTAATTGGTTTCGATGAAAACCATGCTCGAAAAAAATGAAAACTAAGAGCGATATCTCAAAACCGATAACTTGAATTCAATACGAATTGAATTCAAATTTAACCCAAAATCAATTCAAATTCCATTTAAAATTTGAATTTCAAGTTCTCCAAATATAGGTAGCCCACTGATAGGCATCATAGCTCTGAAAATTTCTCAAAAACATCATCAAAACCGAAGAGAATGAGAGCAAAATGAGCTAATACAATTTTATGGTCAACGATTGTTGTTGCTGTCATTTTGCTCTCATGACAGCAGCATACAACCATAATTTCGACCAAACAAACTTAAAAATTTCAGAAATCACAATGAATGCAACTTGTAACACATTATCTAAGCTTTCCGAAACATCCAAAATTATCAAAATTGGTTAAGAAACGAAGAAGTTATGGTCAAATTCGTTTCGGTTTCAAACACCGAGCAAATATTGATTTTGCTCTCGGGTTAGCAGTAGAAAAATTAGATTTTGACATAGCTAACCTGAAAATTATAGAATACTCAAAACATAAAAGTTGTAAAACATGATTTATTCTTTCCAGAATATTTAAAAATATCAAAATCGGTTAAGAAACGAAAAGGTTATGGCCAATTTCGTTTCAGCTTCAAGGACAGAGCAAATATTGGTTTTGCTCTCGGGATAACAGAATAAAAATTCTATTTTGACATAGCTAACCACAAAATTACAAAAAAATCAATGCATGAAAGTTGGAGCAAATGATTTACGCTTTACGGAACATCCGAAATTATCAAAATCGGTTAAGAAACGAATGAGTTATGGCAAAAATAATTTCTCAGACTTGTGATTGTTGTTGATGTCATTTGCTCTCAGGACAGCAACAAACAAGCACGATTTTGATCAAGAAAACTTCAAAATTTTAGAAAACTCAAAACATGAAACTTGTAGCCCTTTGTCCGTGCTTTTCATAACATCCAATATTATTAAATTAGGATAAAAATTGTAGAAGTTATGGCCAAAACAATGTGGCAACAGAAAACAGAAAATAACAAAGACGAAACGTAACCTTATTAATACGAAAATTCAAATCAAAACTTTGATTTTGGCTAGCATTTGTAAGCTTTTACACTTACCAATTGATTTTCAATGAATAAGTAAGGATTCACAAGCAAGGTTGAGCCTTTAGCATAAGATTGGAGCCCCAAACATCTGAAAATAGAAAAAAACAATACATGCAAAGAAGAAATTGATCAAAACAAAATTTACAGTAAACAATTCTAGGGTTTTAGATGGATTCTAAGATAGAATAGATTGGATATTACCTTCTTTTATGATTCTAACTTGAATTAGGCTTTTAAATTTGCACAAATTGAGCTTGGAAGATTAAACTTTGAAGAGGGTAGCCATTGTTTTGTACTTTAAGCTTTTTCTTTTCTGATTTAAGTTTTACTGTAATGAGTTTTGGGAGAAAAGGAAAGTACTTCATTAGAAAACTCTAGAATTTGGGTTATTGGATGTTTACTATACCCAATTAGTCCATTCTCATACTTAGAAAATTATTTAGGCTAATACACATAGGTTTTATACTATTTTTAACATAACTTTCTCTATTAACTTCTTTTTACATGAGACAAAATGCATTCTTCATATTTTAATAAGGTGAACATGATTAACATAATAATATTTTTTTTATACTTAAAAATATTAGTTTCCCAATAAACTACTGATTTACAGAATATTTGACAATATTGTTATTTTTAGACAAAAAACCACAATTTTAAACAATCTAAGTCAAATAAAAATTATTTCTTAACTCAAATAAGTGTATTAAATGTTTTAACACTTTTTAAAATATAACAACACTATTTTTAATCATTAATACACTTCAAAAAATTCATTTTTTTTCTCATTTGCCCTTTTTATTCACTATAAAAGGCTTTTATTGGAATAAAATCTCAATACTTCCCATTTTGACTCAATAAATAACTAACATCATTTATTTTCAATCCACTATCACAAATAAAATATTCTATGTTTATTTTCACTCATTTATATTTATTCCAACCATCAATATGTTGAAATAACATCTTATGAGATACATTAACTCACATAAATTAAAAACCCACGTTTTATTCATCAAAACATTGTTTATATAAAATAAACAATATTAACTCACATTTCATTCCTCCAATTCATTCATAATCAAAATATTAAATTATTATTTGCATTATAGTTTAAAATTAATGGTAATCTCCAAAATTCGGGTTATTACATATATAAACCTTACATAACATATTACTGTAAAATATAAGCTGTAAATAATATACAATCTTTCTCTATAACATAGATATATACTTACAATCATATATATATGAGCGTATGTCACGAGAAGGTCAGAGCACAGCTGCTAGGTGGAGATGTAAGGCGAGTTGTGTTGTGAAGAATCGATCGAGGTGGTTTGGAATGGAGGCAAAGGCCAGTGAGGCCGAACTCGAAGGGATGGTCAAAGAAGGCGTCACTACTATAGTGACCGGGATGGAGCAGGTGATCTCGGTGAGGTGGTTTGAGGGGGTGGAGCACGGTATAGAGCGGATGGACGAGTTGATGAGAGGAAGGGAGTCGGCTTCAATGGAGCAAACAATATATATATAGTATTATATGTATTTCTTAAAAAAGAAGAGCGGACAAGTGAAGGTAAGCAAAAATAATGGAGAATTAAGTGTGAAAGAAGAAGAGACTGTTGTCATATAGCAGAAAGAATATGAGAGAGGGAGAGCCACCATGAAACCACAAACCAATTTCTTTCGATAGAGAAAAAATAATGAAACGACATAATTTTAATAAGGTGAGAATACCAAAAACCCACTACGTTGAATTTTAGAAGAAAAAAAGTTAATGACTATTTTTTTCAACAGTTAGATAAATGAAAGGACGAGAAGCATTAAAGGTTGAGATTTGATAGTGGTATGGCTAAATCCTTTCACAAATTCCACCGTGCACCGGACATCGAAATTGACAACTGAATATACCATAAAGATCAGCACAACGAGACGATCAAAATGGTAAACAGATATCAGTTGTACGACCATCGTGTCAATTATTCGATACCGAAAATACTGCTAATTTTTCAGAAATAAGATAAACGGAGCAACAATAGCCTAAATTTGAAGAAACAAAATATAAGACTCGCTCAGAAGATGATTTACAAATTTATTGTATAAAAATATTCAGGTTTGGAAAACATTTTATTATCATTAAATATTAACTGATTTGATTTTAAATAAAATTACGCAAGAAAATAAACTTCCATCTTATCTGATGAAAATTTACCATATGTTATGTTTAATTAGACGTATTCCAAATATTAAATTTTTATTTCAAAATTTTATTATTTAAAGCTTCACAAAAATTCAGTTAATTATATTATTAAAATCATAAAAATTTATGGGCCGTTACACTCTCCCCCACTCAAAACTTTTCATCCCCAAAAAGGAACGAGGTAGGAGAATAGAAACAACCAGAAAGAAAAATAAATTGAAAAACAAAATAAAATAATTAATTTAAAACCATATAAATTTCAAATTTCAAATTAGTTAATATTCAACAATTGATTTAATTTAAGGTATTTTCATTCAGTTGATTAAATTTCAATTTACAAAGTTTGTTACAAAAGATTTCTTTCAGAATTTTTTTTTACTTGTTTATTTAATCCATTTCATTTCACTTAAGTTAATTTCACTAAAATTAGTTCTTATTATTCACTATCTTTTTATTCAATTATCTCAGTTAACTTTTCTGTAATCATAGATTTAGTATAAACACTTATTACAACCATACAAAATTTATTTAAAATTCCTTTAACATCATTTTATATTGTGTACTGCTTAATTATATAATTAACTTTTGAGTAATTAGGCAAGTTATATATATTGAAATGCAATTAATTATTGTATAAGAATTTTTTAATCAATTCAATTATTTCAAGTTTAAACATTTATTTAAAAATATGGCTTCATTTTATAATTGAAATCAACCTTTAATTAAAATTTAAGAATAATTTCCTATTAACTTCAAACAATTTGGAGATATGTATATATATACTACATATATCAAATTAAATCAAATCTATATCATATACTTATATATAGATATATATATATATATATTATATATCAAGCCACACTTAAGAATTCACATCAATTTAATTTCCAAAACAAATGTGTAGCAAAGCTATAGAATTGTCTCTCCACTTCAAACTTGAAAATGAATGTTGATGATGCGGCCATCATCACTGAAATTATTTTCCAGTGATAAAGAAAAGAGTACCGACTTAAAACTAAAAAAAATTCTTTGAAAACGATTTATATTCGAAGATACTTCTAAATAATATACATTTTAAAACTTTAAAGCGAAAGTCTGAAAACACTGGGAATTAAATTCTCAAATTCTCAATTAAGTTCATTTAAATTTCCAAATCAATTTATACACCATGTTTATAAATTCATTTATTCAATGGTTTATAAAACAATAAGTTAATTTAACTATTGAATTTCGAAAAATTACTTATATACAATATAATCATACAAAATTATTAAATTTTGAAAATAATTGTGTCAGTTTGCTATGTTTAAGTATTTTGAAAATCCTATCAATAGCGTTGATTAGACGAATCGATCGAAAACCCAAATCAACATTAACAACTCAAACAAAACAATATAAAGTATTTTTATATTAATACAAATACACTCCCTTACTCGATGATAGAAGAATAGATTTCAAAGCAAGGATATAGATCCAAATTTGGAGGAGCCCAAATCAAAAGAATTATAACTGGAAGGTAAGCTTGTTAGGGGAATAAGATGATTAAATAGTAAAAGAGAAAAGATGGGTATTCTGACATTAATCGCGTGCGACCTTAACCGGGTCAACCGTGACTTCAAGAATAAGATCGACGCAGAATTCTAAGCAAATCGGCATTAGATCACAAGAGATAGAATTCAGGCATAGCAGGAGATAGATAGCATCGTAAACCGAGGATACAGAAATCTTCGGTGAATCAATGCTTGTTGTAAAAGAGTTTCACCCCTTTACAATCATTTAATAGAGCTATGGGATACTCCAGAATCAAGAAGAATTTGGATACGGGAAGACAAGAGGGGATTTTAGAACGAATAGGGGAGTTCCAAAATTCAAAGGAAACCGAATCAAAGAGGAAGGGATTCAAGCTTGAACGAAAGTGATTCCGTAATTAAATTTACTCTATATGCTAAGTTTTACCTAAAACTAAAACTCTGATACCACATGTAACATCATGATATTTTCAACAATTTGCATCCGCACATGTCGAACTTGAATTGCTCAAAATATCGGATTGTTAATTTATATTTGGCAAAACTCGGCTTATGTAGTAAAAAAATAATCGTAGAATCGCAGACGCAGAGTAATATAACAATAAGCAACGGAAACAAAAGAACAATAGTTCATGAAGCTACTATATATATATAACAAAGTTAAAACAAGATACAACAGAAGTCTCGAATACATAGATGTTTGAATACAATAGTCAAATAACAAAAGTCTGAATGCATCAATGGAATCAACTGAATAGCTGAAAGCTGAATAGATAGGTGGATCTCCAAACGAAGCTCCAAACTCCAAAGGCGAGTCTCAATGCTGTGACACTCAGTCTGACCCGAGCGTAAAGAAAAACACAAAACACTCGAGTCAGTATTAACATTCTTATGTCAATAAATCCAACTCAAGTGAAATATCAACTGAAATACAAGTAGCTTAAAGGATGTTTGGGATAACCATCCTCTAAGGATCTGTAAAACTATCTACTATGTAGTAATATATGCTATTATAATAATGCCTACAGTAAAGTAAACTATTAAAACAGCGTTAAGGCGTTACCCATTTCCACCTTAACACATTTTTATATATTCCCATAGTCTATAAAGTACTGTAATTTCCCGTAAACTAGGCTAATCAAAGGGCACTCCATAGGTATGGTACAAAACAAAATCGTAGTGGTCTCGTTAAGATAGGTGACACGGCACAACTAGGCAATGCCAGGGTAGATATACCAATTACACTTTCGGGCTGGTGGTAACGGATAGCAGCTACTACCGTCCACCTAGGAACACA
Source organism: Allium cepa (assembly GCA_030765085.1). NCBI lineage: Eukaryota > Viridiplantae > Streptophyta > Magnoliopsida > Asparagales > Amaryllidaceae > Allium > Allium cepa. Next base: position 219,955,711 of record CM060928.1, read on the forward strand.
CTCCCAAATCAAAAATCAAGGGTGGCCACCAAATCATCCACAAAGTCAGAATATAGTATCGAAGGAATGTGCCCGATCGGAGGAATGACCTCACTTGGCCCATCGATTGCTCCTGTTTTAGCCACTTATGCCAACTCACGGGAGTTGGGTCCACGTATATACGTCATATAGGATCGTCGCCACCATCCTACTTCATTCTGGAATCTCCACCGCATATACAGTTGTTAAAGTGGTTTTCGGTATTGGCAGAGAGTATGACAACATCTGATCCTGGTCTCTTTAACAACCAATCGTTATTATAACACCGCGGTCATTTCAAAATAGTTTATACTTCAAAACCAAAATATCATTTCCATTTCAAAACCATATCAATACGATATCATTTTCAAAATCATAACACTTCAAAGTCATAACACTTTCTTAATCAAATCACTTGAAATCATAACACTTTGAAATCATAATACTTTGGAAAACCATGACACATTCCTTTAAACAGTTTAGATTTTAATAATAGTATATATATATATATAATAAAACAGTTTATAAAATAAATAGTTCATATAAAATAGTTATAAGTTAAAATAGTTTGTATTAAAAATAGTTTATATTAAAAATGATTTATATTAAAAATGATTTATATTAAAAATGATTTATATTTAAAATAGTTTATATGAAAATAATTTATAAAGTAAAATATATAAATAGTTTTCAATATAATTTAAAAATACTTCATATAATAAAATAGCTTCCTCAAATTTCACAAATTGATTTCAAATCAACTCAAATTCCAAAATTCAAATTTGATCCAATCTCAAATCATCAATTTCAGTTCAATTCAGTTTCTAAATGAACCATTTCAATTTTATCGATTTCAAATACAGATCAAACTACAAAATAAACCATTTCAATTTCAATATATTTCAAAGTTTTAAATATTCAACATTTCAGAACTAAATTTGATAATTTCATTTATATCTCAAATTTAACATCATTATTATTTAGTTTTGAAACCTTCACTTAGTAAATCCAATATCACTTAAATAAAACCCAAATTACAAATAAATTAAATATTTCCTTCAATTTATTTTAACTTGAAATATTCATTTAAATCATCTTAACCAAAGTCAAGTTACAAAATCATATCCTTTAAAAATATCAAATTCAATAAGTTCCAAATCAATTTAGTTAAATAAAATTCTTAATTAAATACAATTTCATATAAATTCAAATTTATCTTTCCAACCTTAACTTATAAAATCATTATAAAAATTTATTTTAAAATATACACCTAAACATACTATATATAAATTAAATCAAACTTTTATTAAATTAAATCTTATTATTAAACTTATTTTATAACAAAACAAATTTATACATATTTAAAATAGTAAAATTATAAGTAAATTCTTAAAATATATAATTTCAAAACTAACTTATAATTTTAAAATTTTCAAAACATATAAATTTAAAATCAAGAATTTAAACTTTATAAAATATATTTATATACAATATCTTGAAATCAATATCTATTAAACCATATATTTCTTTCCAACGCCATAAAATCAATTTCAAAATATTTACATATAGACCAACGGTGTCTAGATATAATTTCTTTCCTATGGTCAAGTGATACGGATATTTATCATTTCAATCTGTAATTTTTATATATATATATATATATATATATATATATATATATATATGTACGTATGCATGTATGTATCATTTCAACCCATAATCCCAAATTCAATTCAATGAAAATCGCTTGGGTTTATCATTTCAACCCATAATGATTTTCTCCTATTCTAAGGATCGTTCGGGTATGTATCATTTCAACCCACAGGGAATTCTATACTAACAGGGAACTTGCAGACTGATAATAGATATGATAATAATATAACAGAAATATATCAAAAATATAAATAATAGATAATGGTGTCAGATGTTACAGGTGAACAGATACAAATAATAGCATATATATAGCAATGTAAATAACTAGCAACATCATATTTCAATTGTCATTTCAATTGAAATCAAATTAATAAATATAAGAACGTTAATCGTGAGTGATTGCTCCCCTTTCGAGGCTAGAGATGAACGAGAATGAGATGAGTTACGAATCCAAGCACGAATTCCGAAGCAAAACAAGATTGGCATGAATCCGTCGAACAGAGCTGATAACAGGAATCGATGCAAACAAATTAAATCGGTTTTGAATTAAACCGAAAAATATATACATTATTGTTATATTATGTATATATTAAATGTTATTAATTTAAGACAAAAATGATATAAAAATTTCAAAATCATTATTTTTAAACTCAAGTATTAAGAATCAAGTATATTTTATATATAAAACCATTACCCAAACAAAATCTTAAACACACACACATATATATATATATAAAATTTGAAACCAAATGATATATATATATAAACCATATGTAATTTAAGATAAAATAATGATAATATATATGGCTTATATAAATTCATGTATATGTGTAATCAACATTTATAAAATTTCAGATATAGGCTGACATAACTTTTTCAACAAAATATAATATAGCATCAGAACATAAAATACTCTATATACATGTATATATTATATTTAGTTAGTATTAATATAAAACAACACATACAACTTATATAAAACATCACATTTATAAATATATATAAACATACATTCAATAAAATATATAGACCTCACAAGCATACAAGACTTCAAATTCAAACTCTGTCAAATATACCTTGATATATATTATCTTCCAAGTTAAACCTATAGCCGACCTATATATACAATAGAAAAATATATAAATGAACTGATCCGCAAACCTACCTAATAAAGCAACTTAAACTAGACCCGTTTCAAAAGAAAATGTAAATATGAAAACGAAATGAGTAGGAAAAACAAAACTTATATATATATATATATATATATATACTGAAATACATTGATAATGCATTATTTATATAACCTTTAAAGACTAAGTATACATAGTGAACTTATACAAAAATCTTATATATATTTACTGTAACTATATATAATATACTTATAAAATAAGACATATATGTATATACAGTAAAAGCTCAACATCACTCATATATAAGCTAATATATATACATATACTTGCCGTAAACAAATTTTTTAATAAACATATATATACATGAATCTTAAACCGATAAAGTGTAAACTTATAGATATATAAACCTTATATAAAATATTATTGTAAAATATAAGCTGTAAACAATATACAATCCTTCTCTATAACATAGATATATACTTACAATCATATATATATATATATATATATATATATATGAGTGTATGTCATGAGAAAGTCAGAGCACAGCTGCAAGGTGGAGATGTAAGGCGAGTTGTGTTGCAGAGAATCACTTGAGGTGGTCTGGAATGGAGGCAAAGGCCGGTGAAGCCGAGCTCGAAGGGATGGTCAAAGAAGGTGGTGCTGCTATGGTGCTTGCTGTGCTTGTGGCACAACCGGGATGGAGTAGATGATCTCGGCGAGGAGGTTTGAGGGGGTGTAGCACAGTTTGGAGGTGAATGACGAGTTGATGAGAGGGAGGGAAGTTGGCTTCAATGGAGCAAACAATATATATAGTATTATATGTATTTCTTAAACAAGAAGATCAGGCAAGTAAAGATAAGCAAAAATAATGGAGGATGAAGTGTGAAAGAAGAAGAGACTATTGTCAAATAGCAGAAAGAATTTGAGAGAGGGAGAGCCACGATGAAACCACGAACCAATTTCTTTTGATACAGAAAAAATGAACCGATGTAATTTTAATAAGGTGAGAATACCAAAAACCCACTACGTTGAATTTCAAAAAGAAATTGTTAATGACTGTTTGTTTCAACAGTTAGATAGATGAAAGGACGAGAAGCTTAAAAGGTTGAGACTGGATAGCAGTACGGTTAAATCGTTTCACAAATTTCGCCGCACACCAGACATCGAAATTGATAATTGAATATACCATAAAGATCAGCACAACGAGACGACCAAAACAGTATATAGATATCAGTGGTACGACTATCATATCAAAAGTCAATATTCGGTACCGAAAACGCTACTAATTTGCCGGAAATAAGATAAACGGAGCAACAACAGTCCAAATTTGAAGAAACGAAATATAACGTCTCACTTAGAAGATGATTTACAGATTTATTATATAAAAATATTCAGGTTTGGAAAACATTATATTATCATCAAATATTAACTTATTTGATTTTAAATAAAATTACACAAGAAAATAAACTTCTATATTATCTGATGAAAATTTACCATTTGTTATGTTTAATTAGACGTATTCCCAAATTTAAATTTTTATTTCAAAATTTATTATTTAAAACTTCACAAAAATTCAGTTAATTACATTATTAAAATCATTAAAATTTATGGGTCGTTACATGAACATGGAAGGGTTTTTACTCTACGATAACCAAAACTTTTCTATATAAAATCCTCTAATATTATCATAATGTCTAGGTTTAAAATAAATATTGAATCATAGCCGAAATTGTTACATTATTGAATTCCAGCATAAAGTAATATCATCAAGTGTGAATGCTCATATTGGAAAATGGGTTCCAACTATGAAAGGGTAAGGGTCCACCCATCGAATTCATTCACCTCTAGTTAAAATGTAAGGGAGGCAACAACGCATTACACCTCTGCTACTCAGGACCGGCCCTACCACTTATGGTTAGCACCGAATATGATCACCACTTGGTTGCGATCAATAACCATAAAAAAGGGATCTCGTAGCATATATAAACTGAAGATATTGCTCTAGATTTAGTGATGATCATACCCTAATGGAAGCGACCCACATATCCATGCTGCACATCCCTGATTTAGTCATTTTCCCGATTGATGAGGCTTGAGGCTTGAGGCTACGATTACCTTTTTATATAGTAACCATATTGGAATGCTAAAACTGCACACTAAGTAGCAATGCAATGCTAGCATTCTTCCATACAAGTTGTTCCAGGATCGAACAAACATTCAACATTTACCATCTTCCATTTTGGAATCACCCATAGGAAAAATAGTATAGCTTCATAACAAACTTCATAACAATCCACCATGAACGTTATTAGTTTGGAGTGGTTCGGATAAATTTTATTTTTCTGAAATCGATGTCTCCAAACTAGGCGAAAACTCCCGGCTAACTCAATTCGGGTTCTTTTGGAAGTATATAATCAGTTTTTGGGACTTCACTGGGGAACTCTAACATATACAACACACTTCCTGAGTTAAAGCAGGTCAGGTTATAAATAGCGGTCAATCCGCTACTTAGGGTAATTATACAGAGTTCGCATATGGATAACCATATGCTTAATTTAAACATGATCCATTGACAGGAATTAATCCTCCCATATCTATCACGTTTCCGATATTTCATTCTTACCCTATCCCTTGCCTAGAAATGAATACTAAATCTCACAATTAGCAGATCAGCTGACTCATCGGCTTTTAGTGCTAATTATGGGTTTACTAACTTCCCATAAATGTGTCATCGCATTTACATTGGTTTCATATTTGTTTGAGGTTAATTAAGGGTAATTGACAAAGAAATCCCTTGATTTAAAACATTTTTGAAAAAGAAAGTCATTCTTAAATAAACTGATATTTTGAAATAAAAATGATTTTTAAATTAAAACCCTTATTAATTAGTTAAATAACAAATTAACATTTATGACATAATAAATAAATTTTAATTGAGTCTTGATTAAATTTAAATTAATCGGTAATTAATTAATTAATAACTAAATCCCTTTAATCAAAATTAATTAATGATTAATCTTTAATAAATAATTTAAAATAATTAACAATTAATTCTTAGTTAAATAATAATTAAATTTGGTTAATTAAATAATTAAAATTAAATTAATTGATTAACACTTAAGTATTGATTACCTCTATTAACCAATAATTAAGTACTACTTAATTAACTGGTTAAATAATCATTTATTAAATACATAATTAATTAAGTAATTATATAATTATTTATTAAATAAATAAGTAATAAATAATTACCTTTTTAATTACTTAATATAAGTTTAAAACATTTTTCAAAAATATTTTTAAGTGGAAGCATTTTTAGATTTCGAAAAGAGTTCGTCTTCATAAAATTCACTTATAGCGACCATCGCTATACGACCCAAAATTTCTAGACTTGAAATTTATTTTCTAATTATTCTTTAAAAATTTAACATTTGGAAACATTACTACCTTTTAAACATAAACATGTGGGTTTTGAAACTAAACAAGTTTAAACTTAAATATATTTTCGAAATTTAAGTCCAGAGTTTAAACTTTCAAAGAGGGATTTCATAAGTCGCTTAAGTTAGCAAAAATGCTAACTTTATTAGCATGAAAAACATATACCAAGATCATAACCAATATCACAACCATATCACAACAACATAATTCCAAATATAAGCAAGATCATACCTTGCTATTTTACTACAGTTATCTTCCGATTTCAAGTTTATACAACAACATATACAAGCATACTTATGTACAATCAAATTGATACCATTTCCAACTATATGTATGCATAACCAATTCAACATCATCAATACTCAAAAAAGCATCATATTTAACTAATAAATATAAATCATGTATAAAGTTAATAATTTTGAATAAAGGTGAGAACTTTATTCACCAAAAGTCGACGAAACTAAGCTAACTATTCCTATAACTCAAACACGGCCTAGGCTTCCGCTTCTAGCTTGAAAAGATGAACTCTTTGAGTGGTTTAAGGCCACGAAATTTCGTCCCTAGGAAATATGGGTTCGGCCTTGGCAATATAAGATGGAAGTCTTGATTTTTGGAGAGGAAGTGATGTAGATGATGAAGAAGTGTTTTAGAAGCTTCAGAAGGAATTAAAGTGGAAATCTCAGGCTTTTTAAAGCTTTGAAATACATTAGTAGCCATGAAAGACTTTATTAAAAGCTTAAGAATTTTGGAAATGAAGATAGAATGAGAAAAATGAAAACAAATTAAAAAAATTTGCTTTTATAATATGTTAACAAGCTAATTTACAAAAATACCCTATGTACTTTACCCCCTCTCACACTTTGCCACCTCACTTCTCATGTCCTCCTCCCTTCAAATCACATGAAAGACATTTCACTCCCCTTTCATTTCAAAGCCAATATGCATTTATTACCTAAGTACTTATGTTTCTAAAGATGTGACAAGTTATGTATTTACATTTACATTTCGTTTTTTATATCAACATTTACAAAAAAGTCATGTCATATATTTTATATTTCTTAAGTTAGTATATACATTTATATATTACAAATCCTAATTCATCTATAAAAGTGTGTGTATGTGTTACGAAAATGTGCACAACGTTTTTTGACAATTTTTCGACACTTAAAAGTCGAAAATTCGAAAAATGTTTTCCAAGCATATTTTCTATTTTTCTTTGAATTAATTATTTTAGTAAACAAAATTGGAAAAATGATTTCACCATCAATTTTATTTTTATTATATTATCTATTATCTGAATATTTAAAATTAATTAAATATTCGTAAATCAAAGTAACGAAATTCTAGGCTGTCACAAAAACTATTTCACCATCTTTAGTTATTATTTAAAAGGAGTTTATTCGAGTTATAAAATCCATTAATTGGTTAATAATTTTCTTTTGAATATTTATTATTAAGGTAATTAAATTCTAGGTCATTACACTCTCCTCCCTTAAAAGAATTTTGTCCCGAAATTAGCACATAAGAAGATAATTCAATTACATTAGAAGATATATATTCATATCATAAATCACATACCAAAGACATACACTAAATATTCATAGAAAACAATGCTTAAACTATACATACAAACAAACAGCTAGCTATCCTAACATTAACTCAGGACAGGCCTCCTTCATATGGTCTATAATCTCTCACGTGCAGTCTCTAAGATCCTCACTTTGCTGAATTTTACCAACTGCACTACCTTATTGTGTAACTACTTCTTATCTTATGTACAATATAGACTAGATGTCTAACCACTATCAAGTCTGGCTCCACTTCTAGATCCTCCAGCTCAGACGGCTCTACAATCAAGGTCAAATCTTGCATAAATTTCTTAAAATGCGACACATGGAATACATTATGAACACCTGCCAATCTCTCTGGCAACTCAACCTTATAAGTAAGCGACCCAATCCTTTGAAGAATACAAAAAGGTCCAATATACCTTGGAGCTAACTTCGCAGCTTTTCCGAATCTATTGGCTTTCTAATTGGCGAAATCTTAATGAACACAAGGTCTCCGACATCAAATTTCAAATCTCTTAGCCTCCTATTAGCATAACTCTTCTAGCAATCTTGGGTTGCCTTCATCATTTTATTAATCACCGCAACTTTCTTCGTCTTTTCTATAATCACATCTGGTCCAAGAACTAGATGATCTCCAGACTCTACCAACATACTGGAGACTTGCATGGACGTTCATAGAGAGCTTTATATGGTGCCATACCGATGCTTGCTTGGAAGCTATTGTTATAGGAGAATTCTACTAGATGCAGATGATCTTACTAAGACCATCCAAAATCCAATATGTAGGCCCTCAACATATCTTCCAAGATGCAGTTAGCCCTCTCAGTTTGTTCATCGGTTTGAGGGTGATAGGCAGTGCTCAGATTCAGCTTTGTTCCCAATGCAACTTACAACGCATCCCAAAATTGACTAGTGAAAAGGGGTCTCAATCACTTACAATACCCACTGAGGCTCCATGTAGTTGAACAATCTCCCTCATAAAAATTTATGTCAAAGAAGCTACAGTTCTTGTTGGCATGACTGGAATAAAATGAGCACTCATAGTTAACTAGTCCATAATAAACCATACTCCTTCATTTCCTTTTTTGATCTGGGTAAACCATTGATAAAATCCATCGATGTCATCTCCCATTTCCAATTTGGGGTTTCTAAAGGTTGATGTAAATCGGCCATCTTCTGGTGATCGCCTTTTATCTATTGACGGTTCAAACATCTGCTGACAAATATTGAGACGTCCCTCTTTATTTCGAGCCACCAAAATACTCGCTTCATATATCGATACATATTAAAAACACTAGGGTGGATACTTAATTTGGATCGATGACATTTCGATAAAACTTCTTGCCTAAGGCCATCGACATTAGGGACTTAAAGCCACCCATTCATACACAAAACACCATGGTTTTCTAACTTGAAACTTGAACACTGCCCACCCTCAACATCCTGGATTATCTTCCTTAAATGCTCGTCCTCTTTTTTCTTACTAGTAATCCTTTACAAAAGAGTTGGTTTAACTTCAAAGAGAGCTAACACTTCATTCCTACTAAGAGCGTCTGCCACCACATTCGCTTTTCCTAGTGTGTATAGAATATCTAAGTTTTAAGTTGCCAGGAACTCCAACCATCACTGTTGTCTAAGGTTGAGATCCTTCTGAGTGAAAAGATACTTCAAGGACTTATGATCCGTGAAAATCTCGAACTTTTCACCTATTTAAGGAAGGAAATTACTAATTAGGATCCTAAAAACTAAGAATAAACAAAAGAGGGAAAGAAAAATTCTTTCCTAGCAAGTAATTCCCCCACATCTTTAATGCAAATACTATGGCTAACAGATCCAAATCATGCATTGCATAATTCTTCTCATGAGGCTTTAACTATCAACTTGCATAGGCTACAAACTTCCCATGCTGCATCAACACTGCATGTAAGCCAACTCTACATGCATCAGTATAAATAGTTAGCCCTCCTCTTCCATCAATAATAGCCAAAACAGGAGCACTGGTCAACCTTTCTTTTAACTCGATATATGCATCCTCACAGTTTGAAGTCCACTTGAATTTAACATTCTTTTTCATCGGCTTGGTTAGATGAGTGGCAATCTTGGAGTAATCCTTTACGAACTTCCTATAATAACCCACCATCCCTAGAAAGCTTCTCACCTCAGTGGGAGTTCGGGGTCTCTTAAATCTTGCACAGCAACTACACTAGTCAGATCAACTGAGATGCCATCACCCGATACAATATGTCCTAGGTATCTCACTTATGATTGTCAAAAGTGGCACTTAGAAAACTTAGCTTTAAGAACGTTTTTCCTTAAACTTTCCAACACCACTTCCAAACGGTATTTGTGCTCTTCCTTAGTTTTGAGTAGATAAAAAAGTCGTCGATGAAAAGCAAAATGAACTTATTCAACACATTTCTAGAAAATCGACTCATAAGATCAATAAAGAATGAAAACGCGTTGGTTAGCCCAAAAGGCATAACCAACCACTCAGACAAAAAGTCTGGACCTCTAAAAGCAGTTAAGGGTATACTATCCTCCGCTACCCTTAGTTGATGGAAACCTGTAGCAAGGTCTAATTGGAAGAATACTCTAGCTCCATGAAGTTGGTCAAACATATCATCTATGTGAGGTAAAGGGTATTTATTTCGAATGGTCTGTTAGTTTATTTTCCTATAATCCTTAGACATCTTAACGAACCATCAGACTTAGCTACAAAAACTACAGCCAATCCCCAACTTGAATGACTCTGTCTAATCAATCCTCTTCTTAACAAATCATCAGTTTGATTTATTAGCTCTCGCTTCTCTCTCGAGGCCATTCTACATAGGGGTTAAATGACTGGTCTCGCATTGAGACCTAGATCAATTTGAAATTCAATTTCTCAATGGGAGGCACACTGCTAACCGGCCTAAAAATATCAGGAAAAAAGTTAACAACTTCTACCAATCCTAACTCTACATGAGATGATTCTAAGGAATAAAAGAAACTACTTATACATTTATTAGGCTTCTTACAAACTATTTTTTCCAATACCTTTCTGGAGTTGGGTCTCAATACTACCCTTTTCTTAGCGCAATCTAGAATAACTCCATATTTGGACAACCAATCCATATCCAGTATCACATAAAACCCATTAAAATCCAAGGCAAATAGGTCACAAAAGAGACGATGTTTTCAGAAATCAATTTGTACTCTTTCACAAATCAAGCATAAATTAGTTATACCACCTATGGGGTTGGACACACAAATTGGGATTTCTACAAATTCCTGGTTAAGTTGTAACCTATCTATTCTTGAGAGACAAAACTATGAGAAGCTCTAGCATCAAACAAAATATGAGTTAAAATACCATTTATAAGTAAAGTACCTTCCAAGACTCCCTTCCTTTAACATCTTCAAAGGTCGAGGACTCATCCTTGATTGCGTAAAATTTAATCTGCTGACCCTTCTTCAACAGAGGGCAGTTCGTAACCATGTGTCAAGGCTAGTGGCGGTTATAGTAGAGCGTCTTTTGGACCATTGGAGAGATAGCCTTCTCCTGCTGACAATATGGTGAAACGTGCCCATTTTATTACACTTGAAACATGTAACATTCTTGAACTTGTCTCCTTGGTTTCCTCCTGCTGGTTTTCCCTTACCCTGCTTCTTTTTCTAATTTGGATTAAACTTCCCTTTATTTAGGTTAATGGTACCGCCATTAGGTGATGATGTTGATGCTGCTTGCTTTTTCTTCAAAAGCATTTCATATCTTAATGTCATTTCCATAAAAATATAAAAATGATTTCTTCACATGAGCGGTCATCTTTTCTTGGAATTCTTCTCTCATACCCAATACGAACATCTCATTATTCTTTAATGGTGTATCAATGAGTCTAGGTCCAAAACGAGATAATTCATTAAAATTCGTCTCATATTCTGCCACTGGCTGGTCCCCTTGCTTGAGATCCATGAAACTTCTATATAATCATGTTTTGCCTGCAACTGGCATGAATTGGTCTTCGAATACTTCTTTGAATCTAGACCATGAGAACTCATCTTCTGGAACATTGGCGGTGACAGAATCCAACCAAGCAATTGCACCCTCCTGCAATTGTCACGATGCCAAGAACCATTTTTGATCATTAGAAATGTCCAAACCTTTGAAAATCTTCTCATATGACCGTAGCCAAGCTTTTACTTCAATGATGGATTTGGTACCCATGAAAGGTTTTCCTCCTATGTTTGTGTAGTCCTTGCATAAAGTTGCAAAGTTTATTCAAGGCTACACTGAAGCTACTATCTCAACAGCTATTCAACCCCTTGCAACATTTGGGGTTCTTCCATTTGTGGTTGTTATGCTACTATTTCTCTCCTTCCTCGTCCATTTCTTGTATTCATTCTTACAACCTGAATAAAGTAAGATATCTTTAGAATACATGGACATAATTATCTTAGGAAATAGAGCATAAAGCCAAATATAAAAATGCTGATCAGAACAATATGGAAATGCTCTCTTAAGAACTAAACTCATTCTAGGGTACTACTAAACCTATCCCTAATGAGTCGACCCCAACCAAGGCCTAGTTATTCGATTAACCTAGCTCTGATACCAAGTGTACGATCTGCCTTTCTTACACCCAAAGAAGACACATAATACATTCTCAGTATTCATGTGTCGATCATTTAAGTGTCGGAAAGACAGGTCGTAGGGTAAGAAAATAAAAGACAAAGGAAATAAATACATATTTGTAACGACGCATAAAATTTTAATAATTTTTAATTAATTAATGGGTAGAGAATAAATAAGTAACGTATAAATTAATAGGTAGAGAATAAATGGTATAAATTAATAGGTGGAGAATAAATAGTATAAATAAATAGGTAGAGAATAAATAAATAACGTATAAATTAATAGGTAGAGAATAAATAGTATAAATTAATAGGTAGGGAATAAAATGTATAAATTAATAGGTAGAGAATAAATAGTATAAATAAATAGGTAGAGAATAAATAAGTAACGTATAAATTAATAGGTAGAGAATAAATAGTATAAATTAATAGGTAGAGAATAAATAGTATAAATTAATAGGTAGAGAATAAATAGTATAAATTAATAGGTAGAGAATAAATAAGTAACGTATAAATTAATAGGTAGAGAATAAATAGTATAAATTAATAGGTAGAGAATAAAACGTATAAATTAATAGGTAGAGAATAAATAATATAAATTAATAGGTAGAGAATAAATAGTATAATTAATAGGTAGAGAATAAATAAGTAACGTATAAATTTAGATACGTTGCTTTTTGTATAAATTTAGCGTATCTTGTACTAACTATATGAAAAAAAATATAAGAACAACGCATATATATTGCCCATGATAAGCATATCTCTCCTTCTTCTTTTCATTCTCTGGAAAAAACTCTTCCCTTCATTCCTCTTTGCTCCACGCGTTCACAGCATGCTCGATTACCCACAACCGTTTCCTCTCTTCTTTCATTCTTTATATGTAAGTATTTCTTTATATATTATATCTATTTCTTATACTTGCAGCTTTATATATTTTCAAGCATACGAAAGGTTTGTTAACATGGATTTATATGTATATTTTATTTTATACAAGATTTCAAGTATCCTGGTGAGTTGGTTTTAGAGCGTATACATATAATCTGCTTGGTTATTTTAAGTTTTCATTTATAAGTTTGAAATAGATTTTCATAACACATATTTATTTTTCGATATGTATATATGATTTCTGCATATTTGGATAAGTTTATGTTGTACAAATTATTATATATATTAGTTGTTTGTGTTAGGTATATGCAGGCTATATGGTTTCTGAACATAAAATATATAGCTTTTATAGTATTATTATATATTTTGGCAGAGTATATATTTATACAAAATATGTTTTGTTAACAGCTTGGTATGGTATGTTTATAAAATATGTTATGAAAAAAAAAGGATTTTTGGTATAAATGATTTATGTCAGTTTTCCAATGTAAATGTTAGTAATATATGAGTTTGGCAGTGTATATATGTTAGTAGAAATGACATTTTGTGTATATATAAAGTTTACATAAGTTTGATATGTTATTCTTCAATATGTATGTTTATATAAATCGGTTTTTGTTTTATATATATATATATATATATATATATATATATATATTATGATATGTATAGTAAGACTAAGTTAACTTTTAATATGTACTCTGTACATAATTTATTGTTGTTTAAGTATATAATGTATTTTGATTTATTTTTAAAAAAAAAATGGCCGCAGCCTATATTAGCTTACATATTTTAACTTGCATAGGTTCTATTTAGTAAATAAAGTAAGTGATTATATACTATAAGGTTTATATAAAATTTTATGATATATGTTAATACGAGTTATTATATATGTAAAGTTTATATTATATGAGTTTAAGATAGCTGTATTTTGAACATCTGGTGCGTCACATGTATATATTATATCCAGGCTGCTTTGTTTTGTGATTCTATATTTTACTATTTTAAGATGAGTATATATCATATATTTGTTATACAACTGGTTGTATAGGATGTTGTGAGTCAGTAGTTAGTTTTATTGACGTTTTGGAATTTTTTAAGCACGTATGAATATATATGTATATTTATAACTATAATATGTTTCTGGTTATATAAGAGTTAGTTCAGTAAATACATGAGCAGTCTGTATTTATGCCTATATTTTAGAAACAATAGTCAACTTTTGTTCTTTTTGGTTGAAATAGGTTATGTACAGTATTATATTTATCCTATTTTGGATTTAAGATGATTCTATAAATACTCTACTTTATAAATTATTTTAATACACATATATAATTTGGAAATTTATATAGGTTGCATAATATGTTATTGAATGTAAAAATATGGATGGATTTAAACTATATATATATATAACATTTAATATATATAGAAATAGTCATATATAAAAAAAAGTTTTCTTTTAGGTATTCATATTTAAACATTTATTTTATATGTTTGAGAATATATATATACTACTTATATACGTTTGGTATAAAGGTGTTAGTATATATATATATATATATATATATATATATATATATATATATATTAAGTGTATGTTAATTTAAAAAAATGTAAGCTTGATTTATTTATTTATATGTTTGAAAACATGTAAATTAAATTTGTGATGTTTTGAACTTAAAATATAAATTTCATATGTGTATATATAGTTATAGGTGGTTATAAAAGTTCACTTATACCATTTATCTTCATCGTTCCAGTTCTGATCTGATCCGTTTCATCAGTTCGAGCCAATCAGCTTTGATCGTTGAATTCGTGCGTATTTTGCTTTGCTTGGATTTGGAATTTAATTTCAGTGTCTGTATCAGTGTGCGTATCTGTGTCTCCTTCTATATTCTCTAGCCTCGAAAGGTGAGCAATCACTCACGATTAACATTATTTTTTTATTCATTAAATTTGATTTCATTTGAAACGATAATTGAAATGTGCTGCTGTAGTTATTTAAATTTGTTATATATGCTATT
Organism: Allium cepa; assembly: GCA_030765085.1. NCBI lineage: Eukaryota > Viridiplantae > Streptophyta > Magnoliopsida > Asparagales > Amaryllidaceae > Allium > Allium cepa. The sequence goes on from CM060928.1 coordinate 219,971,044, forward strand.
ATCTGTAACTGTTCACCTGCGGGATATGACACCATATCCTGTTGTTTATATTATACTGTTATTGATGATATATGCCTGTTATTTTATTGTATTTTCTGTTATCAATCTGCTAGTTCCCTGTAGTTTAGAAATCACTATGGGTTGAAATGATACATACCCGAACAGACTTTAGAATAGGAGAAAATCGTTATGGGTTGAAATGATAAACCCAAGCGATTTTCATTTAATTGAATTTGGGATTACGGGTTGAAATGATATCCACCCGTATATATTTAGTATACATATTAAAATGATAAATATCCGTAGCACTTGACTATATGATAGGAAATATATACAGACACCGTTGGTCTATATAAACATTTTGACAATAATTTCTATAATTTTGGAAAGAAATATATGGTTTAATAAATTTGATTCTTAAGATATTATATAAATGAAAATTGTATATATAGATTTAGTAGTAATATTTGATTTAAATTAGATTGATTTAATACATATAATATGGTTAAGTATTTATGTAAATCTATATTTCAAATAGATTCTCTTGTAATAAATTGAATAATTAAGATTGGGAGATAAATTTGGGTTTATAAAAATGGTACTTAAATAAGGATTTATTTAATTAAATCGATTTGAAATTTTTGAATGGGAAATTTAAAGGGTATGATTTTATAACTGGATTTTTGATTTAAGTGATTTAATGAATATTTCACGTTTAAATAAATTAAAGAAAATATTGAGTAAAATGTAATTTAAGGTTACTTAAATGATATTGAATCTAATAAGGGAGTATTTCAAGACTAAATAATAATGAGGTTAAATCGAGATCTATATGAAACTGTTATATAGAACATTTAAATATTAAAGCCTTGAACTATATTGGAATTTAAATGGTTTATGTTGAGATTCGGATGTGTATTTAAAATCAACGTAGTTGAATTTGTTATTTAGCAACTAAATTGAATTAAAATGAAAATTTAGGTTGAACTAAATTTGAATTTATTATTTAGAAAACTAAATTGAATGAAAATTTAGATGAAACGTTGAATACTTAAAGTTTTGAAATATATGGAAATATAAAGGGGTATTTGTGATTATAAATCCGAATTTGAGATCGATTTAAGTGTTTATTTTAGAAATTGAGTTGAATTTAAATTGATAAATTGAGATTTAATTTAATTTGAATGGGTAGATCGGGTTAATGTTGGAACGATTTGTTAAGTTGAGGAAATTGAAAATACTTTACTGTATAAATTATTTAATATATATAAATGCTATTTTGGGAAATATAGAGATATTTGAAGTGAAAATGAGATTTGGTTTTGAAGTATAAATTAAGCTGAAATGACCACGGTGTTATAGTGTATATTTCTACCTTGTAGAAAGTTCCATGGACCCTTAGAGGATGGCTATCCCAAACATCCTTTAAGTTATTTGTATTTCAGTTGATATTTCACTTTAGTTGGATTTATTGATATAAGAATGTTAATCCTAACTCGAGTGTTTTGTATTTTGCTTTACGCTCGGGTCAGACTGAGTGATACAACATTTGAGACTCACCTTTAGAGCTCGGAGCTTCGTTTGGAAATCCAACTATCGATTCAGATTCCAGCCTTTCCAGTTGATTGGTTCAGAGAAGTCATCTGTTGCATTGGAGACTTCACTGCATTTGAATTATTCAGTTGTATTTTTCTAACTCTGATATATATAGTAGCTTCATGAACTACGATTCTTTATCTATTCCGTTGCACTATATTACTCTGTGATCTGTGATTGATTTATTTAATGTATATTTTAAGTTTTGTCAAATTTAAATTAACAATTCTGTATTTTGAATTATTCAAGTCGGATATGTATGGTTTTATTGCCGATTTGAATGGTAAAAAATAGCGGGTCGTTACAGTTGGTATCAGAGCTTTGGCTCTAGGCAAAACTTAGCATATATGGTAAATTTATTTACAAAATCACTTTTGCTCGAGTTGAATCTCTTCCTTTTGACTCGATTTCCTTTGAATTTTGGAATGTCCCTCGGTTCCGAAATTCATTCTGTCTCTCCCTATTTATATTCGTTTGATTCCGGGGTATCCCATAACGCCACTGAATGATTTGTAAAGGGGGTGAAAACTCCTTTTCAATTGGCATTGACTCACCGAAGATTTCTGTATCCTCGGTTTATGATGTTGCTATATCTTGTTATGCCGAATTCTATATCTCTGGCGATCGAATGTCGAATTGCCTCAGAATTCTACACCGATCTAATTTTGGAATCACGATTGACCAGTAAAGGTTGCCTGCGATTTATAGAAGTATATTCATCTTCTATTTTGTAATTTAATTATCTCATCTTCGATCGAGTCTATCTTCGAATCAGGATTCTATTGATTGGAGTTCCTCTAAATTAAATCACTATCTTTGTTTGGAAATCCATTCTTGAATCATCCTTTGAAAATCGGGTTTTGTTTGTATTTTTGAAATTGTTTATACCGAAATTTTATTTTGATAACTATGATTTTATATATATATATAAAAGTGAAAATGTTTTCGATAAGGATTATATACCCATATATACATAAAGCAAATAAGAAATGTTATTCTATATAAAAAGGTTTTGAAATTTTGAAAAATTATAAGAAATTGATTTATATAAAAATGATTTATTACTGTAGAGTTAAATTTGAAATTCGAGAATTGAATTACGGTATTTTGAAATTGGTTTTAAGATTTTGGAAAATATATAAAAAATAATACGATTTAAAAGTATTTTTCTGAATAAGAAATGTTTCAAATGAGTTCAAATGAATTCCAATAATTTTGAAGAAATTTCAAAGAAGTTTTCAAGAAGTCCAAAACTCACTTATGTCGCTGGAGAATAATTTCGGTGATGAGTGCACACATCATCGACATTGATTTTCGAGGTTCAGAGTGGGGGAGAGGCCACTTTAATAGCTTCGCTATGCAAGTGATTTTGTAAAACCGTTTTTGATTTCAAATTCCGAAGTATAATTTGATATTTAGAAAGATATAAGTATATATTTGAAATAATGTAAAATGAGACCGGTGTTCAGTCCTCGAGTTTCGGATTTAATAATTGATTTATTGATTTATTGTTGATTTTCAACTCTTGAATTGAAAATTTGATTTCCCTAACTATTTTGAATGTTCGAACACTTCCAAATCGAGATTAAATTTTCAAAGCTAAGAAATTTCGAAGAGTATAAAATGTTTGATAAAGAATATAAATTTAGTTTTGAAATGTTTTGAAAAAAAATAGTTGAATAATGGTTTTCAGAAAGGTAAACGGGATATTTCACATAGAAATGATAGTTTAAAAGTTTTAAAAAAAGGGATAATTATAAATTTGGAAACTATTTTGAGTATAATTGATTTTGGGAAAATATTTGGTTTTGAAATCAAATTGGAATTAAAAACCAGTACTTATATGGTGATTTTTGGAAATGAATTTGTTTGACTTGAACTATTTAATTTGAAAAATGCGATAATTTTCTAAACCTATTATTTTGGGAACTTTGAAATTTAGATATTTAATTTGGAATAAAATTTGGTGAAATCATATATGATTTTGAAACTGAATTGATATTGAAATGATTTGAAATTTGAGAACCTTATATTATTAAGCACTTGATTTGGGAGTGGTCGAACTTATATAAAATGGATTGTATAAGTATGAAGTTGATTTGAAATCTATTGATTTGAAAGGTACTCAATTTGGAAAGAGATTTTATATATTCGAAGTCTATATAAGTACGCTTTGATCTACTATTGATTTTGGAAAGTATTCGATTTGGGAAAAATGGAATCCTATATATATGGACTTTATATAAGTACGATATTTGAAAGTGATTTGAAAAGGTACTATATGATATATATTTTCGAAGTAAAGATATGGAAAGTGCCTTCTGCTTGATATCCGCTTTGTGGCCACATCGTGGATTCGTTCTATCGATATTATTCTCTCTGATTTTTGATTTTCCGGATGTAATACTCGAGTGTTCCCACCGTGGCGTAACCCATGGTTTTTTTTCTCTCGCGACTGCATAGCGCAATTTCCTGGCTGAGTCTGGCCTAGGGGTACGGATTGTTTCCTGGGGAATCCAGGCGTAACCATTGTGTATCCTGCAATCTGTGTAGGTCGCGTATAGTAGCGAAACTGCCTGGCTGAGACAACCTAGGGGTACGGATTGTTTCCCGGGAGACCCAGGCGTAACCATTGTGTATCCTGCACTCTACTAGTCATCATGGCGTAACTCGCAGGGCTGAAAAAGCTTACGGATACGGATTATTTCCTGGGAGATCCAAGCGTAACCATTGTGTACCTGCGAACCATGGTCGGACAAAGGTTTTGGTTTGGTTGTTTTTTTTGGATTGTACTTTCCATATCTGTTTTAAAGGTTTTTCGAGTATTTTCACTGGGTGTTGAAACAAGTCTACTAAGTATTTGATGAATTCTAGCTTTGCGCCTGATCAACGCATGGCCAGAGTCTGCAAGAACGAGGATAAACTTGTTGAAACATCGAGTTATAAAAGTATTTTCGAAAGGAAAGTCTATTTCGATATAATAGTATTTTATTATAGAAGTATTATTATAAAGGTATTTATTATAAAAGTATTTTTCCCAACAAAGAAATTTTGTGTTAATATTTGAGATTGAGACTCTTATGGTTTGAAATTTATGATTCGTGCCCGATTCTATTCTTTGAATCTACCTTATCTTCTCAGCTTTAGTTGTTCACCTATATTCCGTTTCCAGAATCTACCTTCCTTTCCTTTTTGAATATAATCTTTTAAATATTGCTTATCTGTATACTACATTGGTTAATAGAAAATTTTAGTGGTATAAATATTTTTGAAGTTATTAGTTAAATAAAACATATTTTTAAAGAAAATGATTATTAGTTTATTGATAATATTTAAGAAGTATCTTGAGATAAATTAAAAATTTCATGAGTTATGGATTTAATGTTTTCAAATAGCTTCTTTAAATATATCTAATGATGTAAATAATTGTTTTCAAATAGTTTTCATATAGTTATAAAGGTGTTATTTAAATATATAAATGGTATTTATAAAGGAAGCAAGGAGTTTTACAAATGGGTTTTGAAAAGTATGAATATCTCAAGTAAAATTTATATAGTTAAGTCAATTATTTACCCCTGACTTTCAGTCTACTTTTATTTCTGGTTGTTCTATTCTCTTACCTCCTTCTTTTCGGGACGAAAAGTTTTGAGTGGGGGAGAGTGTAACGACCCATAAAATTTTAATAATTTTTAATTAATTAATAGGTAGAGAATAAATAAGTAACGTATAAATTAATAGGTAGAGAATAAATAATATAAATTAATCGGTAGAGAATAAATAGTATAAATAAATAGGTAGAGAATAAATAAGTAACGTATAAATTAATAGGTAGAGAATAAATATAAATTAATAGGTAGAGAATAAAACGTATAAATTAATAGGTAGAGAATAAATAGTATAAATTAATAGGTAGAGAATAAATAGTATAAATAAATAGGTAGAGAATAAATAAGTAACGTATATATTAATAGGTAGAGAATAAATGGTATAAATTAATAGGTAGAGAATAAATAGTATAAATAAATAGGTAGAGAATAAATAAGTAACGTATAAATTAATAGGTAGAGAATAAATAGTATAAATTAATAGGTAGGGAATAAAACGTATAAATTAATAGGTAGAGAATAAATAGTATAAATTAATAGGTAGAGAATAAATAGTATAAATAAATAGGTAGAGAATAAATAAGTAACGTATAAATTAATAGGTAGAGAATAAATAGTATAAATTAATAGGTAGAGAATAAATAGTATAAATTAATAGGTAGAGAATAAATAGGTAACGTATAAATTAATAGGTAGAGAATAAATAGTATAAATTAATAGGTAGAGAATAAAACGTATAAATTAATAGGTAGAGAATAAATAATATAAATTAACAGGTAGAGAATAAATAGTATAATTAATAGGTAGAGAATAAATAAGTAACGTATAAATTTAGATACGTTACTTTTTGTATAAATTTAGCGTATCTTGTACTAACTATATGGAAAAAAATATAAGAACAACGCATATATATATTGCCCATGATAAGCATATCTCTCCTTCTTCTTTTCATTCTCTGGAAATAACTCTTCCCCTCATTCCTCTTTGTTCCACGCGTTCACTGCATGCTCGATTACCCACAACCGTTTCCTTTCTTCTTTCATTCTTTATATGTAAGTATTTCTTTATATATTATATCTATTTCTTATACTTGCAGCTTTATATATATTCAAGCATACGAAAGGTTTGTTAAAACATAGATTTATATGTATATTTTATTTTATACAAGATTTCAAGTATCCTGGTGAGTTGGTTTTAGAGCGTATACATATAATCTGCTTGGTTATTTTAAATTTTTATTTATAAGTTTGAAATAGATTTTCATAACACATATTTATTTTTCGGTATGTATATATGATTTCTGCATATTTGGATAAGTTTATGTTGTACAAATTATTATATATATTAGTTGTTTGTGTTAGGTATATGCAGGCTATATGGTCTCTACATATAAAATATATAACTTTTATAGTATTATTATATATTTTGGCAGAGTATATATTTATACAAAATATGTTTTGTTAACAGCTTGGTATGGTATGTTTATAAAATATGTTATGAAAAAAAAGGATTTTTGGTATAAATGATTTATGTCAGTTTTCCAATGTAAATGTTGGTAATATATGAGTTTGACAGTGTATATATGTTAGTAGAAATGACATTTTGTGTATATATAAAGTTTACATAAGTTTGATATGTTATTCTTCAGTATGTCTGTTTATATAAATCAGTTTTTGTTTTATATATATATTATTATTATATGATATGTATAGTAAGAATAAGTTAATTTTTAATATGTACTCTATACATAATTTATTGTTGTTTAAGTATATAATGTATTTTGATTTTTTTTTTTTTTAAAAAAAGGCCGCTGCCTATATTAGCTTACATATTTTAACTTGCATAGGTTCTATTTAGTATATAAAGTAAGTGATTTATATACTATAAGGTTTATATAAAAATTTATGATATATGTTAATACGAGTTATTATATATGTAAAGTTTATATTATATGAGTTTAAGATAGCTGTATTTTGAACATCTGGTGTGTCACATATATATATATTATATCTAGGCTGCTTTGTTTTGTCATTCTATATTTTACTATTTTAAGATGAGCATATATCATATATTTGTTATACAACTGGTGTATAGGATGTTGTGAGTCAATAGTTAGTTTTATCGACGTTTTGAAATTTTTTAAGCACGTATGAATATATATTTATATTTATAACTATAATATGTTTCTGGTTATATAAGAGTTAGTTCAGTTTATACATGAGCAGTCTGTGTTTATGCCCATATTTTAGAAACAATAGTCAACTTTTGTTCTTTTTGGTTGACATAGGTTATATAGAGTATTATATTTATACTATTTTGGATTTAAGATGATTCTATAAATACTCTACTATATAAATTATTTTAATACACATATATAATTTGGAAATTTATATAGGTTGTATAATATGTTATTGAATGTAAAAATATGGATGGATTTAAATTATATATATATATAACATTTAATATATATAGAAATAGTCATATATAAAAAAAAGTTTTCTTTTAGGTATTCATATTTAAACATTTATTTTATCTGTTTGAGAATATATATATACTAGTTATATAAGTTTGGTATAAAGGTGTAAGTATATTTTTTTTTAAGTGTATGCTGATTTAAAAAAATGTAAGCTTGATTTATTTATTTATTTATATGTTTGAAAACATGTAAATTAAATTTGTGATGTTTTGAACTTAGAATATAAATTTCATATGTGTGTATATAGTTATAGGTGGTTATAAAAGTTCGCTTATACCATTTATCTTCATCGTTCCAGTTCTGATCTGATCGGTTTGATCAATTCAAGCCAATCAGCTTTGATCGTTGAATTCATGCCGATTTTGCTTTGCTTGGATTTGAAATTTAATTTCAGTGTCTGTATCAGTGTGCATATCTGTGTCTCCTTCTACATTCTCTAGCCTCGAAAGGTGAGCAATCACTCACGATTAACATTATATTTTTATTCATTAAATTTGATTTCAATTGAAACAACAATTGAAATGTGCTGCTGTAGTTATTTAAATTTGTTATATATGCTATTATCTGTAACTGTTCACCTGCGGGATATGACACCATATCCTGTTGTTTATATTATATTGTTATTGATGATATATGCCTGTTATTTTATTGTATTTTCTGTTATCACTATGCAAGTTCCCTGTAGTTTAGAAATCACTATGGGTTGAAATGATACATACCCGAACAGACTTTAGAATAGGAGAAAATCGTTATGGGTTGAAATGATAAACCCAAACGATTTTCATTTAATTGAATTTGGGATTACGGGTTGAAATGATATCCACCCGTATATATTTAGTATACGGATTGAAATGATAAATATCTGTAGCACTTGACTATATGATAGGAAATATATACAGACACCGTTGGTCCATATAAATATTTTGAAAATAATTTCTATAATTTTGGAAAGAAATATATGGTTTAATAAATTTTATTCTTTAGATATTATATAAATGAAAATTGTATATATAGATATAGTAGTAATATTTGATTTAAATTAGATTGATTTAATACATATAATATGGTTAAGTATTTATGTAAATCTATATTTCAAATAGATTCTCTTGTAATAAATTGAATAATTAAGATTGGGAGATAAATTTGGGTTTATAAAAATGGTATTTAAATAAGGATTTATTTAATTAAATCGATTTGAAATTTTTGAATGGGAAATTTAAAGGGTATGATTTTATAACTGGATTTTTGATTTAAGTGATTTAATGAATATTTCACGTTTAAATAAATTAAAGAAAATATTGAGTAAAAATGTAATTTAAGGTTACTTAAATGATATTGAATCTAATAAGGGAGTATTTCAAGACTAAATAATAATGAGGTTAAATCGAGATCTATATGAAACTGTTATATAGAACATTTAAATATTAAAGCCTTGAACTATATTGGAATTTAAATGGTTTATGTTGAGATTCGGATCTGTATTTGAAATCAACGTAGTTGAATTTGTTATTTAGCAACTAAATTGAATTAAAATAAAAATTTAGGTTGAAATAAATTTGAATTTATTATTTAGAAAACTAAATTGAATGAAAATTTAGATGAAACGTTGAATACTTAAAGTTTTGAAATATATAGAAATATAAAGGGGTATTTGTGATTATAAATCCGAATTTGAGATCGATAAAATTTAAGTGTTTATTTTAGAAATTGAGTTGAATTTAAATTGATAAATTGAAATTGAATTTAATTTGAATGGGTAGGTCGGGTTGATGTTGGAACGATTTGTTAAGTTGAGGAAATTGAAAATACTTTACTGTATAAATTATTTAATATATATAAATACTATTTTGGGAAATATAGATATATTTGAAGTGAAAATGAGATTTGGTTTTGAAGTATAAATTAAGCTGAAATGACCACGGTATTATAGTGTATATTTCTACCTTGTAGATAGTTCCATGGACCCTTAGAGGATGGTTATCTCAAACATCCTTTAAGTTATTTGTATTTCAGTTGATATTTCACTTGAGTTGGATTTATTGATATAAGAATGTTGATCCTGTTGCTTTACGCTCGGGTCAGACTGAGTGATACAGCATTTGAGACTCACCTTTGGAGTTCGGAGCTTCGTTTGGAAATCCAACTATCGATTCAGATTCCAGCCTTTCCAGTTGATTGGTTCAGAGAAGTCATATGTTGCATTGGAGACTTCACTGCATTTGAACTATTCGGTTGTATTTTTCTAACTCTGATATATAGTAGCTTCATGAACTACGATTCTTTATCTATTCCGCTGCACCATATTACTCTGTGATCTGTGATTGATTTATTTAATGTATATTTTAAGTTTTGCCAAATTTAAATTAACAATTCGGTATTTTGAATTATTCAAGTCGGATATGTATGGTTTTATTGTCGATTTGAATGGTCCAAAATAGCGGATCGTTACAAGATTTTTGTCACAAACAATAGAGTTACACATACATTGTCACTGAATAGTACATATTATTACTCCAAAATGTTACATCAAAGTTACAACAAGTACTTTTCCTAATAAGAATAGCTATATTAGCCTACCTAAACTACTAATACACAACGTACAGTCGCAGCAAAAATAAACATAACTACTGGATATAGAGAAAGCTTTTGCTCCATACTGCTTCCCAAAATGCTCTAAAGAAACATATCTGCTTGGCTACTTATAAAAATTTGAGTACCCAAGAGTTTAAAGGAGACATGGGTCTGATGTGAGTAAATCATACATTTAACTTTATAAAAACCTTCAAATAAATGATATCTTGTAAGACCACAACACACATAAACACGGACGGGTTTTTACCTTATGATAACCAAAACATTTTTATATAAAATCCTTTGACATTATCATAATGTCTAGGTTTAAAATAAATATGGAATCATAGCCGAAATGGTTACATTATTAAATTCCAACATAATAGTTATACAATCAAGTGCGAAGGCTTGTATTGGAAAATGGGTTCGAACTATGAAAGGGTAAAGGTCTACCCACCGAATCAGTATAACTCTAGATAAAATGTACGGGAGGCCACAACGCATTGCACCACTGCTACTCAGGACCGGCCCTACCCCTTACCAGATAGAACCGAATATGATCGCCACTTGGTTGTGATCAATAACCATAAAAGAGGGATCTCGATGCATACATAAACTAAAGATATCACTCTAGATTTGGCGATGATCATACCCTGATGGGAACGACTCACATACCCCTACTGCACGCCCCTACTTTAGTCATTTTTCCAATTGATGAGGCTTGAGGCTAGGATTACCTTTTTATATAGCAACCATCTTGGAATGCTAACATTGTCCTCTTAGCAGCAATGCAATGCTAGCATTCATCTATACAAGTTGTTTCGAGATCGAACAAACATCAACATTTACCATCTTCAATTTTGAAATCACCCTCAGAAAGAATAGTACAGCTTCATAACATACTTCATAACAATCCATCATGAACGTTATTAGTTTGGAGTGGTTTAGATAAATTTCACTTATTCGAAACCGATGTCTCCAAACTAAGTGACAATTCCCGGCTAACTCAATTCCGATTCTTTTGGAAGTATATATTCAGTATTTGGGTCCTTACTGGGAAATTCTAATATAAACAACATACTTTCTGAGTTAAAACATGTCAAGTTATAAATAACGGACAATCTGCTACTTAGGGTAATTGTACAAAGTTCGCATATGGATAACCATATGCTTAATTTAAACATGACCCATTGATAGGAATTAATACAGCCATATCTATCACGTTTTCGATATTTCAACCTTATCCTATCCCTCGCATAGAAATAAATTTGAAACCTCACAAATAGAGGATCAGCCTACTCATCGGCTTTCATTGCTAACTACGGTTGACTTAATTCCTATAAATGTGTCACCACATTAACATTGGTTTCATATTTTTTTGAGATTACTTAAGGGTAATCGACAAAGAAATCCCTTGATTTAAAACATTTTTGAAAAAGAAAGACAGTATTAAAAAACTAAAATTTTGAAATAAAAATGATTTTTAAATTATAAACCCTTATTAATTAGTTAAATTACAAATTAAACCTTTACTAAATAATAATTAAATCTTAATTAAGTCTTAACTAAATTTAAATTAATCAACAATTAATTAATTAGTAATTAAATCCCTTTAATTAAAATTAATTAATAATTAATATTTAATAAATAATTTACATAATTAATCTTTAATTGAATAATAATTAACTTTAATTAATTAACTATTAAAATTAAATTAATTAACATTTAGGTATTAATTAACCTTATTAACCAATAATTAATTACTAATTACTTAATTAACTAATTAAATAGTCATTTATTGAATGCATAATTAATTAAATAATTAAATAATCATTTATTATATAATTAATTAATTAAATAATAATTACCTTTTTATTAACTTAATATAAGTTCAAAAACATTTTTCTAAAAAATTTCTAAGTGAAAGCATTTTTAGATTTCGAAAAGAGTTTGTTTTCACGAACTGCACTTATAGCGACCATCGCTATACGATTTGAAATTTCCAAACTTGAAACTTATTTTCTAAGTCTTCTTTAAAACTTTAACAATTGGAAACATTAATACCTCGTAAACATAAAGATGTGGGGTTTGAAGCTAAACAAATTTAAACTTAAATATATTTTTGAAATTTAAGTCCAGAGTTCAAACTTTCAAAGATGGATTTCATAAGTCGCTTAAGTTAGCAAAAATGCTAAACATATACCAAGATCAAAACCAATATCATAACCACATCATAACAACATAATTTCAAACATAAGAAAGATCATACCTTACAAGTTTACTACACTTAACTTCCGATTTCAACTTTATACAACACCATATACAAGCACACTTATATACAACCAATTTTTGGTACCGTTACAACGGATCGAAATTTCGTTCCCGACACGTACCAGACCTCAACATACATAAGTAAATATACTGCGGAGATCAGTATGACGAGACGATTAAAACGGTATACAAATATAGTGGTACGATCATCCTATCAAAAGTCGATAATCGGTACCAAAAATGCTGCAAAAACGCGGGTATTAAGATAAACAATAACAGTCAAAATTTGAAGAAACGAAATATGACGTCTCACTCGTAAGATGATTTACAAATTTATTGTGTAAATATATTCGAATTTGGAAAATATTTTATTATCATCAAGTTTTAACTGATTTAAATTTAAATAAAACTACACAATAAAATATACTTCAATATTATCAAATGAAAATTTACCAGTTGCAATGTTAAAATAGACGTATACCAAATGTAAATTTTTATTTCCAAATTCAATTATTTAAAATTCCATAAAAATTCAGTTATTTACGCTATTAAAACCACTAAATTTTACGGGTCGTTACACTCTCCCCCACTCAAAACTTTTGGTCCCCGAAAAGGAAGGAGGTGGGAGAATAGAAGCAACCATAAAGGAAATAGATTGAAATTCAACAATACACAATTAACTTAACCAAAAAAATCCATTTTAAAATTTTCTTTATATCCAATTAATTGATTCCAATTCATTTTATTTAATCAATCAAATTTATTGTGTTCACATTTGATTGGTTTCATTCCCAGATATCTTTATTCAATTGATTTGTTTCCCATTTATTAAAATTTATTATAAAGCTTTTCACAACAAAATTTGTTTTATTTTACTTATCTATTAAATCTATTTTATCAACCATATTTACCTCAACATTCCATTTCAACTATTAAAACCATATAGATTTCAATTTTTAAATAAATTAATGTTAAACAATTTGGTTTAATTTATTTTATTAAATCAATAACTATTTATTATATCCATATTTTATTGATTCAATTTAATGTATTTCAACCAATAGATTTGATTTCAATTCATTAGCATTTATTACAAAATTTTCTTTTCAAAACAAAATTTATTTGATTTAACTCATTTATTTACCCATTTATTAAATCCACTTGACCCTAGTTAAGTTGATTTCCCTTAAAAATTAAATTTCGCTATTCTTAAGTTCATATTTATTTGTTTAACTATCATTCTCCTTTATTTATTTAATCAATTCCACTCAATATACATTTTGCAACATATACTAGGTGTACACATTTGTTATACCCATTTATTATCCAACAAGTAAATTTTTCTTTTTATTATCCAATTACATTCTAATTACACTTAAATTTTCTAGGTAAGTTATGTTAGTGTGTCAGAGTGTAATTAAATATTATACAAATTTTCCTTCTATCTACAATGTTTATATTAAGCCAGATTTTTGTTTGAACAATTTATTACCTAAGTTTTCTTCTTGTACAACCTTCAGTTTATTATTCACCCTAACATTTTAACTTTAAGTTTGTTCAAATTCATTATTTCAGGTTGATTTAATTCCATTTATCCTTTCAGGCATACCAATTATTTAAATAGGTTACTTTATTTCAATAATTGAAATCATTTCTTAATATAAAACTTAAGATTCAAATTTCTGGTTTCACTTCAAACTATTTTGAAATAATTATATACATATATATTATATAAATCAATTCATATTCAAGAATTTCAAATCAAATTCAATTTTCAAAATAGAAGTGTAGCAAAGCTACTAACTCATTTCTCTACTTTGAAATTCGAAGATGAATGTCGATGATGTTGCAGTCATCACCGAAATTATTTTCCAACAATAATAGAGAAGAGTGCTAATTTAAAACCTTAAAAATTCTTTGGAAAACTATTTCTGTTTAAAAAATATTTCAAATAAATAATCTATATTATTTTTTTCTAAAACTTTGAAACCCAAATTTGAAAAACACCAAAAAATTAAATTCTCAAACCCTTAATTCATTTCAATTCCAAATTATTTTATAAACCATGTTTTATAATTTCATTTATTTGTACCAAGTGAAAATAGTCAATGGTTTACAAAACAATTAATGAAAATCAAATATTATCATCTTTAACAACCAATTTATTCAAAAATATATATACTTATATATATAATATAATCATATAAAAATTTATTTCATTTAGCAATTTGACAATAATAGTGCGTCAGTTTGCTCTGTTCAAGTATTTTGGAATCCCTATCGATAACGCTGGTTGGACGAATCAACCGAAACCCAAAATTCAAACGTAACAACTCAAACAACACAATATAAAACATTTTTATTTTAATTACAAATACACTCCCTCACTCGATGATTCAAGAGTGGATTTCAAACAAGGATAGAGATTCAAATTTAGCGGACCCTAATCAAAGAGGATTCTAACGAAGCAGATAGACTCGAAAAATAAGATGGATAGATTACAAAAGAGGAAAGATGGATAGACTTACATAAATCGCGGGCGACCTTAACCGGGTCAACCGTGACTTCAAGAATAAGATCGATGTAGAGTCCAGAGGCAAATTCGACATCCGATCCCAAGAGGATAGAATTCAGGCATAGCAAGAGCTAGCAGCATCGTAAACTAATGATACAGAAATCTTCGGTGAATCAATGCCTATTGTAAAAGAGTTTCACCCCTTTACAAATCATACAGTAGGGCTATGGGATGCTTCAAAATCAAGAAAATACGAATAGGGAGAGCCAAGAATGGATTTCAAAACCGAGGAGAACGTTCCAAAAATTCAAAGGAAATACGAGTCAAAGAGGAAGAGATTAAAGCTCGAACGAAGGTAATTCTGTAATTAAATTTACTTTATATGCTAAGTTTTGCCTAAAACCAGAGCTCTGATACCAACTATAACATCCTGATATTTCGTGCCATTCGCATCCACATATGCCGGTTAAATTGCTCAAATATCAGATTGTTAATTTATATTTGGCAAAACTCAGCATATACAGTAAATAAATCAATCACAGAATCACAGACACAGAGTAATATAACAATAAGAAGCGGAGTAGATAAATAGTAGTTCATGAATTTACTACATGAACATTAGAATTTGAAATAAAATACAACAGAATATATCAATTACAGTGAAGTCTCAAATGCAAACTGATGACATCTCTGAACAAATCAACTGGAAAAGCCGAAAGCTGAATCGATAGTTGGATCTCCAAGCGAAACTCCAAACTCCAAAGGTGAGTCTCAAATGCTGTGACACTCAGTCTGACTCGAGCATAAAGCAAAACACAAAACACTCGAGTTAGGATTAACATTCTTGTATCAATAAATCCAACTCAAGTGAAATATCAACTGAAATACAAGTAACTCAAAGGATGTTTGGGATTTCCATCCTCTAAGGATCCGTGGAACTATCTACTATGTAGTAATATACGCTATTATAATATGTCTATAGTAAAGTAAAAGTATTAAAATAACGTTAAGGCGTTACCCATATCCCCCTTAACACATTTTTATAATGTCGTAGTCTATACAGATATTGTAAACTCCACTCGTGGGTGGGCTATCAGGGAGCATTCCATAGGTACGACACAAAACAAGCTCGTAGAAGGCGTGATAGGGCATGTGACACGGCACTCGAGACAATGACAGGGTAGATATACCATTTGCACTCCCGGACTGGTGGTAACGCATAGCATCTACTACCGCCCACCTCATGACACACTCCCAAATCAAAGGGTGCACCCAATCACATTACAAAAGCAATAGAATGGTATCGAAGAAATGTTCCTGATACGAGGAATGACCTCACTTTGCCCCGTATAGCTCCTGTTTTAGCCACATCAAGCTGACTCACGGGAATCAGGGCTACGTAAATACCATATGGAATCGTCACCAAATCATCTTACTTCATCCTGGAATCTCCACCGTGTACACAGTTGTTGAAGTGGTTTTCGGTATTGGCAGAGAGTATGACAATATCTGATCTCGGTTTCTTTAACAACCAATCGTTATTATAACACCGCGGTCATTTCAAAATAGGTTATACTTCAAAACCAAAATATCATTTCCCTTTCAAATATATCAATTTCCAAAAATCATATCACTTTCACAGTTATAACACTTTCGAAACCAAAACACTTGAAATTATAACGCTTTAGAAATCATAACACTTTGAAATCATAATACTTTGGAAACCATAACTTTGAAATCATAACTTCCACCACTTAAATAGTTTATATATTAATAATAATATATAATAAAATAGTTTATATGAAAATAGTTTATACTAAAATAATTTATATTAAAATAGTTTATATTAAAATAATTTATAAAGTAAAATATAATTTAGAAGTACTTTATGTAATAAAATATTTTTCCTCAAATTTCACAAATCGTTTCAAATCAACTTGAATTCCAAAACTTAAATTTAATTCGATCTCAATTCTTCAACTTCGATTCAATTCAGTTTCTCAATAAATCGTTTCAAATTATATTAATTACAAATACAGATTCGAACCACAAAATAAACCATTTAAACTTTAATATATTTCAAAGCTTTAATATTCAAACATTTCAAAATTAGATTTGATAATTACATATATATCCAAATTTAAATTGTTTATTATTTAGGTATTAAATGTTTGCTTAATAAATCCAATATCATTTAAATAACCCCGAATTACAAATATACAAAATATTTCCGTCAATTTATCTAAACCTGAAATATTCATTTAATTGCCTTAAACAAAAATCAAGTTGTAAATCATATTTTTTTTAAATCTCAGTTTTAATAAGTTTCAAATTGATTTAATTCAAATAAAATTCATAATTAAATATAATTTCAAATAAATTCAAATTTATCCTCCCAACCTTAACTTATAAAATCACTATAAAAATCTATTTTTAAAATAAAATTTTAAATAAATACTTAAACATATTATATATTAATTAAATCAAACTTCATTAAACTAAACCTTATTATTAAATCTATTTTACATTAAAACTTATTTATATAAAAAAATAATTTCAATGTTAAATAAAACCATATATATTTCCTTTCAAAACCATATAAATCATTTTAAAATATTTATATATAGACCAACGACATCTATATATAATTTTCTATCCTATGGTCAAGTGATACAGATATTTATTATTTCAATCCGCAAATTAAATATATACGGGTATATATCATTTCAACACGCAATCCCAAATTCAATTCAATGAAAATCGCTTGGGTTTAGCATTTCAACCCATAATGATTTTCTTATATACTACAGTTCATTCGGGAATGTATCATTTCAACCCATAGAGAATTCTAAACTATCAGTGAACTTGCAGAGTGATAACAAATATAATAATAATATAACAGGCATATATCATCAATGGTTAGATAAAATATAAACAATAGGATATGGTGTCATATCCCACAGGTGAATAGTTACAGATAATAGCATATAAATAGCAATGTAAATAACTAACAGCAACATATTTCAATTGTCGTTTCAAATTGAAATCCAATTTAATAAATATAAGAACGTTAATCGTGAGTGATTTCTCACCTTTCAAGGCTAGAGAAATTGAAAATGAACTGATCTACGAATCCAAGCACGATTTCAAAGCAAGCACGATGGGCAACACACACACACGCACACGCACACGCATACACACACACACACACACACACATATATATATATATATATATATATATATATATATAAATCTAATATTGATTCATATTGAAATAATATTTTTAAACTCATATTTAAAATAATATATATATATTTAAATAAATACTAAATTTAAACACCTATACAATAACATCTATATATATACTTTATTCAAAACCCAGACCCAAATATACTTATGTGACTAAAATAATATAATATCCTGTACTAAGTTACAATACTGATTAAGGAACAATAGAGTAAGTATATATATGAACCATGTATTTCAAGACCGATAATAATTTATATAACTTATATAAATTCATATATATATATATATATAATCATACATTTATATAAATCAGATATAAGCTGACATAACCTGGACTACATATATGCAACAATATATATGCAAACATATATAAATATACCTAAATCAAACTCAAGTATATATAAAAACTAATACATATACTACTATATATTTAAACAGTTTCCATAAAATTTACAATATATAAAACTTAAATAGCCAACATACTCAAACACAAGTGTATATATATATATACCTTATGAGCATATTTACATAACTAAGTTTAAACATATTATATTATATACCATTTAATCTATTGTATTGTACTAACCAACATTTTTCTACTACCATATTATAAACTTATTTTATATTATGTATATTACAAATATGCAGAGGCCTAAACATACATAAAACTGCACTGTCAAAACTTATATAACTGACATATATAATAGTTTATATAAACCATATATAAAACCACATATGCATATATATCTCGAAAAAAACATGCAGACTGACATACATACATATATACCTTTGTAAACTATATTTAAACAATGGATACCATTATTTCAAAATAAGGCATACAAACATAAATATATAATAAGCTCTGTATATACATAAACCTACACAACAAAGCAAAAAAACATAATATAAACTAGCATATTTTAAACTAATATTTCATATAACTTACACAAATAAATGTACAAATATAAGCTAACTTTTAATATATAGAACGCAACAGTGAGGGAGGCTGAGTCGTCAGACCGCGGAACATAAAGAGGCAGAGGCCAATGGGACGGTGGTGGAGGCTGTGTTGAGGGATGCAGGTCATAAGTTGGTGGATGGGATATGTGTCACTGTTGGAGTTTTGGGTTGGCGGGTGGAAGCGGTGAGAGAGATGGGCGGTTTCTGGCATGGTTTTGTGTCGGGTCACCGGAGTTTTAGTTGCAATCGGGTGTGGCTCGGCAGAGGGGTGGCCAGGGGCGATCCAGGGTAGGCTGTGGTTGCGTGTTAGATGGATGGTAGAGGGAGAAGACGGGGAGAATGGGGGAGCGGTGGAGAAAAAAATGGCTTCGAGTGATGAGGTGAATCTCGGTGATGATAGAATTCATGCATGGAAACTGTGATTTGGTGAAGGGGAGAAGTGCAAAAGCTTTACTGTAAATGATAGAAGAAAAAGTTGAAGAAGCAACAAAGTAAAGGAAGTGAATCGTGTATCCACTTTGCCTTATGTAAAATATTATATAACGTAGATGGAAATTTCAAAAGTCAAATTATTAAAGCGATTAATATAAATTTTGGGCAGCACGTTTCAAATTTGAAATCGAAGGAAAGGAAAGTTAAAAGTCACCAATTTTTGGTACCGTTACAACGGATCGAAATTTCGTTCCCGGCATGTACCAGACCTCAACATACATAAGTAAATATACTACGGAGATCAGTACGACAAGATGATCAAAATGGTATACAAATATCAGTGGTACGATCATCCTATCGAAAGTCAATAATCGGTACCCAAAAATGCTGCAAAAACGCAGGAATTAAGATGAACGGAGCAATAACAGTCAAAATTTAGAGAAATGAAATATGACGTCTCACTAAGAAGATGATTTATAAATTTACTGTGTAAAAATATTCGACTTTGCAGAATATTTTATTATCATCATGTTTTAACTGATTTAAATTTAAATAAAACTAGATAATAAAATAAACTTCAATATTATCAGATGAAAATTTATCAGTTGCAATGTTAACATAGACGTATGCCAAATATTAAAATTTTATTTTCAAATTGAATTATTTAAAATTACACAAAAATTCAGTTATTTACGCTAGAATCATTAAATTTTACGGGTCGTTACACTTTACTTCTGATTCAAGTTTATACAATACCATATACGGGCATACTTATATACAACCAAATCAATATCATTTCCAACTATACTTACGCATAGCTAATTCAACATCATATCTACTGAAACAAGCATCATATTTAACTAATAAATATACATCATGTATAAAATTAATAACTTTGAATAAAGGTGGGAATTTACTCACCAAAATTCGACGAAACTAAGCTAACTTTTCCTATAACTCGAATATGGCCTAGGCCTTTGCTTCTAGCTTGAAAAGATGAAGTATTTAAGTGGTTTACGGCCATAAAATTTTGTCCTTAGGCAATACGGGTTCGGACTTAGCAATATAAGATGGAAGTGGACTTGATTTTTGGAAAGGAAGTTGATGATGAAGAAGTGTTTTAAGGAGCTTTGGAAGGAATTAAAGTGGAAATCTAAGACTTTTTAAAAATTTGAAATACATTAGGAAGCCATTAAATACTTAGGAATTTTGGAAATGAAGATAAGAATGAGAAAAATGAAAATAAATTAAGAAATTTTGCTTTTATAATATGTTAACAGGTTAATTTACTAAAATACCCTATGTACTTTACCCACATCTCACACTTTGCCACCTCGCTTCTCTTGTCCCCCTCCCTTTATATTGCATGAAAGACATGTCACTCCCCTTTCATTTCAAAGCCAACATGCATTTATTACCTAAGTACTTTATGTTTCTAAAGCTGTGACAAGTTATGTCACTTTTATTTACATTTACATTCCTTTTTTTATATATTAACATTTACATAAAATGTTGTATCATATATATTATATTTCTTAAGTTAATATATACATTTATATAGTACAATTGCTAATTCATTTAGAAAAGTGTGTGTATGTGTTAGAAAAATATGCACAACGTTTTCCGACAACTTTTTGACACCTAAAAGTCCAAAATTCGGAAAATGATTTCTGGGCACATTTTCTATTTTTCTTTGAACTAATTATTTTAGCAAACAAAATTTGAAAATGATTTCATCATAAATTTTATTTCCATTATAATATCTATTATTTGAATATTTAAAATTAATTAAATATTTACAAATCAAAGTAGTAAAATTCCAGGCCGTTACAAAAACTATTTCACCATCTTTAGTTATTATTTAAAAGGAGTTTATTTGAGTTATAAAATCCATTAATTAGTTAATAAAAATGTTTTTGAATATTCATTATTAAGGTAATTAAATTCTAGGTCATTACATTCACCAAACATTGGAAAATAATAGGGAGAGATCTAATGGTGTATTTGAAGCAAAGTGGGAAACTTTGGATAGAAAAGCTGTTGCAGCTATTCTGTGTTTTTTTAGAGAATAGAGTGTTTCACACTGTTGCTAATGAAACATCTACTTTTGGAATTTTGAAAAATTTGAAAGGAATCTATGCAAAGAACTCCACAACAAATAAAGCTCTTTTAATAAGAAGATTGGTAAATCTAAAGCTTAAGGAAGGTTGGTTAATTGGAGATGAAAAACAGCCTTGATGTTGATGTGTTCATTACCAAAGAGTTGATAAACGTTTGTGGTTGCATTGAACAGCTACAATTCGGAAGGATTTGTTTCAATGGGTTTGGTGGTTAGTAGCTTACTTAATAAGGAAACACGAAGGATGAACCTCTTAGGCGGAAAGGACAAGGAGGAAAAGGAAAGTAGAAATCCAGTAGAAGAGGTTCATCTTACAAGTAGGGTTAATCGTCCAAATATGGAAAGACGATTAAATATATCAAACTTGAAAAGTGATTTCATCTTCTATTATTGTGAAAAACATAGCCATCAGCTGAGATTTTGCAGTAAGCTTAATATGAGGATGAAGGCATTAGAAGAAGACAAAATGAACAAAAAGATAATAGCGATGATGAGTTGTATTTTGGTGAGGAATCTAATAACAATGTCCTATGTATGGATAAAGGAAAAATGTCAAAGATTGGGTGCTCGATTCAGGTGCATGTTTTCGCATATGCAATCAAAATGAATTATTTATTAATTATGAAGAGAAAGTTTCTAAGGCGGAATCCATAAATGGTGGGGATTTGAATGTTAAGGGCATAGGTTCTGTTAGATTGAAGACGTATGATGGAAGAGTGGTGAAGCTTACAGGAGCTAGGCACATCCTGGAAATTACAAAGAATCTTATTTTAGTAGGACAGTTGAAGGTAAAAGGCTACAACTTTTCAACTCAAGATGAAGCCATAGGAGTTTGGAAATGTACTCGGAAGGTGAGCGCAAAAAGAGGAAGCGACAACGTAAACCAATTGTTTGGTAAAAAGGTGGATAATGAGAGTATTTCTCAAAATAGTGATGGAGAAACAAATTTGTCTGAATCAAGATAGAGCATGCAATGGAAACCATAAAGTCTGCTTAGATACATTTGTGGTATTACAAGCAATTCTTATTTATTGATAATATGCATGTTCAATTAGGCAGTGTGCATATATAGGTGGAAGGTTAGTCGGTTTTTGGAATGGTGATATTTGTTTCCATGCTAATACTGGAGATTGTTTATGTAACGATCTGCCTTACTTACACCTAAAAACGACACTTAATACATCATCGGTATTCATATTTCGATCATTTAAGTATCAGAAAGACAGGTCATTTAGAGTGAAGAAAGAAGAAGACAGAACTGAATCTCACAAAAACGTGACGAGTAACATATAATATATAAATCAAGTCTTTACAAAAGAAAGGACTTTACTGTAAACAATCGTCAAAGTACATTATCATATTATTAGACTAGACAGTTATAACATCCTATCCTTACAAACGCTGATAATTTCAACAATCAATAAGAGTGTAAAAATAAATAAATAAATACATAGATACGTCTTGAGCATCCAGATTGTCTCTTGAACTTCAAAGCATCTGAAGCTAATCTAGAAAATATGCTTGGTCTGATCCGAGCGTTAAGAAAATAACACCCGAATCAGTATGAAACACCAGCGTAAGAAAGCTCAAGTAATGGGATAAACATACAATAATTCTGTGAGACCACGCCGCTAACGCGGAATGGGTTTTAACCTTACAAGATCAACATGCATAGATGAAGAAATGGGAAACAATTCACAAAAACAATTGAAACAATAATAAATGAGCATAGACAGACTAAATATCCAAACTTAAAGAATGAACACAAATAATCAAACAACAAGAACTTTAGTCACTTCTCGATGCAATTAAGAAAGAAGTTAATTTAAAAACTTGAAATCAAAGGAAAGAATAGGGAAATTTTCCAACAATTGACTAGGAGGGTGCATCCTCCTTACTTAAAAAGTATACCTCTAGAAAATATACTTGAGAGAGTCACCCTCTTGCGACACCTCTCGAGAACTCCAAGCCGAACCCTGCCAACCTTACCGAAAATCCGAGTATTTCACATCTCTACGTGCATACTACCGAAACCAACTCTAGAGTGGATATGAATATATCCTAATGGAAGCAACCCCACATAGCCAAGCCCCACTCACTCTTTGGATTTAGCCATTTTCGACAAAAGATAACAAAGCTCAAAAGAGAAACAAATTGTTTTTATAGTGACAATACACCATGAATAAAGCTAAATCCAATAGTTAATAAATCAACTATTGGAAATAATTAAAAATAATCATACATGTAAATTAAATTTCATATTCTTACTACTTCTCACCGAATCCAAACAAGCGCCATTCCTTAGTTGAAAATGAAGTAGACAAGTTGAGGTAGTGCTAGCTCTAGGCTTTTCCTTGACGAAAATTTTGACCTTCGAGACAGAAACGAGTCCATGCTTCGACGTTTAAAGTTAAAAATATGATTAAATCCTTTCCATATAAGCGATATCGTTTACGGAATCACTTTTTCATAACCGAATTGAACTTTACTTTTAAAACCAAACTTGTGCTAGGGTTTCACATTAAAAGTATTAACTTTAAACAACTTTATCAAAATGATTGACTAACTTTAAACCAAAATTTATTACTTTAATATCATTATTTAAAATGATCAATTAACTTTTAAAACAATGGCTAATTATTTCATATAGCTAATTTAAAATAATTAATTAGTTCATCTCAATTCATTACTTCAAAACAACACTATTTAAAAAGATTAATTAACTTTAATCATCTTTGTTTAAATGATTAATTAACGTTAAACTTTTATTACTAAAAATAATTTATTAACCTTTAAAACATCATTATTAAAACGATCAATTAATCTTAAACCATCATTAATACAATGATTACTTAAACTTAAAACATTATTATTATAGTGATAAATCGATCTTTAAACATTATTAGCAAAATGATAAATTAACTTTGGTACCTAATTATTTAAGTAATTAATTAACTTTAAACATCATTAGTTAAAATCATTAATTAATTTTGAAAACTTCATTGGTTCATTGATTAATTAATCTTAATCTCATTATTATTTAAATAATTAATTATTTTAAAACATCGTTATTAATTAATCAATTTTAAAACACCATTATTAAAATAATTAATTTACTTTAAATCATTATTATTAAAATAATCAATTAACTTCAAAACATAATTATTGAAATATATTTTAAACCATCTTTATTTAAATAATTAATTAACTTTGTAAAACTCAGGCACAAGATTTAACAATATACTTTAAAGGGGATACCATTTCCATTCAAACATCACATAACTTAAGTATGTGGATATGTATACAAGAGCAAATAATAACTATGCATATGTAGACAACATCACTTCTGAAATATTAATCTACTGGCATACAATTTAATGTCCAAACAATATAATAGCAAAACGAAGATTTATTCTGTTAAACAGATGTCATTTACATTTTATCTAAATAAATGATAGCGGAAACGAGGTTTTATTCTACTAAACAGATGTTGATTATAATTTAATTTGTAGAATGGTGTTTTATTCTGCTAAACAGATGTCGTTGGGTTTCATATAAAATTGGGGTTGCCTAAGGTCGATGGGCTTTATATTCAATTGGAGTTACTTAAGAGTAATCGACAAAGAAAATCCCTTGGATAAAATATTCTTTAAAAGAGAGCTTGCTTTCAAAACAAAATTGATATTTTAGAAATAAAGTAGGTTTAAACTTTAAACTTTTATTTAATAATAATTAAACATTGAACTAATAATTAAATATAATTAGCTATTAATTAAATAATTAAATAATAATTAAATGTTATTTAAAATTTAATCTTTAAATAAATCGTTATCTATTAATTAATCTCAATTAATAATTAAATAATAATTAATTAAAACTTAAATAATAATTAAAACTTTATTAATAATAATTAAATATTAATTAATTTTTAATTAAACCTTAATTTAATTAGTAATTAATTAAACAATTTATTTAATAAATAAATAATTAATCATTGATTAATAATTAAATAAAAATTAATCTTTAAATAAAATTATCAATTAATAAATAATATTTAATTAATTAACTTATTTAATTAATAATCAAGTACTAATTACCTTTATTAACAAATGATCATGTGCTAATTACCTTACTTAATTAATAGTAATTAATTATCAGTTTCTTAAATTAATTAATAATTACTCCAAATTAATAAATTAATTAATTATCAAAACATATTTAATTAAGTAATGATTAACTTATATGCTTACTAATTTAGTTTTAAAATGGTTTCTTAAAAATAAACACTTTTAAAACTTGAAAATCATTAAATTCCCCAAACTGCATCCATAGTGACTATCGCTATGGGGATAATATAGAATTACTTTTCTAAGTTACCATCCAAAACTTTAACTTTTCACTTATCTTACTTCTAAAACATAATTTAAAAGAGTTTTAAAAACTTTAACTAAAGTTAGAAACTAGAATAAAACAAAACAAAATATGTACTAAATCGAAACTAGTAAACAAATTGATTTTTAAAATGGATTTCAAGTCCTTTTCAACATCTCAGATTCTAACTACCTCATAAAATAAAAAGAAGGATAAATTTAAATAAGTGAAGGGTTCTTTATAAGCAAGAGAAAATTTGAATTACCTAATTGTCCTTGTCCTTTAACCTCCGCTACCCTCTTGCCACCTCACCTCCTCCACCTCATGTACTCACGTCCACACCCTTGTTCCCTGTTCTCATTTCCACACAAACATGTTTGAACATGCTTAAATACTCATTGTACTTAATGTTTCTAATGATGTGGCATTTTTATTTTTATTTTAAACTTTATATACTTAGGTATGAATACATATATACATACACTAATACACACATATATACGTATACTAACTTATTTAAAAATGTGTATACTTATGCTAAAGAGTTCACAACGTTTCTGATAACTTTAGCCGATGAAAAGTCGAATTCGAAAAACAAATCAGTCATATTTTCGATTTTTCTTCGAACTAGATATTTTTGTACACAAAATTTGAAAAATATTTTACCATCATTATTTATTGTTTAAAAGATTTTTATTTTAATTATAAAACCTATTATTTTAATATTTAGAATTAATTAAATATTCGCAGATTAAAGCAGTGAATTTTCAGGTTGTTACAATTTGAAGTTTGAGGTTTAAACTGGAGCTTGGATGACATTTACGAAATATCATATGAGATTGTTAGATTTTTATGATACGATATTCCATATTTGAGTAGATTTTAAAAATACTTAAGTCTATGTGGAAGTGTAACTCAAATTCATTTTCTATTTTATAGATTTTGAAGAGTGATTAATTATCTCTTCCATTGCTTTAAAGAAGGCAATGAGTTATCTACATGGAAAAATCTATGGAAGTATTCAATAGCTTCTTAAAAAATATCTTTTATTAAGACTATTATAAATAGGTATGTATAGGGTTCATTAGATGTGTGGAGAAAATTGTATTTTTTTGGATTTAGGGATTGAGATTTCTTTTCAACTTTAAGGCTTTCTTTTGTAACCTTTTTGGTCAAATCAATAAAGGTTGTTTAGAGGAATTTTTTTAACTATTATTTTTCTTCACTTTTTATCTCTTCTAAAATCTAATTGTATAGGGATCCCACCCATGATTGTCTCCAAATCACATGTTAACGTTTCAAAGTTACTTTAGTTATGGAGATGTGGATGGTGGTTGTGGGTTTTTTAATGGATCAATCCACCACTTTGTAGGGATGAATAGGAACGTGTATTGAAATGCAAGTGGGGATACGAAAGCTTAAAAAAAATTGATGCAACCAGTAGTGGTTTCCTTGTTTCTTTTTATTTGCGTTCGAATCATTTTTCAAAGTAGTATGAATGTCATGAATGTGGACTACATTGAATCCTTGATGTATTTCTACTACCTTTTTTATCTCAACTAAGTCTGTAATTTTTATTATGAATACACAATGTACTTTAGGAAAATCATTCGAGCACATAATTACTCGATATACCTCACTATACAGAATTACTAGCATCATTGTAAAATAAGTCATTACTATGTTATTATATATATATATATATATATATATATATATATATATATATATATATATATAACAATATAGATCGATCAAATATCATAGAATAAATCATCGCATGTAAGCCAATATACCTCGATCATCGATGTGCAGGCAAACTGTTATTTTATGATGTTTCAGTGTCTATTTTTAATTCACCTATTAGTAGATTACTACAAAATAGCAATCCGTGTCGAAGATTTCTTGATTGTTTATATTGTAAGCTTACGTCCTAATGCGACCCTTAAACCATGTCACATGCACTAAACGAAAAATTTAATAATTAAATTAATACAATAGATTAATATTATGATTTGAACAAAATGATAGCATTGAAGTGTGACAAGATAGGTTTATTCTAGAAGTTTCGCTTAAACAACTTTTGTTAGTTGAGGAATCAGATATTGATAGAAGGTACAGATTTGATAAGAGCAAAATATATACTCGTAGTTAGGTACATAACTACTTCTATTTTTACAACGATTAATATTTACTAAATCTAACCATGACAATGAGTACACCAAACGCCACTATCAACTTATAGTAGTGATCTTCCTCAATCTTTTTCATAAATTTATTTAGTGTGTTACTAAAAACACCCAGAAACGTGCTTCCTGATACAATATTAAATTTTAATCACGTTTACTAAATAAACATGCTATTTAATACCTCTTCTTTCTGTCCACATAGTCATTGATCATGATGCTTCACGGCCAAAAAACCATCATGCCTACGTTAAAAATCTTGGCTTTTAAATTTTAACAACCCTAAAACCCTAAATTTGATCATAGAAATTGATTAAATTTTCAATTTTAGATCACTGATTCATTAAAGAAGAATATTATTCTAAGAAGAAATGTGAACATCAAAAGATGACAAATAATATACTAAATAATCAATACTCTATAGAGGAAAATGAGGATATTTGATTTTCAAAAAAAACTTGTTTGTTTTATTGATTTGTCAACCTATAATTTTTGGCTAGGTTATATCAATCTTTTTCGTTGTATTTACAACTAATCTTTAGGGTTTGTTATTAGTTTTGTTAGCTAATCGATTGGAGACAAAAGTCTTGAATATTCAAATGGATTTAGAGTACCCTAATGAAGCAAATGAGATAATTATGCTATGAGTTTTGGTTGAAGAAGAACGACAACGGGAGTTTGGATTTAAATGATTGCGTGTCTCGTTTTTATGCCATTCAACATTAAGTAGCACATAATTTAATTATAAATGGTGTTATTTAGCAGTGACATTAGAAAGCACATTTCAATGTGTTTTTGTCATTACATTTCATTTATTTTGCTAACATTTTTGTAATTAAGCTTTTAGAAATCAATCTAACCTCTTAATTAATTCATTTTAAATTTCTTGCTTTAATTTAATTAAAATACATCAAATTAATCCAAGTAAGATTCGAGAGGGAACAGGAAAGGATAGACTATAAATTAAAGAGAATATAATATCAATCTTCAAAATCAATACAAAATGGAACGCTATTAAACCCTGCCTTATATATTTCAGAAGCGAGCGAAGACTAAAGTGCCCCCTCTACTCTCCGACCTCTTCTTCCTATTATTCCATTTACCTGAGAATACAAATGTCATCGGATTCGGGTTTGAGTCGCATGCTACAAAAATGTCCTACAATCGCTTCAGACTGGCGATCCAAGGATTTCAGGTGGAAATTGTTCGAAAGGATGTAAGTGAATACCAATCATTCGAATTTTTATCAATTAACTTCCGCGTCCTTATACTTAAACCCTAACACTGAAATCATGCGAAATGTACCTTTTTTTTGTTAAGAAATGGGATGTTTTTTTGCGGTTTTGGTTATATTTTGATTTGGAGCTATATCTTGAAGTCGAACGTACATTGTAAAGTTGGCCAATAATCTAATTCTGACTCAATTTTTAAATATTTTTCCACAGACCGAACACTCTTAGGAAACTATATTCGGGGGAGGATTCAAAAAAGTTAACAACGGTGGCTACGAATTTTGAGCATAAATGTTTTTCTACTTCTTCATCTCAGGTATGCTGTGGTATTCAATTTTCTTTGCTACTTTAGGTTTGCCTGCATCAGTACGGGGAGATAATTCTGTTTGCTTTATCTTACAAAGACGTAAGTACTCTTATGTTTAGAATTATGTTTCTCCAAAATGAAAATTAACCACGTCCTCTCCGTTTAGGCATCTTGTTATTGGTTTTTTTTTTTTCCTCTCTTTTCTCCTTCATTACTTGTTTACTTTTTCTGCTGTCATTTTATTTACAAATTTGTTAAGAGTAAATTGTGCATGGAATCTTACATGGCTCTCCATTTCTGTAAGTTGACAACTATTTGAAGAGATAAGAACCAGACAAATTTTCATCTAGGCCTTCAGCAAAAAACTTATTTCAAGTTTATGTTTTTTTCAAAACTTAATATGAAAATTGGTCACGTTTTCATAATCCAGCATTTTTGTATATGATCATTCTGAAAAGTGCACGTACAATCTCTTTTTAAATTACATTTGCTCACTTTGAACCTGCTCGAGTACAAATTCAAATTTTGTTCTTGCACATTTTCATAATGCACAAGTGTAAAACATTGAACACTGAAAAGGAGTATTTCATAATAAGTTTCCAACTAGACTTAAACTTGAATTATGTTTTTTTCGAGGCCTAAAATAGAATTTTGTCCTTCAACAAATAAAATGTCTAATATGTAGCAACTTTTCATTTTTTGACAAATGTGACCTTTGAAAAATAATATCAGAAAAGGTAGAATGAACTATCTATTCTGGTTTAATATATATAATAATTTTAAAAAAAGTCATTCCTATGTAAATAACAATTTCTTAAAAGTGCACACGTCTTTTGAGGCCAACATATATTACTTTGAACACCAGTAAGGCGGTTCTTACTTATTGGAAAATCGAAACAAGTTTTGAAGTATATGGTTACAAGTTTGCTTGCATCTATTTTGCAAGATTGTAAAGATCACTAGCTAGGCGTGAAGTACACAATAGAGATCAATCGTGTAAGTGGGGATTAATCGGAGACAAATCGAACCAAGATGTTTTTGAAAGACTCATATATTTTGGATAAAATATTGATATTTGATTTAGTATTAGTTGATCCGAAGTTGAAATTTGTGGTTTTGGATGTGTTTGGAAGCAACCGAAGGTATAAGACCGTACAAAACTATCGCGTAGATACTTATACAAAACAACAAATCTCAAATAAACACTAGAAAACTTCAGACAAATGGAACAAACACAAATTTGCACGATTTTTCTTATTATAAATGGTGTTCTAAATGAAATTAGACTCACAAACAAAAAAAAAGAAAAAAAAAAGAAAAAAAAGAACAAAAGAAAGAAAAGGAAAAAAAAAAAAAACAAGAAGAAGAAAATTAATTGCTTACTTTGAAATCGAAAGGACATGCTCTCCTCAAAAACTCACAATCAGGAAAAGAAGATTAACGTATTAGAAATTGTTGTACATTTGGGATAAAGTTTTGCTATTTATCTAAAGTTTAATCTTCAGATTGGGCACTCAAAACCAAATTCAACAATTTTCACCGGATCAATAATTTGTTAAAATATTAAATTTAAATCTGTATGTAATTATTGGATTTAAGATAGCAGACATTAGATCTAGTTCAATATTGATTTGAAATTATCAGGCCTTAATATGTATGAGAATCTATTATCTTTAAAGTTATCAAGTACTGGCATATATCAGAATCAAAAACATTGTTGGAAGTTAACTCTCTGATGTAGGAATATTTATGATGTTTTTGTGCTAAGTGGGAATATCTGAGCATAAAAGGAATATTTTATATAACCCCCTGTTTTCAAAATATTTTGATAGAGGTCAGTTACCTAGAATTAAGGGGGTTTTTAGGCCCAAGGAAAAAGTTAAAGAAAATTTTAGTTTCAAGGACAGAAAGTTTGTTTTTTAGGCTTAAGGACACTTTTTAGTGTAATTCACAGAATAATGGTTGCAACTATCATTTTCAGTTTACATTAAAAAGTGTCCTTCAGACTAGAGGCTAATTTCTTTTGCAACTTCTTCCTTATGTCTATTTACCTGAATTAAGGGCATGTAAGAAATACTTAAATTTTGAGGAGTTAGCCAGCATAGATTTGTACACACTTTCGGCATTGAAGCACGCACATTCTCTCTATGCACCATCTACAGGTCTATTGTTTTTGAAGCCACACAATCCCAAGCCAAACAAATATTTTAGGATATTCAACCTATGACATAACGTCATGTTCACAAAAAATAAGATAATCACAAAAACTGTTAACATCTTCAAAAGGGTAAATATCTGTCATTGAATTAAAACTCAACTTCAAAAATTAGTTTCGGAAGTGTTAGGATTATCCGAACAAATAAATTTTTTGTGAACTTGCTCTTTATTTTCAAGAAAACATTTCATTTCAAATTGACATAATTGATCCCCCTCCAATATTTTATGTGTATGTATGTATAACTTGTGTGTGTGGTGTTGTGGGGCAGGGCCGGGTGGTGGGGCAGGCGCCGGGGGAGTGGGGTGCGAGTGTGCACACAAACGAATACATACATATGCATGCACATATGCGCACGCACACACATATAGAGAAATGAGAGAGTGACGGAGAAATATACAATAGAGAAGTTTCGTAAAGCACACTCTTTAGTTTTAGAATGTACAGTCATTCGTCCTTCAAAACTTATTATAAAAAATACTCATGTTTTAGTTTCAGACAGACTGAAACTGCAAATATTTGTTGTTTCATAAATGATAAATATTTGCAGTGAAAATTGCAAATATTTGTAGTTTCTTAAACCACAAATGTTCACGCTGAAAATTGAATATTTTTTATTAAAATAATTTTAGAGGTGCAATTTAAAACATGTTTGAAGGAAAGTTTTTCACGTATCAAACTTGAAATTGAGCACGGATCCAAATTTCCACTATATAATAATAATAATAATAATGCTTGCACAATATTTTTTTTCAGAATTCTATGTTCGAATTAATCTTCAAATGTAATTTAATTTTAACCGTGTTTCGGTAATAAGATATGAGATGTCTTAGGATAAACTAGTAAATACATACATACATATGGTAAACATACTGATACATGTATATTGAAAGCACATTATCATGCTTTCAACTTTAACCTCCCCTCTCGTCTGGCTTCTAAGCTTTCTTCTGGCAAAACGAGGACTTGAACAACTAAAGATGCCATAAACTCTAAAAAGAACCATGTTTTTTTTTTCCTTTTGAATTATCCGAAAAGGTGACAACTGTTACTTCTCCTGTTAGAAATAAGCATATACAACTTAGCAGGCGAGCATTCAAATCGAAAGCGTAGCATGATCTGTATGCATTATGATATTTTCTTAGGGGCAATAACATGAATTGTAGTCTGCTAAATCTCTCAATGTGTAACACAATCATTCGAAATTCTATAACTACCTCAGGAGGAATATGTGTCAAAAATTCAGAGAAAATTAACCAATATGCCGAACTCTCAGAAGTCTGCTGCTGTTGATGGAAACAAAAATAAAATTTTGCCAGTGCAAGGTAAATATTCAATTTGCACTTGATCTATGATAGATGAATAATTTCCAAATTGAAGTCATGGGCCTCATGGCGCCTATAGTTTGTTTGACACAGTCAAGCACAAATTGAAGATTGTACATGCTACACGCATATATGCATATGAATGTTATATACCGAGATTTCAATTCAAGCTTTGTCCTTCACAAATTTTAGAAAAATAAAGAATTATTTACGGCTTTGACTTATGTTGTTAGATGTCCAATTCACTAATCATGATAACAAAATAGTATGGATAATTGATTAGTTAGTCACTGGACTTAAACTAAGATTGACAAAATAATAACGTTCTACCATGCAGTTGAGTTGTCTCCTTTTACTGCTAAAATACATCTGACTACTTGGCTTGATTTGGCTTATACGATAAACAGGTCCAAGTGTTGAGAAAGAAGAAGTTGAAGAAAAACCTTCTGTAAATTTATCAATAGAACAACAAAGCAACACCAGCCACCAATTCCAGTTCTTAACAGTCATTTACATACCTCAAAGTTCCCAAAAGAGCAGGCTTCTGGTATAAAGCAGGCAAATGCTATGCCAAGTCACTCAAAATCAATTCAAAAGCCAGTACAATCTAAGGTTAACAAACAGGTAACTGATGTTTCAAGTCTGAACCGGGCACTGCCCTCGAGTAAAGTGTATTGAAAGAATTTTATTGGGTCCAGTAATGTAATATCATTGGAATAAGAAGTAGTAGTTTTGCTTAAATTTAGCGCACGTTGGCAATTACAAAAACTACAGTGTATTATATTCATGACGATTTCAGGTCAATCAACACAGTACATGTGGAATCCAACACCAGTCTAAATTACTGCAAGGCCATCAGAACATGCCAGTGAACTTGAAGCACCAAAATCAAACTCATCAACAAAGTCTACAACATCTATCTCAGGAGGTGAAAGTGAAATCTGAACCAAATGAGCATCCCTATGTCCAATCATTATCAAAACCATTGATGCATCCTCAGAGCCAATCGCAGTCTTTCAACTTACAAATGCAAAGATATTCTAATTCATTGCAAAGCGCCACTCTACCACAAAAGCAACCCACTCTTACCAAAAAAGTTCATTTAGAGGCCTCATCTAGTCGTACGTTACTTGTTTATTTCTACTTTTTTTTTGCATAAACTTCAAATATATTTTTTCCCTATATTCTTGCATGTCTTATCTTTTTTTTAGTTATAATTTATTTATTATTGTGAGCTTTGATTAAAAGCAATTGCACAGAATCAATAACACAACAAATTTGAGGGAATAACTTGACTTTTTTATTGAGAAACTACTATTTGCTATATATAATAGCATTACAAGATAAAGAAAACAGAAAGGTACGGCCCATGTTCATAACTAACAACGTGCAAATAAACGCAGAAAAAGTAGCATCACCCTGAGACTAGGACATTTCTTGGCTGAAAGATAAATATAACACAACATTCCCTTCCTTAAACTAGATTGCCTGAGCAACTAGTCTATCATAGGTGCTTCACAAACTCCTAATTGGCTTCGCAATTTCTGAAACAGCTCCAACTTAAGTGGTTTGGTCAGAACATTCGCCAACTGTTCTTGTGATCCACGCTGAACCAGCTGCACAATTCCATGTCTCGCCAAATCTCGTAGAAAGTGAAATTGCACATCTATGTGCTTACTTCTACCATGCATCACTGGGTTCTTAGATAGCTTAATTGTAGAACTATTGCCACAAAAAATAGTTGTGCATTCACCTTCTTCGTAACCAAGCTTCTTTAAGACTCTCTTCATCCACACAGCTTGACAAGCACACGCAGCAGCGGCGACAAACTCGGCCTCAGTTGTTGAAAAAGTAACAATTTGTTGCTTTTTAGATGACCAAGCCACTGCACCAGAACTAAGCATGAATGCATAGCCAGTTGTTTTTCCTGTCTTCCAATGAATTTGCATAATCACCATCAGAGAATCCGATTAACTCTTTATCCCCCCCCCCCCCTTTCGATAAAATATCCCAAAACTCATTGTTCCTTTCAAATATCGAAGGATTCTCTTTGCTACCATGAGGTGCAACTCAGTTGGCTGTGACATATTCCTGTTGATTAAGCTTACTGAAAACATCAAATCTTGTCGTGTGTCTGTTAAATACATTAAACTGCATACTACTTGTTTATAATAAGTGTCATCAACCTTTATGCCATTCTCATCTTTGAATATCATAAAACCTGGAACCACAGGAATTTGAACAGCGTTACATTCCTCCATGCCAAATCTGCGCAACACATCCATCGCATACGTTCTCTGATTTATGAAAATCCCTTCATTCAGCTGCATTACTTCAATCCCCAGAAAATGTCTCATCTTTCCTAAATCGAACATGTTAAATTCCTTCATCATCGAAGCTTTAAAGTTTAAACTCTATAAACATCTCATTATCATCACCAGTATAAATTAAATCATCAACGTACAAGCTAACAATCAAACATTTACCTTCCTTGTCAGCCTTAATGAAGAGAGTTTGATCACTTCCACACTTTTCAAAGCCCTGTTTCAGAAAATACCCCTCAATCCGACTAAACCATGCTCGGGGTGCTTGCTTTAATCCACATAGAGCCTTTTTTAATTTGTACACCTTGTGAGCTTCATCCTTCAATACATATTCTTATGGCTGCTTTACGAAAACACCTTCATTCAGCTCCCCCTGAAGAAAAGCTGATTTAACATCAAGCTGAAAAATACTCCAACCTCTTTCTGCCGCTAGAGCTCATTCGAACAGTATCCATTCGAGCTACTGGTGCATACACTTCCTCATAGTCAACCTCATACTCCTCTTGTGCATAACCCTACGCAACTAATCGAGCTTTGTACTTCTCAACTGCTCCATGTTCGTTTAATTTTGTTTTGTACACCCACTTGACTCTGATTTTTTTGCTCTTTCTGGCAGTTCAGTGAGAATCCAGGTATCATTTTTCACAATAGACTTTATTTCCGAGTCCATAGCTTGTCTCCATTTATCACATTTTGCTGCTTCTTTATGACTTATTGGATCTGCACTAGCAAACAGTGCCATATTGACATTAATATTCTCATCAGACAGAACCTCATCGATTGATAATCCTTCATCCACACCGGAACTCTTTTGTCTCTCTCTTCTCTTGAGCTTGAAGGATATAAAGGACCTTCAGTGTTTAAGGGACTTGATGATGCTTCGTCATTTCCTTCAGCTTCGACTTCAGCATCACTTTCAGAATCATTTGAATTTTTATGATCTTCTTCATCTTTCCATTCTAACTCTAGCAAGACGTGTTCCTGGTAGCTTTTATGCCATTCCCATTGCTTATCCTCCTCAAACACAACATCACGGCTAACTACCACCCTTTTTGAGACTGGATCATATAGTCTGTACCCTTTCGATTCTTCACTTACTCCTAAGAAAACACAACTACAGCTTTTATTCTCAATTTTAGTTCTTTTAGCATCTAGAATGTGAACATTTGCAACGCTTCTAAAAACTTTAAAATGCCCGACATATGGTTTAACTCTACTCCATGCTTCCTCGGGGGTCATATCCTTCACCGACGATGTAGGACATCGGTTCAACACATAGACTGCCCACCTTACTGCTTCCGGCCAAAAAGTTTTCGGAATACCCTTCTCAGACAGCATGCATCTCACCTATACATGACAGTTCGATTCTTCCTCTCTACAACGCTGTTTTGTTGCGGTGTATAAGCTGTGGTTAGCTGCCTCTTTATGCCATTTTTTTTTGCAGTACTCATTGAATTCACTTGAAGTGAACTCACCACCACGATCTGTTCTCAAACATTTAATAGCTAACCCAGTCTCTTTCTCTACATAGTTGTTAAAATGCTTGAAAGAAGCAAATGCATCTAATTTCTCAACTAAAAAATAACCCATGCTTTCCTACTAAAATCGTCTATAAAACAAATCAGGTACCTTTTACTGCTGTTGGAGATCGGAGTGATCGGACCGCATAAATCAGCATGAATAAGTTCCAGCTTTTCAGATGCTCTTCATGTGCTCTTTCTGGGAATAGGATCACGATGTTGCTTGCCCTTTAAGCAGTCAATACACACAGTACTACAATCAGGAAGCTTAGGCATGCCACTCACCATTTTCCTAAGCTGTAGGATTTTGAGACCTCTTTGACTGAGGTGGCCAAATCTACGATGCCAGAGGCGTGCCATATCTTGTGTTGCTGCTTGAAGACGGACTTCCTTCACTGTCTGTGCTTTATTAGACCGTAGACTAGCTAACAAAATAAACATCCTATTACCAGTCATGTCTGTTTGGACGGTCAAACCTTCTGTAGGATGATAAATCTTGCATTTTTCTAATTGAATCAAGATCGCTAGCCCTATCTTCTATAGCTACTCAATGCTTAGGAAATTATTCTTTAGTTGTGACACATAATATACTTCGGCTATAATATAATTGAATCCATCTAAACATAATTTCACGTTTCCTTTGCCAACAACGTTCATTTTCATATTATTCCCTAACTTCACAACCTGCTTAAACTTTTCATCCAATTCACAAAATAGATTTCGGTCGCCACACATATGATTTGAGCATCCAGAATCAAGGAACCATGCACCATCTCGTTTAGCATTGTTCATCTCTACATATGACATTAATAGCAGCTCTTCATGTTCATCTAGCTCAGCATAGTAGGCCTCCTTTCGATCTGGGCATTCGTACTGAAAGTGACCAAGTTTGTGACATTTGAAGCACTCAATAAGAGATTTGTTGAATGCTCTGCCTCTTCCCCGTCCTCTTCCTCTAAAAGTGCTTCTACCTCGTCCTCCACTTCCATTTCTTTCTTCATGACTCACCTTCAATGCTTGCTCTTCCTCGTTATGTGTTTGAAATTTCTGTTCATGCACAATGAGTGAACTCTGTAACTCATCAATAGAAAGTGTGTCAATGTCCTTTGATTCTTCAATTGAGCATACGATCTAATTGAATCCATCTGTTAATGAACAAAGAATTTTTTCCACAACAATAACATCTTTTATATCTTTTCCATAAATTCTCATCTTGTTTGCTACAGACATGACTCGAGAAAAATAATCAGTGACATTTTCACTTATTTTCATTTCAAGGATCTCGAAATCTCTCATTAGTGCTTGAAGGATGGATCGCTTCACTCGAGCATTCCCTTCATATTTCTTTTTCATCGAATCTCATATTTGTTTCGAGGTGTCCTTTAAGATTATTTCAAGGACGGTCCTATTAATGGCTTGAAACAAATAATTCTTCATGTTCATGTCCTTTAATTTCATCTTGTTGAGTGTCTTTTGTTATGCTTCGTTCATGGATGTTCCGACTGCAGGCTCTACAAAACCAGTCTCCACAAGGTTCCAATACTCTTTGGACCTAAGAAAATTCTCCATCAACATACACCAGTGGTCATAGTAACCATCAAAACGTGGAATTGCAGGCTGAACGTAATTTGCACTTCCTTCACTAGTCATCTCTATATGTTCCTCCCTTTTAACTCGCTTGAAGACTGCAGCTTCCCTTCCTCAGAACACACAACTCTGATATCAGATTTGTTGTGAGCTTTGATTAAAAGCAATTGCACAGAATCAATAACACAAAACAAATTTGGGGGAATAACTTGACTTTTTTTATTGAGAAACTACTATTTGCTATATATAATAGCATTACAAGATAAAGAAAACAGAAAGGTACAGCCCACGTTCATAACTAACAACGTGCAAATGAAAGCAGAAAAAGTAGTATCATCCTGAAGACTAGGACATTTATTGACTGAAAGATAAACATAACACAACATATTATGGATGATCTATTTGCTATACTTCCGAAATCTTTTATAGATATTCTACAATTTTGAAATTGTCTTTTGCAGAGGTTGTGCTTTCTACAAGTAATGCAACGTCTCTGAGAGCTGATGAAGAAAATGAAGTATATCAAAAGGTAATCTTTGATCACCTTACATATAATGCTTCAAAGTTTCAACTGGGCACTACCCTGAAGTAAAAATATGCTTTGGAATAGATTTACTGGATTATCAAGGTCCAACAATGTTATATACTTGGATTAAGTAATATTACTTTTGCTTCAATTTAAAGCATGTAAACAAACAATAGTGTATTATATTCATGGAGATTTCAGGTCAGTCAGCATCAACATAGTACATCTGGAATGCAACGTCAGTCTAAATTTTTACAAGGCTATCAAAGCATATCAATGAACTTAAAGCAACAAAATCAAAGACATCAACAAAGTTTACAAAGTCAACCTCAACAAGTGAAAGTGAAATCTGAACAAAGTGAGCATCCCTGTGTCCAATCATCAACAAAACCATTGATGCATCCTCAAAGAAAATCTCAGTTTTCTAACTTGCAAATGCAGAGACATTCTGATTCATTGCAAAGCGCCACTCTACCCCAAAAGAAACCCACTCCCACACAAAAAGTTTATTTAGAGGCATCATATTGTCGTATGTATTTAAATTTTTTTGTTTATTTATTTATTTTTACTTATTGCATGCCTTATCTTCTTTTAGTTATAAATTATTTATTATGGATGATCTATTTGCTATACTTCCGAAACCTTTTAGCAGAGGTTGAGCTTTCTACAAGTAGTGCAACACCTTTGAGAGCTGATGAAAAAGATAAAGTATGTCAAAAGCTAATTTTTAATCTCCTCATATATAATGCTTCAAGTTTCAACTAGGCACTAATCTGAACTAAATTTTTGTCTAGATATAATCTTATTAGGTTATCAAGGTCCAACGATGTAATATAATTGGATCAAGAAGTAGTACTTTGCTTTAGTTTAGAGCATGTTAACAAACCATGCTGTATTATATTCATGAGGATTTTTAGGTTGGCCAGCATCAACCTAGTATATCTGGAATGTAACATCAGTAGAAGTTTCTGCAAGACCATCAAAACATACCGATGAACTCAAAGCAACAAAATCAAAGACATCAACAAAAAGTCTACAAAGTCAACATCACCAGGTGGAAGTAATATTTGAACAAATTGAGCATCCCTATGTCCAATCATCGCAAAAACCATTGATGCATCCTCAAAGAAAATCTCAGTTTCCCAACTTGCAAATGCAAAGACATCCTGATTCATTGCAAAGTGTCACACAGCCACAAAAGCAATCCACTCTGACAAAAAACCTTCCTTTAGAAGATTCATCTAGCCGTACATATATTCATAATTTTTGTTCATAAACGTCATATATTATTTTACTGAATTTCTTCAA
This sequence comes from Allium cepa, assembly GCA_030765085.1. Lineage (NCBI taxonomy): Eukaryota > Viridiplantae > Streptophyta > Magnoliopsida > Asparagales > Amaryllidaceae > Allium > Allium cepa. Next base: position 220,011,741 of record CM060928.1, read on the forward strand.
TCAAAGCTGCATACCATAGCTTCTTTTGGTTATAATTTATTTGTTATGGTCAATATATTTGCTATTCGTCTAACGTATTTCATAGTCTTCCACAATTTCAAATCTGTTTTTTGCAGTGGTTGTACTTTCTACAAACAATGTAACACCTCTGGGAGGCGATGAGGCAGAAGACGTGTATCAAAAGGTCAGAGTCGGTTTGGTTTTATTTTGTGTTTTGCGTTTTCAACATTCATAACAAATTACGAGGATAAAAGAAAAAAAATATAAAATTTTAGACCATTGCGACGACGATGAAGGGACGATGGATGAACGGCGGAGGGGATAAATTATTTTTTATTTTTTTCGTTGTTTTTTAAAACACAAAAAAAAAAATTTCTTTTTTATATGTTAGTTTCATTTTTCAGATCGGTTGTTTTCAAGAATACATGGTCGTGTGTACCTTTTTTTTTTTAACGGAAACACAAAATTAAAAATATCAAACCAAAAGGGATCTAAAATTTTGACACCTTGTAGATACCACTTTAAAATATGTCTTTCTTATGTTCATAAGCCATACCATCATTACTTTATTTTAGTGTCAGTTACAATCCTTTTGACCGTACCTTCCAGAACTTAAAGCATTTTATTACTCAACTGTTAGTTCGCTTCAACAGGTTCTTATATTAATTCATGTTACTTAAATCTGATTCTTACTTGTAACAATAAACTGTTTGTCTTATTGTAATCAGCCATTTTAAGTTTCTTGCTTTTGGAATTGTAAGCAGATGGCATCATCTTTCACGGGCGAACAACATTCAAAATATGAAATGCATAAACGGTTGATGAATTTTTTGCATAATACAATATAGTGTCTAACTCTTAGCAAGCATAGAGTCCACCCAGGATTAAAAGAAAAACTTTATGAATTTGACACTAACATTCCTAAAATCATTGCTCTTTGGAGGAAAATAAATGATAAGTCAGGCCAGAACATAAAACCAAACGTGCAAGGTGAATCAACATCGATGGATTCAAATACAAGTCTTCTCCAGGCTCTCCAGCTTCCAGTTGAAAAGCTTAACAATAGTCCGATATCTTCTTCTCAATTTTCTAGCAATTTCTCCCCTCAAAATGATCCGTCAAATGCTGAGACTCCATCTCCTTTTACAGCCTCAACATCACCAGAAAATAGTGTAAATAATTCACAAACAGGTTTACATACTCAATCTTCTGCTTCTTTTACACCTGCAATGCATCCATCGCTACTTCTAGTTGAATCTACTGCTTCTGAAACAGGTCAAAACAAAGCAGCTGAAGCACATGTGGATCAGTTAAGGGAGAAAGAAATACCAATGGACAAGCAAAAACGACTAGTAAGCTATATAGTTTCAGTTCCTCTTATAATGGAAATCTTATATAATTATGGGAGAAACAGTAACTGAGTTTCTTTTTTCTTCAGATTAAGTAATTATCAGCTGATACACTTAGTTCAGCTGTCACTGATATACGAGGAGTCGTTAGTTTAACAGATCGATTGCATGGTTGTAATCCAAATTACATGGTCGGTAAGAATAAAGCAGGCGGTAAATGTGAAATACGTGAAGATTTGAGCCTATCAGCTAAGTGTCATGTGCAGTCTGAGAATGTGATGCCACAATACATGGTTAGGAAGAGAAAAATTAATCGTGATATAACTGCCGTTAGCCACGTCCATGATGGTTCTGATTTGAGAAATTATGAGCATATACATCTGAAGAACAAACGACTGTTTCATCCTCTGCCAAGAGGCAAGAATGTGAGGTATACAAATTTGCCTGATTTAATTTCCTATTTGTTATTATATGAGAGATTAAGCTGAATCTTTATTATCTTTATGCGGTTCACTTTTACTCTATTTGGATTGACAAAATTGATGATATTTTCTCTGTAGATTAATTGTTCGTTACAAAAAGAGATATTAAAAATAAACCAGAAGTTGTTCAGTACAAAAGTAGAAATAGAAGAAAATGTTGCTGATTACGGCAACGTTAAGTTGTCTGAAGTTGGGAAAGGGACGTTTATCAAGTGCTCATTCACACCTATTACGTATAGTTCAGAGATGAAATTGCTTCTTTCTTCAGCTGAGGTCAGTGAAAAATGTTCCAAAGAGAAACTTATGTATTCTGATTATATGTAGTTATAAATTCGTTTCTTACTCAGATTCTTATTGCTGCAGTGTCAGATAAAGCCTCTCAGTTTACATATTACTTTGAGTTTTCCGAATGATTCTCCTATACTTCTTAATCAACGAACTGATGCTGAACTGCAGTAAGTTGTTGGGAAGAAGCACTAAATGATAGTGAATATCTATGATATTAATTACAGAAATATAATAATAGTAATTAGGGAAGTTTTGCCAAAAACCGTCCAAAAGTTTCAAAATAAGCTAATTCTCTTTCTCAAAAACGCAATCCATGAAATACCCTTGGAATTATTTTTTCACAACTCATATCTGCACTTAATCACTATTATCATTGTATAATAATCGAAAAAAGAATTTAGTAGTTCACTAGCAGTTGCATATTTTTGGCAGAACTTACAACTGGATTTATGCATACCACTCCTTATTATACTTTCACCAATGTATCCATAGATTGTTCATTTATAATTCTTTAAATCTTTATGAGCTGTGTAGGATAATTCTACCTTTGTAATATGAATTTCATTTTGTTGATTTAAAATGTGACGAAGTGATTTTCAATATTTATTAGCATCCTATATTGAATTGTTGGTAAATTGTCATCAAACGCAGATATCAAATGGGAATGACATGAACATACTGTTGCATTGTTTAGGAAATGAAATAAATGCTGAATTAGGAGGGGAAAATGTATTCAGAATTTAGTAGAACTTGATAAGCAGTTTCTCCGCATAAAAAAACATATTTGTTTCGCTGAAGCCTTTTTTTCTTCAATAAACAGTGAGGATAGTCTCAATGGAAAAGTACATTCAAGAGTTGAAAGATCCACAAGATGCATAAACCATCCAGCGTCGTTGGAAGAAATTTTAAGCACTTGGAATTCGATTGTTCATGATGTCGTAATTGAATGCTTAGGAGGCTGCACTTTTACATCATATTATGGAACTGGCAAAATACGTTGTCTGTGCGATTGAGGGGAAATGCTAAAGAGGGGAAATGCTAAAGAGTTTACATTACTCTTTTTATGTTGAAGGGTATAAGACTACAAAATCTAATTTGGGTACATTTGTCATGCGTTTTTTAATAGGTTTGAAAATACACAAAACATCCATCGGTTTTAATTGTAAGTTTTCCGTCCTTATTTTTAAACGCGACAAAAAGATTTTCCTACATACTCTTACGTCTTCTTCAAACAAAACCCAGAACCCTTCAAATTCTTTTCATCGATTAACATCTTAAAAAAGAAAAACTCTAACCGCCTGAATTATAAATCGGAATTAGTTGCTACTTCAGAAATCGATGTCTGAACCGAGTCCAGAACTGAAGAAAGTTGAGATTCAGAAGATGAAAATAACACAAATCAATAAATCGAAAATTTTCTATTAAGAAATTTCAATATGCAATTTTATTGAAAAGTTGCAGACATATATGCAATTATTATGAATAGTTGCATATATCTTTGCAATTACTATTAAGAATTGCATTTTTAAATGCATTTCACTTATGAAGTTATGAATTGCACATTTTTAAATGCATGTCTGATATGCATCTTAAAATTATAGCTGTTATATGCAAATTTTAACTGCATATGAAATATGCAGTTAAAACATATAATTAAATGATGCAAATTTTAAGTGCATTTCACTTACGCGGTTAAAAAGTCATAAATTTTTTATTATACTTGCAGACATATATGCAATTATTACAAATAATTGCATATATGTTTGCAATTATTTATGAACAACTGCAATTTTAACTGCATTTTACTTATGCAATAATAAATTGCACCATTTTTAACTGCATATCTGTTATGCAGTGAAAAATAGCACATGTTAATTGCTTTAACTGCATATAACATATATAGTTAAAACATACACTTGAATCATGCAAATTTTGAAGTGCATTTCACTTATGCAGTTAAAAATTCATAAGATTCTTATTATACTTGCAAACACATCTAACATAAAGTTATGAGTTTTAACTGCATATATTGTATGCAGTTAAAATTTGCAGTTGTTAAATATGTTTTTTAACGGCATACTTGATATGCAGTTAATAAATACAACTGTTAAATACAAATTTTAACTGCATTTTCGTATGCAGTTAAAAACTAAAAAGATCCTTAAAAAAAATCTTGGTACTGAACTGCTGCATTTTAAGACTACACATATATCGTATAGTTAAAAATTAATGAAAAATGTAGTTAAAATCTATAATAAAATACAGCTTTTAATTGTAACAATATTTGTAGGATCGATTTCACCCTAGAGGGGGATGAATAGGGTGATACTAATAATAATAAAAATTAATGTAGAAATATATATAATAATTGCAGCACAAATAATATCAGAATAATAAAAGCAAAAATAGAACAACACAGATTTACGCAGCTTCGAAAAAATCCTGCCTACGTGCTGCCCCCAAAGTTTCTACTAGAAATTAAGTACTCAAAACGCTTACACGCGTTAACTTACGACACTCACTAATGACTAACTTAACTCTACGTTCAAAATCCTGACATAACTCAGCCGTTGAGTTGCAAGTTCTCGAACTACACAACCGTAGTTCGTAACTTAGTCACCCTACTATAAAAACATGGTTTAAAAAAGAAAATTAAAAAATAAATAAAAATACTAAACAAAACCATAAGTTTAAAAAATAAGTCCAGTATAATATAGAAGCCGGCCCAAATCAATTTATCACTTAAGAAAAAGAAGTAGACATCTTCTCCTTTTTGCTTATGTTCGGCCGATGCTTTCTTCGTTCCTCTTTATATAATTTAGGCTTTTGATTGATTGAAGTCGCCGCTTACATTATGATCAACTAGATTATAATTTCATTCAATTGGCTTTGTTAATTGATCAATGGCTTTGGTTGGCTATCGACTGCTCCAATTTGTCGAACTCGAATGTTATGATGAAATTTGGTATGTCACTTTCTTTTTTGATTTCGATTTTTGCTCGACCTAGATTCGAGTTATTGGTTTGATTTACTTCAGTGATTAGCTCTGGTATTTTTCTTGAACTCAAATACACTGCCGATGATGATGATTGGGTTTAAATAGGGAGCAAGCCCTATATTTATGTTCATATAATTCCATTTGAACTCTTCAAATTGCTATGCTCGGCCATTGATTTGTAATTGAATGTTGGTGATGTTTTCTGACTTTTTCATTTCATATGTGTTGCTTGATAAGTTTGAATTTGCTCCGGTCTTTTCTCCTGCGACTTTACTATTTGAACTTTGATATGATCTACACTTGTTCAATTCGTGTTATCACCTGGCTTTGACTCTGACTTGTTCGAAATCTACCTTGGTCACCACGGCTTTGATTCTTTGGCATTTTGAATTTTTGTTGACTGCTATTACATTCTCTTTCGAACCATGACTTTGTTACTCAAACTGCTACTGTGTATATTTGACCTTGGTAGCCTTGCCTTTCACTCTTTTATATGTACGTAGTTTTCATTGGTCTTGTCTTCATGTTGCCTTTGATTTGTGCACTTGTATTTCCATTTGAAGTTTATTGCTTTAGCCATGCAGTCAGGTCTTGATATCTTCATTTATGAGTTGCTGTTTCTATGTCATATGCATTGTTGTCATGTGCATATGTGTTTTGTTCTCTGGCTTGAACTTTATTTGGTTGGACCTCTCTGTGTGTGTGTGTGTGTTTAGGCATGTATATATGTATGCTGGTTGAGTCTTGTTGCTCTTTGATGTTGAGGCTTTGCCCTATTGAATTGTACATGGTTGCATATATGGGTTACCCTATTTGCATTGCTTCGAGTTTCATACCCATTTCCTTGTATGCTGCTCTGCTCCAACAACTGTTGTGCTGTTTTGCCGTGTCTTCTGTTTCATTTGTTGCAGTCTCTGCACTTGAGTTCTGTCTGACCATTCCTTTGGTTCTGAACCATTTGCACTTGAATGTTGGTCATCTTGCCCATTCATATGGACTGGGTTGTCTTGGCAGTCCGAAACTTGTATACACTTGTATCTAGTTGAAGTTGTTTTGTCTAGTTCAGTCTGTATGCATATTTTGTTCCATGGTTTGCTTTAAGTTTGGAGCTTGTGACATGTCAGGTTGAGTTGCTTTTGATATGTATGTTAGGAAGTCAGATCTACGGTTTCAATGACGACAACTATACAATGGAAATCGAATATGCATATATATTTCTGTATACAGGTACTTGCTAGAACAACATCACTAGAAAGACAAGAACAAGACTCAAAGAACACTACAAGATACTACAAGTCGATAGGTACAAAGAAATAACAGAAAAGATTCACAAAACAAACATGCACAAGTATCAGACGTCTGGGTGCACAAGCCAGACGTTTGAAAATGTCCTTTGGAACAACAAATAGACTAAACCAGACGTCCGGTAATAGAACTCAGACGTCTGAAAATCTATTATGCACAAAAAATATCTAGTATCAGACGTCTGATACAAATACTAGACGTCTGATTTCAAATTCGGATTTTAAATTTAAACTTCAACTGCCACATTCGAATAGACATCTCCGCTTCTTTTCGCTGCAACTCTTCATCATCAACGGAAGCAACTGTAGAGCACTTGTTAATGGATGCAACTACTCAAGGAACCTCTCTACAACTATGTATATCATCAAGAATCAACAGAACAAATCACCTTACTAACTTATGCTCTTTACTTACATACTCTATCATATATTCTTGATCTCTAGCAATCTGTACTTGTATTTCACTCTTTCAAATATTCAGTTCTTCGCAGACAATACTCTCTAAATATATATTGGAAGCATTTGTACTAATTAGTCAATATCCGTGTTATAGAACACACATTTGACAAGAACAACTTATTGTAACCAAGCCTATTCCTCCGGGCGAAGCGAGGGTGTTTGATAGTCGAATTCCGAATGGGAGCTTCAGAACTAGACGTAGGACGAGAAGTCTGAATCAGTATAAAATCCTGGTGTGCTTATTCTATATTTACTTAGATTAATATTGTTTTAAGTTGCATCATATATTTTGTCACATATACTTGCATATACACTACACGATCCACCTTGTGGACTTTCAATCGGTATCAGAGCAAGGTTTTTTGAATCACTTTGATATGGAAAGTATTTTTCAAGAAGGTCAATCCACAACACAACCCCCACTGTTTAATGGTTCTAACTTATGCATATTGGTCAACATGTATGAGAATTTTTATGGAAGCTAATGGATTAGAAATTTGATCAGCCACTCAAAATAAATATGAAGCACTTGACACTGCTATGAACACATGGAATGATGCACAAAAAACCGCAGCTTCTAATAATGCCAAAACTATGAATATTTTATTTTGTTCATTAGATAAGAATGAATTTTCACGTGTCATGTTATGTAACACTACATATGATATTTGGCGTACCTTATAAGTTACATACGAGGCACAAGCAAAGTTAAATAAACTAAGATTTCAATTTTATAAAATCAATTTTCATCATTTAAAATGAAACAAAATTAATCTATAGTAGACATGTACTCTAAATTCCAAACCATTCAACACGATTTTATGGCACTTGGATTTAAATTCACAAATTTTGACTTAATATCTAGAATACTCAATTCTTTAACTCCAAAGTGGGAAAGAAAAGTATTAGCTATCGAAGAAGCTAATGATTTTCCAACTCTCTTAGTTGAAGAATTGATAGAAAATTTAATGTCCTATGAAGCTAATTTGCAGGCACGAAAAGAACAAAATATGAAAAAGGAAAACATAGCATTCTCAGCAACAAATGAAGACTTCGACTAAGACGAAGAAGAAATTGTATTCGTTGCTAAAAACTACAACAAATTCAAGAAGTTTAGGAAAATGAATAGATGTCAGAAAGGAGGAAAATCAAGTTCAACAAATCAAACATCAATCAAATGCTATGAATGTGACCAATTTGGACATATGAAGAATGACTTTTCCAAGCTCAACAATGATAAAGGGAAGAACATATTTGAAAAATTCAAAAAGAAGAAAGCTTTCAAAGTAACACGAGATGTCTCGGATTCCTTGTCATCATCAAACGGTGATAGTAATAGTTATGGAGAACAAGCAAATGTATGCTTTATGGCCCAAGCTGATGAGGTATGTCCCGAACTTAGCTATAATGAATTATTAGATCTTAGCGTGGAATTAGATGATAAATTTACACATATTAAAAAACTGAATAAAGAACACATAGCCAAAATAAATAGATTATAACTTGATGAAAAAATTATTTTAAAAGAGGATGTAACATCCCAAATTTTTTTAATTTAAATTTGGTAATTTATTTGAACTTTTGAATTTAATTTGAAAAGTTTCAAAAGAAATAAAATATTATTAATATTAGATAAAACAAAGATATATGGATAGAAATAAAATATTTGGTAGTTTAAGCTTTATATAAATATATATAACAAACAAGAATTAGTGTTAAATGATAAAAATAAAATATATGTTATAAATTTAATGTTGATAGTTAAACTTTAAATAGAAATAAAATTTAGAATTTATGTTAATAAAATTTTGTGGTTATATAGCAACATAAGATAAACTTCAAAATAAACCATAATGAAATACATACAAGTTGCATGTAAATTATGTAAACCAGGAATCAACAAAACAAAAATGCATGCAAGAAAAATCTACAAACAAAAAAAAATTGTGCTTTAAAATAAAAAATCAAATAGGATTATATGTTAACTTAGATGGAAACATGAGCATTAAATGCGTTCTTCTCAGCACAAAAAAAAGAAGTCGTTTCGAAATAGAAGAAACCATTTCAGCTGCAAAATCAAATTTTGCTTAGTCAACAAGGACCCAAAAAAAAATCCGATCAAAGAAAAAATCTTGTACCAGTTATAACCTTCCCTTATACAAGCTGCCTTCTTTATTATTACATCCATATTCATTACGTTTCGTTCAAACAAACATAGTAAACCAAAAATATAAACATCACCATATCTTTAAGTTCAAATATAATCTGCTTAAAAAAAAGAAAAAAGAAAAAAAAAGGATCAAAACACAGAAACAGCTCTCTGTTCATCAATATTTTCAAGTGAGTAAATAAAAATTTTAAAGGCTTAAGTTGAATAAATTTGTATGTATGATTCATTGGTAATAATATGCTTGCATATGTATGATTATAGCTCTGTGTTATATACACATATGTGTTCCGATTTTTCTCCGTTTTGCTTTGTTACAGAGTTAAGAAGTTGTGCAAAATCAAAAATGTTTTTGTCTAGCTACTATTTAGCTTTGAGTTTAAAACAAAATATGTTGTTTAAACATAAATCAAGCTTGTAAAATTTGTTTTCAACTTGTTAGTGAAGTATATTAACAGGAATCTTGTTTTACAGTACAACATATAATTATATGTTGAATTCAAGTGTTTTAAAATATTAATTTGATTATACAACTGGAATCCTCAATGCAAAACAAGATTTTTGAAACAAAATTTGTGATTTTTAGTTAAGTATTTTGAGTGCAGTTCCACGTTGAACCGAAAATGTTTTTTTGGCCATTGCCGTCGATCAAGAAATTTTCGCATGTTAAAATTTTGTTTGAAGCTGGTTTAAACATTAATGATCTCAGGAAAATTGTCGATTTTTTTTTATATTGTATGAATTAAAGGGACGAGGCCATTTTAGGGTTCAGTGTTCGATTTTTTTGAGGTGGAAAAATGAGACGAGTTCGTCTTCTTGGTTTGATCGAGTCGCTTAAGATTGAGGGAGATGGTAGTGCGGGGGGTGACGTGGTGTGGACGGAGTGGGAGCTCCTCCGGTGGTCTGAGACGTGGCGGCGAGGCGTTTTTGGTTGGTTGGGTTGATTGCAGTTTTTCGAGCAAACTGCTTGATTTTAATTTCGAGTGTTCGGTGTTAAATCGTGTTTCGATTTCGAGTATGGGGAATGTTTGTGACTTGTCGAAGTCATTGGAGTTCGCCAGAGGGGAGTGCGACGTCGTGCACGTGCACGACGTCAATCCTGTGTCAGGAAATTTTGGGCCTGGGGGGAACTCGAAGGAATGCTCGAGTAGGAGAGGGGTTGGCTTGGGTTCTCTCGCGCTCGAGTGGAGTTGTTTCAGCAGTTTTTGAAGTTTAAAAACTTAAGCTAGAAAAAAGAAAAAAAAGAAAAAGGAGAAGAAGCAGAGAGTACGAGGGGAAAGAAGATGACTAGGGAAAAGAAGGAGGAAACTCGGGTGTCTACTCGAGTAACCAGGGATTATGCTCGGGTTTGCTTCAAAAAATGGGTTAGGCCCAATAAATTTCAAGTTTCAATGTTAAGTAAATTTTAGTATTTATGGAATAATTAATGTTGACCAATTTAAATTAAGAATTTGTTTCAAGTTTAATTAACCCAGCAAATATTTAACAATGTTTTAAAATCTAATTAATACTTTAACTAAATAATTTAATTTAAGATAAGTATTGCAATTAATTAACATTAAAGCTCTTTATAATTGTAATAAATTGATTTTTTAAGTGTAAGGAAGATTTGAAATGTTAATTAAGATAAATAATTACTATTAATTAATTGTTTGGAAATTAATTAAGAATGATTAATTTCTAGTTGTAATTATAGATTGGTAAATTAATAATTAAGTATCTAATTAATTTGTAAATTAAGAATTGTTAATTAGATAGTTTAAGTTGATTAATTATAATTAGTAGTTAATTAAAATAATCAATTAAGAAATAATTAATCAAGTTAATTAAGATTTAATTGATTTATCAGAATTAATCATTGATTTAAAATAATCAATAAAATTAGTTATGTGATAAATTCATTTAAATCACATTCACCTTGATTGGCAAATAATTAACTATTGTTGTGCATTGGATTGGTATTTCTGTTGTGATTCTGTGTGATGTGAATTACTCTGTGCTGGATTGTGATTTGTGATTTAATTCTATGTTGATGTGAAAACCTTTTCACCCGTAAAACGGCATTTAAACTTCGATGCGATAAGGTGTCAGATTTCAGTTGGTTATCCGAAACCCACATCGAACCCTAAATGTGAATCTTTGTGATGGATATATCCACGTGTTTCAAAATTAAACGCTCACTATTGGTTTTAGACAGGAAAGGACCTTTGTGTCATATAACCCATTCCGAATAGTGATACGTCGAAATGGATAGCATTTGAAGACGGTGTTGAAGGTCGTGTGTCTTTGAAAACGATAGGATAACCTATCGATTGTCTCTACACCGAGTAGCTACGGTATAGAGATTCCCTAAGTGATGGGAAGTCCAATCGGGATTGTGGATACCTAGATTTGTAAGGGCTTCTTCCTTTATTGGACGAAGTGCCTTCGGTTCTGTTCGAACCCGGAACAGACTTGTATGGTTGTGTGTCTGACACTACACTTTGAGATATAAAGCGAATTTCTTTCAAATACATATCTGTTGGTGGCGGAGAATTTATTCTCTTAGTTGAACACCCTTCTCTGAGACGTACGAGTTCAGAGGTTATGTAGTTGAAAGTTCTTAGCGATATACTCCCAGTTTGGTAATGTGGCATGCTAAGTGCTGCTGTGTGTTGATGATCATTTGTAATCAAAGCATGGCTTTCGTGTAAAGCGTAGCTTTGTGGACGAGACCTCATCGGACCTCAAAACCCAAAAATGGTCGAAACGGGAAAGATGCGGCAAGGTTATGAGGGTCGCACCCTTTAGGGTATGTCATTTCCTTATGAAAAAAGGTGATGTCATGGTATGGAGCCCAGATATTTACCTATGTGGTTGCTTCAATCTCATTTACTGTGTGGTTGTTGCTTTGTGATAGAGGGCCCTCGGATAAAGGTCGCAAACAACCGAGAGGTGGCATACTCGAGTAGTAGTTACCTAGTTACAGAGGTAACCCGGCCTTGTGTTGGCAGAGAACTGGTTAAGTTCTCGGGACGTTCCTCCAAAGGCGTACCCATGTGGCAGTATGAAGTTCCTTAGCCTGACTATTTGTTGGAAATCCAATTCCCAATACGAACCTAGTACCGTTTTAGTTGTGTAACCTGCCATTTACTTATGGTGGTCATTACTGTTTAGATGGTAGCTATAGTAGGCATAATTCGGAATGTCTATGCTGGCTAAGATTAATATTATACTTTCGAAATGCTTTCAAACTATGCACTAGTAATAATATCAAAGAATTTTTCTCGTATCAAGCATATTTGGCTATCATAAGAAGAAATCTCCTCCAATTCTGCGATTGCATTATGTGTGTAGCGGGAGGTCTTATGGTAGTTTCATTTTTTCCAAAAGCATAACGGATTTTTTTATAAATCTGTTTTATGTAAAAGAAACTGTTTTTGTTTACTCATACCAATCTCATGACTGACCCGGAGTTTATTGTTTCCTTTCTAAACTCGGGGTGCCCATAATTTCTACACGGACAACCTAGTAGCAGGTTTCCGTGTTCTGGTGTTAGCAGTATTTTGGAGCTTTTACTTCAGAGATATTTTGGAAGCTTTGGATATCAAGGTGCTTAGTTTTTGGAAGTTCGCTATCGCTCCATTTCTTTGAAGACTTTTGGCATATGATCACTTGTTGTACTAATATGATGTTTATTTGGAGTTGTATAAGAATATTCTGATGTTGTAATGGATATTATGTTGATATTATATCTGTGATGTGATGCATGATATTCATTTTGTTTTCCGCCGTTCTATATTCATCTGATGTTGTTATAAGCTCCTTCGACTGGAGTTCGATGTTTGAATTTTCGACAGTCGAATACAAGTGAGGTATTTAGTGTCAATTTTCGAACATTGAATTTTGGATCGTGACAGAGGAACTAGAATTATCTCAAGAAAAAATTAAAAACAGTTTGGTTGAAAATGAGACTATGGCTATTGATTTTGGAAAAACTAGACTGGAAAAAGATAACTTGTTAAAAGAAAATATCAACTTGAAGAGTAATATAGAAATATTGAAAATTTAAAATTTAGAATTACAAGAAAAATTAGATAAAATTACAAATAATGTTTCAAAATTTAATAAAGGAAAACAAGATTTGAAAAATCTTATCAAAATTTCAAAACCATCAGGCAATAGAAATGGAATAGGATTTAAAAATATTCCTAAATAAAAATGGAATAATATTAAGAAATATAGTTGTATTTATCAAAACACTAGAAGATCACCTAAGTCTAATACGAATACCAAAAATATAAAAATTTGGATTCCTAAGACAAATAATAATTTGATTAGACAAAAATGTATTAATAATTTTTTAGATAATGTAGTCTATAATAAAAATTATATTCATAAAGGTACCAAACCGTCTTGGGTATGGCTACCTACTCCTCCTAACATATAGGACCCTAACAAAGTATATGAGTACCAATTAAATCATCTTTTATTTTGCAGGTACCCAAAATAAAAAATAAGGAGAAATAGATACTTGATAGTGGATGCTCTAAGCATATGACTGGAAACTCAAAAATATTATCAAATATAACATACATCGATGGTGGAACGGTAACTTTTGGAGATAACTCAAAAGGATACGTCGTTCGCATCAAAGAAGTCATCAACTCTGATATTTCTAATCCTCCTATTATTACAAATGTTTTGTTAGTAGAAAATTTAAAACACAACCTACTTAGTAATAACCAATTATATGATAAAGGTTTTCAAATTAATTTCAAAAAAGATAGACGTAATATTTTCGACAATAACAAACAACTTATCTTCGAGGATTTTAGAAACAAAAATATTTATGTCTTAAATATGAATGTAAATCGAAATTCAAATTTATGTTTAACCGTCAAACATGACGATCCATGGTTATGGCATAAACGATTTTGTCATATTAATTTTAAATATATTAATAAACTAGCAAAATATGAGATAGTTAGAGGTTTGCCTAAAATAAATTACAAAGTAGAAAATTTATGCGACGATTGTCAAATTGAAAAACTAAAGAAAATCTCTTTTAAATGTAAAAATAATATTTCTACAAAACAACCATTAGAATTATTACATTTAGATTTATTTGGTCCAACCCAAGTACGATCTATAAATTACAACAAATATGTTTTCGTAATAGTTGATGATTTTTCAAGATATACATGAACTTTATTTTTAAAACATAAAAGTGACACCTTTATAATGTTTAAAATTTTTGTTAAAAGAATTAAAACTCAAATGGATTTGAAAATTAAAAATATTCGAAGTGATCACGGTGAAAGAATTCAAAAATGATCTTTTTACCAATTTTTGTAATAAAAAAGGAATAAATCATAAATTTTCTTTTCTCCGCATACCTCAACAAAATGGTGTAGTAGAAAGAAAAAATCTACGTTACAAGAATGTGCACGAACACTATTAAATAGTAGCGGTCTACCAAAACATTTTTGGGCTGAACCTATTGCTACGACTTATTATGTTTTGAATCAAGTAACTATACGACCTATGACAAAACATTCATGTTTTGAAATATTTTTTGAAAGAAAACCTAAAGTTCCATATTTTAAAACTTTCGGATCAAAATGTTTTATACTAAATATAAAAGATAATTTGGGAAAATTGGACCCGAAGACCGATGAAGGAATCTTTGTTGCATAGTCGGATCGTAGCAAGACATATAGAATTTTTAATAAACGAATTGACACAATTGAAGAAAGTTTACATGTTTCATTTGATGTAAATTTTCTTAACCATCAAACTAATAACAATGAAGAAATAATTCCAATAACAAATACAACAAATTCTTCTAATAATGAGACAAATGCACAAAATAATGCTTTAGTACCGTCTTCTAGAATTCTAAAAGATCATCCAAAAGATAACACATTGGAGATCTTAACTCCAGAGTAACTAGAAATCAACTTAACCGAATAAGTTTTATAGCATTTTTCTCAAATTTTGAACTGAAAAATTATAAATAAGCTTCGAGCGATAATTTTTGGATAATAGCTATGCAAGAGGAACTAAATCAATTTGAAAGTAATATTGTTTGGGAATTAGTACCAAGACCAGAAAATCAATTGGTTATTGGAACAAAGTGTGTATTTAAAAACAAAGCAGATGAAAATGAAAATATAGCTAGAAATAAAGCACATCTGGTCGCTCAAGGTTATACTCAAGAAGAAGGTATCAACTACGATGAAACTTTTGCTCTAGTAGCAAGACTCGAGGCCATACGTACATTACTTGCTTTTGCAAATCATTACAATTTTAAATTATTTCAAATTGATGTCAAAAATGCTTTTTTAAATGATTTTATTAAAGAAAACATATATGTTGAACAACCTCCATTGTTTGTTCATGACAAATATCCCGATCATGTTTTTAAATTACAAAAAGCCTTATATGGTTTAAAACAAGCCCCACATGCCTGGTACGAATGACTTAAAAATTATTTAATTACATCTGGTTTTCAAATAGGTAAAATCGATACAACTTTATTTATTAAACAAGAAAATAACGATATTTTAGTTGTACAAATTTACGTAGATGATATTATTTTTGGTACAACTAACAAAAATCTTTGTAATCAATTTTCAAATATTATGAAAAATGATTTGAAATGTCTCACTTGGAAGAATTAAATTTATTTTTAGGTTTACAAATAAAACAACTTGAAAATGGTATCTTTATTCATCAAGGAAAATATTGTAACGATCCATTACATTGCTTTGAAATGGATAAAACTTCAAGCAAACCAACATCGATAAGTACTAGTATTCACTTAGAGAAAGATGATAATGAAAAAGATTTTGATGAAAAATTATATCGTAGTATGATTGGCTCCTTACTTTATTTAACGGCTAGTCGACCCGACATTATGATGAGTGTATGTCTGTGTGCCCGATTTCAAGCCAAACCAAAAGAATCTCACCAAAGAGATATTAGACGTATCTTACGATATCTATCGAGTACTAGAGATTACAGTTTTGTTTTACCCTAAAGGATCATCGTTTGAACTAGTTTCATATAGTTATGCGGATTTTGGTGGACGTAAAATAGATCATAAGAGTACTTGCGGAACATGTCACTTTATCAAACAATCAATAGTTTCATGTTTAGCAAAAAGAAAAATTGTGTGTCCTTATCGACTTACGAAGCCGAATATATTTCAGCAGCTCTGGTATGTGCACAAGTGATATACATGCAACAAACACTTACAGATTTCGGCAAAGTTATCAATAAATCACCAATATATTGCGATAACACAAGTGCAATAAATCTATCAAAAAACCATGTAAATCATTCGCGTACTAAACACATAGATATACGATATCATTTTTTACGTGACAATGTAGAAAAAGGAATTATTACTTTAGAATACGTAAATACCGAGAATCGAATAGCATATATTTTCACAAAACCACTAAATGAACGAACATTTGTTAAACTGTAATGCGACTTAGGAATATGCTCTCTTAATGATCTTCTAAACTAATACTGCATTTTCATTTATTCTATTTTTAGCTAACAATTTTTTATTCACAAATTAAAATTGTTAAACTCCTTCACCTTATATTTTTTGGGTGGTTGGTTTCCGAAAATTACCTACGAATAACCTTTAAGTTCATATATAAATAATTTTTCTTTACAAAACAAAAGGTAAAAATTATATAGATTTCATATTTTTTTTACAACATAAAATATAAGCATGTCTTCCAACTACTCTCATCTCTCCTTCTCGACACCATCAACGGATAGCTCAACGGATACACCTCATCTCCTTCCTACTCCTAAACCAAACTAGGAACCGACATGTAGGTGGTCCTATTACCACACAGGATTCACTCCTGATAAAAAGAAGTCCAAACGATCTCTATTTGCTTATCCTAATACCAAGGAGAAAAACGATGAGATACGTCACTACCAAAGACAACAAATAGATTTACAACGTGAATTATACTTTGAACAAAAGGTCACTGTGCGACGACTAAGTTTTCTGGAGCAAGTAGCGATAAAATTTTGTAATTCATGAAAGAAGGATGTACATGAACCACTTTCGATTCCTTACAATCCTTTGGATCCCTCTGCCTCTTATCGTACACCTTTGGATCCTTCACCTAGACGATTCTCTGGTTCCCTGAGAACCTACGAACGTGGAAATATATGGTCTCCACTCAAGCCATGGAGGGATGACAAGTCTGAAGATCGCGATGCTCCATCGTCATGTAAATAAATTTAATTATTCTCATTGTATGTTTATCTACGTATACTTGTATTTTGTTTCACAAATAATAATACTATGTTTTATTAAAATCAAACTCTCGAAAAATAAGCAACACCCTTCAAATTTAGGCTATTTTAAGACAAATGGGTCATTCAGATGTCTGAACTTTGCCATCAGACGTCTAATACTGTTGTACCACACAAAATTTTAACCATCGTGCATATATCAGACGTCTGATATAACCTTCCAGACGTTCGAAAATCATCTCTGCTTCATAAAAAGTAGAAATCAGTCGATTCCAGACGTCTGAACTATTGACCAGACATCTGAATAAAGTCTCTGCCTTCATAAGATAAAAACTCAGACCATTTTCAGACATCTAATATTATACCGGACGTCTGATATTATATCCGAACGTCTGATAAAACTATATGTCCTATAAAAATATCACTTACACCTATTCCAGACGTCTGACTCTACAACCAGACATCTGATAGTTCTCTCTGCCTTTTAAAATTTACAAATTGAGCAATTCCAGACGTCTGCCACCAACAACTAGACGTCTGATTCTATTTATTATCTTCAAATTAAGTTAAATCAGATGTCTGAATAACCACAAGACGTCGGAAATTCAATCGACACTCTAAATTATTCTGCTAACATCTATTCTTTTCACTTTTTCTCACTTACATTTTACTTCATTTCTACAGCAAGGTCGATTTTTCAATTCTCAAAATTACTTTCTCTTCCACACTCGCTCGAATTCAATGGCTCGTAAAACAAAAAACCCTAAGATCTCTAAGCAAAAACAAGACCAAGCAACTTCATCCAACCCTCAAGTTTGCTCAGGTGATCAGATTGAACGTTGGATGAATCGTGTACCGCATTCACTCAAGAGATACGAGGATATTCAAAATAAGAAACTCCATACAGGTCCATTTTATAATTTGATAAAGTTTCTAATGTATGATTTAGACGAAATGTGTGAAGTGCTAGTTTGGAAACATTGATATCCTCTAATCCCAATAACATCCAAATTGATCAATTAGCCATATTTCTCTTCTATGCTAATTTGGATAGCACAGCAGTTTGGAACACTGACAATGAAGATAATTGGCTATGGTCTAGTGTTTACGGCAACACAATTAGGCTAACTCCAGGGCTCATAAGCCAAACTCTCGGATGTTCCGGCACCGAAGAAGATTTATATAATATTCCGGATATGCGTCAGAAACCAAGAGATGATATAACACATCAAATGTGGGAAGATGAAATGCCTAGATTTGCATCCAAATACCTACAACCTAAGACGAGACTTCTCACTAGAATGATTATCAATACTATCATTCCTCGCCTTGGTAGTCATGAGCAAATCACGGAACTAGAGCACAAGGCCCTATATACTATATTCAGTGGAACATGGGTCAATTGGGCAAAATTTATATTTGACAAGCTCAAACATTTTTGGACTCAATCACGCCCATCCATCATCTATCCTACATATATCATGAGAATTCTACGAGCTCACAACATCCCCTTATATTTATCCACTTTCGAAGAAATTTCTTCGAAATACGCATCCACCAAAAATTTTCTCTCTGATGCACTTACCGGAAAATCCTCCGGATTTTATATCGTTTGAAGAATGGATGCAGCATTGTCAAGCTATATAAGCTGGGCCTCCACCTCAAACACAACCTAAACCATCATAAGAGGTGGAGCAACATCGCGAAAATACTCCACCTCCTCCTACACCCTTTGTTTATCCATCCCAGAATGATATTTCGGAGACTCGCACTAAAACGAATCGAAATGAGAGTATTCACGACTTAACTCTCCAAAATAATCTTATTTTATCTTGAAATCAAAATTTATTAGCTAAGCACATTGATAGTTTTGAAACATCTTTTGCTTTTTGCCTAGCCATAGTTGAAACGTCACTTTCAATTGTATTATCCATTCTAAAGGAGGTTCTTCAAAAGGTTCGTGGTCCTACACCACCTTCAGAAGATTGGCCAACTCCAGTGCCTTCTCCTCCTCCTTCTAAACATTCCAAACTTTTTGACGAGGAGAAAGAACCTTTTCAACAAATTCCGACATCTTCGAAAAAACAAGCAAGTTCTTCCAAGGATGACGAAAAGGAGATGATCAAGATAAATCTTCCCCAAAAGATTCTTAGATTTCTTAGGATTCCATCTTTTGTATAAAAATGATAAAAAAGTATGAATGTAATCGATTAATGTGGTTAATGAAATTTCCTTTTTGTGTATTATTTCTTTATGTAGTTTTACAACGATTAGCAAAAACTTAATGAAATGGACATGATATCTAAATCCTTTTGGATAATGCCAAAGGGGGAGAAATAATAAAGATCACAATAAATGATGGAAAGCACATATTCAGGGGGAGATTTATAAAATTATATGTAAGTACATTGTATAGTTGCCATCATCAAAAAGGAGGAGATTGTTAAGAAATCAAATCTACGGTTTTGATGATGACAACTATATAATGGAAATCGAATATGCATATGTAACATCCCGCCTTTTGTACATTTTAGCCAGAAACACATGCCGGCACAAACCATACAAAATGGCAGAGTGTTATTAGAGTGAATAAGAAAAGGCAGAGAAAGAAAAAAACAGAATCTTGCAGCGGAATGACAAAATATAAAGATCAAATAAACAATTCATGAAGCTGTGTACAAAACATTTGATTATACTCATATAACACAGATTAGAGTTACACATACCATAGAATAATAAAGAATGCAGCGGAATACATGATGCGGTGTAATATAATAAATAATAATAATACAATCTTCGTCTTCGTCCTCTAGAAATAAAGTTTTCAAATCCTGAAATGCTCAGACTAAACTGAGCGAATTGAAAAGGCAAAACACTCGAGTTGAAACAAAAGGATCTTATGTAAGTTAAAATCAATGGTAAATATGCATGTGACGGAGTTAGAGATGTTTACGGGGTTTGACATCTCCTATTCAGTGTCTAACGTGAGTGCAATAACTCAAGAGATGTTTGGGATTCACATCTCCTAAGAATCCGTTAAACTATATATTATGTAGTCTAATACGCTATTATAATAGTGTCTACAGTAAAGTAAGGGTATTAAAATAGCGTTAAAGCGTTACCCATATCCCCCTTAACACATTTTATATATTCACGTAGTCTATACAATGTTGTACGCTCCTCCGTAAACTAGAAGTTTACCCAAAGGACATCATATAGGTATGGTACAAAATAAACTCGTAGAAGGCGCGCTAGGGCATGTGAACACGGCAAACGAGGGGTCAGGGTAGATATGCCGTTTGTGGATCCGGACTGGTGGTAACGCATAGCAGCTACTACCGTCCACCTCGTAATGCACTCCAAAATCAAAATCGAAGGGTGGCCAACAAACAATCACAAAATAAGAATATAATATCGAAGAAGTGTTTCCGATTGGAGGAATGACCTGACTTGACCCGGCATGGCTCCTGATTTTAGTCACATCTATGCTGACTCGCAGGAGTCAGGGTCACGTCATACCTATACAGTAATCGTTCACCAAACCATCATACTTCATTTCTGGAATCTCCACCACATACACGGTTGTTAAAGTGGTTTTCGGTATTGGCAGAGAGTATGACAATATTCGATCCCGGTCTCTTTAACAACCAAATGTTTATTTCACACCGGATGGTTCTTTTACATTTCAAAAGTCAATTCACAATTGATATCAAAATATCATATTCTCAAAACCATAATACTTTCAAATCATATTCACTTTATAATCCATATTCACTTTCAAAAGTCATAATTTCTTCCAAAACCATATTTCCAGAACGGGTTAAATCCTTACTTCAAAATCATCAATTTTGATTTATTATACATTTAAATCCCAATTTAGGCCATTTCATCATTTTCGCCTTTAAACCAATGAATTTGAATAAAAACACTTCCCATTTTCCCTAGTCTGAAAATTTAGAAATTAGTTTAAGTAGTTATAAATAGTTAAAATAGTTATAAATAGATTTAAAATTGGTTAAATATAATCGGAATAGATTAAATAGGTTTAAATTAGATTAATTAGATTTAATATAAGTTAAAATGGTTTAATTAGTTTTAAAAATAAATTGAATAGCTTTAAAATAGGTTAAATTGATTTAATACAGTTAATATAGGTTAAAATAGTTTATAAATCTGAAATTCTTAAAATTTAGAACCTTAAAAATAATATAATTTAAAACAGTTCATATTTGAAAACATGAATTTGTAATTTATATCAATTTAAAACTATTTATTTCATTTCAACACATTCATACCATTTCAATTTCTGAATAAATCATCTAATTCAATATCGCTTTCAAAACATGTTTAAAATATCACTTTAAATTATTCCAATTTTATACATTTCAAAGTTATATTTCCCAACAACTCAAATAACGCAATTCTGACAAATTCGATTTCTTAAAACCATTCCTTTAAACCGAATTTGCATTTAACATAAAACTCGATTTTTCAATAATACTTCAGTTTATATAAATTAAATTTTTACTTCATAATCTCATTTAATTACATTCAAAAATTAAGGATTTTAAAACCATTTAATTTAACCAATCCGGTATCTGTATATAATTTTCTACCCTAGGGGCATGTGATACAGATATTTATTATTTCAATACACAATTTAATAATTTATGGTTACATATCATTTCAAACCGCAATCCCGACTTAATAATAAAATCCATAAAAAACTTGCAGTTTATACAGATATAAAATAAAACATTCATTAGTCAAATTCAACAATTAAGCATTCATCAAAAACATCAACCAATTTTATTAATAAACATCAATATATAACTGATAATCAATACAGGTATTAAATTGACAATTTAAAATTCAATATTAAATTAAATGCAATAAAAGTCAATTTGAATAAGAAAGACCATTTAATACAACAAACAACAATCAATAAATTTCTAATCACTTTATAAATTTAATTTAACAAACATAAGAAATTTTAGAAGTTGTGAGTGGGTTAAAACAATCATTTATGAATTTAAATTGAATTTGAATCCAATTTAAACTCAAAATTCAAACAGTCTCAGAATTTTACCTAACCAACATAAAAAATGTTTGGAATTTCAATACAATCTTAGCAGAGAAAACCGCGCGTGAATTGGATCTCGTATGTGAAAGTTATTAAAGTTGAAAGTCCAACGATTTTGAAATAATAAAATAAGAAGAAAAAAAAATCATAAAGCGCACATCACCTTCCACTTTTCTGCTCCTTTCATGCAATCTAGCCTCCAGAACTCACGAACCCTAACAGCCAAAACTTTCGACATCGACAACCAAGCCATCATGAACTTCAACACCGCACACGGTCGCCCCTACCCGAGCCTCGCCGAACTCCTCCCTAGTCACCGCAGCCCCAACGCTGCCGATCGACGCCCAGAAACCCACCGACCGCCGCCTCTAAACAAAACCCTAACAAATTTTCATGGCAGATCCAACCGTTAACTCGAATAACCACCTATACTGATGGACAGCGTGCAGCGATCTCCACAGCCCCGTATAGTTTATTCGACGATCGGTCGACAAATGATGAAGACGCGGTGAACAGCTGTGACTTCTTCACCCAATTCCAGCAACACAGCCACCCAAGTCGAAAAACAAATCATATAATTGACGTGCGCTTTTTGAGAGCTTCAAATCGACATATAATTCGATATATATTGAGGAGTTTGAATTTTTGATTTGGAATTTGATTTTGAATTTGAATTTGAATTTGAGAATTGGTTTGTCTACCATTGGAATGAGGAGTTGAGAATGAAATGTATGTACAGACAAATGAGAATAAGGAGTGGCTAGGGTTTATAACGAGGTATTTACAGACAAGTCTGAAATAGAAAGAATGGACCAGATTAATTGAACGATAAAAGACCGGAAAAGCCCGTTTTGACTCCAGAACAAAAATGGGTCAACCCATATATCAAAACAGATGTTTTTGACGATTTTAAAATCAATGAAACATGTTTCAAGTCCTAATTTCATTGTATGAAGAAGTTATGTTAAAATCAGTTTAATTCAAATTGATTTCAATTGGTTTCAATTTAATTGATTTCTAGGCGTTTCAAGCCCGTACGATCGAATGACAAGCTCGATCATTACGGAACATGAAATCCTACAATAATTCACTATTACATATCTGATGAAACTGGTTTAGTCGAAATCCGAGTCAGTGGCCAAGCTGGCTATTTTCCAGTTAATTAAATAAATTAACAATTAATTTATTAATTACTTTTCAGTTTAAATTTTAACAATTTACAAATTCAATCATTTTTTATTTCTCAACCATTTACAGTAATTTAAACAAATTTAGATGTCAATTTAAAGTTGATTAATTTACCAATTACAGTATTAATTTTCAATTTCAGTAAATTCATTATTATCAATTGAAATTTCAAAATATCCATTTATTTGATTTGCAATCCTGTTATTAAATCAATTATCATCTTATGGATATAATTACCATTGGTATATATCTTAGTGTATTAATAATTTCCAATTTCATCTTAATTTCAATTACGTAGTAATTAATTTCATTTACTTATAATAAATCCATTTATTATAAATTGAATTCCAATTATTTATAAATTAATTCCAAATAAACTGATTTGATTCAATGCCAATCTTTTTATTAAGTCTATTATTACTCTATAACCCTAGTTAGTATTTGTTTGTCTTTCATTACATTAATATATTCAAATTTCCATCTATCTTTTGTATTAACCAAAATTTTCAATTATATTGAATTTGTCAAATACATACATTTATTGTAAGTAAAAATCTCAATAAATTTATTCAACTTGGTTTCATTCTTTTATTTTATCTTATGAATAAACTATACATTTTCATTCATTTTATTACATTCACACTTTACAATTACGGTCCTAACTCACATTAACAAACATTTATTTATATTTGAATATAATTGATTTCCAAATAATTTTATGGACTAATTAAATAGACAACTTATAATAACCGTTACCATAACCTTTAATTGCACTTACGAATCTATTATTATTTAAAATCAAATGTTACAATTATCTTCCCAACACAAATTCTATTCACCTATCATTAATTATACGGTAATTCATTTATCAATTCAATACTTACATTTGTTTTCATATACACTCTTATAGCTAAGTATAACATTGGTATTATTTCATTTATTGGGATTTTATTCACAATAATAAGTCTATTATCTATAGCCAAATGTTACAATTACGCAACCAACACTGATTTACTTCCATTTCTATTAATCATATATTATCTCATTAATTGATTCAACATTCACACTTGTTTTCTTATATTCAAATTTATGACTAAGTATAACAATTTGCATTAGTTCTTTATTGGAGTTTTATTTCTATTGTTAATAATTAATTCTAAATACCATTGTTACATTTCATTTTAGCATTCATTTCATTATTAAATTACAAAGTTTTTTATTTCTTCCAAATTTATTTACCAAAATCTTAGTAAATTAACAAATTTATGGGTCGTTACAATCTCCACCACTCAAAACTTTTCGTCCCCGAAAAGGAAAAAGAAAGAATTAAGTAAACAATACATCTTATTCAAAAATATTAACTTTATAAACAAATAAATTTACAAAATTAATTAATTCAAATAAAATATTCCAATTTATAACCATTAAATCTTTTCATACTCAAATTAATAAAGTTTGGAAAACATATTTAAAAATTTCTCTAAGTCCAAAATTTACGGAAAATTTTGGCAGAGTCTCCTTTGTACAGAGAGGCTCGGGGGAAAATATAATATCAAATATAACAACATATATCACAATATCTCAAAATAATATATCCCAACAACGGGAAAAACAATATAATAACGCTATAAAACCGTAATCCGAGAATGTACCTATTTGTCAGGCAATTAACGCTTATTTTATGAAACCAAAAGTAGTAGCAATTGCTTCTATATTTCACTTATATAATCCAAAAAGAGTTAATAATTATATAAAATGAAATACTTAAAGTTATTCCAACCACTAATAAACAAATCAATAAAACAAAAATCACTTGCAACCACGGCATACACCCATCACATGAAATCAAAATAAATCAATTACCCATTCATATCAGCCAAAACAAATAGTTAGTTCGGGCTTAGACACTTTTAAATCGCATAGAATGACAAAATAAACTATTAAGTATATACCATTTACTCAATAGTCTTAGACAAAAATGAATAGATTATTCATACATCCAAACAATTTTAAAGTATCCTTGTCCAAACAACCATAAACTAAAACAAACAATAATCTACAATGTTATTTGAGTTATTCTTACTAAATTCCTTTCACCACATTTACAGTTTTCTATTTTTCTTTTTAATTCATACATGGATTATTTCTTTAACTTACATTCTTTCCTTACAATTTTTTTTTCCATTTATTCGTTCAGCACTTATTTTCATTTACTTTCATTCATTACTTACAAAATCTCATTTTCATTATTCATATCATGTTAGTTTCTTTTTATTGCATTATATTCATTTGTTCACTACTTAATTTCATTTTTTAATAATTTTCGTGTTCAATTCAATTACTTGGCATATCAATTTCATTAATTTAAGTTTATAATCTTTTACTTACAATGATCCCATTTCTATCACATTTTATTACAGTAACCTTCCAAATTATAACTTAAGTTTATAACAATTATAAAATTAATTCTTATTTATAAAAGCAATTTATTGAACACTTTCATTACATAAATTTACTTGCATAATTTCCATTACATTTTCCTATTAAACATTACCACTATTAATATTTGGTAAGTTATATATATGCTTTTAAGGATGTAACTGGAAGCTACACAAGTTTTTCTTATTTCTTTTAGTTGGCAAAATGTTCAATAATCGTATCTTTTAGATTTTCATTCTTTTACTTACAGGTTACAAATTTCAAATTCCTTGTATATTTCATTCATAACCTAGCATCTAATTTCTTTTTTTCATTTAGAAGTTTCAATTATTAAATGGTTAAATTTCTTTTCCTTTCAATAATTAAAACCTCTAATTTATAGGAATTTAAGAACTAAATGCCGGGTTCCATTTCAAATCATTTAAAATAACATATATATATATATATATCATATCTTTTATATGTATCAAATCATATTTGGAAATAAATTTATATTAATTTATCAAAACAAATGTGCAGTAAACAACTGCAATAGACTTCCCGCTTCGAAACTCGAAAATGAATGTCGATAATGCGTGCACTCATCACCGAAATTATTTTCCAGCGACAGAGAGGGAAGTACCAAACTTATTTCTTTTCAAAATTTCTTTAAAGCAATTCTTTCAAATTATATTGAAATATTTGTGGCAAAAAATACTTCTAAATAATATTAATTTTTATATTGTAAAATTATTCGAAAGAAATTTTCAAAAACCCCGGATCTTAAGTTCTAAAATTTCTAATTTATTCTCATTTTATTTGTAAGTTTTATTTTACAACCAATATTTGTAAATTTTTACTTCCTAAAAACAACTATAACACAACCAAATATACCATTTATAAAATTTATTATTTTATATACAAAATATATAACAGGCAAAATTATTTCATTTGCCTATATTTCAAAACAATACTGTGCCGGTCTGTCCTATTAACTGTTTAGAAATCCCTATCGATGCCATAGCATCCTATGCACCAAGAACAAATTAACACAATATAAAAAACTTTTTATAACACTAACAAATACGCTCTTTCATATATACTTTCAGCGACTAATCATAGGGTATTACTATCCTATTAGTAAAGAGTCAGACTCACAAAGCTAAGATTTTCACTAAACCTCGCTTTGATACCAACTGTAACATCCCGCCTTTTTGTACGTTTTAGCCAGACACACATGCCGGATCAAACCATACAGAAGGGCGGAGTGTTATTGGGGTGAATAAGAAAAAGCAGTGAAATAAAAAACAAATAGAATCTTGCGGCGGAATGACAAAATATAATAATCAAATAAACAGTTCATGAAGCTGTTTACAAAACATTTGATTATACTTATATAACACAGATCAGAGTTACACATACCAGAAAATAATAAATAATGCAGCGGAACACGTGATGCAGTGGAATATAATAAACAATAATAATACAATCTTCGTCTTCGTCCTCCAGAAATAAAGTCTTCAAATCCTGAAATGCTCAGGCTGACCCGGGCGAATTGGAAAGACAAAACACTCGAGTCAGAACTAAAAGATAATGTAAGTTAAAATCAATGGTAAATACGCGTGTGTCGGCGTCAGAGATATTTACGGGGTTTGACATCTCCTATCTAGTGTCTAACGTGAGTGCAGTAACTCAAAAGATGTTCATGATTCACATCAACTAAGGATCCGTTAAACTATCTACTATGTAGTACAATACGCTATTATAATAGTGTCTACAGTAAAGTAAAGATATTAAAATAGCATTAAGGCGTTACCCATATTCCCCTTAACACATTTTATATATTCTCATAGTCTATACAATGTCATACGCTCCTTCGTAAACTAAAGGTTTACCCAGAGGACATCACATAGGTACGGTACAAAATAAACTCGTAGAAGGTGTGCTAGGGCATGTGAACACGACACACGAGGAAATGTCAGGGTAGATATACCGTTTGCGGATCCAGACTTGTGGTAATTCATAGCAGCTACTACCCCCCATCTCGTAACACACTTCCAAATCAAAATCGAAGGGTGACTACCAAACAATCACAAAATCAGAATATAATATCGAAGAAGTGTGTCCGATAGGAGGAATAACCTCCCTTGGCCTGGCATGGCTCCTGATTTTAGTCACATCTATGCTGAGTCATGGGATCAGGGTCACGTCATACTTATACAGAAATCGTTCACCAAACCATCCTACTTCATTTTTGGAATCTCCACCACGTACAGTTGTTAAAGTGGTTTTCGGTATTGGCAGATAGTATAACAATATCTGATCACGGTCTCTTTAACAACCAAACGCTTATTTCACGCCGGATGGTTCTTTTACATTTCAAAAGTCAATTCACAGTTGATATCAAAATATCATATTCTCAAAACCATAATATTTTCAAATCATATTCACTTTCAAATCATACTCACTTTAAAATCCATATTCACTTTCAAAAGTCATTATTTCTTCCAAAACCATATTTCCAAAACAGGTTAAATCCTCACTTCAAAATCATCGATTTTGATTTATTACACATTTGAATCCCAACTTAGGTCATTTCATCATTTTTGCCATTAAACCAATGAATTTGAATAAAAACACTTCCCTTTTTCCTTAGCCTGAAAATTTAGAAATTAGTTTAAATAGTCATAAATAGTGAAAAAGATATAAATAGATTTAAAATAGGTTAAATATAATTAAAATAGATTAAATAGGTTTAAAATAGATTAATTAGATTTAGTATAAGTTAAAATTGTTTAATTAGTTTTAAAAATAAATTGAATGGTTTTAAAATAGGTTAAATTGATTTAATACAGTTAATATAGGTTAAAATAGTATAAATCTGAAATTCTTAAAATTTAGAACCTTAAAAATAATATAATTTAAAACATTTTATATTTGAAAACATGAATTTGTAATTTATATCAATTTAAAACTATTTATTTCATTTCAACACATTCATCCCATTTCAATTTCTCAATAAATCATTTAATTCAATATCGCTTCTAAAACATGTTCAAAATGTCACTTTAAATTATTTCAGAGACTTCTCTAACCACACCATCATGCATACGAAATCGGTTGGATCCAATATCACAAATCGGTAGCTCTTCTCCATTGGCAGTCCTAATCATGCCGACACTTTTCTCATAAGAAGAAAAACAATTCACATCTCTACAAATGTGAAAACTAGCTCCCGAATCCATCTTCCAAGGCTTATTTTCACTAAAGAGGGCATCACAAGAAGCATCACTATCAGTATCTTCAGCAAAACCTGCATGCATAACTGCTAGTATCACCATGCACAACCTTTTTCTGATCTCTTTTATAAGCATAACACTTGCTGCGTATGTGACCTTTCTTATTACAATAATGACAAGTGATAATACTTTTACCATTAGCGTCCTTCTTCTTCCAAATTGTATCTTTCTTCGAGTCCCTTACTACCATGACCTCAATTTGAATTGATTTCATACCTTATCCATTTCTTCTAAGCTCCTCATTCAAAAGACAGTTTCGAATAGTTTCCAGAGAGATAGTTCCATTAGCATTGGAATTGTTCAATGAAACAACCAAAGTTTTCCAACTTTCTGAAAGCGAACTCATTAATAAAAGAGCCTGTAACTCATCATCAAAATTGACATTCCTATTTGTCAATTGATTTATTACATCTTGAAATTCATTCAAACGCTCTGCAATAAACTTCTCTTCATCTAATCTTTGTTGTACCAACTTTCGAACTAGAAAAACCTTACTAGTAGAACTCTTTGACTCATACAAAGATATTAACTTGTCCCACAAAGCCTTCGCGATTTCACAACTAGCCATATGATGGAAAACTGAATCATCAAGATACTGACGAATCAAAGCAATCGTCTTTTTATCCATCTTCTTCCATTTTCCCTCATCTACATCAGATGGCTTCTTTTCATCTCCATCAATCGGACCATGAAGATCATTGAGGTACAGAACATCCACCATCTTAGACTTTTAAATACCCCAATTTTTTCCATCCAAAATAGTCATCTTTGAAAACGAAATCATATCCGACATCAATAATTTTTCAAACCAAAATTACTCTAAGCTTTGCGATGATCTGTGCTCTGATACCAAACTGTTATGAAAATAGTAGCGCTTTGCGGAAGCTTTTATCTACGAATCTTCAAAGAGATAACTTGAATTGAAAACAAGACGAAATTAAAATCAAAACGCAATAACACAAAATATTCCACCCAAACACCCACTTTATTGATTCACCAAAAATTTTGTTAACAATTAATAGAACAAAGCTAAATTAAACAAAATACCATTGAATCAATAACCAAATTGAGAAATGGAGCAAATATCTATATGGATAAAATTGTTGAAGAAAAAGAACAAAGGTGAAAACGAGAAAATTAGCAAATAGATTTTCCACCACACTTTTACCCTCTCTTCTAGTCTCTATTTATATAATCAATTATTTAATGCCCAAGTTAACATTAGATGACAAAAATAATTTGATTAGCCAATTAGAGAGAGAAATAAACATACTCAAATATGCCTATTAAATAGAGGAAATAAAATCTTCTTTTTCTTTCTTTTGTATATTTATTTCCCTCTATTTGTGATTTTGTATCACCAAAATTTAACAAATAAGTTTATATTGCATTGTTGGTCCCTTTAGGCGTTCGAAAAACCATGTGAAACATTCAATGGCTGGTGACAATAGAACATAAATAGCTTTTCTCATTAACAACTAGATGAAAACAAGGGTGCAAAGCTATGGAAGTCTGAATTATTTATCAAACACAGACAATGAGGTATGGACTGCCATCTTCTTGATTGTTGAAAGAACCTTCATTTGTTATTTCTAATCATGGATTCGAGTTTGCTTACTAAGTAAGAGTGGTTTTCTTTATTTTTTTGACCAATCTTGTTATAATCGAATAGACCTTTGTACGAAAAAATCAAAGGGAAGAGAAGAGGGAAAGATTACAAGTCATACTATCAAAGATTCTTTTTTTTGATAAAAGAGCGATTCTCTCATGAGGAAAATACTCGTAATCTTATTAATTAATTAAAAAGATCCATACATATGTCGATAAAATTATAGATATGCAAGATTATTATTTTGATGATGATCAAAATAATAATGGAAAAAACTAGAAATATAATTATATTTACAATTATTCTATTGGCAAACAAAACAGGAAATGGATGGCATGGCATTAAGTTGACACTATGCATGTGTCTTGGAAGAGAACAGCCATGGGCATTATTAGAGCTGCAAGAAATGAAGACAGAGCATGTGACATTGCTAGGCAGTAGTAAGGTAAAAGCAAATGGAGCTCGAATGCATAATTGATGCTGTGCACAAGACTTCACATAATGTAAGTTGATGATGCATACAGGTCTTCATTGGGGTTGCATAAATTGTCAATATGGAAATGAGGCTGCTATTCTATATATTTTAAGTTTCGGCGTTGCTAGACTAACTGCAGTGATGTGAAGAGGACCAAAATGTTTCAGTTGCAGGGATAGAAAAAGGACCTAAATGCTACAGTTGCTGTGATATGCATACAGGTCTTCAATATAGAAACAAAAGAGGTGGTAGTGAACGCTTCTTCACTATTAAAGCAGGTGAGATGCCGTCAGGTCCCAAAGTTTCAAATGCAAGCACGTGAAGGCAGGTGAAGCGGCGTGACAATCAAAGATGAAGGAAGTTGACAGAAGACAGGGAAAATGCAACGTGCTATTCTGTGAACTGATGCAGAGTGCTATCGAGATGATACTGGCCAACAATGAGACTGAAACGATGTAGTGTTTTGTTTCCTGAGATGGGAAGGAACTGCTGCGACAAGCATGCATAATTAACTATGCTTGCTTGAGGATAGAAGGTGGGCTGCTTCAGTTTGCTGAAGAATGAATGTATCTAAAAAACAAAAAAAAACAAAAACTGACGTGCATGTATTTATATGTATATACTCTAATATACATATAAATGGAGATGAGAAATGATTATAGGATGATATGGTCATCGATTTGTTGAATTTGTGGCAATTTAGGAGTTAAGTTGATGTAAGTGAGAGATTGCACCAAGATTATGTATTCTTTATTTAGTGCTCACGATCTATTTAGCTTAAAGCAATCGACTGTTTAGGATCTATTATTGTTGTTGTTATTGTTGTTGTGTGTGTATGTGTGTGTATGAGATTTTCACTTTAAGGGCTTATTTGTACAAGGTAATAAGTTTTAAGGACGTTACTTCTGAAAGATTAGTTTTAAGGACGTTTTATAAGAAAAAGATAAAAGAATTATCATTTTCGGTTATGCAGAAATACTGATAAAGGTATTTATCATTTTCCTGTATAATTTAAAAAGATAAATGAATTTATCATTATACTGTAAATTGTCCTTAAAACTAATTATTCAAACGTGCTGTCCTTAAAACTTATTACCCTGCAAATAGTAGCCCTTCAACCTAATTTCCAATATATATATATATATATATATATATATATATATATTCTATGTGTTGTGGATGTGTATATGTATGCATGAATGAATGTATGTATGAGTGTGTGTACGCATATGTATGTGCATACACACACGCACAAGTGAAAATATATAGTTATTAGTTTATCTTTATGTATAAAATAATGGAAGAAGCTTTGTGGTGATGTAAGATATAGCTATGAATAAGTTAGCGAGGGGAAAAAACAGTCCCACCCATTTATCTTTGCAGTTATTGATATTTATATTTGTGCTTGATTGTATTTATATGTATATATATTTGTATGTATAAATCTGATTATATGTTTGTATAAATCTAATATTAGCAGTTAATGTATATATATACAATCTAAGAAAAGTCACGGAATTCTTTCCACCAAACAAGAATCTTTATTTATCTAAAGGCTGGATTCAAATTTTCTTCAATATTTACAGACTTCTGGATTTCTTGTTGTTATTATCTAAATGAAAGAACTCTCTTTTATATAAGGATGAATTTCTTTACCATATGGATTTCTGGTTTTCTAATTATAATTATTTGGGCTATACAACTCCTATATTGGGATATGTTCCTTTGTAGTTATAAAATATACATTTCAGGATAAAATGTTATAATAATCACTTATTCAGTGATCTTCAGTTCAGTAGTATGGGATTCGAATTTACTATTAAGTGATAATAAATTTCTTACTAGACTCTGATTCCCATATTATTACTGTTCAATTGGTAAAACTCATGTAATTGAAATTTTTAGAAAAAATGAAAGCAAGGATTACCCATGACCAAGAGCAATATATTTCATCATCAAAAAGGTAAACCTACGGAGTTCTAGATTACGTCATCAAGCTCTAATTATTATTTGGTAATGGAGCTCCAAATATCATTTTTCGAGTAGTCGAGCCGAATAAGGTTTTTGAATATATTTATAATAAATTGGACGACAAAACTCCTAGCATCAAAATGCATGCAACCAAGTACCTATACCAACAAAATTATGGAATATTAATACGTTCTCTTGTTTCTAGAAAGCTCCTAGAAGTAGGAGCATAAGTTACTATTTATCAAAACTTATAAATCCCATCATTAGAATATGAGTCCTGATTCAAAATGAATAGTATTGAGATTTTTAGGTTAATCAAGTACTGTAAGAGTTATCTGCCGGGATCACATACTTCATTAAGGAGGACTTTATAGATTCATGGTTCATTTATTGATCATAAATTACTAATCAGTAATGGATTTCAAAGAATAAGCTTCCCTAGATTACAGTGATATTCATCAGAGAAGAAATAACCCATCTCCTCATAAGCTATATGGTCATAAGGTTTTCCTACTAAGTATAACACCTTATCTACTAATGAAGTTTAGAATTGTCAAAACTAATTTTCAATAAGATGGATTAATTAAGAGATCCAAACTTCTATTTCGAAAACAAAACTCAAGCTATGCATTATAATGGATTTTCGGTTATTACATGAATGGAAAACTCTATTATAGAAACATGTCGCTCATAGAGTATGGATTAGCAAAGTTAGTTAAAAGGGATGTTGTCTTGGCTTTTTCCTTCAAACGAAAATCTGAATAAATTAAATTCTGCATTATTTGATTTTGTGAGTTTTAATAATCAAAGGAAGCTTTGGCATAAGAATATTTCGGTAAAGGAAGCTTTAGAAAATCAGACAATCACAAAGTAACCTAAGGTATACTAAAAATAAGTGGATGTGGCTATTGTAACGACCCGTAAATTTTGGATTAATCAATTTGTTAGTTTAATTTAAATTTTTCAATTAAAATCAGGAAGAAATAAAAAATTCTAGAAGTTATAATGAAGCAGATGTTATAAATTTTAATGTAGCAATTGAAATTAAGATTTACAAATTCAAAATGTAATTGCAATCAATTGAAATTGTGAATCTTTGTCATACTTGGTTATAAGTTTAATATAAGAAAAAAATGGAAATATGAATTTGTGAATTAAATAAAAAATAACCAGAATGGAATTGAAATTTGTTATAATAATGGAAAGTGTTAATTGTTGCTCTTGAGCATAAAATTTAAAATAAGTAATTTAAAGCAAACATTTAATTAACCAATGCAATAAGATTTTTAAATATAGTAACGGAGGTGAATGAAAACTTAATAGAAATGGGCTATTTTGTAAAGTAATTAATAGAATGTAATTTAATGTTGTGAGTTTAATAGAGTGTATAGTATTTAAAACCCTTAATTAACGTGTTTAATTGGTAGAAATACACATTTAAAAAAAATGTAACATCTATACAAATTTAAATGTGAATAGACGTATATTAATGCAATGAGATAAAATTTGCATTTTATATTGAATAATAATTTGGATTAAAGTAGCAGTTGATGTAATAAAGGATGGAACCGAGGAAAATTAGTGAAGTGTAAAACCTTAATTTATATAGGTAATAAATTGCAAATATTGAATTTAATCAGTGAAGCAATAATAATGAATAGTGATTAATTCAAAATTTGTAACTTGGGAATAATGTAGATTAATATACATTAGTTATTTAGGGTACTGACTAAAATGGGAAATCCAATGGCAATTAATGATAATAGTGTTGGTTTAAGCTAATAAATTTAAATGTCAATGCAGTACAAATTAATGGATTGAATGTGATTACGGAATTGGAATTAGATAAATGCAGTAACTATTTCAGGGCAAATAAATTTATGGAACAAATGTTAAGATCGTAACTGATGGTAATTAATAATTGAAGATAGTTTAAATTCCATTTATAATATGACTATAGGTTTAATTGAAAATAATTGAAATTAAACATCTAAGTATTACGTTAATAGAGATTTAAATGAAATCTAAGAATATTAAGATAATAGATTTTGAATCCAACATTAAATCCATCTATTTGAAAATTTATGAATGGAATAATCATTGATGTATTTAATTTAATAGAATTTTGAAAATTTAATTTATAATTTAGAATATAATGAAATGGAAGATTTGACGCTACAATTGATAGAATAATCAACTTTAAATTTACATCTAAACTTGTTTAAAATTTTGTCGATGGTTAAGGAATCTAAAGATGATAAAATTTTCGATTATAGAAGTGAAATTAAAATTTTGATTTAATTGGTTGATTTTTAATTTAATTAATATAAAAATAGCCATTTTGGCCACTGACTCGGATTTCGACGAAACCAATTTCATCGGATCCATAACGGTGAATTATAAAAGTGTTTCAAGTTTCGTAGCGATCGGGCTTGTCGTTTGATCGTACGGACTCGAAACGCCTTGAAATTTATGTGATTGAAATCAATTTGAAATCGATTTGAAAATATTATTTTTAGCATAACTTCTTCATACGATGCAATTTGAACCTGAAACCTTTTCCATTGCGTTTGAAATATTTTTAAACACCTATTTTGATACATGGGTTGACCCAATTTCGTTCCGGAGTCAGAACGGGCTTTTTGGGCCACTTTGTCGCTAGCGCGTACATCTATCTTATCTGATTCATTCTATTTCAACTTTCTCTATAAATATGCCACTATAAACTCTAGCCTCCCTAATTCTCATTTGTACGTAAATTTATTCTATTCCTCTCCTTCTCAATAGCAGATAAACAAATCTTAGATCCAAATAAAATTTCAAACCAAATCAAAAGCTAAAATTCAAACTCCTCAGAAAAATCTGGAAAAAATATATGTTGAATCTCTCGACTAACGTAATTCACTGGTGGTGTTTTTCTTTGGTTTCGAATCACCGTTTGTCCGAAAATCGCAGATCAATTCTCGACCGTTCATCATACCGTAATCAAGTTTGGCCGATCGTCAAATCAACTTAGGGGTTTTGTAGAGAGTGCTGTGGGGAGTGCATTGGTGTCATTCGTTTGGGTTTTTTAATGGCTGGATTGTCGTGAATAATTCAATGAAGTTTCGAATTTAATCGGCGGCGGCGGGTTTCGTGGCCGATTTGGACGTTAGTGGGGTGCCGTGGGGGGTTTGTGGAGGTCGGCGTGGCCGCGGTAGGCCGTGGAGGCGTGGTCGATAAAGTTTGATGGCGGCCTGTGCATGTTCATACGTTCTAGGGTTTCGTTTCGGCACAGGAAGAAACGCGTACGCTTGCTGTTGAGGATGCCATGATGACGTGGCTCAAGTGTAATCGTGTTCTTATTTTTTGTTATTTTTAAAATTAAAATTCAATCACAATTATTGCTATAACTCTTACATACGAACTCCTTTTCACGCGCAATTTTTTTTGTTAGGATCGTATTGAAATTCCGGACTTAATGACGCTGGTTCGGACGAATTCTGAGACGGTCAAAATTTTGGGTTTAAATTGGATTTAAATTCAATTTAAATTCAAAAGGTGAGTGTTTTGACCCACTCACAACTTCTAAAATTTCTTATGTTGGTTAAACTGATTTATGATGTGTTTAAAATTTTATTTATAGCTGTTTGGCATATATTTCATCATTTTCTCAGCTAAGTTGCATTCATTTAATTTACGCGTTATTTAATTCATTATTGCATTTAAAACTGCCAGTTAATTGTTAATTAATTTATTCATTGCATTTACCAGTTAAAATTTTAGTTAAATTTAATATTGCATATAACCTGCAAGTCAAATTTATTTATTATGCCATATAAACTACAATTAAACAGTTATTTAATTCATTATTGAAAAATTAACTGTCACTAATTAATTATTATTTATTGATGTGATTGTTTGAATTTGGATGATAAATTGATAAATGTTTGATGGTTGATATGATGGATGAATGGATGCTGTATTTATATTGTATAAACTGCAAGTTATTATGCATTTTCATTTCATTCGGGATTGCGGTTTGAATGATATACAACCGCATTTTTATTTTTAAATTACGGATTGAAATGATAAATATCCGTATCACTTGACCATAGGATAGAAAATTATATACAGGCACCGCATTATATATATAATTATTTTTGAAATGATTTTCTATGGTTTTGGAAAGAATACGGTTTAATAAATACTAAATTTTGATATATATATATATATATATATATATATATATATATATAATAAAAATTCTTGAATTTAGCTATGCATAAATTTGTTTCGAATTTTAAAATAAGTTAAACAATAAAGTTGATTTTGTTTAAATAATATGGTTAAGTATATATTTGAAATTCTATTGTATATAGAGTTTATAATAACTCAAATAAAAGTAAGGTTGAAGATAAATGCGAATATGATTTGAATTAAAGTATTTAAGAATTTTCCTCGAAAAATTTGTTTTGAAATGTAAATAAATTAAGATTTAAAAGGTATGATCTTATAACTTGATTTTTGATTTGAGGATTTAAACGAATATCAAATTAATTTAAAGAATATTATCAAGTTAATTTAATTGAAAGAATATCCTATTATTGAAGTTTAAGGGTTTTAACTGAATAATATTTGTTTAGTAAGTAAATGTTTCAAATTTAAATAATAGGAATTGGATTTGATATATAGTAAATTATCAAAGAATCCATTTTGAAATAGTGCAATATTTAAAGATTGAAATATATGAACTATAAAGTTTTGAAATATAGAATATTTAAGCTTCGAAATATATGGGAATTTAAAATGGTTTATTTGGAGGTTCAAATTAGTATTGGGAATTTATTGTGAAATTTAAAGAATATTATAGAAAGTAATATAGTATTTAAACCATTTAGAATTAAGAGATATGTTTCAAAGCTATGGTTTCAAGGTATATAGATTTGAAAATGCTATGATTTCTTGGAAAGGATATATTTGAAATAAAATGATATCATATTGATTTGGGGTTTTAAAAATATAAATGATATCGTATTTATATGGTTTGAAAGAGATATTATATTCTGGTTTAAAGTATAAATTATTTTGAAATAACCGCGGTGTTATAATAACGTTTGGTTGTTAAAGAGACCGGGATCGGAAGTTGTCATACTCTCTGCCAACCACGAAAACCACTTTAACAACCGTGTACGGGGTGGAGATTCCAGAATGAAGTAGGTTGGTGGCGGCGTTTCCTATAAGGTAAATACGTGGACCCAACTCCCGTGAGTTGGCATAAGGTGGCTAAAACAGGAGCGATTCTCGGGCCAAGGGGGTTAGCGCCCTTTATCGGACACATCCCTTCGATACTATACTCTGACTTTGGATTGATTCGGTGGCCACCTTTATTTTTTTGACTTTGGGGGTGTTTGTTCGAGGTGGGCGGTAGCTGCGACTATGCGTTACCACCAGTCCGGATAGCAATTGGTATATCTATCCTGGCATTGCCTAGTTGTACCATGTCACCTACCCTAGCACGCCTTGTACGATTTTGGTTTCGTACCATACCTGTGGAGTGCCCTCTGACGACGCCTAGTACGGGGGAGATTACGGTACTGTATAGACTATGAGAATATATAACTGTGTTAAGGTGGAAAATGTAAATCCTTAACGCTATTTAAAAGTAAGTTTATTTTATAATACTACATAGTAGATAGTTTAACGGATCCTTAGGAGATGTAAATCCCGAGCATCTCTTAAGTTACTCGCTCATATTTATCTCTGTTGATTTAACTTACATAAGATCTTTTTGTTTTGACTCGAGTGTTTTGTCTTTTCAATTCGCTCGGGTCAGTCCGAGCGTTTCAGGATTTGAAGTTTTAGCTCTGGAGGACGAAGACGAAGGTTTGTATTATTATTATCTACTATTATTCCACTACACTATTTCATTCCGCTGCATTGATATCTATTGGTATGTGAACTCTGATATTTATTGTATAAAGAAGAATCAAACGTTTGGTAAACAGTTTTATGAACTGTATATTGATTATTATATTTTATCCTTCCACTGTGAGATTTTGTTTTATTTTATTTCTTCTATGTTTTTCTTATTTACCCCATAACAATCCGCCCTTCCATATGGTTTTAATTGGCACGTGTGTCGATTTGAAGCATGTGAAAAGGCGGGATGTTACAACGTGATATCAGAGCCTTGGTTTAGCGATAAACCTTAGCTTTGTGGGGTCTGACTCTTTACTAATAGGGTAGTAATACCCTATGGGAGTCGCTGAGTGTATATATATGAGAGAGCATATTTGTTAGTGTTATAAAAAGGTTTGATATTGTGTTAATTTGTTCCGTTTCGTATTTAAAAATTCTGGTTGATGCATGGGACGCTATGACATCAATAGGGATTTCTAAACACTTAATAGGACAGACCGACATAATATTTGTTTTTAATATAGGTGAATGAAAATTTTTTGCCTATTATATTTTCTATGTATATAAAATAAATTTTTATAAAGATTTTATTGGTTGTAATATATTGGTTGTTAGGTAATGAAATTTATATATAATAGTTGGAATAAGATTTAAATAAATTAATAAATGAAAATTTGAAATTAAGAACTTATGTTCCGGGCTTTTGTAACTTCCTTTCGAATGATTTTGGAATATAATAATGTTATTAAAAGAAGTATTTCACTATAATTTGAAAGAAATGTTTTTAAAAGAAATTTTGGAAAGATAAAGTTGCACTCCCCTCTCTGTCGCTGGAAAATAATTTCGGTGATGAGTGCACGCATCATCGACATTCATTTTCGAGTTTCGAAGTGGGAAGGCCACTGTGTAGAGTACTGTAGAATTTTAGATAAACAAATATAAAATTTTAAATTATTTTAAATATAATGGGAAATACATATATGAAGTGTAAGTATATACATTTATCTATTATTTTAGAACGATTTTGAATAAAACCCGGTATTTAAATTCTTAAGTTTCCAGTAACTAATAATTTCAGTTATTGTAGTAAATTTGAACGTAAGTAATTAATGATTGAAACCTTTAATTAAAATAAGTGATTTAATGCTAAGTTATAAGCGAGATTAAAAGAAATTGAAATGGT
The DNA here is from genome assembly GCA_030765085.1 of Allium cepa. Classification (NCBI taxonomy): domain Eukaryota; kingdom Viridiplantae; phylum Streptophyta; class Magnoliopsida; order Asparagales; family Amaryllidaceae; genus Allium; species Allium cepa. Next base: position 220,052,189 of record CM060928.1, read on the forward strand.
AATCTTATAAAACGAAAGATATAAATTTTGAACCATTAATTAATTAAAAGAAATAAGATAAACTTGTATGATTTTAATTACATTCTTTAAAAGCATATATATAACTTACTAGATATAAGAAGTTGAAATGTTAATAAGAAATGTAATAGATATTATACAAGTAATAAACTTTAGGTAATGAAGTAATTAATGAAATTCTTTAATAAATAGAAATTTGGTGTCACGGTTGTTATAAAACTTAAGTTTAATTGAGAAGACTACAAATTGAAATAGAAAAGTAAGTATTGTAAATGGAATTTGGTAATAAATGAAAGTAAATAAATGAAAGTAAATAAATGAAATGAAGTAGTATAAATGAATGATAATGAACTTAAGTAAACAATTGAAGCTATTTATAAATAAAATAAGTAGGAAAATGAATACTGTAATAAGTGAAATTAAGTAATAAATAAATGAATATAATGCAAAAGGAATCAAACAACAAAAGTATGAATGGAATTAATAAGAATAAACTTAATCTATTGTTTGAGATTGTTGTTTGTTTGGTTTATGGTAGTTGCGCAAGGATAGTTTAAATTGTCTGGATGAATGAATAATCTATTTAGTTTCACCAAAGACTGTTGAGTGAAGGGTACACTCAGTAGTTTATTTTTCATTTCGTACGATTTAAAGTTTGAACCCGAACAACTATTTGTTTTGTTTGATGAATAAATGATTGATTTGTGTTGTTTTCTTTGTGATGGTTGTATACCTGGTTGCAAGTGATTGTTGTATGTATTGATTGTTTGTTGGTGATTGAAAACAACGCTAAGTATTTCATTTTACATAATTATTAACTCTCTTGAATTATATAAGTGAAATACAGGTTATGGAAGCAATTGCCACTGCTTTTGGTTTCATAATTAAGCGTAAATTGCCCGACAAATAGGTACGTTTTCGAATTACGGTTTACAACGTTTTTATTTTTCTTTTCCGTGTTGGGATTTATATTATTTTGGAAAATATTGTTGTATATTGTAATATTTATATTATATTTTCTCCCGAGCCTCTCGTACAAAGGAGGATCTGCCAAAATTTTCCGTAAATTTTGGACTTAGTAAATATTTTGAAATTGTTTTCCAAACTTTATTAATTAAGTATAAAAAGATCTATTGGTTATAAAATTGGTATACTTTATTTAAATTAATTAATTTTGTAAATTTATTTGTTTATAAATTTAATATTTAAATAAGGTATATTGATTTCTTAATTCTACTTTTCCCTTCTTCTTCCTTTTCGGGGACGAAAAGTTTTGAGTGAGGGAGAGTGTAACGACCCGTAAATTTTGGATTAATCAATTTGTTAGTTTAATTTAAATTTTGCAATTAAAATCAGGAAGAAATAAAAAATTCTAGAAGTTATAATGAAGCAGATGTTATAAATTTAAATGTAGCAATTGAAATTAAGATTTACAAATTCAAAATGTAATTGCAATCAATTGAAATTGTGAATCTTTGTCTTACTTGGTTATAAGTTTAATATAAGAAAAAAATGGAAATATGAATTTGTGAATTAAATTAAAAAAATAACCAGAATGGAATTGAAATTTGTTATAATAATGGAAAGTGTTAATTGTTGCTCTTGAGCATAAAAATTTAAAATAAGTAATTAAAGCAAACATTTAATTAACCAATGCAATAAGATTTTTAAATATAGTAACGGAGGTGAATGAAAACTTAATAGAAATGGGTTATTTTGTAAAGTAGTTAATAGAATATAAAATTTTATGTTGTGAGTTTAATAGAGAGTATAGTATTTAAACCCCTTAATTAACGTGTTTAATTGGTAGAAATACACATTTTAAAAAAACGTAACATCTATTCAAATTTAAATGTGAATAGACGTATATTAATGCAATGAGATAAAATTTGCATTTTTTATTGAATAATAATCTGGATTAAAGTAACAGTTGATGTAATCAAGGATGGAACCGAGGAAAATTAGTCAAGTGTAAAACCTTAATTTATATGGGTAATAAATTGCAAATATTGAATTTAATCAGTGAAGCAATAATAATGAATAGTGATTAATTCAAAATTTGTAACTTGGGAATAATGTAGATTAATATACGTTAGTTATTTAAGGTAGTGACTAAAATGGGAAATCCATTGGCAATTAATGATAATAGTGTTGGTTTAAGCTAATAAATTTAAATGTCAATGCAATACCAATTAATGGATTGAATGTGATTACGGAATTGGAATTAGATAAATGCAGTAACTAATTCAGAGCAAATAAATTTATGGAACAAATGTTAAGATCGTAACTGATGGTAATTAATAATTGAAGATAGTGAAAATTCCATTTATAATATGACTATAGGTTTAATTGAAAATAAATGAAATTAAACATCTAAGTATTACGTTAATAGAGATTTAAATGAAATCTAAGAATATTAAGATAATAGATTTTAAATCCAACATTAAATCCATCTATTTGAAAATTTATGAATGGAATAATCATTGATGTATTTAATAAAATTTTGAAAATTTAATTTATAATTTAAAATATAATGAAATGGAAGATTTGACGCTACAATTGATAGAATAATCAACTTTAAATTTACATCTAAACTTGTTTAAAATTTTGTAGATGATTAAGGAATCTAAAGATGATAAAATTTTCGATTATAGAAGTGAAATTAAAAATTTGATTTAATTGATTGATTTTTAATTTATTTAATTAATATAAAAATAGCCATTTTGGCCACTGACTCGGATTTCGACGAAACTAGTTTCATCGGATCCGTAACTGTGAATTATAATAGTGTTTCAAGTTTCGTAGCGATCGGACTTGTCGTTTGATCGTACGGACTCGAAACACCTTGAAATTTATGCGATTGAAATCAATTTGAAATCGATTTGAAAATATTATTTTTAGCATAACTTCTTCATACGATGCAATTTGAACCTGAAACCTTTTCCATTGCATTTAAAATATTTTTAAACACCTATTTTGATACATGGGTTGACCCAATTTCGTTCCGGAGTCAGAACGGGCTTTTTGGGCCACTTTGTCGCTAGCGCGTACATCTATCTTATCCGATTCATTCTATTTCAACTTTCTCTATAAATATGCAACTATAAACCCTAGCCTCCTTAATTCTCATTTGTACGTAAATTTATTCTATTCCTCCTCCTTCTCAATAGCAGACAAAGAAATCTTAGATCCAAATAAAATTTCAAACCAAATCAAAAGCTAAAATTCAAACTCCTCGGAAAAATCTGAAAAAAATATATGTTGAATTTCTCGACTAACGTAATTCACTGGTGCTGTTTGTCTTTGGTTTCGAATCACCGTTTACCCGAAAATCGCAAATCAATTCTCGGCCGTTCATCATACCGTAATCAAATTTGGCCGATCGTCAGATCAACTTAGGGGTTTTGTAGAGAGTGCTGTGGGGAGTGCATCGGTGTCATTCGATTGGGTTTTTAATGGCTGGATCGTCGCGAATAATTCAATGAAGTTTCGAATTTAAGCGGCGGCGGGTTTCGTGGCTGATTGGACGTTAGTGGGGTGTCGTGGGGGGTTTGTGGAGGTCGGCGTGGCCTCAGGGGATTGGTCGGCGTGGCCGCGGTAGGCCGTGGAGGCGTGGTCGATGAAGTTTGATGGCGGCCTATGCATGTTTTCATACGTTCTAGAGTTTCGTTTGGGCAAAGGAAGAAACGCGTACGCTTGCTGTTGAGGATGCCGTGATGACGTGGCTCAAGTGTAATTGTGTTCTTTTTTTTTTGTTATTTTTAAAATTAAAATTCAATCACAATTATTGTTATAACTCTTACATACGAACTCCTTTTCACGCGCAATTTTTTTTTTGTTAGGATCGTATTGAAATTACGGACTTAATGACGCTAGTTTGGACGAATTCTGAGACGGTCAAAATTTTGGGTTTAAATTGGATTTAAATTCAATTTAAATTCAAAAGGTGAGTGTTTTAACCCACTCACAACTTCTAAGATTTCTTATGTTGGTTAAATTGATTTATGATGTGTTTAAAATTTTATTTATAGCTGTTTGGGTATTTCATCATTTTCTCAGCTAAGTTGCATTCATTTAATTTACGCGTTATTTAATTCATTATTGCATTTAAAACTGCCAGTTAATTGTTAATTAATTTATTCATTGCATTTAAACTGCGAGTTAAAGTTTTAGTTAAATTTAATATTGCATATAACCTGCCAGTTAAATTTATTTATTATGGCATATAAACTACAGTTAAACAGTTATTTAATTCATTATTGAAAAATCAACCGTCAGTAATTAATTATTACTTATTGATGTGATTGTTTGAATTTGGATGATAAATTGACAAATGTTTAATGGTTGATATGATGGATGAATGGATGCTGTATTTATATTGTATAAACTTCAAGTTATTATGCATTTTCATTTCATTCGGGATTGCGGTTTGAAATGATATACAACCGCATTTTTATTTTTAAATTGCGGATTGAAATGATAAATATCCGTATCACTTGACCATAGGATAGAAAATTATATACAGGCACCGCGGTATATATATAAAATTATTTTATGAAATGATTTTCTATGGTTTTGAGAATACGGTTTAATAAATACTAAATTTTGATATATATATATATATATATATATATATGGTAAAAATTCTTGAATTTGGCTATGTATAAATTTGTTTCGAATTTTAAAATAAGTTAAACAATGAAGTTGATTTTTTTTATATAATATGGTTAAGTATATATTTGAAATTCTATTGTATATAGAGTTTATAATAACTCAAATAAAAGTAAGGTTGAAGGTAAATGCGAATATGATTTGAATTAAAGTATTTAAGAATTTTCCTCGAAAACTTTTTTTGAAATGTAAATAAATTAAGATTGAAAAGGTATGATCTTATAATTTGATTTTTGATTTGAGGATTTAAACGAATTTCAAATTAATTTAAAGAATATTATCAAGTTAATTTGATTAAAAGAATATCATGTTATTGAAGTTTAAGGGTTTTACCTGAATAATATTTGTTTAGTAAGTATATGTTTCAAAATTAAATAATAGGAATTGTATTTGATATATAGTAAATTATCAAAGAATCCATTTTGAAATAGTGCAATATTTAAAGATTGAAATATATGAATTATAAAGTTTTGAAGTATAGAATATTTAAGCTTCGAAATATATGGGAATTTAAAATGGTTTATTTGGAGGTTCAAATTAGTATTGGGAATTTATTGTGAAATTTAATGAAGCTATTTTATTATAGAAAGTAATATAGTATTTAAACCATTAAGTATTAAGAGTTATGTTTCAAAGCAATGGTTTCAAGGTATATAGATTTGAAAATGCTATGATTTCTTGGAAAGGATATATTTGAAATAAAATGATATCATATTGATTTGGGGTTTTAAAAATATAAAGGATATCGTATTTATATGGTTTGAAAGAGATATTATATTCTGGTTTAAAGTATAAATTATTTTGAAATAACCGCAGTGTTATAATAACGTTTGGTTGTTAAATAGACCGGGATCGGAAGTTGTCATACTCTCTGCCAACCCCGAAAACCACTTTAACAACCGTGTACAGGGTGGAGATTCCAGAATGAAGTAGGTTGGTGGCGGCGTTTCCTATAAGGTAAATACGTGGACCCAACTCCCGTGAGTTGGCATAAGGTGGCTAAAACAGGAGCGATTCTCGGGCCAAGGGGGTTAGCGTTCTTTATCGGACACATCCCTTCGATACTATACTCTGACTTTGGATTGATTCGGTGGCCACCTTTATTTTTTTTATTTTAGGGGGTGTTTGTTCGAGGTGGGCGGTAGCTGCGGCTATGCGTTACTACCAGTCCGGATAGCAATTGGTATATCTACCATGGCATTGCCTAGTTGTGCCATGTCACCTACCCTAGCGCGCCTTATACGATTTTGGTTTCGTACCATACCTATGGAGTGCCCTCTGACGACGCCCAGTACGGGGGAGATTACGGTACTGTATAGACTATGCGAATATATAACCGTGTTAAGGTGGAAAATGTAAATCCTTAACGCTATTTAAAAGTAAGTTTATTTTACAATTGGACACTAGTATAATAGCGAAATATACTACATAGTAGATAGTTTAACGGATCCTTAGGAGATGTAAATCCCGAGCATCTCTTAAGTTACTGCACTCATATTTATCTCTGTTGATTTAACTTACATAAGATCTTTTAGTTCTGACTCGAGTGTTTTGTCTTTTCAATTCGCACGGGTCAGTCCGAGTGTTTCAGGATTTGAAGTTTTAGCTCTGGAGGACGAAGACGAAGATTTGTATTACTATTATCTATTATTATTCCACTACACTATTTAATTCCGCTGCATCGATATCTATTGGTATGTGAACTCTGATATTTATTGTATAAAGAAGAATCAAATGTTTGGTAAACAGTTTTATGAACTGTATATTGATTATTATATTTTATCCTTCCGCTGTGAGATTTCTGTTTTATTTTATTTCTTCTATGTTTTTCTTATTTACCCCATAACAATCCGCCCTTCCGTATGGTTTAAATTGGCACGTGTGTCGATTTGAAGCGTGCGAAAAGGCGGGATGTTACAGCTATTAATTATGATTCAATAAAAGATCCCATAAAGAATTCCCCGAAGAATAATTTGGTCGAGATATTGAATAGAAGAACTATCTTCGATTTTTGTGATTATATGATACTTGAGGGAAAGTATCTATAAGATATACTGCTTTTCATCAGTATACGAGTTCAAAGAAATTTTACTATAATGGTAAAGGATCGAGCACCCGAAGAAATCATATATCCCTATAAATTAAACTAAAGTCCTCTTGTTAAGCTTAAGACATATTGTGAACTGTGGAAAATCATCAGAAAACTCTAAGTGTCTCAATTTAAGAAATCATCTAAGGAGAATTGTTTAGTATTCAAAGAATAAGGACAAGAACCAAGAACAAGAACCAAGGCAAGTAACCTTCAAACATCGGAAAGAACCTTCACTACTAAACTCCTATTAGTCAAGTGTACTTAATAGAAATGGGGTGTTGAAGATATGGAATCCTAGAAATTTGAAAAGGAGATAAGTGATTTTAAAAGATTCATTCTAACCAATAGCTCCCGGTCCGAGATGCGATAGGTTCTACTTAGTTCTTAACCTGACGAGTTTAATGAGATTCGTTAAGCAAAGGCACACATCATGTCTGAAATAGGTCAATTAAGCCTTTGCCCCATTGTTAGGCTTGGGAAAAGCACCCACCCAAGGGAGATGGACGAAAATCCTTTGTTCCTACTACAAGGCATAGCCAAATCAACTAGCCAAAGCATGGTGGTCAATTAAGCCTTTGATCTTGCCACTGGGCCTGATCAAAGCACCCATCTAAAAGAAATGAATAAGAAGCCTTCGGTTTTGCACAAGGTATGGACGAAGCAATCATCCAAAGAGTGGTGGTCAACTAAGCCTTTAATCCCACCATTGGGACTAGTCAGAGCATCCATCCAAGGGAGGTAGATTAAAAGCCTTTGGTCCTGCTGCAAGCCTTGGTGGATGCAACCATCCAAAGAGTGTGGTCAATTAAGCCTTTGTCCCACCACCACATTGGTCAAAGCATCCACCTAAGAAAGATGATGAATAAAGACTATTACAATCAGATAAGGTCTTCAAAAGCAACAAGCCAAAGAAGGAAGATTAAACAAATTGTTAATTTGATGAACCAAATTCAGAGTAGGCAAAAGATAAAATCTATTCCCTCGTAGTTGCGGAAATTTCTACCTTGCGGCGACATCAATTTTGTTCTGATAAAAACCACTCTTAAAAGATTTCAATAGGCTTTCCTTTATCAAAAGAATTTTCAAAAATTACACTTTGATGGATATTCAATCTTTGTATCTAATGGTTAAGTTATGAAATCTTTTATATTACTAAAGATTTTTTCAAATAAATTTATGTGAAATTTTTATCACAAAAAATATTTTCAGTGAGAAAAATCATTATTAATAAAATACTTTCGAAGCATTGCAAAAGTCGGTGTGTTTTGGAATTTTTTATAGAAATTCGTAGTGTTAAAGAAAAAAGTTATCATCAGATAAGTAGCATAAGCCATCGATGATGAAGAATATGGCAACAAAGAATGGAAAATTGAGAGGAAAGGAAACAATGCAAGAATAGAATTTTACTTTAGCTAAAACATAAGAAATATCTTATAGGGGCAAGTGTTACACCCAAAATTCCAAGAATGGATTGATAAGCACAAGAGTCATCATGTGATGACGATGAAAGCCCATGTATACTAATAAAGAAGGCCCTACAAGAGCCATCATATGATAACTTTGAACATGCTGAAGCCATGGTGAAGTATTTTCAGGGTAGACATTATAATATAAAAGGTCGAAGCCATCATGAAGTATTATGGTGAAGCCATTGTGATAAGAAAGGTTGAAGCAGACGTTAAGTATTGTAGTGAAGCCATCGTTTGTTAATCAAAGCCATCGTGATGTGTTAATCAAATCCATCATGAGGAGATTCAAAATATCGAAGGGTAATCAAAGCTATCGTGATGTGTTAATCAAAATCATCGTAAGGAGATTCATGTTATAGTAAGCCATAGAAAATTGATACTATAAACCTTCGAAAATGTTAATTACAAGCCATCACATAATAGAGAAATCCTACTGATAGACTATGTGAAGAAGTAGTGTGTTAATATGAAGGGAAATCTACCAAGTAAAGCTTCAAAGCACCACCATACAACCTTGCGACCTTTGTTGATACAATGGCTAAGATAGTGATCCTTGTGAACTACTATACTACCAAGAGGATAACAAATGGCACCATCAAGACCATCTATCTTGCAAAGTCATCACTCTATGTCAACTTCAATCAACCAATCCAAGCAAGCCATGTCACTCTCCAACCTCTGTAAATAAAGCCCTCCTTTAACCAAAAAAGGGGCTCCTCTCTCCCTTCTCTTTCTTAGCTCAAATCATTATTGGTGCTTGATATTTCAAAGCTCCCTTGAGAGCTTGAAGTCTCATTTAATGGCCAATGGTGAAGATGATGGCTTGAGCTTTTGTGCACAAGGACCTTTAGAAACAAGAATTTGCATATTGATCTCGTCCATGGTCTTTGGACTAAAATAAGAAGGGGATGACTTGTATTTCTTGCATGTAGGCTATTAGACATGAATATTGCATATGAGAAGTGAATGATTTTAACTTTGAACATTTTAGGCATTTCGGATATTTTGAATTTAAATTATTTTGATTATGGGCATATTTGAAACTCTATTAAATTTTATTCCTTTTAAAGTGTTTTAACGCTAGGATAAAAACTTGGTTTAAAAACATCCTTCCAATAAAGGAAGTGCATTGAGTATATATATATTACACTTACATAATAAAGAAATGTCTAAAATTTTCAAGTTAATTATCCCTAAACCTCCTTGATTTAGGTTTGTAGGCTTGTTTCCAATTAATCAAATGGCTCAAATTAAAGCACTTGTTTCTCTCTTTTCATAGAAAATTTCTTCTCATCCTCTCATTTTATCAATCATTCAAGAAGGGAATTGGTAAAAGAATTGCCAATAATTTGGAATATATGACAATATCGACTTAATAAAAGTGGTTATGGCTGCACGCAAAAGAGAATTTCCCTTCCAGTGTGATAGCTTTTTTACTGGCTTTATCAATAATGAAGCACCAATCCTTTTTTTCTTAGTCTAATAGGTATACGCAAATAATTTACATGAAATTGCATTTATCTACGAATTAAAGTATTTTCATTTTCAATATTTCCATTATCATCCAAAACCAATACCATGCTTTTGTGAAAGTTAATACTTAATCTTGATAAGAGTTCAAAGTTGTATAAGATTAATTTTACCGAGTCAATACGACAAAGGTAAATGAGAACAAAAAAGAAGAGTGTCATTAGCATATTGGAGATCTGAGATGTTAGAACTAGGTTAGCTCGCAATGGATTAATTGGGTAAATTTCAGGAAAATTCCATTATTGGATCTTTATTGGGCCTATTTAGTCTAAATTAATCTAAAACTTTTCTAAATTTCATTTTTAAATAAAATCAATATTTTATTTATTTCATAAATAATGTTTTATTTTGTACAGTTTACATTATATTGTATATGTGTGTATCATATACACATATGTGTATATGTGCACGTGCAACATAATAAAATTTACATGGTTTGACATGAGCGTATATAGATGTTGGGATTTACACCGTAATAGACATCTTAGCTCCTCTCATATGCAAATATTTTGTCTAAATGTATATATGTAAAATAAAATATAAATAAATATGTATGTATACACTTTTAGATACATACATACATACATACACACATATATATATATTATAAATAAATGCTTATAAAATAATATTTCATAGTGCACTTATATATATGACTTTCAAATATATATATAATTATGTTACAAAATATTTTCAATATTAATATAGAAAACAAATGTGACGCCCCACCCCGAGACTCACATGAACAGAGGATATTATAGAGTAACATCGTCTGCTAATGTGGAGAATAGGGCTGGTTAAGTGGGACAGTCTGTGAATTTTACTTTAAGTAAACATCGATATGTTGATTAGTAAGCTGTATAATTTTTCATCATAAGGGGAATTGACATATGCAATCCAAGCAAAAAACAAAACTATAGTGGCTAAAATAATAATCCAAAACAATATATAACAAATATCAATCATAGAATCCTAGATCATAGATTATATGAAGCGGAATATAAATTGATACAAGATGATCATAATGAATAGGTACGTAAAGTCGACTACAAAACTGTGGTCATCACAAACCACAGAATATACAAGTACAGTATCCCATAGGTACAAATGTGTACACTAAATGAGCCTAAACTCGATATAAGATATAACAGTATATGAATATATACACATATACAAGATGAAGGTAAGATGAATGACAATTAAATAACTGGAATGAAATCCTCACCAAAACTATCAAATTAAAGCACTTGAAATATCTCGACCTGGCTAATTATTAAAACATAATAACCGGGTTGGTCTAGACTATAATGAATATTTTAGCAAGATAAATGATAGGTAAAGTGAACTATATCTCAAATATATTAATATATCGACATATATCAATCATTCATCAATAACTTCAAATCACCAAATACTAAAACTCAGGATAGATTATTAAAAGAAAAAAAATCCTCGAAATGATTTATTGATAATTCAAACAACATCAAATCCAAAAATCTCGCAATTAGAAATCTAGAAACTCACAAAAAAGGGAAGGCACCAAACTCCAAGATCAGTAAAATAAATTCACCCACATGCATGCAACTCCAAGATTGGCGTATAATTCTATAAACATCAAGATAGGTATGTGACCTATAATTAACAAGATAGGAACAAGTCCTACAAACATCAAGATAGGTACAAGACCTATAAACATCTAGATAGGAACAAGTTCTATAAACTTCGAAGGCGAGTTATAAACTTGTCGATAAGTGTCATATACCTCCGAACAGGAACCAAATAAATAACAACCATGTGTCCCAGACCACGTGGGTTTATTTAAACGTATACTATAAGTTAGCAAACTCTATTTGTGTATATAGATGGCTCAATTGAACAAGTCTGGGAATTAATCATAAAAATAAACACGAGTATTACATACCACTCATTTTATTAATCCGTTTAAATTAATTAATTCCACATTCGATCGATGATATGTCATTTTATATAAGTATAAAGCTTTGAAAAATCGTATTAAAACTATATATATTAGTTTATAAAGTAGTCTTTATATGAGAAGGAATTTGTTAAACTTTTAAATACATAAATATATTAAGATGTTGCTTTGTAAGCAAGTGTGTGTGTATTGAAAAGCCTTTGTGAAATCTCTTTAGACAATGAAGAGTACCACATCAATTTAAAACCATTATTATTATAATAATAAATAATTATATATGTATACTATCAAATATACTTATTATAAAAAATAAGTTGTACTTGAAAAGATTTGGATAAACCGCTTTAATTTGGAAATCTGCCTTTTGCAAATTTTGATTGAAACCGTGCTAGAAAATTTTATGTATAAGCCCATGAACCCATAGAGCATTTATGTTGTATTATAACTCCAAAATGAATCTCAAATTCATAAATCAAAATCCATAAACGGACGAACACTACGAACCAGAGGGCCGAATGAGGTGACCTTCAGCCTAGGTCACCACCGGTGTACCTATCTAGTGGTACCAGTCCACCGATGGGCATGCCTAGAGTGAGCTCCAGGCTGCTCCGGTGGTGCTCCAAAAGTCCGTCGTTGCTCGTTTCTTCGTCGTTGCTCGTTTCTTCGTCGTTGCTTGCTTTGACTTCCGGGACATCGATTTAACACACATACAAGTACAAAAACAACTGCATTGGATGATAATTAAGATCATATAAAGTGGTTTGAACAATCATAGAGTTGATAACAAAAGTTGTGAATAACATAAGAGATTGAAATAAATTCACATCAAATTCATTCAAAACAACAAGCAGCAACAAGAACCCGTTCATGGGCTAGAAGTACGATATTAACTCGCCTAATTAAGCTTGATTTGATCACCAAAGACTAGGATTTATATAGGCAAACCCTTTCAGCAACAATCTAGGTTTTAGATTTCATCAATTGGAAAAGGTGAGATTACAAATCAAGATCAAATCTGAGCTTAAAACTCAATTTAGATGAAACAAGGGTAGTAGAGATTACCTAAGTTGATTATCTTCAATAATTAGCCAACTACCCTTTGATTTAACTTTAATTTGAGGAGGAATTCAATTTCTAGAGTTGAGAAATAAAGAAGATTTTGTTTTCAGGTTTTAGAGCTAAAATGAGAAACATGTGTATGTACTTGTTTCTTTTTTCCTCCATGGGCCAAGAGGGTTTGGGTATGAACCCAATAGCAAGGTGTTATAAATTTTAGGAGAAGTTTTGCTAGTCTTATTTTGTTTTATCACTTACAAAATACACATTTAAGCATAAACAATGTTTTATTTAACAAACATTGATTTCTTTAATTTTCCCAAAACAAATAACATACCCAAAATTCTCATTATTGTTGATATTGAAACATCCTATAAAAATTAAATATAACTTTTGAAAATAAAAGTTATTCGCAATAGTTTTAATAGAATTGACTATTACTTGAAAAATCTCATTTTTGATAATTGATCACGGTATTACCATTTATTTAAATTTACAACACTTGTTGTGATAATTTTAGAATTAGAAGATATTTGTCATTAATCTCCTCTTAAAACAAATAATCAAATAACCCTTTGGAAAATCATATTTCAAATAATAAAATTATTTCAATATAATTTATTTATTTATTTTCTTGAGGATTGTTCTTATATTATTAATATAAGAACTAAATTACATAATTTGTTGTTTCTATAAATTCCCAATTCATCCATTATTACTTGGAAGTCCTTCTATAAATTTCCTTATTTATTTCAATCCCAACCTCTTTCAAATTTGGAGATTAGAACAATTGTAAATATAAATTTCCCAAATTTATCAATAAAATTTAGTTAGATTAATTAAATCATATTTTTATATTTAATTCCTGGTAAACTTGACTAGGGTTGTTGCAGATTCCCCTCTTACACAAATTGCATCCCCACGATTTCCTTAAGGGAAAAATTTAATAACAAACTATGGATGATGCATTAATTCAAAAGGAATAAGTTATGATCGAGAGATAATTAACATGGATTTCATCACTAATGAGCATCAGAAAGCAATACAGGACGTGCTCGCTAGATAACTCTCTCTAGTCTTCCATGGATATCCTACTAATTAACTGATTATAGGATTTGATGAGTGGAACAATTAATTTCTTTGTTCAGCCTCTAAGGCTAATAAACGAATATAAGTTAGATTTTTTAAGATCTCAACTACGACAAGGATTCTATACTCAAAAATAAAATCAAAAGTTCTAAAGCGTCTCCAAGGCTGAAACACATGAAGAATGCCATGAATGCCAGAGAACTAGACTGGTAAGGAAATTCAATAAGCAACAGGGCCACTATATTCAATAGTGGAGTAAGGTCCCATATATCAAAGAGCTATCATCCTAAGTTTACTGAAATACTAGTCATCCAATAAAGAAGAAAAAAGAATAAAAATTCGATTTTCAATAAAAAAAAATCCAAGATCTTTCTAAAGGATTCACAAATACTGTCGGGACTTAAGGTCCATTTCTTTTCCGGGCTTACATTAACAATGATGTAGGATCGATTTCACCCTAGAGGGGGGTGAATAGGGTGATGGTATTAATTATAAAAATTAATTGTGGAAGCTTATAAAATTATTTCTACACAGATCACAGAATAATAGCAGCATAGATAATAGTAGAATAATAAATGCAGAAATAGAACGACACAGAATTTACCCAGCTTCGGCAAAACCCTGCCTACATGCTTCCCCCAATGTTTCTACTAGAAATTAAGTAGTCACACGCTTACACACGTAAACTCGCGACACCCGCTACTGACTAACCTAACTCTATGCTCAAAACCCTGCCACATCTCAGCCACTGAGTTGCGAATTCTCAAACTATGCCACGTAGTTTGTCTCCTAGTCACACGACTAGAAATTACAACGGTTTAAAAAGAAAAACAAATTTAAAAACAATTTGAAAACAAAAAATGAGACTTAAACCCTAATTTATAACTTAATTAATAAAGGAAAGTAGAACGGCCCAATAACATCGGCCTTTTTTATTTGTTTTATTGGCCATTCCTATTTCTTTTCCTCTTGTATAATGGCGGCTCATTTTCCTTTGTTCTTCGTTCCAAAGTGATTAAAAATTAGGGCTTTTTTTTGAAGCGCCGACTTTAAATTGATCGATCGAGTGGATAATCGCGAGTAGCTTTGATCGATCGTTTCCTCGTTGCTCACTTTGGCTGCTTCGTTGATCGAGTTCTATCTTTGCTTCGGTATGTAATTTTTGCTTTTGTGCTTTAGTATTTTCGTACTTGAACTCAATGATTTTGAAATTGCCGATGATGAATGGAATTTATAGAAGTCGAATTCCTATATTTACATTCGTATACATTTATTTGAATTCGTCTTCGGCCATTCGATTTTGTATTGATGATTGTGATGATTTCTGACATTTTCAATTCGTATATTATTGGCTTGGTTAACACGGCTTCGATCTTGACTTTGCTCGTTTCTTTACCACCACGTCTCTGACTTGTTCAACATATTCTTTGATCGATGATGATTTATCTGACTTGGTTCAATGTTGACTTCGACACTGATAATTTATTTATGTGAATCCACGACTTTGTTCAATAGCTCGTGGTTTTGACTTTGCACTGCGGTTTGTAGTTGTCGTGCACTTTAGTGGCTGACCATCCTGTAGCATATCTCTGTTTCATTTTAGTTTGATTTGAGTTGTATTTGCACCACTTTCTGTTGAAAGTGCTTGTATCATTACTGTAGCATATTTTGATAGAATCATTGCCTGACATTGTGGTCTGGTTCCTTGTTTCATTACACCGGATTATTCCATTATCTTCTGGAGCTCGAGTCAGTTGCCTTTTGAAGTTTGCATCTGTTGGATTCATTGTTTTATATGTTAGAGACTTCATTGACTTGAGTCTGGTTCATGTATTCATTGAGATGTTCATTGTGAAGCTTGGTTTACTGGTGGTCTTGTGGCACTGCTTACAGTCATATTCCCATGTTGTATTGTATTTGGTCGTATTAATTTTAACTGCATGCTTCTGTTTAGTATATGTGTCTGCAAGTGTGCATGCATTTACTTCATTATTCGCTACGAGTCTGGGTTGCTTTGATGCTGTTATGTTGGTTCAGTGATATTTGATGTGTTTATCCATTTATATGGTAGCTGGACTTGATCATTTGAGCATTGCTGCCTGATCTAATTCATTTGTATTGCTTCACTTTTAACTTTGAACTGTTATGTCTTGTTCATGTGGTTATATTGAGTCAGGTTCCATTTATGTCTTCATGTATGCTTGCTGCCTGGTCGACACTTGCAGTTCACTAGTCTTGTAACTATGTCAAGTTGTTGTAGCCTTTGTGCATTGTTGCTATTCCTTTGGTGCACTATGCCTTACTTATGCATTGCACCATACATCTGTTGCATCCACATTGTTTGCTGTGTTGTCGTTGCTGTTAGCATATTGGCTTGTGGTCTTCGCTGGCATTACTAGTGCATGTGCTTAGTTGAGGCAGTGTCACTGATTTGATCGACCATTTTCACTTGAGAGTGTATTGTCATGTTGCATTGATGATGCTCTGACCATTTTTTTGCATTTGGATTTGTTTTTCAAATTACACCTAAGTTGAATCCAGCTTGAAGCTCGGATTTGACCTTGTGCTAAAAGTTATGACATTATTTTATTGCACTTGAGTTGAATCCAATAATTTGGGTTTGACCTATGCTCACCTGTCCTTGTAAATTTATCAAGTGTATATATATCGGCGTGCACGACCTTGTGGCATATACAGTGATACACTGTGCATGTCACAAGCTGTTCGTGTATGATGCATTCAAAATTAAATGATGACGAACAACCCAAATAACTGAGGCAAATATTATTTTCAAAATCATATTTTATTTTATACTGCAAAAATATTTCTTTTTCAATTTTACTGCATCAATATTTATATTTGCAGATTGCTCACATGCTGGATTCAGTTTGGAATGAAGTTGAAGATAAATTATGAGTGAATGAGCGATATGCAGTGAGGACATTTGTAAATGAAAGATTGTGATGTAATCAAAGTTGCACTGTAATCGAATATTGAATATATAGTGAGAGCTTGAACTTTGTACTATTCAAAAATTGTAATAAATATTTGTTTGAATAAAAATTCTATTTGAATTCAAATTCTGTGTCATTTATTTTTATTCAGCAAATATTTATTTAATCTATGAAAAATAAAATAGTACATTAACAAATACATTTACATGAATATATATATGTTTATTATCATCAAACAAAAATCATATAATCGCATATTCAACAATCTCCCCCTTTTGATGATAACAAACATATATTTAAGATTTTGAATATATTAAATGTATTTGATTATTGATATAGTCTAATTGCTCCCCCTATTTAAATGCTTCCTCTCTACACAAAGCTCCGCCTACATATATGCATACAAATAAAAATTTGCAAATGAGCCTAGATGCAAATGGAAAATATTTGACCTTTGCTTGATTTTATTTGACAAAATCTTAACTTTTCTCTTCCCCTTTTGTTTTCAACAAAAGAGTAATAGTGTTAGAGAAAATAGAGATAAAGTGATCGATATTAATCCAACATTAAAACTCAATTGAATATAAATATTAAATTTCAATAAAAATCAAACAAAAATCATAAATACCTAGTTAGGCGCATATTCCACTTTTAGAATGATGGGAATGATGTCATCATATAAAATCATACAGTTGTGTCTATTTGTGGTATATTTATATCAGGAATTTGAATATCTACTAACCATGCATACCCGTTAGGACTTTTAAATGAGATTAGTAGTATTCCAATTTTATTTTTTTTAAAAATGAATTCAAGTATCTTCTAACCACGCATAATCATGAGGACTTTTAAATGGGATTAGGATCAACTTGTTTATTTTAAAAATCAACTTTTGATATGCGTTCCATACATGCATAACCGTAAGGACTTTTAAATGTGCATGGAAGCACCTAACAAATTCCAAGTAATTCACCCATGCATAACCGTGAGGACTTTTAAATGAGAGTGAATACTTTGGTATTTATTTATTTTATTTTTTACTGTATAAAGTTTTTTTATTTTTTAAAAAATGTAAAATAAAAAACGAATTATTCCTGTTTAAAGTACCACATATGGACAAACTATATAGAATTTTGATGAGTGATGATCGTTAGAAGTATGATAGAAATAGAGATGATCATGGAATTTTTACCAACAAAAGTTTTATAAATCTTGTTTAAATTTCTAAAGAAATTTACTAATTATACCGTCTCGAGTCATAATATATGATAAATATCAACACTCATCACTTTTTCAATCACTATTTATCTTTTCGATAATTATTAGGGAGTCAGATTAGTTAAAATAGTCATTTAAAATCAAATTCAAAAATAATTATGAAATCAATTTTTCAAAATGAATAATCTGAAAATATGGTCAAAAATGATTTTCTTGTGGGGGTTATATGAGAAAAAAATTTGCTATTTGAAAATTATTTGAATTGAAATATATGCAGATATTTTCTTTGAAAAACGATGCAGTTACTAAATGTCTCAACAAAAATCACGTTCAGCTAGTAATTTTTCTATCAACAAGATTACCAGTGTAGTCTGCACCTGAATTTCTCTTTTACTCAAAATTATCATTAATTGAATTTGATAGACCAGATCATGAAGTGTGCACCAAAAATTTCAAACTCAATTTTAACAGTTTTTTAAATGACATTCTCTTGAATTTGAAATGAAGCCGTGTAAATAATCAGAAAACCGTGAATATAGGGTTGGTCCTATTTTAACCAAATGTATTATCATCCAAAAAAAACACTATTATTAATCCAAACTAATATATAAGAAGTAGTTCAAAGATTCTAGTGATTTTTATAGTGTTTTTGGCATGAGAATATAACTGGCCAACTATTTTGAATAAGTCAGAATCAAAAATCATCATTATTTCATCATCACATTATTGGCTAATTTACCTCAGATTACGGTGCAGATTATCACATTTAATATATCGTTCAAATAAATATCCCATTACCTGTTTTACCTTTACGATATTTTTTGTTGTTGTCCATTGTGATTCTCTCACCTTTATACTAGGCTAAGGAACATTGCTTTGTCGCTCGTTGTGTTCTTGGAACAGCCAAAATTCAGAGAACACTGTTGTTGTTCCTTAGCCTGCCATTAGACCTATACGATGAAAGATTTTTGGGACCTATTTGTTTGTATAAGTCCATGATTGTTAGTGGCAGAATATTTTGAAAAACAATTTTGTGGAGACCCAAAACTATTTATAATTGTTCCCTTCGTCACCCAAATTTGTTTAACTTTGAGAGAATTTATATTTGTGCCTTTTGGAACCTAAATCGGTATAGTTTTCACATGTTTGGGTCTATACCAACAATTATTGTGATTGTGTCCATATTTTCTACAAATTGTGCACATAGAATTTACTTGATTAATATCATTTCTAACATTTTTGGATTGATTATATCCAAGTCCTTGTCTAACTGTATTAACAGTTTGCTTCCTTAATAGCATATTCAACGATTTTTCACTTTTTGAAAATTTATCTAAAGTCGTTGACAATTGTTGGACTTGTGTTTTGAGAGATTCATTTTCGTTCAATAATTGTGTGCACTTTTTAATAGAGTTCTCTCTCCTCGTATTTTCACTCTCTTTCAAAATCAAAATTTCATTTTCAAGTGATTTTATATTAATTTCTGATTTTTTAATTTCTTCTTCGAATGTTGGATACTTATCACACTTAGGGATCCTACTTTGATAGGTTTTAACTAATTGGTCAAGTTGTTCATTTAATTCTATCAAAGTAACTTTTTGTGATTCAAGTTTAGCATATTTCTCCCTAAGTCGTTCAAAACAGTCATTTACTTCGTGAAAATAAATAAGTAATTCAGAGTGAGTGAGTTTAATACCTTGCTTGGCTCATCATCGTCGCTATCAGTTATATTTCCATGAAGGCACATATCTGCTTTCTCACTCTCACTGCTAGTACTTTGATTATCTTCATCACTTGTATTCCACGTGGCTGTAGCATTTCTCCTTTTTGATTTCTTTTCAAAATCGTGTTGAAATCGGGGATAATTGGGCTAGATATCACCGGTGTTGCAAATGATCTCGTGTTCTTCCGAGTTGTCTAGTGCTTTGATTATTCTGCTTTTTAATTTTTGATTTAGAGCTGGATTTCCGTATTTGTGGTTCCACCTTTTGAATTTCTTCATTATTAATCGCCAGCTCAGCTGCTCCATCATCATCATCCTCATCACAACTTCTTTTTACAAATCCTATTAAGCACATTTCTTTAACTGAGTTGGTTGTGGAGGATTTCTCATTGCTGTTGACTTTTGCACCATATATTGCATTTAAAGTATTCCAGATTTCCTGTGCATTTTCACAATGAGAGATGAAATTAAAATTATCTTGATTAATATGAGAATATAATAAATGCATAGCCAGAGCATTAATCGAGATAATTGTCTTATCTGTTATATCACACCCATTTTCAACAATTTCCAACATTTAATATCAACAGATTTTAAATAAAATTCCATTTTCAATTTCCAATTCAAAAATCTGTTCCATCAAAAATAGAAGGAATAATATTGGAATGACCCTCAACAAAAGTATTATTAAAAGAAGCTATTCTAAAATTCAAATTTTTTAGAAACCAAAACCGATTTTTGAAACATGAATTTTTAAAACAAAAATTGACTTCTATTCCTAGCTCCGATACCACTTGTAGGATCGATTTCACCCTAGAGAGGGGGTGAATAGGGTGATGGTATTAATTATAAAAATTAATTGCAGAAGCTTATAAAATTATTTCAACACAGATCGTAGAATAATAGCAGCACAGATAATAGCAGAATAATAAATGCAGAAATAGAACGACACATAATTTACCCAGCTTCGGCAAAACTCTACCTACGTGCTGCCCCCAAGGTTTCTACTAGAAATTAAGTAGTCACACGCTTACACACATAAACTCGCGACACCCGCTACTGACTAACCTAACTCTATGCTCAAAACCCTACTACAACTCAGCCACTTAGTTGCGAATTCTCAAACTATGCCACGTAGTTTGTCCCCTAGTCACATGACTAGAAATTACAACGGTTTAAAAAGAAATACAAATTTAAAAATAATTTGAAAACAAAAAATGATACTTAAACCCTAATTTATAACTTAATTAATAAAGGAAAGTAGAACGACCCAATAACATCGGCCTTCTTTATTTGTGTTATTGGTCGTTCCTATTTCTTTTCCTCTTGTATAATGTCGGCTCGTTTTCCTTTGTTCTTCGTTCCAAAGTGATTAAAAATTAGGGCTTTTTTTTGAAGCGCCGACTTTAAATTGATCGATCGAGTGGATAATCGCGAGTAGCTTTGATCGATCGTTTCCTCGTTGCTCACTTTGGCTGCTTCGTTGATCGAGTTCTATCTTTTCTTCGGTATGTAATTTTTGCTTTTGTGCTTTAGTATTTTCGTACTTGAACTCGATGATTTTGAAATTGCCGATGATGAATGGAATTTATGGAAGTCGAATTCCTATATTTACGTTCGTGTACATTTATTTGAATTCGTCTTCGGCCATTCGATTTTGTATTGATGATTGTGATGATGTCTGACATTTTCAATTCGTATATTATTGGCTTGGTTAACACGGCTTCGATCTTGACTTTGCTCGTTTCTTTACCACCACGTCTCTGACTTGTTCAACATATTCTTTAATCGATGATGATTTATCTGACTTGGTTCAATGTTGACTTCGGCACTGATAATTTATTTATGCGAATCCACGACTTCGTTCAATAGCTCATGGTTTTGACTTTGCACTGCAGTTTGTAGTTGCCATGCACTTTGGTGGCTGACCATCCTGTAGCATATCTCTGTTTCATTTTAGTTTGATTTGAGTTGTATTTGCACCATTTTCTGTTGAAAGTGCTTGTATCATTACTGTAGCATATTTTGATAGAACCATTGCATGACATTGTGGTCTGGTTCCTTGTTTCATTGCACTGGATTATGCCATTATCTTCTGGAGCTCGAGTCAGTTGCCATTTAAAGTTTGCATCTGTTGGATTCATTGTTTTATATGTTGGAGACTTCATTGACTTGAGTCTGGTTCATGTATTCATGGAGATGTTCATTGTGAAGCTTGGTTTACTGGTGGTCTTGTGGCACTGCTTACAGTCATATTTTGGTCGTATTAATTTTAACTGCATGCTTCTGTTTAGTATATATGTATGCAAGTGTGCATGCATTTACTTCACTATTTGCTACGAGTCTGGGTTGCTTTGATGTTGTTATGTTGGTTCAGTGATATTTGATGTGTTTATCCATTTGTGTGGTAGCTGGACTTGATCATTTGAGCATTGCTGCCCGATCTGATTCATCTTGTATTGCTTCACTTTTAACTTTGAACTGTTGTGTCTTGTTCATCTGGTTATATTGAGTCAGGTTCCATTTATGTCTTCATGTATGCTTGCTGCCTGGTCGATACTTGCAGTTCACTAGTCTTGTAACTGTGTCAAGTTGCTGTAGCCTTTGTGCATTGTTGTTATTCCTTTGGAACACTATGCCTTACTTGTGCATTGCACCATACATCTGTTGCATCCACATTGTTTGTTGTGCTGTAGTTGCTGTTAGCATATTGGCTTGTGGTCTTCGCTGGCATTACTGGTGCATGTGCTTAGTTGAGGCAGTGTCACTGACTTGATCGAGCATTTACACTTGAGACTGTATTGTCATGTTGCATTGATGATGCTCTGACCATTTTATTGCATTTGGATTTGTTTTTCGAATTACACCTGAGCTGAATCCAGCTTGAAGCTCGGATTTGACCTTGCGCTGAAAGTTGTGACATTATTTTATTGCACTTGAGTTGAATCCGATAATTTGGGTTTGACCTGTGCTCACTTGTCCTTGTAAATTTATCAAGTGTATATATATCGGTGTGCACGGTCTTGTGGCATATACAGTGACACACTGTGTATGTCACAAGCTGTTCTTGTATGATGAATTCAAAATTAAATGATGACGAACAACCCTAATAACTGAGGCAAATATTATTTTCAAAATCACATTTTATTTTATACTGCAAAAATATTTCTTTTTAAATTTTATTGCGTCAATATTTATTTTTACAGATTGCTCAGATGCTGGATTCAATTTGGAATGAAGTTGAAGGTAAATTATGAGTGAATGAGCGATATGTAGTGAGGACATTTGTAAATGAAAGATTGTGATGTAATCAAAGTTGTACGGTAATTGAATATTGAATATATAGTGAGAGCTTGAACTTTGTACCATTAAAAAATTGTAATAAATATTTGTTTGAAAAAAAATTATGTTTGAATTCAAATTCTATGTCATTTATTTTTATTCAGCAAATATTTATTTAATCTATGAAAAATAAAATAGTACATTAACAAATACATTTACACGAATATATATATATATATATGTTTATTATCATCAAACAAAAATTATATAATCGCATATTCAACAAATAAAGAGGTCAATAAGGTTTCCTAATAAAGTCTAGGAAGTAACCGTACTCTGAGTTGAAAACTACCAACACTAGGATAATTCAATCTAGATAGATATGATCATCCTAGCTCCTACCAGAGTCAAAAGTACAGGCACGCGGAGATTTCAAAGATTTTATCTACATACAAACCTCTTAGGAGCTCTCTATTTAATTTTAACATGAAATGCAGTTCTGTTTAATACTTTATTTCAAATGATTGATTTAAGTTCTCAAAATTTCTATAATCTTTTACTTCTCTAAATTTCTTAATTATCTTATTGTTAGATCCTACTATAGATTACTCCAATAACTTATTCAAAGGATTAAAATTTTCAACTTTCAATCTCATTCAACCAAATAAAGGTTATAACTCAAAGGAGATTCTTAGTTGAAAATTTCAGACTACGTTTTTGAACTTAGTTTTCACATCTCAATTTATTAAAGGTACTTTCTCTATTCAAAATATTTAACATTCTCAATGTTCTAAGAGACCTGCTTAATTAATCAAATTCCATAGTTGTTGATTAATTCTAGGGTTTTACCTCATTTAAATGCCAAGATTTGTAATATAAATTTTGCTCACCATGGAGTTCTTTCCCAAAGGGTTTTTTTCAAAATTCACTTGAACTCCAATTTCGAATCATTTCTTTTCAAATTTGACTCTTAATTATTTTTTTATCAAAAAAAAACTCTTCATAAGTTTTAAATTTGAAAGGCTCAAATTATATAACTCATTATAAAGTATTCACGTTGCTTAATTATGTTTCCTTTAGTCTTACACTACAAATTTCATTTCAAAATAAAGATTACCTTTTACCAAAGAAATCCCAATTATTTTTCTTTGTTAAATATTTATTTTCCAACTAAAGAAAATTCCTTTAGTTATTTATATAATTATTGTCAAGTTTTGAAAACCTAAAGATTTTCCAAAAGAGGTTTTTGTAGTTAAAGCCTTTAAAGTTCAACCATTACTTTACCTATGCACTTCGCCTGTTTTACATAGTATGTATATAAATTAATAGGATCCTCCGATTAGATTTTATCTTATCCAAGAATTTATTGATTAAATTTTCCATTTTCTTTCATAATAAAAATAAATGAATCAACTTCCCACAAAATTATTATTGTAATAACCAAGTCTCCAAAAAATCATTTTCCCATTAGAAAATCATTTACATGAACCTCTATAACAACCTGGAATTTGACCACTTTTATTTGCAAATATTTAATTAATCTTAAATATTAAAATAATAGATTTTATAATTAAAATAAAATTCTCTTAAATAATAAATAGAGATAGTGAAATAGTTTTCAAAATTTGTTTAAAAAAATATTTAGTTCGAAGATAAATCGAAAAAGTGACCGAAATTCGTTTTTCAAATTTTTGTCATTTAAAAGTTGTTAGAAATATTGTAAACATTTTAGTATACATATGCACATGTATATACAAATAACATAAGAACGATTAGTAATAATATAGGGTAAAGTTTGTTTACTTATGCTAATATAAAAAGGTTTAAAATAAAAAAATTAAACATTGAAAAGATGTAAAAAAGCAAACATCATATCACTAAACAAAAGAAAAATTACGATTTAATGTATGTTGGCTCAATGGTATTTGAGGGGGATGACATTTTCAAAAAATAAAAGGGAAGAGGGAGGCTAGCATGGTGATGTGTCATGAGTTTGAGGGATGGTAATAGCTTAAGGGCTTTATGGTAATTTAAGTTATCCATTTTATATAAAAACTATTTCCAAAATTTCCTCTTCTTATTTTCGTTTCTTTCTTCTTTCTAAAACTTTGTTTCCTCCTCTTTAAGCTTTCCAAAAGTTTTAAATGGCTTTCATAGTTTCCAAAATTCAAAAATCAAATCTTCTCCCACTTAAATCCTTTCAAAGAAAATTATAACTCGTATTACTACCTTCTAATTCACCCAGCATTTAATAGTAAGCTAAACCCTCCTCATCAACCCCATAATCGTGCCCACATCCATAGGTCGAGCCCATCAACCTTTATTCTTATCCAAAAGCCAAGTTTTGGTTCAATCAAAGCAAAGAGCTAACGTTGTTTTCAAGTTTTAGTGAAGTTCGGATGGAGTTAGTAAGGATCTGGTTAGCATTTAGGTGAGAAAGATAGCTCTTTATTTAAAGTTACTAACTTTAATTATGATGTGTACTTAAATTTAGTTCATTGCTTGATTGGTTGGATATGATGTTTATTTGTATGAATATACAAGTACTTGAATGTGATAGTTAGTTTGCCTTGAGAATTTAAAGTTAGAAATATGCGCATGGATGGAAAGTTGTATCCTTGCTATGGTTTAACATTATGTCATGCAAAGTTATGTTATGATCTTGCGAGTATGTTGTTATGCTAAGAAAATTAACATATAAACTTGCACAAGTGATAAAGAGATCCTTTGGTTTTGAAAATATGTTTTACTTAAGTGTTTATTAAAAAGAGTTTATAATAGTTTTTTTAAAAAAACTTTACCTTTTGTTTTCAAACTTTATTCAAGGTTTATAAATTAAATTAAAAAGAAAAGGAGAGAAGTTATGAAAGTAATTCAGAACGTAAAACATGATTTGAAATGACAGGTCATATAGCGACAGTCGCTATCAACGCAGTTCGTGAAAACAAACTCTTTTTGAATTTAAATAGTGTTTTCACTTAAGTATCTTTTGAAAAAAAATTTCAAACTAGTTTTATCTATGAATAAAAAATTATTATTTTATTCATTTATTTAATGATTAATTAATTGATTGATTGATTAAGGTAATCAGTACTTAAGTGTTAATCAAGAAAATTAGTCATAATCCATTAATTAATTAAAGATTGGTTATTAACCAATAATTTATTTAAGGGTTTATTATTATTAACTAATAATTAAGAAAGGGCTTAAATATGTATTTAATTATTAATCAAAATTTGATTATTATTCAACTATTTATTTAAAAGTTAATTATTGTTTAATGATTAAAGGTTTAATTATTAATAAGTGATTTAAATGTTATTTAATTATGAAATGAAAGTTTTTAATTTTTAAACCACTTTAGTTCCGAAGGTCGATTTGATTAAGTAACCGTCTTTTAAAAGAATATTTTAAATCCAAGGGATTTCTTTGTCGATTATTTTTAAGTAACTTAAATGAATAGGAAACTCAATGATATATTATCTAAATTGCAGAGAACTCATCTGACTATTTATATATGATCTGTAACCATTTTTTTAAGGGAACATTTGTAGAGAGACCCTAAGGGGTTTCTGACCAATATTTATTTATTTATTTCCTTATGTTGTCTATGGTGATGTTTAGTTTAAATTAATTGTGACATTCTATTTGAATTGTTTAAAGTCATTATAGCAATTTCTGCTATACCATCACTTATCATATCCTTAACTCTTTTGTGTGCATTGAAACTGAGGTAGTATTTTCATAAAATACATGTTTGAAATTAAATAATCATTTTTATTAATATTTGAATCAAATAATTCATTTTAATTAATGATGTTTAAACTAATTAATGAGATTTGAATTAAATTAATCAATTTAAATGATGATATTTGGACTTAATTAATCATGTTAATTCATGGTATGTAAAGTTAGTTAACCATTTTAATTAATGATATTTGAAGTTAATTAATCATTTCAATTAATGAGGTTTTAAATTTTAGTTAATCATTTTAGTTAATGATGTTTTAAAGTTAGTTAGCTAATTAAATTAAAAAGGTGTTTTAAAGTTAATTAATTAATTTAACAAAGGTATTTAAGTTAACTAATTTATTTAATATCTTACGGGATAATAAATGTTGTAGAAATTTATAAATAATAGTTTACTATTGTGAAGATCTTTTAAGAAGAATTATTTAAAGATAGTACTAAGTGTAATTATTTTGGTTTAGAGTAAACAATGTTTAAATGACATATGTTTTTTGACTCCTTATTTTAATACACTTAGAAATATAATTTTCCTTTTTAAAAACAATATTTCAAAGAGCCATTATAAATGTGTTTTATAAACATTTGAAATGTGAAAATCGAGCTCAAGCATGAATCAAATGTTTTAAAAGTTTGATTTGATTGTTTGTGTAAGTATATGCAATTAATTATTATACACAGACCACTTTATTATTCCCAATAGTAGATATATGGACTATCGATTTCAATTTTGCTATCTTCTTTGTATTTTTTCACTCTAATACGATGTGTTGCTCTTTTTGAGCTTTGATATCCTTCGTCGAAAATGACTAAAACCAAAGCGTGTGAAAATGGGAGGATGCACCCTCCTAGTCATAGTTGTGCTTCGTCATTCTAAGATGATTTTTTGCTCATTTTGAGCATTGGTATCCAACACCAGAAAAACTAAAACCAAAGCATGAGTGGGAGCCAAGCCATGTGGTTTGCAGCTATTAGGGTATATTCACATTCAACTAGAGAAGTTGACAGCATGCATGCATTGATGTGAGTATATTTGGATGCCAGTGGATTTAACGGGGTCTAGCATGGAAGTTCTCAAGAGTGACGTGTGTGCACTCAAGTATATTATATCTAGTGGTATAATTTTGTTGAAAAGGGGGAGCACCCTCCTAGTTATGTTGGAAAAATTCAGTTTCCTTACTTCTATCTCGAACGTTGGAATTTATCTTTTCATCTTTTGTTTTTCATCAATCCAAGACGAATTGTTATTCATTTGAGTGTTGCTATCCTTTGCCAGAAATTATTAAAACCAAAGCACGAGTGGAAGCCAAGCTACGTGGGATTATTCCCATTAGGGTACCTTCATATCTACTCTAGATTTGATTTGGTTGTATGCGTTCGAAGATGTGAAGTACTTAGATTCTCGGTAACTGTTGGTGGGGTCTAGTTTGGTATTGTCCAGGACCATCATAGCTCTCAAGCATATTTCTAGAGATATACTTTTGGTAAGAAGGGGTGCACCCACCTGGTCATGTGTTGAATAATTTCCCTTTCCTTATTTAATTCAAACCTTTGAATTGCGGTTCGTAATTTATATCGAGAAGTGTCTGAAGCTCTTCTCGATGTCTAATTATGTCTGTCCATTCTATAAGTTTGGATTTTGTTTATTATCTATATACATCCTTTCGTGTTTGGATTGTTATTCTGATTATTTTGCATTTCTTAATATATGATGTTATTCTGATTATTTCTCATTATTAAATGTTAGCCTTATTGCTTGAGTTTTATCACGCTGGTTTTCCAGGCTGATCTGGGTGTTATTTTATTATAATGCTTGGGTCGGACCGAGTATTTTTCCCGGTTGTCATTAGAGGGACATGGAGCTTATGGAGTAGAGATGGATGTTAACCTATCATAGTATTTTACTTTCCACTGTATATATATATACCTATCAGCATATTATAAGGTCAAAAAATTATAACTGTCCAGCTGATGGGAATTTTTTTAACTTTGATGTACTCTGTATTTTGGAGTGGCGGTTTATACATCTTTATTACATTATATGTTGTTGATTCCACTATGAGATTCTATTTCCCCTATTCCTTGTTCTTTCCTTTTTATTTTACCCTAACAATCCTCTTTTACGACGATTGGATGTTCGACATTTGAATACCATGAATGTATTCGGTGTCGACTTTCGATGGTCGAAAAGGCATGTCGTTGTAACTTCTTCCTTAGTTTCCCAGACTCTATTTTAGTTTAGATAAAATTTTCAAATCTTTTAATCATTTACTTATCTTAATATTCAACAAAGCTTATACTGGATACAATCCTAAAAATATAAATCTAATCTCATTTCTCATCCTTGTATTTTCCAAAAATATTTTCCAATCCGTAATTATTTTTATTTTGAAATAAATCCTTTTCTTAGTGCAAATTTGAAACTTTAGACGCTACCTAATTTAAGGATTTACACTTATGTGTTTATACTTAGATTATAATGGTCTTTCAAAGCCTATCCAAAACATACCACTTACGGATTTATCGACTTCCTACAGAACACGCAAAGGAAATATACTCTAAAGTGCCAAATACTATCAGTTTCAGTAATCACTAGAAAATAATCAGATTGTCTCAAGCCGCTTGATGAAGTTGAAGTGTTTACTAGAAGCTAGTAAATCCCACTTGTTATGGATACAATTGGAAAACCCGAACTATATTCCCCCAAGGATCTACCGGCCTCACCAAACACCGAATAAGCATACGATCCTAAAGTGTTAAAGACTTCCTAACAACAATTATAAGAATTTAATTTTGGCATCCCATACGACCTGGTGAACTTCGAGTATTCACTAATGGCTATTAAGTTCCATTCAAACATTCTATTCAATGTATTGTACTATATTCAATGAAGCATTACCTTTTAAACTAATTGGTAACACTAAGTTGGTTATTAGCACTTTCCCATATTATAGAATTAAGGCTCTCAAAACATTTTCCTTATAAGATTATAATTTAGAAATCCAATAGTATACTCTTTCATATAGAAAATGATTTTTAAATATTATTTATCTTCATTGATATTTTTATTCTTTCCATTCCATAGAAATACCCTTATATTTCCAAAATCTTAATATATAACTATAATTATATACCTTAGTATGCATGACCAAATATCATCTTATTTTAAACCATATTAGTTCTAAAATATTTTTATTCCTTCTTGAATTAACATATTTCTAAGAATATGATTTTCCAAAACATTTGTGTTAGTAAAAGTGTATGAACAATTGTCTCGTTTGAATATTTAGGGATACGTATCAAGTACATTAGCCAGACGTCCCGATAAAAATCCTTAAAGCATCCAACGGGCAATTTAACACCTACACACACACATTCTTCAAAAATCCTCTTTTAAAATAAAGAATGCTATATCTCTATGTACTGTAGTTTATACATATAATAACAAGCTTATAATCATCACCATTAAACTCTTATAGAAAACATCATAGTATGGTATTATCTAATTAGACGACAATTTCATTAAAATAATTCTTAATCAACTCTTGGTTTAGAGTAAATAATAAATCATTTATTTTCGGTTAGTTGGTAATCAAATACCAACTTATCTCGATTTCCAATTGATTAATCTTTATAACTATAGGATTTGCTCATTGATTATATATACCCAAGAAATTCAATGCCTCTTGCAAGGATTTCCAGTATGAAGATACTGCAAGACTGAATTATTAATCTTCAATTAGGATTCTAATTATCAAGGAATATTTCTACATTGAATTAAAATTATCATTAGGAATCTTGTGCAAATATACATTCAATCAACTTATCAAATCAATCACAAATTTGTAAGATAATATGCCCAGCGGAACCATCAGTCAACTTCCGCTATGCAACCTTGATCACAAAATGAATGACAACAGACTTCATAATTGGCTGGCTGGACATAGTACTACGTCTCAACAGATTTCACTAGATTGCCCAATATTTGAACGAGTGACTCAGCCGCCAACCAACTGCACCTCCAGAAAGGATAAGACCGGATCAAAGATTGCTTAGGGTTCACATGATTCGATAATAGGAACATCAAAGAGTGGAACCAAAGGAAAAGGTTCCTAGAATCCCAAAATGATACTATCCTATTCCAAAGGGAATAAGTCCTACTATCTATCTCAAGAATCCCTAGTAGACAGTCTCTAAGACTCACCTAGGCCAAGAATTGTGTTTGTAATATCATATTTTGTTCTTAACTCAGCTCTGATACCAAGCTGTGAAGCCTCACCCTAAGACCCACACTAGAATATTGTCCGCTAGTATAGAGAATATGGCTGGTTAAGAACGGCCATCCATGAATTTTATTTTAAGCGAGCATCAATACATCGATTAATATGCTATATTTTTTCATCGCAAGTGGAATTAACATGTACAATCCAAGCTAAAAATAAAACTACAGTGGCTAAAATAATAATCCTGAACAATATATAATAACTAACAACCACAAAATCCAAGATCACAAAATGTACACGGTAGAATATAAATAGATCCAAGTCGATCATAACAAATAAGTACATAAAGTCGACTACAAAACTAGGGTCATCACAATCCACAGAATATGCAAGTATAATATCCCAAAGGTACAATTGTGTATAATAAATGAGTCTAAACACGATATAAGATACAACACTATATAGATATGTATACATATACGTGATGAAGGTAAGATGAATGATAACTAAATAACTGGAGTCAAATCCTCTCTAGAACTATCAAACTGGGGCACCTAAAATATCTCGATCTGACCCTATTACTATATAATAATAAACAAGCCAGTCTAGACTATAATGAATGTGTTAGCAAGATAAATGATAGATAAAGTTAACTAGATCTCAAATATAATCATATATTGACAAATATTAAACATTCATCAATAACTTCAAATAACCAAACACTAAAACTCAAGATAGCTTATCAGAAGCGAAAATCCTCGAAATGATTTTGTGATAATTCAAACAACATCAAATCTAGAAATCTCACAATTAGAAATCTAGAAATCTCACAAAAAGGGGGAAGGCGCCAAACTCCAACATTGCTGAAATAAATTCACCTATATGCATGTAACACCAAGATAGATGTATAAGTCTATAAACATCAAAATAGGTACGAGACTTATAAACATAAACATAGAAACAAGTCCTATAAACTCCAAAGGAGAGCCATAACTCGTCGATAAGTGTCATATACCTCCGAATAGTAACCGACTAAATAACAACCTTGTGTCCCATACCACACGGTTTTATTTAAATGTTTACTATAGGCTAGTAAACTCCAATCGTATGTATAAATGGCTCGATTGAACAATTTTTGGAATTAATCGGAAAAATAAACGCGAGCGTTGCATACCACTCATTTTATTAATCCGTTTAAATCAATTAATTCCTCATCGATCGATGTCATGTAATTTTATAAAATTATTAAGCTTTGAAAAACCATCTTAAAACTATATATATTAATCTATAAACTAATCTTTATATGAAAAGGAATTTGTTAAACTTTTAAATGCATAAATATTTTTAGACGTTGCTTTGTAAGCTAGTGTGTGTGTATTGAAAAGCCATTGCGAAATCTCTTTAGACATATGAAGAGTACCATATCAATTTAAAACCATCACTATTATAATAAATAATTATATATATATATATATATATATATATTCAAATATACTTATTAAAGAAAATAATTTGTAATTGAAAAGATTTGGATAAACCACTTTAATTTGAAAATATGCCTTCTGCGAATTCTGATTGAAATCATGATAGAAAATTTTGTGTATATCTCCACGAACCCACAAAGCATTTATATGGTATAATAGCTCCAAAATGAACTCTCAAATTCATAAATCAAAGTCCATATGCAGCATTGAAATTGGCATAGAAAACAACATCAAAATCAAGCAAATATCGAAAAGGAGCCAAATAGATGAACGAACAAGTGAATAATGTGAATTGGAGTGCCAAATGGAGTGACCTTGGGCTCAGCCTAGGTCACCACTGGTGCACCGGTCTAGTGGGACTGGTCCACCTGTGGGCATGCCTGGAGTGAGCTCCAGGCTGCTACGGGGGTCTGTCGTTATTCGTTTCTTCGTTGTTGCTTGCTTTGACTTCCGAGACATCGATTTAACACTCATGCAAGCACAAAAACATCTACATTTGGTTGATAATCAAGATCATATGAAGTGGTTTCACTAACCAAAGAGTTGAATAACTAAAATTGTGAATAACATAAGAGATTAAAATCAAATTTACATCAAATTCATTCAAAACAATAAGCAGCAACAAGCACCGATTTATAGGCTAGAAGTGTGAGATTAGCTCACCTAATTAAGCTTGATTTGATCATCAAAGACCCGGATTCACTTAGGAAAACACTTTCAACAACCACATAGGTTTTTAATTTCATCAATTGGAAAAAGAGGGTGTGATGACCTACCTCCTCTACCCTTAGAAATCGACACTAATACATCTACGGTATTCAGGTACCGCAAATCCAAATGCCGAAGAGGTAGATTATCATAGGCTAAAAGAAAATAAAGATAGAAGACAAACAAAATAGAACCTTACATCATATTCAACATTTAATTATAAATATGAGTAGTACATGCAATTATTCCAAATTGCTCCATTAGAGTTCTAGTAAGTACTAATCCATCCAGGATAGTCATAACTGCATATCCTTACAAGTGCTTGTAGATACTTATACATAATATAGCAGAAATAGAAAAAGATGATTATCTACATAGGACCCTTTGGCATTGCACTCGATGTTCCATTTAAAATGTTCCAAGCTACATATACTTAGCTGCCTAGAGAAATAGGATACCCGAATTTTAAGGGAAAAGGAAAATAAACTCTGGGTCAGTCACATGACTGGTGTGAGAAACTCAAAGCACAGACATTTGAAAACAAAGGGTATCTCATATGACCACACTGCACATAAATACGGAATGAGATTTTACTTTATGATAACCAAAACAATTGCTATGAAAAATCTGAGAACATTATTTTTAATGACATTCTTGTGAAAACATTATTTAGGTAAATATATATAATCTTAGCTGAAATTGTTACATTATTAAATCCAACATCTAAGCTTCACAATCAAGTCTGAAGGCACTTATTGAGGAATGAATTCCACACAATGGCAAGGTAAGGAACTACCTTTCGTACTATACATCTATAAAGGGATGTATCGAGGATCGACACGTTTGAAACTGCACTGGGCAAGACCAACCTACCCACAGACCCATCTGGTGGCAGATAGAGCCGAATATGACATCATCTCGGTCGTAATCGACCTATGTAGCATCTTATAGCATACACGACATACTGGATATATAAAGAGTAATTTATAAATGTGATGACTATACCCTAATGGTTGGGAACCACGTAGCCTTACGACACGCCTTTTTAAGCCATTATCGGGTGACGAGACCCGAGGTTACCATTACCTTTCACATAGCACATCCCATTTTGATTGTCGTACTGCCAATTCCATCACACACTATTGATTTTCACAAATGTACAATCTCTAAGCTTGTACGTCTCAGAGAAGGGTGTTAAGTATAATAGAGTTACTTCCTACACCATAAAATAGATGTACGTTTGTAAAAATCAATCTAAGTGTATTTTAAAAATGCAATATCAAACATTCATCCATACAAGTTGTCCAAGAATAGGAAAAACCAAAGAAACTCTGCTACCACATCCTATTAAGAATCATCCCTAGGATTAGTAGCGAGTAACCCTTACATCAAAGTTCAAATGAAGATACTACTGCCACCTACATGTGATATGAGAAATTTCCTCTAAAGGTCATTAACAAGTAGCCCTTCATTCCATTTATTATCATTCCATGTGCTTAGTTCAAACTCGTAAATTGGTTTGAAGTTGTTTTCAGATAGGAATCGCCCATATTCAACCATGATTCTTTTGAACTAATCATCAATAAAAAGATATTAAGTAAATAGTGCTTATCATTTGATAAATCACTCTCTTTATCAAAAATATCTTCTAGATATATATTTTTTTTAAACATTTCTTTTCGGTATATATGGAACCATTAAGCGTCTCTTTAACTTTGGAAATACCGCATCATTTTCATAAGTCATATTGGAAAATATTATTGAATTAAAAAGGGCTGATAGAAATTATGCCAATTCTACTCAACATCAATTTCTGTGTTCAACCTTTAATATCCTTCAAATAATGGTGAAATCACCTTTTAAATTCACATGGACGGTACAGGTTCCCTCCTTGAAATTTAATACCAAGTATAGTAAGATTATTTCTATATAACCCAAGTTGTGCGAAATTAAATTTGTAAATTTGAATCTTTTATACTTGCCTCGTTTTCGATATTTCGACATTAACTATTCCTCGCTCGTGATAGAGGCCAGGTGAGCCAAGGAACTGGTTGCTCCTAAACATCTCCTAAATTTAAGAAACTTACATTCAGATCTCATGAGTAGAAAAATCCAGTCTACTCATTGGCTTTTAGATCCAAGATAAAACCATTTAATTATAACAACGTTTCTTTAAATCATTTATTTAAACTCTTTAAAATAAATCATAAAACCCTCACATTATCTTTAGAACACTTATTTAAAAGATTTGGAAAAGAATACATAAGTTTAAAGCCAGATGCGCAAAAAGTGCTACAAATAGTCCTGCAATAGCGCTTTTAAGGCTTATTTGATCAAAACAACTTCATCAATTATTGTATACTACCTCATGATGATACCGAGATCATAGTTGCCTAAGCAATGCTAGATGAAGCCGCCTCCTATCAATGTCCCTTCTCATTAATGTCGTGTCATATAAAATCCGCCATCCACCTAATAAGTGATGTCGTGCACCATTGTCATCGAAAGAAGTCCATGGCCGATGCTGCTTTAATAATACTGCTCGAAGTTAACAACATCGCTGCCAATGTCACCACCATTTCATACCACTATTCATCTATGATGTTAAATAACGATTTCATATCTCTATAATGTTGCTTCAATACCAATGTCGCAACTCCTTTGATTTGTCCTCCAGATAGAACCACCCGTCATTAAGGTCACTAATGATCACAGTCGCCATTCTACAATGATAGTAACGAATGATGTCAATGACTATAAAGGCTACACATTCGATGTTGATGGTGAACACAATCAATGTCTATAGAAGCTACCATTGATGTAAATTCTTGGTGCCACTTTCAACTGATGCTACCGACAATCAATCAAGAGCATCTCAGAGATTGACGATGCCGACAGCCATTAACATTCACAAGGTCTATTAAAGTCAACGTTCTAAAGAATGACATAGCTTCATCATACGATAGTAATATCATTCTTTATCAATGTCAAATACTATCTAAGCAACCCAAAGCTCAACCATGCAGTGTTAAAGCTAATGTCATGTGACATTGTTGACATGGAAGACCAACAATGCCGACCCAAAGTTGCAATGCCGCTCATTACCCTTATAAATATGACCCTAGAGGATTGAAGGGCGGAATCATTTTTACCTATCTTCTTATATTTTAAACTTTATAAACCCTAAATTGATTTGAGTATTTTGGCAATTTTAGCATTCAAACTTTGTACACATAAGGGATTGAATATTGAAATATTTTATAGCAAATTTGATAGATTGACTTATGAATTATGGCTGCCATATCGACTTGGTTCTTAAACGTGTTCTAATGTGTGTTTGAATTATGGACTCAATATAGAACATATTGCTTAGCCTAGCATCGCCTCAACCATTCCCTTAACTAAGATAACTTTCCTAACACTTTTTCGGTTAACAAAGAAATTCGTGAACATTTTCTACGCTAGAAGGCAGGCTTGAACCTCTAGCCTTTTTCTTTATTCTTCTTGAAACTAAATAAAAATGGAAAGAACTAAGAAAGATATTGCACAACAAATGGCTTTGGAAGACAACATCGTCCCAAACTTCAATTTAGAAAATACAAAGGTTGAAGAACCTTCAACTTTAAGAAAGTTCACGAACAGTGATGTTAAGGTTCAAGATTTGACACTGCAATTAATAGTTATGCAAGATCTCCTTAAGAAGACTCTATCTCAAGAACCTTGTGAAATAATAAAGCCTATGGAAGAAAGAGATGAAGTGGAATCTCTCATAAAGAAACCTCATTATACCAAAGCCAAGATGAAAGTGTCATGAACCCTTTGGGAAAGAGAAAAACCAAAGACAAGGAACCAAAAATGCATTCTCCAAAGGTTAAGGTAGACTATCAGAAGATAAATTGATAAAAAATAAAAAGAAGGTTCCTTGAGCAATCTAATAGCTCGATTCTATGCAAGGAATACAAGACTTATGAGAGGAGATACTATAGTGACGAAATCTACCAAAGGGACATGCGCAATCAAATAACGAAGGTTATGCCCTCCCTTAAGAAAGAGGTAATTCTTGATCTAGAAGATTATGATAATCTTCAAAAAACTCCTTTTATATAGGAAATAATGGCAGTTAAGGTTCCGTCTAACATCAAGATTCATTCCCTAAAGTATGTTGGAACTACTAATCTAGGAAATCATCATTTAGCTTTCGAATGGATTTGTACGATGCTTTTAGGGCAATTTGTTGTAGGCTCTTCCTTGTGACGTTCCATGGAGTAGTTGCCAAATGGTATAGGAATTACCGAGAAAAAACCATATATTTTTTGGACCAATTTTCTTTTCAGTTCCCAATACAGTTCTATATGTCCAAGACCCTACTAAATATTCTAATGTGTTAGCAAATATCAAGAAAAAGTGAGAGGAATTACTGGGCGAATACTGAAGATTCTAATGTGTTAGCTAATATTCGTTCTCCAATAAGTTCCTTCATACTTGATTGTAGAACTCATTATGTTAGAATTCAATCAATGTAGAAGTTTAGGCTAAGATTACATAAGTTTACTTGAAAAGTGTTTTCAAAAGAATGTCATTAAAAATGATATCCCCAGTTTCCATAGCAAATGATTTGGTTATCATAAGGTAAAAAAATGTTTCATGTTTATGTGCAGCAGGGTCTTACGAGTTACCCTTGTTTTCAAATATCCATATTTCTATAGACGTTTCCTTACTATATGCAGATGTAGGAGATAAGACATAAAAGAGGATGAAGGAGAGGTAGTTGCACTACAGCCACCAACGGTCTATTAAATGCTATAGTAATTGAGAAAATGGTAATCCCATGCTACCTTAAATTAACTTTGCTACTCTATGCAAAGAATACACTATGGATGGTAAACCATTCAAAGAAACATAGTCCATTATTGAAGTCCAAGCTTGGGTCAGTTGCTGTGAAAGAATTTTTACGGGGTTGAATATCGGGAATGAGCAGAAAAGGTTCATAGCTTCTTTCCAGTTATAAGAAGAGGGTCTTCCATGGTGGAATTCCATAAACTTGAATGATTTAGAAGATAATTTCTTATAGGAACGGTTCAAGGAAGTCTTGGAAGAACAATATATGCTAGCTGTAGGAAAATCCTACATTTATTGGAGTTTTATGGATGTAAATCAAGGAGAGATGTCCATAGAAGAATATTCCAACAAGTTCAGCGAATTGTTCCTTTTTTTGGGGTCTTATAGACACTCCTTTAAATAAAAATGAAATGTTTATCGTTGGGATGAAAGGGCGATATCAGGACAGGATGAAAAAGGGCATGTGAAGGGAATCTTTGTAGATTTGGTAGACATGGGATTTCGATATAGAACTCTAGACAAAGAGAATCCACCCACAACTCAAAAAGCAACAATAACTGGAAGAGGAGGAAGTTCAACCATTCTGGGAAGAAGCCATGGAAAGGCAAGCAAAAAGGAGTTCTACAGAAAATAGTTTAAAGGATATCACTTGTTGTAATTTCCAACAGAATGATCGTTTTGCTACCGCCTATAAGAATCTTAAGGCTTGGGATAGGAATTGCTACAATTATCATAATCCAGGGCACTAAAAGAAGGATTGCCCACTGATAAAGAAAGGAGATTAGGTCAGAGCTTTTTCCATTAAAGATGAACCCTCAACTTCGACTCATGCGAAGTGAAAGAGAGTTCTTGAAGGTAAATCTGCATTAAGGAAAATCTAGTAAGAGTATTATTTCAAACTGGGGCTTCTCATAGTTTTATTTCTTAAGAATTAGTTGATAAATTGAAACTTACCCAAAGTTATTATATATATATATATATATATATATATATGTTTCTAACCACATAGGTGGTAAAACTAATCTAGATATAGTTTGTGAAAAAGTATAAGTTGCCTACCTATCTCAAAAGATTTCATGCGACCTAATAGTCCTCAATTTTATTAGGTTTGAGATTATACTCGGTATGGATTGGTTATCTGAATATAAGGCTATTCTTGATTGTGTTAAAAGGACGGTGCATTTGGAAAATAAAAAAGAACCTTTTAAGATAATGTGTCAAGAATCAAGTCTAGTAATGGATAGTTTTATGTATGTCCTAAATTCATTCCAAAAACATTTAGAAGAAATACCAATTGTTAAGGGAATTTTGGATGTTTTTGAGGAAGTTAAAAGTTTACCCCCACATAGGGAAATTGAGTTTCGAATCAACTTGATTTCTGGTGCGAGGTCTGTTTTTCACTATTTTCGAAGAATGGCCCCCAAGGAGGTAAATGAATCAAGGAATCAAAGTAAAGAATTATTGAAAATAAATGAGTAATTAGACCAATTCTCTCATGTGTGATCTCAGTAGTAGTTTCTATTACAAAGTTAGAGTTTCTGTTACAAAGTTAGACGACTCCTTGAGACTTTATGTAGACTACCGAGACCCAAATAAGTAAATGATTAAAAAAAAATATCCTCTACCTCATATTGATGACTTGTTTGATCTGCTTCCTGATGCTTGAATATTCTCCAAAATGGACCTAGCAAAGGATTCCTTCAATTAAGGATAGAAGAAAATTGCATTCCTTTAACTGCATTCAGAGAACCAAATGATTTCTACGAGTGGCTGGTTATGCCGTTTGGGCTAACTAATACTGCCACATATTTTTTAGACCTTATGAGTAGACTATTCAGAGACATACTCCACTATTTCGTGTTGGCTTTTATTGATGTATGCTTATATAATCAAAGACCAAAGTAGAACACAAAAGGCATTTAGAGATTGTACTAGAAATATTGAGGAGGAATATGCTCAAGGCTAAGTTTTCAAAATGCCACTTCTGGGAAGAAAACGTAAGGCTTTTTGGACATGTTATGTCAGAGGAAGGAATCTCGGTTGATCCCCAAAAAATTACAGCCATTCTAGATTGGAAGCAACCACAAACTATGAAGGATATTGTCAAGACCCGATTCTTCGACTTACGAAAGTTGACATCAATACGTCCATTGTATCAACTGCCGAGCAATCGAATGCCGGAAAATCGAACTATGAGGGTTTAAGAAGAAGAAAAAGGTAGAAGAAGAAGAAAATAGAACGAAAGAAGAACAACAGAAACAATATCAGAATCTCACATATCGCAGCGGAACAACACATAATAGATAAATGAATAATCTTTAAAACAAAGAACTATCTCACTTATTACATTACATCACATCATCATCAGAGTGTACAACAACAATATACAAAAAAACAAAGAAATAGACAGTTATACAAACGTGTCCTCCTTACAAGTGAATTTACAGCGGAAAGATAATATCATATACAAGTAATACGTCTCGCCATCCAGCTCGCCGCTTGAGCTCCAAAGCACTTCTGAATCCAGAATGACCTGATAACCTGAGTCTAGACTGCCCGTGTGTAAAATTATGGGCACCTAGAGTTTAGGAAGAGAACAATAAACTCCAGGTCAGTCATGGGACTGGTGTGAGAACTCAAAACAGTTATTTATCTTTTAAAACAACAACAACAAGGGAAGTGAAAAATATTCGCAATGCTTTTGGAAAATGAAACTACCATAAGGCCTCCCCGCACACACTCAATGCAAACGCAGAATTGGAGGAGATTTCTCCTTATGATAGTCAAAGATGCTTACTATGCAAAACAAATCATTTTTGATATTATTGTTAGTGCATAGTGATGAAAACATTTCGAAAGTATAATATAAATCTTAGCCAGCATAGGTACCATTATAGTATGCCTACTATAGTTACCATATTAAATGGTAGGTTCTACAACTAAAACCGTACAAGGCTTGTATTATCTCTTTGGATTTTCAACAAATGGCCAGGCTAAGGAACTTCCTACTGCCACATGGGATCGCCTCTGGAGGGACGTCCCGAGAACTTAACCAGCTCTCTGCCAACATAAGTCGGGTTACCTTTGTAACTAGGTAACTACTACACGAATATGCCACCCCCCCGGTCCTTTGGGACCTTTATCCGAGGGCCCTCGATCACAAAGCAACAACCACACAGATAATGAGATTGGAGCAACCACATAGGTTAAGTATCAGGGCTCCATACCTGACACCACCCTTTTCCAGAAAGAAATGACATACCCTAGAGGGCGTGACCCTCATAGCCTAGCCGCATATTCCTGTTTTCACCATTTCCGAGGTGTGAGGTCCGACAAACTCTCGTCCACAAAGCTATGTTTTTCACAAAGCCACACTTTGATCAACAAATGATCAATAAAAATCATCACACAGCAACACTCAGCATGCCACATTACCAAATTGGGAGTATATCGCTGATAACCTTCAACTACAAAACCTCTGAGCTCGTACTCTCAAAGAAGGGTGTTAAGCTAAGAGAATAAATTCTCCGCCACCAATAGAGATGTATTTGAAAGAAATCTGCTTTATATCTCAAAATGTAACGTTATACACGAAACCATACAAGTCTGTTCCGGTTTCGAACAGAACCGAAGGCACTTCAAAAGAAGCCCTTGCAATCTGGGTATTCATAATCCCGATCGAATTTCCCATCACAAAGGAAATCTCCATACCGTAGCTAACGGTGCAGAGACAATCGATAGGTCATCCTATCATTTTCACAAATACCCGGTCATCACCACCGGTCTTCAATGCTATCCATTACGTCGTATCACTTATTCGGAATGGGTTATATGACACAAAGGTCCTCTCCCGGCTAATCCGAATAGTGAACGCAATATTTTTAAAACACATGGATATTGGGATTTCAATTAAGTCACGAATTATTACCCATACTCTTTCTTTCAAATGGTTTAAACAAATTACCATTTTAAATCTTTAAACAAAAAGATTTACTTCACAAAGTTTACCCAGTTTCACAAAGATTTATTCCCAAATTCCCAGACAAATTTCCATTTCAATTGGATTAACTCATTAAATCTTAAATCAAGATTTAACTTATAGCTTTCAAAACTATTCACAATTCAAGTCTTTTATAATATAAAAGATACACCATTTGAAATACTCCTTTATTTCAAGTCAAGTTCAACAACCTTTCACAAAGATTAATTCATGGCCTTCAAAACAGTTTAATTTCAAATTTACATTCTTTTAACACAGATGGGAACTTCTTTGCTTATGTGAAAGCTATTATTATTTGAAAACAGATAGTTTTCGTTTTGGGAACAACTGATTGCAATTTTTTCATGAGTTGAAGCTACTCAAGCATAAACTTGGATTTAAATTTAAAATTTCCAAAACTATATTTTAAATGGTTAAAAACCCATATAAACA
Organism: Allium cepa; assembly: GCA_030765085.1. Taxonomy (NCBI): domain Eukaryota; kingdom Viridiplantae; phylum Streptophyta; class Magnoliopsida; order Asparagales; family Amaryllidaceae; genus Allium; species Allium cepa. Next base: position 220,094,660 of record CM060928.1, read on the forward strand.
CCTTTTTATAACTTGTACAATCTTTTAAACCTTAGGTCCCAAATTATTGAATTCAATTTCAAACATTGAATTCAAAATTTAAATCAAATGATTTAAATTCCAATTTTTTATTAAGTTATTTAAAATAACTTCTATTTTTGAAATTCATTTTCAAAAACTTTCAATCCCAATTCCAAAACTAATTTGGATTCAAAAATTCAATCTTTAGAATTGTCAAAAATATGTGACTTAACTGATTTCCACGTGAAATTCACATTTTGTGTGTGTATTGTGTAGTCCAAGGGTTTAACACAATAGTGCAACAACATTCAACCATCACAGATCAAATATAACAATATATTTGATAAGCGGTATAAACTATAACGCTTACCTTTCATTCACAGATCACATATATATATATATATATATATCATAGATAAACAAATTACAGATCACCACACACATCAGGATATATCACAAAGCATCACATATCAAAGATATCAAACAATTCAACATCCAATATAATTCAAACCTCCATAAGTAGGATAAATTTAATCATCTGATTAATTTAAATCAAATAAATTTCTATAAATAAACTTTGCTAGTTATGGTAAATCAATAGCCAATTAATTATAAAAACGTTTAATAAATTATCCTTACGTTGATCATTAATTAACTCTTAATTAATAGTTAATACTTGATTAATTATTCTTAATTAATTATCAAAACCAATTAATTTTTGCTTAATAAATTTCCAATGAATTTACAAAAATCATTTCTTTTTAAAATAAATTTCTTCAACTTATAATAATATAAATCGAAATCCATTTACTTAGCCATTTTTCCGTAATTTGGAATTTTATTCAATATGGTTTCAAAAAATAACTTTGTCTTTTTAAAACTCTTTTTTAACTTATCCAATTATCAAAAATAATTTTTACTATAACTTTCAACTTGAAATTTCAAAAATCCAATTTTTATCTATTTTCGGTATCCAATGATACCAAAAATATATTCGGCTAACCTATAGCCTTCAACAATCTCAATCACAAAGTTAATCACACGGATTATAAATCAACCAACACACAACATATGAAATAAATTCAAATGTTTGAAGAATCCAGTTAGATCCCTCCAACCTTTTCCCTACATCCAAAGATGTTAGCACAATACCAATTCCACTTTGAGGTGAAATATCGCGGTATATGGGATTTATAAAATATTATCCGCTATTATGCAGCGCAATAGGGTCTCATCCGCTATATAATGAGGAAAATCAACTCCAAGTACATATATAATACCAATTCCACATCAAGTTGGAATTATCGTGGTACATGTGTTTAATAAATAACCTCCGCTTAATATGCGGCGTATAGGGTCTATTTCAATACAACAGATAATAACTATCATCCAAGTATACAATCAAGAAATTTTAAATCTAACTATTTAAAATTTAAATCGAAACAATTCGATTGAGTGAGAAGTTCTCACCTTGAGTTTCCGATAACAGTTGTAGCATTTTATTCCGAATAAAATTAAACATGCGTTTAATTTTACCCGAAATTATCACTAGCTCCAAACGACTCCAAACCAGCTCCATTGCGTAGTGCTCGACAAAACGAATCCAACGCAAGTTGTTTCGTGCTTTTTCGACCTCGTATGACAAAGTTACGCTAGTTTAAAGTTTATACAAATTATAATATAAATAAATTTACAACTTTCTTTTATTAGTTTTCAACCTTTTAATCTCAGGCCATCCACTTTAACTCACGAGATCAACGCCGTGCGCTAACTTCTCCCTCTTCCTAGTATCTCACGAATGCAAGAAACCCATGCTAACCGCCGTTCGAAATTGATTGCCGCACCCCACACATCGACTTCGACGATGATCAACTACTTCCACATCGTAGCCCCCACCGCCGCGCACTACCACCTCCAGACCAGCCCCACTCGGTTGCGTGCTCGCATGGAAAAACGCGAATGAACTTCAAATGTTCAAGCTCGAATTGACGACGATCCGTAGCAAGAAAATCCATCATCACCGTTGAATTTACTCGCCTCAACGAGATCTACAACTTTGTAGTTAGACATTTTTGATGAAATTGAATAGATTTGGATAGATCGAGAGAAGAACATTGTGTATTTTCGGCCATTGAAACTGTAGAAGGTGGCTGAACGTTTTTCTTCTAGGGTTTGTGAAAGATGATGGTGTTAAGGTCCTTTTTATAGAAATTTTTCCAAAAAACACTATTCATCCGATTTTCCGAACTCCAAATCTCACGCGGTGACCGGCGTTTCTAGGGTTTAACCCGCATTCCAGACACAATGGAATAGGTATCGAGAGCCAATTCGATCATCTGTGTGAGTTACGGAAATAAACGATCAAATTTAAATTAAATTGGTTAAACTACTTTCTATGCGTTTTGGCTTGTCCCGGACAAACGGTAAATCCGATTGACATGAAATTTGAAATCTTATAATAATATTACATTACGGATCCGATGAAACTGATTTCGTCGAAATCCGAGACTATTTAAAAAATAACTATTTTCATTAGTCGATTAAATATTAAAATATTCAATTTTCACAAATTAACTTTTAATTCAATTTTAAAAGTTCACAAACATTATTCTAACTCCAATATGATTTAATATAACTTTATAAATAATTTTTAATCACATTAAACCCAATTCCCAATTATTTCTGTAATTTCAAATATTAAATTGTCGATTTAATTATCCAATTAAATCTAGATATTGGAAATAAAAAATTTCGACTTATAAAATTTACTTGTTAATATTTAAAATCAATTAAATATCTGAATTTCAAATGACAGAAATTCTGGGTCGTTACAATCTTCCACCCTTAAAAGAATTTCGTCCTCGAAATTTCCAAGTAAGAAAAATGCCCCAGATTCATTAATTTTTCAAAACAATTCGTTCAAATTAAGTTTCAAATTCATTTAAATGTTTAACTTTTCCAAAATCCATAGTTAACCTCTTACAAAACTTCACCAATATTTTCAAATCGATATATAGTTATCTTTTCAAAACCAACTATGTCGTTTAACCTTTAACTTCAAATCAAAACTTAGTTATCACAAATTTTTTCCAAAATTTCCCGAAAATTTTCTAACGCCTTAAATTTTCAGAAAATTTCGCCATAACCTCCTTTGTACGGTCGGAAAACAGAAAAACAGTTCATATTTCCTATTTTTATTGCGTAGGCGTACCTTATTAGCATTTTTAAGCAAAGCAATTATTTATTTAGCATTTTGCGCAACCAAATCCCGCTAACGGTAGCCCCGGTACCTGTACTTACTCAATATAAACATGTAAGTGACATACATAAGAAGTTATTAACATTTTACTCTTTTAAACAACTAAAACCTATGCATATTAAAAGAAACGCATACTAAGCAAGGTTTATAAACAACTTATATGATTTCGACATTACTTGTAATTATTTACAACCAATTTATATACAACGACATTCAATTATTCATTTTCAATTAGTTTACATTCACTAATTTACATTCACATTTGTTCATTTTCAATTCAAATCAATTTCCATTCAATTTAAATTTACTTAACTTTCAATTTGAATTTAATTGCTTTAGCTTTCAATTTTATTCATTCAATTGCATATTAATTTCTATTCAATCAATTAACAATAATCTAGCAACCAATGTATATCCAATACAACCGAATTTATTCACTTTACATTCAATATTCATATTCACTTTGTTTACCTTCAATTTGGTTTAACATTCAATTAGCCTTTAATGAATTTACACTTATATCCATTATCTATATCAATTCGTTACATTCGATTGATTAATATTCAATTCATTAGTTCAATTACTAATTTATTTTACAAATAAAGTTGAATCTCCTTTATATAACTCAAGTTCACATCCATTTAATTCACTTCATTATTTTACTTCGATACCAAAATCAACTTCATTCATCATCACGTAAGTTATATTCCTTTTCAAGTTTCCACTTATAAATCCAATTCAGATTCCAACTCCAAAGTAAATTCTAGTTAACTTTTACCCAAGTCAATTTCATCGCTTATTCAGATTCATACCTCGTTTTGCTTAACAAAGTTGTTTAACCATTTTAATAATTGGTTTTACTTACAACTCCACATTTAATAAGTTATACAACTTATTATTCAACTTCCAAATCTGATTTAATTTATTTAACTTCCTTTAGTTAAATTTCACATCATATATTTTATCATACTAATTCAAATTTATTTCAACTTTACCAAAGTTAAATCTTTATTATCTCATATTATAAGTTCAAAACATGATAACTTATATTCATCAATTTCAACTTGGATTTTAATTTCAAATCTGTTTATCACAACAAAATTCAATTTCAATTTACTATGGTAGCAAATCCATCACACAGAAACTCGAAAATGATACTGATGATGCTACAGTCATCACCCTTATTATTCCCCAGCAACAGTAGTGAATTCGGTGCTTTTTTTTGTTCTTTTAAAATTTTCCTTTTATTTATAAATCTCATTTATAAATCTTGCTTATATAATTTCGCTATTTCCCTTTACTTATACAAGATTATTCCACAATTGTAAATCATTTCAATTTTAATTCTATACTTATACAATTGTTACTTTTTTATAATTTATTCTTTCACAATTGTTGTTTTTATTCAGATTATTCGAACAACTTTAATTCACTTATATATTTTCTTACATTTTCAACAACCAAACAATCAATTTATATACACTTCAATAATTTCTGAAAAATTATTTCCTTTATATATAAAATATAATTGAGGTAAAATTATTTCATTTACCCAATTCAAAACCATACAATGTCGATTTATCTCGTTTAAGAGTTTAGAAACCCCTATCGATACAGTTAGCTAGACTGCACCGACCAGAATCTATAAATAATCAACTCATAAGTCAACACAATACAAAACAATTTCATATTCACTAACAAATACGCTCTCATATCTATTATTACACTCAACTCATTTTAGAGTACTGGTGACTAATGAGTAATTCCCAACAGAGCCAAGGTTGTCGCTTAACCATATGCTCTGATACCACAATGTCAAGACCCGATTCTTCGACTTACGAAAGTCGACATCAATACGTCCACTGTATCAACTGCCGAGCAATCGAATGCTGAAAAATCGAACTATGAGGGTTTAAGAGAAGAAAAAGGTAGAAGAAAAAGAAAATAGAACGAAAGAAGAACAACAGAAACAATATCAGAATCTCACATATCGCAGCGGAACAACATATAATAGATAAATGAATAATCTTTAAAACAAAGATCTATCTCACTTATTACATTACATCACATCATCATCAGAGTGTACAACAACAATATACCACACAACAAAACAATGGACAGTTATACAAACGTGTCCTTACAAGTGAATTTACAGCAGAAAGATAATATTATATACAAGAAATACGTCTCGCCATCCAGCTCGCCGCTTGAGCTCCAAAGCACTTCTGAATCCAGAATGACCTGATAACCTGACTCTAGACTGCCCGTGTGTAAAATTATGGGCACCCAGAGTTTAGGAAGAGAACAATAAACTCCAGGTCAGTCATGGGACTGGTGTGAGAACTCAAAACAGTTATTTATCTTTTAAAACAACAACAACAAGGAAAGTGAAAAATATCTGCAATGCTTTTGGAAAATGAAACTACCATAAGGCCTCCCGCACACACACAATGCAAACGCAGAATTGGAGGAGATTTATCCTTATGATAGTCAAAGATGCTTACTACGCAAAACAAATCATTTTTGATATTATTATTAATGCATAGTAATGAAAATTTTTCGAAAGTATAATATAAATATTAGCCAGCTTAGGTACCATTATAGTATGCCTACTATAGCTACCATATTAAATCGCAGGTTCTACAACTAAAACCGTACAAGGCTCTTATTGTTTCTTTGGATTTCCAACAAATGGCCAGGCTAAGGAACTTCCTACTATCATATGGGATCGCCTCTGGCGGGACATCCCGAGAACTTAACCAGCTCTCTGCCAACACAAGGTCGGGTTACCTTTGTAACTAGGTAATTACTACACGAATATGCCACCCCTGGTCCTTTGGGACCTTTATCCGAGGGCCCTCGATCATAAAGCAACAACCACACAGAAAATGAGATTGGAGCAACCACATAGGTTAAGCATCAGGGCTCCATACCTGACACCACCCTTTTCTAAAAGGAAATGACATACCCTAAAGGGCGCGACCCTTATAACCTTGCCGCATACTCCCGTTTTGACCATTTCCGAGGTGTGAGGTCCGACGAAGTCTCGTCCACAAAGCTACGCTTTTTCACAAAGCCACGCTTTGATCAACAAATGATCAATAAAAAATCATCACACAGCAACACTCAGCATGCCACATTACCAAATTGGGAATATATCGCTGATAACCTTCAACTACAAAACCTCTGAGCTCGTACATCTCAGAGAAGGGTGTTAAGCTAAGAGAATAAATTCTCCGCCATCAACAGAGATGTATTTGAAAGAAATCTGCTTTATATCTCAAAATGTAATGTCAGACACGTAACCATACAAGTCTGTTCCGGGTTCGAACAGAACCGAAGGCACTTCAAAAGAAGCCCTTGCAATCCGGGTATTCACAATCTCGATCGAATTTCCATCACAAAGGAAATCTCCGTACCGTAGCTAACAGTGCAGAGACAATCGATAGGTTATCCTATCGTTTTCACAAATACCCGGTCTTCACCACCGGTCTTCAATGTTATCCATTACGTCGTATCACTTATTCGGAATGGGTTATATGACACAAAGGTCCTCTTCCGGCTAATTCGAATAGTGAACGCAATATTTTTAAAACACATGGATATTGAGATTTCAATTAAGTCACAACTTATTACTCAAACCCTTTCTTTCAAATGGTTTAAACAAATTACCATTTTAAATCTTTAAACAAAAAGATTTACTTCACAAAGTTTACCCAGTTTCACAAAGATTTATTCCCAGATTCCCAGACAAATTTCCATTTCAATTGGATTAACTCATTAAATCTTAAATCAAGATTTAACTTATAGCTTTCAAAACTATTCACAATTCAAGTCTTTTATAATATAAAAGATACACCATTTGAAATACTCCTTTATTTCAAGTCAAGTTCAACAACCTTTCACAAAGATTAATTCATAGCCTTTAAAACAGTTTAATTTCAAATTTACATTCTTTTAACACAGATGGGAATTTCTTTCCTTATGTGAAAGCTATTATTATTTGAAAATAGATAGTTTTCGTTTTGGGAACAACTGATTACAATTTTTTCATGAGTTAAAGCCACTCAAGCATAAACTTGGATTTAAATTTAAAATTTCCAAAACTATATTTTAAATGGTTAAAAACCCATATAAACACCTTTTTATAACTTGTACAATCTTTTAGACCATAGTTCCCAAATTATTGAATTCAGTTTCAAACATTGAATTCAAAATTTAAATCAAATGATTTAAATTCCAATTTTTTATTAAGTTATTTAAAATAAATTTTATTTTTGAAATTCATTTTCAAAAACTTTCAATCCCAATTCCAAAACTAATTTTGATTCAAAAATTCAATCTTTAGAATTGTCAAAAATCTGTGACTTAACTGATTTCCACGTGAAATCCACATTTTGTGTGTGTATTGTGTAGTCCAAGGGTTTAACACAATAGTGCAACAACATTCAACCATCACAGATCAAATATAACTATATATTTGATAAGCGGTATAAAGTATAATGCTTACCTTTCATTCACAGATCACAGATATATATATATATATATATATATATATATATATATATATATATCACAGATAAACAAATTACAGATCACCACACACATCTAGATATATCATAAAGCATCACATACCAAAGATATCAAACAATTCAACCTCCAATATAATTCTAACTTCCATAAGTAGGATAAATTTAGTCATTTGATTAATTTAAATCAAATAAATTTCTATAAATAAATTTTGCTAGTTATGGTAAATCAATAGCCAATTTATTATAAAAACATTTAATAAATTATCCTTACATTGATCATTAATTAACTCTTAATTAATAGTTAATACTTGATTAATTATTCTTAATTAATTATCAAAACCAATTAATTTTTGCTTAATAAATTTCCAATGAATTTACAAAAATCATTTCTTTTTAAAATAAATTTCTTCAACTTATAATAATATAAATCGATATCCATTTACTTAGCCCATTTTTTCGTAATTTGGAATTATATTCAATATGGTTTCAAAAATAAATTTTTCTTTTTAAAACTCCTTTTTAACTTATCCAATTCTCAAAAATAATTTTTACTATAACTTTCAACTTGAAATTCCAAAAATCCAATTTTTATCTATTTTCGGTATCCAATGATACCAAAAATATATTCGGCTAACCTATAGCCTTCAACAATCTCAATCACAAAGATAATCACATGGATTATAAATCAACCAACACACAACATATGAAACAAATTCAAATGTTTGAGGAATCCAGTTGGATCCTTCCAACCTGTTTCCCTACATCCAAAGATGTTAGCACAATACCAATTCCACTTCGAGGTGAAATATCGCGGTATATGGGATTTATAAAATATTATCCGCTATTATGCGGCGCAATAGGGTCTCATCCGCTATATAATGCGAGAAATCAACTCCAAGTATAAATATAATACCAACTCCACATCAAGTTGGAATTATCGCGGTATATGTGTTTAATAAATAACATCCGCTTAATATGTGGCGTATAGGGTCTATTTTAATACAACAAATAATAACTATCATCCAAGCATACAATCAAGAAATTTTAAATTTAACTATTTTAAATTTAAATCAAAATAATTCGATTGAGTGAGAAGTTCTCACCTTGAGTTTTCGATAACAGTTGTAGCGTTTTATTTCGTATAAAATTAAACGTGCGTTTAATTTTACTCAAAATTATCGCTAGCTCCAAATGACTCCAAACCAGCTCCATTGCGTAGTGCTCGAGAAAATGAATCCAACGCAAGTTGTTTTGTGCTTTTTCGACCTCGTATGACAAAGTTACGCTAGTTTAAAGTTTATACAAATTATAATATAAATAAATTTACAACTTTCTTTTATTATTTTTCAACCTTTTAATCTCAGGCCGTCCACTTTAACTCACAAGATCAAGGCCGTGCGTTAACTTCTCCCTCTTTCCAGTATTTCACGAACGCAAGAAACCCATGCTAGCCGCCGTTCGAAATTGATTGCCGCACCCCCCACATCGACTTCGACGATGATCAACCACTTCCAGATCGTAGCCCCCACCGCCGCGCACCACCACCCCCAGACCGGCACCACTCGGCTGCGTGCTCGCGTGGAAAAACGTGAATGAACTTCAAGCCTTCAAGCTCGAATTGACGACGATCCGTAGCACGAAAATCCATCATCACCGTTGAATTTACTCGTCTCAACGAGATCTACAACTTTGTAGTTAGACATTTTTGATGAAATTGAATAGATTTGGAGAGATCGAGCGAAGAATATTGTGTATTTTTGGCCATTGAAACTGTAGAAGGCGGACGAACGTTTTTCTTCTAGGATTTGTGAAAGATGATGGTGTTAAGGTCCTTTTTATAGAAATTTTGCCAAAAAAACACTATTCATTCGATTTTCCGAACTCCAAATCTCGCGCGATGACCGGCATTTTTAGGGTTTAACCCGCGTTTCGGACACAATGGAATAGGTATCGAGAGCCAATTCGATCATGTGTGCAAGTTACAGAAATAAATGATCAAATTTAAATTAAATCGGTTAAACTAATTTCTATGTGTTTTGGCTTGCCCCGGACAAACGGTAAATCCGATTGACACGAAATTTGAAATCTTACAATAATATTACATTACGGATCCGATGAAACTAGTTTCATCGAAATCCGAGACTGTTTGAAAAATGACTATTTTCACTAGTCGATTAAATATTAAAATATTCAATTTTCACAAATTAACTTTTAATTCAATTTTAAAAGTTCACAAACATTGTTCTAACTCCAATATGATTTAATATAACTTTATAAATCATTTTTAATCACATTAAACCCAATTCCCAATTATTTCTGTAATTTCAAATATTAAATTGTCGATTTAATTATCCAATTAAATCTAGATATTGGAAATAAAAAATTTCGACTTATAAAATTTACTTGTTAATATTTAAAATCAATTAAATATCTAAATTTCAAATGACAGAAATTCTGGGTCGTTACAATACATTCACAACTTCTTAGGATTGACATGATAGTACCAAAGATTTATTCAGAACTTCTTCAAGATTTATCATCACTTAACGAAGTTGACCATGAAGGATGTTAAATTTGAATGGATGCCAAAATGTGAAGTAGCATTCCAAGAACTTAAGAAAAGGCTAATTGCCGCTCCCTTTCTGACAATTATTGATCCAAGCGGTGGTTTAACCATTTATACAGATGCTTGTAGTGAAGAAGTGGGCGCGTATTGATGCAACATGGGAAGATTATCGCATATTCTAGTAGGTAGTTAAAGACGCATGAGCGAAATTATGCAACACGCGACTTAGAACTATTAGTCATTGTGTTTGCACTAAAGATTTGGAGATATTATTTATTGGGTAAGATTTCTTATAGTTTATTTCAATAAACATTGTTTGACCTTGGAAAATAATATTCCTTTTTAGATAGATGAGAAGTTCGAACTCTTCACAGATCACAAATCTCAAATCTTTGAAGTATCTTTTCACATGGAAGGAACTAAATATGAGACAGCATCGTTGGCTAGAATTTCTCGCATCATATTATTTATACATCCTACATACGCCAAGAAAGCCAATGTGGTTGTGGATGCAGTAAGTAGAAAGCATGCCATTATAGCTTACCTTTTAGTGACTCCAACTCTTCTAGAGAGACTTTCCAGAAAATAAAGAGAAGATCGACATCTATGGAAAACTTTTTATGATATAAGAAGAGGGCATAATTCAAGCTTTGAAGTAGATAATCATGAGATATCAAGATTAAATGGAAGAATTTGTGTTCCCAATATTGACAACTTAAGACAAGAAGGGTCGACTAAGTGCCATCAATCCAAGCTTAATATTCACCCTGGAGTTAATGAAATGTACAAAGATGTGAAATGAAATTTTGATGGGAAAGCATAAAGAGGGACATCTTTATCCATGTTAGTAAATGTGCAAATTGTCAACAGATTAAAAGCGATCAGTAAAAGACTGTTGGATTACTTCAACCTTTTGAATTCCAACTTAGAAATGGGACTAAATATCGATGGATTTCATCGACAGCTTATCTCGATCAAGAAAAGGTAAATGAAGGCATTTGGTTTATTGTAGATCAATTGACCAAAAGCACACACTTTATCCCAGTAAAGCCAATGAGAATAGCTGCAGCTCTTGTAGAAATATACATGAGGGAAATAGTTTGATTGCATGATATCCCAAGCAGTATAGTCAGCGATCGAGACCCAATCTTTATCAATAAGTTCTTGGAGGCATTATAAATAGTTTTGAGAATGAAGCTGAGTATAAGCATCGCATACCATCTCCAGACTGATAGGCAAAACAAAAGGGTAAATCGAGTGTTGGAAGATCTTTTGAGAGCTCGTATCTTAGATTTGGAAGTTTATGGGAAAACTATCTTCATCTTGTGGAATTCTCCTACAATAACATCTATCAGGCAAATATTGACATGGCACCATACGAAGCTTTATATGGTCATTCATATAGATCCCCAGTATCGGATCAAAACCGAAAACTAGTTAGTACTTGGTCCTGATATGATTCGAGAAGCCTCAGAAAAGGTAAACTTGATTAGAAAGAAGATGAAAGAAACCCAGAATTGGCAGAAGAGTTACGTTGATTAAACACGTAGGAATTTGGAATTCTCAGTTGGAGAATTTGTATTATTGGAAGATTTACGATGAGAGGTGTAGTAAGATTTGGTCAACCAGGGAAGTTTGCACCCCAATTTATTGGACATTTTCCCACTCTTGAGCGGATTGGCCCATTAGCTTATCATGTGAAATTGCCTGAAAGGTTGTCTGGTATGCACAATGTCTTTCACGTATCCCATTTACGGAAATATGTGCATAATCCAAAACAAATTATAAAAACAGCTACCCAGGAAGATTTAGAAGTAGAACCAACTATGGCAGTTGTCAAACAACCAATTTGGATCATGGACTACGATGAGAAGCGATTGAGAAGGAATGTGGTAACGTTGGTAAATGTTCAATGGAGTGGTGATGCCGAAAACTGCACATAGGAAACAAAAGATAGAGTAAGGATTTATCGAGGTTAGGATTCATGTATAGTTTGCATGTAGTATCGAGATAGGGTACTCACCGCCTGTGGTGTTGTCACTTATCATATCTTGTATATATTTCCCCTTGTCAAATGTATATAAATTCCTTTTTGAGTCATTTTTCTTATCCTTCATTTCGAGAATGAAATTCTTTTAAGGAGGAAGTATGTAACGACCCGCAAATTCATCACTTTAGAATTTTTTTTAAATATTCAAATATAAGATTTTTTAAATAAATGATAATGTTTTGAACAATATATTAGTAATCTTATTTTTAATAAATATTTAGAAACATATATACTTTGGAAGATATATCAATGAAATAACTGAAAACCATTCTATCAACAAACATCTCTTAGACCATCCGACATCGTGCACGGAGCTAGGTAAATACACTCATTTATAAATGAGTGAGAATATGTAATTAAATTATTTATTTTATTTTTGAAAATAAAATTCTCTTTATGACATTATCAATGATATCACTGATTTGAAATAAATGATTTTTTAATTTTAAGCAATGTTTCAAAGATATATATCTCTAGAAGATATTTTTTAATAAAGAGAAAGCAATTAATCAAATGATAATCACCTATTTACTTAACATCATTTTATTGATGGTTGGTTCGAAGGAAGAGGGATCGGATTTGAGTGATTCTTAACTGAATACCACTTCGAACCAATTACTAGTTCAAACCGAAGATATGGAGTGATAATAAATGGAATGAAGTGCTATTATCACTGATCCTCGAGGAAAATTTCCCTATCATATATATGTGGTCGTATTATCTTCATTTGATCTTCAATCTAAGGGTTGCTCGCTACTAATCCTAGAGATGATTCTCGACAGGATGTGGTAGGAGAGTTTCTTTGATTTCTCCTGTTCTTGAACAACTTGTATGGATGAATGTCTAACATTGCATATCTAAAATGTATGTACATTGACTTTACAAACGTACATCTGTTTGGTGGTGTAAGAAGTAACTCTCTTACACTTAACACTCTTCTCCAAGACATACGAGCTTAAAGATTATACATTTGTAGAAGTCAATGATGCGTGATGTAATTGGCAATGTGGCATTCAAAGTGGAATATGCTAAGTGAAAGGTAATCATTATCTTGAGCCTCATCACCCGAAAATGGCTTAAACAGGCCATGCGGTAAGGCTATGTGGTTCACAACCATTTGGGTATGGTCATCGCCTTTCTAGATTACTCTATGTATGTCGAGTATGTTATGTATGTTATGGGATTCCGGATAGGTCAGTTACGACCAGGTGATTTCATATTCAGTTCTACCCGTCACCAGATAGGTCTACAGGTAGGTCGGCCTTGCCTCGTGCAGAGGTTTCAAAGTTGTTGATTCTCGATACATCCCTCTAGAGATGTACTATACAGAAGGTCGTTCCTTACCTGCTATCGTATGAAAATCCATTCTCCAAAAAGTGCCTTTGTACTTGATTGTAGAACCTGTTGTGCTAGAATTTAATCAATGTAACAATTACAGCTATATAAGATTACTTGAAAAGTGTTTGCAAAATAATGTCATTAAAAATGATATCCCTAAATTTTGCATAGGAAATGATTTGGTTATCATAAGGTAAAAACTTGTTCCGTGTTTATCTATGGCGTGGTTTTATGAGATACCCTTTGTTTCAACTATTCGTATTTTGAGTTTCTCATATTAATCCCGTGACTAAGCCGGGGTTTATTTTCCTTTTCCCTTAAACTCCGGGTTCCCTATTTTTCTAGACAGCCAAGTAGTCAGGTTGCGTAGAGCATTTTGAAAGGAGCATGAAGCATGAAGCATTTTGGGTACTTCATTGAAAGTTATCTATAAATTACGCTGTATTTTGTTGTGTATCTACCAACACTTGTTAGGATAGGCACTTATTACTATCTTGACTAGATTAGTACTTACTAGATCACTGATGTAGAAAGTTGGAGTAACATGTACTAGTCATATGTATAATTAAATGTTGAATGCGATGTGAGAGTCTATTTTGTTTTGTCTTCTATCTTCATATTCTTTACCCCATGATAATCTTCCTTTTCGACACTTGGATTTGTGGCACTTGAATACCGAGGATATGTCAGTGTCAATTTCTAAGGGTCGAGGAGGTAGGTTATCATAGATTTAGTCTTTTCAAACGACCTAATGGACAGGGGAAAAGTGGAGTCAAAAAAGATATTAATTCCTTCCGGGGTACAAATTATGGGGAATCAACATTAGTCCCACTTCCCGACAAGAGGGCTAGCATGGCCACACAGCAAGTTAGCATGATAAGCCCGCATTTCTATAAGAAAATTTTCTTTCTCATTGCCCAAAAAGTCAAAACGAAGCTAAGGAAATCTCGTGTAAACTTCTTGTAAATCTCTAAGAAAACAATGCTTTGCTAGTCGAGAAGTTATAAGAATTAAAGATTTCTCCTTAAATTCCCTCTTTAGCTTGACGAATTTATAAAAAGAACTACATGGTAATACGGCTATTTAGATATTCCTTAGTTTTATATTACATGGAAAAGTAAATTAAGGGCAATGAACTAAAAATAGTAAAAACTATAAGCTACAGAAGTCATACATTAGAACCATTTAATCATTTGGGTTCATACAAGATTGATCCTTTACAAAACTCAAAATTAAATCTCTTCATATTATATTTAATTTTTTTGAGGGGATGACAACAAGAAGAAAGTGGAACGAAGGCAATTATCAAGAGATTCCAACATGCCTCGGGATAAGGACCAGACTCGTGTTCATTCAAGTATCTGCTATGAAAGCGTCCGAGTAAACCCTCGTGGTTGTTGCCTAAATAGGAAAAATCAACAAATATTCCCTTAAAGTAAACATTATAGAAAAATTCTTCCAGCGCGCTTCTGTCATCAATCAACATCCAAAATAGGATCATTGGTTCTGCATTTTCTACTAAGAGTTTCTCCCGATGAAGGCTTGTCTTCTTCATCCATAGAGCGACTTGCCACTCTTTGAAGAATCTTACTTTTGGGGCCCCAACTGTGAGATTCTTGTATTTCTCAGACAACTTATTATACTCTTTCAATTGCCTGTCCAACTCTCCGTTCAATCGATCTATTTCAATTTCTTTCTTTTCAAGCATAACATTGTAATGATTTTTGATTTTCTCCTTAATTAAAATAATCAACATGTTAACTAAGAGCTATTTGGTAATCTAAGACTTTTAAATAAAGAGATTCATACCTGAGAGGGTAGAACTGAACATGAAGGAGTTTGTTCCTTCCTTTTGAGTATATGGCTTTAGGAGTGTTATCCTTATGGAGAGAACCTTCATTTGGAGAATCGGGAATTTCAGTAATATCTGCTGCCAAATCTAGGTTAGCACCTCCTGAGCCATCCTTCCCGTAGTTTGATCTAGGGAGACCTTCCCCCTGCCACCACCATTGTCATCATTATCACCCTCATTATCACCATCATCATTATGATCACTATCACTAGGGTCATCGCCATTCTTATTGTTGTCACCATCATGTTGAATATGCTAGTATATGATTTTTGTTTGATGATAATAAACATATATATATATATATAGATACACGTTTAAATGTATTTGTTATTGCACTATTTTATTTCACATAATTAATATTTTTTGAATAAAATAAGTAACGTAAAATTTAAATTCAAACAGATATTTTATTCAAACAAAAAATTTATTACAATTTTTGAACGGTACAAAATTTATGCTTTCACTATATATACAACATTTCAAATCACAACACAATTTTTCACTATATAATTATCATTTACATTAGCACCTCACTACATATCACTCATTCACTCATAATTGTTCTTCAACTCCATTCCAATTTGTATCCAGCATCTGAATTATCTGCAAAAATAAACATTGACGCAGTAAAATTGAAAAAGAAATATTTTTGTAGTGTAAAATAAAATATGTTTTTTAGATTATTATTTGCCTCAGTTGTTTGGGTTGTTCGTCATCATTATTTTGAATCCATCATACACGAACAACTTTTGATATGCAAAGTGTATCACTGTACATGCCACAAGGCCGTGCACACCGATGTATATTGATAAAACTATAGTGACAGGTGAGCATAAGGTCAAACCCAATCAAAAGCTAGGTTCAACTCAGGTACAATTGAAAAACAAGAATACAAACGGTCAAGTGCATAACAATGGAGCAACAAATATAGATGCAGTGCACAACATTTCAGCGGAGACTTGACTACACAGAACAACTCAATGTACACTTGAACCCAGATTGGTCAGAGGAACCAAAATGCACATGTCAACAGTGGTGACTTTAAGAGCAAACAAAACCTCAAATGGCCAGACTCATAAGTCCAGTGACAACATGAACTGGCTCGAAGCAACAGAACTCCAAACAAGCCAGAGCAATAAGAACAGCCAAAGTGTAGAGAATGACAGACCAGTTCAACAAGGCTCGGTACAAAATAGAAGCATGGATGAGCATGATAAACTAAACCAAATCACATGTTCAAAGTGTTCAAATATACACACCAGACTCTGGAGAATGATGACATACATCAAACATCAAAACATGCATCATATACATGAGGACCAGAGCACAGATGAACATGAGCATGCAACACAGTGTCGACCAAAACAACAAATCAGTTCAGGTTAAACCATCACCAAAAGAAAATAAACTCGAATTAAATACAAAGCAACCTAAAACCCAAACCAGACCTCAAATCAAAACTAAACAGAAAATGCACACGTATTCGTAGCAACCAACACAATGCAGACCAGTTCATATGCAACCCAGACTACAACATTAGAGGCAAAACCACACTAGTTCCATACATTTGAACAGAATCCAGAAAATTAGAGCAAACCACAACTGAATGCACACCTCAAATGCTACATAAAACAAGACTACAACTCTGAAAACCAATGAAACAGAAAACTACATACATATGAAACAAAGATGTGTGCGTACACATTGAAACCAGACTCGGTTTAACATACAACATACATGAACCAAATAAAGCAGTGGAACAATTCTAGCTACAACATGAACTAGCACATGTGGTCAGAGAACACAATAAACCAGTTGAAATAGAAATACACGTACAAACACAATGAAGACAGCAACTCGAATAAGCAAGTGCAGACTCAAATATATACGGCATCAGGGCAGTGCAATAGTGATGACACAAGTGCACCACACTAGGTCAATGCACATGAAAACAAGTGAATGCAACACTTCAACCAAGACACAGTGCAGGTATACAAACTCATGAAGACAGGTGTAGTGGAAACCAATGCAAGCTACTGGACATAGAACTCCAAGCAAGCAGTGATAGTGATCAAGAGACCATCAAACAAGTGCAACAAAGCATTCAATCATGAACAATCAATGAAGCCAAGTGGACAGGCAACAATCTTACACATATATACGTACATATATATATGTATATACATGGTTATAGTAAACACAGTTGTGAGTCACTGTTCAAAGAAAAGCAGCAATTTTTGTTTCTTAAATTGATCAAGTCGAAGAAGTCAGAGGTGAAACAAAGATGAACAAAGTCAAAGCACATCAGGAATTTCAATCTAAACATGTCAAAATTTAAATAACAAAGTCAAAGCCGTGGTGGCAAAGGTGATAACAAAAATCGAACACGTCCAGATTAACGCAAATGCCCGAAGTCAAATCCCAGAAAATAATGGAACAAAATCTAAAGCAAATTCATGAAGCCATGGTAACAAAGCAAAGAAATATTAGAAATTGAACTGGTCATAATTAATCATAAGCAACCAAACAAAATCAAACAGTAGAAAAAAGTGACGGACGAATTCAAAAAATATATTCGAACGAAAATTTAGGAATTAAACTCTATAAATACCATTAACATCATCGACATGCCAGCATCAAGTTCAAGCATATCAACGAAACTAACAAAGGAAATCACATACTAGATCTATTCAAATCAAACTCGACAAATTGAAGCGACCGAGTTTAATAAAAAGCAAGACGATCGATCAACAAAGCAACATGAGAATATCAATTCAATCTATCAACCATCAATCGACGATTCCAATTTCACAAAGCCCTAATTTATTTTGAAAGAGGAACGAACAAGCAAAGAGGAAGACATTGTTCAAAAAGCAAAGAATACGTGCCGAAGACTTAAACAAGAAAAAAGGACTTCTCTTTATTTTATATTGGGCCGGTTTTCTTATTGATATTTTGGGCTGTAATTTAATATAGGGTTTTGTATTTGTTTTTAATTTGCATTTTTCTTTTAAAATTTTGTTAAATTCTAGTCGTGTGACTAGGGGACGAACTACAGTGGATGAGTTGTGGCAGGGTTTTGAGCATAGAGTTAGGTTAGTCAATGGCGGGTGTCGCAAGTTTACGTGTGTAAGCTTTTGACTACTTAATTTCTAGTAGAAATCTTGGGGGCAGCACGTAGGTGGGATTTTGCCGAAGATGGATAAATCTGTGTTGTTCTATTTCTGCTTTTATTATTCTGCTATTATGTGTACTGCAAGTATTATATATATATATATATAATTCCGCATTAAATTTTATTATTATTAATATCACCCTGTTCACCCCCCAGGGTGAAATCGATCCTACAAGTGGTATAAGAGCTAGGAACAAAAGCCAATTTTTGTTTTAAAATTTTGACTTTTCAAAAACAAATTATTGTTTTAAAATTTTGTTTTTTAAAATGGCTTCTTTTAATAGTGCTTTTGCTAAGGGTCGGTCCATAGTTAGACCACATATATTCAATGGTGAATATGCTTACTGCAAAAATAGAATAAATTTTTGAAACCATCGATGCTTGGAATATTGTTGAGACAGGTTATAGAACATTAACTATAGTAGTAAATAATCAGGAAATTGAAAAACCGATGAATCAAAGGACAGATTTTGAAAATAAACTACTAAATGCTAATGCTAAAGCTATGAATTCTATTATCTGTTCATTAGATCAAATTGAATTTAATCGTGTCTCACATTGCCTAACTGCGTAGGAAATCTGGCACACACTTGAAGTGACTCACGAAGGAACATCTCAAGTCAAAAAATCTCGCCTTGTCATGCTTAGTAGTGAATACGAGAACTTCACAATGGCCAAGGATGAAAATGTCAAAGAGATGTACGGATGACTTTCCAATCTCATATACGAATCAAAAGCTCTCAGAAAATCATACACAGATTTGGAAATAGTACAAAAAATCCTCAGAGTCCTTCCATGAAATTTTGAAGCAAAGTTTTTGCCATTCAAGAACCAAAAGATTTGAAATAAGTTAAAGTCGAAGAACTCATCGAAAATCTCAGCACTTATGAGTTAGAAATGAAATTCAAGAAGAATGAGAAGGAGGTAATACTCGAAAGAAATTAATAGCTCTCAAAGGAACAACCGAAAGTGATGATGATGATGATGGAGCAGCTGAGATGGCGCTACTAATAAAGAGATTCAAAAAGTGGAACCACAAGTACAGAATTCCAATTCCAAATCAACAACTGAAAAGTAAAATAGTCAAAGTTCTAAATAATCTAGAAGAGCAGAAGATAATATGTCACAAGTGCAACAAACCCGGTCATATCAAACCCGATTGTTCACAAAATCGACTCAGCCAAGGAAAGAAACCGAAAAGGAGAATCTTTGCAGCTACTTGGGATGAAACTGATGAAGCTGATAAAAGCACTGGTAGAAAATTTATGTCTTCAAGGAGAAACAAATGATAGTGATGATGACGAGCCAAGCAAGGTGTCATAACTTATTCATACGGAATTACTTATATATTTTCACGAAGTAAATGGTTGTTTTAAACGACTTAGGAAAAAGTATGCTAAAATTGAATCACAAAAGATAGTTTGATAAAATTAAATAAACAGCTCGATCAATTGGTTAAAAACTATTGAAACAAGTGCCCTAAGTATGATAAGTGTCCATCATTTGAATAAGAGATTAAAATATTAGAAATTAAAATTAAATCACTTGAAAATGAAATTCTGATTTGAAAGAAAGTGAAAACACTAGGAGAGAAATTTTTAGTGAAAAGTGCACTCAAATAGTGAATGAAAGTGAATCCCTCAAAACACAAGTCCAACAATTCTTTACGACTTTAGGAAAGTTTTTAAAAGGTGAAAGATCGCTAAATATGTTATTAGGGAAACAAAATGTCAATACTATTAGACAAGGACTTGGATATAATCAATCTGAACTTGTTAGAAGCAAAATTAATCAAGTCAAATCCGAGTGCACAAATTATAGAAATACCGGACACAATCAAAATAATTATTGGTATAGACCCAAACATGTGAAAACCATACTAATTTGGGTTCCAAAAGGCATGAATATAAAATCCTTTAAAGTTAAACAAATCTGGGTGCCAAAAGGAACAAATATAAATAGTCTTGAGTCTACACAAACGTATTTTTCAAAATCTTTTGCCACTAACAACCATGGACCTATAAAAACAAATAGGTCACAAAAATCTTTTCTCGTGAGGTGGGTGGCAGGCTAAGAAACAACAATAGTGTTATCTGGATTCTGGTTGTTCCATGCACACAACGCGCAACAAATCAAAGTTTATTAGCCTAGTACAAAGGTGGCAGAATCACAATGAGTAACAACAAAAAATTATTGTGAAGGTAAAATAGGTAATGGTATATTTGTCTTGAATGATTTATTAAATGTGAAAATCTGCATCGAAATCTGATTTAACTCGGCCAGTTTTGTGACAATGAATGTTGATTATGATTTTGACTTATGAAAATTGTTGGCCAATTATCCTTTTTTGCTAAGAATACTATAAGTATCTCTAGAGTCTCTGAACTAACTCATATAGATTCTTTTGGACTAACGATATTGCAAGTTTAAATGATAAGAGATATTGTCTTGTATTGATTTTTGATTACTCTAGATATACGCGAATATCTTACCGTTTCTAGACCCGATACTATGTTCACCATTTGTTTGTTTGCACAGTTTCAGTTCAAAATCCAAAAGAATTTCATTTAAAAGCTATAAAAAGGATTTTAAGGAATTTTCTGCAACTTCACGATCTGGTCTATGATATCCAACTAATGATAATCTTGAGTCTAAGAGAAATTCAGACATAGAACACTGGTAATCTAATTGATAGAAAAAGTACTAGTGGAACGTGATTTATGTAGAGACATTCAGTACTTGCATCACATTTTCAAAGAAAATATCTGCATATTTTTCATTTCAACTAATTTTCAATTAGCAGACATTTTTCTTATATAAAACCCCTTCCAGAAAATAGTTTTTGCTGACCTTGTTTCAGATTAGTCATTTTAGAAAATTTGATTTTTATAATTATTTCTGGATTTGATCTTAAATTACTGCATTAACTGATCTGACTCCCTACTGATTATCGAAAGGATAAATAATGATTGGAAAAGTGACGAGTATTGACATTAATCATATATTATAACTTGAGACAATATATTTAGTAAATTTGTTTAGAAATTTAAACAAGATTTATAATAACTTTTGATGGGTAAAAATTCCATGACCATCTCTATTTCTATCATATTTCTAACGACCATCAGTCATGGATATCTAATACAGTATGTCAATATGTGGCATTTTAAATGGGAAATTAATCGTTTTCATTTTATTTTATTTTTAGCAATAAAAACATCTAAAGTATTCACTCTTGTTTAAAAGTCCTCACGGTTATGCATGGGTGAATTACTTGGAATATTTGTACATGTGCTTTCATGCTCATTTAAAAGTCCTCACGGTTATACATTTATGGAACACATACCAAAATTGATTATTAAAAGACAAGTTGATTCTAATCCCATTTAAATGTCCTTACGGTTATGCGTGGTTAGAAGATGCTTAAAATTCATTTTTTTTTATAAAAATTTGGAATACTACTAATCTCATTTAAAATTCCTAATGATTATGCATGGTCCGTAGATAGTCAAATTCTTGATATAAATATACCACAAATAGACACAGTATATGGTTTTACATCATCTCTATCATTCTAAAGTGGAATATGCGCCTAATAGAGTATAATTAATTTTGTTTAATTTTTTTATTGAAATTTAATATTTATACTCGATTGGGTATTAATGTTGTATTAATGTCCACCACTTTATCTTTATTTTTCTAATACTATTACTCTATTGCTGATAACAAAAAGGGGAGAGAAAAGTTAAGATTTTGGCAAATAAAGGTCAAATATTTTATTTTGTATTTTCTATTGGCATCTAGGTTCGTTTGCATATTTTTATTTACTTTCATGCATATATGAAGGGGGAGTTTTGTTGTAGAGAGGGAGCATTCAAATAGGTATAGCAAATTGAATGATCAAATACACTTAATAAATTCAAAATCTTAAATATATGTTTGTTATCATCTAAAGTGGGAGATTGCTGAATATGCTAGTATATGATTGTTGTTTGATGATAATAAACACACACACACACACATTTAAATGTATTTGTTATTGTACTATGTTATTTCATATAATTAATATTTGTTGAATAAAATAAATAACACATTATTTAAATTCACACAGATATTTTATTCAAACAAATATTTTATTATAATTTTTGAATAGTACAAAATTTGAGACTCTCACTATATATACAACATTTCAAATTACAACACAATTTTTCACTATATAATTATCGTTTGCATTAGTACCTCACTACATATCACTCATTCACTCATAATTGTTCTTCAACTGTATTTCAATTTGTATCCAACGTCTCAATTATCTGCAAAATAAACACTGACGCAGTAAAATTAAAAAAGAAATATTTTTGCAGTGTAAAATAGAATGTGTTTTTGAAAATATTATTCGAGTTAGTTATTTGGGTTGCTCGCCATCATTATTTTGAATTCATCGTACATAAAAAACTATGACATGTATAAATGTATCACTGTACATGCCACAAGGCCATGCACACCAATATACACTTGATAAAACTGCAGGGACGGGTGAGCATAAGGTCAAACCCAATCAAAAGCTAGTTTCAACTCAGGTGCAATACAAAACAAAAATACAAATGGTCAAGTGCACAACAACGGAGCAACAAATATATATGCAGTGCACAACATTTCAGTGGAAACTTGACTACACAGACCAACTCCATATACACTTGAACCCAGACTGGTCAGAGAAACCAAAATGCACATGTCAATAGTGGTGACTTCAAGAACAAACAAAACCTCAAATGGCCAGACTCATAAGTCTAACAACAACATGAACTGGTTCGAAGCAACAGAACTCCAAACAAGTCAAAGCAATATGAATAACCAAAGTGTAGAGAATAACAGACCATTTCAACAAGGCTCGGTACAAAACACAAGCGTGGATGAACATGATGAAATAAACCAAATCACATGTTCAAAGTGTTCAAACAACACACCAGACTCTAGAGAATGATGACATACATCAGGCATTAAAACATTCATCATATATATGAAGACCAGAGCACAGATGAATATGAGAATGCAACACAGTCTCGACCAAAACAACAAATCATTTTAGTTCAAACCAGCACCAAAACGAAATGAACTCGAATTAAATACAAAGCAACCTAAAACCCAAACCAGACCTCAAATCAAAACTAAATAGAAAAGGTACACGTATTTGAAGAAACCAACACAATGCAGACCAGCTCATATGCAACCCAGACTACAACATTAAAGGCAAAACCACACAAGTTCCATACATTTGAACAGAGGCTAGAATATTAGTGCAAACCGCAACTTAATGCACACCTCAAATGCTACATGAAATAAGACTGCAACTCTGAAAACCAATGAAACAGAAAACTACATACATATGAAATAGAGATGTGTGCATACACATTGACACCAGACTCGGTTCAACATACAATAGACATGAACCAAATAAAGCAGTGGAACAAGTCCAGCTACAACATGAACAACATGAACTAGCACATGTAGTCAGAGAACATAATAAACTGTTTGAAATAGAAATACACATACAAACACAATGAAGACAGCAGCTCGAATGAACAAGTGCAGACTCAAATACCAATGACATCAGGGGCAGTGCTACAGTGATGACACAGATGCGCCGCACTAGGTCAGTGCACATGAAAACAGATGAATGCAACACTTCAACCAAAACATAGTGCAGGTATACAAACTCATGCAAACAAGTGCAATGGAAACCAATGCAAGCTACTGGATGTAGAACTCCAAGCAAGCAGTGACAATGATCAAGAAACAATCAAACAAGTGCAACAAAGCATTCAATCATGAACAATCAATGAAGCCAAATGGACAGGCAACAATCTTACACATATATACATACATATATGTATGTATATACATGGCTATAGTAAACACAGTTGCGAGTCACTGTTTAAAGAAAAGCAACAGTTTTTGTTTCTCAAATTGATCAAGCCGAAGAAGTCAGAGGTAAAACACAGATGAACAAAATCAAAGCACATCAGGAATTTCAATCTAAACATGTCAAATTTTAAATAACAAATTCAAAGTCGTGCTGGCCAAGGTGATAACAAAAATCAAACAAGTCCAGATTAACACAAATGGCCGAAGTCAAATCCTAGAAAAGAACGAAACAAAATCTAAAGAAAATTCATAAAGCTGTGGTAACAAAGTAAACAAATATAGAAATTGAACGAGTCGGAATTAATCATAAGCAACCAAGCAAAATCGAATGGCAGAGCAAAAAGTAACAAATGAATTCAAAAAAATATTCAAACGAAAATTTAGGGAATTAGACCCTATAAAAACCATTAACATCATCGGCATACCTACATCGAGTTCAAGCATATCAAAAAGAATAACAAAGGAAATCACATATCAGATTTATTTAGATCGAACTCGATGAATTGAATCAGCCGAGTGTAGTAAAAAGCAAGTGGATCGATCAACAAAGCAATGCGAGAATATCAATTCAATCGATCAACCATCAATCGGTGGTTCCAATTTCACAAAGCCCTAATTTATTTTGAAAGAGTAACGAATGAGCAAAGAGGCAAACATTGTTCACAAAGCAAAGAATATGGGCTGAACACTTAAACAAGAAAAAAATGACTTCTCTTTTTATTATATTAGGTCGGTTTTCTTATTAATATTTTGGGCTGTAATTTAATATAGAGTTTTGTATTTGCTTTTAATTTACATTTTTCTTTTAAACTTTTGTAAAATTCTAGTCGTGTGACTAGGAGACGAACATCGGTGGTGTAATTTGAAAATTCGTAACTCAGTGGCCAAGTAGTGGTAAGGTTTTGAGTGTAGAGTCATGTTAGTCGATAGCGGGTGTCAAAAGTTACGTGTGTAAGCGTCTGACTACTTAATTTTTAGTAGAAACCTTGAGGGCAATATGTAGGCAGGGTTTTGCCGAAGTTGGGTAAATCTGTGTTGTTCCATTTCAGCTTTTATTATTCTGCTATTATTTGTGCTACAATTATTTTATATATATTTCCACATTAAATTTTTATTATTATTAGTATCACCCTATTCAACCCCTCTCTAGGTTGAATCGATCCTACACACGATCCCCCTCCTTATTCGATTCTGCCTCTTTGTCTTCCAGGGGGTCATCAAAAGCCATTAGTGTTAACATCAATCACTTCCTCCTCAGAGGATTCCTTTTCGGATACCTGTGTTTCCTTTAATATATCATTCCAAGCTAAAAGAAGAGAGATGAAGTCTAGATCTGGGCATCGCTAGATGTTGTCGGCATATTGTATGAAAAGTGCCTTCTCATAGGATTCCTCAATAATAGTATCGAGAATCGAATCAGTAAAGTGAGACACCTTTTGTTTTGTGTCATTAATTATGCCAGTTATTTTGTTCAAGAGAACTCTTTTTCTTTGCAATTTCTTCTTTAAAATCTATTTTTGTCTATAAGCTTAGTATCCTTCATATCATCCTCTTCAAGCTCTATCTCTAAAGCTTTTACTTTATCAGTTAAAATTTCATTAGCACTTCTTTCTTCATTAGGTAAATTTTTCGCTTCATCAAGTGAAGTAGCAAGCTTCTCTTTCTCATTTACAGCCTCATCCTTTACGGTCGTAACGTCAAGTATATGGTTATTGAGCAAGGAGACCTGTTCCTTGAGTTTGGAAATTTCACTGGAAGATTCTGAGGCATCATCTTGAAATTGGAACATATGCTTAGCCACCTAAAAGTAGCAGGTATGGATTAAAATGTTATGAATAATGTAAAGAAACCGAGACAACCAAACAAAAAAGGATATGTACCGATAAAAGCTGCTTGAGAATAGCAAAGTGGTAGTCTCGAGAGTAAGATGAAGGTCGTGGTGATTTAAGAGCAGTAAAAGATGGAGACTAGATGACGAATTTGAGAAGATCGTCGAAATTACTAGTAAGAGTTTGTGAGTGAGATTTGGAAGGGAGCGGGCCTTCAAAAGATACATACAATCCAAGCTCCTTACAAAGATGGTTCAGTCTCCTAAGAGAACCTAGAAAAGTAGTACGAAGAAGTGGGTCTTGAGACTGCACTTATTCAGTTATTTGATGAGTTTTCCCTCGGAAGGGCCAAGGTTAGGGCATAAAAGCTTGAGTCAATATCTACAAATGATTCTTACTCCACAATAATAGGGGAATTCATATTGTCTACCTTAAGCTTCTTATGAGGAGTCGAAGCAGCAGCGGAATTATTGCTTATTTTTTTTTATGGATTTTAATAAGCTAGCAATAACATCTTTAAGAGATTGTGATTCAGGAGTTTGGGTCAAGGCGGAAGTGCCATCTTTACCTTTCTTTTCTTTGGAAACTTCACTTATGGTCTCCTTCTCTATCGATATAGCTACTAAGGAAGACGAGTCTAAAAACAAAGGTTAATTAAAACTATAATGTTAGGAACACTATATTACCTATGCTGAGACTCACTGGTAAAATCAAGTTGAACTTGGAAGAAGTCGAGAAAGCACTATGGTTATTGATAACTAATGATTGCTTCCTTTGGGCATTTCCTTTCATCATTAGAGGCTCTTTAAGTATTACACTGTTGTCTTGAATCAACGAGTAATAACGAAGGTCCACCTCTGTCAGGAGAATAAACCCGTCACCTATTTTCTCAGATGCCAGAGTTAGGGATTTGACGATCTCGCTATCAATGGGGCTCAACTTCTTATGGAGGTGATCTAAAAGAAAATTGTTTATTGTAAGAATGTAATAATTATAGTATAAATAATGGAAAACAGCAATTTACTAGTATCCCCTAATCTTTGAGTAGCACCTAACATACAAAAATTTGTTTTCCCACCCTTTAGCCTTATTTACTACATTGATGATCAAGCTTTTTGGATGGGGATAGAGGATTGCCTAGCTACTCACCTAACTTAGCTGGGCCAACTATGGCATAGAGAATTTCAGCACTAAAGAGGTAGTTTCCCTAGCAACAACCTCTAAACAAGTCAAATAAATATATGAATTATGAGTTAATTGGATGAAGGTGATATTTAAGTATTCCAAGAACCTTCAAAGAAAGCCCCGGAAAGGAATTGGGAGTTTTATGTACTAATCTTTTTGGAGGACTTCTTGTTTATCTTTGAGCTTTCCATCCATCTGCCAGGTGATGTTGTTCAAAATTTAAGAAATAATAATACTCATATTATAAGGGTCACTACATGCTAAACTAAAAATCAATATTTAACCAATCTACCAATTAATGGTATCAAAATGATTAAGTGTAAATATAATAACATGTTTGCTATGAGTCAATAACCTTTAAATAGTATATATCAAGTCTGTTAAAAGACTTGAACTTTAATAAAGAAATTCCTTAGGAAAGTGTGTAAAAATTGAATACAAATTAACATGTAGCATCAGTAAGTCTACATCGACAGTTACATCAATGTTGAATGTCATGTAGCTATATGATAAAACACTAGTCAACACCACAACTATAGCCATTGCTAAGGTAGTAAGGATGTCAATATTGACGAATAGCGACAAAAGGAGTTGGTAATGTGCTAATCAGTTAAATAACCTATAATATGTTAAGTCAGCATGGTCGCAAGCAATGGTATTAAATAAGGCTCGATTTATAATGTAAACGTTGTTATAAGATAATAGCAATGAACAGTAGGATTGTCGATATCAAATCATAACTTCCCAAATCAATGTCGAATATAAGTGACCTTATTCATAATTAATATCAATGTCAACGTTAGGAAATGTTGCATATAGTCTGTGTAAATTTTAAGAGGTTCATCACACCTCATCTAAGTCATTAACAATGTAAGAGTCTCACAGCATGAATGCTAAACTATTAGGATAACAAGATGATATAGAGCTTTATTAACAACGAGTATCATAGCAATACCGAAAGTTATTACCATCGATCATATTGATAATGTCGTAAATGATCACCGTCGACACAGTTAATCCATATTAGTCTTCGGTCTAATGGATTGACTTCTTTATCAATAATCCTAGTGTATGCCAGATTTTATACTAACGTGGATTGATATCGAAGCCCATACACACGAAATAAAGATCTATTTCTAATTTAATCCAAATTGATTATTATCGTGGTTAATGTTTATCAAAACTTTATGCTTATACCCTAGTGCCAATCTAAAACGAAAGAAAACCCAAATTAAGTGCTAATAAATATATTAGTACCAAATCATTTGGATCAATTTATTACTTAGATTAATATAAAATCATACCTGAACAAAGAATGAGTTGATTGAGAATTAGAAAAGCTGTAGTATCCTCGGAATTTTCGATTTCTTGCTTGAGCTCTCGATTGCAATTAAAAGAAGAAAGGATAATAAATTTGGATATTTATAGGAAGAAATAGGTGCATAGAAGCCATTGGGTTTATTTTAAATGAACGCTTAGATCGGCTCGAAACAATTGACTTGAAAAGTCAATTCTTCCTCTATACTTTTTTTTGGGGGGAGGGGGAATGTTACCACCATTATCGATACTTGATCACAATTCCGCATCAATAAACAGTGCCAAAGTAATGGAAGTGAGCTAGCGCTGACTCTCATCAATGTTGGCGTCGCATGGCATCAGTAAAGCCAAAGAACCCTAAAACATCAGTGTAACGACCCAGAGTTTTAAATAATTTAATTTGAAAATATTTAATTAATTTTAAATATTTGAATGGTGGTTTGGATTGAATTTTCAATATAACTTTGAAATAGGCGATTAAATTTTAGAATTTAATCTATTTGAGTTGAATAAAAATATGAATCTTCAATTTTAAGCTGATTTAAAATATTTCAAAAGCTTGTAAAATTCATATTGATAATATTGAAGATTTTAGAAGCTTCAGAATTGAAATCGAAAGTGAATTGCTCAGTTTTGAAATTTAATCGTTTGAATCGATATTCAAAAATAGCCGTCCGAGGCACAGTCTCGGAATTCGACGAAACCAGTTTCATTGGGTCCGTAATATTGAATTATTGTCGGATTTCAAATTTCGTATTTTTTGGGGTTAATATGTGAGCACACGACACGTAAACGCGTCAAAATTTTCAACGATTTAAATTTAAATTTAAATTTTTAATTTGTCAAACAAACGCACGTTATCTCCTTCGTTTACGCCAAGAATCACGCAGAAGATCACGCTAAAAATCGTGATGCCCATGTTCTTCACCATTTTAAATATCCCCCTCTGTTCGTTCAAAATCAAATTCATTCGAACGCAGAAGAAAAACCTTAAAACAAAGATGGCCGCTCCCCATTTGAAATCGAAACGCAAATAAACGAACACCTCTTTTCTTCTTCTCCCAAATCAAAGCCGCAGATTCATTTATAGAAAAAAAAAGAAGGAAATAAGCAATGGCAAAGGCCGATTCCTTCTTCAAATCCCTAGCCGTAGCCTCGTTTAAAAATCCTAAATCATGCCATTCAAATCGAAATCAAAGAGGGGTGATCGGCAACTGAATTCGCGCACGCGATTCAAGGAGGCGACGCGCGTGTCAGTGGGAGTCGCGATGGTGGCGCGCGAGGGGATTGGGGTCGTACGGCGATGGCGATTCGAAGGAGTGGAACTGGGGCGGCGCTCGCGAGGCATGCCGAGCTCGAGTTCGTGCCTGATGGTGAAGCAGTAAGTTATTAAATTTATTTTTGTTTTAATTTTAGTTAATATATATATATATATATATAAATATAGGTTGAGAAAAAAAAATAACAGTAAAGAAAAAATATATTTACAGTAAATATTTATATATGATTTTGGGAATTTATAAAGTTAATCAAAATTTATTAAGAACAAAAGGGATTTGTTGGTTAAAATAAAATTATGGTTAAATAAATTTAATTTAAAAGGAAATTTAAATTTTTAGTTAAATATCTTATTAAAGAAAAAATTAGTTGATTTAAAATAAAAAGAGAAGTTAATTTGAAATAAAAGTTTAAATATTTAAATGTTTAAAACAAGGTTTAAACTTAAAGTAGATTTTAAAAGAATGATTTATTTAACTTATAAATAAATAAGTCATTAGTTAGGAATGTAAAATAAATGTACAGATAGATTTTAAATTTACCAAGTTTATATTAAAATAATACATAATATGAGGATTAATTATTTTAACAAAATTTATCTGTTTATTTTAATAACTAAAGGATATTTTATCAAAGGAAAATTTATTTAAATAAATAGTTAGTTAAGAAAGTTATTAAAAGAAATTTAAATTTTTAGTTAAACAAATTTATTAAAAGTAATTGATTTAAAGATATTAATTTAAAGTAAAATAATTAGTTGATTTAAATTATAAAAGGAAAATTTGTTAAAATAAATTTTTTTAAAAAAGAGATTGGTTTGAATAAAACTATTGATTAATTAAACAATCAAAAATGAAAATTTATTATTCGATTTATTTCGAATATTAATAAATTTGTATAATATTTATACAAGGTATAAATCAAGAAAATCAAGTCAAGATGGATAATGGATTGCTAATAAAAGCAA
Organism: Allium cepa; assembly: GCA_030765085.1. NCBI lineage: Eukaryota > Viridiplantae > Streptophyta > Magnoliopsida > Asparagales > Amaryllidaceae > Allium > Allium cepa. The sequence goes on from CM060928.1 coordinate 220,125,933, forward strand.
AGGTGAGAACTTCTCACTCAAAAGGAATTTTATTGTATATTTAAATTTTAAATAGTTAGATTTAAAATTGTTTGACTGTGTTGATTGAATGCTTGAATGATGATTGTTATATATATATTGGATGTGAATAGACCCTATACGCCGTTAGTAAGCGGAGGTTATTTATTACACACATATACCGCGATATTCCACCTCGAAGTGGAATTGGTATTATATTATATATATAGCAATATATATATATATTGGCATATGTATATATTGCAGTTGATTGATTTCCCGCATTTTCTTTTAGCGGATGAGACCCTATGCGCCGTTAGTAAGCGGATATATATTTATAAAATCCCATATACCGCGATATTCCGTCTTGAAACGGAATGGTATTGTGCTAATGTCTGTGGATGCAGGAAAACAGGTTGGAGGGATCCAACTGGATTCCTCACAAATATTTATTGATTTTAAATATTGTGATGTTTGATTGTTTATCATATCGATATATGATATTGGAAAAATCGTGATTGACTATTTGATGTGTTGCATCATTGGATCCAATTTTTGAAATTTAAAAACAACGATTTTATTTCTAAAAGGATTTTTGGAAATATACGTTTATTAAATATTTTTGGAATTGATCCATTAAAATAAATAAACGTTATAATTTTTAATGTTATAAAAAATTTTATTTTTGAGAAATATAGTTAAAAGTTGATTTTTGAAAATATGGGATTTATGATTTTATAAAATAGTTTAAACTGAGATTTTTGAATCTATTGTAAAAAAAAAGTTTAAATATAGGATTTATGAAATTGGATTATTTTATAAATCAAAATGATGGAATTCTAAAAGAGTTTAAAAGATGTTTTAAAATAATAATACAAATTCATTTGTATTAAAAGATTTATAAATTAATATTTGTAAATTAAAAATATTAGAAGTGTAAAACGAACTTTTCTAAGTGTTAGAAAAAAAATTGTAAATGAATTTCATAAATTGGAATTATAGAATTATAACGGTGAAGTTATAAATAGAATTTTATAAGCAGTAGGTTTATAAAATTTATAAAGTTATTAAAGGAATGAGTTGGATAAATAAATGAATCTTATAAGTTATAAAATTTATAAATTTGAGAAGTTCAAAGAAACAATTTTGTAAATAAATAAATTATAAGTATTTGACTTATAATATGAATTTTTAATATATCACTGTGATATGAACTGAGATAGGTTAATAAAGGAAATTTATAAAAGGAAGTTGTTATAAAATAAATAGAAATAGAATTTATAAACGTTGTTTTATAAATTCGAAATGACTTATTTTGATAAGTAAAATTGTTGTAGTTTATTTATAAAGTTATATTCATGTTTTAGACAGTGAATAATTCCTTAAAATAAAATGAATAGAAAGATGAAATTTGTTAACGTAATATATTCACGTTTTTGAATAGTGAATAATATGTTAAAGGAATTATTTTGAACATGACGTTTTAAATAGAATTAAAACGATCTAATGATGTTCTAAAATATGTTGAGATTCGAAATCATAGATTTCAACATTTATTGTTGAAATAGATGTTTTCGAGAAATAGAAGGAAATAATAGATTATAACACTGTTGTTATAATAGACAATTTCCGAAAGGAAATGTTTTGTATAGTATTGGGATTTATATATCTATTTTAATTTCGAATCCCTATACTAGTGATTTTGGGTTGTCGTAACGATGTTTTACGCAACATTCGTTTTGGCCCAAATAAATATGGTTAAGTGAATGATTTCCTTAAAGAATGAAATATATACTTAATTTCGATTAGAGTATATGGAATATTTTCCAAGGTTGAAAATAAATAAAATTTGTGGATTACTTATAAAATAAATAAGTATGGAAATTGTTTTTTTTTCCAATGAGAAATGGAAAGTTTAGCGAATTTATCTTTTTGAAGATAAATTGAAAATGAATATTTGAAATCGTATATTCATAAATATTTTGGAAGTATAAATTCAATATGGAATTTATAAATGGAATTGGGAAAATAGGTTTAAAAATAAATATTGATTTATTTTTGAAATATGGAAAGTTATATCTTCTAAAGATATTTTTGGAATTAAATAATTTGGAAAATTATTTGGATTCTGGTGATGTTGGCATATCTATTGATAGATCAATAACCGACTATCGATATTTACCTTTGAATAGGTATTTGTTGTGAATTGTTTGAAATTGAATGCCACACTTATTTTTTTTTTAAAAATAAGCGCTCACTATTCGGGTTAACCGGGAAAGGACCATGGGGTCGTATAACCCATTCCGAATATGTGATACGTCGTTATGAATTGCATTCGAAGACCGGTGTTGAAGACCGGATATTTTCGAAAACGAGAGGGTTTCTTGTTGATTGTCTCTGCACTGGCTGATCCCCGGTATAGAGATCTCCATAAGTGATGGGAAATCCGAACGTGATTAGAAATTATTCGGATTGCAAGGACTTCTTTGTAAGTGCCTTCGGTTCTGTTCGAGCCCGGAACAGACTTGTATGGATAGTATGCCTGACATTACAAGTTGAGATATAAAGCCGATTTCTTTCAAATATATTTCTGTGGTGGCGGAGAATTTATTCTCTTAGCTTAACACCCTTCTCTGAGACGTACGAGTTCAGAGGTTATATAGTTGAAGTTATCAGCGATATATTCCCAGTTTGGTAATGTGACATGCTGAGTGACGCTGAAATGATCATTGTGTTGATTATTTGTGATAGGATCATTTATTCGATCGTCTATCTTAGTGATCATTGTGTTGATCATTTGTTGACCCAAAGCATGGCTTTTGTATAAAGTATGTTTTTGTGGACGTGACTTCGTCGAGCCTCACATCCCGGAAATGGTCAAAACAGGAAAGAAGCAGCAAGGTTATGAGGGGTAGCACCCTTTAGGATATGTGCATTTCCTTCTGGAAAAGGGTGGTATCATGGTATGGAGCCCAGATACTTACTCATGTTGAAAACACTTTATGATTGTGTGAATTGATTACGAGCGCTCGGTTGATAAAGGTCCCAAAGGACCGGGGGATGGCATATTCGGTCAGTTGTTACTCAGTTAGGAGTAACCCGGCCTTGTGTTGGTAGAGATCCGGTTTGGTTCTCGGGGATGTCCATCCGGAGGCATTCTCATGTGGCAATGGGAAGTTCCTTGGCCTGACCATTTGTTGGAAATCCAATTCTCAATACGAAACTTTTACGGTATTAGTTGTAGAACCTGCTATTCACTTATGGTGGTCACCACTGTTTGGATAGTAGCTATAGTAGGCATACGATAATGGTCGTATGTTGGCTAAGATTTATATCTTTATTTTCGAAATGATTTGTTATACACTATGCACTAGTAATAATATCAAATGTTATTTCAAATGCGTATCAAGCATCTTTGACTATCATAAGGAGAAATCTCCTCCGATTCTGCGTTTGCATGTGTGTGTGTGCGGGAGGCCTTATGGTAGTCTCATTTTTAAAAGCATTGCGAATTGATTTTAAAAATATTCCTCTATTGTGATTTTAAAGAAAATAAACTGTTTTGAGTTCTCACACCAGTCACATGACTGACTCGGAGTTTATTGTTTTCCTTCCTAAACTCTGGGTGCCCACCAATTTCCACACGGGCAGTTAAGAGTTAGGTTTATCAGGATATTCTGGATATTCTGGAGTTGCTGGAGGCAAGCTGGATGGCATAGCATATTAATAATATATAGTATTTCTTTTCCGCTGTTTATTGTTGTTGTTGTACACTCTGATGATTTGATGTAATGTAATATAATGTGATGTAATAACTGATATAGTTCTTTATTTAAAGATTATTCATTTATTATTATATGTTGTTCCGCTGCGAATTGTGAGATTCTGATATTGTTCCGTAATTGTTCTGTTCCGTTCTATTTTCCTTTCTTTCTCTTCTTCTTTCTCTCTTCTATCTTCTACCTCTTTCTTTTTCTTTTCTTCTTTTTTTTTAAAAAAAAAACCCCTAAGGGTTCGTATTTTCGTTCATCTTGAGTTAATCAATGGAGATTAGTGTCTACTCAAGGAGTACGGATTTACGGGTCTTTACAGTTGGTATCAGAGCTGTTGGTTAAGCGACAACCATGGTTCGGTTGGGTATTACTCATTAGAGATAGAGTCAGCAGTACTCTAGAATGAGTTTGAGTGTAATAATAGATATGAGCGCGTATTTGTTAGTGAATATAAAATTGATTTATATTATAAAATAATTTTGCCCAAAACTATTTTTGTATGGAAAAGAAATGATTTTCTATGAATTATTTTAGTATATGGTTGCATGATTGTTAGAATTGATAATATTGAATTATCATCATTAGGAATGTGAATAAAATTGAATAAAGATGGTATGTGAATTGGTAGTAAGCAATAAAAAAAATTGAATTGAGAAATTAAGTAAATTCGAGATGAATTGAAAATTGAAATGAATTAGTGAATGAAACTAATTTAAAGTAGTAATATGAATTAGTAAATGAAAGTTAATCGATAGAATTCAATATTTAGTATTGAGAATTGAATTCAAATAGAATTGAATGAGAATAAATATGTAACTTCGAAAGTGAAGCAAAAATATATTAGAAGTATATGTTGGAAATTTTGTAATAGAATTAGCAAAATGGTTTGAATGTTAGAATTAGATATTACTATTAGCAGGTTATACAGGTGTATAAAGGAATTGATATTTTGATTTCAAAAATAAAATTGAATTGCTCGACAAAAAGGTACGTATTTCAATTTCAGTATGAGATTTGATGACTTTCTTCTCTAGCCACTTGGCTTTTCTCTTTTCTTTTTGATTCTGAGGGGCCGTAGTGCCATTTTGTAGTCGTACCGATCGAGCCGCGCAAAGGAAATGCTGGCGAAATTTTTCGAAAATTTAGGGTGTTAGAAAATTTTGCGAAAAATTTGAAAGTTTGAATTTGAATTTGAATTTAAACTTAAATTGTTAAGGAAAACAATATAGTTTGAAACTTATAAATTGAAGTTGGAAAGCTAGTTGAAATGATAGTGAATCTCTAGTAAAAAGATTTAGGCTAGTAAGTTGATAAAACTATTTGGATTGTGAAAAATAATAGTTGGGATAAGGGCATTCTTCTTAACTTGTAATTTCGGGACGAAATTCTTTTAAGGAGGGAAGATTGTAACGACCCAGAATTTTAAATAATTTAATTTGAAAATATTTAATTAATTTTAAATATTTGAATGGTGGTTTGGATTGAATTTTCAATATAACTTTGAAATAGGCGATTAAATTTTAGAATTTAATCTATTTGAGTTGAATAAAAATATGAATCTTCAATTTTAAGCTGATTTAAAATATTTCAAAAGCTTGTAAAATTCATATTGATAATATTGAAGATTTTAGAAGCTTCAGAATTGAAATCGAAAGTGAATTGCTCAGTTTTGAAATTTAATCGTTTGAATCGATATTCAAAAATAGCCGTCCGAGGCACAGTCTCGGAATTCGACGAAACCAGTTTCATTGGGTCCGTAATATTGAATTATTGTCGGATTTCAAATTTCGTATTTTTTGGGGTTAATATGTGAGCACACGACACGTAAACGCGTCAAAATTTTCAACGATTTAAATTTAAATTTAAATTTTTAATTTGTCAAACAAACGCACGTTATCTCCTTCGTTTACGCCAAGAATCACGCAGAAGATCACGCTAAAAATCGTGATGCCCATGTTCTTCACCATTTTAAATATCCCCCTCTGTTCGTTCAAAATCAAATTCATTCGAACGCAGAAGAAAAACCTTAAAACAAAGATGGCCGCTCCCCATTTGAAATCGAAACGCAAATAAACGAACACCTCTTTTCTTCTTCTCCCAAATCAAAGCGCAGATTCATTTATAGAAAAAAAAAAAGAAGGAAATAAGCAATGGCAGAGGCCGATTCCTTCTTCAAATCCCTAGCCGTAGCCTCGTTTAAAAATCCTAAATCATGCCATTCAAATCGAAATCAAAGAGGGGTGATCGGCAACTGAATTCGCGCACGCGATTCAAGGAGGCGACGCGCGTGTCAGTGGGAGTCGCGATGGTGGCGCGCGAGGGGATTGGGGTCGTTCGGCGATGGCGATTCGAAGGAGTGGAACTGGGGCGGCGCTCGCGAGGCATGCCGAGCTCGAGTTCGTGCCTGATGGTGAAGCAGTAAGTTATTAAATTTATTTTTGTTTTAATTTTAGTTAATATATATATATATATATATAAATATAGGTTGAGAAAAAAAATAACAGTAAAGAAAAAATATATTTACAGTAAATATTTATATATGATTTTGGGAATTTATAAAGTTAATCAAAATTTATTAAGAACAAAAGGGATTTGTTGGTTAAAATAAAATTATGGTTAAATAAATTTAATTTAAAAGGAAATTTAAATTTTTAGTTAAATATCTTATTAAAGAAAAAATTAGTTGATTTAAAATAAAAAGAGAAGTTAATTTGAAATAAAAGTTTAAATATTTAAATGTTTAAAACAAGGTTTAAACTTAAAGTAGATTTTAAAAGAATGATTTATTTAACTTATAAATAAATAAGTCATTAGTTAGGAATGTAAAATAAATGTACAGATAGATTTTAAATTTACCAAGTTTATATTAAAATAATACATAATATGAGGATTAATTATTTTAACAAAATTTATCTGTTTATTTTAATAACTAAAGGATATTTTATCAAAGGAAAATTTATTTAAATAAATAGTTAGTTAAGAAAGTTATTAAAAGAAATTTAAATTTTTAGTTAAACAAATTTATTAAAAGTAATTGATTTAAAGATATTAATTTAAAGTAAAATAATTAGTTGATTTAAATTATAAAAGGAAAATTTGTTAAAATAAATTTTTTTTAAAAAGAGATTGGTTTGAATAAAACTATTGATTAATTAAACAATCAAAAATGAAAATTTATTATTCGATTTATTTCGAATATTAATAAATTTGTATAATATTTATACAAGGTATAAATCAAGAAAATCAAGTCAAGATGGATAATGGATTGCTAATAAAAGCAAAGGTGAGAACTTCTCGCTCAAAAGGAATTTTATTGTATATTTAAATTTTAAATAGTTAGATTTAAAATTGTTTGACTGTGTTGATTGAATGCTTGAATGATGATTGTTATATATATATTGGATGTGAATAGACCCTATACGCCGTTAGTAAGCGGAGGTTATTTATTACACACATATACCGCGATATTCCACCTCGAAGTGGAATTGGTATTATATTATATATATAGCAATATATATATATTGGCATATGTATATATTGCAGTTGATTGATTTCCCGCATTTTCTTTTAACGGATGAGACCCTATGCGCCGTTAGTAAGCGGATATATATTTATAAAATCCCATATACCGCGATATTCCGTCTTGAAACGGAATGGTATTGTGCTAATGTCTGTGGATGCAGGAAAAAAGGTTGGAGGGATCCAACTGGATTCCTCACAAATATTTATTGATTTTAAATATTGTGATGTTTGATTGTTTATCATATCGATATATGATATTGGAAAAATCGTGATTGACTATTTGATGTGTTGCATCATCGGATCCAATTTTTGAAATTTAAAAACAACGATTTTATTTCTAAAAGGATTTTTGGAAATATACGTTTATTAAATATTTTTGGAATTGATCCATTAAAATAAATAAACGTTATAATTTTTAATGTTATAAAAAAATTTATTTTTGAGAAATATAGTTAAAAGTTGATTTTTGAAAATATGGGATTTATGATTTTATAAAATAGTTTAAACTGAGATTTTTGAATCTATTGTAAAAAAAAAAGTTTAAATATAGGATTTATGAAATTGGATTATTTTATAAATCAAAATGATGGAATTCTAAAAGAGTTTAAAAGATGTTTTAAAATAATAATACAAATTCATTTGTATTAAAAGATTTATAAATTAATATTTGTAAATTAAAAATATTAGAAGTGTAAAACGAACTTTTCTAAGTGTTAGAAAAAAAATTGTAAATGAATTTCATAAATTGGAATTATAGAATTATAACGGTGAAGTTATAAATAGAATTTTATAAGCAGTAGGTTTATAAAATTTATAAAGTTATTAAAGGAATGAGTTGGATAAATAAATGAATCTTATAAGTTATAAAATTTATAAATTTGAGAAGTTCAAAGAAACAATTTTGTAAATAAATAAATTATAAGTATTTGACTTATAATATGAATTTTTAATATATCACTGTGATATGAACTGAGATAGGTTAATAAAGGAAATTTATAAAAGGAAGTTGTTATAAAATAAATAGAAATAGAATTTATAAACGTTGTTTTATAAATTCGAAATGACTTATTTTGATAAGTAAAATTGTTGTAGTTTATTTATAAAGTTATATTCATGTTTTAGACAGTGAATAATTCCTTAAAATAAAATGAATAGAAAGATGAAATTTGTTAACGTAATATATTCACGTTTTTGAATAGTGAATAATATGTTAAAGGAATTATTTTGAACATGACGTTTTAAATAGAATTAAAACGATCTAATGATGTTCTAAAATATGTTGAGATTCGAAATCATAGATTTCAACATTTATTGTTGAAATAGATGTTTTCGAGAAATAGAAGGAAATAATAGATTATAACACTGTTGTTATAATAGACAATTTCCGAAAGGAAATGTTTTGTATAGTATTGGGATTTATATATCTATTTTAATTTCGAATCCCTATACTAGTGATTTTGGGTTGTCGTAACGATGTTTTACGCAACATTCGTTTTGGCCCAAATAAATATGGTTAAGTGAATGATTTCCTTAAAGAATGAAATATATACTTAATTTCGATTAGAGTATATGGAATATTTTCCAAGGTTGAAAATAAATAAAATTTGTGGATTACTTATAAAATAAATAAGTATGGAAATTGTTTTTTTTTTCCAATGAGAAATGGAAAGTTTAGAGAATTTATCTTTTTGAAGATAAATTGAAAATGAATATTTGAAATCGTATATTCATAAATATTTTGGAAGTATAAATTCAATATGGAATTTATAAATGGAATTGGGAAAATAGGTTTAAAAATAAATATTGATTTATTTTTGAAATATGGAAAGTTATATCTTCTAAAGATATTTTTGGAATTAAATAATTTGGAAAATTATTTGGATTCTGGTGATGTTGGCATATCTATTGATAGATCAATAACCGACTATTGATATTTACCTTTGAATAGGTATTTGTTGTGAATTGTTTGAAATTGAATGCCACACTTATTTTTTTTTTAAAAATAAGCGCTCACTATTCGGGTTAACCGGGAAAGGACCATGGGGTCGTATAACCCATTCCGAATATGTGATACGTCGTTATGAATTGCATTCGAAGACCGGTGTTGAAGACCGGATATTTTCGAAAACGAGAGGGTTTCTTGTTGATTGTCTCTGCACTGGCTGATCCCCGGTATAGAGATCTCCATAAGTGATGGGAAATCCGAACGTGATTAGAAATTATTCGGATTGCAAGGACTTCTTTGTAAGTGCCTTCGGTTCTGTTCGAGCCCGGAACAGACTTGTATGGATAGTATGCCTGACATTACAAGTTGAGATATAAAGCCGATTTCTTTCAAATATATTTCTGTGGTGGCGGAGAATTTATTCTCTTAGCTTAACACCCTTCTCTGAGACGTACGAGTTCAGAGGTTATATAGTTGAAGTTATCAGCGATATATTCCCAGTTTGGTAATGTGACATGCTGAGTGATGCTGAAATGATCATTGTGTTGATTATTTGTGATAGGATCATTTATTCGATCGTCTATCTTAGTGATCATTGTGTTGATCATTTGTTGACCCAAAGCATGGCTTTTGTATAAAGTATGTTTTTGTGGACATGACTTCGTCGAGCCTCACATCCCGGAAATGGTCAAAACAGGAAAGAAGCAGCAAGGTTATGAGGGGTAGCACCCTTTAGGATATGTGCATTTCCTTCTGGAAAAGGGTGGTATCATGGTATGGAGCCCAGATACTTACTCATGTTGAAAACACTTTATGATTGTGTGAATTGATTACGAGCGCTCGGTTGATAAAGGTCCCAAAGGACCGGGGGATGGCATATTCGGTCAGTTGTTACTCAGTTAGGAGTAACCCGGCCTTGTGTTGGTAGAGATCCGGTTTGGTTCTCGGGGATGTCCATCCGGAGGCATTCTCATGTGGCAATGGGAAGTTCCTTGGCCTGACCATTTGTTGGAAATCCAATTCTCAATACGAAACTTTTACGGTATTAGTTGTAGAACCTGCTATTCACTTATGGTGGTCACCACTGTTTGGATAGTAGCTATAGTAGGCATACGATAATGGTCGTATGTTGGCTAAGATTTATATCTTTATTTTCGAAATGATTTGTTATACACTATGCACTAGTAATAATATCAAATGTTATTTCAAATGCGTATCAAGCATCTTTGACTATCATAAGGAGAAATCTCCTCCGATTCTGCGTTTGCATGTGTGTGTGTGCGGGAGGCCTTATGGTAGTCTCATTTTTAAAAGCATTGCGAATTGATTTTAAAAATATTCCTCTATTGTGATTTTAAAGAAAATAAACTGTTTTGAGTTCTCACACCAGTCACATGACTGACTCGGAGTTTATTGTTTTCCTTCCTAAACTCTGGGTGCCCACCAATTTCCACACGGGCAGTTAAGAGTTAGGTTTATCAGGATATTCTGGATATTCTGGAGTTGCTGGAGGCAAGCTGGATGGCATAGCATATTAATAATATATAGTATTTCTTTTCCGCTGTTTATTGTTGTTGTTGTACACTCTGATGATTTGATGTAATGTAATATAATGTGATGTAATAACTGATATAGTTCTTTATTTAAAGATTATTCATTTATTATTATATGTTGTTCCGCTGCGAATTGTGAGATTCTGATATTGTTCCGTAATTGTTCTGTTCCGTTCTATTTTCCTTTCTTTCTCTTCTTCTTTCTCTCTTCTATCTTCTACCTCTTTCTTTTTCTTTTCTTCTTTTTTTTTAAAAAAAAAAACCCATAAGGGTTCGTATTTTCGTTCATCTTGAGTTAATCAATGGAGATTAGTGTCTACTCAAGGAGTACGGATTTACGGGTCTTTACAATCAGCGTCGCCCATCACCCATAGGGTTAGGTGGACTTGCATCACAAAGCAATGACGAATGCAATCGGCATCGTAAGTATCAAAGAAAGTAAGGATATCAAGCATGATCGACGTCACTCATCGATAATATCGCACTTCATTAATTATTGAATATTACCTCATGATGATACCGAGAATCATAGCTGACTAAGAAATACTAGATGAAGTCGCGTCCTATCAACGTCGCACATCAACTTAATAAGTGATGTCATGTATCATTGTTGTTGAAAGAAATCTATGGCTAATGCTGCTTCAATAATGCTGCTCGAAGTTAATAACATCGTCGCTGATGTTTCCATCATTCCCTACCGCTAATGATATCACATCCCCATGATGTTGCTTCAATACCAACAACGCCGCTTCTTAGTGTTGTCCTCCAGATAGAACCACCCATCATTATGGTTGTCAATGGTCAAAGCCACCATTCTACAATAATGGTAGCGAACATCATCAATGGCTGTAGAGTACACACATGCGGTGTTGATGGTGAACACCGTCAATGTCCATAGAAGCTATCAGTACATAAATCCTTAGTGCCGCTTTTAATTGATGTTGCTAGCAATCAATCAAGAGCATCTCAGTATGTAAGATTGACGATGCCAAAAGCCATCAACATATATAAGATCTATTAACGCCGACATTCTGAAGAATGATATAAATTTATTGCACTATAGCAATTCCATTACTTATCAATGTCGAATACTGTCGAAACGACACCAAAGCTCAACCACGCAACATCAAATCTAATGCCGTGTGACATTGTTGATGCCAAAAACCAATGATACCGACCCAAAGGTGCAACGTCGCTCACCTATCCCTATAAATACAACCTCAGAGGATTGAAGAGGGGAATCATTTTTACTTTTCTGCTTACATTTTGAACTTTGTAAACCGTAAATTGATTTGGGTATTTTGGCTGATATTAGCACTCAAACTTTGTACACATAAGGGATTAAATATTAAACTATTTCATAGTGAATTTGACAAATTGATTTATAAATTATGTCTGTCATATCGAATTGATTCTTATATGACTTTCGGTGTGATCTAATGCATAATTGAATTATGGACTCAATATGGAACATACTACTAAGCCTAGCGTCACATCAACCATTCCCTTAACTAAGACAACTTCTTTACACTTTTGAGGTTAATGAATAAACTTGTAAACAAACTGATATACTCAAAAATCATATATATATATATTCAAAAATCTTGTATATGATACCTGATACATTCTTCGATATCATTTATTTCCAAAATCAAAATTTTATATTTTCAAAACCATATATATGAAACTCTTATGTGGTAAAAATCCCTTGATGCATTTGAAAACCTGATGCGAGTTCGATATTCAATATCTGGTACAAGCTCAAAGCCCTACAAACTTGGTACTGCTACCTCCCCGATATCAACTTGTCATGCTTGATTTTCGATATCAACCTCCAAATTAAATAGACTCAAAGCTTGGCACTTCCTGAGATGCTTGATACCTAATATGTTCTAAATCCTCTACTATTTGGACACCTAATGTTATCTGGATCTATAGGCTCGAAATCTTCATGAGCTCGGAATTCCATATAAACTTGGCACTTTGAATTGCAGAGAGCGATTTATTTAGGTCAGAAAGAAGAGGTGGATTTGTAAGATTATTAGAAAAGAAAGTAGCGGAGGAAAGAACAAAAAAATGAGAGACAATATGCCAGAAAATCAATTATTCATAAAAGTAGATTTGGATATTGAAAATGCAAGAAGCAAGTTGTGTAGGATATCAAATATTAATAAACAAAGGGACATCGATTGATTAGTGAGAAAGTCAAATGTCGGATGATGAACAAGGGAATTAGATATCGAATGGTAAATGAGCCAAATCGATATTGACTGTTGAATAGGAAGGATGGATATCGATTGTGGAATGAGCTAGTTGGATATCAAATGATGAATCCAATCGTTGGATTTGGAGACATAAGTCGAATATTGATGTATGTTGTTGGTTGCATATCGACGTGTTGTTGTCTAGCTTGTTTGTCACTTGCAAATTAAAATCCGATACCGGTATGTTTCCAAATTCAAAACTCAAAACAAGGCAATTTGAAAAAAATTCTTCGAAGCATATAAAATTTAAATTTTAGGGTTTTGGTCACTTTACAAACATCCGGAGGTTTGGTCCCATCTTTTAGCGTCAAAATATTAAATCAAAATCGGTTCAACATCCAAGATGTTGTAAAAGGAGGTATATCTGAAGAAATTCCAATAATACCCCTTTATTTTGATCTAATTACGAAATCATATGAAATTTGTAGCATGTGATCAAGAGTAAAATAGGCAAGTTAAAATATACCATAGATCTTGAGTTATTATCATTGGATACATTAGGCAACATGTACAAGTCATATCTCTTGTTCACTAATAAGGCATGTTACAAAATAAGTCAAATATGCAAATTTCTAATTGTTCAAGTCCCTTTTATGCTTATGTCAATGTCATCTTCTTCTTCATTGGTCCATTTCCATTATTGTGGTTCTCAAGTTCTTTAGAAGGATTAGAAAATTTCTAGTTCAAAAAGTGATTTATACTAAGAGAGGGAAAGAAGTTAGGGGGCGCTTTCCATTAGGGGGTGCATCTCTATTTATGGTGGTTGGAAGGAGGCGCGACTTGCTTCCATTGGTTGATGTGAGTTGGCATGAATTGATGACTTGGCATAAGGGGTGATCTTGATGGCCTCGCTTGTCATGATCTCTTTAAGGTTGAATACTTTAGATGGATCACTATCTTGGTGGTGTTCTCAACTTGAAGTATGTAGTGAAACATGAATGCCTTTGAAGCTTAATACACTAAATCATCTTGATTTTGTTCTCCTTGTATTAATGATTTTTAATCCTTTTTCTTTGCATGGTTCTCAACATCCCCATGAAAATTGATGATTTTTGACCTTTTTCTGAATGCTACTGATTCATGACATCGTGGTCATTTATTGAATTCGATATCTTTGTTGATCTAGTGATATGTGACAATTTTCCACATGCTGCTTCTTGAAGCTCGGAATCCTTCAATTTGGTGGTATTCGATACCTTCTCTTACATTGATGAAATACAACATTGGTGATTTGTGACATCTCTAATTATATTAATAATTTATGATATTCTCTAAGTATTGCATTCATTCGATATACATCACATCTGTTAATATTCGAAATCCAACATTCCTTATTGCATTAATGATATGCAACATCTCTTGAAGTTTGGCATTGCTTGTAAAGGTTCGGTATTTGACATGATATTTCCTCTAGTGTTAAAGTTTGATATCGCTTAGTGTTGTTAACATGAGGCAACCTTACTGTATTGACAATTTTCGGTATCTCCTTAGATATTGATGACTCATGACATCTTCTTCATGTTACAATTATATATCTTATTTGTTATATCTTCTACATGTATACTGCTGTTGATTCTCGATATCTCTTCTTCTTTTCATATTTCTCCTAGCAAAATATACGGACAACACTTTTATTCATAGTTTACACCGCCTATTTCCACCATTTAAATAGAAACTGTTTTTTTAATTTTATAGAAAGAAAGTGAATCGAGTGTAAAAGTATTTGAATTGTAAGTTTTTGTTAATGATTAATTTCGTTATTTTAGTATAAAATAAGTTGGTTATGAATTCTATTTTATACAAGTCTGTCAATTTAATTATGAATATGGATATGTGGAATATGTGTTGACATGGATTTGAACTTGTATAAATTTGAAGTTTGACATTTAAATGTTAGTTTAGGGCATAATCTTTGCTTGCTTTTAGATGCATATACATACATACATATACATACATACATATTGGCGTAAATAACGTACAATTATAATGTATTAATTACTTAGTTAATGTAATATTAATTATCATTAAATACCCCTTAGAAAAGTAATTAATTCTAAAGGTTAAACATATTTTTTACTTATAAGGCTTTGATTTGTAATATGGTGAGATGTGGGATAATATATAAAGAGAGTGTTTTAGAGCACGACCAAGTTATAGGGATGTAAGGTCAGTAAAAACACACAGAAGTCTGTCGAGCTAGTTTGGCTACGAGTAGTATGACTTTAGGACTGATGTGAGACATCGCCTATAATAAGTAACCATGGAGGATGTGAGGTTAGTCCCAATTTCATGGATAAACCTATCTAGTTAATCTAGCCAACGGTACCTATGAATAGTCGGACTAATGTGAGACGTCATGGTTAGGTCGGCTCATAATACAAAGAACCTGCATTTAAGGATAGAAGGTAATAAGTGAGTGGTTGAGGGCCTACCTCTTCCTCATCATAGAAGTACAAATGGTCAGGGTAAATGGTTGGGCATGGTAGAGGATATCTCGTAGAGGGTCTACTTCAGATTTGAAGTAGTAAGTGGCTTAAAGAGATTACATGCAATGTCAGCTATATAGCACTAAAGAGGAATCCGCCTTGGGATAGGTAGTAAATGATGGGAACCTGCCTTAAATGAGGTATTAAATGTTCAGAGTTTGCCTATTTTCCATTAAAAAGGTATTAAGTGACTTGGATATTATCTTTTGCATTGTTAAGAAATTATTGATAATCGATATGGATTTTAAGGTTAAAAGAATAATGGACCGGAAGAGCTTAAGGCTTATGGTTTGAAAATTTATAATATGGTTAAGATAAGTAAGATATATTCTTGTTTAAATTATATTTTCCAAGTACTATTACAGAAAGACTCGAGATTTTATTCATTAGACATTGTTGTTTTGACTCCCTCCTTATTACAACATGGGTTGCAGATGTTGATGCAGATTTTTAGAGGTGGTGGAGAAGATGCAGACTTATGGCAGTGTAACACCTCGCATTTATAACAATTGGATATTTAAATAATTAATTTAAATATTTAGCTGTTACGTAACGAAACAACTCTTATACTCGATTTTTACAAACGAGCGAATTAGGACTCAATGCACCCATGGTTGAGTTTTCTTTTAGACGCGAGTAAAATGAGTACAAAGTTGACTATGTTTGAAATCAATGAATTTCGGGAGGGCTGGATGAAGAGAATTAGGCTAAGCCCACTAGCTTACCTTTAACTTAGCCTATATGTAGCTAAGCTCTTCATCTCGTTTTCATTCCACGTTCATTTCTTCTCCTCTTCTCTAATGACCTCCTAATCACCCTTTAATCCTCTTCTAATCCCCAAGCCAAAAACCATAAAATAAAATTTCTAAAATCAAATAAAAATCACCATAATTCTTCTTATGGGATTCACTAGAAAACCTGCAAAGGCATTTGCTAGAATCAAAGCTTTGGTGTTGATTTCGAAAATTAAAGTAAGTAAGATTTGAGTTTTGGTGATTTGAGCTTCGCTTGGGTTTAAATAAGGTGAGTGGGATGATTCTCCTTATTAATTTAAGTATTATACTTCATATATCTGATTACTAATGATTATAGAATTTTAAAGTGGTTTGAAGATTGTTCAAATTGATTTGGGCTTATGTTGTAAACATGATTACATTAGTCATTCATTGTTTAAGCCCTTAATAACTATTTTTGAAAATAGCTAGTAACCTAAGAAATTGATTTTTTAGGTTAACTGAATGATGATAAGTGATATAGTGATAGTTTAGAGACTATTTACATGTTATAACTAAGTGCATGTCATTAGTTAGCCATAATTAAACAATTCAAATGATTTTGGAGTTAGTAAGTCGATTTAGCAAATTTTAAACTCTAAACTTATTATTAAAGTGAAGGGTTAATGAAGCTAAATTAGTATTTATAAATATTTTTTAAACTAAAGAATGATTTTATAAGTAATAAAGTTATTTTATAAAGTGATATGATATTTTATAAAATAACAAATGAAGCTTACTTCTTATTTATAAAATGGTATGAATATTTTATAAATGAAGGGTATATTTTATAAAATAGATACGAGATATTATAAAATATTAAATTGATGGATACTTGATTTTCATCGAAGCAAATTAAGTGTTTGAAATGGCTAAATTGATTAATAAGCTAGTATTGTATTTTATAAAATGATTTGATGATTTTATAAAATAGTATAAAATGATATCTTTACTTTTATTGAAAAGATTAGTAAGCAAAAGAAATAATTGATTAAGAAATAAATAAATTACTTATTTAAATATATGATATGAGCATGAGCAAAGGTGTATACACACACGCGCTATTTGAAGAGATATAACAATTAAAATGTTGTGTGAATTGTAGTTAGAATCATTATGTGTTTGGTTGTTTATATACATTTGCAATTATTTGATCTTATAGATATATAACTGAATACATGTTCATTGTGAGCATTTCATATAGCCATAGCGACTATTGCATGTGCTAAGTTGCATGAGATCATACCATGCCGAGTAATCGCCACGATGAAGTTCGAAAAGTGACTTGTGTAGTGATTGTGTGTTTACTATATGTGTGTGAAAAAGCATGCACGAATGAGTGTATCAACACGCATATAAGCTATGCACTAGGCAAGGAGGCCGGGTAGATTGTTTTGGCATGTTAGAGGAAGCCAGATCGTTATAATTGCCGTAGAACTTTACTCGGGCAAAGAATGGATTTTGGTATCGAGATCGATTTTCGATTACTTATAAAATTCACTTCCTAAACGTCAACAAATGAACCTCAGTAGATGTCCGATGGGATAGAGTCAGGCTCTGGAAGCAAGACGACTCATTGGATGCAGTGTTAGAGGAAACAACACGCGATTTGGCAACCGTTTAGCAGGGTTTTTCCCTGCCCAGGTTCATTGCCAGAACCTGAAAATATTCAGTCAACTGAATGAATACTCAGTTGATTAAACTAGAGTGAATTTGTAATGAAAAGGAGGTGTCCAAAACAGTGGACTGGGGAAATTGGGTTTAGTGGACTGAATGAGACCCCGAGTCGACTGAACTCCTAAAGGCAATGAGCACTTCGGGGAATTTTTTTCCCAGTTCGAGCACGGTTCTTCATCGTGTCTGCTTGACTTTAAGGAGGTTTTGAGCTACTTGGAGAGGCGGGACGCAAGGCGAACCTCATGATTCGCATACGAATGTTAAGTGATTCCTTTAGAATTGGTAATGATTACAAACGGAGTTGGTACAACATTGGTCATACGATCATGTCCGACAAGCATGTACAATCAAATGAAGTGAATTCGTACGTTCGAGGATCAACTTAGGGTACGTATAGTTTGATAAATGTATTGGCCTTATATTAGTGGTCATGCTTATTATTAGATCGCGATAGACGTTTGGGTACTTTAGTATGCTGGCTCTATTTATTATGGAAACGTGGTAGAGGTCTGGGTATGTTAGTGTGCTGGCTCTACTTATTATAAGATCGAGATAGATGTCTGGGTACATTAATGTACTGACTCTATATGTTGATAGATTGCGATAGATGATGTCTGGGTACATTAGTGTACTGTCACTTTATGTTGATAGATCGCGATAGATGATGTCTGGATACACTAGTGTACCGACTCTTTATGTTGATAGACCGCGATAGGTGATGTCTGGGTACATTAGTGTACCGACTTTGTTCGTTACTAGATCATGATAGATGAAGTCTGGATACGTTAGTATACCGACTCCATATTTTGATAGATCGCGATAGATATTGTCTGGATACGATAGTGTATTGACTCTATTTGTTAATAGATCGCGATAAGTGATGTATAAGTACGTCAGTGTACCGACTCCAATTATTATTGGATTGAGATAGATGTCTGGATACCTTAGTGTATCGACTCTAAGTATGATTGGATCGTGATAGATGTCTGGATACGATAGTGTACTGACTATAATTATTATTGAACCCCGGTGGATGTCCACAATCGACTTCATCCGTCATTAATGATGGATATTGATTTGTATCCCTTGGTTATCTTCCATTTTTTTGTCGTGTGTGTTATTAGTTGACTGTTATTGTTACTGTTGCAATTATTATTATTTTGTACTTCATGATAAACTTATATTATGATCACCCTACTTTTGGATGTTGTATTACTTTTATCATAGTATGATATTTACGTTTCAGTCACATTATGTTAGTTGTGTTGACTTGTTGCTTATAGGAGAAGAGCAGGTTAGGGTATGATTCCCTATTTTTGAGATGGGTTTACCGTACTTGTTAGAGGAAGTTTGGATTACCCTTAGCCACATTTGTGGAGAGGGCATGATGTGAGTTAGTTGTTTCCTGTTTACTTGTATATAATTTTGATATACAATATTTTTAGACAGTTCCGCGCACACAAGGCTTTACGTCTGACCTGCATTTTGTCTTGGTCTATTTATTTCATGACAACTTTCGGGTACTCAATTGAGTAGTTTCAAGAGTCAGATGCTTTAGGGATTTGCGAGCAGGAAGCGGTTGGAGAATTCTGGAGGCGTGACATTGATTTTGAGATATGTATACTTGATAATTTGGTAGTACGTGACAGACCTATTATTTATATATATGACTGTTGTATCAGATTTATTAAGAACTCCATGTTTTTAGGAGTTGATGTATTCCGACTTTCTGTACCAGTATCTATTTATCAGTTGCCCCCTGCGGGTCTTTTACATATTATTGTTCTATTATGTTCATGTATATTTAGTATATTATATGTTGTCATACTATTGTGAGATCTTATCGATGTCTTGGCTTAGTGTTTTGTTCTAATTTTACCCTGACGATCCTTTTATTTTTTGATATTCCTAAAGGGCGGGAAGTTACAAGCAGTTACAATTTATCTATTTATGTTATTTTCTTTATTTTTGACGTACCCGTTAAATGATGTTGTAACTTTGGAATATTAAATCACGAATACATGGTGTTGTTGAGAGGGATTATATTGTTGTTGTTTTTTTGACAGTTTGAATTTTTAATAAAATTGGTGCAATTCTAATATTATATTTTATCCTTCCACTGTAAGTTTTTGTTTGTGTAGATAAATAGCTCTGTGTTTTGTTCTTTATACCAACCAATAACCAGCTTTGGAGTGAGTTTTATTTTGGCACAAATTTTTTTTGTTCTTAAAAGGATACATCCAAGCTTCAGTGGGCCTTTTCTCGATCGGAATTTAGACCTATTTTGAGATGGGTTGTTATGCCTTTTTTATCTAATAGATAATTGTAAACAAGAACAACAATGCAACATCGTCTGATGTTGGATTGATGCACTAATGATTATCTCCACATCACGTGTTAATGTTTCGTAGTTACTTTAGTTGTGGAGAGGTATACGTTGGTTGTAGGTTTTTCTAATGGATCGATCCACCACCTTATAGGAATGAATGGCAAAGGGAGGTGGGAGTACGTAGACTAAAAACTAAAATTAATTGACGCAACCAATAGCGATTTACTTATTACTTTGTATTTGTTTTTCTAGTTATCTTCATATCATTTTTCAAAGTATTATGTGTCATGAATATGTTCTTTATTGAATTTGCTTTCAATGTATTTCTAGTAGCTTTTTATCTCAACTAGGCCTACAATTTTTATTGCGAATACACAATGTTCTATAAGAAAATCATCCGAGTACATAATTGCTAAATATACCTCATTATACAGAATTACTAGCATTAATGTAAAATAAATCATTACTATGTTATTACATATACAACTATATAAATCGATCAAATATCATAGGATAACTCATTCCATATAAGCTAAGATATGTGCAGGTAAACTATTATTTTGTGATGTTTCAATGCCTATTATTTAATCACCATTAGTAGAAGACTACACAATAGCAGTCCGTGTTGAAGAATTCTCCACCGTTTAGATCATAATCATCCATCCTAATGCGACCCCTCAATCCGTGGTAGATGCCTTAAATCAATAATTTTATAATTAAATTTATAAAATAAAATAATATTATGATTTAAACAAAATGACAGCATTGAAGTGTGTGACAAAATAGGTTTGACCTCAGTTATTTTTTTGACATGTAAACAAAAAAGAATGATAGTTTTAGAAATTTTGCTAAAACACTTTTGTTAGGAGAGGTAACAAGTATTGATACAAGGTATACATTTGGTTTGATAAAAGCAAAATAATTAATACACGTAGTTGGATACATAAATACTCCTATTTTTACAACAATTAATAGTTGGTGAATTTAACCTCTTAATTAATTCATTTTAAATTTCTTGCTTTAATTTAATCAAAGTCATTCAAATTAATCCAAGAAAGCTTCAAGCATATAGAAACTTTATTATTAAATCAATAGCGGTATAACTTGTATTAGTATGTTCGTAAAGACAATTAAGATTCGAGAGGAAATCGAGGAAAGATCAAATAGGAATAGAAGAGGACAGACTCTGAATTAAAGAGAATATAATATTAAATCTTCAAAATCAATTCAAAATGGAATGCTATTAAACCCTGCGTTATATATTTCAAGAGCGAGCCAAAACTAAAGTGCCACCTCTACTCTCCTTCCTCTTCTTCCTATTATACCGTTTACCTGAGAATACAAATGTCATCGGATTCGGGTTTGGGTCGCATGCAACAAAAATGTACTACAATCGTTTCAGACTGGCGATCCAAGGATTTCAGGTGGAAATTGTTCCAAAGGATGTAAGTGAATACCAATCATTCGAATTTTTATCTATTAACTTCTTCGTCCCTTACTCTTAAACCCTAACACTGAAATCATGTGAAATGTACCGTCTTTTTGTTAAGAAATGGATGTTTTTTGCGGTTTTGGTTATATTTTGATTTGGAGCTGTATCTTGTGGTCGAACGTATATTGTAAAGTTGGCTAGTAATCTAATTCTGATTCATTTTTTTTAAATATTCTCCGACAGACTGAACACTCTTAGGAAACTATACCCGGGGGAGGATTCAAAAAAGTTAACAACGGTGGCTACGAATTTTGAGCATAAATGTTTTTCTACTTCTTCATCTCAGGTATGCTGTGGTATTCAATTTTCTTTGCTACTTTAGGTTTGCCTGCATCGGTGTGGGGAGATAATTCTGTTTGCTTTATCTTACAAAGACGTACGTACTCTTATGTTTAGAATTATGTTTCTCCAAAATGAAAATTAACCACGTCCTCTCCATTTAGGCATCTTGTTATTGTTATTTTTTTTTCAATACTTGTTTACTTTTCCTGCTGTCATTTTATTTACAAATTTGTTAAGAGCAAATTGTGCATGGAATCTTATATGGCTTTCCATTTCTGTAAGTTGACGACTATTTGAAGAGATAAGAACTAGACAAATTTTCATTCTAGACCTTTAGAAAAAACTTATTTCAAGTTTAAGCTTTGTTAAAAACTTAATATGAAAACACGAAATTATTGTCGAGGACAAAATTTCACAGCTTTTTAGCCTCAAGGACAGAACTTCAATATTTTATCCTGAAGGACAACTTTCTGTAGATATCAGTTTTTAGTTATTGATCGTAGTTTTTAGTTATTGATCGTAGTTTTTAGGTATCAGTTTGTAGTTATCGGTAGCAGTTTTTAAGTATCAGTTTTAGTTCGGTAGCAGTTTTGTCGTCCTTATGAATAATTTTAAAAAATGTTTGTTCTTATGAATAATTTTTAGAAGAATGTTTGTCCTTGTGGTAAAAATATTGAGGTCGTGTCCTTGAGACAAAAAATATACAAATTTTTGTCCTTTAACTTAATTCCCTCATATGAAAATTGGCTTCGTTTCCATAATACAGCGTTTTTGTATATGATCGTCCTGAAAATGCGCATATACAATCTTTTTTTAAGTTACATCTGCTCACTTTGTATTTGCGTAAGTACAAATTAAAATTTTATTTTTGCACATTTTCAGAATGCACAAGTGTAAAACATCGAATACTGAAAGGGGTCTATTTCAAACTAAGTTTCCAACTAGACTTAAACTTGAAGTAAGTTTTTTTTCGAGTCCTAAAATAAAAAAATTTCCTTTAACAAATAAAATGTCTAATATGTAGCGACTCTTCATTTTTTGACAAATCCAACCTTTAAAAAATAATATCAGAAAAGGTAGAATGAACCATCCATTTTGGTTTAATATATATAGCAACTTTTTTTAAAAAAGTCATTCCTATGTAAATCGCAATTTCTTAAAAGTGCACACATCTTTGAGGCCAACATATATTACTTTGAACACCAGTAAGATGGTTTTTACTTATTGTGAATTCGAAACAAGTTTTGAAGTATATGGTTACAAATCGAACCAAGATGTTTTTGAAAGACTTGTATATTTGGATAAAATATTGATATTTGATTTAGTATTAGTTGATTCAAAGTTGAAATTTGTGGTTTTGGATGTGTTTGGAAGCAATCAAGGATATAAGACCCTATAAAACTAGCATGTAGCTACTTATACAAAACAAGAAGTCTTAAATAAACACTAAAAATCTTCAAACAAATGAAACAAACAAAAATTTGAGCGATTTTTCTTATTATAAATCGTGTTCTAAATGAAATTAGACTCACAAAAAAAAGAAAAAAAAAGAAAAAAAAACGAAAGAAAGAAAAGAAAAAAAACAGGAAGAAGCAAATTAACTGCTTACTTTGAAATTGAAAGGACATGCTCTCCTCAAAAACAATCAGGAAAAAGAAGATTAATGTATTAGAAATTGTTTTACATTTTGGATAAAGTTTTGGTATTTATCTAAAGTTTAATCTCCAGATTGGGCATTCAAAACCAAATTCAATAATTTTCAATGGATCAATAATTTGTTAAAATATTATATTTAAATCATTTAAATCAGCATGTAATTATTGGATTTAAGATAGCAGACATTATATCTAGTTTAATATTAATTTGAAGTTATCAGGCCTTAATATGCACGAGAATTTTTAAAGTTATCAAGTATTAGCATGTGTCAGAATAAAAAAAAATTGTTGGAAGTTAACTGTTCTGATGCAGGAATATTTATGATTTTTTGTGCTAAGTGGGAACTGGGAATATCTGAACATAAAAGAAATTTTCTATATAACCCCCTATTTTCAAAATATTTTGATAGAGGCCATTTACCTAGAATTAAGGACATGTAAGAAATACTTAAAATCTGAGGGGGTTAGCCAGCATAAGTTGTACAGACTTTTGGTACTGAGGCACGCACAGTCTCTCTATACACCATCTATACCTCTATTGTTTTTAAAGCCACACAATCCGGAACCAAACTAATAGTTTAGGATATTCAACTTATGATATAAATGTCACGTTCACACAAATTAAGATCATCACAAAACTGTTAACATTTTCAAAATGGTAAATACCAGTCATTGAATTTAACATTCAACTTCAAAAATTAGTTTAGGAAGTGTTGGAATAATCCAAAGAAATCCATTTTTTTTTTAAAATTTGATCTTTCAGCGTATGTGGAAGGGGGGGTGTGGGGGGGGGGTGTGGAGGGGATATGCACGCGTGCACATACGTGCATACATACACACATACGCTGCATATAGAGAGATCAGAGAGTGAGGAAGAAAAATACAATAGAGAAGTTTTGTAAAACGCTCTTTTAGTTTCAAAAAAAAAAAAATAGTCATTCCTCCTTCAATACCTGTTATAAAAACATTCATGTTTTAGTTTCAGACTGATTGAAACTGCAAATATCTATATTTTCATTAATCGTAAATATTTGCCGTGAAAATTGTAAATATTTGTAGTAAATATTTAGAGTGAAAATTGTAAATATTTGTAGTTTCTTGAATTACAAATATTTAGAGTGAAAATTGCAAATATTTATAGTAAAAGTTCTGCAATATGTGCGTGTGTTCGTAGAAACCAGCGATTAAGTGCAGATTTTATTTTCGAAAGTAATTAAATATTTTTTTATTGAAAATAATTTTAGAGGTGTAATTTAAAACATAGTTTGAAGGAAGGTTTTTCAACTATCAAACTTGAAAATATGGTGCAATTGTAGATCCAAATTTCCCCTATGTTATATAAGAATGTTTGCACAATATTTTTTCTAAATTCTATGTTAAAATTAATCTTTAAATGTACTTTAATTTTAACTGTGTTTCAGTAATAAGATATGAGATATCTTAAGATAAACTAGTAAATACATACATACATATGGTAAACATACATGATACATATATATTGAAAGCACACTTTCATGCTTTTAACTTTAACCTCCCCTCTCCTCCTGCTTCTAAGCTTTCTTCTGGCAAAACGAGGGCCTGGAAGATTGAACATGCCATAAACTCTCAAAAAAAAATAAAAAAAAAAATAAATAAATAACTACTTTTTTCCCTTTTGAATTATCCGAAAAGTCGACATAACTGTTACTTTTCCTGTTAGGGATAAACACGTACAACTTAACAAGGGAGCATTCAAATCAAAAGTGTAGCATGATCTGTATGCATTATGATATTTTCTTAGGCGTAATAACATGAATTGTAGTCCGTTAATACTCTTGATGTGTAACACAATCACTCAAATTCTATAACTACCTCAGGAGGATTATGTGTCAAAAATTCAGAGAAAATTAACCGATATGCCAAACTTTCAGAAGTCTGCCGCTGTTGATGGAAACAAAAATAATTTTTTGCCAGTGCAAGGTAGATATTCAATCTGCATTTGTTCTATGATAGATGAATAATTTTCAAATTGAAGTTATGGGCCTCATGACGCCTATAGTTTGTTTGACACAGTCAAACACACATTGAAGATTGCACACACATATATGCATATGCATGTTATATATTGAGATATCAATTCGAGCTATGTCTTTCACCAATTTTAGAAAAATAAAGAATTGGTTACGGCTCTGACTACATTGTTGTTAGATGTCCAATATACTAATAATGATGACAAAATAGTATGGATAATTGATTAGTTAGTCAGTGGACTAAACTAAGTTTGACAAAATAATCATGTCCTGCCCCGCAGTTGAGTTGGTCTCCTTTTACTGCTAAAATACATCTAACTGCTTGGCTTGATTTTGCTTATAGAATTAACAGGTCCAAGTGTTAAGAAAGAAGAAGTTGAAGAAAAACTTTCTGTAAATTTATCAATAGAACAACAATTGAGAAAGCAACACCAGCCACCAATTCCAGTTGTTAATAGTCTTTTATGTAGCTCAAAGTTCCCAAAAGAGCAGGCTTCTGATATAATGCAGGCAAATGCTACGCGAAATCGCTCGAAATCAATTCAAAAGCCAGTAAAATCTAAAGTTAAGAAACAGGTAACTGATGTTTCAAGTCTTAACTGGGCGCTGCCCTCGAATAAAATGTATTGAAATTTTTTTAGTGAGTTGACAAGGTCCAGTAATGTAAAATCATTGGAATAAGTTGTTTTGCTTAAATTTAGAGCATATAGGCAATTAAAAAAACTACAGTTATATTCACGACGATTTCAGGTCAATCAACATAGTACATGTGGAATGCAACAGCAGTCTAAATTACTGCAAGGTCCTCGGAACGTGTCAGTGTCAGTATGCACGTGCATGCGTACATACATACATATACATACACTCATACATGTGCGCATTGGCGTATGCAGAGATTTGAATCAATAGAGGCGGAACTTCAAAAAATAACCATATATTTTTATAACGAAAATTAACACGATTTTGATCCAAAAAACCATATATTAATATTCAATTTAAGCATGATAAAATATTACAATATATTATGTTAAATAACTCAATATATTATTTTTCATATTCTTCAAAGGAATTCCTAAAAACCAATCAAAAGAAAAACAATGAGTTCTAATTTTGCTACGAAACTGAAAGAAATACCAAGTTTAATTATTCAATCATATTTACGGCAAACATTTGGTATATGCTAACTGAATCAATCATAACAACAATGGCTAATCGATTCAAATACGAAAGCATTACAAATAAATCAAATGGATATTCATATTGGACAATTGGTAGAGTTGAAAGCACTCTAATTGTTCTTCATTTGAGAAGTGAGAATGAAGAATTCTTTTTGTCTATTGACTTTACTGTGTTACCTTGAAGAAAAACATAGCTTATATAATTGCATCAGTCCTACTGGTCCACAGAGCCCAATTCTATAGTAAATAAAAAAACTAAAAAACTAATAAAAAAACAAAATCTAATGGGGGCGGCGGTTCCCATTGGACCTCATATAGTTACGCCCCTGCAGTTAGAGAGATGAGGGAGTGAGGGAGAAATATACAATATGGAAGTTTTGTAAAGCACACTTTTTTAGGTTTCAAAATACACAGTCAATTCCTCCTTGAAAACCTATTATGAAACACCTCATGTTTTAGTTTCCTACGGACTGTAACAACAAATATTTATAGTTTCATGAATCGCAAGTATTTGCAATGAAAATTGCAAATATTTATAGTTTCTTGAACCATAAATATTTACGGTGAAAATTGCAAATATTTAAATTAAAAGTTCTGCCATGTATGTGTGTGTTCGTAGAAACCCGCGATTAAGTGCATATTTTATTTTCAAAAGCAGTTGAATTTTTTTATTTAAACTAATTTTAGAGATGTAATTTAAAACATGTTTTGAAGGAGGGTTTTTCAAGTATCAAACTTGAAAATAGGGCATGGATCAAAATTTTCACTATATAATAATAATGCTTGCACAGTATTTTTTTCAAAATTCTGTGTTAAAATTAATCTTTAAATGCAATTTAATTTTAACAGTGTTTCAGTGATAAGATATGAGATATCTTAAGATAAACTAGTAAATACATACATACATACGGTAAACATACATGATATGTATATATTGAAAGGACACTTTCATGCTTTCAACTTTAACCCTGCCTCTCTTCTGCCTTCTAAGCTTTCTTCTGGCAAAACGAGGGCCTGGATAGTTGAAGATGCCATAAACTCTAAAAAAAAAACTATTTTTTTCCCTTTTGAATTATCCAAAAAGGCGACATAACTGCTACTTTTCCTGTTAGAAATAAACACGTTTAACTTAACAGATGAGCATTCAAATCGAAAGCGTAGCATGATATGTATGCATTATGATATTTTCTTAGGCATAATAACATGAATTTTAGTCCGCTAAAACTCTCAGTGTGTAACGCAATCATTCGAAATTCTATAACTACCTCAGGAGGAATATGTGTCAAAAATTCAGAGAAAATTAACTGATATGCCGAACTCTCAGAAGTCTGCTGCTGTTGATGGAAACAAAAATAATTTTTTGCCAGTGCAAGGTAAATATTCAATTTGCATTTGTTCTATGATAGATGAATAATTTTCAAATTGAAGTCATGGGCCCCATGACGCCTATAGTTTGTTTGACACAGTCAAACACACATTGAAGTTTGCACACGCATATATGCATATGCATGTTATATATTGAGATATCAATTCAAATTTTGTCCTTCACAAATTTTAGGAAAATAAAGTATTGGTTATGGCTCTGACTACATTGTTGTTAGATGTCCAATATACTAATCATGATAACAAAATAGAATGGATAATTGATTAGTTAGTCACTGGACTTAAACTAAGAATGACAAAATAATCATGTCGTGCCATGTAGTTGGGTTGTCTCCTTATACTGCTAAAATACATCTGAATACTTGGCTTGATTTTTTTTATAGAATTAACAGGTCCAAGTGTTAAGAAAGAAGAAGTTGAAGAAAAAGCTTCTGTAAATTTATCAATAGAACAACAATTGAGAAAGCAACACCAGCCACTAATTCCAGTTGTTAATAGTCGTTTACTTTTCCCAAAAGAGCAGGCTTCTGATATAATGCAGGCAAATGCTATGCGAAGTCACTCGAAATCAATTCAAAAGCCAGTACAACCTATGGTTAACAGACAGGTAACTGATGTTTCAAGCCTGAACTGGGCACTGCCCTTGAGTAAAATGTACTGAAAGAATTTTATTGAATTAACAAGGTCCAGTAATGTAATATCATTGGAATAAGAAGTAGTGGTTTTGCTTAAATTTAGAGCATGTAGACAATAAAAAAAAAACTACAGTGTAGCATTGAAAGAATTTTATCGAGTTAACAAGGTCTAGTAATGTAATATCATTGGAATAATAAGTAGTGGTTTTGCTTAAATTTAGAGCACGTAGGCAAATAAAAAAAACTTTATATTCATGACGATTTCAGGTCAATCAACATAGTACATGTGGAATGCAACACCAGACTAAATTACTGCAAGGCCATTAGAACGTGCCAGTGTGACTGTGCACACGCATACGTACATACATACATATACATATACCCATACGTGTGCGCATTGGCGTACGCAGAGATTTGAATCAATAGAGGCGGAACTTCAAAAAATAACCATATATTTTTATAACGAAAATTAACACGATTTTGATCCAAAAAATCATATTATTAACATTCAACTTAAGCATGACAAAATATTAGAATATATTATGTGAAATAACTCAACATGTTATTTTTCATATTCTTCAAAGGAATTCCTAAAAACCAATCAAAAGACAAACAATGAATTCTAATTTTGCTACGAAACTAAAAGAAATACCAAGTTTAATTATTCAATCATATTTACGACAAACATTTGGTATATGCTAACTGAATCAATCATAACAACAATGGGTAATCAATTCAAATACGAAAGCATTACAAATAAATGAAATGGATATTCATATTGGACAATTGGTAGGGTTAAAGCATTCTAATTGTTCTTCATTTGAGAAGTGAGAATGGAGAATTCTTTTTGCCTATTGACTTTACTGTGCTACCTTGAAGAAAAACATAGCTTATATAATTGCATCAGTCATACCGGTCCATAGAGCCTAATTCCATAGTAAATAAAAAAAACTAAAAAACTAATAAAAAACAAAATCTAATGAGGGCCCCCATTGGTCCTCATATAGTTACGCCCCTGCAGTTAGAGAGATGAGAGAATGAGGGAGAAATATACAATATGAAAGTTTTGTAAAGCACACTCTTTAAGTTTCAAAATACACAGTCAATTCCTCCTTCAAAACCTATTATGAAACACCTCATGTTTTAGTTTCCTACGGACTGAAACAACAAGTTTCATGAATCGCGAGTATTTGCAATGAAAATTGCAAATATTTATAGTTTCTTGAACCATAAATATTTACGGTGAAAATTGCAAATATTTAAATTAAAAGTTCGGCAATGTATGTGTGTGTGTTCGTAGAAACCCGCGATTAAGTGCGGATTTTATTTTCAAAAGCAATTGAATTTTTTTTATTTAAAATAATCTTAGAGATGTAATTTAAAACATGTTTTGAAGGAGGGTTTTTCAAGTATCAAACTTAAAAATAGGGCCTGGATCAAAATTTTCACTATATAATAATAATGCTTGCACGGTATTTTTTCAAAATTCCGTGTTAAAATTAAGGACAAAATTTTTAGATTAGGCCCTCCAAAAAACTTTATTTCAACGTTAGGCCTCATTTCAAACTTATTGCAAAAATAAGACTCGTTTTATTTTCTTCAGTGTTTTATACTTGCGCAATCCAAATATGCGTAAGTGTAAAAAAAAATTCAAAAATTATACTTGCGCATTCCATAAATGCTCAAGCACAAAAAATTTCTTCGGCGTTTTGTACTTGCGCAATCCAAATATGCGCAAGCGTAAAAAAAAAAATTCAACAATTATAGTTGCGCATTCCATAAATGCTCAAGCGCAAAATTTTTATTTTAAAAAAAATAACACTTGCGCAATCCAAATTTACGCATCTATAATTTTTTTGAGCAAAAATACATTTGCGCAATCCATATTTGCGCAAAATGAGACCTACTTTTATAATAAGTTTCGATTCATGTCTAAAATTTAAGTATGTTTTTTGTTCGTGCTTGATTTGAAAATTTGTCCTAAAATTAATCTTTAAATGTAATTTAGTTTTAACTGTGTTTCAGTGATAAGATATGAGATATCTTAAGGTAAACTAGTAAATACATACATACATACGGTAAACATACATGATATGTATATATTGAAAGGACACTTTCATGCTTTCAACTTTAACCCCGCCTCTCTTCTGCCTTCTAAGCTTTCTTCTGGCAAAACGAGGGTCTGGATAGTAGAAGATGCCATAAACTCTCAAAAAAACTATGTTTTTTCCCTTTTGAATTATCCAAAAAGGCGACAGAAGTGCTACTTTTCCTGTTAAAAATAAACACGTACAACTTAACAGATGAGCATTCAAATCGAAAGCGTAGCATGATCTGTATGCATTATGATATTTTCTTAGGCATAATAACATGAATTTTAGTCCGCTAAAACTCTCAGTGTGTAACACAATCACTCAAAATTCTATAACTACCTCAGGAGGAATATGTGTCAAAAATTCAGAGAAAATTAACCGATATGCCGAGCTCTCAGAAGTCTGCTGCTGTTGATGGAAACAAAAATAATTTTTTGCCAGTGCAAGGTAAATATTCAATTTGCATTTGTTCTATGATAGATGAATAATTTTCAAATTGAAGTCATGGGCCTCATGGCGCCTATAGTTTGTTTGACACAGTCAAACACACATTGAAGATTGCACACGCATATATGCATATGCATGTTATATATTGAGATATCAATTCGAGTTTTGTCCTTCACAAATTTTAGGAAAATAAAGTATTGGTTATGGCTCTGACTACATTGTTGCTAGATGTCCAATATACTAATCATGATAACAAAATAGTATGGATAATTGATTAGTTAGTCACTGGACTTAAACTAAGAATGACAAAATAATCATGTCGTACCATGTAGTTGGGTTGTCTCTTTATACTGCTAAAATACATCTGAATACTTGGTTTGATTTTTCTTATAGAATTAACAGGTCCTAGTGTTAAGAAAGAAGAAGTTGAAGAAAAAGCTTCTGTAAATTTATCAATAGAACAACAATTGAGAAAGCAACACCAGCCACCAATTCCAGTGGTTAATAGTCGTTTACTTTTCCCAAAAGAGCAGGCTTCTGATATAATGCAGGCAAATGCTATGCGAAGTCACTCGAAATCAATTCAAAAGCCAGTACAACCTAAGGTTAACAGACAGGTAACTGATGTTTCAAGCCTGAACTGGGCACTGCCCTTGAGTAAAATGTACTGAAAGAATTTTATTGAATTAACAAGGTCCAGTAATGTAATATCATTGGAATAAGAAGTAGTGGTTTCGCTTAAATTTAGAGCATGTAGACAATTAAAAAAAAAAACTACAGTGTAGCATTGAAAGAATTTCATCGAGTTAACAAGGTCCAGTAATGTAATATCATTGGAATAATAAGTAGTGTTTTTGCTTAAATTTAAAGCATGTAGGCAAATATAAAAAACTTTACATTCATGACGATTTCAGGTCAATCAACATAGTACATGTGGAATGCAACACCAGTCTAAATTACTGCAAGGCCATTAGAACGTGCCAGTGTCACTGTGCACACGCATGCGTACATATATACATATACTCATACGCGTGCCCGCACATATTGAGATCAGAGAGGAAGAAATATACAATAGGGAAGTTTTGTAAAGCAAACCCTTTTAAGTTTCAAAATGCAGTCATTTCTCCTTTAAAACCTGTTATAAAAAATGCTTATGTTTTAGTTTTAGGCAGACTGAAACTGCAAATATTTGTAGTTTCAAGAATCGCGATAGTGAAAATTGCAAATATTTGTTGTTTCTTGAACCACAAATATTTACAGTGAAAATAGGACGTGGATCCAAATTTCCACTATATAACAATAATATTTGCACAATATTTTTTCAAAATTCTATGTAAAAATTAATCTTTAAATGTAATTTAATTTTTACTGTGTTTCAGTAACAAGATATGAGATATCTTAAGATAACCTAGTAAATACACACATACATATGGTAAATATACACGATACATGTATATTAAATGCAAACTTTCATGCTTTCAACTTTAACCTCCCGTCTCTTCTGGCTTCTAAGCTTTCTTCTGGCAAAACGAGGGCCTGGACAATTGAAGATGCCATAAACTCTCAAAAAACTATGTTTTCCCTCTTTTGAATTATCCGAAAAGGTGACATAACTGTTCCTTTTCCTGATAGAAATAAACACATACAACTTAACAGATGAGCATTCAAATTGAAAACGTAGCATGATCTGTATGCATTATGATATTTTCTTAGGTTTAATAACATGAATTGTAGTCCGATAAAACTCTCAATGCTTAACATAATCACTCAAATTCTGTAACTAAATCAGGAGGAATATGTGTCGAAAATTCAGAGAAAAATAACAGATATGCCGAACTCTCAGAAGTCTGCTGCTGTTGATGGAAACAAGAATAATTTTTTGCCACTGCAAGGTAAATATTCAATCTGCATTTGTTCTATGATAGATGAGTAAATTTCAAACTGAAGTCATGGGCCTCATGACGCCTATAGTTTGTTTGACACAGTCAAACACACATTAAAATAGCACATACATATATGCATATGCATGTTATATATTGAGATATCAATTCGAGCTATGTTCTTTACAAATTTTAGAAAAATAAAGAATTGGTTATGGCTCTGACTACATTGTTGTTAAATGTCCAATATACTAATCATGATAACAAAATAAAATGGATAATTGATTCGTTGGTCACTGGACTTAAACTAATATTGACAAAATAATCAAGTCCTACAATGTAGTTGAGTTGTCTCCTTTTACTGCTAAAATACATCTGACTACTTGGCTTGATTTTGCTTATAAAATTAACAGGTCCAAGCGTTAAGAAAGAAGAAGTTGAAGAAAAACCTTCTGTAAATTTATCAGTAGAACAACAATTGAGAAAGCAACACCAGCCACCAATTCCAGTTGTCAATAGTCATTTACTTAGCTCAAAGTTCCCAAAAGAGCAGGCTTCTGATATAATGCAAGAAAATGATATTCGAAGTCACTCGAAATCAATTAAAAAGCCAGTACAATCTAAGGTTAACAAACAGGTAACTGATGTTTCAAGTCTGAACTGGGCACTGTCCTTGAGTAAAATGTATTGAAAGAATTTTATCGAGTTAACAAGGTCCAGTAATGTAATATCATTGGAATGAGTAGTAGTTTTGCTTAAATAGCATGTACGCAATCAAAAAAAAACTACATTGTATTATATTTATGACGATTTCAGGTCAATCAACATAGTACATGTGGAATGCAACACCAGTCTAACTTACTGCAAGGGCATCAGAACGTGCCAGTGGACTTGGAGCGCCAAAATCAAACTCATCAACAAAGTTTACAACGTCTACCTCAGGTGGTGAAAGTGAAATCTGAATCAAATGCACACCCCTATGTTCAATCATTATCAAAATCATTGATGCATCCTCAGAGCCAGTCTCAGTCTTTCAACCTACAAC
Organism: Allium cepa; assembly: GCA_030765085.1. Classification (NCBI taxonomy): domain Eukaryota; kingdom Viridiplantae; phylum Streptophyta; class Magnoliopsida; order Asparagales; family Amaryllidaceae; genus Allium; species Allium cepa. The sequence goes on from CM060928.1 coordinate 220,160,351, forward strand.
TGCAAAGATATTCCAATCCATTGCAAAGTGCCACTTTACCACAAAAGCAACCCATTCACACCAAAAAAGTTCATTTAGAGGCCTCATCTAGTCGTACGTTATTTATTTATTTTTTTAATGTAAACTTCAAATATCTCTTTTTTTTCCTAAATTCATTCTTGCCTGCCTTATCTTTTTTTTTTAAGTTATAATTTATTTATTATGGATGATCTATTTGCCATACTTCCAAAATCTTTTGGGGACATTCTACAATTTTAAAACTGTCTTTTGCAGAGGTTGTACTTTCTACAAGTAATGCAACTCCTCTGAGAGCTGATGAAGAAAATGAACTACATCAAAAGGTTATTTTTGATCACCTTGCATATAATGCTTCAAGTTTCAACTGGGCGCTATCCTAAAGTAAATATGTGCTTCGAAATAAACTTATTGGATTATCAAGGTCCAACTATGTAATATATTTGGATTAAGTACTATTACTTTTGCTCCAATTCAGAGCATGTAAACACTACACTGTATTGTATTAATGAGGATTTCAGGTCTGTCAACAAAAACGTAGTACATCTGGAATGCAACATCAGTCTAAATTTCTCCAAGACCATCAAAACATACCAATGGACTTAAAGCAACAAAATCAAAGACATCAACAAAGTTTACAAAGTCAACTTCACCAGGTGAAAGTAAAATCTGAACAAAGTGAGTATCCCTGTGTTCAATCATCACCAAAACCATCAATACATTTCAGTTTTCTAACTTGCAAATGCAAAGACATTCCGATTTATTGCAAAGCGCCACTCTACCACAAAATAAACCAACTCCCACACAAAAAGTTCATTTAGAGGTCTCATTTTGTCGTACATATTTTATTTTATTTATTTAATTGATTTATTTATTTATACTTAATTCATTGTTGCATGCTTTATCTTCTTTTATTTATAAATTATTTAATAGCAAAAGACAGTTTCAAAATTGTAGATGTCTACAAAAGATTTCAGAAGTATAGCAAATCGATCATCCATAATAAATAATTTATAACTAAAAGAAGATAAGGCATGCAACAATGAATTAAGTGGAAAAAAATATTTGACGTTTATGCAAATAATAACTAAAAAAAGAAGAGAATACATACGTCTAGATGAGGCCTCTAAATGAAATTTTTTGTCGGAGTGGGTTGGTTTTGTGGTTGTGACGCTTTGCGAGGAATCAGAATGTCTTTGCATTTGCAAGTTGGAAATCTGAAATTCTCTTTGAGCATGCATCAGTGGTTTCGGTCATGATTGGACATAGGGATGCTCAATTTGTTCAGATTTCACTTTCACCAGGTGGGGTTGACTTTGCAGACTTTGTTGATGTCTTTGATTTTGTAGCTTTGAGTTTATTGGTATGTTTTAATGGTCTTGCAGAAACTTAAGACTTAGGTTGCATTCCAGATGTGCTAGGTTGATGTTGACTGACCTGAAAATCCTCTTAAATATAATACAGTGTAGTCCGTTAACTTGCTCTAAACTGAAGCAAAAGTATTACAACTTAATCTAATTAAATTACACTGTTGGACCTTGATAACTCAATAAGATTATATCTAAGCACAATTTTACTTCACGGTAGTGCCCAGTTGTGAAGCAGTATAAACGAGGGGATAAATTTTAACCTTTGACATACTTTATCTTCTTCATCAGCTCTCAGAGCTGTTGCATTACACGTAGAAAGTACAGTTTATGCAAAAGACTGTTTGCAATGAATTAAGTGGAAATATATAAAGACATTTAGATTGATGCATCCTCAAAGAAAATCTCAGTTTTCCAACTTGCAAATGCAAAAACATTCCGATTCATTGCGAAGTGTCACTTAACCACAAAAGCAACCCATTCCGACAAAAAATTCCTTTTAGAAGCCACATCTAGCCGTACATATGTACATAATTTTTGTTCATAAACGTCATATATTATTTTACCGAATTCGATCAATCAAAGCTGCATAGCTTAGCTTCTTTTAGTTATAATTTGTTTATTATGGTCAATATATTTGCTATACTTCTAAACTATTTCATAGTCCTCCACAATTTCAAATCTGTCGTTTGCAGAGGTTGTACTTTCTACAAACAATGTACCACCTCTGAGAGGTGATGAGGCAGAAGAAGTATATCAAAAGGTAAAATTTTGGCACCTTATACATACCACTTTAAAATACATCTTACTTTTGTTCATCGGCCGAACCATCATTAATTTATTTTAATGTATCAGTTACAATCCTTTGGACCGTGTCTTCCAGAACTTCAAGCATTTTATTACTCGACTGTTAGGTCGCTTCAACAGGTTCTTAAATTAATTCATGTTATTTAAATCTGATTCTTACTTGTAACAATAAACTGTTCTTCGTCTTATTGTAGTCAACCATTTTAACTTTCTTGCTTTTGGAATTGTAAGCAGATGGCATCATCTTTCACGGCTGAACAACATTCAAAGTATGAAATGCATAAACAGATGATGAATTTTTTGCATAATACAATAAAGTGTCTAATGCTTAGCAAGGATAGAGTCCACCCTGGATTAAAAGAAAAACTTCATGAATTTGACACTAAAATTCCTAAAATTATTGCTCTTTGGAGGAAAATGAATGATAAGTCAGACCAGAACATAAAACCAAACACGCAAGGTGAATCAACCTCGATGGATTCAAATACAAATCTCATCCATGCTCTCCAGCTTCCAGCTGAAAAGCTTAACAATAGCCCGATATCTTCTTCTCAATTTTCTAGCAATTTCTCCCCTCAAAATGATCCGTCAAACGCTGAGACTCCATCTCCTTTTACAGCCTCAACATCATCAGCAAATGGTTTAAATTATTCACAAACAGGTTTACACACTCAATCTTCTGCTTCTTTTACACCTGAAATGCATCCATCGCTTCTTCTAGATGAATCAACTGCTTATGAAACAAGTCAAAACAAAGCAGCTGAAGCACATGTGGATGAGTTAAGGGAGAAAGAAACACCAATGGATAAGCTAAAAAGACTAGTAAGCTATATAGTTTCAGTTCCTTGTATAATGGAAATCTTATATAATTATGAGAAAAGCAGTAACTAAGTTTCTTTTTTCTTCAGATTAAGTCATTATCAGCTGATACGCTTAGTTCAGCTGCCACTGATATACGAGGAGTCGTTAGTTTGACAGATCGATTGCATGGTTGTAATCCAAATTACATGGTCGGTAAGAATAAAGCATGCGGTAAATGTGAAATACGTGAGGATTTGAGCCTATCAGCTAAGTGTCATGTGCAGTCCGAGAATGTGATGCGACAAAACATGGTTAGGAAGAGAAAAATTAATCGTGATATCACTGCCGTTAGCCACGTTCATGATGGTTTTGATTTGAGAAATGATGATGTATATACATTTGAAGAACAAACGACCCTTTCATCCTCTGCCAAGAGGCAAAAATGTGAGGTATACGAATTTGTCTGATTTAATTTCCTATTTGTTATTACATGAGAGATTATGGTGAATCTTTATTATCTTTATGTGGTTCAGTTAAGGGCCGACTCTATTTGGATTGACAAAATTGATGATATTTTCTCTGCAGATTAACCGTTCATTACAAGAAGAGATATTAAAAATAAACCAAAAGTTGTTCAATACAGAAGTAGAAATAGAAGAAAATGTTGCTGATTACGGCAAGGTTAAGTTGTTTGCAGTTGGGGAAGGGACATTTATCAAGTGCTCATTCACACCTATTACGTATAGTTCAGAGATGAAATTGCTTCTTTCTTCATCCGAGGTCAGTGAAAGACGTTCCAAAGAGAGCTTATGTATTCTGATCATATGTAATTGTAAATTCGTTTCTTACTCAGATTCTTATTGTTGCAGTGTCAGATAAAGCCTCTCAGTTTACATATTCCTTTGAGTTATCCGAATGGTTCTCCTGTACTTCTTAATCAACTAACTGATGCTGAACTGCAGTAAGTTGTTGGGAAAAAGCACTAGATGATAGTGAATTTCTATGATATTAATTACAGAAATATAACAATAGTAATTAGGGAAGTTATGCCAAATGCCGTCCAAAAGTTTCAAAATAAGCCAATTCTCCTTCTCAAAAATGCAATCCATGAAACACCCTTGGAATTGTTTTTGACTTTTTTTTTTCGTTTTCTTTCTTTTTCACAACTCATATCTGCATTTAATCACTATTATTATTGTACAATTAAAAAAAAAAAAAAAGTAGTTCACTAGTAGTCGCATATTTTTGGCAGTAACTTAGAACTTGATTTATGCATACTACTACTCATTGTACTTTCACCAATGTATCTATAGAATGTTCATTTATAATTCTTTAAATCTTTATGAGCCAAATATTACTGGGTAGGATAATTCAACCCTTGTGATGAAATTTCATTTTATTAATTTGATATGTGACAGAAGTAATTTTCAATATGTGTTATTATTCTATATTGAATTGTTGGTAAATTGTCATCAAACACAGATATTAAATGGGAATGACATGAACATGCTATTGCATTGTAAGCATCTTGGCTCCCTTGGTCGTACAATAAGACACCGAAAAGGGCAAATTTAACTTACAGTTATGTTTAGGAAATGAATAAATGCTGAATTAAGAGGAAAAAATGTATTCAGAATTTAGTAGATGTTGACAGTAGTTCCTTTGCATGTATAAATATATATTTTTCTTGCTGAACCTTTTCTTTTCAATAACAGCGAGGATAATCTCAATGGAAAAATACAATCAAAAGTCGAAAGATCCATAAGATGCATAAACCATCCAGCGTCGTTGGAAAAAATAGTAAGCACTTGGAATTCGATTGTTCATGATGTCATAATTGAAAGTTTAGGAGGCTGCACTTTTACATCATATTATGGGAGCTGGCAAAATACGTTGTCCGTGTGATTAAACGAGGAGAAATGCTAAAGAGTTTACAATACCCATTTTTTTTTTATTGGAGGGTATAAAATTATAAAAATTTAATTATGTTGATATTATGTCAATAAAACACTAGTTTTTTTATTGGTCAAAGCAGATACAACTGTTTTTTTTTTTTCCTCCCTTTAATTATCAGACTCATTCAACCAATAAAAGCTAGTGGCCTATTGATATAAATGTCAACAAAATTATACTACTGTATGTCCTTTCCAAATAAGCGTTGCTAATCTTTTATGTTAAAATAGTGGAACATGCTTGTTGTAAATATAGACACCCAATGTCAGAAAGGGATCGCCGGGATTGTCCCAATATAGCGGCTTCATCCTTTTTACATGCCTTTGCATTGTATGGATGAGTTTTCCTGTACCGTTTGGACCTTTTTATATTGAAGTTGACTGATAATCTCTTTTATTCACTTGTCTTTGAATTTATGTTTGTAAACACGATATGGTTATCCTAAATGAGCTCTTTTTTCCCTTTCCAGATATTCCAAAAAAAAGCGGAAGTAAAAGAATGAAAACGCGAGGAGTTAAAATATAGAACATACCACCATCAATCATCAGCTTGTATGAGAGACTATAATCACCAAGTTAACAAAAAAATTTAAAAAGCATCGAAAACTAAATCAATAGTTAACAATTATCCAAATTAACACTCAAAAATCAATAGAAGTTTACTTACCTCCAAAAAAGAGCTTTGAATATAAGCCCCCCTGAAGTGATCTGTTAGAAAGGCAACTTCCTACATGGAGAATATTGATTATGACACTTTATCAGGCTGAAGCCTGTGGATAACAATGGATATAGCAAAAAGCATGAACAAATCTTAAATTGTTAGAATATATTTTATTAAAAGAGGTGTCATCTAGTACAAAAGAAATGATATGATAATAGTATAAAAAGATGTGAGAATACAAAGGGAATCATAAAAGCATATGAAATTGGATTTTCTTTAGAAAAAACAAAAGGAAATATTTCTCCTACTTACCATTTAGGCTGGAATGTAATACAAAAACATTTTAACCCATTTATTACCATTATGGTCAGGCCCAACCAGAATGATTTTGCTGCCCCCGATCAATCAAAACAGTTAAGCGGGAAAAAAGTGTAAAAATGCTTTGAAAATTGATATACCTAGAATCAAACTCTGATTGTTTGCTTCAAAGCAATGACCTACTACCATTTGGACATATTATCATTTAGTATGAGTTTGTAATAGAAGTATATAATTATGCGAACTGCTAAATTGTTGTCCATGCTCACCCTGTTGCCCTAGACGGCCGGCTTACTAGCCTTACTCTAAGGCCGGGTCCGATTATGGTATATAAAAGCATTACTCAAAAAAAAAAAAAAAAAAAGTCTAAAACTACCGAGTTCAAAAGTTGATATGTACAAAACAAGAATCAAAATGTCACAGATTAAAACTTATCAGTTAGACGGACATATTTGAAATGAACTTAGGTATGAATATTTGTCATGGTCAATCAATATTTTCTTTGTTTGACAATTTAAGAATTGAAACAAATCCAAGATTGGAACTAATGCAATCTAAAAAACAAAAGTAGAGCAGAAAATAAATTTAAAGCCATTCCTGGATCCAACAAATAGATTGCAGATTGCTTAGTTTTAATCATAACGTACCAAAAATGGGTTTAAAAAGCCTACACACAAGCATACGTAAACCGATATAGGAAGTAAACTGCTAGAAAAATTCATAACGTTAGAAAATTTTCCTTAAAACAAATTAGAAATTGAATCACAAGTAATTCTTCTAATTCAACCTTTTCTTTTAACAGTTCTATTGTAAGATTCGTATTGTTTTTTTCTAAAATCTAATTAAATTTTTATCATCTTTATTTTTTTGTACTTCCTATATGTTTTTCAAATTAACCAAATAGATAAGTTTGAAAGTTATATAATTTATAATCATATTTAATTTTGATCCACTTGCTCATAAAAGTAAAGATAACTATTGATTCATAACACAATCATATTTACAAATTAGTTCAGTTCGTTAATGATAATTCATTCTTTCATTAATAATAAACATGAACTTCACAACTAGTAAAAGAATGAATTTCAATTTGATATTCAAACTAAACAAACAAGTTATTTATACATTTACTTGGTATCGTATTTGAACATAGAAAATAACTGGCTACATCCTCATATTTGAACTCCGCTTAAGCAGAAGCCGTTATTTTTTTTGTTCATACTGCAATAACTTCTTCATACTAATTTGAAATCAGTCGAGACTTCGACGATGAACTCCCATCTAAATTACGGAAAATATGTAACACTCGGATGCTTCATCTCTTAAACGCATACTGTAGTTCTCCATGGTGACTATCAGTTATAACGACCCGCTATTTCGAACCATTCGCATCTGCACATGTCGGACTTGAGTCGGACAAAATGTCATATTGTTAATTTATATTTGGCAAAACTTAGCATGTACAATAAATAAATCAATCAAAGAATCATAGATACATAGTATTACAACCATAAGCAGCGGAATAGATAAATTGTAGTTCATGAAGCTACTATAAAACATCAGAGTCCGAAACAAAATACAACAAAATCTCAAATACAAATGAATCTCTAATACATAAGCAACAGACGAGTCTGAACATAAATGAGTGGAATAACTGAAAGTTGGATAGTTAGATCTTCAAACAAAGTTCCAATCCAAAGGTGAGTCTCAATTATTGTGACATTCAGTCTGACCCGAGCATAAAGCAAACAAAAAACACTCGAGTTGGGATTAACACTCTTATATTAGTAAATTTAACTCAAGTGAAATGTCAACTGAAATTCAAGTAACTTAAAGGGTGTTTGGGATTTTCATCTTCTAAGGGTCCGTGGAACTATCTACTATGTAGTAATATACGCTATTAGAATATGTCTATAGTAAAGTAAACTATTAAAATAGCGTTAAGGCGTTACTCATATCCCCCTTAACACATTTTTTATATATTCTCATAGTTTATACGGTACCGTAATTCCTCCGTAAACTATAGGGCTATCATAAGGCACTCTATAGGTATGGTATAAACCAAACTCGTAGAAGGCGCGATAGGGCATGTGGCAAGGCACGCGAGGCAATGGCAGGGTAGATATACCGTTTGCACTCTCGAACTGGTGGTAACGCACAGCAGCTACTACCGTCCACCTCAGACACACTCCCAAATCAAAGGTATACCAAATCGAATCACAAAAGTAATAGAATGGTATCAAAGAAATGTGTCTGATAGGAGAAATGACCCCACTTGGCCCGGTATAGCTCTTGTTTTAGCCACATCAAGCTGACTCACGGAGTCAGGGCTACGCTAAAATCTCATATGGAATCGTCGCCAAACCATCCTACTTCGTTTTGGAATTTCCACCACGTACACAGTTGTTAAAGTGGTTTTGGGTATTGGCAGAGAGTATGACAATATCTGATCCCGATCTCTTTAACAACCAAACGCTTATTTCACACTGTGGTCATTTCATTTCAAATAGTTCATACTTCATATCGAATATATCATATTCATTTGAAAACCATATCAATTTGATATCAATATTCACTTAAATAACATTCATTTCTAGAATCGTGACACTTTAAAAATTATAACACTTTCAAAATCATAACACTTTTGAAATCATAACCCTTCCAACTTAACAGTTTAGATATTGAAAATGGTATGTATATATATATATATATTAAATTAGTTATAAATAGTTTATATATATATCAAAATAGTTTATATATATATATATATTAAAATACTTTATATAATAAAAGTAGTTTCCTCCAATTCCACAAATCGATTCAAATCAACTCAGATTCCAAAATTCAATTTAAATCAATCAAAGTTCAACACTTTTTAAATTTAAAGGGTTGAAGATTCAATTCAAATTCTCATTAAACCATTTTAATTTCATCGATTTCAAATTCGGGTTTGAACTATCTCTTCAATTCCAATAAGATTCAAAGTTAAAATATTCAAAAATTTCAATATAAGTTTCATTTAAATTTCAACATTTAACTTTAATTTTATTTAAATTGGAAAATATTCACTTAATCATTTTAATAACAATTAAATAAATCTCAATTTATAAATTTAAATCAATATTAAATATTTAGTCTCAACTGTATTTAAAATTGAGAATATTCATTTAATCACTTTTTATCCAATCAGGTTATAAATCATATCTTTCAAAATCTCAAAAATCAATAAGTTCAAATCAATTCTTATTTAAATTCAATTATCAACCAATTTAGATTCCAAGCCAACATTGATTTATCTTCCCAACCTCTATTATTAAAGTTATAAAAATCAATTTTTAAAATATTAATATAAATTTAAATAAATACTTAAAAAAATTATTAAATTAAATCTTATTATTCAATTTATTTTATATTAAATCTTATTTAATGTAATTTCAAAAATAAAATTATAAGAAAAATCTTAAAAATTATATTTTCAAAACTAACTTATAAATTTAAAATTTCCAAAACATAAAATTTTAAAAATCTAAATTTTACACATATATTAAAATAAATTCTTTATATTATAATTTAAAAATCAATATTTAATAAAATCCATATATTCCCTTTCGAACTTTAGAAATCATTTTTTCAAAATAGACCAACGGTGTCCGTGTATAATTTTCTATCCTATGGTCAAGTGATACAGATATTTATCATTATAATCTGCTATTTAAATATTTACATGTATATATCATTTCAATCCACAATCCCAAAATTTCAAAATAAATGAAAATCGCTTGGGTTTATCATTTCAACCCATAACGATTTTCACTTATTCTACAGGATCGTTTGGGTATGTATCATTTCAAATCATAGAGATTTCTAAACTAACAGGGAATTTGCAGAGTAAGAACAAATATGATAATAATATAACATATCAACAACAGACATATATCATGAGATGACAAATTAAATATAATATATATACAGCAAGATATGGTGTCATATGTCGTAGGTAAACAATTTCAGATAATGGTATATCATATTTAACAATTAAATAACTTAACAATTCAAATTTAACAGCATATTTCAATTGTCGTTTCAAGTGAAATCAAATTTACTAAATATAAGAATGTTAATCATGAGTGATTGCTCACCTTTCGAGGCTAGAGAAGATAGCGAGAACAAGATGCGACATTTCAAACACACATTCCAAAGCACAGCAAGATGAGCACGAATTTGACAAACAAAGCAAAGCATGACAGACATGAATTGACGAAACAAATATATACATATCTGTATGAAATATATATATATATATATTTTATATAAAAATTAATATTTTATTCAAATACTTATTAAAATCAAAAGTCTCTATATAACATATTTAAAAATCAATACATCAAACAGCTTCTCAACAATGAAAACAAACCTATATATTATAAAGATCCAAATATTTATATATATTTAATACTTTATTTATATATATATATTTAAAATCCAAATATCAATATATATATTATATGCATACATAAAAATGTCAACATTTATATATATATACTTTAAAATCAAATAAGACGTCGACCTTTATATAATATGATTCAAAAATCAATATATATATATGTATGTATATATATTACATGAAATATGTGTTATATGTACACTACACGAAATCATTTCTTAAAGTCAATATATGATATGTATACTAACCTGAATATTATTACATCAGTATACCCTAGAAAATATACATAATATATATAACCGATCATAAATAATATATATACATAAGTTATTTACATATGACCAAAAATCTACTCAGGTATATAATTAATATGAACTAGTATATAACTCACATATGAACTAATATATAATTTACTTACTTTTAAACATATTGAATAACACTACTTTAACATATATAAAACTGTAAAATAAAATATATAGACAAAGAGATTATAATATATATACAACTTATATATGTTATAAAAAAAATTCATTTATAACAAAGGAGCTGCACGTGAGGCGGCTGCTATGACCAGGCAAGGAAAAGTGGAGGACCGGGTTGCAAGGCGTTGCGGTCAGAAAGCAAGGGGTATGGTCAAGTAAGGTGGTGGATCTCGGTGGCACAAGCAGGTGAGGCGGATGAAGCAAGGAGTTTGGTGGTAGAGAGGATTAGGGAAGGATGGAGATGTGTGACGTGGCCTGTTGGATTTCGGTGGCAGCAAAGGTGAGAGGTCAGAGGCTAGATGATGGGCGGAGCTGACAGTGGCTGAAGTGTGGAAGTGTGGGCAAGCATGGAGTTGTTTGGTCATGGACGGAGGCTGGTGGAGGGTAGGTGCCGCGTTCGGCTGGGTGTAGGCGATGGTGAAATAGGCGGTGAGGAAAAAATGCATGTGATGGTCGAAACAAGGAGACGCGGAGAGGGGGCGAGGCTTCAGTTGGGAAGAAGGAACTTGTAGTTTCTCTGGGACCAATATATGTATGCAACTTGATGTTATATTATATTTTTATTTTTATTGAATGAATCAGAACATAGAACAAACGAGAAGAAATACGAATAGCAAATATTGAACAGGTTGGATTGCAAGAGTCAGAACGATTGAATTTTAGGAAATAAATGCTAATGGCTATTGGTATTATACGGTTGACAAATGAAAGGACATAAATACCCAAAAGCCCAAATACGGAACCGATACGACAAACTGTTTCGCAGATTTCGCCGTGCACCGAACGCCGAAATGCACAAATGAATATACTGCGGAGATCAGCACGACGAGATGAATAGAATGGTGCACATGTATCAGCGATACGACCATCCTATCAAAAATCGATATTGCTATCAAAACTGCTGCTAACTCGTCGAGAATAAGATAAACAGGCTAGAGAAGTCCCAATTTGACGAAACAATATGACGTCTCACTCAGAAAATGATTTACAAATTTACTGTATAAAAATATTCAGGTTTCAAAAACATTTTATTTTCATCAATGTTAATTGATTTTAAATAGAAATTGAAAATTACAGAACAGAATTAACTTCCATGTTTTCTGATGAAAAATTGACATTTGGTACGTTTAAATAGACGTATCTCAAATATAAAATTTTCATTGTCAAATTTAATTATTATAATTTCAAGAAAAATTTCAGTAAATTACGTTATAAAAACCGTTAAAATTTACAGGTTGTTACACTCTTCCCCACTCAAAACTTTTCGTCTTCGAAAAGGAACGAGGTAGGTGAATAGAAGTAACAGAAAGAAAAATAGATTTGAAATACATATTATCAGATACACAATAAATTCAAAACCATATAAATTTCATTAGTTTTTAAACTGATTTATATTCAATTTATTTGGTTTCAATCCATTTTATTTCAATCAATAAATAGTCATTGGATTCACATTTGATTGATTTCATTTCAATGTCTTTCCATTCCATTGATTTGCATTCAATTTATTAACATTTGTTACAAACTTTCTTTCAAAACAAAATTTATTTGATTTAACTCATTTATTAAATCCTTTTAACTTCACTTAAGTTAATTCCACTTCAAAATTCAATTTTACTATTCTTAAGTTCATATTTATTTGCTTAACTAGCATTTTCCATTCATTATTCAATTTATTTCACTGACATATCTTGCAATATAGGTCAAGTGTATAGCATTTATCATAATCACTTAAATTTTTATTTATAAATTCCCTAACGTAATTCATTTGGGCATCTTATTATTATTGTATATTATTCAATTGCATTAAAAATCTTCCAGGTAAGTTTTATTAATGTCTTTGAATATAATTGAACACTATACAAATTTACCTTTTATTTACAATATTGCTATTAAGCAAAATTTAGTTTGAACATTTTTATTATTTAAATTTCTCTTGTATAACCTTCAATTACATTTTCACCCTAACATTTTAACTTTTTGAATATTTTAGGTAAATTATAAATATTAGGAAGCAAAGTATTATATAAATAAATTTATCCTAGTTTCAAGTTATTTCAATTCCATTACTTAATATGGAATTTAAGAATTAAATTTTCCGGTTTCCCTTCAACCATTTTGAAACAATTATATACATATATAGATTTTATATATCAAATCATACTCAAGAAAATTCAAATAAAATCCACTTTCTAAAATAAAAGTGTAGCAAGGCTACTAAGTGGTCTCTCCACTTTGAGACTCGAAAATGAATGTCGATGATGCTGCAGTCATCACCGAAATTAATTTCCAACGACAACAGATGAGAGTACTGGCTTACTTCTTTAATAATTCTTTGAAAACAATTTCGATTCAAAGATACTTTCAAACAATATATTTCAAAACTTTAAACTCAAATTTTGAAAAGTCCCGAAAATTTAATTCTCAATTTCTTTAATTTAAATTCAATTCATTTGCAAATCAGATTTATAAACCATATTTATAAATTTTTATCTCCTTATATCATATGATAATAGTTAATATTTAGAAATGTTAACAAATAATAAATGATAATCTAGTATTATCATTTCTAACAACCAATTATTTGAACTATATATTCCAGTAAATTATACTTTTTTTTGAATATAAAATATAATCATACAAAAATTACAAAATTTGAAAATAATATTGTGTCAGTCTGTTCTGTTCAAGTGTTTTGGAATTCCTATCAATATCGTTGGCCAGACGAATCGATCGAAACCCCAAATCAAACTTAACAATTCAAACAACACAATATATATAAAACATTTTTGTATAAATTACAAATACACTCCCTCACTTGATTCAAGAGTGGATTCAAGAACAAGGATAGAGATTCAAATTTAGATGAACCCTAGTCAAAGAGAATTCTAAATACGAAGATAGACTCGAAAGGAAGATAAAATGATTAAATTACAGAAGAAGAAATGGATAGACTTATTTTTATCGCGATGACCTTATCCCGGCCAACCGAGATTCCAGAAATAAGATCGATGCGAAAATTCAATTTCTCGCTTGAAGGGAAGAGAAGTGACTTTACCACAACATCAGGATAATTCCTGACTATAGGGATGGAGTCGAGATTATTAAGCTGAACATTAAACGAATAGGTAGACCTGCCTACTTAATCCAGAGGCATCCGACATTCAATAAGAAGAGAATTACCCAGGTCGTCTACTAGAGAAACGATTCGGCTTTTCAAGAAATAATAGTGTCATAACTGGGGTCGTAGAAATGTCCGGTGAATCGACGCCTATTGTAAAGGAGTTCACCCCTTTACAAATCATACTAAAGTTGGCAGAACCGCTGATGGGATTAGTCACAGATAGCGATAAAATTACCAATTTAAGTGGCAAGATGAGATCAATTTATTATAGAGTTCAACAGAAGTAGAGCTATGGGGATGCTCCAGTGTCTAGAAGAACACAAATAGGGGAAGACAAGAATGGATCTCAGAACAAAATGGAAAGTTTCAAAATTCAAAAGAAATCATAATAAAAAGGGAGGAATTCAAGCTCAAACGAAGGTGATTCTGTAATTAATTTTTTTCTCCATATGCTAAGTTTTGCCTAACCAAAGCTCTGATACCAACTGTAACGACCCGCTATCTCGAACCATTCGCATCCGCACATGTCGAACTTGAATTGCTGAAAATGTCAAATTGTTAATTTATATTTGGCAAAACTTAGCATATACGGTAAATAAATCAATCATAGAATCACAGACACAGAGTATTACGACCATAAGCAGCGGAATAGATAAATAGTAGTTCATGAAGCTACTATAAAACATCAGAGTCTAAAACAAAATACAACAAAATCTCAAATACAAATGAATCTCTAATACGTAAGCAACGGATGAGTCTAAACATAAATGACTAGAATAACTGAAATAACTGAAAGTTGGATAGATAGATCTTTAAACAAAGCTCCAATCCAAATGCGAGTCACAAATGCTGTGACACTCAGTCTGACCCAAGCACAAACACAAAATACTCGAGTTAAGATTAACATTCTTATATCATAAAATTTAAGTTAAGTGAAATGTCAACTGAAATACAAGTAACTTAAAGGATGTTTGGGATTTCCATCCTCTAAGGATCCATGGAACTATCTACTACGTAGTAATATACGCTATTATAATATGTCTATAGTAAAGTAAACTATTAAAATAGCGTAAAGACATTACCCATATCCCCCTTAACACATTTTTCTATATATTCTCATAGTCTATACAGTACCGTAATTCCTCCATAAACTTGAGGGCTATCAAAGGGTACTCCATAGGTATGGTACAAACCAAACTTGTAGAAGGCAGGATAAGGCATGTGACAAGGAACTCGAGGCAATACCAGGGTAGATATACCATTTGCACTCCTAGACGGGTGGTAACGCGTAGCAGCTACTACCTCCCACCTTGGACACACTCTCAAATCAAAGATGCACCCAATCGAATCACAAAAGCAATAGAAAGTTATTGAAGAAATGTGCCCGATAGGGGGAATGACCCCACTTGGCTCGGTATAGCTCCTGTTTTAGCCACATCAAGCTGACTCACGGAAATCAGGGATACGCTAAAACCTCATATAGAATCGTCGCCAAACATCCTACTTCGTTTTGGAATCTCCCCAATGTACATAGTTGTTAAAGTGGTTTTTGGTATTGGCAGAGAGTATGACAATATCTGATCCTGGTCTCTTTAACAACCAAACGTTTATTTTATACCGTGGTCATTTCATTTCAAATAGTTCATACTTCATATCAAAAATATCATATTCATTTCAAAACCATATCAATTTGATATCACTATTCACTTTAAATAACCTTCATTTCAGAATCGTAACACTTTCAAAATCATAACACTTTTGAAATCGTAACCCTTTCGACTTAACAGTTTAGATATTGAAAATAATATATATATTAAAATAGTTATAAATTAAAATAGTTTATATATTAAAATAATTTATATATTAAATAGTTTATATATATCGAAATAGTTTATATATATATATATATATTAAAATACTTTATATAATAAAAATAGTTTCCTCCAATTTCACAAATCGATTCAAATCAACTTAGATTCCAAAATTCAATTTAAATTAATTCCAGTTCAACACTTTTAAATTTAAAGCGTTAAAGATTCAATTCAAATTCTCATTAAACATTTTAATTTTATCGATTTCAGATCCGGGTTTAAACTATCTCTTCAATTCCAATAGGATTCAAAGTTTAAATATTCAAACATTTCAATATAAGTTTCATTTAGATTTCAACATTTTACTTTAATTTTATTCAAATTGGAAAATATTCATTTAATCATTTTAATAACAATTAAATAAATCTCAATTTATAAATTTAAATCAATATTGAATATTTTGTCTCAATTGTATCTAAAATCGAGAATATTCATTTAATCACTTTTTATCCAATCAAGTTATAAATCATATCTTTCAAAATCTCAAAAATAAATAAGTTCAAATCAATTCTTATTTAAATTCAATTATTAACCAATTTAAATTCCAAGCCACCATTGATTTATCTTCCCAACCTCTATTATTAAAGTTATAAAAATCAATTTTTCAAATATTAATATAAATTTAAATAAATACTTAAATAAATTTTATTAAATTAAATCTTATTATTCAATTTATTTCATATTAAATCAGATTTTATGTAATTTCAGAAATAAAATTATAAGAAATCTTAAAAATTATATTTTCAAAACCAACTTACGAATTTAAAATTTCGAAACATAAAATTTTAAAAATCTAAATTTTACGCATATATTAAAATAAATTCTTTATATTATAACTTAAAAATCAATATTTAATAAAATCCATATATTCCCTTTCGAACTTTGGAAATTGTTAGCACCAAAATTGGTCACTAACACCCTTGAATAGAGTTATGTAGAGAGATTAATGAAGAAAGTAAATTAAAATAGAGAACAGAGTATAAATTTAAATGCAGAGAACAAGAACACCAAATTTATAGTGGTTCGGCGTAATTTTCTACGTCCACTTTGAGGTTAACCTTTATTGCTTTTTCCATTACTTGAGTACAGATACAATCCGTAAATCAATCGCTTGAGTACAGATCATCCATAATAAATAATTTATTTATTAATTAATTCATGGTGGTCTTGGTATCTGAATATCTTGGTCCAAATGGAATGCGCCCTGTGTGCCAACCCAAACATGCCGAACAAAGTGAGGCCGGACGCTCTACATGCCGAACACCCCTTGGTGCCGAACGATTCTGGATGACGAATGGCAGGTGACGACCGAACGAGGTATGTGCCGGACGGGATGTGGTGTTGAGTGAGGGGTGCAGGCCGAACGAGGCGCTTGATGCCGAGCGCTATCCAATGCCGAATGAGGCGCTTGATGCCGAGCGCTATCCAATGCCAAACGAGGCGCTTGATGCCGGACGACTCTACCATGCCGAACGCCCGGAGATGCCGGGTGTCCTTTGACCGAATGATGCCTTTGGCCGAGCGATGTTTTTGGCCGGACGTTCCCTGGACACCGAACGTTTCTAAACGACGGTCGTAAATAGATGCCGATCGAGGGTATGCCGAGTACTAAGTTTCCTGGTCAAATCTCCAGGAAACAAAAATCATTTTTTCAAAATAGAACAACGGTGTCCGTATATAATTTTCTATCCTATAGTCAAGTGATACAGATATTTATCATTTCAACTCACAATTTAAATATTTGAAGGTATATATCATTTCAATCCGTAATCCCAAAATTTCATAATATATCTGGAATTTATCACATCTTCTCATGTAGTCTGCAGCATCCCGATTCACAGTTGGCCAGTAGTATCCATAGCGGAGGATTTTCTTTGCTAATGTCTGCCCCTCAGTATGGTCGCCGCACTCTCCTTCATGGACTTCCTCTAGGACTCGTTTTATCTCATCATGGGCAATGCATCGGAGTAGCGGGGTCGAGAATCCCCTTCGATACATTATTCCATCCTGTATTACATAACGAGAAGCCTTGCGAAGGACTTGTCGTCTTTCACTCCTTTCTTTAGGCAAGATCTCGAATAGCAAGTACTGCTTGATTGAGGTCATCCGTGATTCCTTCTCGATTTCTGTTTCCAACACGAAATCTACCTCCATCATATCTATACTCGGAGCATGGAGGGTCTCAATAGGAAATAATCCCATTTGTTGTGCGTCGCCTCTGCTTGCGAATTTTGCTAATGAGTCGGCTGCTCTGTTTTGCTCACGCAGGACATGTGAAATATCATAGCACTCGAGATTCGCTAGCAGCTTCTGAACTCGAACCAAATATGGGGCAAGTCTCTGCCTCCTTGCTTGGTAGTCACCTCGCACTTGGTACACCACCAGCTGCGAGTCGCTGAAGATTTCAACCGATTTTACTCCCAGTTCTTTGATAAGTTTCAAGCCGGCGATCAACGCTTCATATTCGGCTTCGTTATTCGTTGCTGTGAATTTGAGCTTCAAAGCGTAGCAGACCGATTGTTTTTTAGGAGTTACGAGAACTATGTCAACCCCGAACAACGGTCGTTAGATGCCTCATCGGTGTACATCTTCCATCGAATGGGAGATATGACATTATGATCGTTTAATTCGTCTATCGTAGTGAATTCAGCAATGAAGTCAGCTAGTGCCTGTCCTTGTATGGCCCTTCGCGGCAGGTAGGTGATGTCGAACTAACTTAGCTCAATATTCCATTTTAACATCCTTCTGGAAGTTTTCGGTCGTTGGAGTATCTGTCGCAAAGGCTGATCAGTATAAACACTGATTGAGTGTGCCTGAAAATACGGGCGAAGCTTGCGTGTTGCAATCACCAAGTAACAGGCTAGTTTTTCAATCTTCGGATAATTTCTTTCCGCCCCCGTCAAGCGTTTACTAACATAGTAAACGGGCTTCTGGACCCGGTCTTCCTCGCGAACCAGGGCTATGCTGATAGCATGCTGGGATACAGCCAAGTATACGTATAACATTTCGTGGTCTATTGGTTTCGACAATATCGGGGACTTTCCAAGTGCCTTACAAGAGCCCGGAATGCTTCCTCACAGTCGGATGTCCACTCGAAATTCCTCTTTTTTCTTATTTTTGACATCGAAGAAAGGAATACACTTGTCTGTGGCCCTGGATATGAATCGGCTCAGCGCGACCACCTTTCCATTCAAGCTTTGTACCTATTTTATGGTTCTGGGCACTGTATATCTCGGATAGCCTGAATCTTCTCTAGGCTAGCCTCGATTCCCCGGGCATTCACAATGAATCCCAGAAACTTTCCTGACGCTACGCCGAACGAACACTTCAACGGGTTGATCTTCATTCCATAATGCCTGAGTATGTCAAACATCTCCGCCAAGTCTCAAATGTGGTCGTTTGACCGCCGTGACTTCACGAGCATGTTATCCACTTAGACTTTCATTGTTTTACCAATCTAATCTTTGAACATGTGATTCACCAGGCGTTGATAAGTCGCTCCTGCGCTCTTCAATCCAAATGGCATTACTACACAGCAGTACAATCCCATGTTCATGACGAAACTGGTGTGTTCTTGGTCTGGGAGGTGCATTGGTATTTGATTGTATCCAGAGTATGCATCCATAAATGATAATGGCTCATATCTGGCAGTTGAGTCGGCCAGTTGGTCAATCCTAGGCAACGGGAAGCTATCCTTAGGGCATGCTTTGTTTAAATCGGAATAATCAACGCAGGTCCTCCATTTTCCATTTTCCTTCTTTACTAGCACCAGGTTAGATACCCATTCAGGGTAGAGGGCGTCGTGGACGAACCCGTTGGCTTTGAGTTTGTCCACCTCCTCTTTAAGAGCCGCAGACCTCTCCGGGTCTATGCCTCTCCTTTTTTGTTTCACAGGTACATGTTTTGGGTCTATGTTCAACATATGACTCGCAATTGCAGGAGAAATCCCGCACATATCAGAATGTGTCCAGGCGAAAACATCAAGATTCGCTCGGAGGAAATCAGTAAGGCTCTCGGCGGCCAAAGGGTCGAGTTGTGACCCAATTTTAAGAACTCGTGATGGGTCGCTCCAGCTAACTGGGATGTCAATGGTTAGTTCGGCCAAGGCTGCGTTTGTTTCCCTGGGTTCCCCATCACCATCTCTCGGATCTATGTCTCTATAGATCCGAGAATGTTGCCCGAGCCAGGGCTTGGGCGCTACTTGTCAATCATCAGCATTTCGGCTGCGGACGGAGCGGTCCGCAACCTTTCCTTTCTCTCTATGCTGAGCCTCTCTCAGCTCAGCCACATAGCAGGCACGTCCGGTCGCCTGATCGCCGTGTACCACTCCAACACCACTGTCTGTGGGAAATTTTAATGTCAGACACCAAGGGGCCAATGCTGCCCTAAATTCTGCCAAGGCTGGACGTCCTAGAAATACATTATATGGAGAGTCAACGTCCAACACTATGAATGGTAGGATTCGCACCCTCCTATGCTCGCCTTGCCCCAGTTCAACTGGTAACTCCACATACCCCACTGCATCTATTGCCGCGCTGTTAGAGCCGTGGATTCTGGCTTTAGATGGTTTCAAATCCTTGATCTCCAGCTTCATTTGGTCGTACGCCTTCTTGAAGCTGTTGTTAATGGAACTTCCACAATCAATCAAAATTCTCCTCACGAACGCCGGCCCGATTGTCGTAGATATGACTATTGGGTCGATAGTAGGAGCCTCTACCTTGTCCGCATCTCTGCTCCGGAATACGATATCATCATTCATTGTGCGCTGCTGCTTTGCAGGAGTCCCATCCTCCATATTTGAACAGCACTCATACTCCGCATGTGTTAAAGAGTTCCCGTATCGCTCCATCTCCTGCCAATTCTTATCCGCTGGATGAGGTCCGCCAGCAATCGTATTAATAACCAATCTACCCACAGTTCGAGCAGGTTGTTCTGGTTGGTGTGGGGCCGGCCCATGTCCAGGGTCCGATGTTTCTTGCCTTCCGTCTTGTGGGTCTTTGACAAATTCCTGCAGCTTCTTCTGTCTAATCAGCTTTTCTATCGCGTCATGGAGGTGTCTACACTCCTCTGTGTTGTGTCCATAAGACTCGTGAAAGCGGCAGTATTTCCCGGTCCGCCTTTGTTCCTCTGTAGATTCCTTTGGGCATGGTTTTCTATACTGGAAAGTGTTGCAAGTTAATAAATAGATGTTCTCAAGAGATGCGTTCAATGGGATGTATTCATTGTAGGTCGGGATCCTTGACTTCCATCTTCCTATTTCTTTTTTCTTTCCAGGATTCCCACCTCCCGATCCTTTAGACTTGTCAGGCTTGTTCTGGACGTTAACTTGGGCTTTTCTAGAATTATCGTCGGCTTGCTTCAGGGCGATGTTACCTTTCACGGACTCCTGAATGGGCTCTGGTGCCTTGTCTCGCCTTGTCCACCGAGCTTCCTCCCTCCTTATGAACTGATGAGCTTTCGAATAAAAACGTTCCAGCGTAGCTTGGGGCTTTCCCGCCAACCAATCTCCAAATTCAGAATCTGGATCCACTCCACGCTTTACCGTCATCAAAATTGTATGGTCGTTTGGATTGCTTACTTCAGTAGCAGCAACATGGAATCTCTGCAAGTATGCTTTCATGACTCTCCCGAAGCTTGGATTACGCTTGATAAGGACATCACATCCTTTGGACGAGTGGTGTGTATTCTGAACTGCTCTGTGAACTTCATTGCCAATTCGTCAAAGCTGGATATAGATCACGGGGGAAGTCGAGTAAACCACATGGTGGCGATTCCGGATAGAGTGATTGGGAAGCACCTACACTTGGTTGCATCATTGGCTCTTGCAGAATTCATCATCCATCCATACCTCATCACATGCTGCCTGGGGTCAGTCTTCCCCTCATAAGCTGGGATAGTTGGCGTATTGAACTTCTTGGGGTACTCAGCCTCCAGGATACCATCCATAAAGGGGGTATGGCTTCTGATCACTCCCCAATCTTCATTGGTCAAGCCTTGGTTTTCTCTCATCAACTGCCTGACCATAGATGTTAGGTTCGGATTTTGTATGGAGGATGGAAGGTTGGGTTCCATTCCACGGGACCGTGCAGGTTGATGTCCCACCTAATTTGGGTCTTTGAGATTCGGGTATCCGGTCTCTTCACGGGCTTGATTCCCAACGCCTTCTTGTGCACCTTCATCCTTACGGTGTCTATGCCTAGGGGGTTTGTTAGCTGAGGTTAAGCTATCAGATTCAAATAAGGGGCAGGGTTACTTCCAGCATTCTGGCGCTGCTGTTGAGCGAGCTGAGTCATAAGGTTGGTGTTGGCTTGAATCTGTTTAGCAAGTTGTCTTCTACTTTCCTTGAGTTCTCTTATCAAATCATTGAACTCTGTTCGAGAAACGACTTCCGCTTGGAATTGGGTGGAGGGCCCTGCGCCTCTGGTTGTTTGCTGATTTCCAGGTTCAACTTGTTGTACACTAGCAGTTTCATGGACATCTTCATTATGAGAGGCCAATCTGATTCGTGGTCTCCCCAAGTTAGTGTTATTGGTTGTAAATCTCAGTAGAATCAACAGATTCCTTGTCAATGATTTTGGATCTCCTTCGGGGGATTTATGCAATCCAGTAGCTACAAAGCAGATCCTAACAGCCTGAGAATTCAATTCTCAGTGGAAGCACCGAAATG
This sequence comes from Allium cepa, assembly GCA_030765085.1. NCBI lineage: Eukaryota > Viridiplantae > Streptophyta > Magnoliopsida > Asparagales > Amaryllidaceae > Allium > Allium cepa. The sequence goes on from CM060928.1 coordinate 220,182,860, forward strand.
TTAGCACCAAAATTGGTCACTAACACCCTTGAATAGAGTTATGTAGAGAGATTAATGAAGAAAGTAAATTAAAATAGAGAATAGAGTATAAATTTAAATGCAGAGAACAAGAACACCAAATTTATAGTGGTTCGGCGTAATTGCCTACGTCCACTTTGAGGTTAATCTTTATTGCTTTTTCCATTACTTGAGTACAGATACAATCCGTAAATCAATCGCTTGAATACAAGTTTGAATGAAGAAGAAGAGAGTATAAAAAATGGCAGAGTCTCCCTAGTGTTCCTGGAAAAAAGGTCTTCCCCTTTTACTGTGCACCTGGCCCTCTATTTATAGACGAAAATGGGTTGGACTCCTTGGTGGGCTTGGTATCTGAATATCTTGGCCCAAATGGAATAAGCCCTGTGTGCTGACCCAAACATGCCGAACAAAGTGAGGCCGGACGCTCTACATGCCGAACACCCCTTGGTGCCGAACGATTCTTGATGATGAACGGTAGGTGACGGCCGATCGAGGTATGTGCCGGACGGGATGTGGTGTTGAGTGAGGGGTGCAGGCCGAACGAGGCGCTTGATGTCGAGCGCTATCCAATGCCAAACGAGGCGCTTGATGCCGAGCGCTATCCAATGCCGAACGAGGCGCTTGATGTCGGACGACTCTACCATGCCGAACGCCCGGAGATGCCGGGTGTCCTTCGACCGAATGATGCCTTTGGCCGAACGATGTTTTTGGTCGAACGTTCCCTGGACGCCGAACGTTTCTAAACGACAGTCGTAAATAGATGCCGATCGAGGGTATGCCGAGTACTAAGTTGCCTGGTCAAATCTCTCGGAAACAGAAATAATTTTTTCAAAATAGAACAATGGTGTCCGTATATAATTTTCTATCCTATGGTCAAGTGATACGGATATTTATCATTTCAATTTGCAATTTAAATATTTGTAGGTATATATCATTTCAACCCGTAATCCCAAAATTTCATAATAAATGAATATCGGTTTGGTTTATCATTTCGACCCATAACGATTTTCCCTTATTCTACAAGACCCTTCGGGCATGTATCATTTCAACCCATAGAGATTTCTAAATTAATAGGGAACTTGCAGAGTGAGAATAAATATAATAATAATATAACATATCAACAACAGACATATATTGATAGTGTGCTATGGATCGTGTAATATGGATATACGATAATACAAAGTATAATGATGACGATAATAATATTGTAAATAGTGTAGAATAAAAAGCAGTATAGTAAAATGACACCAGGGATTTTTATAATGGTTCGGAGCACCGTCCTACGTCCAGTCCTAGACTCCTTCTGGAGTTTCACTAAAACAACAACCCTCACTTAACCCGAAAGAACATGTTTATACACCCCTGAGCAGCCGAACGGGGACCTGAGTAGCCAAACGGGGACCTGAGCAGCAGAATAGGATTTCGCCTCAACAGACGAAGAGGACTTCACTCGCCTGGGCAACAGAACAGGACTTCAACAAATACAGAAAATAGTTTTGACTTTTTCTGATAACACAGATTTGTCACTTGTAGTACACCCTTCCTATATTCTTCTCCTCGAGTATAAATATATATATATATATATTTGAAGTGTTTGAAGAATAGAAAGTTATAGTATTGCTTTAATGCAGAATAATTGAAAGTATGGTAGCAAATAGATTTCAGAAAGTTAGATTAGAGAATAAGAGAAATTGATTGTGATTCAGTGATTTGAAATCAAGTTGGAGTTTGTATTTATAAAGGTTAAAAAGCAGCGACTGTCGGTGAAGAGTTTCGATCGAAGTGTTGCGTCCGAATCTCTTTGTAAAAGGTTCGTATCTCTTCACAAAAAGTCGTGTCTTTTCGAAAAGTGGCTGTTATAGAAATTCAGTCAACCGAGCCTCTGGGTCAGTCGACTGAATATTCAAAGTAATTTTAAAATTTTAAAATTCGTATATCTATGTATCTGTGCACTTGTGCATATTGTATAGTATTTTATGGGTTAGTCAACTGACCCTTCTGGATTAGTCGACTGACCTGGTAAAATCTGTGCAATTTGCACAATTTTACAGGTATAATAATATATATAATTTTAAACACTTTTGTAATATAATATATATAACTTTAAACAATTATACATGCTTATATATGTATAAATTATTTGGAAATAAGACGATTAAATATATAAGCTAATATATACATAAACAAGGAGAGATTTTAACAAAGCTAACCTAAGACTCAAAAACAAAATAAAATAATTGATGCACTGGCTTTGAAGTCTTGTCCTCTTGTAGTATATATTCTCTTTTTGTCGTAGAGTCATCAAATCTGTATGTTGTAGTGATAGCTTTGTGTCATGAATCAAAACCAAGTCTCAACATTCTCCCCCTTTTTGATTGATGACAACCTGTAAATAGATATAGATTTCGACTGTATATATAATATAAATACTTACTCCCTCTGAATCTTTGACACTTTATATCCTGCATTCTTGACGTTAGTAATAATATTTCTCCTCCTTTGTCATCGAAAAAAGGAATAAAGAACATGAATAATATAGAACAAAATAACTACTACTTATAACGGAAGGTATGATAAAGAATTTATATTTAAAGCATGTGATACCCAAGGTTCTTATAATTTCCTAATTTTTAGGAAACCATACCCATTTGGGTGTGGTTGAACCTTTAAAAATATAATTTTCATTATTAACTACCATATCAAAATAATCATCAATGTATTTTTCTCTATTTTTTCAATTAATAAGAACCCAAATACTTAGATAATTTTTATTCATATTTCCCGTCAATGATCTTCTAAAGAATTTATAAACATTATTGGTCACAGCAGTATTTGAATTTCTAGAAAAATTGGATTTAGACTTTACTCATAATCTAGTGCTAGTACTAACATATTTACTATACATGAAAGTGTGTCTAATGCTATTTGTACGATCTGTTTTATTATATCCTAAATCACTTTTATCATGTAAATGTCTAGAACTAGATAAAATCATATTTAAATTGTTTTGACCTTTATTAAATTTTGTGACTTCCGTGTTAAGTTTGTAAAACCTAGCTGTGAAGTCACGATTATTATTTTCAAAAGAAATATTACTGTTTATTAAAATATCAATTTTCTCATTTAATTCAGAATTCTCGTTTTTTAATGTACCGTTCTCATTTTTGAGAAGGAAATTTTGAGATTCTGAATTATCTAAAGAGGATTGTAATAAATCATTTTGTCTTTTCAAATCAAAAAAATTCTTTTGAAAATTTTTCTCTATCCTTTTCAAATATGGTGTTTTGTTCATCTAGAAAATCTGTAGAGCCTCAAAATTGTTCTTTGAAACACCAAGTTGATTTTCTAAATCTGACTTCTCATTTTTCAATTTCTCATTTTCAAGTTCAACAGATTTCATCTTTTCTTAAATAATAAAATTAAGCTTTGAAATCTTATTGCGTATACTTACTAATTCATTATTATCTTTTACTGAAATTTGTAAATCAGAAAGCACCTTTTCGTAGTCCTCACTGGTGGCTTTGACAGGGATTTCCTGTTTTATTTCGACTGGATCGTTTTCTGGTCATTATTCTATGATGTTGTGACGATTGATAGAATACCAAGCTTTGATACTAAATGAAAGTGTGCTACGGATCGTATAATATGGATATACGATAATATAGAGTACAATGATGATAATAATAATACTGTAAATAGTGTGGAATAAAAAGCAGTATAGTAAAATGAGACCAGAGATTTTTATACTAGTTCGGAGCACCGTCCTACTTCCAATCCCAGACTCCTTCTGGAATTTCACTAAAACAACAACCCTCACTCAACCCGAAGGAACATGTTTGTACACCCTTGAGCAACCAAACGGGGACCTGAGCAGCAGAACAGGATTTTGCCTCAATAGCCGAAGAGGACTTCACTCGCCTGAGCAGCAGAACATGACTTCAAAAAATACAAAAAATAGTTTTGACTTTTGTGTGTTCTGATAACATGGATTTGTCACTTATAGTACACCCTTCCTATAATCTTCTCCTCGAGTATATATATATATTTGAAGTGTATGAAGAATAGAAAGGTATAGTATTGCTTTAATGCAGAATAATTGAAAGTATGATAGCAAATAGATTTCAGAAAGTTAGATCAGAGAATAAGAGAAATCGATTGTGATTTAGTGATATGAAATCAAGTTGGGGTTTGTATTTATAAAGGTTAGAAAGCAGCGACTGTTGGTGAAGAGTTTCGATCGAATTGTTGCGTCCGAATCTCTTCGTTGAAGGTTCGTATCTCTTCACAAAAAGTAGTGTCTTTCCAAAAAGTAGTTGTTATAAAAATTCAGTCAACTGAGCCTCTGGGTCAGTACTGAATATTCAAAGTAATTTTAAAATTTTAAAATTCGTATATCTATGTATCTATGCACCTGTGCATAATGTACAATATTTTCTGGATCAGTAGACTGACCCTTTTGGGTTAGTCGACTGACCTGTAAAATCTATGCAATTTGCATAGGTTTTACAGGTATAACAATATATATAATTTAAAAAATTTTATAATATAATATATATAACTTTAAATAATTATACATGCTTATATATGTATAAATTATTTGGAATAAGACGATTAAATGGAGAGATTTTAACAAAATTAACCTAAGATTCAAAACAAAATAATATAATTGATGCACCGGTTTTGAAGTCTTGTCCTCTTGTAGTATATATTCTCTTTTTGTCGTAGCAGTCGTCAAATCTGTATGTCATAGTGATAGCTTTGTGCCATGAATCAAAACCAAGTCTGAACATATATCATCAGCAAAAAATTAAATATAATATACATACAATAGGATATGGTGTCATATGTCATAGCTAAACAATTTTAGATAATGGCATATCACATTTAACAATTAAATAACTTAATAATTCAAATTTAACAGCATATTTCAATTATCGTTTCAAGTGAAATCAAATTTATTAAATATATGAATGTTAATCGTGAGTGATTGCTCACCTATCGAGGCCAGAGAAGATTGCGAGAACAAGATGTGACATTCCAAACACACATTCCAAAGCATAGCACGATGAAAATGAGTTTGACAAACAAAGAAAACCATGAAGGACATGAATTGACGAAACAAAATATATACATATTTGTATGAAATATATATATTATATATAAATTTTATATAAAAACTAATATTTTATTCAAACACTTATTAAAATCAAAAGTCTCTATGTGTAGCATATTTAAAAATCAATACTAAAATCAAACAGCTTCTCAACAATGAAAACAAACCTATATATTATAAAGATCCAAATAATTATATATATATATATATATAAAACTTTATATATATGCATGTATTTTTAAAATCTAAATATCAATATATATATATATTATATACATACATAAACACGTCAACATTTATACATATACTTTAAAATAAAATAAGACCTTTATATAATATAACATAATTCAAAAATCAATATATATATATATATATATATATATATATATTACATGAAATATGTGTTATATGTACACTACATGAAATCATTTCTTAAAGTCAATATATGACATGTATACTACATGTATACTATTACATCGGTATACCTCAGAAAGTATACATAATATGTACAACCGATCATAAATAATATATATACACACACACATAAGTTATATACATATGACCAAAAATCAACTCAGGTATGTAATTAATATAAACTAGTATATGACTCACATATGAACTAATATATAATTTACATATTTTTAAACAAATTGAATAACACTACTTTATATAAAACTGTAAAATAAAATATATAGACAATGAGTTATAATATATATATACGGCCTATATATGTTATAAAAAAATTTCAATTATAACAAAGGAGTTGCACGTGAGGTGGCTGCTATGGCCAGTCAAGGAAAAGTGGAGGATCGGTTTACAAGGCATGGCGATCAGAAGGCAAGGGGTGTGGTCGAGTAAGGTGGTGGATCTCGGCGGCACAAGCAGGTGAGGCGGAGGAAGCAGGGAGTTTGGTGGTAGAGAGGGGAGATGTGTGACGTGGCATGTTGGGTTTCGGTGGTGGCAAATGTGAGAGGTCATAGGCCGGATGATGGGCGGAGCTGACAGTGGCTGAAGCGTGGAAGGGTGGGCAAGCATGGAGTTGTTTGGCCAGGGGCAGAGGCTGGTGGAGGTTAGGTGCAGCGTTCGGCTGGGTGTAGGTGATGGTGAAATAGGTGGTGAGGAAAAAATGCGTGCGATGGTCGAAACAAGGAGACATGGAGAATGGGTGAGGCTTCAGTTGGGAAGAAGGAACTAGCAGTTTCTCTAAGACCATTATACATATGCAACTTGATGTTATATTATATTTTATTTTTATTGAATGAATCAGAACATAGAACAAATGAAAAGAAATACGAACAACAAATATTGAACAAGTTGGATTGCAAGAGTCAGGACGATTGAATTTCAGAAAATAAATGCTAATGGCTATTGGTATTATACGGTGGATGAATGAAAGGTCATAGAAACCCAAAAGCTCAAATACAGAACCGATACGGCAAACTATTTCGCAGATTTCGCCATGCACCGGACACCGAAATGCATAAATGAATATACTGCAGAGATCAGCACGATGAGATGAACAGAATGGTACACAGATATCAGCGATACGACCATCCTATCAAAAGTCAATATGCGCTGCTAAAACTGCCGCTAATCGTCGAAAATAAGATAAACGGGCTAGAGAAGTCCAATTTGATGAAACGAAATATGACGTCTCACTCAGAAAATGATTTAAAAATTTACTATATAAAAATATTCAGGTTTCGAAGACATTTTTTTTTCATCAATATTAACTTATTTTAAATTGAAATTGAAAATTACACAACAGAATTAACTTCCATAGTTTCTGATGAAAATTTGACATTTGCTACATGTAAATAGACGTATCTCAAATATCAAATTCTCGTTGTCAAATTTAATTGTTATAATTTCAAGAAAAATTTCTGTTAATTACGTTATAAAAACCGTTAAAATTTATAGGTTGTTATAGTTGTACTTAGAAAATAACAGGCTACATCCCTATATTTTAACTCTGCCTAGGCCGAAGCCGCTATTTATTGTTCAAACTGAAATTCCTTCCTCATACTAACTCGAAATCAGGCGAGACTCCGGCCGATGAACTCTCACATATATTATGGACAATATGGAACACTGGGATAATTCAATTTATGGTCATATACCGTACTTCTCCATGGTTAGAAAATAACATGCTACATCCCCATATTTGAACACTGCCTAGGCAGAAGCTGCTATTTTCTTGTTCAGATTGCAATACCTTCTGCATACTAACTCAGAATTAGGTGAGACTTTGACCGATGAATTCCTACCTAAATTATGGAAAATATGGAACACTCGAATAATTCAGCTTATGAACGTATGCCGTAATTTAGCTTATGGACAATATGGAACACTCGAATAATAATAATGTTTATTGTTAATTATTATTATTATTATATGTAATGGTGTTTTGAAGTAAAAATATTTTTAATTATTTATAAATGTTTCCGAAACCCATGAATAGAGTTGAAAGACTTGGATTTTATAAAGGAATTTATAAAACAGTTTGAAGACTTAAGGGAAGGTTATTTACAAGGTGAACAAGTTTATAAATGGTTAGATATTTATAAAAAAAATTAGAAACGAGATTATAGATTTATAATAGGAGTTTTATAAAGGGTTTTATGAATTTATAAAGGATTTATAAATGAGTTTTAGAAATGTACAAAAAGAATTTATAAATGATTGAAATGTATAAAAGAAGTCATATAAATGTTCTCGGAGTTTTATAAAATTTGTTATAAATGGTTTTAGAGAATTATAAGGAGTTCATGGATGATTTTTGAATCGAATAAAAAGAAAATCTTTCTTAGTTTTATAAATATACTTATACCATTGAGATAAGTGTATGAGTATTCTCTAAGAAAATATATGGATTAGTGGATATCCCTTTGTAAAAGTATTCTTATACAAGTAATTTACAAAATAGTTTTTATTTATGAAAGATTTATAAAAGGAGGCTAGTGATTGCTTATATGCTTAACCAATATTGGCTTTCTCTATGGAATAAATACTTGATTGACTGTTATTATTCGATAGTTAAATAATCGACTGTCGAAATTAGACCCAAACGTAACTTTGAAAATATCTAAGAGAAACACGTGAGTTATATGGCATAGTAATCTCCAACGAAGTTGTGCGTATAAATCTCATTTCATTCTCTTAGGAAAATGATGAGGAAATTCGTCCACTAACGATTAGGAAGTGATCTCCGATCTTATCTTTGACTGTGTATTTCCGAAAGAATCGGGGTTGAGTTTATTGGGAATTTTCGAATGTTGTTTCGAAGAGACCGGGATTGGGTATGTTATCCAAAAAACCGCATTGGTCCGACTTAAGCGTTTTGAAGCGAAGACATCTTGAAGATGATGGAATTTGGAGGCGGTGCTCTCAGGTGTTTCGTTCAATCCCAGAACGAACTTGTATGGATGAATGCTGATATTGCATTGTTGCTTGGAATGCAGTGTTAGCATTCTAAGTGGGAAGTGCTATATAAAAGGTAAAATGTAGCCTCAAGCCTCGTCGACCGGGAATGACTAAAACCGGGGAGATGCAGTAGGCTAAGTGGGTCGTTCCCAAGTAGGGTATGATCATCCCTATCTAGATTCGCTATTATCTCTCATTTGTATGCTTCGGAGTTCATTAACGGAGGGGTGATCATATTCGGTACTATCTAGTAAGGGTAGGCCAGTTCTGTGTTGGTAGGGGACCAGGCGATGTCCTCGGTTTTATTTTATCTAGAAATGCACCGTGATAAGGCACACGAGGTAATGCCCAGGATAGGATACTACCACTTTACGGATCCAGACTGGTGGTAACGCATAGCAGATATTACCGCCCACCTCGGAACACACTTCCATAATCAAAATTGAGGGGTGGCCACCAAATCAATCACAAAGTCATAATATGGTATCGAAGAAGCATGTCCGATCAGAGGTGCAACCTCACTTCGTCCGGCATGGCTCCTGTTTTAGTCACATCAAGCTGACTCACGGGATTCAGGGCTACATAAATACCTCATACAGAATCGTTCACCAAACCATCCTACTTCATAAATCTCCACCACGTACACAGTTGTTAAAGTGGTTTTCGGTATTGGCAGAGAGTATGACAATATCCAATTTTGGTCACTTTAACAACCAAATGCTTATTACAGACCGGATGGTTCTTTTACATTTCCGAAAGCATTTCATACCGATATCAAAATGTCATATTCAATTCAAACTATATCACTTTCAAAATCATATTCACCTTCCGAATCATATTTTCAAAATAGGTTAAACCCTCGTTTCAACATCATCATATTTACTCAAAATATGTCATTTCACTAGAAAATATCATTTCAAATCCCAACTCAGGTTATAACATCATTAACCATATTCTCTTTTAAATCCAGGATTTAATATAAACAATTTAGCATTGCACTGTCTGATTTTTGAAAGTAGTTTAAATAGTCATAAATAGTTTCAAAAGAATTTAAAAATAGTTTTAAAATAGTTTAAAATACATTAAAATAGTTTAAATGGTTTAGAATAGATTTAAAATAGATAAAAATAGTTTAAAGTAGATTAAAATAGTTTAAAATAGATTAAAATAGTTTAAATAGATTAAAATAGATTAAAATTGTTTAAAAATAGTTTAAAGCAGTTAAAATAGTTTAAAATAGATTATAGTAGCTTAAAATAGCTTAATAGTTTAAAATAGATTAAATAGCTTAAAATAGATTAAAACAGGATAAATATAGTTTAATAGTTTAATGTAAAATGGTTTGAAAATCTAAGTAAATCTGAATTTAAAATAATATTTTTAAACAGTTTATATTAAAATAATTGATTTGCAAGTAATATCAAATTAAACTATTTCTTCCATTTCAACAAATCTGGACCATATCCATCTTTTAAATTGACAAACACATTTTTTTACCTTTCAATTCAGATTCTCAATAAAACCATTTAAATCTATATCGGTTTCAAATCCATGTTTGAACAATAACTTTATGCTACTCCAAATTCAAGATTTCAAAATGAAATATTTAAACGTTTACAATAACTCAATTTCGATGGATTTCACTTTAGATTCTTTAATCAATTCATTTAAACCAATTCCAATTTCAACATTTAAAGCTTGGATTTTCGAAAATAATTCAGTTTGTATAAATCAAATTTTATTTCAAAATATTATTTAACTGAACTTAAAATTTTAAGGATTTAAAACTCATTTAATTTAACTAATCCGGTGTTCGTATATAATTTTCTACCATATGGTCAAGTGATACGGATATATATCATTTCAACCCGCAATTGTTTTATATTTACGGATACATCTAATTTCAACCCGCAATCCTGAATTTAATTACAAATCCATGAAATTGCTTGAGTCTATCATTTCAACTCATAACGATTTCTCTTAATCTATCAGATCGTTCGGGTATGTATCGTTTCAACCCATAGGGAACTTGTAGTGTTAAAACAATATACAAATATAACATCCAATCATCCAATATCAACAATCAAACATCCATCATAATCACCATTTAGATCAACAAATATATAGCTACAGTTGACTGATTATCAATAACATGTATTAACACGCAATTTAAAATTCAGTATTAAATTAAATGGCAATTAAATTCAAATAAAATCAGATTTAACTGGAATGATAATTTAAATATATCAAACGGCATTCAATCAACTTCTAATTATATCATAAATTTAATTTAACTAACATAAGATAATTTAGTAGTTGTGAGTAGGTTAAAACACTCACTTTTGATTTCAAATCGATTTGAAATCCAAAATTAGGCTCAAAATTAAATAATCTCAGAATTCATTCAAACTGGTTTCATAATGTTCGGAATTTCGTTGCGATCCCAACGAAATAAACCATGCACAAATCCGAGCATGTATGTAAAAGTTATGATAATTAAAATGTTTTGAAATTAAATTTAAATTAAATAAAGAAACAAGACAACACCTCACCCAGCCATGTCATCACCTTCTTCATCCTAGGAAAAACCTAACCCATCCTACCTCGTACGTGACCGTGCCGCCACCCACATTCGCCCATGCTTGGCCACCACGACCACTCCCCTGTGTCACTAGAGGACCTTGCTTGACCTACAACGCCAGTCGCCCCCGTGCGACCTCGATCGAAGCCCCCAAAATCACAGCTGCGGCCCTCACTTCTTAAACCGCTGATGAATTGTAGCCGATGATCTGACCATCCACGACCACAAAAACACCACCGATGCACTCTGCAAGACACTCTCCACGCAACGGTACCTTCCGATCGACGATCCATTGAAGTTGATCAAAGCGGATGAACGGCCGAGAATTAGTCCCTAAATTATGGACACATTGAAATCCAAATCATAAAAAACTACAGATCTAGATTGCGATATTCGAGGGCTTCGAATCGGTATATAATATGATAGGGTTTTGAGAAGTTCGAATTTTGAAATTGATTTGAAGTTTGAAATTGAATTGGGATTTAGGGTTTCATACTCTATCGTTTGAGAATGAGGTACTGGTAGAAGTAATAGTACATACAGAAATAAGAAATGAGAAATTCTCAATTAGGGTTTATAACAGCCTATATATAGGTAGATCTGAATTAGAAATGAATGGACCAGATTGGATTGATCGAAACGACTACGCGACCCAAAAGGCCCGTTCTGATCCTGAAACGAAAAGAGGTCATCCCTATATCAATATGGATGTTTTTGATATTTTTAACTCAATGGAATAGGTATTGAGTCCTAATTCCATTATATGAATAAGTTAGCTTTTAAAATCAGCTTATTTCAAATTGAATTCAATTAAATTGATTTCTACGTGTTACAAGCCCACATGATCAAAAAACAAGTCCGATCGCTACGAAATTTGAAATCCTACAATAATTCACCGTTATGGATCCGATGAAACTGATTTCGTCGAAATTTGAGACAGTTGCCAAAATGGCTATTTTCATGTTAACTAAATAAATTGTTATTAAATTGATTCAATCATTTTTTATTCAAATTTAATAACTAACAATTTTTATCATTTTTGATTGCTTAGACATTTGCAATAATTTAAAACAAATTTACATATCAATTCGGTGTTAAATATTACACTAATTACAGTGTTCAATTTCTACTGCAGCTAAAATCCAACTAATTATATTGTAATTCCAATAAATTGATTTAATTTGATTTCCATCTTATTATTCAATCAATCATTTACCTTATGGACATATTTAACATTTATTTATATCTTATTACATTAATATCGAACAATTATCACCTTAATTCATATTAATGTAATACTTAATTGGATTAATTGCATTTGATTTCCAATTTAATTTCAACAAATTACTTAGTGAATTGATAATTAAGCCATTGTTATAGATTACCAATTCAACACATTTTCAAGTTTATTATTTGTAAACAAAATGAATAAATTCACAAATAGATTGATTATTCTATATTAATTAATTTCAATTAATTACATACAATTTCACCGTTTATTAAAACATTTGGTTTATTTCCTTATTTATAATTTATAACCAAATTTTAGCTTTGTAATCATTTCAATTAATTTGAATTGTATTAGAATATTTATCAATTGCCTTAAATTACTTTATTATATTTCATTCTAGTTATTTTCCATTAATAGATCACAAATTTTAATTTCTTCCAATATTGAATTACAAAATCTTATTTAAATAAATCTTTTTAATTATCAAAAATTATGGTTGTTACACAAGGTGCAAAGATCCACATTTCGGAAGGTTTAAATCGACAATAATCCATATATGTCCAACTTAAACAATCCGGAACATAGGTATTCAATGGGGATAATTATGAAAAATAAGAAAAGAGGAAAAAAAAAACAAACACATAATCTCGCAACGAAATGACAAAATATAATAATCGATTAAACAGTTCATGAAGCCGTTTACAATACATTTTGATTATAATTTATACAACATTTATCAGAGTTATATATACATCAGAGATAAATAGTCAATGCAGCAGAATAGCATGATGTAGAGAATAATAATAGTAATAATATACCAAAACTTCGTCCTCGTCCTCCAGAATATGATCTTCAATGCACTGAAAAAACTTAGGGCTGATCCGAGCATAATGAAAATACAAAATACTTGAGTCAGGACTAAAATATTTTTATGTGAGCCAAGTCGATATCGCATATAACATGAGTGTCATGACGTCAAAGATGTTTACGGGGTTTTACATCTCTTATCCAGTGTATAACGTGCGTTCAATAACACATGAGACGTTACAGGATTTTTCATCTCTTAAGAATCCGTAAAAATATCTATATATAGTAGAATACACAATATATGTAATGCCTAATCAGTAAAATAAATATCAAAATAGTGTTAAGGCTTTACATTGATTCACTTAACATATTTTTGTAGCATGTAGTCTATGCAAGTCCTATAACACAACCATTAACGTCGATAGCCAGTGAGTCCCCTATAGGTACAGTACTAAACCAAAGTCGTAATGGGCTCGTATAAGGATAAGTATGACAAGGCACGTGAGGTAATGCCTAAGGTAGGATACAGTCAGTTTAACCTTTTTGGCTGGTCGTAACTCATACGTGGCCGACCGCGACTATCAATCTAAACAAAAGGGTGCACCCATCGAGCACAAAATCACGATAATGATACGAGTGATCAACATTGCTAGAGGTAGCTAACCTCATTGACCAGATATAGGCTCCTGTTTTAGTTATTTTAATTATGACACAAGTGTCAAGGCTATCCATCATTATTCTCTTACTTTATTCTAGTAAATATTCGCCAACTACTACATTTTGGATGTCATCCACCATGTACACGGTTGCCAAAGTGGTTCCAATATTGACAGAGAGTATGCCAATAAGAGACCACGGTCTCTTTAACAATCCAACGTCATTTTACACACCGGTTGGTACTTTTACAATTCGAAAACAATTCATCCTTGATTTCAAAATATCATATTTGCTTCAAAATAAATTTCGCTTCAAAATTTCCATATTCGCTTTAAAAATAATTTTTTACTTCAAAATGTCAATTCACTTTGATATATCAATTTCACTTCAAAATTTAATTCGAATTACAATTTAGGTTATAACTTCACTTTAACCCAATTTACATTTAAATCCAAAATTTAAATATAAACATTCCACCCTTTTGACTAGTTTGAATTTTTAGAAAATAGTTTAAATAATTTTAAAATAGTTAAACTGAAAATAGTTTGAGTATTGAAATGGTTTATATAGCAAATAGCTTGGAAAATCAAGTTAGTTTGAATATTTAAAAAGAAAGATTTTAAATATTTTATGTCAAAATAATTTATTTAAAGTAGTTTGAAAGTCAAACTGATTGAATTCCAAATTTTCCAGTTCAAATCAATTTTCATTTCGGTTCAATTCTGATTTCAAGTCGAATTTTACTTTGATTCCAATTTCAACTCAAATAAATTCGATTTCGTTTTCGAATTAATTCAATTTCGCTTTCAATTCCAATAGATTTCAATCTGAATACATTTCAATTCAATATCAATTTAATTTCAAATAGGATTCCAAATTAATTTCAATTTCAATTCCAAATTAATTTCAATTTCAGTTCTGAATTAATTTCAATTTCAGTTCTGAATTAATTTCAATTTCAATTTCAATTTCAATTTCAACTATCTGATTCAATGATTAAATTTCAACTCAATTCTCAATTTAAACCATTTCGATTTATACCAATCTTGAGTTCAATTTTCAAAATATCGATTCAAATCGCTTAAATCAAATTAAACTTGAATATTCAATTTAAGATCCAAATCTTCAAATATATCCAATTTCGAGCTCAAATTTGAAATATCATTTTATATTACTTTTACTTAGCAATATTCAAAGTTGGAATAAAAGTCCAATCTTTTAAAACAAATCAATTTCTGAAATTCAAATCATATTTCAATTATAACTTCAAAAACTCGACTTCGATTATTTAAACAATTTCTATTACCAAATTTAAATTTCAACATTTCGAGCTCCACATCGAAAATAATTCAATTTCCATAAACTTGATTTTTATTTCTTAAAAGTCAAATAATTTAAATAATTTCAAATCGAAATTTTAAAAAATTTAATTTAACCAATCCCGTATCTGTATATAATTTTCTATCCTACGGCCAAGTGAATCAATTATTTCAATTCTAATTCAGGACGGATATATATTATTTCAATTCAAATAAATGTCATAGATATACATCATTTCAATGTATTTCTTAATTTATTCGAAATAATTCAATTTGTAGTTTTATATACTGTAAATAATATACAGAATGATACATGATATATAAAAATAAATATACAAATCATCCAAAATATCAACCAATAGCATCCATCACCATCAATCATCCAAACAGTCAATAAAATTCACAACAATTTCATAGTTATCAATATCAGGTATTTTACTAGTAAATAAATGTCATTGTCAAATTTAGCTGTCAATTCAAATCCTTATCAATTTAGTTCATATATCAATCTAATGTCAATTAATTTATCAAACATCAGCCAACGCAATTGAATTACTTCACGGCATTAATTTAACTAACATAAAAATTATTTTAGTCAATTGTGAGCATATAAAACACTCACCTTTTATTTGAACTGAAAATATTTTGGCTTTAAATAAATACCATTTTGATTTCATGCCATAGACGACTTTGATACGATCCCAACGCAATTTTTCTCGCCCGAACCGGACCTCGTATGGAAGAGATATAAGTTAATAAACATATGAATTCAATCGATTTAACAAATAATATAATTAAGTTGTAAATCGGTTAATTACCCTGCTTAAACCTGATTAGCCTTCTTTCATCAACCTATAAGAACACGCGCTCGAGTATCCCTTCTTAGGTAAAACCGCGATATCGTCTTCAAACCAGATCGAAGTCGCTACCTCTCCTTCTATTAATTTTTTGTCATCACCGATCGAACGTCCAATTCCCCAGACCACCGTCGACCCCCTCATAACTATGCCACTGCTTCCAAAACCACACGTGCTAATCGATACCCAGAAAACTACTACTGACCTTGAGAACCCTAAATCAAAATCGAGCCACCACTTGGCCGCGATACTTCAGTTGCCACCGCGAGCAACACACGCGCCCATCTCTCCATTTTTTTTAATTTAGCTCCCCGTGTTGTTTTCTTTTGGATGCTGTAGATTCAAAATAAGAGGGAAGAGGGAGATAAAAGTGGGGCGTGGTGTACGAGATGATGGAAATTTTTTCATTAAATAAGAAAATATCTCGCCCGAATGTCCCGCGTAAATCCGAACTCCAAATAAAGCATGCCGCTTGGCGTTCCTAATATTTTACATCTATTTTGAACGCAATAGAATTAGTTTCAAGGCCTAATTCGATCGTATGTAGAAGATAGCTTTTCAAAATCAATTACTTAAATTAAAATCTGAAATTAAAGTCTATGCATTTCAAGCTCGCACGGTCAAACAACAAGTCCGATCGCTACGAAACTTGAAATCCTACAATAATTCAATATTACGGATCCAATGAAGCTAGTTTCATCGGAATCCGGGATAGCGACGAAAATGGCTAAATTACTCGTCAATTATAATATAAAATTTCCATTTTCCAATTTCTAATTTTTTCACTTTTAAATCTAATTTTAAATTTTAAAATTCTTCATTCATATTTAAATAAAATTTAGATCAATTAACGATATCATTTTCATTCACATTAAATCCAGAATCCAATTAATCAAATAATTTTCAATATTAAATTCAAACAATTTAATTACCTAATAAATCGCTATAATTGAAATATAAGTCATTTAACTAATAAAATTTACTTTTATAATAAATTCAGATAATAAAAAAACTATTTCCGCTTCATAGTAATTCAACATTATTATTCTGTTCAAGTTGTTGACCACAATACGTTAAATACATAGATTTTCATTTTAATATTTGTTACCGCCAAAATCTCCGGAATTGTTTATTTCAAATTTTTATTATATTCAATGAACTACAATAATAAATCATTAAATTTTTATTTCTAACAATTTAATCAAATAACCATATTAAATTTAATAATTTACAAATAGTTAAAAGTATGGGTCGTTACACAAGAAGAATGACTGTTTCGGACCGAGAAACTGGATCTGAGTCCACACTACGGTGGTCATGTGAACGATACTAGTTCGAAAGTGAAATTGTGTGTTCAAGCGAGCGATCAAATACAACATTGTGTACAGATGATATATGCACATCATACGGGCTTTAGTAAAGCAAAATGTTGGAAATTGAAATTTCAGAATAATATGATTATGAAACATATGATTGGATATTAATGGCAAATATGCAGGTATATTAAAAGTAAGAGCTTGTTTGATGTCTTTGATTTCATATGTAAAAATTGGTTTCCCGACTAAAAGGTACATGTTTATATTGTTGTTTTGTTTGATGGTTTTATGATTGAGCTGCTTGGCTTTGTTTTCTTTTGTTGGTTCAGCCCGTAGTGTCAATTTGTAGTTGTTCTGATCTAGCCGCGCATATGAGACGCTTTAGAAATTTTTTGTAAAATTAAGACGTCAGAAATTTTTTGAGAAATTTTGAAGAAAATAAATTTAATTTTAAAGTATAACATAGAATGATTGGATGAATGATATTAGTTGAAATCTATGAATCAATTTGGAAAACTTAGTCAAAGTAATGACATAATTTCAACGATTTATTTTTTGGGAAAAGTCAAAGGCTTAACGGGATTTGTTAAGTTATTTCAACTAATTGGATTTAAAAAGTAATGGGTTTTGGCATTTTTTTCCATCGCAATTTTGGGGACGAAATTCTTTTTAGTTAGGGGAGAATGTAACGATCCAGAATTTTAGTCATTTTATTTTGTAATATTAATTGGTTTTAAATATCGAAAAGTTTTTTTTATAAGGTAAATAAATTAAATTTCAAATATAGCGATTTATTCGATAATCAAATTATTAAATTTAATAATTTAATTGTTTAAATAATTGAATCTTTAGGTTTTAAGTTAGATAAAAATGATTTCAAAGCTCATTTTAAATTCTATTTAAATAAGAATGAAGATAATAAAATTTTAATTAGATTTTAAAATGATTAATTTGGTTTTCGTAATAATTCGTTTAAATTAACGAGTAAAAAAAAAGCCTTTTGGGGCATTGTCTTGGATTTCGACGAAACTAATTTCATTGTATCTGAAATAATGAATTATAATATGTTGTCAAATCTCATGGCGATCAAATGTATCGTTTGGTCGTGCGAGATTTAAACGCGTAGAATTTAATATCGAAAATTTAATAAATAATTGGATTCATAAACTATCTTCCACATATGATCGAAGTAAGGGTCGAGACAAGTTCCATTGCATTCAGAATAGGGGTATAACATATAGAATGCCAGGTGGCACGTTTCGTTTGGAGTTCGATATTTTCAGACATTTTATAGCTTGATAATTTAAATACAAAATAATATAGATATACATTATTTCTTGGCGATACCTATGAAATGGCTGCCACACCTCCATGTACAAGCCCATACCCTCATCGTCTCTCATGTTTCTTTTTGATAACTCCCTCTCCCTCTCATTCTAACTATTTTCCAAACCTGAAAATATAGGAAACAGGAAAAAAAACTCTAAACTGCCTCATCCTACGATCGTGGTTGATCTGGACCACCACAGGCCATAATAGGCTCCGAGCTCAACTACGAAGTTGTTCGTCTCGGCATGATGGAGAAAATAAACAGTGTGTGGAGGCAAGATTATATGATGAATGGAGGGAGGGAGTTAATCGATTCTGGTGAGTACAGGAACTTTGGGAAGTTAACGTCTGATGGAAAATTATAGAGAAGGGCGAGTCCTAGCTTCCGCCAAAAATTGGTAGCAAATGAGCGAACATGGTAGCGGCTAGCAGTAGTGGATGACATCAGCAAATTTGGGGGATTGGCGGCGTTCAGAGGCAAATGGAGGGTCGGTGTTGGGGTTGGAGCACGAGTAGGTTAGGGGAAGCGTTGGGTGATGGCCGCGGTGGTCGCTGGTGAAGCAGGGAGGGGCGGACATCGTGAAATCGTGCACGAGGAGAGGGAAGAAGGATACTGTTATTTGAGGAAGAAGGGTATTAATATTGTAATTAAAGTTAATTAAGGGATTGCTAATTTATTATAATTTTAATTATGTAATCTTATAAATTTTGTAACTTACTCGTTTTAGATCAGATTCGAACGAGACAAGTTGAGCTGCACTCGTTTGGATGTTATCTATGATATAAAACTATTTAGATTAATTTAGAGATCGTTGAAATTCAGGCTAAAATCGAACGTCCTTCAATTTTAGTTCCAAACCGCAACGCCTCGACGACGACAGATAAACTTCGATGAGTTAAACTCTACTTTTTGGTTAACTAGTATGATATATAGTTGATAAAAATTATTGAATGATTGTTTGGATGAGTTATTATATTTATTAGTTGGTTTGGATATATTCCCTCTTATTGGAGCGGATGAGACCCTAATACGTTTCTGTGTAAGATCGAATGACCATTTTGTTTACGAATCCCGCCTCGAAGCTATTAATTTATATCTTATGATTATATAGCGTTTATGATGCGGGGGGAAACAAGTTGGAGAGATCCAACGGGATTCCTTGCTATTATTGAATTGTTTCGATAATATTCTTTTATGTGTATTATTGAATAATGAACCTGATTGTGGACACTATGGTTATAACATTGTTCTATGTTTAAAAACAAAAACCTAGTGACTATAGAAAATCAATGTCAATTTTGGTTGAGTGTTTGGCTGCTATTGGCCTAAAATTAATATTTTGAAATATTATAAATTGTCAATCGATTTGAAATTGGGTTTAGACAGGAAATGATTTTCAATCCGAAAATGGGTTTTAGAAATATATTATTTTTTTACAGATAATTTGTTTACATTTATAATGTTTTAAGTTATTTAATTATATTAATATCGTTTGAAGTTATTTAATTATATTAATATCGTTTGAAGTTATTTAATTATATCAATATTGTTTCAAGTTATTTAATTATATTAATATTGTTTTAAAGTATTTAATTTTATAAGTATTGTTTTATATTATTTAATTATATTAATATTGTTTTAAAGTTATTTGTTTATAGTTAACATAGTTTTAAAGATTTATCAACATGTAATATTTGGAAAGGCTAATTATTCCATAAATAATTATGGTTTGGAATTAATAATTAGGATTATTAATAAGGTTTTGAACATAAATTATTATTATTTATAAAAATGGTAAACATTAATTATTATTGTTTCTTAAACAACATTCTGAAATTATAATTTATTACTTTTAAGATGTTTAAAGTTAATAAATTTTCATCTATTTATAATGTTTATTGTTAATATTTATTAGTATATATAATGGCATTTTGAAGTAAAAAGATTTTTTAAATATTTATATGTTTTCGAAACCCATGAATAAAGTTGAAAGACTTGGATTTTATAAAGAAATTTATAAAATGGTTTGAAGACTTAAGGGAAGGTCATTTACAAGGTGAAAGAGTTTATAAATGGTTAGATATTTATAAACGAATTTTTAAAATGGGATTATAGATTTATAAAAGAAATGTTATAAAGGGTTTTATGGATTTGTAAAGGATTTATAAATGAGTTTTAGAAATGTACAAAAAGAATTTATAAATGATTGAAATGTATAAAAGATGTTTTATAAATGTTCCAGGAGTTTTAAAAAATGGGTTATAAATGGTTTTAGAGAATTATAAGAAGTTCATGGATGATTTTTGAATGGAATAAAAAGAATATATTTCTCAGTTTTTTAAGTATACTTATACCATTGAGGTAAGTATATGGGTATTCTCTAAGAAAATATTGGGATTGGTGGATATCCCTTTGTAAAAGTATTCTTATACAAGTAATGTACAAAGTGGTTTTTATTTATGAAAGATTTGTAAAAGAAGGCTAGTGATTGCTTATATGCTTATCTAATTTTCATTTTTCCTTATGGAATAAATCCTTGATTGAATGTTGTTATTCTATAGTAAAATAACCGACTATTGAAATTAGACCCAAACTTAAATTCGGAAATATCTAGGAGAAACACATGAGTTATATAGCACAGTCTTCTCTGATGATGTTGTACCGTGCACATAAATCTCGTTTCGTTCTCCTAGGACAATGATAAGGAAATTCAACCACTAACGGTTAGGAGGTGGTATCTGATCTTATCTTTAACTGTGTACTTCCTAAAGAACCGGGGTTGAGTTTACTAATGATTATTGAATGTTGTTTCGAAGAGAACGGAATTGGGTATGTTGTCCGAAAAACCATTTTGATTCGACTTAAGCATTTCGAAGTAAAGACAAAATGAAGATGATGGAATTTAGAGGCGGAGCTCTCAGGAGTTTTGTTCAATATTAGAACAAACTTTTATGAATGAACGCTTATATTGCATTATTGCCTGGAAGGCAATGTTAGCATTCCAATTGGGAAGCACTATATAAAAGGTAAAACGTAGCCTCATCAACCGGGAATGACTAAAACATGGGAGATGCAGTAGGGCTAAGTGGGTCACTCCCAAGTAGGGTATGATCATCACTATCTAGAGTCGCTATTATCTCTCATTTGTATGCTTCAGGGCCCATTAATGGAAGGGTGATCATATTTGATACTATCCAGTAAGAAGTAGGCCGGTTCTGTATTGGCAGGGAATTTAAGCGAGGTCTTCGACGTTATTTTATCTAAAGATGCACTGTGACGGGCAGTACCCCAGTAGCCCAGTCATTGTATGGAATCCATTCTCCAATAGGCGCCGTACGAACTTATTTGTGCCCAACTATGCTGAAATGTGAGATGCAAGCATTTCAGCTATATTTATATTTTACTTTGATCTCCAGATGTTATTATAATATAATTGGATTTTCTATAGAAAATGTTTTGGTTGTCGTAAGGGAAAGACCCTTCCGTGTTTATTTGCGGTGTGGTCTTACGAGGTACTCTTGATTTTCAAAGGTTTTCTATAACTTTAAAATCCAGCTGGGTGAGTTTTCTCACGTTGGTTTTCCAGACTGGCTCGGGTGTTATTATATTATAATGCTCGGGTCAGATCGAGCATATTACAGATTTAGTCTGGATGCTTTGGAGCTTCAGGAGATGAGTTGGAGGCCTAAAGACGTATTCACGTAGATGGTTATTTTTTCGCTGTGTTCATTGTTGTATCTATCGACAATTGTAAGGACATGCTGTTATAACTGACCAGGCTAAAACATGTTAGCATACCCTGATTGATGTTTTGAATATACATACTTTACAGTTTGTTTGTGTAAAGATTTGATGTATATTATAGATTGTTTTTCCACTATGAGATTTTATGTTGTTTAGTTTTCTTTTTATCTTCTTCCTTCTCTTTCTTTTTCCCTAACAATCGGGTTTTTCGACATTCGATTGCTCGATATGCAATACAGTGGACGTATTAATGTCGATTTTTGAGGGTTAAAAAACCCCAGTCGTTACATAAATAGCTCTGTATTATTCTTTATACCAACCAACAACCTGTTTTGGTACGAGTCTAAGTTTCTAATGGTCTTTTCTAGATCTAAATTTAGGTCCGTTTCAGGATGGTTGTTATAGAAGATGGAGGTAGATTTTTGGAAGAGGATTGAGAAGGTGGAAGCAGATCTTTGGGAGTGGGCTTAGAAGTTGGAGGCAGATCTTAGAGAAAAGGCTAGAAGGAAGAGAAGGAGGTCGACCAATTTTAGGTTGATCTAACCAAATATAAAGCTAGGTGCCATACAGATGCGGATGTAGCTGCCGTTGGTTAGAAGGAGGAGGCCAAGCAACAAGAACATGGTAATGACCCTACTTAGGGAATAATTCCAATTTTTGATCTTCCTTAGCAAGTTTGGCGCTACATCTTTTGCTAAGGCTAGGGCGATGGTGGGGGAGGAGATAAGGTCAGGGTGATTAACATTCGGCCTATGCTAACTCAAAAGCAACTGAACTTGATCCTCCAACTAAGGAGTAGGACTTACAGATATTTTTTTATTTCCATTTTTATATGCATAGTAGGGCTGCTGTGTCCTTACACTTTCATGAATTATTACAATTCCATTGGTTGCAATTTGTCAAAGTAATTATTGCTTTATTTGCGCTTGTCTATCTGTGCATATTTAGTAGGTTAGCATGCTTTAAGTACCTAACGTAGTCCCTTATACCGAGTTAATTAACTTCTGCTTGATAGGTTAGGCCGGTTGATGGACTCAAAAGCGGGCATTGACCATGCAACCAGATTGCTTGTTTAAGCATCAAGGGTGGCATAGATAGTTGGGCTTTACTGCATTGTTTTGTTGTAGGTGGTCTTGGCATGAACTTGAGCATTGAGTGGCTCAAGGTTCTTCTAGGTTACACACTGTAATTATGCATGATAGGCAGTCCTAGCATGAACCAAAGCGTCGAGTAGCTTGAAATTTTCCTATATGACACACTACTAGCATGAAGATTGGGTTGCTCGAAGGTTCTCCAGGGTGACATGCTGGCATTTGAGAGTGGAATAAGAACCTAGCTCAAAACTAAATGCTAGGTGAAAGTCTCGACAAGGAAGTGAATGCACGGCACTTCATCCTTATGGATAGTCCGTCGGTAAGAAAGTGACATTGGCTTGTGCAATCCTTGGTGGTAGAGATCGGCAGTCCCCAACAAGGAAATGAGGGAATGATAACTCAACCTTTGTTGGATAGCTTGGGCTGTTCGAAGGTTTTATAGGGTGACACACTGCTATTGAAAGTGGAAGACAGGCTTGGCTGGAACTTGAATGTAATGTGGCAGTCCCTGACAGTAAGTGAATGGAAGGTAATTCACCCTTGTGGATAGCCAGCCGGCAAAGAAGGGAGAGTGGCTCACATAGTCCTTAATAGCAAAGGTCGATAGTCCGAACAAGGTAATGAGCACATGATAACTCATACTTCGTTTGATAGCCTTGGTGAATGTGTTAAACAATGTTAGTTGTGGAGTCTTCAATGTATTTTCCATAAAAGGATGTACTACATAGTCTTATAAATGTGGTTGGCACTTATATGTGATAGACCCAGAGGTGCATGGGGTTCCAAGTGTAGGAAATGTTGGTTCTATACGGGCTAGAGAGGTGATAAGTGATAGACTTAGGGGTATGGTCTTAGGGCAATTATGTAATTTGTTACATATATCTAACTCGATAACCAATTTTATTTAAAATAAAAGGTGTTTTCTTTTTATTATATATTTGATATAATCTGTTAAATTAACTAATTGATTAAGAGTATATTTAATAGAAAAAATCATAAATGATATGTATTGTGATGGTAGTTACAAAGTGTTGTAACCGCGTGTAATTTATCACAATGAAAACAAATATACCATTTTAAATGTTTCTAGTCAAGATGCATCGTGACTGGATATTGATGTTTCCATTGAGACTAGAGTATGTAATGCACATCAATTGTTGGTCGGTGTGTTACTCACGATTTCTGGGGGCACCTAGTGGTTACTTACTGATAGTATTGCATAACTATGGAATGACTCACTCGATCGTTTTATGTTGGTTAATATAGCTAAGGTCAAACAGAAAATATTGACGTGAATAATTTTCACAGTTCTCTCGACTTGAGAATACCATGGATCTTCAATATGGAAGCTTTGTTTGATTATAGTCAAATCATGGCACGAATGGCTATAGTTAGGTTGAGTGGAAGTACTGGAAGTGAAGCACTATTCAAGGGATGATTTGTCTCATTGGTTATATGGGGTTACTATTACAATCAACTCAAAGTCAAAGTCTCTACACATAGTATTTCGGTTAACAATAATTGTTATTATTGAACCAAGGACTTATATTTGGACTACAAAGTTGAATATTGATGATGTTGCAATTTTGACCATTATCAAATTTAATAAGTCCAAAGTGATATAGTTTTGACGAAGAGAATTGGTGTAAATAAACGTCACAACTGGATAACGCTTAATTTATCGAAACTAGATCAACGATAAATTCGCCGAAAATGTCACACCACCTGCTAAGTGATGTGTGAATATTAACATTTGAATAGTTTAATGTTAATCGCTGACCAAATTTACACCTGACGGGTCACACAATCAATACGATGAGTTCTCTTTTGGCCAAACGCTTTAATTAGTTTATAATTGTTATAAGTTAATTAAATTAATTAATATTTATGAAATGTTGATTATAAATTTGAATATGATTTGGGGAATAAATATTATTGTATATATTTTTTATAGTTATAAATATATCGATCAATATGCGATATCGATAAGCAATTAAATCAGATTTAATTAGTAATATTTGTTTGGACCTAAATAGGTTATTAGCCCATGATGTATGTCGATACATTCGGCATCAACAAGCATGTAGGTGGCAACTAAAAGATAGGGTAGAAGTATTTTAGATGGATGGCTCGGATTTAGGGAGAATAGGTAAGAGATATGATCCACCTTCCTCTTTATTCCTTCAACTATAAAAGGACTACAAATCCTAGTATAATGGATTTTTTTGGTTCCATTTCATCTAATTGATGGTCGAGTTCACCTAAACAAAAGCTTTAAAAAAGCACATTTCAAATCAATTTCAAATCAACAACTATTGGATAGTCAACGGTCTGCAATTCAAATATTAGAAGTTTGCTGAATTGAGAAGAGTTCTAAGGAGGATAATCGTCATAGCAAGGTGTACTTCAAGGCATAAGTTTTGGTATGGTTTTATTAATTCGTATGACTTATAGTTTATGTATAATGTTTTGATATAAATGTCAAATAGTTTGATTGTCAATCAAAGTGCAGATGATGCATGTGCTTATAAGAAAGAAAGTTAAAAGGTACACATATATTTCTAAATCATAAGAAAATAACATACTACCGATTTTTAACAATGTAATCGGTTTTAGTTGTTTTAATAATCAACATTTGAATTGTAATTGATGTCTTTTATAGTAATTATAAAAGATATTGTGTAACAACCTGGAAATTTGGCCGTTAATTTCGAACATGTAATTTATTTTAAATGTTGAATTTGAATTGTTAATCGATTTTGAAATATGGAGATTTGGATTGAATCAATAAAATGAGTTATAATTTCAAATATGGAAAATTTAATTGGATTTGGATAGTAATAATTCAATATTTGATATTAGGATAATTTGTGAATTTGGGTGTATATAGATATGGAAATGGTTTCTAAAATTTATTTAAAATCTAGTTGGATTTGGATTTTAATATTGGACCTTTGGACGGAATTCAAAGTCGATATGTTAAAATTGGAATATTTATATTAATTTAATAATGGAATTTAATATATAGTGATAATGCAAATAATCAGATTTTGATTTAAACGAATTGGAATAATTTCTAATGTGAATATAAATTTTATACGATTTATAGTTAAGTTAGTAAATTTTCAAAATTGAAACTTAAAATAATTTCGACGATTTTGAAAATCGCTCGATTCAAATCGACGAGTTAAAATAGCCTTCCGGGACACGGTTTCAGAATTTGACAAAACTAGTTCCATTGGATCCGTAATAGTTAATTATTATTGGATTTCAAATTTCGTAACATTTGGAGTTACCGTTTGTTCGTATGGGAGAGAAACGCATTGAATTAAAAGTCGAAAATTTAATATTTTAAATCGATTCAAAAGCTATCTTTCACATACATTTGAATTGGGCTCCGGAACACATTCCATTGTTTTTAGAATGCGGGTAAAACCCTATAAACGCCGGGCGGCATGTCTAAATTCGGTTTCGTTTGGAAATCTTGTTAATTGAAGGAAATATTAATAAAATACTATTTAATAAGCGTGTATATACACGTTATAGCCAAAACCCTATATCTACAGTTCTCAGCCGCCATGATATATTCGTTGGCCAAAATCTCTTGAACTTTCCCCCTCGATTCCACTTGATCCATGCATTGTTATCGAATGTTCCCAACTGGAAGAGCGAAGAACATAGTGGGGCCGAGACATCCAACGGTGGAGATCGATTATCGAGTGACATGGTGGCCAGAAATAGATTGTGAAGTGGCCACGTTCGAGCGCCTTTTCAGGGAAGATGGCGAGGCTGAGCTTGGCCGCGTTCTGGCCATGGGTGCGTGGCGACTTTCCCTTTTGAAGCGGCGTTGTCTCATCAATGGATCGATGGTCGTTTTTCGATCATAATCTGGCGGCGAGTGGGTTCTAAACCCTAGGAGGTTTCGCTTAGATGGGAAAGTTTTAGTGTGGCCCTGATTTTGAGTTGCAGATCTAACGGCCTTTGCTAATAGGTTATAAAATTAATAAATGAAATTGTTTTAAAATATATTTAAACTTCGTAAATTCATAACCGTTGCATACATTTTCAGAAATTGATGAAACAAGAAGCGCCGGAATCACAAGCGACGGGATCTACCCTGCGATGCAGATCCGACGACGATCAGAGCTAGTAAGTTTTAGATTAAATCGAACGGACTGATTTTATTTAAAATTGGAATGCTCGGCATTTTAATTCAGGTGAATTAGTCTCACTCACATCTGGAATTCTAGTTAATTCAAATAGTTTAAATTTAAATTATTGATTTATTGGTTGAATGTGTATATTATTATCAGTTTGGATATGATATTATATATGGTAGTATATATATTGGAGTGATTGATTTTCTGCATTATATAGCGGATGTGATCCTATGCGCTCCGCATAATAGCGGATGACCCTTTACACCGCGATATTCCACCTCGAAGTGGAATTGGTATTTTATATTATGCTAACATCTATGAATGTAGGAAAACAGGTGGGAGGGATCTAACTGGATTCCTCAGAATATTAATATTATTTCCATAATCAGTGATATGTTATTTGACATCCTATGATAAAATTGAATTGGAAATTAAATTTATTCGATGCTATGGTTTGGATGAATAAAAAAATTTGGTATTTTAGAATATAGAATAGGATAAATTGGGTTTTTAAAGGAAATGAAAAGAAATTTTTAAGCAAATAATTATTGGGCCTCTGGATAAACCGAGTTATAAATTTAAAGGGAATTTAAACCAGGATATCCGTTTGAAATTGATTAAGTGATTTGGAAACTGTGATTTAAAAGGAAATAAGAAATGGAAATTTGTAAACTGGGTTTATAAATGAAGTGGAATATTTATCAGTGGATAAATTTGAAAGTATAGATTCCGGTGGGAATTTATAAGAAAAGTAGTAATTCGCTTTTAAAATAAAAAGGTGATTTTATTTTTAAAGCAAGAAAATATATCTTCCTGGAAAACTAAGTATATTTTAAAGAAATTTTCTAATATTTATACTTTATATAAAACTTTTATTTTAAAAATAGTTTGTGGCTTAAGTTTTACTTGGAAATTATTATAGAATTTCATAACTATCATTTTGAGTAGAGTAGCTTAAGTGGTTTCATTTTTAAAATGATTCAAGTATATATTTTTAGATAAAGTGACGTAAATTATAAGAATCTAATTTTTATGAGACTTGCCCTTTCAGTGGAAATAAATAATTGGTTGAATTGATTGTTTATTTGATAGTTAAATAAACGATTATCAAATCTAGACCCAAATATAACTTTGGAATACCTAGAAGAGGTATGAGAATTATATGGTACAGTTACCGTCCGAGGTGCTATACTGTATGTATAAACTAAGTTCGTTCTTCTAGGACGTTTATAAGGAAATCCGTCCATAAACAGTTAGGAGGTGAACTTCGATCTTATTATCGTCTGAGTATTCCTAAAGAACCGGAGTTGAGTTTACTGAAAAATAGCGAAAGTTGTTTCGAAGAGACCGAGATCGTATTTGAGATTCGAAAACCACTTCGATCCAACAAGTACTTTTTAGTGATGAAGACAAGAGCTTGGAGTCGAAGATGGAGCAGTGAAGTGCAAGGGCTAATCGTTACTAATCCTGAGGGTGATTCTAAAATGGATGTAGTAGGAGTAGTGCCTTGGGTTCCGTTTGAACCCAGAACACACTTGTATGGATGAATGCTTTCAGAACATCGTCAGGAGGAGGTGAGCATTGTATGTGAGATGTGTTCTAAAAAGGTAACGCTGAGCCTTGAACCTCATCAACCGGGAATGACTGAAAATCAGGGGTTATGCAGCAAGGCTAAATGGGTAGCATCCAATTAGGGTAAAGTCATCATTGTCTAGAGGTCCCTTTTTATTCGGCTGTGTGGGCGGTTGCTGATCCCAACCGTGGGTTGATCTTATTCGGACTATCCAATAAAGGGTAACTCTGGTCTTGTGTTGTAGGGGATCAAAGGCGGATCATGGGTATGCTGATCTAGACCAGGTACCGTGACAGGTGGTACCCCAGTGCTTAGTCATTGGTTGAAAGTCAATTCTCCCTAAGTGCCTTTTACGGTTTCGATTTAACAATTTCGGCTATTTGATTTAAGTATTTGTACTTAGACACTATTATAATATCAGAGGATTTTATAAGAAATGTTTTGGTTGTCGTTAGGTAAAAACCCGACATGTTTATTTGTGGCGTGGTCTTACGAGATATCTTTGGTTTTTAAAGGATTTTGAAAACTTTAATAATTAAATTGAGTGTATTTTCTCACGCTGGTTTTCTAGACTGACTCGGGTGTTATTTTATTATAATGCTCGGGTCAGAACGAGTATTATAAATACAGGATATGATGTTGTGGGGCGCAGGAGACGAGCTGGATGGCGAGACATATCATACGCACGTGAAGTATATTCCGCTGTGAAGTATAAGCTGTATAGTAAACTTTTGTGAGGATAAGTTAATATAGCTATCTAGTAATTGTTTTGATTGTGATGTACTCTGATGATGTAATGTATAAAACAAATATAGTTTCTTTTTGTATAAAGATCACTCATTTATCTATTATATATTGTTCCACTACGATTGTGAGATTCTAGTTTTGTTTGTTTTTCTCTTCTTTTATCTCCTTCTTTCTTTCCCTCGGCAAACTGTCTTTTCCGGCACTCGATCGTTGACATGTTATACAGTGGCGTATTTGTGTTGATTTTTGAGGGTCGAGAAGGGCGGGTCATTACAGTAGTATTAATTTTATTTAACTTATCTCAAGTTAAATTTCAACATATATTATTCACTTTTATTTACTCAAGTTAAATTTAAATGTAAGGGTAAATAAATTTAATATGGATTGAAGATAATTTGAAATATGATTTTTGGAATAGAATTTGGAAATAAAGTTAAGATTTAAAGCTGGTTATAACTTAAGCTGTGATATGGATGCTGATAATAACCTTAGAAGTAATTCTGTTAAATGGTTTTGAATTGTTTGGATAATGAAATTAAAATGCAAGAGTAAGGATTTACATTTATTATAAAATTAAAATGAGAATGTATGGGTGTAAATAATTTAGAATGGAATAAAATTAATATAAATTGAGTTTGAATTAATTTAAAATGGTTATAAGCTTAAGAAATTGTTATTTGCTTGAATAACAACAAACTTGCATAGAAAATTAGTCGTTTTGTCGTAAATGAAGTAAATGAATTAAAAGAAGCGAATAAAATTGGTTTTGAATCAATTGGAATAGATTGAAATTCAATTAAATAGATTTGCATATAAATGGAAGTGAATCATAAGTGTGATGCAAATAAATAAATTTGGAATCGGAAAGGTGAAATTATGTAAAGTAAGGAGACGCTGTCAAATTTTTTTGAAAATTTTAGGAGTTAGAAAATTTTAGAAAATTTGGAAAATCTTAGATCAACTAGAAAAGTTGATTATTGAAACGATGTGAAGAATCCAAGTTTTGAGTTAGAATGTAAGCTAATGGTTCTGGGATTAAATTAAAAGGTTTTTGAGAAGTGAATGTAAGTTTTAATTAAGTGGGTTTTGGGTAAGTTAATGGGTTTAGGAGCATTTTTCCTACCTTAGCAAATTTTGGGGACGAAATTTTTATAAGGGGCTAGGAATGTAACAACCCGGGAATTTGGCCATTAATTTTGAACATTTAATTTAGTTTAAATGATGAATTTGATTGATTTTGAAATATGGAGATTTGGATTGAATCAATAAAATGAGCTATAATTTCAAATATGGCAAATTTAATTGGATTTGGATAATAATAATTTAATATTTGATATTGGGATAATTTGTGTGTAACGACCCAGGATTTTTAGTAATTAAAATTTTAATATTTAATTAATTTTAGATATTAAGAAGTGAATTTATAAGTCAAATAAATTTTATTTGAATTATTGGATTTAATTGAATAATTAAATCAATAATTTAATATGTTAAATTATGGAAATAATTGAAAATAGAGTTAAATTTGATTGAAAATGATTTGTAAAATTTTATTTTATCATATTGAAGTTAGAATGATATTTTAGAACTTTTAAAATCGAATTAAAAGTTTATTTGTGAAAATTGAATATTTTAATATTAAAATCGACTAGTGAAATAGTCAATTTTTGAACAGTCTCAGAATTGAACGAAACTAGTTCCATTGGATCCGTAATAGTTAGTTATTATCGGATTTCAATTTTCGTGTCAATCGGAGTTATCGTTTGATCGTGGCAGCTCGAAACGCATCGAATTATTTTTAATTTTAATTTGGCGAGTTAAAATAGCCATTTTTCAAAAAGTCTCGGATTTTGACAAAACCAGTTTCATCGGATCCGTAATGTGATATTATTGTAAGGTTTCAAATTTCGTGTCAATTGGATTTACCATTTGTCCGGTACAAATTAAAACGCCTAGAGAATCGCTTAAATCGGTTTAATTTAAATTGAACGTTTATAGCCATAACTCGCACAGATGTCCGAATTAGCTTTCGAAACCTGTTCCATTGTGTCTGAAACGCTGGTTACGGCGCGTAAATCGGAGTTCGGAATTTCCGGAATGAATAGTGTTTCGTCATTTCCCTATAAATACACCAACACCCCTTCATAAATAAATAAAAATAAACATCTAACCCTAACCCTAGTAGCCGCCACCCCCACTATCTATGGCCAGAAATTCTCCTCTTTCTCCCCTCAATCACTCACAATCCGTTGACATTCACGCGAAGTGTTCAACAGCAATATCGTAGAGCGTATCAAGAGCTTCAGATCCATACGGTGATGATCGTGTTTGGAGCGTCGGAGGGGGAGCCAGGGGGGTGCGTGCATGGGCCGTTCATCTCCGTGCGCACGAGAAAGGGTGAGGCCGAGTGCCACCATGCTCAGGCCGAACATAGAGGAGGTGGAGGCCTTCGATTTGGCGCATTCTGATCGTTGCAGAAGTCGAAGTGGAAATCGAATTAATTAACCCTAATCTTGAGTGATGGGTTACATGGTGCGGCTGTAGAACGAGAGAGAAGGAAGAAGGAACGTGCGGTGGAGATTGCAGGGGTTGAGATCCAATGGCTGTAGGTTTAAAGATAATTATATTAGTTGTAATTTATATATATAAAATCGTGTAAACTTGTAAATTGCATATCTTTTTCATACGAGGTCGAAAACGCGCGAAACAAGAAGCGTTGGAATCGTATGGACGAGCACTACGCGATGAAATTGGATTGGAGTCGTTTGGAGTTAGTGAAAATTTCACGTAAAATTAAACGTCCGTTTAATTTTATTCGAAATAAATCGCTAAAACGTAATTTAAAATCAAGGTGAGAATTTCTCACTCAATCGAATCGGTTTCGATTTTATTTTAAATAGTTAGATTTAAAATATTTGAATGCATGTTTGAATGATGATTGTTATCTATTGATTGTTAAAATAGACATTACACGCCGTTAGTAAGCGGATGTTATTTATTAAAAACATATACCGCGAATATTTCATAAACAGTGAAATTGGTATTATATATAATAGCAATATATATATATATTGGCATATGTATATATTGCAGTTATTGATTTCCCGCATTTGTATAGCGGATGAGACCCTATTGCGCCGTCTATTAAGCGGATAATATTTTAAATCCCATATACCGCGAAAATTTCGCACTGGAGCGAAATTGGTATTGTGCTAATGTTTGTGGATGCAGAAAAACAGGTGGGAGGGATCCAACTGGATTCCTCAACAGTTCTTATTTGATTTCAGATATTTTGATATTTGATGGATTATCATATCGATATATGATATCGTTGTTGTCGTGATTGACTATTTGGTGTGTAGCATCATTGAACCAAATTTTGGGATTTTAAAATGATTTTTAAAGTATTTTTGAAAATATAAAATATTTTTGGAACTGATCCATTTTAAATAAATAAACGTTATAATTTTAAAGTTATAAAAATTATGATTTTTGAGAAATATAGTTAAAAACTGATTTTTGAGAAATAAGGGATTAATGATTTTATAAAAGAGTTTAATCGGGATTTTTGAAATTTTTATAAAAAGTTAAAATATATGATTTATAAAATTTGATTATTTTATAAATCAAAATGGTGAAATAATAAAGGAGATTAAAGATGTTTTAAAGAATAATATAAATTGATTTATATTTAGAGATTTATAAATGGATATTTATAAATTGAAATATTGACATTATAAAACAAGTTTTTATAAGTGTTTGAATGAAGTGAAAATGAATTTCATAAATGAATGAAATTTATAGAATTATAAACGGTGAAGTTATAAATGGAATTTTATAAGCAGTAGGTTTATAAAATTTATAAAGTTATTAAAAGAATGGTTTTGGATAAATAATTGAATCTTATAAGTTATAAGATTTATAATTATGAAGTTTAAAAGAACGATTTTGTAAAATAATTGTTTATAAGCATTTAACTTATAATGTGAACTTTTGATTTATAATTGAGTTATAAATCGAATAGGTTACTAAAGGAAATTTATAAAGGAGGTAGTTATAAAACAAATAGAAATAGAATTTATAAACGTTGTTTTATAAATTCGCAAACGACTTATTTTGATAAGTAAACTGTTGAAACCTATTAATGGAGTTATATTCACGTTTTTAACTGTGAATAATCCTTTAAAATAAAATGTATAGAAAGGATGAAATTGATTAACGTAGTTTATTCACGTTTTTGAATAGTGAATAATATGTTAAAGAAAATGTTTAGATTTGATATTTTAAACAGAATTAAAACGATCTAACGATGTTTTAAATTGTGTTGAGATTCGAAACCATAGATTTCAACATCTATTGTTGAAATAGACGTTTTCGAGAAATAAAAGGAAATGGTGGACTATAGCGCTATTGTTATAGTAAATGATTTCCGAAAGGAAATGTTTTGTATAGTATTGGGATTTATATATCTATTTTAATTTCGAATCCCTATACTAGTGATTTTGGGTTGTCGTAACGATGTTTTACGCAACATTCGTTTTGGCCCAAATAAATATGTTTAAGTGAATGATTTCCTTAAAGAATGAAATATATACTTAATTTCGATTTAAGTATATTGAATATTTTCTAAGTGTTGAAAATAGATAAAATTTGTGAATTACTTATGAATAAATAAGTATGGAAATGTTTTCCAATATAAAGTGAATGTTTTGAAAATTTATCTTTTTGAGGATAAATTGAAAATGAATAATTGAAATCATATATTCATAGATATTGTGAAATATAAATTCACTATAGAATTTATGAATGGAAAGGAGAATTTGTTTAAAAATAAATATTGATTTATTTTTGACATATTGAAATAATATATCTTGTAAATATATTTTTGGAAAATAAATAATTTGAAAAATTATTTGGAAATGGTGATGTGTGCATATCCATTGATAGTTCAATAACCGACTATCAATATTTCCCTTTGAATGGGTAATAGATGTGATTTGTTTGAATTTTAATGCCACACTTATTTTTGAATAAGCGCTCACTATTCGGGTTAACCGGGAAAGGACCATGGGGTCGTATAACCCATTCCGAATATGTGATACGTCGTTATGAATTGCATTTGATGACCGGTGTTGAAGACCGGGTATTTGCGAAAGCGATAGTATGACCTATCGATTGTCTCTGCACTGGGTAGCTCCTGGTATAGAGATTCCCTAAGTGATGGGAAATTCGATCGGGATTGTGAATACCCGGATTGCAAGGGCTTCGTGAGAAGTGCCTTCGGTTTTGTTCGAGCCCGGAACAGACTTGTATGGATTGTATGTCTGACGTTACAAATTGAGATATAAAGCAGATTTCTTTCAAATATATTTCTGTTGGTGGCGGAGAATTTATTCTTTTAGCTTAACACCCTTCTCTGAGACGTACGAGCTCAGAGGTTATGTAGTTGAATGTTATCAGCGATATATTCCCAATTTGGTAATGTGACATGCTGAGTGTTGCTGTAAATGATCATTGTGTTGATTATTTGGGATATGATCGTTTATTTGATCGTCTATCCTGGTGATCATTTCTATGATCATTTGTTGACCCAAAGCATGGCTTTTGTATAAAGTATGTTTTTGTGGACGTGAATTCGTCGAGCCTCACACCCCGGAATGGTCAAAACAGGAAAGATGCGGTAAGGTTATGTGGGGTAGCGCCCTTTAGGATGTGTGCATTTCCTTCTGGAAAAGGGTGGTATCATGGTATGGAGCCCAGATACTTACTCATGTTGAAAACACTTTGTTATGATTGTGTGAATTGATTACGAGCGCTCGGTGAAAGGTCCCAAAGGACCGGGGGATGGCATATTCGGTCAGTTGTTACTCAGTTAGGGGTAACCCGGCCTTGTGTTGGTAGAGATCCGGTTTGGTTCTCGGGGATGTCCATCCAGAGGCATTCTCATGTGGCAATGGGAAGTTCCTTAGCCTGATCATTCGTTGGAAATCCAAAGAAACAATACGTGACTTGTACGGTTTTAGTTGTAGAACCTGCCATTTAATATGGTAGCTATAGTAAGCATACTATAATGGTACCTATGCTGGCTAAGATTTATATTCTACTTTCGAAATGAATTTTCCTACACTATGCACTAATAATAATATGAAATGTTCTTTTTAAATGCGTATCAAGCATCTTTGACTATCATAAGAAGAAATCTTCTCCAAGTCTGCGTTTGCATTGTGTGTGTGGCAGGAGGTCTTATGGTAGTCTCATTTTTAAAAGCATTGCGAATTGACTTTAAAAATATTCCTCTATTTTGATTTTTTTTAAAGATAAATAAACTGTTTTGAGTTCTCACACCAGTCACATGACTGACTCGGAGTTTATTGTTTTCCTTCCTAAACTCTGGATGCTCACCAATTTCCACACGGGCAGTCAAGAGTTAGGTTTATCAGGATATTCTGGATATTCAGGAGTTGCTGGAGGCAAGCTGGATGGCATGGCGTATTACTAGTTATATAGTATTTCTTTTTCCGTTGCACTGTTTGTTGTTGTTTGATGTTGTACACTCTGATGATGATATGATGAAATGTAATGTATGAAATGTAATAACTGATATAGTTCTTTGTTTAAGATTATTCATTTATTATTATATGTTGTTCCGCTGCGAATTGTAAGATTCTGTTATTGTTCTGTTGTTTTCTGTTCCGTTCTATTCTCTATTCTCTCTATTTTCTATCTTCTTCTGTCTTTTTCTACCTCTTTCTTTTTCTTAAACCATAACATTTCGGGTTTTCGGCCTTCGATTTCTCGGCAGTCGATAAAGTGAGTATCGATGTTGAATTTTCGAAAGTCGAAAATTTCCGGGGCGTTACATTTTGTGAATCTGGGTGTATATAGATATGGAAATGGTTTCTAAAATTTATTTAAAATATAGTTGGATTTGGATTTTAATATTGGACCTTTGGACGGAATTCAAAGTCGATAAGTTAAAATTAGAATATTTATATTAATTTAATAATGGAATTTAATATATAGTGATAATGCAAATAATCAGATTTTGATTTAAAACGAATTGGAATAATTTCTAATGTGGACATAAATTCTATATGATTTATAATTAAGTTAGTAAAGTTTTAAAATTGAAATTTAAAATAATTTCAACGATTTTTAAAATCGCTTGATTCAAATCGACGAGTTAAAATAGCCTTCCGGGACATAGTCTTGGAATTCGACGAAACGAGTTCCATTGGATTAGTAATAGTTAATTATTATCGGATTTCAAATTTCGTAACATTTGGAGTTACCGTTTGTTCGTACAGGACAGAAACGCGTTGAATTAAAAGTCAAAATTTTGATATTTTAAATCGATTCAAAAGCTATCTTCGACATACATTTGAATTGGGCTTCGAAACACGTTCCATTGTGTTCGAAATGAGGGTAAAACCCTATAAATGCCAGGCGGTATGTCCAAATTCGAGTTCGTTCGGAAATCTTGTTAATTGAAGGAAATATAAATAAAATACTATTTAATAAGCGTGTATATATACACGTTATAGCCAAAACCCTAGATCTTATTCGATGGATGAAATTTCTTGAACTTTCCCTCTCGATTCCACTTGATCCATGCTTTGTTATCGAAAGTTCCCAACTGGAAGAGCGAAGAACATAGTGGAGCCGAGACATCCAACGGTGGAGATCGATTTTCGAATGACGTGATGGCCAGAAATCGATTGTGAAGAGGCCGCGTCCGAGCGCATTTTCAGGGAAGATACCAAGATCGAGCTTGGCCGCGTTCTGGCCATGGGTGCGTGGTGACTTGCCCTTTGAAGCGGCGTTGTCTGATCAATGGATCGATGGTCGAAGGGGCGTCATTTTTCGATCATAATCTAGCGGCGAGTGGGTTCTAAACCCTGGGAGGTTCGCGTGGAAGGGAAAGTTTTAAAGCGGCCCTGATTTTGAGTTGCAGATCTAACGGCCTTTGCTAATAGGTTATAAAATTAATAAATGAAACTATTTTAAAATATATTCAAACTTCGTAAATTCATAACTATTGCATGCATTATCGGAATTTGACGAAACAAGAAACATCGGAATCGCAGCGATGGGATCTACGCTGTGGTGTAGATCCGAAGACGATCAGAGCTAGAGATAATTTTAGATTAAATCGAACGGACTCGATTTAATTTAAAATTGGAATGCTCATCATTTTAATTCAGGTGAGCTAATCTCACTCGCATCTGGAATTCCAGTTAATTTAAATAGTTTGAATTTAAAATATTGATTGATTAGTTGAACGTGAATATTATTATCAGTTTGGATATGATATTATATATAGTAGTATATATATATATATATCGGAGTGATTGATTTCCCGCATTATATAGCGGATGAGACCCTATGCGCCCCGCATAATGGCGGATGACCTTTATACCGCGATATTCCATCTCGAAGTGGAATTGTTATTTTATATTATACTAACATCTGTGGATGTAGGAAAACAGGTTGGAGGGTCCAACTAGATTCCTCAGAATATTAATATTATTTCCATAATCAG
Organism: Allium cepa; assembly: GCA_030765085.1. NCBI lineage: Eukaryota > Viridiplantae > Streptophyta > Magnoliopsida > Asparagales > Amaryllidaceae > Allium > Allium cepa. Next base: position 220,221,372 of record CM060928.1, read on the forward strand.
TGATATGTTATTTGACATCCCGTGATAGAATTGAATTGGAAATTAAATTTACTCGATGTTATGGTTTGGATAAATAAAAAAATTGGTATTTTAAAATATAGAATAGGATAAATTAGGTTTTTAAAGGAAATGAAAAGAATTTTTTAAGTAAATAATTATTGTGCATCCGGAATCACCAGCGACGGGATCTACGCTGCGGTACAGATCCGAAGACGATCGGAACTAGCAAGAATTTTAGATTAAATCGAACGGACTCGATTTAACTTAAAATTGGAACGCTCGGCATTTTAATTCAGGTGAGTTAATCTCACTCAATCTGGAATTCCAGTTAATTTAAATAGTTTAAATTTAAATTATTGATTGATTGGTTGAATGTGAATACTGTTATCAGTTTGGATATGATATTATATATGGTAGTGTGTGTGTGTGTGTGTGTGTGTATATATATATATATATATATATTGGAGTGATTGATCTTCTGCATTATATAGCGGATGAGATCCTATGCGCTCCGCATAATAGTGGATGACCCTTTACACCGCGATATTCCACCTCGAAGTGGAATTGGTATTTTATATTGTGCTAACATCCGTGAATGCAGGAAAACAGGTGGGAGGGATCCAACTGGATTCCTCAGAATATTAATATTATTTCCATAATCAGTGATATGTTATTTGACATCCTGTGATAGAATTGAATTGGAAATTAAATTTATTCGATGATATGGTTTGGATGAATAAAAAAATTTGGTATTCTAAAATATAGAATAGGATAAATTGGGTTTTTAAAGGAAATGTAAAGAAATTTTTAAGCAAATAATTATTGGGCATCTGGATAAATCCAGTTATAAATTTAAAGGGAATTTAAACTTGGATATCCGTTTGGAATTGATTAAGTTATTTGGAAACTGTGATTTAAAAGGAAATGAGAAATAGAAATTTGTAAACTGGGTTTATAAATGAAGTGGAATATTTATCAGTGGATAAATTTGAAAGTATAGATTCCGGTGGGAATTTATAAGAAAAGTAGTAATTCGCTTTTAAAATAAAAAGGTGATTTTATTTTTAAAAGAAGGAAATATATCTTCTTGGAAAACTAAGTATATTTTAAAGAAATTCTCTAATATTTATACTTTATATAAAACTTTTATTTTAAAAATAGTTTGTGTCTTAAGTTTTACTCGGAAATTATTATAGAATTTTTTTGAGTAAAGTAACTTAATTAGTTTTATTTTTAAAATGATTTAAGTATATATTTTTAGATAAAGTGACTTAAATTATAAAAATCAAATTTTTATGAGACTTGGCGTATCAGTGGAAATAAGTAATTGGTTGAATTGATTGTTTATTTGATAGTTAAATAATCGATTATCAAATCTAGACCAAAACATAACTTTGGAATACCTAGAAGAGGTATGTGAATTATATGGTATAGTTACTGTCCGAGGTGCTATACTGTACGTATAAACTCGTTCGTTCTTCTAGGACGTCTATAAGGAAATCCATCCATAAAAGGTTAGGAGGTGAACTCCGATCTTATTCTCGTTTGAGTATTCCTAAAGGATCAGGGTTGAGTTTACCGGGAAATAGCGAATTTTTTTTGAAGATACTGGGATCGGATTTGAGATCCGAAAAGCACTTCGATCCAACATGCACTTTTTCATGATGAAGACAAGGGCTTGGAGTCAAAGATGGAGCAGTGAAGCGTAAGGGCTAATCGCTACTAATCCTGAGGGTGTTTCAAAATGGATATAGTAGGAGTAGTGCCTTCGGTTCTGTTCGAATCCGGAATGGACTTGTATGGATGAATGCTTTCAGAACATCGTCAGGAGGACGGTGAGCATTCTAAGTGAGATGTGTCTAAAAAGGTAACGCTGAGCCTCGAACCTCATCAACCGGGAATGGCTGAAAATCAAGGGTTATGCAGCAAGGCTAAGTGGGTAGCACCCAATTAGGGTAAGGTCATCCCTGTCTAGAGGTCCTTTTTTATTTGGTTGTGTGGGCGGTTGTTGATCCCAACCGCGGGGTGATCTTATTCAGACTTTCCAGTAAGGGCTAGCTCTGGTCTTGGGTTGCAGGGGATCAAAGGTGGATCCTAGATACGCTGATCTAGACTAGGTACCGTGAAAGATGGTACCCCATTTCCTAGTCATTAGTTGGAAATTAATTCTCCCTATGTGCCTTTTACGGTTTTGATTGTACAACCTAGTAATTGCTGGAATTTAATCAATGTAACAGTTTAAGCTATTTGATTTATATATTTGTACTTAGACACTATTATAATATCAGAGGATTTTATAAGAAATGTTTTGGTTACCGTTGGGTAAAAACCCAACAAGTTTATTTGTGGCGTGGTCTTAGGAGATACCTTTGGTTTTCAAAGGATTTTGAAAACTTTAATAATTAAATTGAGTGTATTTTTCTCACGCTGGTTTTCCAGACTAACTCGGGTGTTATTTTGTTATAATGCTCAGGTCAGACCGAGTATTATAAATACAGAATAGGATGTTGTGGAGCTCAGAAGACGAGCTGGATGGCGAGATGTATCACGTGTACTTGAAGTATATTCTGCTGTGCAGTATACGCTGTATAGTCAGCTTTTGTGGGGACAAGTTAATATAGCTGTCCAGTAATTGTTTTGATTGTGATGTACTCTGATGATGTAATGTATAAAAAAGATATAGTTTCTTTTTGTATAAAGATCAGTCATTTATCTATTATATATTGTTCCACTACGATTGTGAAATTCTAGTGTTGTTTGTTTTCTCTTCTTCTTTCTCCTTCTTTCTTTCCATCAGCAATTTGTCTTCTCCGACAATCGATCGTCGGCATATTATATAGTGGCGTATTTGTGTCGATTTTCGAGGGTCGAGAAGGGCGGGTCGTTACATATTGGGAATGTCCCAAAACGATATGTAAGGACACCATATTAAAATGTTAAATGTGGAATATGTAAAATGGATTTCTTATGAATTGGCAATAGGAATCATTATACATGTTAGATTGTCTACGATATTATGATTTATTTATGTGCATGATACATAAAGCAAATATCAAGTCCAAACTGATATCATGTAATGGTAGTTTGGAGTGCTCTCGTGTATTTATGTAATACTAGAGAATTTATTACAAAAACAACAAACTCTTTATGAAGGAGTGTCTGAACTCAATCTTCATAAATGATATTGAGTACAATATGTAAATAATAAAATTCAAGTAAAGAATCTTTAAGTTGGAAATGTTCCAAATAAAGGAGATTATAGCTGATTCAAAGAAAATGTAGTGTACATTGACTTGAATTACATCACCATAAAAGAAATGTATGTGCACTAAATGCAAAAATTTATAACTGAGTCAAAGGTGACTTCAAATGTTGAGAATCTCATAACAATATTATATGGTAACAATGTTGCTTTATAGTTTGTAACAAAACTTATAGCTTACTGGTAGTCAAGAGACATGCTCTGAATTGTTCTACATAAAGGTAGTTTATTAGTGTTAGAGAGAGTTGATTGACAAAATAGATAATTTAAACATAGTAACATTCACTAAGAGACCGACCCAACTGGTTTTGAGAAAACCGATTGGAGAAGTTGGAATAAGTTTCCATAATTGACCACAAGTGCACATGGGAGATTGATAGAGTTAGGGGTATGCCTTAAGGGTAATTATATAATTTTTTTACATATGTCTAACTCGATGACCAATCTTGTTTGAAATAAAAGGCGTTTTTTTTATTATATACTTGATATAATATGTTATATTAATTAATTAATAGTACATTTAATAGACAATTCATAAATGGTATGTTTTGTGATAGTAGCTACAAAGTGTTATAGTCGTAAGTAATTTATCATAATGAAAACAAATATACCATTTTAAATGTTCCTAGTCAAGATGCATCGAGATTGGATATCGATGTATCCGCTGAAACAAGAGTACGTAAAGCTCTTATATTTGATAGTGTATTACTCATGACTGTTGGGGTCACTTAGTGTTTATGTGCTAATAGTTATTGGATAACTATGAAATGACTTACTCGATAGTTTTCTGTTGGTTAATATAACTAAGGTCAAACAGAAAATATCGATGTGACTGATTTACATAATTGTCTCGACTTAGGATATATGGATCTTCAGTATGGAAGCTCTGCTTTGATTAAAAGCATGGCGTCCATTGACTATAGTTGGTGGAGTGGAAGTATTGAAAGTAAAGTACTATTCAAGAGAGGATTCATTTCCTTAGTTATAGGGTTTGTATTATGGTCAACTCAAAGTCAAAATCTCGGGCCAGAGCATTTCATTAGTAATAATTATTATTATTGAATCAAGGATTTTATGTTTGGATTATAGATGGACAATGTTGGAACTTTGACCATTTCTAATTTCAATAAGTCCAAAGTGAAATAGTTTTGACGAAGAAAATTGGTGTAAATAAATATCACAATCGGATAATGCTTAATTAATTAAAATTAGATTTTACCGAATTAAGTAAGCGATAAATTTGTCCAAAATATCACACCACCTGCTAAGTGAAGTGTGAACTTTAACGTTCGAATAGTTCAATGTTAATCGCTGACCAAATGTAGATCTTACAAGTCGCACAACCAATATAATGAATTCTCTTTGGACCAAACGATTTAATTAGTTTATAATTATTATAAACTAATTAAATTAATTAATATTTATAAAAATTTGATTATAAAATTTTGAATATGATTTGAGGAATAAATATTGTTATATATATTTATAATAATTATAAATATATCGATCGATATGCGATGTCAATGAGCAATTAAATCAGATTCATGTAGTAATATTTATTTCGACCTAAATAGGTTATTAGCCCATGATATATGGTGATTCATTTGATAGCAAGAAGTATGTAAGGGGCAGCTAAAAGATGGGGTAGAAGTATCTTAGATGAATGGCTTAGGTTTAGGGAGAATGAGTAAGAGATATGATCCAACTTTCTCTCTATTCTTTACACTATAAAAGGACTCCTACCCCTAGTGCATATGGATTTTTTGCTGCCATTTCATTTCTTTGTTGGCCAAATTCACCTGGACAAAAGCTCCAATCAGAATTCATCTCAAATCACTTTCAAATAAAAAACTATTGGAAAGTCAACGGTTTACAATTCAAAGATTAGCAGTCTTCCAAATTGAGAAGTGTTCTAAGGAGGAATATTCATTATAGCAAGGTATGCTTCAAGGCATAAGTTTTGGTATGTTTTTATTATTTTATATGACTTACAGCTTATGTATAATATTCTATAGCTTGTTTATATATGTGTACATATATGCATACACACACATATACATACATACATTATAAATATATTGTTAGTTAGGTGAGATTCCTCTAAATTGCCACATATTGAATGGTAATATGTATGTATAGTAAAAACACATTTTTTATATAGTTCAGACGTATACATAGCCAAATAAATTTATTTTAATTTTTATCATTTTATTCGTTAATTGTACTTATATTAATATGTCCTATTACGTGAATTAAATGACTTAAAATTAATTATGCCATCATATCATACTAAAATTGATCTTATATTTTATGCATTAAAATATATACTAATTATAATTTTATGTAACAGTAAAGTATTTTTTAACAAATACTTTCTATTTTTGATATTACATAAATTGAAATATACGTTGAATAATTCATGCAAAATAATATATGTTTTAGATATAATATTTCAAATTATGTAAAATTTCTTCATCACACTATTATCACTCAACCAAAATCCTAAAGTTTAAAAGTCAATATTGTTATTTTAAAATAATCATTTAATCATGTGACCGATATTAATTAAGTAATAAAAAATATAATTTTGACTTAGAAAATTATGGAAATTTTCCATGAAATTATAATAAAATATTTGAATTTCAAAAAAATTTAAAATTTAAAAACTATGTCACGAAAATAAAATAATTTTAGTATTATTTTATAGTTTTTCGACTAATATATATGTGCGTGTGTCTATATATGTATATATATAATTTAATAATATAAAATTAATAAAATAGCTTATGTGCTATGATTGGATTTGGAACGCTATAATATTATTTAACTATATTTAATGTTCATAATTGATATAATTATATGAATATACATATATATACATTTAAATCCACATATTTATAAGTACATTAGATAATAAAATATAATTATATATACGTACGTGTATATATATATATATATATATATATATATATATAATTTCTTACTATAAAATATAAGTGTATACTATATTTAATAAAAAATACAACTTTGTATATTACGTATACTAGTATGGGCCCGTGCTTCACACATTGTGTTATTGTATGCGCTGATATTTTGTTTGAGCGCAAATATGTAAACAGAAAACAAGGCCATTTTTGGAATTTCAAAAGGACACCGAGTAAATTAGTTCAACGAATTTTCTTTATTTGTAGTAGAGATATATATTTATATAGTTATTATCTGATTAGTATCTAATTTAATATACATACATAAATATATTATTATTATCACATATTTGCAATACATGTATTATATATATAAGTAAATATTTATATTGTTTTAATACTTATTTAAATAATAAGTTTATATACATACATACATACATACATACATACATACATACATACATACATACATATATATATTTGTACAACATACAATACATATAAGATGAGCTAACATGTCTGTTGCGATGTAAATCCCAACATTTATATATGGGCATGTTATACCTTGAATGAACGGTTATGTTTCAAATGCAGACACATGTATATGTATATGATATATATGTGTACAATTATATTTTGTTAAACATAAATTAAATAAAATTCAATTTGTTATTTATAAATTTAAATGAAATAAAAGATTTTATAAAAATTATATTTAGAAACGTTGTATATAAATGAGACTACACAGGCCCAACATAGATCCATAAGAGAATTTTTTGATATTAACTCATATCTTTCGTTGAGAGCTGGTCTTACAATAAGCACATTTGCTAGGACAATGCTTATAACATACGACCCCTCTAGTTCGTACAAAGCACTCATTTGACTGGGTTCTTTATATTTGCGAAAACCAAGCATAGGACTGGGTCGTTGATAATGAATTGCCAGAGCTATATTCTTGAGTTGTAGTGCTTGGCGATCTTTCTCTTGTAGGCTTCAGCATGGAGTTTGGCTTCGGCTCTTTGCTCTTCTATAGTGTCTAGTCCAAGCTTGAGTAGCTCTTTGTTTTTATCTAGATCAAAAGTGAAGCGCTGAGGCGAGGGGATGCCTACTTCTATGTGTAGCATGGCCCTGTACCCATAGGACAGTTAAGAAAGGAGTATGGCCATTTTATTATGGGTGAAATTATGATAGGACCAAAGAACGACTGAAGTTCTTTGACCTAGTTCCCCTTAGATTTTTTAGGCATTTCTTGAGTGTGGACTAGATGGTTATATTGATGATCTCGACATGTCCATTAGCTAGAGGATGAGCAATGAAAGAGAAGCATTTTTCGATTCAGTTCCTTGAGCATAATTCTTGAAATATGCTGCTCTCAAATCGAGTGTTATTATCAGTGATAATCTTTTATGGTAGGCTGAAACAATAGACAATGTTCTTGATGATGAAGTTCAGAATCTTATGGGTGGTGAACCTAGTGGGGGGTTCGACCTTGATCCATTTAGTGAAGTAGTCGATGGTGGCTACGACATGATAGTACCCTCCCTTGGAATTAGGCAACTTTCTGATCAAATCGGTCCCCTATGTGTGGAACGACCAGGGAAAGTCATGGGAGTAAGGAGGGTAGGAGAGGCTCTAATGTCCTTGGCTAACCGCTAACATCAGTCGCATTTCTTCAGATAGTTTATGGAATATTTTACAATAGTAGGCTAATAGTAGCCTTTCTAGGCTGCCTTTTCGCTAGTTTTGCCCCCACTGTGATCCCCATAAAGTCCTTCATACAGCTCTTATAGGATCTAGCTAGCTTCATCTTTAGGCATGCACCACTGAAATGGTCTGGATTACCCCTATTTGTAAAGCTTCCCATCCATGATCGTGTAATTGGGAGCTCGGTAGAAAATTTGCCTAGGTTCCTTTTAGTCGGTAGGAAGTACCTTGCTTGCTAAGTATTTGACAAAGGGCACCATCCTATTGTTCATGGATGGTGCATATATCTCCATTGTTGTTCCCCCAGCTCAAAGCATAGGGTGCCTCGAATCTCTAAAGCAACCCAAGGAGTAACTTCTTCTTGGTTGCTTGCTTCCTTGGCTAGTGTATCGATTTTGTCTTTCTTCTCCTTAAGTATCTACTCTAACCTAAACTCGGAAAATGTGATGATCATCTACTTGGCCTCAGCAACATATAAGGCCAGTGTCTTTTTCTTCACTTGGAAGCATTTGGCAATCTGATTGATGATCAATGATGAGTCGTTGATTACACGGATGGGTTCCATGTACAATTCTCTTTCCATCCTAAGGCCAGCTAGGATAACTTCATAATCTACCTCATCATTAGTCACTTTGGAACTAAGGCAGACCGTAAAACAACTCTCTTCCTTCAGGTGTGACAAGGACCTTGTCGGCTCCTGTCCCCTTCTCATTTGATGTTTAATCCACATATAATGCCAAGGTTGCTAGCTAATGACATTTCCCTTTCACCACTGTCCAAGCCTAAACACTCAACATTGAAATTTGCCATGATATAGTCCTTGATAGAAGTGTAAGACTGGAAGGAGATGTGATGTTAACAAGGTTGACATACCATTTCTATAGTCGACCCGCTGTGTCGAGCCGGCTAAGGATTTACTTTTGTGGTTGACCAGGACTATAATGAGATGAGTTTGAAAGTACAACCAAAGTTTTCGGGTCACCATGAGCTAGTAGAAGGCAAGCTTCTCCAACCTAGTATATCTTGATATAGGGTCGATCAGCATCTTGTTGACATAATAAACTAGCCGTTGGACACTACCAAATACAGGTACATATCCTCCACGTCGACGGGCTTGTACAATACTAGAGGAGTGGCTAAATGTTATTACGGCCCCTCGAATTCCTTAATGCATTCATCATTTTAGGTGAATGACTTTCCCTTCTTGGTGAGTTCAAATAAAGGGAAAAACTAGTCGGTTTCCTTTGATATGAATCGGTTTAATGCTGCCACTTGCATTGCCATCCTAAGGACTTGCATGTGTTATCCTGGATTTTGTCGAGATTAGCTTCAATGCTCATGGCACTCACAACATACCCCAGTAATTAACTAGACCGGATGACCAAGGAGCACTTATTTGGATTCAGTTTCGTTTGTATTGACGCACTATGTTGAAATTTTTGGCCAGGTTTTGTATATGCCCCAGCCTTTTTTGACTTCACCAACATGTCGTCTACATAAAATTCCATGGGACAGATCAATCTGTTCAAAGAACATGTTGTTAGTGAGATACTGGTAGGTGGTGCTCACATTTTACAAATCAAAAGGCATGGTGTGATAGCAGTACAGGCTAGCATTTATGGTGAGGAGGTGTGCTCTTGGTCCAGGCCGTGCATGATAATTTGATTTTCCATGAATAGGCATTCCTAAGGGTGAGAAGCTCATGTCCACTAGTCGCATCTACTTGCTAAAGATGCGAGGCAAAGGAAAACTACCTTTGGGGCTAGCATCGTTGATATGTTCCCCAAGTCCCGTTAGGCTTTCTAACTAGTACTGGATAAGCTATGTAGACTGAATACTCTACCTCCCAAATGAAGTCGTTGGCTTACAGCTTCTCCACTTCTTCTTTGAGAGTTCAATACCTTTTTCGGTTAAACGGTCGACGCTTTTGACTGATGGAGGTGGCATTTGGATTGATATTGAGTGCATGGAAAATGATCTTAGGATCAATTCCGGTTATGTCAACGTGCCACCATACGAAGACGTCTTTGCTCTTCAATAAGAATATATCTTATCAGATCCTTCCTTATTTCCGGGATGAGTATCGTATCGATTTGAACCACTTTGCTGGGATCGGCACAACATTTAGAGATTGGTTCCAAGGTAGTGACTGGCCTACCCTCAATTCATGAGTCATCCATCCAAGGGTTTTGCGGGCCATCATCTGGGTCCAAGCTTGTTTCCAAGTCGCATTGACCTAGTGCATAAATCATGTGCTATATGATATTCTCGAATGAGACATACGTCCGTGCTTAATTCGAGGTAATACTGTTGCCTTGGGGCTTACAGGTGAATCCCCCGATGTCGAGAGGTAGGAGTTGTTGTCTTGGATTCCTCTATTGACAAAGTGAGATCGACTTGCTTATTCCATGCCATGATGAGCCCTCTAGTTCTTTAGGGAGTGGCCAAAGATATATAATTCCTTCTATCCCAACCTTCATAATGGCTAAAGGTCCAAGCTCGACCCTGAGCGTTACTGGGCTCGAGGGTACTCATGGGTGACATGCAGCTAGTTGATGCAGCTTCGAGGTTGAGGGTGGTCTCGGCACAATCTTGAGCATTGCTTTGTTTGAAGGTACTCTTAGGTGACACACCATCAGCAATTATTCATTCAATGGAAAGGACGATCTTGACACGAGTTTTTGGAACTCTCCTAGTTGACACATCATTGATTTCCAAAACTTGCTCAGATGGAATGTTTCCAGTGGGAGAAGTTGATGTTGATGCTTCAAAATTAAGGGCGGTCTTGGCACGAATCAGAGGTTGACCAACTACATGGTTCTCTCGAGTGACTCATTGTTGAGTGTTGTAAGTTCTTGCTGAAGCATTAAGGCACCCTTCTTTGCTTGTTTGAGGGAACTCCCATAACACTCCCTGGAAATCTACTGATTGCCGATGATCTCATTGATCCTGCTTTGGATAGGGAATTTCATGACGACCTAGTTATAAGAGACGATAGCGTCCAATTCTACTGGTGTTGGTCGTCCAATCAAAAGATTGAAAGTAGAAAAGAAATCAACCACTATAAAGTTTACTTGAGCCTTTATTGCAAGAGGTTATCGGCTGAATGTTATCATAAGCAAGGTGGTGCCTATCGAAATAATGCCTGCACCCCCAAAACCATATATTGGAAATGCAAAGAGATGAGGCTAAAGGCAAGAAACTTGAGAGCTACGAAAACATGTCTGAACATGATGTTGATTGAGATACCCCCATCTATAAAGACTTGAAGAACATTTAAGTTAGCCATTGCAAGGATGATGATCTGGTATTGTGATGGATGTATGAGACTGCCTCCCGATCTTCGGTAGTGAAAGTGATGAGCTGATTTGATTCCGACCTAGGTGCTTTGGATGCTCGATTCTCTAAGGGATATGCTTGGCTGAATGAAACCACTTTCCTTTGAAATTGGGACTATGCTCCTTGACTGCTATCGGCTATATGTGGTCCTATGCATATAGTTAAGATATTTGTGATTGCTACGACATTATTGGGTTGTTGGGGTGAAGCCGACTGGTTGCCGTGGTTGTTTTTCTTCTGTTCTACTTAATCATGAACAATTCTAACAGTATCCCTTCTCGAATATGTCTTTCAGTCTCATCTTTGAGCACCTGACAGTCATTGGTGGAGTAGTGATTGATTTGAGAAACTGAAAATATTTGCTATTATCGTGAGGCTCCTTCCTTCTTCCATCCCTGAAGGTGTTTGGTCTTTGAAATTGCATCGGGCCCTGAGTCGCGAGATATATTGTTTCCATTTCCCTGTTCAAATCAACATAGTTAGCGTACTTGGAACTATGATAAGCGTCGGCTTCATGTCGTGTAACATTCCTGGTTTTTAAGCCAAATTAGTTTAGTGATTAATTTGATTTTTGGGTTGAATTAAGAATTATTGGTAATTTAATTTGAATTTTCCAGGAAAAATGAAATGAAATATGCTTGTTTCCATAAATAAGGATATAAAAAGAATTTTGATTTGAAATTCAAAGACAAGTATTTTATAAAATAAAAAATTGATTTAAAAGCTTTACAAACTAATATATATGTATATATAATTATTTATTGTGTATGATTAAATTTTAGAAATCATTTTCTTTTAAGTGTATAAATTGTTTTTAGTTCATTTTTCTTTAAAAGTTGCATAAGTATAAATAATTGAAAAATGTACGTAAAATATACATATCTTATGGAAATTAATAAGAAAACATATATACGTATAAAAAAATTGGTTTGTAAATATATTAAATAAGATTAAATAAAAGATTTAAATCACTTTCTTTTTATATTTGAAAATAAATGTAGTTAGTAAATAATATATACATGAATTTGTAAGTAAATTATGAACAAGGGTTTAAAACATAAATTCTAAAATTAATTAAGAAAAGGGTTTAGACATAAAAGATCTTCTATTTTACAAGTGTAAAAGAATTAATAATACACATAACAAGTGTTAACAATAGTAACAAGTGGCATTATCTCTTTAAAACTGAAATAAATGAAAAAAAATATGTAAAGAAAAGAAACCTAGCTATGTTTTCTCCACTCTCAATATACCTTCTCTTCACCATTTCCTGGAAACAAAATTTAATCAAAAACAAAGAACCGTGAAAATAAAGTAAACCAGTAAAGCAACTCAATGCAGGTTCAGATCAAAACCTGAGCATTCAAAACAAAAACAAATCAAAATCTTTTTTCAAAATTCTTCAAGCCTGGAAGCTATAAAACTGAAAATCATCTCAACATCAAAACCTGGAAACCAGGAAAGCAAAATAGCAGTTAAAAAAAACAAATCCTAGAATCTCAACAACAAGCTTCAGATTCAAAGGCAAATCAATACGAGTAACCAGAATAAATTAAGGGCAATAGGTTAACCCAAATATCATATTTAAACAACAAAATCCAAAGCATTTTCCAGATTTAAAACAGGTTTCTGTTCTCTATTCTTTCAAGTCAGGTGAGCAAACTTTTATTTTAAACCCTTAATCTATCTAATATCTGATTTCTTGTGATAAATATTTAAAGTAGGAATGTTGAATGAATTTTTAAACTGGAAATGGTTGAACTCCCTTGTATATATGATGTTCATGTCTGTTTAAACATATATATACTTCTCTGTTCATATTACAGACTCCAGTTCACCCAATAAAAATTCAATATCTCTTCCATTAATCAAATTTAAGCTATAATCCCTAGAAGGAAGATGATTGCAACAAGGTAATACAAATTTTAAAAATGGTTTAAAGATTTACATTGGATAATCATTTCAAAAGTATTGAATTTACAGTAAATTCATTTTTAAGTCAAGAAACCAATAAACTTAATTTCGTGTTTGGGTCTCATAATTCAATAAGTGTTAACAAATGATGAATTTTGGTACGAAAATCTTGATTTTTAAGAATGGGATTATCGAGATAAGTTGGGTTGAACGGAATTCAGTTTTTTGTCAAATTCCGGCTATCGACGTCATAATAATTATCGGGGTTCACACTGGAGGAAGGTGGAGGTTAGGGGATCGATGGAAAAATAATAGTCGGACTAATTATTGATGGTAGGCTAGTTTTTAATCAAGGTCAGAAAATGGGTCGCTGTGTCGTCATTGTGGGATCAGGGTGGACCAGTACGGAGGGAAGCATCGCAAGGATCATCGACGAGGCCTTGGTCAGGATGACGTGATCGCAGGTGATCGACAAGGCGAGGCAATTTTTTCTTCGGGGTTGGATTGCAAGTCGAAATAAAAATGCTTGATTGCGATTTTCAAGCATACTCGTCGATTTGGTGTTTGGGAGGCTTGGGAGAGTTGTCGTCGATGTATTGACGATCGGAGCTCAGATCGACGATGGGTTGTTTAACCGAACAAGTGCACAGTATATCATTCGTATCTGGGTTGCTTTATAGGTTGAGGAAGATGAGATTCCTTGGGAAAAACAGGCTTAGGCATGGGTTTGAACTCGAGAATTTTAGAAGAATGGGTTGTCTAGGGTTTTGGCTCGAGAATTTTAAGATTTGGCTCGGGTTTTTAGTTACTAGTTTTAAAGAAAGAAAAAGTTATATATACAAGTTTTAAAATTTCAAACAAATTTAGTTTTACTTAAAGAATTCTTCTAAAACACTTTTCTTTCTTAAATAATAAATGGCTGATTAAGTTGAGATTACTTCAAAATTTTAAAAATAAATTATTTCAAACTTATTAAATTAAAGTGTTTTAATGTATATAACCTTTATTTTAAGAGTTTTTAAAATAAACCTAATATTATGATTGAATGGATAATTAAGAAATGAAATGTTTTAAAGGTTAATTTATCTTAAAAGTTTTTAAGTTAATTGGTAATGAATATTTAAATCCAAAGGCTATTAATAAGATTTAAAAGATAATCAAAGTGATTAATAAAGATAAAATGGTTTATCTTTTAATAAATTAAGATCTTAAGTAATTAGTAATTTATTAATTAAAGAAAGCAATTAAGGATAATTACTTATTGAAAGTGATTATAGAATAATTAATGTGATTAATTAACAGAATAATTACTTAATAAAAATGATTTAAAGGCTACTTACTTAATTTATTTAAGGATAATTAATTAATTAAGGTTAATTAATTAATGAAGTTTATTAAGGAATGATGATTAATTGAGAAGTAATTGATGTAATTAACTAAGGATAATTAATTAAAGGATAATAAATTAATCAAAGGACAATCATTTAATGATTAAAGATTGATTAATTAATAATTATAGGTTAATTAATTTATTATTAATGGTTAATTAATAAATGATTAAAGGTTAATTAATTAAAATAATTTGTAATTAATTAATGTTAATTAACCAGGATTAGTAATTAATCTGGTTTAAATAAATCAGATGATTAATTAATCTTACTTATGGATGTTTGGATTCTACTGAATGTTGAATTGTTTGATATCCATGATGTGTGATGCTCTATTTTGATTTGAGCTGCAATGAATGTAATTTATTTATCTATGATAAATGTGATTTATTTATCTGTGATGAATTTGTATTATTTATCTGTGAATCTGTGAATGAAGATAAGCGTTATAAGATTATACCGCTTATCGATATTGATGTGCTTGAATATGTGATGATTGATGATGTTGCACTATTATATAAAACCCATGTGGGACTTCATACAAACACAAATATGGATTGCACGAGGAAATTGGTTAAGTCACGGATATTTGAATTTAATGAAAGGGTTTTAAAGATTAAATTTTGAATCCAAAATGATTTTGGAAATGGAATTGGGTTGAATATGAAAAGCTTTTGAAAAGGAAGTTTGAAATTGAAATTTAGTTTTAATATAATATATCTTGTTTAAGTTTTGAAATTGTTTTGGAAATTTGATTTGAAAGGTTTATTCAAGTTATATAATATATATATATATATATATATATATATATATATATATATATATATATATATGGATTTCAAACCATCTTTAAAGTATTTTAAATGTATTAATTTGGGAATTTAAATTCAACCCAAGTTTATACTTTAAAGCTTAAAACTTGTGCATATTTGATCAGATTTTTCCGAAAAGAAAAGTATTTGTTTTCAAATAATAATAGCTTTCATAGAAAGAAAGGTTTTCCAATTTGTGTTGAGAAGATTTCAAGATTTGAAATAGAATTGTTTTGAAAGCTATGAATGAATATTTGTTAAAAGATCGGTGAATTTTATTTTCAAATTGAAGAGGATCTTAAAGGTGTATCTTTGTTATAAAAGATTAGAAATGGAAATAGTTTTTAAAAACTATAAATGAATCATTGTGAAAGATTAGTGGAACTGTTTCAAATGGAAGTGGATTTTAAAAGATGAATCTTTTGTTTAAAGATTAAAATGATAATTTGTTTAAACCATTTAAAAGAAAGGTTTTGGGTAATAAGTTGTGACTTAACTAAGATCCCAATATCCATATGCTTTTTAAATTAAGCGCTTATTATTCAGTTTAGCCGGGAGAGGACTTTGTGTCATAAAATGTAACAACCCGGTATTTTGTGATTTATTTCAATTGCTTATTTTGATTATTTTATTTGAATTTATGATTTAAAAACTTTATTATATTTATTAAAATGGATAAATTTTATTATTTAAATATAAATTTTTATTTTTGTGTGAATTTTAATTTCGAACCTGAATAAGCAGAACATTTTCCAGAAAAGTGGATTTTTGTTCAATCTGGTCAAACTTTGACTTTTAAATTTAAAATTTAAATATTTGAATTCTTGAATTTTATCTTTCATTATGAAAATAAATTTAATTTCAAGAATACTTCTTTTTGTTTCGTTGAAATCCGATTTATATTGTGAAAGTTATGCTTTTTACAATATTGTATGTAAATTGATTTATTTAATAATATTGTTTATTTTAAATTATATAAATAATATTTTTATTTGCCATATCATGTTCTAATATGTTTTATATGACATGTTAGGTATATATTTTTATTTTAAAATATTTTAAAGTGATGTTATAATTTTCCAAAGCTTATTGTATTTTATTTTCAATTTTTAAACCCTGGTTTCTATTATTTAGCTATTTTTCTTAATTAATTTATATTTATCTAAAATTTATTTATTTATTTATTTTCATACATTATTTTGTTGTTTTTTATTTTATTTACTCATAATTTTCATTTGTTTAAAAATGCAAAAAGAATAAAAGAAATATGAAGAGTCTTTAACCTTTTCATTTACCATGACTTTTCAAATGCCATTTGCCTTTTCATTTTCAAACTGCCACTTGCATTGATGAAGCCGACCCTACTTTCTTTCTTCAAATGTACATTTTCATATTTTTCACGTAAAGAAAAGCTTCCCTCCATCTCAAGTTCGGCCATCAATTTCTGGAAAAAAATTTGGTAAGTGTTCTTTCTCTTTTTCTTCTTTGGTTATGTATTTTCATGCCTTGCTTTCACTATATTATTTGGCCTATATCTCCTCCATCACCATAGCTCCTCCAGCACCACCTTTCTTGGATGCAAACCCCTCCTACCACCTCTGACCATTCAAGGCCATTCACCCCCTAGGTTGAAAACTCCACAAAATATTGTATGCACCACTTGAAATCTTCATAGCCGAACTCCTATGGCCTTCACCACTTCACCACACCTCTTGGCCACCACTTGCACCACTTCCACCAGCCTATACCTGACCATAAGCCACTTCCACACCATCCCCTAGAATCCACTAGGCATGGCCGAGCCATCCATGTCCATGGCCGAACCATATAGTTGCATAAAAATTCACCTTTGCCTTGACTTTGTGTTTGTTCATGCTATAAATCACATAAGCAACTTCCATGCCTTCATTCCTTGCTAGGCCGACCCTATATGGATCCATACTTGACTCACTTACACAACCATGACCGTGTACTTTGACTATATAGGCCGAGCATGGTATCTGTGAAAGCAGGCGCAAGTCATTTGATGCTTTGTTGTGCATAAATTCTAGCTTGTTTAATGTCATATTTTGGGTTGTATATTCATGTTGCAATCTTGTTTTTGTTTTATATGAACAAGATAGTAGCTTTGGATCTCTCCTCACTTGAATCATAGTCGTGCTTTCGTGCCTTTGGAACTCTGTTGTGTGTCTGAATTGGTTATCTCCAGCTTGTAAAGGTGAGTATTTCTCACCAGACATTCTGTACTTATATAAGTAGTAAATTGACACCATTTGAATTTGTAGATTATATTATTATGTTATAACTGCCTGTGCTATGATCATATGATGTTCACACTGTTTATACACCTGTCATATCATCTATTACGGTTATATAATGCTATACTGCTTATTTATTTGTATCAGTTTATCACACTGCAAGTTCCCTGTAGATTAGAATCACTATGGGTTGAAATGATATATACCCGAACGGACTTTAAAATAGGGAAAAATCGTTATAGGCTGAAATGATAGGCCTAAACGATTTTTATTTATTTCATGTTACCTGGGATTGCGGGTTTGATATGATAGAACCCGAGTTTTCTTTATAAATTACGGATTGGAATGATATATTATCCGTATCATTTGACTTAGGTTAGAAAATTATATACAGACCGTGGGTAATAGATATATTTTTCTAAAATTTTAAAACTATTATAAAAAAGTAAATATTATGATATTTTTATTAAAATTTAATTAAAAATGTTTTTTTATAAATATTAGTGATTTTCTACAAGTTAAATAAGTGAAATAAATAAATGGTAGAGTAGAATTTGAAATATAAGTTAATTTTGGAATTTATGATTATGTTTATAAATGTAGTTTAAATTAAGTAAGAAAAATATGATAATTCGATTTTATTTTGAATTTAAAATGTTTTTTTATAAAGCGTTATTGATTTTTCTATAAATTAAAAATAGTTAAATAAATAAATGTTTATAATTGAAATTTAAATATAACTTAACTTGGAAAAGGTGAAATGTGTTTTAAAAATAAAAGTTAATTTAAGAAAATAAAATGGAATTTAAGTCTAATTTATGAAATGGTAAATTAATTTAAATGTAAAGTAAACGAAATGTTATAAAATTGTACATTGATTTATATAAGTGAATTATTAAAATTTGATAATTATTTGTGAAATTTCACTTTATAAAATCATAAATTTAAAAGTATTTAAATGCTCATTTTTAAAGTGTGAAAATATGATTTTTATAAGTTAAAAATGGCTAAATTAAATTTTAATTGTTTATAAAATTTATTTGAAAATTTTGGAATTTATTTAACAGCATTTCTAAAATGCTATCATTCCTAAAGTAAAGGATATTACAGCATTTTGTAAATTCTGTAGTTGATACAAATGAACTATAACTAAAAATGAACCAAAGTCTATTATAGCACTTTGTAACTGCTGTAGTTGTAGAAACTTAACTTGAAACTAAACCTATTACAGCAGTTTTAAATACTATCTTTGTCAACCGAATTGTTTTCAAATATAACTTTCCGTAGCATTTTCTAAGTGCTACGAAAGTCGAAATTTCACTATTTGAATAAATTTAAGTGAATAAAAGAACTTTGAAAAAGCTAAAATTTTGGAAATTGAATATTTGAATTTTAAATATAATGACTTCATTTTAAATGGTTAAAATGGAATATTTGATTTGAAATATAAACCATTTTAAAATGTGATTTGAAATGGTATTTAAATTAAATAAAAATGAATGTGGTTTTGGAAAGATACGATATTTTGATATTTTGAAATGGATTTGAAATGATATTGAATTTTGAAAACGATATTTGATTTAGATGTATAAAATACCATTTTGTAATTTTAACCATGGGATATATTTAATTTACGGTTTAAACTGATCCTTTGAGGATGGGTGATCCCAAGCTTCCTTTAAGTTATTGTGCATTGCTATAGTTCATGAGTTGGTTTACATTATATAAGTATGTATGTCCCGACTCGAGTGTTTTGTGTTTTACTTTACGCTCGCATCAGCTTGAGTATTTACAGCTTAGCTTTGGATTTCTTTTCTAGAGCTAGGAATCGCTGGAGATTCTGCTTGTCTAGTTATCTATTCCCTTTCAGCTTCAGTTATTCTATTTCAGCTTTGGTATTTATAAACTTCTATGTATTTGAGATTTCTATTGTATATGTTTTTCAGACTGATATTATGTATTATGTTTTGAGAGTTTGTTATAGTAGCTTCATGAACTACTATGGTATTTTAATTTCCACTGCGAGTTATTATGATATTTCTGTGTTTGTGATTTTTTGATTGCATTTCATTTGCTCCAAATTTTATTACAATGCGGTATTTTGAGCAATTCATGTGTGGATGAGAATGACTGAAAATATCGACCCGTAACATTTGGTATTAGAGCTTTGGTTTTAGGCAAACCTTAGCCAGGGGAACAAAAACTCATTAGAGATAGGGTAAAAATACCCTAGAATGAGTGAAATCAATCTTAGAATCCTTTCTTTGTGAGAGAACATATTTTCAAGGTATAAAATGATTTCCCAATGATTTTAAAGGATTTTCAAATATTATATTAGTATAAAATTTTCTTTATTTTGAAATCAAGATTTTCTAAACTTCATCTCTTCGGTATCCACCTTATTAGAAATCTCTTAGTTAGGATTCTTATCGATTAGGATTCCTTGAACTTTCGAACGCTCCCATTGGTTCTGAAATCCAATCTTGTCTTCCCTATTTAATCCTTTTGATTTTGGGCATTCCATAACTCCACCTTGAATAACCTCTATAAAGATCGGTGATTCTGCAAATCTATGAATGATTTGTAAAGGGGTGAAACTACTTTACAATTGGCATTGATTCACCGGAGATTTCTGTATCCTCAGTTTACGATGCTATCTATCTCCTGCTCTATCTGGATTCTATCTCTATCGATCGAATGTTGATTTGCCTTAGATTTCCACATTGATTATATTCTTGAAGTCACGGTTGACCCGGTTAAAGTCGCCCGCAATTTATATAGGCTTATCCATTTTCTATTCGGTAATTAAATTATCTCATATTCGTTCGAGCTTATCTTCGAATCAGAATTCTATTTGATTAGAGTTCCTCTAAATTTGAATCTTTATTTGTTTGAAATCTAACCTTGAATCATTCTTTGGAAATATTTGTTTGGTTGTATTTTGAAATTGGGCATACATCGAAATGATTATTTTGATAAGGATGATCCTATTTTGTATATAAAAGTGAAATGTTTTCGATAATAATTCTATACCTTTTAAAATGAGATTTGAAATTTCGAAAGGATTTGAAATTTTGAAAATTTATAAGAAATTTGATTTATATAAAATTGATTTATAACTAAAGGGTTTTAAATTTGAGTTTCGAGGAATCGAACTCCGGTGTTTTGAAATTGGTTTAATATATAACACTAACATGATTTAAAGATATTTTCTGGAAAAAATATTTCAAATGTATTCGAATGAATTCCAATGATTTCGAAAAGATTTCAAAGAATTTCAAGAAAATAAAAGTCCAGAACCCACTTATGTCGCTGGAAAATAATTTCGGTGATGAATGCATGCATCATCGACATTGATTTTCGAGTTTCTGAGTGGGGAAGAGGCCACTCTAATAGCTTTGCTATGCGAGTGACTTTGTGAAACCAATTTTTATCTCAGATTTTGAAGTATGGTTTGATATTCGAAAGATATATGTGTGTGTGTGTGTATTTGAAATGATTTAAAGTAAGCCGGTGTTCGGTCCTCAAGTTTCAGCTTTGTTTTGGTATAACCTTATCTATTGGAATTGATTTACTGATTTGTTGATGATTTCCAACTTTTGGACTTTTAAATATGATTTCTTCGACTGTATTTTAAAGTTCGAGCACTTCCAGATCAAGGTTTAATTTTCAAAGCTAAGTAATCCTAAAAAATATAAATCATTTGATTAGGTAAATGAGTTGAAACTATTTTGTTAAGTAAATGAATAAGACTATTTTGAACTATACTGATATGGAATTTAGTTTTGGAATGTTTTGAATAAAAATTTTGTTTTAAATAGTTTGAAAAAATTGATCTTCTGAATAGAAATAAATAGTTTAAAGGTTTTAAAAGGATAGTTATAAATTTGGAAACCATTTTGAGTATAATTGATTTTGAGAAAAATATTTGGGTTTGAAAATATATTGGATAGCAAAACCCAATATTTATATGATGGTTTTAGAAATGGATTTGTTTGACCTAAATTTTGTTGATTTGGAAACCAGGATTATTTTCTAAATCTATTGTTTTGAGAAACTTTGAAACTGAATATATATAATTTGGAAGAAATGATTTGGCGAAATCATATATGATTTTGAAACTGAAACGTTATTGAAAGGAATTGAAATTGAGAATCTTGTTTTACTAAATACTGTGATTTGGGAGTTATCGAACTTATATAAAATGGATTTGTAGAAGTATTAAGTTGATTTGAAAACTGTTGATTTGAAAAGGTACTCAATTTGGAAAGGGAAATCTTATATAGTCGAAGTCTATATAAGTATGATTTGATATACTATTGATTTGGAAAATATTTGATTTGAAAATGGAATCTTATATATGATGGACTTTATATGAGTATGATATTTGAAATTGATTTTGAAAGGTACTATATGATACATATTTTCAAAGTAAAGATATGGAAAGTGCCTTCTGCTTGATATCCGCTTTGTGGCCACACTGTTAATTCATTCTATCGATATTATTCTATCTGATTTGGGTTTACTGGATATGATACTCGAGTGTCCATCGAATTCCATGGCGATCTCCATGGTCTTATGAGCGCGACTACATAGCGTAATTTGCCTGGCTGAGATGACCTAGGGGTACAGACGTTTCTTGGGGGATCCAGCATAACCATTGTGTATCCTGCGATCTATGTTGGTCGTGTTAGTAGCGAAATCCACTGGCTGAGATAGCTTAAGGGTACGGATGTTTCCTGGGGGATCCAGACGTAACCATTGTGCATCTACGGTCTACTAGTCATCATGGCATAATTCGTAGGCTGAGATAGCTTATAGGTACGGATGTTTCCTAGGGAATCTAGGTGTAACCATTGTGTATCTGCGATCCATGGTTGGACAAATGTTTTGGTTTAGTTGTTTTATTTGGATTGTACTTTGCATATCTATTTTTAAAAGGTTTTCCAGTATTTTCACTTAGTGTTGAAACAAGTCTACTAAGTACCTGGAGAATTCTAGCTTTGCGTTTGATCAACGCATGGCCAAAGTCAGTTGGAACGAAAGTAAACTTGTTAAGACATCGAGTTATAAAAAGTATTTTGATAAAGTATTATATAAAGGATATTTTTGATCATTTATTTTACCTGTCTAAATAATTTAAAAAGGTTGTAAATATTGTTTACTTTGAACTAACAAATTTGAATTAAATGACTATTCATCATATTATAAAATATTTTAAATGTTGTAAATAAAATTTTTAAATTGAAATGTATATGGTTTTAAAATTATGGTTCATCCTTGTCTTTCAACCTACTTTCCCTTCTAGCTATTTCTATCTTCTTCCTCTTCGAGGGTCCTTTCTGTATTGTGGAAAGAGTTGGCTTTTTGGCTTATCGTCTGGATTTTCCCGAGAAGCTGTCTGGAGTGCATGATGTATTCCATGTCTCACATCTTCTCTAGCATCTTCTTGACCCATCTCTTTTTGTTCAGCCTTCTTCTCTTGATGGTTTGGATATTGAGCTTAATCTGACTGTCGAGAGTAAGCCACTTCGTATTGTCAGCAGAGGTACGAAGTAGCTAAGAAGGAAATCTGTTAGTCTGGTCAAACTACTGTGAAGCACTGATGATTGGGATTGTACCTGGGAAACAGAGGAGAGCATTCATGATTTGAATCCGAAATTGTTTTTTCAGGTATTATTTGTTTTTCTATCTTGCTTTTCCTTATTTTCCTTGCTTATTCCTTTTCGGGGACGAAAAGATTTGAGTGGGGGAGAGTGTAACAACCTATATTTTGTGATTTATTTCAATTGTTTATTTTGATTATTTTATTTGAATTTTTGATTTAAAAACTTCATTATATTTATTAAAGTGGATATATTTTATTATTTTAAATATAAATTTTGATTTTTGTGTGAATTATAATTTCAAACCTTAGAATATTTTCCAGAAAAGTGGATTTTTGGTCAATCTGGTCAAACTTTGACTTTTAAATTTAAATATTTGAATTCTTGAATTTTATCTTTCATTATGAAAATAAATTTAATTTCAAGAACACTGCTTTTCGTTTCGTTGATCCGATTTATATTGTGAAAGTTATGCTTTTTACAATATTGTATGTAAATTGATTTATTTAATAATATTGTTTATTTTAAATTATATAAATAATATTTTTATTTGCCATATCATGTTCTAATATGTGTTATATGACATGTTAGATATATATTTTTATTTTAAAACATTTTAAAGTGATATTATACTTTTCCAAAGCTTATTGTATTTTATTTTCAATTTTTAAACCCTGGTTTCTATTATTTAGCTATTTTTCTTAATTAATTTATATTTATCTAAAATTTATTTATTTATTTCTTTTCATACATTATTTTGTTGTGTTTTATTTTATTTGCTTATAATTTTCATTTGTTTAAAAATGCAAAAAGAATAAAAGAAATATGAAGAGTCTTTAACCTTTTCATTTACCATGACTTTTCAAATGCCATTTGCCTTTTCATTTTCAAACTTCCACTTTCATTGATGAAGCCGACCCTACTTTCTTTCTTCATCTGTACATTTTCATATTTTTCACACAAAGAAAAGCTTCCCTCCATCTCAAGTTCGGCCATCAATTTCTGGAAAAAAAATTGGTAATGGTTCTTTCTCGTTTTCTTCTTTGGTTATGTATTTTCATGCCTTGCTTTCACTATATTATTCGGCCTATAGCTCCTCCATCACCATAGCTCCTCCACCACCATCTTTCTCGGTTACAAACCCCTCCTACCACCTTTGACTAGTCATGGCCTTGCACCCCCAAGGTTGAAAACTCCGTAAAATATTGCAAGCACCACTTGAAATCTTCATGGCCGAACTCCTATGGCCTTCACCACTTCACCACACCTCCTGGCCACCACTTGCACCACTTCCACCAGCCTATACCTGACCATAAGCCACTTCCATACCATCCCCTAGAATCCACCAAACCTGACTGAGCCATCCATGGCCATGGCCGAACTATATAGTTGCATAAAAATTCACCTTTGCCTTGACTTTGTGTTTGTTCATGCCATAAATCACATAAGCAACTTCCATGCCTTCATTCCTTGCTAGGCCGGCCCTATATGGATCCATACTTGACTCATTTACACAACCATGGCCATATACTTTGACCATATAGGCCGAGCATAGTATTTGTGAAAGCAAGTGCAAGTCGTTTGATGCTTTGTTGTGCATAAATTCTAGCTTGTTAAATGTCATATTTTGGGTTGTATATTCATGTTGCAATCTTGTTTTTGTTTGATATGAACAAGATAGTAGCTTTGGCTCTCCCCTTACTTGAATCGTGGTTGTGCTTTCGTGCCTTTTGGATCTTTGTTGTGTGTCTGAATTGGTTATCTCCAGCTTGTAGAGGTGAGTATTTCTCACCAGACATTCTGTACTTATATAAATAGTAAATTGACATCATTTGAATCTGTAGATTATATTATTATGTTATAACTGCCTGTGCTATGACCATATGATGTTCATACTGTTTATACACCTTTCATATCATCTGTTACGGTTATATAATGTTATACTGCTTATTTATATCAATTTATCACACTGCAAGTTCCCTGTAGATTAGAATCACTATGTGTTGAAATGATATACACCCGAACGGACTTTAGAATATGGAAAAATCGTTGTGGGCTGAAATGATAGGCCTGAACGATTTTTATTTATTTCATGTTACTTGGGATTGCGGGTTTGAAATGATAGAACCCGGATTTTCTTTGTAAATTATGGATTGAAATGATATATTATCCGTATCATTTGAGTGAGGTTAGAAAATTATATACAGACCGTGGGTAATAGATATATTTTTCTAAAAAAATTAAAAATATTACAAAAAAGTAAATATTTTGATATTTTGATTTAAATTTAATTAAAAATGATTTTTTATATAAATATTAGTGATTTTCTACAAGTTAAATAAGTGAAATAAATAAATGGTAGAGTCGAATTTGGAATTTATGATTTTGTTTATAAATGTAGTTTAAATTAAGTAATAAAATATGATAATTTGATTTTATTTTGAATTTAAAATGATTTTTTATAAAATGTTATTGATTTTTCTATAAAGCAAAAATAGTTAAATAAATAAATGTTTATAATTGAAATTTAAATATAACTTTAGTTGGAAAATGTGAGATGTGTTTTAAAAATAAAAGTTAAGTTAAGAAAATAAAATGGAATTTAAATTTAATTTATGAAATGGTAAAAAAAATTAAATGTAAAGTAAATGAAATGTTATAAAATTGTACATTGATTTTTATAGGTGAATTATTAAAATTTGATATATTTGTGAAATTTCACTTTATAAAATTATAAACTAAAAAGTATTTAAATGATCATTTTAGAGTGTGAAAATATGATTTTTATAAGTTAAAAATGGTTAAATTAAATTTTAATTGTTTATGAAATTTATTTGAAAATTTTGGAATTAATTTAACAGCATTTCTAAAATGCCATCGTTTCTAAAGTAAAGGATATTACAGCATTTTGTAAATGTTGTAGTTGATACAAATGAACTATAACTAAAAATGAACTAAAGGCTATTACAACACTTTCTAAGTGCTACAGTTGTAGAAATTTAACTTGAAACTAAACCTATTACAGCAGTTTTAAATGCTATCTTTGTCAATTGAATTATTTTCAAATATAACTTTCCGTAGCATTTTCTAAGTGCTACGAAAGTTGAAATTTCATTGTTTGAATAAATTTAAGTGAATAAAGGAACTTTGAAAAAGCTAAAATTTTGGAAATTGAATATTTGAATTTTAAATATAATGACTTCATTTTAAATAGTTTAAATGGAATCTTTGATTTGAAATATAAACCATTTTAAAATGTGATTTGAAATAGTATTTAAATTAAATAAAAGTGAATGTGGTTTTGGAAAGATATGATATTTTGATATTTTGAAATGGATTTGAAATTATATTGAATTTTGAAAATGATATTTGATTTAGATGTATAAAATACCATTTTGTAATTTTAACCACGGGATGTATTTAATTTATGGTTTAAGCTGTTCCTTAGAGGATGGGCGATCCCAAGCATCCTTTAAGTTATTGCGCATTGCTCCAGTTCACTTGAGTTGGTTTACATTATATAAGTATGTATGTCCTGACTCGAGTGTTTTGTGTTTTACTTTACGCTCGGGTCAGCCTGAGTATTTACAGCTTAGCATTGGATTTCTTTTTTGGAGATAGGAATGGCTGGAGATTCTGCTTCTCTAGTTATCTATTCCCTTTCAGTTTCAGTTATTCTATTTCAGCTCTGGTATTTATAAACTTCTATCTATTTGAGATTTTTATTGTATATGTTTTTCAGACTGATATTATGTATTATGTTTTGAGAGTTTGTTATAGTAGCGTCATGAACTACTATGGTATTTTAATTTCCGCAGCGAGTTATTCTGATATTTCTTTGTCTGTGATTCTATGATTGCATTTCATTTGCTCCAAATTTTATTACAATGCAGTATTTTGAGCAATTCAAGTCCGGCATGTGTGGATGCGAATGGCTGAAAATATCGGGTTGCTACATAAAATCTATTCCGAATAATGTTACGACGTTATGGATAGCATTTGAAGACTGATGGTAAGGACTGGGTATTTTCGAAAGCGAAAGGATAACCCGTCGAATGTCTCGACACCGACTGGTCCTCGGTATAGATATTTATGTCACCCTATGTGATGGGGAGTCCGGACGTGATTAGGGATTATCCGGATTTGCAAGGGCCTCTTTTAAAGTGCCTTCGATTCTGTTCGAACCCGGAATAGACTTGTATGGATGTATGTCTGACGTTACACTTTGAGATGTAAAGTTGGTTTATATCGAATACATTTCTTTTGGTGGCAGAGAATTCATTCTCTTAGCTTAACACCCTTCTTTGAGACGTACGAGCTCAGAGGTTATGTGGTTGATAGTTACTAGTGATACATTCCCAATTTGGTAATGTGGCATACGAAGTGCCGCTGATAATGTGTTGATCGAAGCATGACTTTTTTGAAAAGCGTAGCTTTGTGGACGAGACTTCGTCGAGCCTCACAAACCGGAATGGTCGAAACAGGAAAGATGAAGCAAGTTTATTTAGGGGTAGCGCCCCCTGAGGGTATGTCCATTTTCCTTTTGGATAGAGGTGGTATCATGGTACGGAGCCCAGATACTTAACGTATGTGGTTGCTGCAAATCTATTACTTTATGGTTGTTGGTATTAAGGATCCTCGGATAAAGGTTGGTTACGAACGGGGGATGGCATACTCGTGTAGTAGTTACCTAGTTCAAAGGTAACCCGGCCTTGTATTGGCAGAGATCCGGTTAGGTTCTCCGGACGTCCCGTCCAGAGGCGTACCCATGTGGCCCAGGAAGTTCCTTTGCCTGACCATTGTTGGAAATCCAATCACCAATACGCGCTTTGTACGGTTTTAGTTGTAGAACCTGCCATTTAACATGGTAGTTGTAGTAGGCATACTATAATGGTACGTATGCTGGCTAAGATTAATATTATACTTGCAAATGTTTTATGCACTAATAATAATATCAAAAGGATTTCGCGTATCGAGCATGTTTGACTATCATAGGGAGAAATCTCCTCCAATTGTGCGCTTGCATTGTGTGTGTGCAGGGAGGCCTTATGGTATTTTCATTTTCCAAAAAGAATTACGGATTTCCTTTAAATTCTTTTGTTTTTCTTTTGTTAAAGATAAACTATTTTTGTTTGCTCATATCAGTCCCATGACTGACCCAGAGTTTTTGTTCCCTTTCTAAACTCTGGGTGCCCACAATTTTCCACACGGACAATCTAGAGTTGGATTTTTCAGAAAATCAAATAATAGGTGTAGAATTTGATAGCATACAGCCCTTGGATTCGACGATAGCATTTGTTCACTGAGACCGACCTTGCTTAATACAACTTAATGGTGGTTCGAGCTTTTCGATATGGAGTTTGGAGTCTTTTGAGCCTTGGCATTAGAGTTGCAGTTTTGGATTCTTCCTTTCTCTCATGGACATCAAGTTGGAAATTTCTTTCCGTTGTGTCATATTCTGCTGTTACATTCTGCTCTGATATTATTGGATCTATTTTATTGTATCATTGTTGTATCAAATGTTGTTTATCAATGATATATTCATTGTTTTCTTCCGTTATGTTGTTGTACTTAATATGTTATAAGCTCCGGCGCGAGTCGAATTTCAACATTTGAATCTACGACATTCGAATACGAGTGAAGTATGGATGTTGATCTTCGAAGGCTGAAATTCGAGTCGTGGCATCTTGCCTCTTGGAGTCATTTTGCCAACCACTAAGTCGATGGTCGGTATTATTGGAAGGACCGGTTTGGGAGGTACATTGGGTTACAGTGTCGCTATTAGTAAGATCACCTTCTTCCGCTCCCATTATGACGTTCACCCACCCACTGATAGAGATAATCAAGGACACAACGGTTGCTTTTGAAGCTCTTTCCATATTCTAGAATTATACTAGACCTTTGAGTAAAGGGGGCCCCGATTAGGCTGTTTATGTCGGCACCCCTAGCATGAATGGACACTTTGTTGAAGTTGTTGACATACTACCATAGATATTCAGTTAGTCCTTTCTAATGTTACCCAGCTCACTAGCCATCATAACAAGGGTCTTGAAAGTAAAAAACCTCGTACTGAACTTTACACATAGTTGGACCTAAGAATTGTTGCTACCCAGCTACAGATGTAAGATCCAATAAGAGGCCAGTGTTGTGAGCATGGATGGGAATACGGGCATTTTACTGGATTGGAAATCTGACCAGCGCTGGTGATGGAGTCAAATGCAGTGATGTGATCAAGTGGGCCAGTACACCTATTGTACTTGTCAATGGGTAGCAAGGTATACTGCTTGTGAATGGAAGTATTCAAGATTTCCTCATAAAATGGATTGCCATTCTAGTTATTAGAAAATGCTTCGCCCTAGTTTTGGGCTTGCATTCTGTTAAGCTGTCAGTGAAGGATATTCATTTCTTCCCTAAGCCAGCATCTGCTTGTTGTGGGATGGTCTGGCCAACGACTGGCTATGGGCTCAACCTATGTCTTGGTGGCGTCGAGGATCAATGACGGAAAGGGGAGTGATTATGACAATGATGAGCTTCTCCCCCTATGCACAAAGGGCAACCGTGAATGACCTGCTCGCCCTTCCCTTGACATATTTCTGGCCACACCCATATGAGATCTAGAGTGTACCAGGGAGCCCTATGCTCCCTACCAATTGTAGGAGCACCACCATTGAGACATTCAAAAGCAAACATCTACACATTCTCAAAAATACATGATCGTTCTACTGAAGGTGAACAACGATATCTTGGTTCTCTAGGCATGGCTAAATCTGGAGCAATATCTATAGCATGGCTAGGTAGGCGTACAATATACCTCCTTGAATGAGAATGAACTTCCATGAGTGGGATTTCAGGAACTAACCTATCCTAAGCCTCAGCAGTGTTCATGAATTCGTAGGTGTTGAGAAGGGCAGGTTGATGAACAAGCGGGTTGACTAGGTCGGCTATAGAAGGATCTGGTGGGACATAGTTTGCTAAATTTGGGCATCCAACCCCGTCCTTAGACTTTGCACTTCACGGTCCAAAGTACCCAATTTTTGTTAATTTTTGTAATACGGTAAATCACATATAACTGCCAAGCCAAGAAATGGGATAAACAGCACTAGCAACGTTATGGTCGTTAGCTCCATGCTTATTGGAGTTATTGCCTTCAATTTCAAGAACTTGTTCCATGGTAACAAGTCAAATCATATTTTTATAGAGAAGAAAAATGATGAAAGGTGAGACCTTTAGGATGATTCCCTCCTTCTAGCGCTGAAATGTTAACTAAAGAATTAGCCAGTTTTGGAATTAGACTGATGCATTACAAAAGTAAATGTTACTTACTTGTCACTAGGTTTAAAAATGAAAAATGAGGATGAAAGAAAGTAAAGCATAATAAATGACACAAAGAAGTAGAATGGTTTAGCAAGCTTGCATACATCTGCTATGAAGATCTATTACTATGTTTCTCTCCTATAATTACAAGAGATTATAAGATAACAATAAGAAATAAAGCATTTACAACTGAAAAGGTAGCTAATCTTAAGAGCTTAGGGCATCGATTTGCCGTGAGGAGTGACTGAATTGAAAGATAAAGGCTTTAGTCTAACCGTAGATCATTTAGTTTTCAACCACTTTGGACTTTCATAGCAGGAGGTATTTATGGTGGATGTAGAAGATGATGGATGGTTGAGATCACGCAGGAAAATAAGCGAGAAGGATGCTCGACCTTTGATCTCTCCGTATCAGGTGCATGCATTGCATTTAGTGTGCATTAAATGCCGAGGATGAGCTATATGAGTTGGTATGCTTTTGATCACTTTTCCATTATACCCAATATAGCCTGTTGTATAATATGTTGTTTATTTTCACATGCCTATGTGGCAAGGTGAATGAATGGCTTTCCTCAGGTGAGGATGGTCGGTCAGGTGTAGACGATACTTGAAGGAAGCTGAATACTGCTAAGAACTAAGGAACAAAGAACGTGTTAGGTCAGCTGTGATATGAAGGGATGAGCCATGACAGATACGGTTTTGGAAGATGAGTTGGTTTTTGAAGCTACCATGAATTATGTTTGATGACAATGGTGTTGGCCTTGAAGGGCTGGCCTGGAGCTAAATTGGATGTGAACCGTCATTAAAGGGCTAGTTACTTAATTCCCAAGTTTGCTGAGGAAAGTTGAATGATGCTAAAGATCAAGTTGCAAGGGAGGTACTAGGCCAGTAATAAGATAACAATATGAATTGCTTGGGATCGATCAGAGGTGGTATGATAAAGTCAGACTAAAGATGAATCGCACTTGAGCCAATTATGCCTGGTGAGTTGGCTACTTAGATTCACTATAAGTTGTACGAGCCAGCAATAACCTTGGAAAGTTGCTGAGTAGATGGTCTATCTTGAGACCACTATTTTGGGCCTGCATGTGCTGGCCGAGATGAGTTGTGTTAGGCCAGCTTTGACTGGGCCGGATTATGCTTAGTCATTCTATCGTTGTCTGACAAGTCGGCTGTAGAGTAGCTTTAGTTTAAGCCGACCGATTGTTGACCTGATGGGTTTCTGAGTAGATGGGCTGACTTGAGTCAGCTCGAGTTTGGGCCAACAAGAGTGGGCATGTCGTAGATTATCTATGCTAGCTTTGATTGGGCCAAGTTGTACCTCATCTAGTTTGTTTATCATACTTCCAAGAAAATTGAGCAACAACGTCATAATCTCCCTCTAAGGAGCATGTCTCGATATCCACCCATCCATCTTGCCGAACAAAAAATATATACTAATCTCTAATCCCCCTATTGCTACCAAACATGTCCTCCAAGGATAATTTATCGGTAGGTATACGACGATCGCCTATGGTCTGGTGCATGCATCTCTTACCCAGATACAACATAGGCAAATATGCTGAAATGTGCAAATCAATACTCCATCTGGACAATATATATGCAGTCATCAAGGGATGGTCCTCACTCATAAGACCGATGTCTGCAAGATGTGTCTAATATAAGGCCTAAGGAGTCCGTATAATGTTGTTGAAATTATGCATGTCGAGCTAGGACCTTGACTTTATCAAGTCATGTTTAACCTTTCGAGGAGCATGCTACATATAAAGAAATCTCCACTATTATATTATCCTAGTAAACTACGGCTCAAGAGTTTGACTAGCTATCCCCTAGATGTAGGGATGCATGTTTGTTCTGTACTCATAGTACCATAATGGCAACATGTACTAAAAGGCGGACATTTGCTTAACCTTGTCAAATGTAGATGAATCCAAAGCTATATACAATGTACCTAGAATGGACATGCTCCAATCTACAGTATAAAGCAGACTAACCAAGCTAGCGCTGCTAAATAACCAAGACAAACTGCACCTTTTTGGTTCTATAAAAAGGTACCAAACAAGTACAAAAGAAATGCATAAATGACCATATTAGTCATATCTGTAACATCCCCCGCTTGGAGGTCCAAAACTAATGGCTACGGATGCTGCAGCCATCCATAGTTTTTAATCCTCGACGACCAAATAAGGTAATATTAGATAAATTGATATACTAGAAACATACGGATATGAAAAAAAAGTTTAAAATTTTAGAATAACTTTCACATTCAACTCCATTCCCATTTCAGCATTCTTTACATAATCCCACAACACTAACCACATTTAGAAAAATGTATTATTACAATATACTCCAAGAGCAACATATGAAGATGCCCCCTTGGTGATTAAAGTGTATAATAGACAATAAACAACTTTGCCTTAACAAAACAACACTGCTGAATCACACGAGAAAGAACTTAATAACTACATGCCTTCTACATGACTTCGGAAGCTTTTTTCGTCTTAAGAGGTACCTGAAAACCTCAAATCTCAAACTACTCAAAATCAATTGAGTATCCGAGAGTTTAAGGAAATACATAAACTTTGAGTCAAACATAAATCCTGATATGAATAATCATATATCATCTTAAATCATTTAGATATCTAGTGAGACCACGCGCTTAGTACAACGGGTTTCCCCTCACTAGTATCTTAAAACCTTTATAAACCATTTTCCGCGCCCCAGCATCCACAATAGTTAATTCGATTCAAAATATTCTTATGTGATGATATGCAAAATAATTGAATCAATTCTAGATTACCCATCCTCAATTCATTTTGACTATCTGTCATAATTATAGTTTCTAAGATTACTATTAACATAATAGTTTTCATGGGCTAAATAATAACCGGTTAAACTTTTAAGGACTCGTTGTTCAATTATATAGTTTTCATGGGATTACTATGAACCTATTGGTAACTCTAATCTCATTTTTTATCCTATTTTTCATAGGGAGATACTAATAATAATAAAAATTAACGCGAAAATAAAAACAATCACAGATAATAATGCAGAGGAGATCACACATAGATTTACCCAGCTTCAGCAAAACCCTGCCTACGTGCTGCCCCCAAGGTTCCTACTAGAAATAAGTAGTCAGACGCTTACACACGTAAACTTGCGACACCCGCTAATGACTAACATAATTCTATGCTCAAAACCTTACCACAACTCAGCCACTGAGTTGCAAATTCTTGAACTACACCACCGTAGTTCATAACCTAGTCACACGACTAGAAAGTTACACGATTTAAATAGAAAAGAAAATTACAACTAAACATAAAACTAAAATAAAACCTTATTTTCTAATTTAAGCCCAAAACAGTTGTAATAAAGGCCGACCTAATAGATAATTTAAAAGAGAGGGTCTTCTCTTTTATTTTCTTCTGAGTAAAAATGTTGGCCGATGCTTTCTTCGTTCCTCTTCCAAAAACTAGGGCTTTGATTAATTGAAGATCTGATTCAAAATTGATCAATTTCAGTGATGATTTGAGTTGCCTTCCCAATCGATTCTTTGGCCTTGATAATTCGCAGCGGCTTCAATGCTCCTTCGAATTGGCTTGCGGTCTCTTTCAGTATTGAGTTCGAAACCATGAATTTGGTATATGATTTTTGTCGTTTAATTGCTCTATTGTTTTGCTTTGGTTCAAACTCGATTCGAGCTATTAATTTGGGATTTAATTTTAATCTTGGCTAAGTGATTTTTGCTTGAACTCGAACGATTTTTATGCCGATGATGTAACTGGGTTTTATAAGGATTAATGACCTATATTTTCGTTCGTATTTGTTTTGATTAAATTCTTCATGGTTTTTGCTTGACCATTAGATAATTGATTCAATGCTTGTTATAATTCTGACTTGTTCTTATTTGATATGTTGCTTGAATAGTTTGAGCCGGTACAATTATTTTCTCTGATGCATTTGCATTTAATCTGTGAATTTCTTTCGGTCAGTTCCTATGACTTCAGCATTTGAAATTGTGATAATCTGGACTTTGACCAAATCGTAGCTTATCCATATGAGCTCTCATTGAAAATGTATGACCCATAGCTTGAGTTAAATATGACTTCCTGAAATATTGGCATCTATAATTTTTCGAAGTCTGATTTGATTATCATGTTACCCTTTGTTTCATTTTCTGAAATTTGTTTCTTTTGATTGAATTCTCTTGAAATACTTGTTGGTCATCTACATGTGTATACATACATACATATGTATGTATATATATGTTTAATTATTATGCTTATCCACTTGGTTTGATGTGAAGTTGTTACTGTGTTCATGTTGGTCTAGGCTTGTTGTGTGGTTCCACTTGAGTCTTATTTAGCTTTTATATGGTCTGGTCTAGATTGCATCCCTTCCATGTCCAATTGCTTGAATTGTCTGGTTTGTATGCTAGATGCGGTCTTATTGTGTACCTCTAGTTGCTTGTGCAAGTTTTATGCACTTGTTTTCAGTTGCATATGTAATTGTGTACATTTTCATTGGCATTTATTTGAACAGAGTTGCCTTGATGACCCATTGTTTGATGACCTTTTCTGACTTTGTTATACCGGCATGTACATTTGATTCATTGGAAATCTGGCCTGGTCTCATTCTTGTTTGGTTCCCACTGTTACTTGAAGTGGTCTTGTTCCTTGTGTTCATTCTTGAGTCTGCATTCATGTTGATCTTTATTTTGATGTTTCTCTAGCTCGACCATTCATGCTTGTGTCCATGCATTCAAACTGCTCTGGTGCCATATGAAGTCGTGTTTCATTCTTGAGCATTGATGTTTGATCTGATCAGGTTGTATCATCTAAGTGTTGTGCATTTATTGAATCTTCACTTGAACCAGAGCATGTCTAATTTTGATTCTGGTTACATGTGCACTGCCCTGGTTTCATTTGTACACACTTGTTTGGCTTATCTGGTACATTGTGGTCTTGTCTACCTCCGGTTCATTTTGGTTCGTTGCTCTTGCCTTGAGTTTGAATGGTTGAGGCTTGAACTGCATGTGTGTTGAATGCATATGTACTAATTGTCACATGTACGCATTCATGTGTATAATCATTGTTGAGTTTCTTCGAGTTAATCTTGAAACCGTTTCATTCGGTTTGATGTTCATCATGTGTACATTTTGTTGTGGCTTCATGCTTTGACTCCATTGAAGTTTGGTTTACCACTTTGTTGTATGAGCAAGTTGAACATGAGTGATTGCATATTCGTTGTGCATGCTGGTCAAGACTCATATGCACTTCAGTTGAATCCGACCTCGGCTTGGGTTTGACCTTGTGCTAACATGTCCCTACAATTTTATCAAGTGTATATCAGTGCATGACTTTGTGACATGTATAGTGATACACTGTGCATGTTACAAGCAGTTCGTGTAAGTTGAATTCAAATAAAAATGATGACGAACAACCCAAATAACTGAGCAAAATAAAATTTTCAAATACACATTTTATCGTACACTACAAAATATTTCTTTTTCAATTTTACCGCGTTAGTATTTATTTTGCAGATAATTCAAATGCTGGATATAGGCTGGAACAAAGTTGAAGATAAAAATGTGAGTGATGAGTGAATATGTAGTGAGTTCAAAATTGTAAATTGGAATTTGTGATGTAATTGAAATTGTATTGTAATTGAAAATGTATATATGTAGTGAGAGCTCAAATTTGTACTATTTGAATTTGTAATAAAATATTTGTTTGAATAAAATATTTATTTGAATTTGAATTCAGTGTTATTTATTTTATCTAACAAATATTTAATTAATTATGTGAAAAATAAAATAGTACAACAACAAATACATTTAAACTAATATATATATATATGTGTGTGTGTGTGTGTGTGTTCATTATCATCAAACAAAAATCGTATGGTAGCATATTCTACGTCTAACTCGTTGACCAATCTTGTTCGAAACAAAAGATATTTTCTTCCCATTATGTATTTAATATAATGTGATTATATTAATTACTTAACGTATTTAAAAGTATATTTAATAGAAAAATTCCATAAATGATATATTTTGTGATAATAGTTACAGTGCTGTAACTGTGAGTAATTTATCACAACGAAATAAATATATCATTTTAAATGTTCCTAGTCAAGATGCATCGAGATTGGATATACTTTTTTTTTGAAAACCCAGGAGAACCCGGCAGGCCGGTAAACTCCTGAGGAGGGTATAGTAAAGTCGTCCGTTGATCCAAGCCCCTATACCCCTGGGTAAATTTATATAGGATAAGGAAGCGCATGGTAGGAATCGAACTTGGGACCTTTTACCAGAACCCAAGCCTCCTTTCCACTACAATGCACCAGCGGACATCGAGACTGGATATTGATATATGAGACTGCAGTACATAATGCTCTTCCAATATTGGACAATGTATTGCTCATGATTGTTGGGGGTACCTAGGGGTTACGTACTAATAGTTATTGGATAACTATGGAACGACTCACACGATAGTTTTCTGTTGGTTAATATAACCAAGGTCAAACAGAAAATATCGATGTGACTGATTTACACAGTTCTCTCGACTTGAGAATAATATGGATCTTCAATATGAAAGCTCCGCTTTGATTATAGCCAAATCATGGCATGACGTCCATCGAGTGACAATAGTTGGGTCGAGTGGAAGTATTGGAAGTAAAGCACTATTCAAGAGAGGATTCATCTCCTCATTTATATGCAGTTAGTATCACAGTCAACTCAAAGTCAAAGTCGGTCAGAGCATTTTGGTTAATAATAATTGTTATTATTGAACCAAGGACTTTGTATTTGGACTATAAAGTTGAATGTGGATGAGGTTGGAATTTTGACCATTAGCAAATTCCATAAGTCCAAAGTGATATAGTTTTGACGAAGAGAATTGGTGTAAACAAATG
The DNA here is from genome assembly GCA_030765085.1 of Allium cepa. Taxonomy (NCBI): domain Eukaryota; kingdom Viridiplantae; phylum Streptophyta; class Magnoliopsida; order Asparagales; family Amaryllidaceae; genus Allium; species Allium cepa. Next base: position 220,258,810 of record CM060928.1, read on the forward strand.
TCACAACCAGGTAACACTTATTAAACTAAAATTGGATTTTACCGAAAATAAGTAAGCAAAAAATTTGACCATAATTTCATACCACTTTCTAAATGAGTGTGAACGTTAACATTAGAATAGTTCGATGTTAATCGCTAACCAAATTTACACCCAAGAGTTACACAGTTGAAATGAGGAATTCCCTTAAGACCGAACGATTTAATTAGTTTATAATTATTATAAATTATTTAAATTAATTAGTATTTATGAAATATAAATTATAAAATTTGAATATGATTTAAGAAATAAATAATGTTATATATTTATAATAGTTAAAAATATATCGATCGATATACAATATCGGCAAGCGATTAAATTGATTAAATTAGATTTAATTGCATAGTATTTTGGTTTGGGCTTAGATGGGTTTAAGGCCCATCATTAGGGCTGCAAAATTTTGGTTTTGGTAAGGTCTGAGGGTGGATAAAACATAGGGAATTGGCTTGGAGATAATGGGTTGAGATCAAGTGAGAGGGGTAAAAAGGTTTTCCTCGTTTCTCTCTAATACAACCATATATATACAACCATATATATATATATATATATATATATATATATATATATATATATACACACACATGCATATATGTATGTATTATGTATGCATGTATGTATCCCTAAAAATGATGATTAATCTTTTTCTGGCTGCCATTAACTTCTACATTGCTAGTTAAAACATAGCTCTCAATCCATTTTAAAATTCCCAAATATATTTCAAATTAAAATAATACTATTCGATAGTTAGAGGTCGGTGATTCCGGACTTGCAATCTGAAGAATCAAGAATAGCAAAAGGAAAGGAAGTCATTGCTTCAATGTGGATTCATAGGCATCATTAAATTGGTAATTTTAGTTCATATTACAATGATTAAATTGTATTTTATTCTATGATCCTAAAATGATGAATTTCATATCTGTTTAAATATATTGCTACTATATGTTCAGTTAGGTGAAATTTGGTAAGTAGATGTAGTTGTCACAAAGCAGTTTGGTATGTGCATAATTTTTTTATACTATTTGATTTATATATAGACAAATGTTGTTTACTGTAAAAAATCAAGTTTTTTCGTTTATAATTGTTTTATATATATTTATTAATAAGTTCATATATATATACATATATATATATTGTTGTATATTTCTCTCTCATAATAGCATATATGCATATATAAGATATATATGTGATTTAAAAAAAATTAGTCCGCTTATTTCTATATAATACGAATCTAACATTCAAAAATTAATTATCATACATATATTCGTATTTTTAAATTAACGTTTATTGAATTTTGAATTGTTTATTATATATAAAATAACTATTATAATAAAAATTCAATTATATATTAAAAAAATATATTATATAATTCTTGAAATGTATAGAAAAAAATTAGGATTTTTTTCAATAAAGTTTATTATTTCTAATAATTAATAGTATTCAAAAAAACTATTTATGATTTATTAAAAATAATAATTTAATTGAAAAATTCTTCAAAATTTTTCTTAACCTTTCAATCATGATCCTAGAATTTTTAAAATTTTTAAATTTTATTTTGTAATATTATACTATTTATATTATATAATTATTTTAAAAATCAATGTATTTGTTTTTAAAAATAATATTTTAACTTTGAAAAATCTTCAGATTTTTTTAAGCTCTATTATATGATCCTAGATTTTAGAAAATTGTAAAATTTGAATTTTCATCAATAGATTGTTAATTATTTATGGATGAAAACATTATTTTATTCATAATATATACAAATTAAAACACTAAAATTATTATGTTTGCAAAACTAAGTTAATTTAGAATTATAAATAATTTTTAGTAATTTCTCTCTCTCTTTTTATATGTATGTTTATCTATATATAAATGTTTTTTGTTCATATATTATATATAATATATTTATACATATGTATGTGTGTGTATTTTGTAATATATATATATATACATGCACATATTTGGACAACATACATGACATACGAAATGAGCAAATATGTCTGTTGGGATGTAAATCCGAACATCTATATATGAGCATATTATACCTTTCATGGATTATAATGTTATACATGCACTCACACATATATGTATATGATATATTTATGTATAAACTAAGTCAAACAAAATTAATTTCATGCCTTAATATATTTGAATTTAAATAAAATAAATGATTTTATTGAAATGAAATTTAGAAATCTTCTAATTCAGTTAGACTTCATAGGCCCAATAAAGATCCAATAGTGTAAAATTTTTGAAATTCACTCATAACTTCCGCTACAGGCTGGTCCAATTCCAATAATGGTATCGGAGCCCAATAGCCTATGCGGTCTAAATTAGTCATATTAGGGATAATTAATTAAGCTTGCCCACTTAGTACAGTGTCTATAAAGGTAATGTCGTGGATTTGAATTGGGTAATCAAGTACGTTGTCCTATATGGTTACTGACCTGGCCCGAAAGGCGATGATCCCAAAAGTTGCCCCTAATAGAAAAGGCCGAACTTAATTTGGGCCTTGGGCTAATTTTCAAAATTGTTTTGAAAATTAATGTTAGAGATTTTAAATTTAACGGTTAAATTTAAAATAAAACATGTTTATTATAAAAATTATAATACAACATAAGTTTTCAAAATATTTGAAAGGATAATGATATTTTCAAAATGTTTGAAAATATTTATATAATAATTTCAAATTTCAAATTTATTAATAAGTTTAATAAAACAAATTAATTTTTGAGAAAAATGTGCGATCCTCTATAAATAGAGGAGAGCACACATGCACTTGTATATATCACGGAAAGAAGGCACTGCCAACATGCCTGGCAGGTAACAAAACTAGATACATATATCAAAAAAATCTCAGGTACCCCTAAGATGAGTTCCGGTAAGGCCACCACCAATTACACCCCGATATCAAGCTCCGGCATGGCCACCGCCCGATATTAACATATAAGTAGTACCTACAAAACTAAAGAGAAGCCAATAATACTGGATGTCGTCACAAACTAATTATGAAGCTCCATGCATCTGATTCAGAAGGAATGGAAAAGCATCTACTTTGAAGTGGAACTGCTGAATGGAAAATCCGCTCTGAAGACTCTGTGCAAAAGGAAGAAGTGCCAAGCAAAAAAGTAGATCCTCCTGAAAATAGTATGCCACAATGAATATGAAAGTATCCTGTACCTATGGTGGAACTGCTAGTAATCCTAAGTAGAAAACTCTGCTCTGATGTCCTCTCTACCATCCGAAATCCTGCAATCTGAAGACATGAGTACCTGCAAAGTGAACTTGACACCTATCACCCATGCCTGTGTCTGAATGATGACTAAGAAAAAAGTTAGAATGATACATATATATGTATATTTATATAATTTATATACATATATATATATGTATTGATGAGGTAGGAAATAAAAAAAACCTAAATAAGACTAGCTACACAATTAAAATGAATTAAATTTCCTATACACTAATACCAACAATGACTTGTACAATAATTGAAATAAATCTTAAAATAAAAATCCTTATGGACCTTTAATCATAAATAAGTTATTATTAACAGTGAAATCATTATATAAATTTGAAAGATTATTAATACTACTATTGTTAATGTTAAATATATTATTGTCGTGTTTAAATAAGTTAATATTATGACTAACTTTATTAATATACCCTTTAAATAGGTTATTTTTAGCTAATTTGTATTTGGGATTAGACATTCAATTAAAACAAAATGAAGAAATTATAAAAATCAATTTGTTAAAGTGACTACTATTATTATTAAAAATTGTTTGATTTCTTTCAAACCAAATATACCAACTAATAATGATGAATAAAGTGTCTAGTAAAAATCTAATATTCTTTTTGAACCTAAATCTAAAATTATTCCAGTAGAAGTCGTAATCCAAAATTTTAGTTATCATAGTAAAGTTAAAAATTTTAAGAATATTATTTAGAATGTAATGAGAATCCATGCAATCATAGTATATATGTTGAATATCTTCAAGATGCAGATAACAAAAATAACATTTATAATCATTTTGAATGTTTTTTCTATTTAAAAATTCTATTGTATTAAGTTTTCCATGAGTATTAACCACATGTGAATTTTAGATTTAGGAGGAGAATTAGATTTCCAAATAAATTTAAAAGAGTTGTTTATTGTACCCGAAAAATTAATGAATCTGTAAAAAAATAGAAGTATATTTCTTACTCTTCTCCCATTTTCCACTAATAATATCATTATCATTATCAATATTATAAAGATTTAATCTAGCATAAAGCAAAGAAAGTTGCCTAAAGGTTGAGCCTACTAAAATTCCATTAAAACTAAAATTCTAAGGAGGATCATTTTCAGGAGAATAAACTTCATTAATTAAAGAAAACTTAAAGTTACAGATTTCAAAAATCTCTTTGATTCCAACTTAAGAGGCAAGACCAAAATCCAACGGTCGTGCTAGAAAGAAGTACATTTACCAGAATGAACAATTGTATTAATACCTAAGTTAAAAATCTCGTGACATTTTAAATGTTTTTCCAAAAATTAGATAGATTTTGAGTGACTGGAGTTGATATTTGTTATTACCATTATAGTAATATTATTGTTATTACCATTATAGTAATATTTAGAGATGATCTCTTTCCAAATAGCATTATCATTTATATCCTTAAACTTCCATAACCATTTACCTAGTAAGGACAAATTCATATTACGCAAATTAACAACTCCTAAGCCACCTTCCTTTTTGGCTTTACACATTGTTTTCAATTAACTAAACATTTTATACTATTATTAAGATTTTTCCCACTACATAAGAAGTCTCTTCTAATTTTTCAATTTTATCAATAGCCCAATCTAGAAATAGATGCATGGACATCTAATAAATCGGAAGGGCTGATAAAACTGAATTTATAAGACTAGTCTACCTGCTCTGGATAAAAATCTCCCATTCCAGTTAGAAATCTTATTTTTGATTTTATCAATGATTATAAGCCAATTATCATGTTTAAGTTTGGTAGGTCTAATCACAGAACCTAGATGATCAAAAGGAAAGTTCATAATTTTGCAATTTAGAGTATTAGCAACTAAAATTTCAACTTTATCAAAATCATTTAAAACTAAAATGGAACTTTTGTCAAAATTTATTTTTGAACCTGATAGAAGTTCAAAATGTATAATATAAACTTAAGGGTAATAATGTGTCTAGGTAAATGGGAAGAAAAAAATCAAGGTATCATCAGCAAATTGGAGAACCGATATACCATTATGCGATATATCATTGCCTACATCTCCTAAAGACCCATTATCCACTGCTCTTTTAATAATCTTAGCAAAAACATCAGCAACTAAGTTAAATAATAAAGGCGATGAAGGACCCTCTTGCCTTAAACCTCTCTTAGATTGAATTTTATTACCTAATATATCGTTAACCATAATACTAGAGTTATCAGTTCTAAGCAAATTCAAAATCCAACCGATTCATCTATGTCCAAAACCTCTAGCATGAAAGATATCTGCAAGAAACTCCCAATCTACCGAATCAAAAGCTTTTGCAAAATCCAGTTTTAAATCGCACAATTTATGTTATTCTTACAACAGTGATTAATATATTCTTGAACAACTGCCACTCCATCAGTGATATTTCTCCCTTTAATAAAAGCCGATTGTGAACAATCAATTAAATCGTTCATTCTTGTACTATGTCTATTAGCTAGAACTTTAGAAATGATTTTAAATGAACAGTTAATCAAAGATACAGGTCTAAAATCTTTTAAGTTTTTAGCTCCTACTTTTTTATGTAACAAAATAACATTTGTATAATTAGATCTCCCTACTTGCAAATTAAAATTATAGAAATCATTAAACATATTAACTAAATCAAGTTTTAAAACGTCCCAAAAAGTTTTATAAAATAAAATTGGAAACCCATCAGGGCCTGGGGATTCATCACCTGCCAAGTCGTTAATAGCATTTCTAATTTCCTCTAAAGTAAAAGGATTATCTAGTTAAGGTAAGTCAACGATAGAATCGGACGGATATACATCTTTCCATCTAACATTTATTCTATGTTTGATTTTACTGCCAAAAATATCCTTATATAGTTTGTAAAAGCCTTGTTGAGATCTCTTTGGTCAACTAATTCTTCATTATTGACAATAATAGAGTTAATTGTATTACAACATTTTCTACCATTAGCTATATTATGAAAAAAATTAGTATTATTATCACCTTCATTGATCCATTGGATTCGGGATCTCTGCTTCCACATAACCTCCTCTTTTCTAAAATAGAATTTAGTTCATCTTTTAAATTGGCGAGAACATTACGTTCACCTAAATTTAGTTGTCTAGATTCTTCTATCTTATTAATTTTAAGCATTTCATTAAGAATATTATCTTTTTTGATTTTAAATTGCCAAAAACATTTTTGTTCCATTTTCTAAGAAAAAAACCTAAGATTCCTAAGTATTTAAGCAAAAGATTTTGCAGAATTTTCCTTATTTCTAATATTATGGTAACTCAAAGAAATCCATTTACCATTAACTAAGTTCACAAAGTTAGATTCCAAAAGCCACATCTTTTCAAATTTAAAATTATTTATAATAACTCTATGATGCTCGCATGTGAGTATAATATGACAATGATCAGAGTACGTGTAAGGTAAACCAGTGACTCTACAGATTGAAAATTTATCTTCATTTTCGTCACTAACAAAAATCTATCAAAAAGAGCCATGGATAGAGACTCTCTTGCATTACTCCTTGTAAACTCTCTATTTGAAAGGGAAATTTCAATCAAACTAGAATTAATAATAAATTGATCAAATTCCTCCATAGTAGAGTAATCCCCTTCCCTAGGAGAACGCTCACCTATGAAGCATGTAACGTTAAAATCACCCCCCAAAATCCAAGAACCCGGAGCTAAGGATCTAAATTCTAGGCATTCTTTCCATAAAATTCTTCGATTAATTTTGAATTAGGCCCATAGACATTAGAAGTATTTAAAAAAGAGTTATCAGAAAGATTAATAAGAATAATATAAAGAGAACGCTGCTTAATAATACATTGAAGCAACTTAAAATAATTACACGCCGCCCTATCATTAATCCCCATGAAGAACCCACAAAAGGTAGAAAAACACGTTTTCTAAAATGATATCCACCTAATCTTCCCAAAAAACAATTGTCGGGACAATTAATTTTAGTTTACTTAAGTCAAGCAATGTCAATAGAATAGTCTTTAAAGAACGCTCTAACCTTATCACACGTATTCAAATCATTCAAACCTCCAATGTTTCAACTAATGTTCCTCATAAACTAACTGTACTAGCCCTCTCTAATTCCTCACATATAATATACTCTCCATCAATATCAACATCAGAAAAAATAGAAGATGTATCACAAGCTGGCTGACTAAACTTAGCAGATGAAAGACAGCCTAATGCGTAAGCAGAGTATGTACTACCCAAAATAGAACTCATACCTAAGCCCGGATTCGTAGCACCACTTATGGCGCTCGAACCAGGTAACTCACCCATAGCCGGAATCTGATAGTTATGAATCCTAGCACTATGATGAACACATCCACTAGACACTGCTGTTTTCATGCGCTTTCCTCTCCGCGATGATGTGGAAGTAGAATAGGACTACTGCTTTCCATCTTATTAAACTCCGGACATTTTTCAGTTTTGGTCTCAGACACTATACCAGTCGAAGTATCATCTGATACACGACCTGGGACAACATCTGATACAAATCCTAAGGAAACATCTACCAACTCTGTTCCATCTGATGACTTAACTGGAAGTAGACAGAGAGCAGTTTCTTTAATTAACTTTGCTTCCCACAAGTAGACCACTTTTCTATTGATTTAGTCAGGATCAAAGAATCAGTATCCCCATGGCTGAAACTGAGACATCAGCAACATCTTCCCCTTCAAATGAATTACTAAATGCAGACTTATATATACTAAAGAAAACAGTCTTTTCCTTGTGTATCAATCCTTCCTCTTCCGATCACACCATCCCCTCGGGATTCAAGTTATCAATTTCCACACTATTGCAATCTTTACTACTATCAGATCTATCATCATTTATCAAAGCTAAAACATCAATAGTGCTGGTTACATTCAAAAAACAATGCTCATCGTGTACACTGGTATCAGTATGCACATCGACAGGCACAAGACCAATATCCAATTCCTTACTGGTAATAGATTATGTCAACAACAAAAACTCGTCAAACACCTCTCCAAAATGGAACAATCCACTCCTTCCAGTTTCTTAAAAAGCCAATCCTTCGAATGTACCCCAAAATCATTTGCCAAAGTAAGAAATGTCTCTTTATAAAAACTCTTAGCACTGTCAAATAGTGAATCAGGTGCACTTCTTCCAAGTGAAATGTTACCATTGAATATAATATTAGAATGTTCCAAACCAAAAGCATCATATATTCTATCATCATCTTCCAAACATTTAAATCTATTATCTGTCGAGATCACAAAATTAACCGATTCTGAGTTATTGGTCTTTTACCTTTAACTCGGGTAAATCCACTAATTGATTCCAGATCAGAAGCCTTAGCCTGAGAGATCAAACTCGAAGATATCAACGTTTTATTAACCTCAGAAGCATTGGGATCCCTTAAGTATTGAACAACAGAGAAATCTAATAACATTGGATCGAAGTCATTAATATCTTTCTCATTCGAATTAGCTTTTAAGGTGTAATTCAAGTTTCCATTACAGTCAATTAAATCATCAGTTAGCTTGATCTTGTCATCAGAATTCTTGACCGAGACATTAGATTTCCCAAAGTAATCATCTGGATCTCCAAACTTTCCACTGTAGCCCTTGCCAATATTTGGTGAATTGATCGCATCGAAATGTTCAAACAATTCTTCTAAGAGTTTAATCCCTTTGTCTCGCTTTTTCCATAGATTATCAAGAATAATACCTTTGATCAATAAGAATTTTAATGTAAATTGAAAGCCGTGATCAATAAGCTGCGGCCCTAAATCTATCATTCTCGATTTAATCAATCTAGAATTCTTCTTAAAATCATGGTATATGTACACTTGAGAAAGAAACTCAAATACACTTGAGAAATAAATACATATGTAAATGTACATATACCGTGATTTCTGATGTGTCTAACACTTGAATCACTGTGGTATTTTATAAGAGATATATTATCCTATAAGTCGATATCACTCAATATATATATATATATCGAAGATTATGAATCTTCAATATAATGTTGTCCACTACCATGTATATATTAATAAATTACTTACATACTCCTTAGTTGTTGAGCAAACTCAAGCTTGGGATGTTATGCATAGTATTATTTATATATTGAACAAATAAGGTAAGATAACTATATGTATTTTGAGCAAACTCAAGGTACATATACTATACTTAAGCCATTACGATATGGTAGGTATGAGTGAATAAACTCTTGCGATTTGTTGAGCAAACTTCAAGGTCGAAATAAAATTAAAACAAGGAAAAATGGGTTAGGAGTTGTATGTGATACAACCGATAAAGAGTTATCCATCGTTTGCAGGGCTATGATTTTTTGAGAACTCAAGGTCAGAATACCAAAATAAACGTGTCCTATATCCACTAGTGAAGTTATAAGACTTCTTATTTCATCTTAGGGTTCGGAGAAACATAAAAGACTAGTTGGAGCCTTATTAGAAAAATGAAATTGTTACATTTAACCTTTCTAATATTGTAAGAACATATGCTATATAATGTTATAATTATCTACAATGTTAAATTTGTGCATTTAATATGATTGATAAAACATTTGTCAATTAACATATATATACAAACTAAATTGAAAGTTGACAAATAGAAATATAATAAATACTTACTAATAATTCTAATTGCATGTAATATTATGTTTATATACCCATGCAAGTGCCTAATTTCAACTACTTAATACATTCGTAAGTTGGCCACTTATATGTTTATTTGGTTTAGACCGTGTATTGCATTTCATGAATTTTTGAACTCTAAATGCAATTCAAGGCTATGGATATTTGATCCATGTACTTTCACGTATAAATGTAATATAGTGAATAGTCAAAGTTTGTGGGGTACAATGTTTTGATGAAGTTAGTTCATTCGAAGTAAGCCAATAGAAAGTATTTTAAGATCATGTATTCAACTTGAATGATTTCAAAAGGATCGTATTGTGTTAATGTAACACACGACCATAAACTACGAGATACATCTTAGAACTCGATCGTTGAAATTTCATCTTGATCAGTTTACATAAAGTGCAACATATTTAATGTCTTAAATGTTAAGAATAATCGAATACGCTTTTGTAAAAGGATTGTTGTGATATTATAGTAAGGTTTTGTTTTGAATAGTTTGACCATTTGAAAGAAAAACGAATGTATAAGAATATATGTAATTTATGGTAAATTGGAATGAAGAGAATAAATAGCCACTTCTGCTTCATAAAGAAACATTGGAAACAAGAATTGTAATACTAATTGATACTTAATATGGAATATCAAATATGATTTTTATTCCAAAATGTATTTTTATATATAAAATTGTTTTCTATAACATTTATTTCTTTGAGTTCAAGATATTTGATCAAAGAACTCTGCACTGTAAACTAGTAGCAACATATGAAATAAGTAAACAATATTAAGTGAATGGTGGACCTCTAAATTTAGTATGCTATTATAGTAATGGTGGAAATAATGGAAGCATGCCATATATCACCTAATGATTGCATCAAATTACGAAAATTGTTTTCGCAAAATGTACCGAATATTATTTGTGAAATAAGTTTTATTTTTGGTATTGACTGAAAAATAGATATAACTATATTTCAATATGAGTATTATGAATATTCATTGTGAAATTGAACTATATTATGTAATTTGTTTTCATGTTAAAAGTGATGCAACAAAAAAATACGTATGTGTCTAATATTATTTACAATTATTTTGAAATTATAGACAAAGCCATAGTTTTGAGAAATAATTTTACTATATGATTATGAATCATATGATACAAGTTAATTATATCTCAAATAATTAATGGTTGTGCACCCATTCAGTGGAAGCATCATAAGAGTTGATGGACTCTTTGAATTAATACACATTGATATATGCAATCACAAATCTATTATTACCAAAAGGGTTCCACATACTTTGTTATATTCATCGATGATCTATTACCAACATATACATATGTATTGGATACACATGTGGTAAGTTATGATAAATTATAGAATATAAAAGATGAGTAAATAAAATAACATGCAATAGAATAAAATTATTTGATTTGGTCGAATAAGTGAGTATACCGGAAAGAGTTTCAAATATACCTAATAATGAATATAGATTCAATCTCAAAAGTCACTCCTCATAACGATGCATCGATAAGGAGTAATCAGACATCGTTGGATAATTTATGATTAATTATGACTGAAATTGAGTTAGTTTCTTTCTACAAGGTCATGTGCTTAAGAGTAGTACACAAGGTTGATATTATTTCATCTAAACAACAGCTTACAAAATCATACAAGATAAGAGTTTGTAAGAAATCCCCACATATCTGTTAGGGATGCGGATTAAGGATCTTAAGGCAGAAATAACACTAGAGGGGGGGTGAATAGTTTTTTAAAGAATATATGAACTATATGACTAAATTAAAACTTTCAACGCAAATCTAAACAGAATTATAACACAGAATGATTACAGAACATATAACAAATGCAAATAGTAAAGTAAAGCAAGTAAAAGGAAAGAACACACCGGATTTTATACTGGTTCGGAATCCTCCTACATCCAGTCCTGCACCAAGGCAATATCCTTGTATAGATTTTTATAAGCCAATATCCAAATTACAACCCTCAATTTCTAAGGCCTTGAGGAACCCTCCTATCTCCGAGTCTGGGGTAAACTCTCTTGATTTACGGGACACAAGATCACCCTAATACTTCTTAATAACAATGCTTTTGAATGGATAGACTCTATGGACTTTTTGAATACAAATTAATCCTATAACTCTGAATAGCACTTTGATCTTTAGTAGAATGATGGAGAATCAAATAGAGAGAGTATCTATATGATTTCCTATTGAGAATTTGGCAGAATAATGGCACGATCTTGAAAATATGAAGTTTTATGGATATGGAATGGTGGAGAAGAAAGAGTGAAGAAAATAAGAAAGTAGTTGTTAAAAAAAAATTCGTTTTGGAAGCCTTTATATAGATGCACAACAGTCATAACCATTGGTGAAAGGTTTTCGAACGAGTGGACACTTCTTTTGAAAATTGAATTTTGAATCGACATGGGGTATCCCCTTATGTCGACATCCCTTAGTTCAAAATTATAGAGATGTTGTTTTGTAAAGACAATTGAATTTAAAACAAGTTGAAACTTCTCTGAAGCAAAGTAAAGTGTTTAAACAATATTTTGAGATAGAGAATGAATATAAAACATTATTTCAAATATATATATAATTTATATAGACCGTCAATTATATAAGTAATATTTAAAATCAGAATAAGTTTTGATGTTTTAAAAATAGAAGTTTTTAAAATCAGAATAGAGGAATATTTCAAGGCTAAAACAAAGTTTGAAAATATTTTTGAAAACATGATTTTGAAAGCTAAAACATTTTGAAAACAGATTTAAAGACATTTTGAAAAATCTATTCAAACTGAAATTGCAAGAACCTTCCTACAGAGCTCCTCCATAGGACTCGAGAACTTGTACAAAGTAGTTTAAATGATTTTGATTTTCGTGGGTTTGTAAGCCACCTGTCGTAGGTTTGTAAGCTACTTGTCGTGGGTTTGTAAGCCACTGGTTTCGATAGAAATTGGGTTTCATCCCAGAAGAAAATTAGAAGAAAGATGAGAGTGCTATTATGAAGTTTTAACAAAATACTAGACACTTATCTTGGGATCTTGAAATCTTGATTCTCTAGAGTCTTGAATCTTGAATCTCTAATCTTGATGCTTGAGTCTTTATACTGATCAGTCTTCGATGATACCTGCATATACTTCCTATATATATATATATATATATATATATATATGGAAATGCTAGTATATATTTTATAAAGTAAAGTATAATAACTATATAAGATTGTTGTCATCAAAACATCATCAACTCAGTTCCTAACAATCTCCCCCTTTCTGATGATGACAACCTTTATTTATAAAATATTCTTACCATACCATAACTCTCCATAACTCCCCCTTACTCCGTGACTTCTTCTTAAAACTACAACTCCCCTTTATTCTATGACTCCCCCTTACACCAAGCACATATATTTTTATAACTTTCTCCCCCTTTGACATCAGCAAAAAGGAATAAAAGATTTACCAGTTCTAAGATAATCAAGTATGTATAGAATAAAGTGTAAAGTGAACGTGTAAGTGATCAAGTGTGTGAGCATATATATAAGTGTAACTTGAAAATCAAATCAATATCATACATAGCAAACCAATCATGTATAGTATATGAAGTTATATACAAACCAAATCCAAATCAAACTTAAGTAAACAATTCAATCAAATCCTAATCAAATCTAAATCAAATCAAACAAACAAACATAATGATCAGACATTCCTTGGGACTTCCACCCATCCATCTTCTCCAAAGATAGGATCAGTTTTGATAACATCCCAATTATCTTTGTCGAGAGTGACCGGTGGATTTGCTTCAGGTTCGTCTTTGCTAAGGCTTGAGATCATCCAACGAAGTGCGTCGAAGTGTCTCTCTTGCTCTTTGATCATCTGCATTTGGCTTAATTCTAAGTGACTTTGATTTCTAAGTATAAAAGAGAGAATATTCTTGAAAGAAGTAAGAGTTTCTTCAAGATTTTCTCTTAAATTCTTAATTGGAGAAGCCATAATTTAAGAAATAAGTTGAAGTATGAGAGGAGATGAATAGAAATGGAGGTAGAGAAGTTTTTCTGGAAGAAATAGGTATTTATAGGAGTTATTGGCCGTTCAAAATGAATTGTCACTTGGTAGTTACAAGAATTTGAAGTTAGAAATTGTAACTACTTTCTGACTGTTATATGTCGACATGGGGGGATGGGGCATGTCGACGTGGTCTAGACAGAATGACCAAGTTGAGTTATTTCTGATTTCTAAGTTTATTTTTATACTAGTGGACTTATATAAACTTAAAATAAATAACTATCAGAGATATATAAAGCTGGAAAACAGAGAATAAGATAGCATTACTTATATTAGTTAATATTACATAATATTAACCAAAAAAAATAGAAAATACAAAGATAGATAAACGATAGCTAGAGAGATAATGGCTAGGATTTGTTTGATGAAGATGATGATGAGGACAAGCCAAGTTTCCTGCCTATCTTCCAAAAGAACCTGTCGATCTTGGTAGAGATTTTATCCATTTTCTTGCTAATAGATCTCTTAAGAACCTTTTGGTTTTGAGCAAGTATCTTTTGGTTCTTGAGTATGGTTTTGACGGATTGGCGGGTGTATGTGGATACTCTGTACTTTCCAAAGAGGTTTCTTCATCTTCCTCTTCTTCTTCAATTTCCATTCCTTCCCCTTCTTCTTCCTCTTCTTCTCCCTCTTCTTCCATCTCTTCATGAGCAAGTCTCTCTTCCTTTTCGGTAAGTGTTTCATACGGTTGAAACATAAGTGGGATTTTCATAAAGGAAATGTTCCCATGATTGAACACTTTCCTACTTACAAACTCTTCCTTTTTAACATCCACACCAAAATAATTGAAAATCCGAGTAAGATAAATTCCATGATAAAGAGTGTTTTCTCCCATACTAAAATTTTTGGGTCCTAACTCATCCAAAATAGTTTGTGCCCAATTAATATCATATTTTCCAAATATAGCAAAAAGAGCTTTACACACTTTTGACGTGGGATTATTGTAGTTTCCCGACCTAGGAATAACGGTGTGTTGAATAAGAAGGTTGACAATTCTTGCTTTTGGGCAGAAAAAGAGATTCTTAAAATCCATGTGGTCATCGCTAAAAATGTGATGAAAAGTCTCTCGATCGGTTTCATTGATTTGAAATTGCGAGAGATTCATACCGGTAGATTTGCAACCCAAAATAGTACCCAAAATATCGGAATCCAAAACAATAAGTGTTCCTTTAACACTACTCCAAATTTGATCTTCATTTCCATTATAAAATTCACGGTTTAGGTTTGCATAAAACATTTTGATAAGGTTCGGATAACAAACGAAATCATTTTGCTTGTTATCAATCAAGCTAAGAATGGAGTTTTCTTCAAAAAGTTGATCGATTTCATAAGAAGGAAAATCATCAAAAATAGCAAATTTTCCCGTATTGACTTTACCTTAGTTTACATAACTTATGTAAGCTTTGATAGCCTCCGTGCCATTAAAAAGATCATTTTTGATGGATTTGGTTAGCCTCATAGTTGATGGGGTACTTAAGGAAGCCATTGATGAGTGTTTGAGAGGAGTAGAAGATAATGAAGAAAGTTTGAATTATGAGAATAAAGTGAAAAGAGATGATAAGAGAAGTATATTAAATAGATTCTCTAAAGTCATGTTCTCTGATCAAGAGGTATCTTTTCAGAATTTTGAAGTAAGTGAAAAGGTGGAGGGAAATTCAAAAGTTTGAATTTAAATTTTGAAATCAAATTTCTGAGAAACATGTCGACATGGGGTATCCTGGCATGTCGACATGTGACTGTTGAATTTGAAAAGAGGTGTCTTTTTCTAAAATCTAAGAAATTCCTAGAATCTTAAGAAAACTAATCTGAATTCTATATCTATATATAATTCCAATAATAATATTAAAATATTTTAATATTTAAAATATTATTAAAATAATATTATTTTGAATTTAAATATTCAAATTTCAAAGGGTGATTTTGAATTTAAAAATTCAAGAAATTGCAAACAAAATAAAAACAAGCAAGTATCCAATAAAATCAAAATAAATGTGTACCTATTTTTAGATCCAAACTCCGATCGTCTTCCGATTCGAGAATAGCAGTGAAGCACAGATTTGAATTATCAGTTTTCTTCTCGTCATCACTGGATGAATCTGAATCGTCAAGAGTTGTTGCATATGCCTTCTTTCTTTTCCTTAGTTGCTCGTTGTTTGGTTGAAATGTCTGTTTGTCTGGATATGGACAATCTATCTTGTAGTGCCATGTTTTGTTGCAGTTGTAGCATCTATCACCGTTGTTGTTATTGTTGTTGTGATTGTTGTTGTTCTCCGAAGTATTTCTGGAATTCCTTTGATCATTTCTTTTAAAGTTATTCATCTTTCTATACTTCAGAAACTTTTTGAAATTTCTGGTCATGAAAACAATTTCTTCATCACTATCTTGTTCTGAATCTCCAGTTGTTGCTTTGAATGCGATCAATTTCTTTTCCGTTGCCTTAGATTCTTTTCTCCCTTGTAGTTGAACTTCGTAAGACATTAGATTACCGATTAACTCTTCTATCTTCATTTGACTAACATCATTTGCCTCTTCAATAGTAAGTGTCTTTTGATCCCATTCTGGAGTGAGTGAATTGAGTATCTTTCTGACTTAATCTTCTTCTGAGAAATCCTTTCCTAAAGCAATCAATGAATGTACAATATCTTGAAATCGACAATACATGTCGGAAATGGACTCATTTTCATGCATTTTAAACAATTGAAACTGGTTAGTTAATATGGAAATTTTAGTCTGTTTAACTTTGCTTGTTCCTTCATGAGTTACTTGCAAAGTTTTCCAGATTTCAAATGCAGACTTACAAACAGAGACTCTATTAAACTCATTCCTATCTAGTGAACAAAATAGTATATTCATAGCCTTAGAATTGTTTTGTGCAACCGTCTTTTGCTCAGTAGTGCACTGGGCAAAATTAGTAGTTGGTTCAACATATTCAATTTGTGTCATATTCCAAGTATCTAAACTTATGGATTGTAAATAAATTTTCATCCTACATGCCCAATATGCATAATTACTGTCATTAAAAAGTGGTGGTCTGACAGTAAACTGACCTTCTACAAATGAACTAGTGTTGGTGCTTGTGTTGACATAAGTAGTGATGACAGGAGTGACATTATTAGTGTGTTGTGCCATTAAAACTTTTCAAAATTTCAGATTATGAAAATAATGAAAACCAATGCTCCAGTACCAATTGTTAGGGATGCAGATTAAGGATCTTAAGGCAGAAATAAAACTAGAGGGGGGGTGAATAGTGTTTTAAAGAATATATGAACTATATGACTAAATTAAAACTTTCAACACAAATCTAAACAGAATTCTAACACAGAATGATCACAGAACATATAACAAATGCAAATAGTAAAGTAAAGCAAGTAAAAGGAAAGAACATATCGGATTTTATACTGGTTCAGAATCCTCCTACATCCAGTCCTGCACCAAGGCAATATCCTTGTACAGATTTTTATAAGCCAATATCCAAATTACAACCCTCAATTTCTAAGGCCTTGAGGAACCCTCCTATCTCCGAGTCTGGGGTAAACTCTCTTGATTTACGGGACACAAGATCACCCTAATACTTCTTAATAACAATCCTTTTGGATGGATAGACTCTATGGACTTTTTGAATACAAATTAATCCTATAACTCTGAATAGCACTTTGATCTTTAGTATAATGATGGATAATCAAATAGAGAGAGTATCTAAATGATTTCCTATTGAGAATTTGGCAGAATGATGGCACGATCTTGAAAATATGAAGTTTATGGATATGGAATGGTGGAGAAGAAAGAGTGAAGAAAATAAGAAAGTAGTTGTTAAAAAAAATTCATTTTGGAAGCCTTTATATAGATGCACAACAGTCATAACCATTGGCGAAAGGTTTTCGAACGAATGGACACTTCTTTTGAAAATTGAATTTTGAATCCAACTGTCACTATGTCGACATTGGGTATCCCCTTATGTCGACATCCCTTAGTTCAAAATTATAGAGATGTTGTTTTGTAAAGATAGTTGAATTTAAAACAAGTTGAAACTTCTCTGAAGAAAAGTAAAGTGTTTAAACAATATTTTGAGATAGAGAATGAATATAAAACATTATGTTAAATATATATATATATATATATATATACATATAATTGATATAGACCGTCAATTATATAAGTAATATTTAAAATCAGAATAAGTTTTGATGTTTTAAAAATAGAAGTTTTTAAAATCAGAATAGAGGATTATTTCAAGGCTAAAACAAAGTTTGAAAATATTTTTGAAAACATGATTTTGAAAGCTTAAACATTTTGAAAACAGATTTAAAAACATTTTGAAAAATCTATTCAAACTGAAATTGCAAGAACCTTCCTACAGAGCTCCTCCATAGGACTCGAGAACTTGTACAAAGTAGTTTAAATGATTTTGATTTTCGTGGGTTTGTAAGCCACTTGTCGTAGGTTTGTAAGTTACTTGTCGTGGGTTTGTAAGCCACTGGTTTCGATAGAAATTGGGTTCCATCCCAAAAGAAAATTAGAAGAAAGATGAGAGTGCTATTATGAAGTTTTAACAAAATACTAGACACTTATCTTGAGATCTTGAAATCTTGATTCTCTAGAGTCTTGAATCTTGAATCTCTAATCTTCATCTTGATACTTGAGTCTTTATACTGATCAGTCTTCGATGATCCTGCATATACTTCCTATATATATATATATGGAAATGTTAGTATATATTTTATAAAGTAAAGTATAATAACTATATAAGGTTGTTGTCATCAAAACATCATCAACTCAGTTCCTAACAATATCTAGGTCAAGGAGTTGGCAGGTTATGCGAGTTGAAAGATTGCATGTAATAATTGTTCATAAGGGATCTTGTATGAATCTCCAAAAAAAATTATGGTAAGGTCTGTCATCAAATGACATATTTATGTTTTGAACCTAATTTTTTAAACTAAATTCAATTTTATAAATAAAAAGGTTCATAAAGCGTTTATGAATCCCTATTCTATTTGCACTAAGAAACAATTGTTGTTTTATGATATATAAACTTCATTGTGAAGGAATTTATTTGAGAAATTTTTGGTAGTTAAATGGAATTGGATTCAATCCATAGGTATAACTGATTATATAAGATGAAGCGAAATTAACTAACCTAAATGAGCACATAGCATTAGAATGTCAAATAAGTATTCTCGTACATCGAAGAGAAACTATGAGTTTCTTATTAATGTCGAAAATATACATTACCCTCGGTTGTTCAATTAAACCGTTAAGATTGTTGACTCTATATGGTATGATGTGAAAATATGAAAGAATTCCAAGTACGTTGTCTAAATATGATTTTGGTGGTCGTAACCAAAGAGAGGTGATCCATCAGCCAAGATTGTGTCTTTATTGGAAAAACTAATATGATTGGAATTAAATAAGCAATGTTGATAAGAATAATATCGCAAATTTCAATCATTGAAATTAGCTTCACAAATTCAATATTCAACATGATCAAGTTAATTCAGATTTACTCACAAAATTATCGCTTGATAAGACTTAGTGTTTGGTACTTATGTATTGAAACAGAAAATTCTAAATAACGATTTAGAGTAAGCTGTTTACACATATAAACCAAAAATGCCTCAAAGTCAATGGGAGTGATATTAGGTTTGTGAGTCTTTGATATGATCCAAGAAATGATACGAATTCATCATTTTATAATCATCGAGATTGAACAAATATTTTGATAGAAATATCAAATAGTTTGATTTTCAATCAAAGTGCGGAGGAAGCGTTTGCTCATAAGAAAGAATGTTAAAAGGTACATTGATATTTCTAAACTATAAGTAATCAACATGTTGTTGATTTTAACAATACGCTTGTATTAAAATAAACTATAGTTGTTTTAATACTCAATTTTGGATTGTAAATTGTTCTCTTTTATGGTAAGTATAAAAGATATAGGGATTGTCCCAAAATGATATACAAGAGAACCCTATTAAAAAGAGAACATGTAAGTTGGATTCCTTATGCATTAGCAATAGAAATTATCATACAGATTCCGTTGTGCATGATATTGTGTTTTGTTTATGTATTTGACACATGGAGCAAATATAAAATCCAAATTGATGTCATTAAATGGTTGTTTGAGGTATCCTCGTGTATTTATGAAATACTAGGGAATTATTTATAGAAACAATGAACTCATTATGATGGAACGTTTGGACACAAACTTTTATAAGTGATATTGAGTATAACATGTCAATGATAAAATTCAAGTTAAAATCTTTAATTTTAAAATGTTTCAAAATACAGGTGATTGTGATCGATTCAACGAAATATTGAGAACATTAACTTGAATAGCGCTATAATAAACCAATGTATATAGATATAAATACACAAATTTATAATTGAGCAAAATGTGATTCCAAATATTGAGAATCCTATAATATTGTTATAAGATAATAATGTCATGAAATTGGTCATGGTAGAACTTAAAGCTCACTAGAAGCCGAAAGACATACCTTGAATTGTTCCATATGATAAATGCAGTTTATCAGTGTCAGAGAGAGTTAATCGACAAAGTAGATGATTAAAACATAATAGCATACCCATTCACTATGGGACTAACCAAACTGGTTTTGAGAAAACTAATTGGAGAAGTTGGAATCAGATTCCATAATTGACCCCAAGGGCAAGTGTTAGTTCTTGAGATGATGGTTTTGATGACAACAACCTTAGTACTTGTCATAAAATATAAATACTAATATTTTTGTCTAGATATATATGTATATGCAGTATATATACATATATATGAAGGTATTGAGAACGAAGACTGTACAGTATAAAGATTCAAGACTGAGTATAGAGATTCAAGATTGATGAATTCAAGATTGTAGAAATCAAGACTGAAGACTCATGAGTATCAAGATTATCAAGAGTTCAAGATATCAAGATAAGTAATAGAGTCCAGATTTATATTAAAACTTCACAATAGCACTAAAATCTTTATTCAGATTTTTAATATGGAATGGAATCCACCTTCTCGCTTTAATAGTGGGATGGAACCCACGACCTCTTTAGTGGGATGAAACCAATGACCTTTTCTGGTGGAATGGAATCTATGAAATTTTCAAAATGATTTATTTTTTCAAAACTATCTTTTTAAAGTTGTCTCTATCAATTTAAATATTTTAGTCTTAATTCAAATACCATTTTTAATCATATTAATTTCAAAATCATGTCTTGTTTTTTAAATTATCTCTTGATTTTAATATTTTATCTTTAATATAGTTTAAAGAAATCTATACTTAGTTTTTTAATATTGCTTTTATATTATATATTATATTTTAATATTACTTTCTAAAACCCTTTTATAAATTTAAATATATTCAAAATGGTTTACAAAGTTTAGGAATTGTTTTGAAAAGTTTTAAGATAAAAATCATTTTAAAGCAAAATCTATTTTCAAAATTAACATAGGCATGTCGACATCCCTCACCCCCCCCCCCCTCCATGTCGATATGGTAGCCGTAGAATTTAAAATTCAAATTTTCAAAAGAAGTGTCTATTCGTCATAACCTTTCACGAATGGACATGACACTACACCATAAAGCTGTTTTAGCCACACCCTTATGCACCCTATTTGTTACGGCTCAAAGCCGTATCAAATTTGATACGGGTAAAAGCCGTATCTAAATTTTGATACGTCTTTGAGCCGTATCAAATTCGTGCCTATTTTCGCTGGAAAATCAAACACCCTTGAAAGCACAGTCTTCCCCAAATTTCCTTCCCTTGTTTTTTTTCGTTCTCCTCCAAATTCTTCCCCTAACTCAACGACTAATTCCGGCTATTCTCTCCTTCTTTCTCCTTAAATCGTGTTTTAAAATAACAAGTTTCTTCAGCTTAAACTTCTATCAGCCGCCTTTCTTTTTCCTTCACGTAATCGTGCTTTCAGGTATTCAGATGTTGTTTATTTTCCTTTCCATGTATTAGTATTTTTTATTTATTTCTACTATTACGAGCATCACCATGTATTGCATCATAGCTTCAACATCAAAATTTGTTATTGAGTACATGAATTTATCTTCTTTGTTTTTTTTGCCTCCGTTCCCAAACTATTGTTTGAAAGGGAGATGTGATTGATGGTATGCGATGGTTCGATTGTTGAATTGGGTGATTGGTTTCGCGATCGTTTTTTGTAGCGGGAGAGGTGAGTTACGAAGTGAGTTAATTGCGGTGGTTTTTTTGGGTATGGTTGCGATTGGCAGTGTTTGCTGAGGGGGGAGGTGATTGAATGCGCAGATAGAAGTTGGCAAATGGTGACAGTGAATTTAGGGAAAGGTTGGTTGGTCAGTAAAGTGTAGGGGAAGTAGCAGTTGTGGATGGCAGAAAGTAGGTTGGTCTGTGTATTTGCAGTGCTACTGGATAAGGGTAATGTAAATCCAGTGTTGATGTTAGAGTGGAGATAATTTGATCGTTTCAGGCGGGTTTGGACAGTGGGATGAAGTGGTGTGACTACTGGTGAGGTTGTGGTGGAAGAAGAACTGAATAGCAGTGGGTAATTGTTGGTGCAGAGGGATGATGGAATTGTGAATGCAGTGGTATGGTAGGTAATTTGATGGTTAGAGAAGTTTGTATTGCTGTGGGTTTGTAGAAATGAAGTAGTGGATGGTCAAGGTGGTTTGGTGATCTATTGGGTGGTAAAGGAAGTGTTTGAATTGGAGAAGGGATTGTTTGCTGGCAGTACTTGGGGTGGTCATGTAGTGGGATGGGGTTGTCGAAGCAAGGCAGTGGTGTACGGGGATGATGGCAGATGATCAGGTAAACTGAGGTGGTTGTAGTCTGTATGTGAAGGCTTGTGCACTGTGCACTGGTGATTGTTGAACTGTTGGCAGGAGGGGAGTATGTTGAACTGTGAAGTTTGTATGATTGTTGAATGGTTGGAAGATTGTTGGATGTTTGGTAATTGACAGTGTGTAACGTTGAGGCAAGTAGAGTCAGTGAAGTGGCAAGGAGGTTAGATGAAACAGTGTGTAACGGTATGAATGGTTGCATAGTTCAGAAGTGTGAATTGTTTCAGTGAAGTGAGAAGGGGTAATGAAGTTTGAGGATATGCACAGAGGCAAATGTTTGTGGAGATGATGGCAAGGCAGTTTTAAGTATGCCAGTGAATGTTGTTTTGGTAACAGGGGTTGTGATGGTATGTGCAGTAATGTGTGATGGTTTTGACATATTAATGGTTTTGACATTGTTGCATAAGTGGATAAAATTGTTGTTAATGGTGCAAGCCAAGTATCAGGAGAGGGGTAATGCATAGACATTACTCCGGTGCTACAAAATGGCGCCGTTGTAATGGCTAATTTTTTGGAACAGTTTGGTGCTAATGTTTAAAATAAACCCTATATTTTGAGTTCCATTTATTGAAATTTAAATAGTCCATATATTTTGCCTTTGAATTCCTCATCGAATAAGTTCTCTCATCTAGAATTAGCTTCGATTTGATATTTTTATTTGTTTCCTTGTGCTCAAAAATGTGTTTATTTCTTTTCTTCCAGATGTAATATATAGTGGTGACGATAAAGCACGAGGCAAGACGCATAATTTGATCAGATCAATTTCATCTTCAAGATTGAGGGGTAACACTTCGTTGCTAAGTTTAATTTTAACTTTAGCAATGTCTGTATGTATCTAGAGCATATTTGGATATACTCATAATTTATAATGTGTATAAATTGCTCAGTAATGACAATTAGTAAGTCAATCAATTTAATTAAAAAAAGAGAAATGAAATGTTTCCAACTCCTAAAGTATTCTCAATTAATTGCATAAGTTTTAGAGTAAAGAAATGAAAGAGTTTTTTTCTTTAAATGAAAGAGTGAAAATACGGTTGGGGTTATGTTAATAATTCAAATAATGAACTAACAAACATTAAAGAAGTAGAGATTGACTGACATCCCACGCATTTTGTAAAACTTGCCTTGTGAGAAGTGAAAAACTATATTAGTAAGTGCATAGTTAATTTTAATCAAAGAAAGAAAAAATACGTCTGATAATTAGAAACATGTCTTGTACTTCTGATATTTCTTTGAAGGGAGACTGTAGGATAGTTAATGGAATTAGTTATCTAGATGTATTATCAAACACAGACCTAGGCACATTAGTTACATTATTTGTGTCCAAATCAACAGATGCTCTAAATTTTTTCAAAAACATTTTTTGGGATGACTTTATTTGTATTGCCTACAACAATGTAAAAATGTTAAGTACTAGCTAGGCGTAATTTGTTGTGTTATTCAAAATCTTCATTTTAACCATCCATAATCATAGTTAACCATTTTGCTAACCAAAGCTAGCTATAGTAAAGTGATACCACAGTTCTTTTATTAACAGAAAATATCTATGATTATGTTTATCAAGATGTAATACAGGAAAAAAAATGTATTTCCCATGATAATAAAATCATCAGTACTCTAACTACTTATTGTATTGTCAACTAACTACTTATTGTATGCAAATGCCCAGTTAGCCCCTATGTTCTGTTAAATATGATATAGGAGGGCAGTATGTCTTTCAGCATAGACAAACAATGGATAAATGAATCAGATCTAAGATCTACATACTATATAGACGGGGTGCAGAAGTTCATTAGTTTTGTTGAAGAAAACGGTGGTAAGAAAGGATTGTATTTATGCCCTTGCACCCGGTGCAAAAATATGAAGACGATCAAATTAGATGACATTCATTTTCATTTGCTTAGATGGGGTATTATCCAATCGTATACAGCGTGGTATTTTCATGGGGAAAAAAGGGCGGAGATGGAAAAACAACAACCAGTTAGTCATGGCAGAACTACTGCTGAGTCTGAACATATTAGGATGGAAGATCTGGTCAATGATGTAGATAGATTTCATCATTTTCAACCTACAAATTCATTGCCTGATCATGCTAATGTTGGAGAGCAGTCTACTGATTATCCAGATTGGCAGGCCAATGAAAGTAAGAAGTATAAATCGCTTTTTGGTAGTGTAAAAGAGCCGATGTATCCTTCATGTTCAAAAGGGATTACGAAGCTGTATGCCATTGTGAAACTGAATAGCTTGAAGACCCAATACAGCTTTTCAGATAATGGTACGACCGCACTTCTCGAACTAATAAAGGAGTTACTCCCTGAAGGTAACACGCTGCCGACAAAGTACTCCGACGTGAAGAAGATCATTAAGCAAGTTGGGATGAATTACAAAACTTATGATTCATGCATCAATGATTGCATATTGTACTGGAAAGATGATGCGAACAAAGTTTCTTGTACAAATTGCAATGAACCAAGATATAGGACATCATTAAATGAAGAGAGAAAATGCACCAAAGTACCTCGAAAGACATTAAGACATTTTCCTTTAATTTCTAGATTGAAGAGACTATATACTGTACCATGGATGGCAGATGCGATGACCTGGCATGGTCGTGCCAAGTCTGATCCAACCGTAATGCGTCATCCATGTGACACTTCTCAATGGAAAGTCGCAGATTCATTTGATCAAACTTTTGTTGCCGAGCCACAAAATGTCACACTTGGAATAGCAACAGATGGTTTCTGTCCACATGCTTCTCTCTCTAACCCTTACAGTTGTTGGCCAGTAATTGTAGTACCATATAATCTTCCTCCGTCTATGTGCATGAAAAGGGAGTTCTCAATGTTAACATTGTTGATTTCTAGGCCAAAACAACCAGGAAAGGATATTGATGTTTATTTACAGCCATTGATAGACGAGTTAAAGCAGTTAAGGGAAGGAGTAGTTACATTTGACTCGTTAAATAAATCTGAGTTCACAATGAGAGCTAGGGTGTTGTGGGCAATCCATGATCACCCTGCTTTTGGGACTTTATCGGGATGTACAACTCACGGTTACTTTGCACGTCCTATTTGTGGGGAAAACACATGTTCTTATTATCTTCCTAAAAGTAAGAAGATGTGTTACATGGGACATCGATTGTTTCTTCCTAACGAACACAAGTTTCGATACGATAAGACAAATTTCAACAACGAACAAGAACTTCGTCGCCCTAAATGGCCATAGACTGGTTTTCAAGTTGAAAAGAAAGTAGCGAATATCAAAATGAAAGTTGGTAAACAAAAAGAAGAAATTGGTCGAAAACGGAAAAAGTCAACCAATGAAGATGTTGACAATATTTCTGGATGGTATAGGAGGTCTATCTTTTTTGATTTACCATATTGGAGAGCAAATTTGGTCCGACATAATATTGATGTTATGCATACGGAGAAGAATGTCACGGAGCATCTCATCCGCACCATTATGGACCATAAAGATAAGTCAAAAGATGACATCAATGCACACAAGGATTTGAAAATCATGGGTATAAAACAAAAGTTGTGGGTGATGGAAGATCCAGAAACAAATAAAACAATCATACCAAAGACAACTTTCGCTATAAGCAAAGAAGAAAAGACGGTTTTGCACCGTTTTGAAAAATCTGAAAGTGCCTAACAAATTTTCTTCTAACTTTCACAACAATGTGAGCATCAATCCTCCGGAACTAAGAAATATGAAGTCACATGATTACCATGTCATAATGCAGCATTTGCTTCCGGTATTGCTTCAACATTCTTATCCACAACATAGGGATCTACGAAATGATGTTCATCGTATTAGTTTATTCTTTAACATTTTGTGTTCAAAGGTGATCAATAGGGAACATCTTTTAAAAGCAAAGGCTAGCTTAGTAGAAGCAATGTGTGTATTTGAAAAACATTTTCCACCTGCATTTTTTGATATCAGTGTCCACCTTATGGTTCATTTAGCCGATGAAGCGTTGATTTGTGGCCCTGTCAGATATAGATGGATGTATCCATTTGAACGGTAAATTTCTAATTGCAGTTATGCACATCATTATTACATATAAATAGCTACAGTCTACAGTATATAATTGATCACATTTATAGGTTGATGAAAACATATAAAGGATATGTGCGCAACAAAAGATACATTGAAGGGTGTATTACAGAAGGATATATCGTACAAGAAGCTAGTCTTTACTGCATGGAATATGTGCCAAACGGAGGTGATGGCAATCATAAACATACCTACGAAGCGTTTTTAGACGAGGACGATGAGTTTACTGGTGAGATACCTCTGGATAATGGTAAAGACATAACGTTAACCCAAGTGCAGTTTGAACAGGTGCGTAGATGGGTCCTTAATAAGTACGATGGATTGGATGAATGGAAGAAGTAAGTTCACAAACTTGTTTGGAATTTTAATTTTTTAATTCAATTTATATATACATTTTGATATGTGTTTTTCGTAGGAGGTATAACTCCTATGTGAAAAGTACTAGATTTCAACCTAGAGGCAGGGCTACCACCGTGGAAGTAGTTCAAAGTTTTAATCTATGGTTACGTAATGAGCTGTTAAAGACCATCGATGTTGATCCAAATCTGTGGCGGTTAGTGCACGGGCCGAAGTTCATAACGCGTAGTCATATGAAGTACTAAGTGAATGATTTTCATTTCCCACGAAAAAGGACGAAGACCGTATGGTAACACAAAATAGCGGTGTATGCATGAGAGAAATTACAAAATTTAGAGCGAGTGGCAAGGATAAAAATTATAAGGAAGCAGAAACAATGTATTACGGAGTCATTCAACAGATACTTGAGTTGGATTACACTGACTTCAAACAAACAGTTTTTTTATTGTGATTGGGTAAAAGTCGAGGATAAGGTCAATGGTTGCAAAATAGATCCCATTTCAAACCTCATCATGGTAAATTTAGAGAGATTGAAGAACAAAAATAACGTGAATGACGAGCCATTTATTCTTGCATTAGAAGCGAGTTAAGTTTTCTACTCAAAAGATTTAAAAAATAACGGATGGTCTGTTGTCTTGCATACACCAAAACGGTTGACTACAAATGTGGATGGCATTGAGTTCCCTACCGTCTATCAATCAGCTTTTGAAGACAATGAAAAATTAGAAGACCTTACCAAATCCATATGTTAACTTATTAGTATTCGTACATCACATGATTGTGTGTCTGTATATTTTTAATTGCACGATTGTGTGTATGTATTTTTTGAATATTTTATCCATTCCAATGCAATTCCAGGTGTTGTCACTTAATAATTTTGTATGTGCAAGTGTGTTATATTATGGAGTGTTGACATTGATACATTGATACATCTATTATTAGTATTATTATATTTTGCAGAAAACTATGTCACAAAATCCACCATCTTCACATTCGTCATGTTCAGAGGCGAAGAAAGTTGATCAAAACTTACTTGGTATTCTGGTCTCAGATAACGCTGGAAAAATCGCTACTACGCTCGGTAAACTAGTAAGAGCTCATGTGCCAATATCATATATAAGTTGGAATAAAGTACCTGCAATATACAAGGACAACGTGTGGAACGAATTGGTGGTAAGTATCCTTATCTGTTTGACAACATCTATTTCATTCAATAGCCTTATGGTTTCAACTCTTTGCACAACATTTAATTTAATATATTTTTTGCAGAAAATTTATGAGCTCGATCCGCTTTCAAAGGAAATGTTTTTAAGGAGAATGGTCGAGGCTTTTAGGAGATACAAGAAAAAACTTGAGAGTAGTTTATTATGACCCTTTCAACAATGACGAAGAATGGTTGAAAAATTGCCCACCTACAGTTGCTCAAGAAGATTGGGCAGAGTTCGTAAAAAATGAAGCAACGCCTGAAGCGAGCGGAAGAAGGAAGGTAGGCAAAAAGAACAGAGCATTGCTCAGTTATGCTCATCATGCAGGACATAAAAGTCACGATAAAATAGAACAAGAAATGGTAATTTATATTCATTTTCATTCAAATGATTTACACATTGTGATTGGATATTCATGTCGTTGCATCAACTTGTATGCAGATCATTGCTAGTCCATCAACAAATATCAGTCGTCGTCAAGTATGGGAGAAGACACACAAGAAAAAAGATGGTAGCATATCAGATGCCACTTCTCCATACTTTGTAAGTTAAATAAATATTAACTTGCATATTCTTTAAAATTCCTTATTCATTTAAGTATTATCATATTATAGGATCAAATTGCGAAAGCGAAGGAAAAGATCACTAATAGTGATGAAGAAAAATTGACAGTGGATGAAGACATCTTATCACAAGTGCTTGGTAAGGATGCAAGGGGTAGGAGCCGCGGTGTTGGGACCGTTATACCAAAGACTAAAGTTAAGCCTTGTGCCATTACACAGAAACGACTCCGACATGTTCATGGCGAGCAGGATGAGTTGAAAATGAGGGTGGGAAGTTTGGAGAGTACGGTGGGAAATTTGTCTGGGCAAATGGAGGTTTTGATCAACATGGTGGGAAATATTGAACAGGGAATTCGTGCACCGGTCAATTCTTCTGATGGAGGACGCGCCACACAATTCAATGCTCCTGAATTCATTGCTTCGCAGTTGCAGGATTCGACCAATGTTACGAACAATCAAAAATGTGAAATCCTCAACTCTGATTTAGAATTAATAGGAACAGGTATTTTTAACATTTAAACATTTATGACATAATAAGTAGAAAACTTAAATAATAATAAATATTCCCTTTTATTGCAACAGGTACTATATGCCGAGATTCTACATTGTCCAACATCCATAGGAAATCTGTGCCATCCACACATGAAAAAGTGGTGTTGGACAGTATACTGCTACCAGATGAGAGAACCAGCAAAATGAATCATCAATTTGCAGAGACCTTTGCTGATGTTGGAGTGGGTGGATATGTGTGCCATCCGAAGTGTCTTATTCGATATCTCTAGATGATGGAGCAGGTATATTTGGCAGGAGTAATTTTGAGAAATAAAAAATGGTTCATGAATCATATGGCAGGAGTAAATTAGAGAAAATAAGAATAATTTAGTTGATTTTAATATAAATTTTACACATAATAATTGTGAGCTACGGTGGAATAATATTTGATTTTACTATAAGGGTCTCAATAGATATTTACTAGATACTATTTATATAATTACATATTGGTATATTTAGCTTGAAAGGAACCAACGAAATTTTAATAATATTATTTTAGGATTGAATAATTTTATATATGCAATTTCTTTAATTAATTTTAATTAGTTTTCAAACACTAGTTATAAATTAAATAATAATTTAGATTTTAAAGAGTATCTTAAAAAAAATCTCATATTGACTTTTTTAAGAACAAAAATATTCAAAATAATAGAAACAATAATATAAAACTAAGTTTAGTCCCCTAGGATAATTAAACCAGGGATACATTTAGTGTTTCACATTTATTAGGATATTAGTAGTGTGGTTAATCTTTTTATTAATACAATGTGATGTTGTGAGGGCTATGTTATTTCTTTTTATTACATATTTTTTAGCAGAATTTTATTTGGGGATATGATTCACATCTTAAGAAAATTTAACAAGTCAACATGTTTCAACAAATTAGTTTAATAAGAGAATTACATTAACAATCAAATTTAACAAGTCAGCAAGTTTAAACATTAAACTTTAGTCTTTAATAGTATTTTATATTTTAATTAGCACGAGTGACTAGTCTTGAATAGGCTTGCATTTTATCTATATTATAGAATTGATATTTTGTTATGCTTCATTTGAGATGTTCTAGATAAATTTTTTATACGAGATATGAGTTATGTAGAGTTTGTTGGATTTTACGTAAACACTAATTGGTTCTCCTAATCATATTTCAGTTCCATTATGTTTATAATAATATAATGATATATATTCTTTTAACATTATATCATGTTTCAGTTTAATAGTACATCATGTTTATAGTTTTATTCTCGTCTTATGATTGAGAATATCATGCTCATTTAATAGTATATTATTTAGCACCTTATCATATTTCAGTTTAAGCATACTTGTTTATAATTTCCTTCTGTTCTTGTAATACATAAGCATCGGGTGAAAGATTAATATAAGGTCTGTTTAAGCATACATGTTCCTCACCTTTCATACTCCCCTGTTACATAACTAACAAGTGCACACCCCTTCACCTCATCGTCCCCTGCTGCCATCCCCATGTTCACAAACATCAACCCATACCACTGCATAAACTACTGCTGCTCTCACAAACAACCCAAACTACTAACATACCATCACGCACCAGAGCAACTTGAAGCAACAACTCACACACACCACGCCTTACAACCATCTCAACATCTTCAAAACACTCCTGCCTGTACATCACCCTCAAACATCACCAAAACCAGTCATCTCAACACTTCTGCAATAACATACTTCCAGCAACAACCATTCATTCCCAGTGAATCACTGCTTCCTGCCCCTGTCACACCTTCAACCTTCAAGACATACAACTGTTCCATCATCACTGTACCATCCACATTCAGCCTCACAGTTCAATATCGCAAGATCACTTCATTACTGCCTTGCTCCTCTGTAAAACACTGATACTTCATTCACAACCCCCCTCTGACAATCACCACCACTGTCCCTGCCCCTGCCTACATCCCCTTCACCTCAAATTCAACTGCTGCACCCACTACCCTTCCCACTGCCTCCCATATCATCTATCTGTTACACAAACCACAACCAACTGCACTGCCTTAGCACACAACCCAACATCACGGCACCTCTACTGCAACATCTCTCCATATTGTCATTAGCGTTTATTTTTTTGGTATGACACAAACTTCTCAAACTGTCTTTTGTACTACTATAATTTATACCTGAATCAGGAATGATCTTTATGCAACCTTTGGTGCTAGCTAATTTTATTTGGTTTAGCAAGAAGTGTAGCAAGAGACTTGGCGTATGTACTATTTTTATTTGGTTTAGCAAGAAGTGTAGCAAGAGACTTGGAGTATGTACTATTTTTATTTGGTTTAGCAAGAACTGTCTTGTATTGATATTGTGACTTGTGTAGCTCTTGTTTTGAGCTTAACTTCATATTTGTACTAGATGCTAGTATGTACTATTTTTCGTGTTATGTAATGATATTGTTAAGTTATTATGCACTGCAATGCGGATTATTGAATCATTTGAATGTGCACTGCCTATAATATTATTTGTTTTCTAATATCATTTGAGTGCGGAATTTTATATATGTATGTGTAATTGACTACTTAGATACGGCTTCTGGCCGTATCTAATGTGTCAATTAGATACAGCTAAACTGGCGTATCTAATTGATACATTAGATACGACTATTAGCCGTATCTAATATGACAATTAGATACAGCCTTAGGCCGTATCTAAGTTACTCATTAGATACGGCTATTATCCGTATCTAATATGACAATTAGATACAGCCTTAGGCCGTATCTAAGTTACTCATTAGATACGGCTATTATCCGTATCTAACGGATGAATTAGATACGACTAAAGGCCGTATCTAATTGTCATATTAGATACGGCTAATAGCCGTATCAAAAAAATAAGCACGCCATATTTTGATACGATTATAAGCCGTATCTAATAAGATTAGATACGGCTTTTAGCCGTATCAAAACATCGTTTACGGTGTAGTGTGATTGTTGTTCTTCTACGTATACCAGTTGTTTCCAACGAATTTTAAGTTATTTTTTCTTCATTTCTTCACTCCTTCTTTTTCATTTAAATATTCTCATATATTTCAAATGCTTTAACAAAATTCTACCGAGATTCTAAGTGAATCAAACTAAACCATCTCTAGTTTGGTTCTCTGCCACTCTCTCTTAAAAATCTCAGTGCTATAAAAGTTATAAGATCATTTGTAATCAAAGAAGTGTATTGGGTCTCTCTCTATCAAAGTGTGATTGGAAACAGTGTGATTGTAATCAATTGGGTGTGATTGTAGCTCGTAAATCTATTAGGTGTTCTTGTAGCTTGGTTAAATCAAAAGATTTACCCTGGACTGAGAGACATGAGGGTGTATCTCGTGGCTTTGAAATCGAGGTTGTAATATCGACATTATATTTGAAAAGAAACTGCACAAGAAATTGTGTGGTACTGAATGTAGGGTAACTCCAAACCAGTACGAAATTCTGGTGTATTATCTCCTTTACTACTTTTATTTACTATTTGCATCTGTGTCTGGTTCTGTGATTGTCTCTGTGTTTGTGAATTGCATCCGCTTGTGTTTAATTTGAAAAGATTTCAAAAATTCCTTAAAATCCATTAAACACTATTCACCCCCTTCCCCCTCTAGTGTTAATCCAGCATTAAGATCCGTAATCTGCATTTCCTACATTTGGTATTAGAGCATTGGTTTTCAAAGTTTCATAGTCTGATTTTTGAAAAGTTTTCAAATGACTGCCAATACTGGTAATGTCAACACTATCACTAGTTCGTTTGTAGAGGGTCAGTCTACTGCCAGACTACCACTTTTTAATGGCAGTAACTATGCACATTGGGCATGTAGGATGAAAATTTATTTACAATCTAGAGGATTAGACATTTGGAATATCACGCAAACTGAGTACATTGAACCAATAACTGATTTTGCACAGTGGGCCGTTGAGGAAAAGACCATTGCACAAAATAATTCCAAAACCATGAATATTCCTTATGTTCACTTGATAGGAATGAGTTTAATAGAGTGTTTGTCTGTAAGACTGCATATGAGATCCGGAAAACTTTGCGATTTACTCATGAAGGAACAGGCAAAGTTAAACAGACCAAAATATCTATCTTGACCAATCAGTTTCAATTATTCAAGATGAATCCAAATGAGTCCATTTCAGACATGTACAATAAGTTTCAAGACATTGTGCACTCACTAATTTCATTAGGAAAGAACTTTTCCAAAGAAGACCAAGTTAGAAAAATTCTAAATTCACTCACTCCGGAATGGGATCAAAAGACTAGCAATTGAAAAGGTTAATGATATTAGTTCTCTAAAAATTGAAGAATTGATTGGAATTTGATGTCGTTTGAAGTACAAATGCAAGGGAGAAGAGAAAGCAAGACCTCATAATAGAAGTCAATAACGTTCAATGCAATAACATATGGTTCTGACCCAAACAGTGACGACGATGAAGAAATAGCCTTGATGACAAGGAATTTTGGAAAGTTTTTGAAATACAGAAAGATGAACAATTATAAGAAAAATGATCAAAAGAATTTTGGAAACAATAATGAAACTCAAAACAACGACAGATGCTACAATCATGATGAGTCAGGTCACATAAAAAGAGATTGACCGCATCCGTATAATCAGAAATTTTCTTCAAGTAATGATTCGTCAAAGAAAAGAAAGAGACTATATACTGCTACATTGGAAGATTCAGACTCATTCTCAAGTGATGTAGATCGAGAGACGAAAAATTCAAACATGTGCTTTCGACTATTCATGATTTTGATGATCTTGGAAATATGGATCTAAAAATAGATACGCGTTTAAATTATATTGATTAAAATCGCTTGTTTGATTGTTTGCATGTTTTGAAAAAATTTATTGTTCGAATTTAAAATTTATTATTTTCAAAATAATATTATTTTAATAATATTTTAATATTAAAATATTAATATTAAAGTTTTATTATATTTAATATTATTTCTGATAAAATATAAATTAGATTATAAGATATATATAGATATTATATAAAATAAGAAAAATAAGTCACACGATTTTAGGGACCCATGTCGACATGACCCTAACCCCCACATCGACATCCCTCTAAAATTTGAAATTCAAATTTGAATTCAAAACTTTGAATTTCTCTTAACTTTTTCACCAACTCCAAAGCTCTGAAAAGGTGTCTCTTGACCAGAGAACATGGTTCTTAGATATCTATTTATCTTCTTAACTTTATCCTATTTTTTCACTTTTATTTCAAAATTCAAACTCTCTTTCAAACTCTCAAGCTCTCTGCTTTCTTAAAAAATGGTTTCCTCAAGCACTCCATCCACCATTAGACTATCCAAGGCCACCAAAGAGTTCCTCCACAATGATCTGAAAGCTATCAAGGCTTACATAAGCTATGCAAACTTTGGAAAGGACCATACGGGAAAATTTTGCTATCTTTAATGATTTTTCTTCTTGTGAAATCAATATTCTTTTTGAAGAGAATCAATAGCTTAATTGATGATTCTCAAAATGATTTCGTTTATTATTCGAATCTTGTCAAAAAAATTTATGCAAATTTGAACCAGGGTTTTTGCGAAGGAAATGAAGGGGAAGTGTGGAGTAGCGTTAAAGGAACGCATATTGTTTTAAATAGTGAGATTTTGGGTAACATACCTGGTGGTAAGTATACGGGAATGGGTCTTTCGGATTTTTTTAAATTGATGAACAAGACTGTGAGACATTTCATCACATTTTTAAAGGAGATTATAACTTTGAGTTTATAAACCGAAATTTCCATCCTAAAGCTAGAATTGTAAACCTTCTTTTGCAACATGCCATAACTCCAAGATCGGAAAATTTCAATCACCCTACTTTAAAAGTTTGTAAGGCTCTTTTTGCTATTTATGGGCACTATGACATTAATTGTACGCAAGTGATTTTGGATGTACTTCGTCCCAAAATTTTTACATTAGGTGAAAACACTTTATATCATGTGATTTATCTTGCTCAGATTTTTAACTACTTTGATGTTGATTATAAGAAGGAGGAGTTCATTTCTAGAAAAGTGTTTAACCATGCTAACATCTCTCTCATGAAAATTCCGTTTGTGTTTCAACCATATGAAACACTTGCCGAAAAGGATGTGAGATTGGCTCATGAAAAAATGGAAGAAGAAGACGAGGAGGAGGAAGAAGGTGAGGAGATGGAAATTGAAAATGAAGGAGAGGAGGAGGAAGAGACTTCAGTGGAAAGCATCGAATACCTTATGACTCCTAACAATCCATTCAACAAAATGCTTCTCAAGAATCAAAAGATTATCGTGGAAAACCAACGGATTCTCAAAAGATCCATTAGTAAAAAGTTGGATAAGATTTCCACCAAAATGAACAAGTTCTTTGGAATAGTGATCGCAAGCTTGGATTATCATCATCTACATCATCCTCTAACTAATACTAGTTTCATTTCATGTTGTATTAGTTAGTATCTCCCTTTAGTTAATGTTATATATCGTTTATGTAATGATAACTAAATTTATCAATGAATATATTTTATTTCTACTTATTAGCTCTAAAAGATCTCCGGAATGCTTGTTATTATATTATATAAGTTTATATATATATATATATATATAGACTTGTAGATAATATAAAGAAACAAAGCAAAGTGTCAAAATTAACAGGGGCATATCGGCATCCCCTACCCCCCATGTTGATACGTAACGGTCGGAAAATTGTTTTTTTTTGAAATTGAAATTGACATAACTACCTTGTGTCTTTCTCATTTCAAACGAATTTTTAACTCTTTAAATACCCATTTCTTCCAAAAAAAAATGCATGCTTTCAATTCTCTTTATTTTCAATTGAATTTATTCATATTTTATCAAAAAAATGGCCTCTCTTATTCATAATCTAAGGAGAATTTTGAAGAACCTCTCAATTCCTTCAAGAAAGTACTTACTTTTATCCTTCGCAATAAATGCCACTTAGAATCAAGCCAAATGCAGATGATAAAAAAAACAAGAAAGGCATTTCGATGCCATTCGATGGATGATCTTAGCCCTCAACAAAATAGAATTTGAAGCAAATCCAGAATGAACTCTGAACAAAGATAATGAAGAATGAGATGCTATAAAGGCAAAAACTATCTCCGGTGAAGAAGGATAGGTTCAAGTTCCAAGAAATGTTTGATTTGGCATATGTGGTTTGATTTACTTTGATTTAGTTTGAATTGTTTGGTCTGATTTGATTTGAATATAGTGTGTGATATATGATTGAACATGGTGTGGTTTGATAAGAACATGATGTATATATTGATTGATTATGTTTGAAATTTTCATATCTCTCACATTTACCTTACTATATATATTTTTTATATTATCTATTTCATTTATATTCTACTATACTGTGTTATTATCCTATACAATGCTATAGTATAAGATTTAGAGGGAGTTTTATAGTTTAGGATTAGTTTTGTTGATGACAAAGGGGGAGAATTATAAAATAGGTTAGATAGGCTTAGATTAAGGGAGAGTTGTTGGAATAAGGGGGAGTTGGAGTAGATTTTATAAACAAAGGATGTCACCATCAAAAAGAGGGAGATTGTTAGTTCTTGAGATGATGGTTTTGATGACAACAACCTTAGGACTTGTTATAGAACATAAATACTAATATTCTTGTCTAGATATATATGTATATGCAGGATATATATATATATATATATATATATATGCAGGTACTGAGAATGAAGATTGTACAGTATAAAGATTCAAGATTGAGTATAGAGATTCAAGATTGATGGATTCAAGATTGTAGAAATCAAGACTGAAAACTCATGCGTATCAAGATTATCAAGAGTTCAAGACATCAAGATAAGTAATAAAGTCTAAATTTATGTTAAAACTTCATAATAGCACTAAAATCTTTATTCATATTTTTATTGTGGAATGGAATCCACCTTCTAGCTTTAATAGTGGGATGGAACCCATGACCTTTTTAGTGGGATGGAACCCACGACCTTCTCTGGTGGAATGGAATCCACGAAATTTTCAAAATGATTTATTTTTTCAGAAATATCTTTTTAAAGTCATCTCTATCAATTTATATATTTTAGCCTTAATTCTAAAACAATTTTTCATCATATTAATTTCAAAATCATGTCTTGTTTTTAAAACTATCTCTTGATTTTAATATTTTAGCTTTGATATAGTTTAAAGAAATCTATACTTATTTTTATAGTGTTACTTTTATATTATAGATTATATTTTCAGATTACTTTCTAAAACTCTTTTGTAAATTTAAACTATATTCAAAATGGTTTACAAAGTTTAGAAATTGTTTTGACAAGTTTTAGAATAGAAATCATTTTAAAGCAAAATCTATTTTTAAAATTAATATAGGCATGTTGACATCCCTCATCCCCCTATGTCGACATGGTAGCCGTAGAATTTAAAATTCAAATTTTCAAAAGAAGTGTCTATTCGTCATAACCTTTCACGAATGGACGTGACCATTGTTCTCCTATAAATACCGGTTGTTTTCAACGAATTTTAAGTAAATTTTTCTTCATTTCTTCACTCCTTCTTCTCCACTCAAATATTCTCTTATATTTCAAATGCTTTAACAAAATTCTACCGAAATTCTAAGTGAATCAAACTCGAGCATCTCTAGTTTGATTCTCTGCCGCTCTCTCACAAAGATCTTGGTGCTATTCAAATTTATAGGATCATTTGTAATCAAAGAAGTGTATCGAGTCTCTCTCTATCAAAGTGTGATTGGAAACGGTGTGATTGTAGCCCGTAAATCAATTAGGTGATCATGTAGCCTGGCTAAATCAATAGATTTTTCCCTGGACTCAGAGACAAGAAGGTGTATCTCGCGGTCTTGAAATCGAGGTTGCAATACCTATATTATTTTTGAAACGAAATCTGCACAATAAATTGTGTGGGAATAGATGTAGGGTAACTTCGAATTAGTACAAAATTCTAGTGCGTTCTTTTCTTTACTGCTTTTATTTACCATTTGCATCTATGTCTGATTCTATGATTGTATCTGTGTTTGTGAATTGCATCTGTTTGTGTTTAATTTGAAAAGATTTCAAAAATTCCATAAAATCCATTAAACACTATTCACTCCTCCCTCTAGTGTTAATCCAGCCTTAAGATCTGTAATCCGCATTTCCTACAGCAAGTGGAAGATTGATAGAGTTTGGGGTATACCCTAGGGGAAATGATGTAATTTGTTATATATATCTAACTCGTTGCCAATCTTCTTCAAAATAAAAGGTATTTTCTTCCTATTATATACTTGATATAATGTGATTATATTAATTAATTAACTTAATTAAAAGAATATTTAATAGAAAAAAACCATAAATGGTAATATTTTGTGATAGTAGTTACAAAGTGTTGTACTGTGAGTAATCTATCACAACAAAACAAATATATCATTTTAAATATTCCTAGTCAAGATGCATTTGGACCGGATATCGATGTATCCATTAAGACTAGAATAAGTAACGCTCTCCAGAGTGTATTACTTATGACTGTTGGGGCACCTAGGGGTTACGTACTAATAGTTATTGGATAACTATGGAACGACTCACTTGTTTGCTATTGGTTAATATAACTAAGGTTAAACGGAAAATATCGATGTGATTGATTTACATAGTTCTCTCGACTTGAAAATACTGTTATTCTTCAATACGAAAGCTTTGCATTGATTGTAACAAATCAGGGCATGACATCCATCGAGTGACTATAGCTGGGTAGAATGGAAATATTGGAAGTGAAGCATTATTTAAGAGAGGATTCATCTCCTCAATTATATGCGGTTAGTATAATAGTCAACTCAAAGTCAAAGTCTTTGGCCAGAGCATTCGGTTAATAATATTTGTTATTATTAAACCATGGACTTTGTATTTGGACTATGAAGTTGAATGTGGACGAGGTTGAAATTTTGACCATTACCAAATTCCATAAGTTCAAAGTGATATAGTTTTGACGAAGAGAATTGGTGTAAACAAATGTCACAACCGGCTAACGCTTATTAGACTAAAATTGGATTTTTACTGAAAATGAGTATGCGATAAATTTGACCATAATGTCACATCACCTGCTAAGTAACGTATGAACGTTAACATTAGAATAGCTCGATATTAATCGCTGATCAAATTTACACCCAAGAATTACACAGCCAAAATGATGAATTCTCTTAAGACCGAACGATTTAATTAGTTTATAATTGTTATAATTAATTAAATTAATTAATATTCATGAAATATTAATTATAA
The DNA here is from genome assembly GCA_030765085.1 of Allium cepa. Lineage (NCBI taxonomy): Eukaryota > Viridiplantae > Streptophyta > Magnoliopsida > Asparagales > Amaryllidaceae > Allium > Allium cepa. Next base: position 220,298,630 of record CM060928.1, read on the forward strand.
AATTTGAATATGATTTGAGAAATAAATAGTGTTATATATTTATAATGGTTATAAATGTATCAATCGATGTACAATATCGACAAGCGAATAAATTAGATTTTTAATTACATAGTATTTTGGCTTGGGGTTAGATGGGGTCAAGGCCCATCATTAGGGCTGCAAAATTTTGGTTTTTTGAAGATTTGGGGATGGCTAAAACATAAGGAATTGGCTTCGAGATAATGGGTTGAGGTCAAGTGAGAATGGTAAAAAGGTTTTCCTCGTTTCTCTCTAATACAACCATATATATACAGATACACATACATATATATATATACATACACATATATATACATACACACACACACACAGATATATATATATATATATAACAACTAAACTTTTTTCGGCCGCCATTACCTTCTATATTGCTAGTTAAAACATAGCACTCAATCCACTCCAAAATTCTTAAATATATTTCAAACTAAAATAATACTATTCAATATTTGGAGGTCGGTGATTCCGGACTTGCAATCTGACGAATCAAGAACAGTAAAAGGAAGGGAAGTCATTGCTTCAACGTGGATTCAAAGGCATCATTAAATTGGTAATTTTAATTCATATTGCAGTAATTAATTATATTCTATGATCCTATAATGAGCAATTTAGTATTTGTTTAAATATATTGCTACTGTATGTTTAGTTATGTGAGATTTGGTAAGTCGATGTAATTGTCACAAATCAGTTTGGTTATGTGCATAATTTGTTTATTATACTATTTGATTTATGTATAGACAAATATTGTTTACTGTACAAAATCAATTTTTTGTCATTAATAATTGTTTTTTATATATTTATTAATAAATTCATATATATATATATATATATATATATATATATTAGTGTATATCTCTTTCTCATAATAGCATATATGCATATATAAGATATATAAATGATTTAAAAATTTTAGTACACTTATTCATATAAAATATGAACTTAAAAATACAAAAATTAATTATCATACATATATTCCCATTTTTAAATTAACATTTATCGAATTTTGAATTTTTTACTATATATAAAATAATTATTACATTAGAAATTCAATTTTATATTTTTTTAAAATATTATATAATTCCAGAAACATATAGAGAAAATTTAGGATGTTTTTGATAAATTTTATTATTTTTAATAATTAAAATTACTTCGAAAAAACTACTTATGATTTATTAAAATTAATAAGTTAGTTGAAAATTTCTTTAAAAATTTTCGCAACCTTTCATTTATGATCCTAGAATTTTTAAAATTTTAAAATTTTAATTTTTAATAATATATTATTCTATATTAAATACTTATTGTCGAAATCAATGTATTTGTTTTTAAAAATAATATTTCAACTTTAAAAAATCTTCAGATTTTTTCTAAGCTCTATTTTATGATCTTATATTTTTTAAAATTGTAAAATTTGAATTTCATCCATCCATAGATTATTTTATGTTAATTATTTATGGATGAAAACATTATTTTATTCATGATGTATACAAATTAAAATACTAAAATTACTATGTTTATTTTGGATTATAAATAATTTTTAATAATTTTCTACTCTCTTTCTATATATATTTATCTATATATAAATGTTTTATGTTCATATATTATATATAATATATTTATACATACGTGTGTGTGTGTTTGTGTGTGTATATACATACATACAGATATATATATATATACATATACATATACACATACATATATATTGTAACACATATGCATGCACATATTTGGACAATACATATGATATACAAAATAAGCTAATATGTCTGTTGCGATGTTGTAACAACCATGTATTTTCTGATTATTCTAATTGTATATTTTAATTATTTTAATTTAAATTCCTAATTTAAAAAAAACTTTATTTTATTTATTAAAATGAATATATTTTGTTAATTGAAATACAAATGTTGATTTTGATGTGGATTTGAATTTCAATCATGCATAAATTGAATATTTCCAGAAAAGTGAATTTTGGTCAATCTGGTCAAACTTTGACTTTTAAATCTAAATTTTAAAAGTTTTAAAATTTTAATTTTACCTTTTGTTACGAAAGTAAATAAAATTTCAAGAACAATGCTTTTCGTTTCATTGAAATCCGAATAATACTGTGAAAGTTATGCTTTTACAAAATTGGGTGTAAATTGTTTTATTTAACAATATTGTTTATTTTAAGTTATATAGATAATTTTTATTTGTCATATCTTATTATAAATTGTATTATATGTTATGTTACATATATTTTTACCATTTAAATATTTTTAAAGAGATGTTTGAAATTTTCCAAAGCTTATTGAATTTATTTTCTATTTTTAAAGCCTAGTTTCTATTTTCTTCATTTAAATTATATTTAAATTAAAAATTTATATATTTATTTGTGAATGCATTTTATTTTATGTTATTATCTTTGTTATAAATATTTTTACAAGTACATAAAGATTTTCCAAAGTTCATTGCATTTATTTTTCATATTTTCAAGACTAGTTTGCAATTTTTGCTGTTTTATTAATTAAATTATATGTAATTAATATTTATTTATTTTGTTTACTTGTTTAATTTATTTCTGAGTTTATTTTATCTTTATTTATCAGTATTTTAAATGTATTTAAAATTACAAAAAGAATTAGAGAAATATGAAGAGTTTAAAACCTTTGGATTTGTTTATGCATCCAATTCTATCATTGTTTAATGGTATTTTGTGTTGAAACTTATGTGTTGTTATACTTGTTTTGTTGAATGTATCTAAGGGAAGTGATACTTTGGCTCTCCCACTCATCTTTGTGTCGTGTTATCATTCTTGTTGGGATCTCATTCGTGCATTCGTTGTTGTGTCTCCAGCTCAAACAAGTGAGTTATCCTCACCAGACAATATGTACATATATAACTAGTAAATTGACCCCTTTTGAATCTGTAAAATGCATTATCATGTTACATATGCTATATTATGATTATATGATGTTCACCCATTCTTAAACACCTATTATAACATCTGTTACTGTTATATTATGTTGTTCTGTTATTTTTATCAGTTTATCACACTGCAAGTTTCCTTTAGATTAGAATCACTATGGGTTGAAATGATACATACCCGAACGGACTTTAGAATAGGGGAAAATCGTTATGGGCTGAAATGATAGGCCTGAGCGATTTTCATTTTATTTCATTTACTTGGGACTGCGGGTTTGAAATGATAAAACCCGGATTTTCTTTGTAAATTACGGGTTGAAATGATACATTACCCGTATCACTTTACCTATGTTAGAAAATTATATACAGACCTGTAGTTAAAATATATTTTTCTAAAATTTTTAAAAATATGTTTGAAATGTAAATATTATAATATTTTGATTTAAAACATAATTAAAAATGATTTTTGTAAAGTATTATTGATTTTTTTGGAAATTTATAGGTTAAATAAATTATGGAAAAGTTAGAAAATTTAAATGTAAGTTATTTTGGAAATTTTGATTTAATTATAATTGGAAATTAAATTAAATATGAAATTATGATAAATTTATGATAATTTGAATTTAAAATGAATTTTAAACGATTTTATAATATATTAATGATTTTTGAGTAAAGTTAAAAAATGAAAGGGATGATTATTTAAGTTGAAATTTTGAAATATAACCAAATGAGAATTTGTGAATTTGGCTTAAAAGTGAATTTTAAGTTAAGTGAATAAAATTGAAATTAAGTTATATTTTGAAATTTAAACTTAAGTGTTAAGTTGAAATTAAATGAATTTAAATTTGAATGTTGAAATTTAATAAGTGAATTATTATTAAATCTTGATTTTTGAATGGAAATTTAACTTTATAAAATCATGAACTTAAGGAAAATTAATTGTTGTTTATAAATGTGAAAATGTATGATTTTATAAGTTAAAAATGTTTTAAATAAAAATATAATTGGTTGTGAAATTATATTGAATATTTGAAGTTAATTAACTGCATTTTTGAAATGCTATTAATTGCAATTTAAATGATATTACAGCATTTGTAAATGATGTAGTTGATGATAATGAACTGAAAAGCTAAATTGAATTAAAGGCTATTATAGCAATCTTTTTAAGTGCTATAATTGTTGAATTTAACTAAGTTTATTTGAAATATTAAGTAACCCTATTACAACATTTTTAAAAATGCTGTCTTTTGTTAAATTGAACTGTTTTGAATGTAACTTTCCGTAGCGTTTTCTAAATGCTGCGAAAAGTGAATTTTCACTGTTTTGATAAACTTAAGTGAATAAATGAACTTTGGAAGTTGAAATTTTTGGAAATTTAATAATTTAATTATTAAATATAATAACTTCATTTTAATGATTTAAAATGATTTTTGAAATATAAACTGTTTGGAAATGTAAATTGAAATGGTATTTTAAATTGAATAAAATGAATAATGATTTGAAATGAATGTGGTTTTGAAAAGATATGATATTTTGGTTTATTAAAATGATTTGAAATGAAGTTTTGGAAAGATATGATATTTTTGATATATTAAAATGATTGAAATGACTTGAAATGGATATGATATTTTTGATATATTAAAATGATTGAAATGAGGTTTTGAAATGATATGATATTTTGATATATTAAAATGATTTGAAATGTGGTTTTGAAATGATATGATATTTTGATATATTAAAATGATTTGAAATGTGGTTTTGAAAAGATATGATATTTTGATATATTAAAATGATTTGACAAGAATTTCCGGAAAGATATGATGTTTTAAAATGGTTTGGAATTAATTTAATCATTATTTTGATAAAGATTTGGATTTGAAATGATATCCTATTTTTAAGTATAAACATTATTTTAAAAGTTATAACTACGGGTTATAATAACGATTGGTTGGCAAAGAGACCGGGATCGGATATCTGACATACTCTCTGTCGATACCGAAACCACTTTGACAACCGTGTACGCGGTGGAGATTCCAGAATGAAGTAGGATGGTGGCGACGTTCTTGAGGTATATTACGTGGACCCAACTCCCGTGAGTTGGCATAAGGTGGCTAAAACAGGAGCGATCTCGGGCCAAGTGAGGTCATTCCTCCGATCGGACACATTCCTTCGATACTATACTCTTACTTATAATTGATTAGATGGCCATCCTCCGATTTTGATTGGGAGTGTGTTCCGAGGTGGGCGTATGTGGCTGCTGCGTTACCACCAGCCCGTGTGCGTAATTGGTATATCTACCCTGGCATTGCCTTGTGTGCCGTGTCACCTACCATACCGAGCCTTTACTACGAGTTTGTTTTTCTCCCGTAGCCCGTGTGGTATCCTCTGACAGTCACCCGGAGTGGAGATGGCATGATATTGGATGGACTACTGGGACTATTATGTGTGAAGGGTGATATGGGTAGTCCGGAACGCTATTTAAAAGTAAGTTTATTTTACTGTAGACATTATTATAATAGCGAAATATTACTACATAGTAAATAGTTTAACGGGTCCTTAAAGGATGGGCGGTCTTAGGCATCCTTTAAGTTACTTGTACCTTATTACAGTTCATTTGAGTTGGTTTACATTATATAAGTATATATTGTCCTGATTCGAGTGTTTGTATTTTTATTTACGCTCGGGTCAGCCTGAGTTATTCACAGATTTGGATTCCACTTTCTGGAGATTGGAATCACTGGAGATTATCTGCTTATCTAGTTTTATCTATTCCAGTTCTGTTGTTCTATTCAGCTTGTACTTGGTTATCATCTTAAGAGTTCTGTTGTACTTTATTTAGTCTGTTGTATTTTATTTAACTCTGATATATTTATATAGTGGCTTCATGAACTACTATTTCTTTTACTTCCGCTGCATTATTAAATACTCTGTGTCTGTGATCTGTGATTTTATTTACTGTATATTCTGAGATTTGCCAAATTTTATTTACAATGCGGTATTTTGAGCAATTCAAGTCCGACATGTGCGGATGCGAATGGTTGAAAATATCGGGTTGTTACAGTTGGTATCAGAGCTTTGGTAGCTCTAGGCAAAACTCAGTATATAGGGTAAATGTATTTACAGAATCACTTTCATTCGAGTTTAAACCTCTTCCTTTTGTTCGTTTTCTTTTGAATTTTGGAACGTTCCCTGCGGTTCCAAAATCCATTCTTGTCCCTCACTATTCATCTTCTTTTGATTCTGGAGTATCCCATAACTCCATTTCGAGTGATCTTTATAGTGAATTGGCGGTCTCGCCAATATTCTAATTTTCATGTAAAGGGGTGAAACTCCTTTACAATTAGCATCGATTCACCAGAGATTTTATCCTTAGTTTAGATGCTAATATCTTTATTATTTCAAACTCTATCTCTTGAGATTGAAGGTAGATTTACCCCAGAAAATCCACATTGATTTTATTCTTTAAGTCACGGTTAACCCGGTTAAGGTTGCCCGCGATTTATTTAAGCTTATCCATCTCCCTACTCTGTTTGACCATCTTGTCTTTTGTTTCTAAACCATCTCCAAACATTTTGAACTATACTTGTAAATCTATGTTTTATATATTGTGTTGTTTGAGTTGTTGATGTTGATTTGGGTTTCCGATCGATTCGTCTGATCAACGCTATCGATAGGATTTCTAAAACACTTTGACAGAACAAACTGACACAATATTATTTTAAAAATAATGTTAATGAAATAAATTTTGATATAAGTAAATTTATGGAACTTAATAAATTGATTTAAAATAATCATTTGAAATGATAATACTTGATTTACCATTTATTGTTCTACAAATGAATTTATAAATAGTTGTTTATAAATTGATTTGGGAACTGAAATGAATTTAAATCAATAATTTGAGAATTTAATTTCCGATGGTTTCAAACCTTGTGTTTTCAAGTTTTAAAAGGATATCTTATTTAAAGTATTTTCGAATATAAATTTGTTTCCGAAGAATTTTAAAGTTTAAAATTAGTGCTCTTCTCTTTGCCACTGGAAAATAACTTCGATGATGACTGCAGCATCATCGACGTTCATTTTCGAGTTTCGAAGTGAAGAGACTATTCTGTAGTCCCGCTACAGCTTTGTTTTGGGAATTTAATTGATTTGAATTTCTAAAATATGACTTGGTTTATATAGATATATGATTTAAAATTTGATTTGACATATTATGTATATATAATTACTTATCTTCAAATGGTTTGAAGGTAATCAGAAATTTAGTTCTTAAATTTTAGCTTGAAGAATAATTTCAATTATAAAAAGAAAATCAAAAATTTGGATAAATGATTCAAACTTGAGATAATTGAATTTAGAAAGTTTTATTTGTATAATACACAAATTCATTCCAATATAACTTACCTTAATTTTCAGAAGTTAACAATGTAATTGGATAATATATAATATAAAAAGTATTTATAAATGAAATTTGAGTGGTTATAATAAATGTTATACACTTAAATTTTAGTTATAAAAAGACTGACTGAGGTAAGTAGAATAAAAAGGTAATTGAATAATTTACAATATAAAATGATGTTAAAGAAACTAAGAATAAATTGAGGCAGTTACAATGAGTGTAAATATATTTAACATAGGTGATAAAATATATTGAGAGGAATAAATTTAATTTTAATTAGTAGTGAAGAAGAATTAAATTTTATTTGGTACATTTTGAGTATAATAAAAGATTTTTCAAATACATGATTTTAGGGATTTGTTAATTTAAGATAATTGGATGATAAGATAATGAAATTAGAGATGCTTAAGATTTATTTGACTTATGTAAAATTAATTTTCAGTTTAAGTTGAAATTTTATGGTTTCAAATTTATTATTTTATTTTGTTTTTCAAATTATCTTTTGGTTGTCCTTAACAGAATGGGAGGCTATTGCATATACCAGTCTGTTTAGAAATCTTTATATAATCTTTAAAAATCTTTGGTACTCATCTTTGAATCTAAGCACTGCTTGCCATCCACAGACCGTCGGTCAAACGGGAAGGGTGAATCAGATTTTAAAAGATTTTTTTTCCATGCTTGTGTTCTTAAATTCTGGAAGATCTTGGAAAGATCATCTCCACATTGTTAAACTTACCTATAGCAACAGTTATCAGGTATGATTTTAATCTTCTTGTCATCTTGTCTTAATACTATTTCATTCTATCTTTTTCTGTGCTTTCCCTTACCTCATTCCTTTTCGGGGACGAAAAGTTTTGAGTGGGGGAGAGTGTAACAACCCTGTATTTTCTGATTATTGTAATTGTATATTTTAATTATTTTAATTTAAATTCATAATTTAAAAAAAAACTTTATTTTATTTATTAAAATGAATATATTTTTTTAATTGAAATACAAATGTTGATTTTGATGTGGATTTGAATTTCAATCATGCATAAATTGAATATTTCCAGAAAAGTGAATTTTGGTCAATCTGGTCAAACTTTGACTTTTAAATCTAAATTTTAAAAGTTTTAAAATTTTAATTTTACCTTTTGTTATGAAAGTAAATAAAATTTCAAGAACAATGCTTTTCGTTTCGTTGAAATCCGAATAATACTGTGAAAGTTATGCTTTTACAAAATTGGGTGTAAATTGTTTTATTTAACAATATTGTTTATTTTAAATTATATAGATAATTTTTATTTGTCATATCTTATTATAAATTGTATTATATGTTATGTTACATATATTTTTACCATTTAAATATTTTTAAAGAGATGTTTGAAATTTTCCAAAGCTTATTGAATTTATTTTCTATTTTTAAAGCCAGGTTTCTATTTTCTTTGCTATTTTCTTCATTTAAATTATATTTAAATTAAAATTTATATATTTATTTGTGAATGCATTTTAGTTTATGTTATTATCTTTGTTATAAATATTTTTACAAGTACATAAAGATGTTCCAAAGTTCATTGCATTTATTTTTCATATTTTCAAGACTAGTTTGCAATTTTTGTTGTTTTATTAATTAAATTATATGTAATTAATATTTATTTATTTTGTTTACTTGTTTAATTTATTTCTGAGTTTATTTTATCTTTATTTATCAGTATTTTAAATGTATTTAAAATTACAAAAAGAATTAGAGAAATATGAAGAGTTTAAAACCTTTCATTTACCTTTGACTTTTCACCTCCCTGCCTTTTCAATTTCATCGTATGCATTCAATTGGGGCTGTTCCTTATACCATCTTCAGCCGTATTTTTTTTTTCTTCATTTTTCACGAAATTTCTTCCTCCTCATCTCTGAAAATTTTAGCCTCCATCATCTCCAAGAGTTTGGTAAAATTCTTTTTCTTTTCCATTGCTTTTCTACTTGTTTATGTTGTTTTCACTTGCTTTCTCACCCTTGTAGCTCAGCCCCTTGCTCCTCCTTCACCATGGCTGCCACCACCACCACCTGATCCAGCCTCCACCACCTCCTCTACAGCCCCAAGCCACTGGCCATGCACCCATGTGACCAAATCCAACAATATCTACACAAACTTCACCTATATGCACCATAGCCAATCACCTATGCCTTCATCACTTTCAACCACCCGTTGGCCGCCACCTACTCCACCTCCACCATCCATGGATGACCTGGAACCCGCTGCCACACCATCCTACAGCCCACTACAGTGATGGCCGCACCATGCTAGCTTGTGGCCGAACCCATATGTTGCATAGGATCCATGGTAGTTGCATTGTAGTGTTAGTTCCATGCACCTATCTCTCTACCATACTTTGCTCCATCATTTTCCCATGCTAGGCCGACCTTTAGGAACCCAGACCAGATCCAAACCATGCCTTTAGCCGTGTCATTTCAGATCTGGAGCTGAAGCATAGGTGGTAGAAAGCAAGTGCAAACACTTTGGATTTGTTTATGCATCCAATTCTATCATTGTTTAATGGTATTTTGTGTTGAAACTTATGTGTTGTTATACTTGTTTTGTTGAATGTATCTAAGGGAAGTGATACTTTGGCTCTCCCACTCATCTTTGTGTCGTGTTATCATTCTTGTTGGGATCTCATTCGTGCATTCGTTGTTGTGTCTCCAGCTCAAACAAGTGAGTTATCCTCACCAGACAATATGTACATATATAACTAGTAAATTGACCCCTTTTGAATCTGTAAAATGCATTATCATGTTACATATGCTATATTATGATTATATGATGTTCACCCATGCTTAATCACCTATTATAACATCTGTTACTGTTATATTATGTTGTTCTGTTATTTTTATCAGTTTATCATACTGCAAGTTCCCTTTAGATTAGAATCACTATGGGTTGAAATGATACATACCCGAACGGACTTTAGAATAGGGGAAAATCGTTATGGGCTGAAATGATAGGCCTGAGCGATTTTCATTTTATTTCATTTACTTGGGACTGCTGGTTTGAAATGATAAAACCCGGATTTTCTTTGTAAATTACGGGTTGAAATGATACATTACCCGTATCACTTTACCTAGGTTAGAAAATTATATACAGACCCGTAGTTAAAATATATTTTTCTAAAATTTTTAAAAATATGTTTGAAATGTAAATATTATAATATTTTGATTTAAAACATAATTAAAAATGATTTTTATAAAGTTTTATTGATTTTTTTGGAAATTTATAGGTTAAATAAATTATGGAAAAGTTAGAAAATTTAAATGTAAGTTATTTTGGAAATTTTGATTTAATTATAATTGGAAATTAAATTAAATATGAAATTATGATAAATTTATGATAATTTGAATTTAAAATGAATTTAAAATGATTTTATAATATATTAATGATTTTTGAGTAAAGTTAAAAAATGAAAGGGATGATTATTTAAGTTGAAATTTTGAAATATAACCAAATGGGAATTTGTGAATTTGGCTTAAAAGTGAATTTTAAGTTAAGTGAATAAAATTGAAATTAAGTTATATTTTGAAATTTAAACTTAAGTGTTAAGTTGAAATTTAATTTAATGAATTTAAATTTGAATGTTGAAATTTAATGAGTGAATTATTATTAAATCTTGATTTTTGAATGGAAATTTAACTTTATAAAATCATGAACTTAAGGAATATTAAGTGTTGTTTATAAATGTGAAAATGTATGATTTTATAAGTTAAAAATGTTTTAAATAAAAATATAATTGGTTGTGAAATTATATTGAATATTTGAAGTTAATTAACTGCATTTTTGAAATGCTATTAATTGCAATTTAAATGATATTACAGCATTTGTAAATGATGTAGTTGATGATAATGAACTAAAAAGCTAAATTGAATTAAAGGCTATTATAGCAATCTTTTTAAGTGCTATAATTGTTGAATTTAACTAAGTTTATTTGAAATATTAAGTAAACCATATTACAACATTTTTAAAAATGCTGTCTTTTGTTAAATTGAACTGTTTTGAATGTAACTTTCCGTAGCGTTTTCTAAATGCTGCGAAAAGTGAATTTTCACTATTTTGATAAACTTAAGTGAATAAATGAACTTTGGAAGTTGAAATTTTTTGAAATTTAATAATTTAATTATTAAATATAATAACTTCATTTTAATGATTTAAAATGATTTTTGAAATATAAACTGTTTGGAAATGTAAATTGAAATGGTATTTTAAATTGAATAAAATGAATAATGATTTGAAATGAATGTGGTTTTGAAAAGATATGATATTTTGGTTTATTAAAATGATTTGAAATGAAGTTTTGGAAAGATATGATATTTTTGATATATTAAAATGATTGAAATGACTTGAAATGGATATGATATTTTTGATATATTAAAATGATTGAAATGAGGTTTTGAAATGATATGATATTTTGATATATTAAAATGATTTGAAATGTGGTTTTGAAATGATATGATATTTTGATATATTAAAATGATTTGAAATGTGGTTTTGAAAAGATATGATATTTTGATATATTAAAATGATTTGACAAGAATTTCTGGAAAGATGTGATGTTTTAAAATGGTTTGGAATTAATTTAATCATTATTTTGATAAAGATTTGGATTTGAAATGATATCCTATTTTGAAGTATAAACATTATTTTAAAAGTTATAACTACGGGTTATAATAACGATTGGTTGGCAAAGAGACCGGGATCGGATATCTGGCATACTCTCTGTCGATACCGAAACCACTTTGACAACCGTGTACGCGGTGGAGATTCCAGAATGAAGTAGGATGGTGGCGACATTCTTGAGGTATATTACGTGGACCCAACTCCCGTGAGTTGGCATAAGGTGGCTAAAACAGGAGCGATCTCGGGCCAAGTGAGGTCATTCCTCCGATCGGACACATTCCTTCGATACTATACTCTTACTTGTGATTGATTAGATGGCCATCCTCCGATTTTGATTGGGAGTGTGTTCCGAGGTGGGCGTATGTGGCTGCTGCGTTACCACCAGCCCATGTGCGTAATTGGTATATCTACCCTGGCATTGCCTTGTGTGCCGTGTCACCTACCATACCGAGCCTTTACTACGAGTTTGTTTTTCTCCCGTAGCCCGTGCGGTATCCTCTGACAGTCACCCGGAGTGGAGATGGCATGATATTGGATGGACTACTGGGACTATTATGTGTGAAGGGTGATATGGGTAGCCCGGAACGCTATTTAAAAGTAAGTTTATTTTACTGTAGACATTATTATAATAGCGAAATATTACTACATAGTAAATAGTTTAACGGATCCTTAAAGGATGGGCGGTCTCAGGCATCCTTTAAGTTACTTGTACCTTATTACAGTTCATTTGAGTTGGTTTACATTATATAAGTATATATTGTCCTAACTCGAGTGTTTGTATTTTTATTTACGCTCGGGTCAGCCTGAGTTATTCACAGATTTGGATTCCACTTTCTGGAGATTGGAATCGCTGGAGATTATCTGCTTATCTAGTTTTATCTATTCCAGTTCTGTTGTTCTATTCAGCTTGTACTTGGTTATCATCTTAAGAGTTCTGTTGTACTTTATTTAGTCTGTTATATTTTATTTAACTCTGATATATTTATATAGTGGCTTCATGAACCACTATTTCTTTTACTTCCGCTGCATTATTAAATACTCTGTGTTTGTGATCTGTGATTTTATTTACTGTATATTCTGAGATTTGCCAAATTTTATTTACAATGCGGTATTTTGAGCAATTCAAGTCCGACATGTGCGGATGCGAATGGTTAAAAATATCGGGTTGTTACAGATGTAAATCTCAACATCTAAATATGAGCATATTATACCTTTCATGGATTATTATTTTCCACATGCAATCGTACATATATGTATATGATACATTTATGTATATGATACATTTATGTATAAGCTAAATCAAATAAAATTAATTTCATATCTTAATATATTTGAATTTAAATAATAAAACTGATTTTATTTTAATGAAATTTAGAACTGTTCTAATTCAGTTAGACTTCATAGGCCTAATAAAGATTCAATAGGGTAAAAAAAAAATTAGATTCATCCATAACTTCCACTGTGGGCTGGTCCAGTTCCAACATCTTTTACCCTAGTTTTCATGAGCTAATTAGGAACCCATTGAATACTTGTCAATATTTCATTTTTCTTATTCGGATGTAGTTTTCATGGGCTCACTATAATTCTGTCTAACTGACATCTTCAATTTTACATAGTTTTCATGAGCTAACTATGAACCTATTGGCCCTTGCCAATATCATTTTCCTTACATGATTTTCATAGGCTTACCGTTAACCTATTGGCCTCGGCCAATATCTTTTATTTATATTTACTACTAGGTCAACTTAACTGGTTTTTCTACCTTTTTCCAAAGTACAGTTTTGGATTCATTACAAAGTGAATGTATACATATATGGAGAAGCAAACAATATAACTTAGTTAATTCTTTTAACCCATCAAGACTTCTTTATAAATTCCATTTCAAATACTTTGTTTTTAATAGGCCATGGTTTTGCTTTCAAATGAGATTGGGTTATTTATTTTGAAAATTATACTTTCGAAACCTTCGAACCCTTGCTTTCGACTTCACTGGATAGCCTCCGTTAAAAGCGTATATCTCTTTTCAAAACATTAGACTTCTGCCTTAAAAAACACTTTAAAATCTTTCTTTCAAAACGTTTCAATTATCGTAAAGAGGTATTTATTAATTATAAAACCGTAGCTATGAAATCATTGAAGTATCCCTTCTTAAAGCATTGAAAGTCCCCCTTCGACATCATTGGGCTTACTTTTAAAATATCATTTGGGTCCAATTAAATATATATACGAAAGTATCTCTTTCGAAACCATTCTTTACCATATAAAATATTGGGAAATTTATGATGGCATCGAAACCATCTCTTTCGACAGAGTCGAAAGCTTACCTTTAAAACATTTAAGGATAGCTTCGAAACTCCTTTCAAAACCACTGCCTTTCGAAACCATAAACTTTTTGAAAGCATTTAGAAAGCGGCTTGATAATGCTTTAAAACAAACAACACCTTTCAACAACATTAATAACTTCAATACACTCGAAAGGCAAAAGAATCGACGGTAGGGCTTCAACTAGATCGAAACCTGTAACGACTCTGGATTTTGACAATATTATTTTAATAATACTTTAATTTAATAATGGATAACACAAGCTTTAACCATTTAAAAAACAAATGATATTCTGGCTAATTTCTGTATATTTATAAATATATATATATATATATATATAATTTAAGAAAAACTATAGTTTGGGAATTAAATATATATATACATCTCAAAAATATTTTAAAAAATAAAACTCCACCTTTATAATACTATATATATATATATATATATATATGAATATAATTTGGGTATTTAAGCCTTGGCTAAAGTTTAAAATAAAAGGATTAAAAATATATGTTAAAAGAAAATAGGATAAATGTATATAAGGGGTTAAATTGTTAAATGTAACATAAATACTTCTAAAATTGCTATGGTAGGTATATACAAATAATTTTATGTGTATAAGGCAACATGAAAAAATATGCTATGATATATACACATAAGAATGGATATATGTGCTTGTAAACACAAGAGGGAGCATACATTTAATGCATATTCCATCAACCCATAAAACATCAAATCTCCTTCCAATAAATCACTTCACTTTCACAATTCATGTCAGTTCGAGAATCTCTGACCAAAGAAATAAAAATAAAGAAATTTAAAAGAAAAGTGGAAAAAGAAATCACCATGTACAGAGCCTATACCTTTCTCTATATATACCTCCTCCACTTTCTTCTATTTCATTCATTCATTCGAAAGCTAGGTAAGTAAAACAAAGATAAACACTTCTGTCATTTTATAAAAAAAAATAAAGAATCAAGCAACTTGTCTACGACCCAAGCAAGCTAGCAGCTTTCAAAAACTCTTGTTCTCTGTTCAATAAAATATATCTGTAAGTAAACTTCTTTTCAAAAATCTAATCTTCCTTATAACATGATTATGTTAAAGATTAAATAGTAGTAATAGTCTTGAATATCTGTTGCATAGAAGAAAATGTATTTATGCCTGTATATGGAGTATATGAATGCCTGCATACATCTTCCTTGCCTCTGTTCTTCTATTTTTACACGTTCAAACTTCTCAAAAAATTCAAAAATTTTCCATCTTGATAGTTTTAGACCTTGGTACTTGAAGGATATATGTTTGTATTAGAGTGTGCTTATTTTTAAAAATAATCGCATGGAAAGAAAATCAAGTAATGTCACAGGGGATAGGATTTCAATGGATGATCAAACATTTCAAGAAAAATCAATCATGCTAATTCATGTTTTCATTGACATAACTGGAATCGACTTTGAAAATAAATATTTTTTGTAGCATTTTCATGATTTTTAGCTGTGTGGATAGTGAGGTAGGATGTGTTGATCAGAAATTAGTCGTGGGTCGATTTCTGGCATTTGCGGAGTTCGTCGGCGTCGGGGTCTTGGTTGAAGGAGCCCGAGGGTTTGGCGGTCTCAGGAAAAATGGTATTAGATTTTTTGAGTAACGTGGTGGCTGGTCGAAGGGAGAGTAGGATTTTAGGAACAGTTGTGGTCGAGGTGGGTTTTCGTGTGTTTTCGACGTCGTGGTGGCGACGGAGCGATGCGGTGCAAGTGGAAAAGGAAGAGGAACTAGGCGAAGCTGTAGGCGCGAGGGCGTGGGTTTTGGTGGTCGGTGATGGCGGCGAGAGGTGGAAGTAGGTGATTGGTTTTTCTTCCAAGGAAGGGTGAAGTACTCGATTTTGGTTTTGAGCATCATCGAGGGTTTCTAGTCAGTCCGAAAGGTTGAGGGTTACGTCGGTGATTTGGAGGTGGGATCGACGGTGGTCGGAGCATCGCCGATGGCGTGTGCACGTGCATAGGATGGCTTGTATGTCAGTAGGTATCAGATGGTTTGCTGTAGACAAGTGGGAAATAAGGAAAGAGAAGAAGAAGTTAGGGGATTGCTGGTGTTCGGTTTTGGGCCTGTGAACCAGGGTTTTTTTTAAATATTTATAAACAAAATTTATCAAAGGGAATTTCAAAACCAAATTACTATAAAGTTGAAGGCTTTTAAGACTTAAATGCCCTGATATATTGACACATAGGAACCGAGTTGCTTTGTTCCCTTAACACCTGCTAATACCTTATTTTAATAATAAATTTGAAATAGTTTTCAAATTATTTATGGTTAATATAAATAAAGTAATTTAAAACTTTAAAGTAACCCAAACCTTAGGTAAATAAATGGTCAATGCAAATAAAATGATTTAAACTTAAATTAATTAAGCTTAGGATAATTATATATGTAGGTTAATTATTCGTTGATTCCTAAAGTTTATTAAGGTAAATAAATAATTGTAATTAAGTTAAGCGTTAAGGAAAATAAAGTGTTTAAGACCATTAATCATTTTGAAAGTCTTATGTTAATTATACATGCTAATTATTGATTAATTCCAAATATTTAATTAAAATAAAATAAAATGGTTTGTCATTAGTTTAATAACAATTAATTAGGAACTGGAAAATAATTAATTTTTGTTTTAAATTAATTAGATGACTGTGGTTAAGTACATTGGATTGCTTGATTTATCTAGTATGTTATTTCCAGTTATTTTGTGACATGAAATACCTGAATTGAACTATTGATATAAACATGAGATGTTTGTTTGAAATAGATATTGTGATGAAATTTCTGTGTGAATATGACATTCTGGAATTGAATTGTTTTTACTTAAAAAAACAACTTGACCTTAAAAGATGGCATTTGGATTTCTATGAGACCGGGATGGGATATCCTTGTTATCTAAAAACCACATCGATCCAAAGTAAAAGATAGGTCATGAAGATCTCAAGGGAAGATCAGGAATGAAGATTCAGGATGCAAGGGCTATTTGTCGCTAACTCCGAGGGTGATTGCAATATGAATGTAGTACAGATAGTGCCTTCGGTTCCGTTCAAACCCGAAACAGACTTGTATGGACGAATGCTATCAGACCATCGTCATCGGAGGATAGTGAGCATTCTAGGAAATGTGTGCTATAAAGGTAATCATAGCCTCAAGCCTCATCAACCGAGAATGGCTAAAACTAGGGAGGTGCAGCAAGGCTAAGTGGGTAGCACTCAATTAGGGTAAAATTTCCCCTGTCTAGAGTCCCTTTTTATTTGGCTGTGTGGGCGGTTGGTGGCCTCAACCGTGGGGTGATCTTATTCGGACTATTCAGTAATGGGTAGCTCCGGTCTTGTGTTGCAGGGGATCGGAAGTGGTCCTCGGAACGGAGATCCAGACCCGGTACTATGACAGGTGGTACCCCAGTAGCCCTGCCATTGTATGGAATCCAATCTCGAATAAGTGCCTTCGGACTTGATTGTATATCTATTATGCTGGAATTTAATGAATGTAACAATTTCGGCTATGTGATTAATTTAATTGAAAACCCTAGACCTATTATAATGTCGTTGGTTTTCCTATAAAAGGAATTGGTTATCGTAAGGGAAAAACTTATCCTTGTTTATATGCGGTGAGTCTTACGAGATACCCTTGACTTCAAATGATTTTCAAGTTAAATCAAATTTAACCGTTTACTCACACCAGACCCATGTATGACCCGGAATTTATTTTCTGTTTTTCCTAAACTCTTGGGTACTTAAATTTTTATGTGTAGCCAAGTGATTCCAAGTTGGCTTTGATGTATTTTGGAGGAAGACTTGGAGCAGGAGGCTTCTGCATATCTAGTTGTATCTGTTTCCGTTGTACTAGTATTTATGACTGCATTTTGGTTTGTAACGAATAGGCAGGTCACCACGACCGTCTAGTATGATATATGTAGAACTTATGGCTCTAATATACTGTATTAGTGACTTTTGTGATATATGTATGGGATGTAATACACTCATTCCGTTCCGCTGTGAGATTCTGTGATTTTGTTTAGTTCTTTCCTTCTACCTGTTTCTTTTCTACCTATTTCTTTCTATTTCACGACATGTCTTCCTATGGAATATAAGGGCGGGTTGTCACAGAACCCCTTTTGAAAGCACTGATTTATTATTAAAGGAAATCTTTCGAAACCCCTGTTTCTTTTAAAACAAACATGGCAACCCCTTCGAAAGCCATTATAAAACTCCTTTTGAAAACATACATATCGACTACGTCGAAAGCTTAGTAAAATAAAGGTAGTGTTTATCTTTATAAAACAAACCGAGGTAACGACCCCATCGGAAGATATGCTTTCGACGCCATACCTTTCGCCTTTCTCCAATCCACTCCATATCATCTCGATGATATCCTGTGTATTGAATTTAGCTTAATGGAGTTTCGACATAGTCGAAGGCAAAAGGTAAGGGGCGAATGGTACTCTGGATAGAGTTGAAACCTGTTTTTCTGGGTTAAGCACTAAATTAACCAACTTATATAAACTAACCTGCCTACATGCCATTTTTATTGGTTGCCTTAGCTTTTACCATGCTTTTCAAAATTAACCTCCTTTTTATTTTGGATAAGTGTCAAACTTAAACTTTTGGAGATTAAACCTTCCTTTTTATTTATACGTAAATCATTTTGATCCTCTTCTCAAAATAATTTATTTTGTATATCAAATCACTTAAGAAAAGTTCCCAAAATTCACAGAAATTTACTTTAATCATGTTATCAATCATATTAAAATTTTAAATCCAAATACTTAATATATTTTGTGAAATAAATTATTAAATCCAACATGCTATATTTTCATTCAAAAATTCATAATAATCTTTCTAAAGCTTTAAATATTATCAAACTCAAAACCCAACTCGAAAATTGTGTTTTACCTAACATATAATTTTTCAATGGCATTTAAACATCAACATGACACGGTTTTGATCTAAAACCGTATGAACCAACATTTAAACAATCTTGTATAAGTTTAAACAACCCACAAATTCAAGCATATCATCATCAAACATCATATATACGAATTTAAACTTAAATCCGAAACATATATTTAACAAATTGTGATGGAAATTATCATTCACCTTAATCTTTGATAAGAAAAATGGATTGAGAAGAGTTTGATTTCCTTTGTTACTTTCTCTTCTTTTTCTTCGAATTTCCTCTTCTTCTTTTCTTTTTAGTGGCTGACCTTATCTTCTTTTCTTACGTTTTTATTTTTGTGAGAAAATGAACATAAGTGTGAATGGCTTAAGGGTAAACATATATATATATATACACATACATACATACATAAAGGTAAGGTTAGGTGTAGTTAAATCCCATTATACCCTTACATAATTTAGTTAGTTTATAAACCATTCTTTAGCCCAATCAAATTAATAAGCACGACCACTTAAATTTATTCAAATCTCAATCCCCTTATCACTTAACATTTATATTATTCTATTTAATTTATCTAATTAATTATTGTGAATACTATCATTTAAAATTAGGGGTGTTATAGGCTCCCCTCCTTAAAGAATTTCATCCTCGAAATTCAATAAGGGATAAATACTAATCATTGCAATTATCTGTAACTACTCCTAACAACTGTACTAGTCGATTTGACTAGCGATCTTCTATAT
The DNA here is from genome assembly GCA_030765085.1 of Allium cepa. Classification (NCBI taxonomy): domain Eukaryota; kingdom Viridiplantae; phylum Streptophyta; class Magnoliopsida; order Asparagales; family Amaryllidaceae; genus Allium; species Allium cepa. Next base: position 220,318,602 of record CM060928.1, read on the forward strand.
AAATTCAATATAGACATACCACTTAAAACAGATCAGGATAAGTATCTCGAATCATGTCTTCCGTCTTCCAAGTACAGTTCTTCTCCTTGTCATTCCACTGAACTTTCACCAACTTGACTGTCTTGGACCACAATCTTTTCCAACTCTCGCCAAAACCTGAACTGGTTGTCTAACAATTGTCAAATTAGGCTCTACTACCAACTCATCCAACCCTATTAAAGGAATAGTAGTCTCTGTATCATGCACATACTTGCGAAGATGAGATGCATGAAATACATTATGGACACCTGCTATATTGCTCGGCAATTCTACTATGTATGCAAGCTTTCCAATCCTTTCTATAATCTGGAATGGACCAACATATTTCAGTGTCAGCTTTCCTGACTTTTCAAATCATATCAATCCCTTCATCGGTGACACCGTAATAAAAAATCTGTTTCCAACTGAGAACTGTAGGTCTTTATGCTTTTTATCTGCGTAACTCTTTTGTCTGAATTGAGCTTCCTTCATTCGATCTCGGATCAACTCAATCTTCTCTAACAACTCCCTAACCATATTTGGACCTAAGACTAATATGTCTCCAGTCTTTAACCAACATGCGGATGATTTGCATGGCCTTCCATATAAAGCTTCAAAAGGCGTCATTCCTATACTAGTCTGGAAACTATTATTATAGGAAAAATCAATCAAATGCAAGTGATCTTCCCAAGATCCACCAAAGTCTAGTACATAAGCCCTCAATAAATCTTCGAGTACCTTATTGACTCTCTCAATCTGTCCATCCGTCTATGGATGATATGTTGTACTCATTTTGAGCTTGGTACCTAATATGCTCTGTAGACTTCTCCAAAACTCACTAGTGAATAGTGTAACTCTATCATTGACTATACCACTAGGAATTCCATGAAGTCTAACTATGTTCTTCACGAACAACTTCGCCAAAACACCAAGTGTCGTCCTGGTTGATTTGACTGGAATGAAATGGGCGCTCTTAGTCAATCTGTCCACTATGACCCATATGCTTTCATTTCCTTTGTTTAACCTTGGTAACCCGTCTATAAAATCCATGGACATAGAATCCCACTTCCAAATTGGAATCTCTAAAGGCTGAAGCAACCCGCTCGGCTTTTGATGTTTGACTTTCACTTGTTGACAGTTGGCACATTGTCAAACCCGCAAGCCAACATCTCTCTTCATGCCTTCCTAATCGAATCTTCTCTTCATATCTTGATACATCTTGGTTCCCCCAGGTTGAATCATAAACTTGGATCGATGACACTCATCTAGAACTTCTCTTCTTAAGTTCTCTACATTCGTAACACATAATCGTCCCTTCTTCCTCAACCATCCTCTCTGGTCGATGCCAAAATCTTTAAGATCATCGACTCGGATCCCACCTTGAGTCTTCTAATTTTCTCAGCCATCTCTGGATCCTCTTTCTGTTTAGAATCTATCCTCTCGATCACCATGGTCGAACCTCTAAACGGTCCAACATAGCAATACTTCGACTAGAATCAGTAGTCGATCTTGACTTTATACTACACTTAGCCAAAACTTCTAAATCCTTCTATTCTGCCAACATAGCTAACACCACATTCTGATGTTTCCTGGTAAGGGCATCCGCTACCTAATTTCCTTTTCCAGGAGTATATTCTATACCGAAATCATAAGCAACCAAAAACTTTAGCCACCTTTGCTACTGCATATTCTACTCTTTCTGAGAGAATAAATATATTAAGGACTTATGATCAGTATATAGCTCAAATCTCTCCCCTACGAGATAATGTCTTCAAATCTTCAATGCGAAGATCGCCGTTGCTAACTCCAAATCATGAGTGGGATATCTTACTTCATGTGGTCCAAGCTATGTAATGACTTTACCGTTCTGCATCAATAAAGCTCCCAATCATGTTCCATTCTGCATCAGTGTACACTACCAACCCTTGGTTTCCATTTGGAACAACTAACACTGGCACGTTGGTTAACAATTTTAACTTAACGAACCCTTCCTCACATTTTTCAAACCGAATGAACTTCACATCCTCTCGGTCAACTTAGTTAAAGGTGCTACTATCCGCGAAAAATCTTTGATAAATCTCCGGTAATAGCAAGCAAGTTTGAGAAAACTTATGATCTTGGTCTCTATCTCTTGTCTCCTCCAATTATTTACAACTTCGATCTTAACTGGATCTGTTGTCAAACCTTCCTTCAAAAATACATGACCAAGAAACTTGACCTCCTTCTTCCAAAAATAAAATATATAGAAAACTTCGCCTTTAGCTGATGCTACCTTAGCATCTCAAGCACTACTCTCAGATGATTCTCATGCTCTCTCTCATCTTTTGAATACACTAAAATGCCATCTATGAATACTAACACGAACCTATCCAAGCGTTCTCGTAAAATCCGGTTCATCAAGTCCACGAATAAAGTAGGTGCATTCGTCAACCCGAATGGCATCACTAACCATTCATACGAACTATACCAAGTTCGAAATGCTGTCAAAGAAATGCTTTGTGACGACCCAGAATTTTGAACATTTGAAATCGAAATATTTAATTGATTTTAAATATTTGGAGGTTAGTTTAACTTGAATTTCGAATATAAATATGAATTTGGCAATTAAATTATTGAATTTGATTTAGTAATGATGGGTAAAAATTTGAATTTTCAATTTTTAGCTTGTTAAAAATAATTTGATGGCTTATAAAATTTATATTGATATTACTGAGGTTAATGGAAGCTTCAGAATTTGATTTGGAAATACTTTATTCAGTTTTGAAATTATATCGTTTAAATCAATATTTAAAAATAGCCTTCCGATGCATAGTCTCGGAATTCAACGAAACCAATTCATTGGATCGGTAATATTGTATTATTATCGAATTTCAATTTTCGTAGTGTTTGGAGTTGTTGTGTGAGCATGCGATATATAAACGCGCTTAAATCTATATCAAAAATTAAATATAATAACTGATCCAAAAGGTTATCTTCTCCATACGACTGAATTAGGACTCGAAACCTTTTCCATTGCGGTTGAAATAGGGGTATAATATTGTCAACGTCTAGCGGCACGTCTCGATACGATATCGAGATTTTAGGATGCGAAATCGAGACGACTTAAATTTAAATATATATATCTGATCAAAATTAAATCGCAGCCACCTTTTTGCAAAATGAAACGTACACGATTCCATTGTCTTCTCCTACATGCCAGCCTATCCTATCTTTTCGTTCAATCAAAAATCAATGTCCCGTGTCCCTCTTTCTTTACCAGAGAATTAAAACAAGTCAGAACCATTTGTTCCCCTTTCCATCTACAATTCAAATCGTATCCTTAAAAAGAAAATTTGAAGCAGCCGAGAAATAAATCATGGCCGAGAAATTCACAAGCTTCCTCTTTTTCCCTTTCCTCAATTTAATTTCTGCCTCAGTTTAAAAAATAAATAAATAAATAATATACTCATTTGAAATTGAATCGGAGGGAGGCAAGGATCGTGTGCGTGTATCCATGGCAGCGTCGCACTCGAGAATAGAGGAGGTCGCGATGTTTAGGGGTTGCGTGCGATTTGCGGTGAAAGGGAGATGCGTGAGGCCGGCGTCATTAATTTTGGATGTTCGCGAGTCGCTGCTAGGTCGCGAAGTGATCAAGGCTGGCTAGGGTTTCGTCGATAGCATGGTGGGGTTCGGCATCTTCGTTGGGGTTCGTTTGCGTGAGGTGGCAGGTCGCTGGCGAAGCTTGGTCGACTGCAAGGTGATATTGGAATTCAAGGTCGTGGTAGCAGGTAGGTTTCTCGTTCGTGATAAGATTGGGTGGCATGCAATTTTTGTTGAGGGCCAGCGTGTTCGTCGACATCAATCGAGGATTTCGGTTGAACTGAGACACTGAAGGTATATGTTTCATCTTATATATAAATAACTTATGTATATAGATATGTTAAAGAAAACTAAAGGAAATGAAATAGATATTGTACAGCAAGATATTTGAAACAATTTTGTTTAAGTTTAAAGTACAATAAGGTAATTAACTTGTTAATTATATTATTTAGTCAAGTCACTAAGGATGATTTATTAATTAGGAAAATGGGTTTAAAAAATTTAGTTTAAAAATTAAATTAATAAACGGTAATTTATTTTTCGTTTAGTTCAAATATTAATAAATTGTAAAATAAAAGCAAAGGTGAGATCTTCTCACTCAATCAGATTTTTCTGATTTAATTTTAAATAGTTAAATTTAAAATTGTTGATTGTGTGCTTGAATGATGGTTGCTATTATTTGTTTTAAAATAGACCATATGCGCCGCATAATAGCGGATGGTATTATATTTAAACCCATATACCGTGATATTCCACCTCGAAGTGGAGTTGGTATTGAATTGTTGTGCTAACGTCTGTGAATGCAGGGAAACAGGTTGGAGGGATCCAACTGGATTCCTCAAAAACGTTTGAATTTGTTTCAATGTTGTGTATTGATTATTTATAATCTCTGTGTGGTTATATTTGTGATCAAAATCATTGAAGGCTATAATTTAGCCGAAAATATTTTTGGTATCATTGGATACCAGAAATAAATAAAATTGAATTTTTTTTAAAATTCAAGCTGAAAAATTATAGTAAAAATTATTTTTGAGAATTTGATAAATTTAAAAGAAGAAATTTTAAAAGGATAAATTTTTATTTCTGAATCCTATTGAATAAAATTCCAAATATGGGAAAAGTTTAATAAATGGATTTCAAGTAATATTATTAAAAAGGTGAAGAATTTATTTTAAAATATGGATTTTAAATAATTTGGAAGAGATAAAGGAATTTATTTTAAAAATAATTTTGGAAACTGATTTGGTGTTAATAGTGAATAAATCATTGGGAAATCCATATGAAAATTGATTTGGTGTTTGATTGAAAATTGAATTGGTGTTGAAATAAATTTAGAAATCAATTTGGAATTTGATTGGTGTTTAAAATAAAATTGGACATCAATTTGAAAATTGATTTGGTGTTGATTGTGAATATTCGGGAATCGATTTGAAAATCGTATATCAATTGATATTTGGAAATCTAAATTCACAATGGGAATTTATAAAGGAAAGGGAATTTTGTTTTAAAAATAAACATTAGGTTATTTTAAAAGTACGGAAAGGAATTTATGGATTTGGAATGTAAATTTAGAATATATCCAGAAAGACTTATAAATTGATTTGAATGAACCATTCTAGAATGGAAGGTGTACTTTCCCTGGAAAGCCGAGTATGTTTTTCAAGTAGCTTTCGAATATAAATTAAAAGTTCTAGAGATGGTTTTTTTAAAAAGAATATTTTGGATAAATTATTTTCTTATGTTATTTTGAAAATTTATAAAGTAAAGATTTATTTTATTAATTATAGAAGTGAATATTTAAAGATTAAATTGATATTTGTTTTAGAAAATGGGCATTTAAAATAGTTACACCCTATCTATTAATTTTATTTTAAAGTTAGTTTGGACTTAAAATTTTATATGAACATTTATATAACATTTTCATAACTAATATTTAAATAAATGATTAAAATAGTTTTATGTAAATGTTTCCTAGTATATATTTGGATAAGTGATTTAAAGTGATTTAAAGTATTTGAACTCGGCAGACTTTCAGTGGAAATAAATAATATCGGGAATCTAATTCCGCGAGTGAAAAGTGATTTGGAATTTATTTTCAAATGATTGAAGTGATAAAAATATATCTTGTGAAGATATTTTGAAAATAATAATTGGGAAATTTATTTAAATCTTGGTGATTGTTGTGAATGTTGATTGATAGTTAAATAACCAACTATCAATATTGGCCTTTTAATGGCATTTGAATTTCGATGCAACCGGAGGTCGGATTCCAAATGGATATTCGAAAACCACATCGAACCTTTGTGATTGTGATAGATCTTTTGTTTAAAAGATCAAGTGGTAATTGTTGCGATTTGTTTGAAATCTGAATGTAACACTTATTTTAAAAAATAAGCGTTCGTTATTAGGATTAGCCGGGAGAGGACCTTGTGTCATAAAATCCATTTTGAATAATGATACGACGAAATGTGATTGCATTTGAAGACGGTGTTGAAGACCGGGTATTCTCGAAAACGAAAAGATTACCTGTCGAATGTCTCTGCACCGGGTTGCTCCGGTATAGAGATTTTATCACCCTTTGTGATGGGGATTCCGGACGTGATTAGTAAATATCCGGATTTGCAAGGGCTTCTTTGAAGTGCTTCGGTTCCGTTCGATCCCGGTACAGACTTGTATGGATATGTGTCTGACGTTACACTTTGAGATGTAAAGCTGGTTTCTATCAAATACATTTCTGTTGGTGGCGGAGAATTTATTCTCTTAGCTTAACACCCTTCTCTGAGACGTACGAGCTCAGAGGTAATGTAGTTGATGGTTACTAGTGATACATTCCCAAATTGGTAACATGGCATACAAAGTGTTGCTGATCATTTGTTGATCAAAGCATGACTTTGTGAAAAGTGTAGCTTTGTGGACGAGACTTCGTCGGACCTCACACCCCGGAAATAGTCGAAACAGGAAAGATGCGGCAAGGTTATGAGGGTCGCTCCCTTTAGGGTATGCCATTTCCTTCTGGAAAATGGTAGTATCATGGTATGGAGCCTAGATATTTAACCTATGTGGTTGCTGCAAATCTATTACTCTTTGTGGTTGTTGCTTTGTGGTTGAGAATCCTCGGATAAAGGTCGCAAACGACCGGGGATGGCATACTCGTGTAGTAGTTACCTAGTTACAGAGGTAACCCGGCCTTGTGTTGGCAGAAAGCTGGTTAAGTTCTCGGGGCATCCCTCCAGAGGCGTACCCATGTGGCAGTAGGAAGTTCCTTAGCCTGACCTGGAGTTTATTGTTCCCTTTCTAAACTCTAGGTGCCCATAATTTTCCACACGGGCATCCTAGAGTCAGGTTTCATTTATTCTGGAGCGAAATCAGAAAAAGAGTTGATGTGAAGATCCGAAGGCAAGTTGGATGGCGAGACATATCATTATATTATGTATTATCCGCTACGTTGGGATTGTTGTAAGTCCAGTTTTAATATGGATTAAATGTTGTAAAATGCCTAATATAGAATGGTGACGTTGTAAACTTTGACAATGTGATGTATGTAAAACCGATATAGTTCTTTGTTTTAAAGATTATTCATTTATCTATTATATTTGTTCCGCTGCGAAATGTGAGATTCTCTTATAGTTCTATTTTCTTCTTCTATTTTCTTCTTCGTAAACCCTAACAATTCGGTTTTCCGGCATTCGACTGTGCGACATTGGATACAGTGGACATATCGATGTCGACTTTCGAGCGTCGTAAAATTGGACCATTACAATGTGGTATCAGAGTAATTGGTTAAGCGACAACCTTGGCTCTGGTGGGTGTTACCCATTAGAGATAGAGTCAGTAGTACTCTAGAATGAGTTGAGTGTATTAATAGATATGAGCGCGTATTTGTTAGTGAATAAAAAAAAATTATATTGTGATGATTGGTTTATTGAGTGGTATATGGATTCTGGTCGATATAGTCTGTACAACTCTATCGATAGGGATCTCTGAACACTCGTACAGAACAATTCGACACGATATTGTTTTAAAATAGGTGAATGAAATAATTTTACCCAAAACTTTTTTCATAGATAAAGGAAATAATCTTTATAAGTTATTATAGTAAATGGTTGCTTGATTGTTAGGAAGAGATAATATTAAATTATTATCATTGATTATTTGAAATTGAAAACAAAACCAAAGATTAACAAATAAATTTATATACAAATGTGATTTGTAAATATAAAAGCGTAAATGAGATCTATAATTTGAAATAGAATTCCAGAGAAATGTTTTTGAAAAGAATTGAAAGGATTTGAAAGTTTTGAGACTTGGAAAAGTTTAAATCCATCTGATTTGAAAAGGATTTTCAAAAGTTTTGGAAAAGTTTTGAAGGGATAAAAGCTCTAAACTCTTTTTGGTCGTTGGAAAATAACTTCGGTGATGACTGCAGCATCATCGATGTTCATTTTCGAGTTTACAAGAGAGGAATTGCTGCCAAATTATTTAAAATTTGAAGTTGTTTGGAAAAATGGGTTGGTTTTAGAAATTTAAAGGGATAATTTGAATTAATTTCAAAAATGGTTTTAAAATGTTGAAAAGACTCTGGAATCTTATAAAAAATAGTTATGAAATAAAATTTATTAAGGTGGAAATAAAATTGTGAATGAATAAATTTACAACTACAAGTAAATGAAAGTGAAATTGAATGTTGAAATTCATTTTGAATTTGTAAGTAAATAGAACTGGAATTGGAATTGAATTTGATTTGTGATAAACAAAGCGAAGTATTGAAATGAAGTTAGTAAGTGAAATTAATTGAAGAAATTGAAAAATTAATATGGTTTGAAATGAATTGAATTCAATATTTATAAATGAAAGATAAATTGAATTCAAATAGAATTGGAAATCCAGTTTAATATAAGTGGTTATAAACCAAAATAGTGAATTGAAAATAAATTTTTGGGAATGAACAAAAGAATAAAATTGGAATTGAAACTGAATATTGAAAACCAGTTTGAATTCTGTGAAATAAAATGAAGTTGCAAAATTAGTTCGAAGTGAACTAAAGTTAGTAAAGGTGGAAATAGAAGAAAAAAAAGATTTGAGATAAAATGAATTGGAATTTGTAATAAATTAGTAAATGAAACTAATTTAGAATAGTGAGATGTGTCAGTTGTGAATGAAAGATAGTTGGTATAATTCAATATTCAGAAGGTAAATTGAATCCAAATTAAATTGAAAGTGTAAATTGAATTCAAATAAAATTGAAAGAGTAAGATTGAATGAAAATGGATACATAACTTCAATAGTGAAGTGAAAATGGTATAAGAGGTAAGTATTCAAACTTTTGTAAAGAAATGTGCAAAAATGATTTTTGAATGTTGAAATTGGACATAATGGATGTCAGGATATACAGGTGTGTTAAAGACAAAGGAATTGAGATTTGATTTTCGATGATAAATTTGAATTGCTCGACAAAAGGCATGTATTTAAATTTCTATATGAAATTTGATGATTTTCTTGTCTAGCCACTTGGCTTTTTGTTTTCTTTTTGAATCTGGGGGCCCGTGGTGCCATTTTGTAGTCGTACCAAGCTAGCCGCGTGATGCTGGCGAAATTTTTCAAAAATTTAGGGAGTTAGAAAAATTTTGAAATTTTTTTTGATAATTTAAAATTTAAATTTGAATTGTGAAGTAAATGAAGTTGCTTGGAAACTGTGAAGATTTTGCAAAGCTAGTCGAAATGATAATGGATCTTTGATAAAAGATTTGTTTTGGGCAAGTTGATAAATTGTTTAGTTTTGGAAAGATAGCAAATGGGTTAAGGATCATTCTTCTTAACTGGTAATTTCGGGACGAAATTCTTTTAAGGGGGAAGGATGTGACGACCCAGAATTTTAAACATTTGAAATCGAATATTTAATTGATTTTAAATATTTGGAGGTTAGTTTAACTTGAATTTCGAATATAAATATGAATTTGGCAATTAAATTATTGAATTTGATTCAGTAATGATAGGTACAAATTTGAATTTTCAATTTTTAGCTTGTTAAAAATAATTTGATGGCTTAGAAAATTTATATTGATAATACTGAGGTTAATGCTTCAGAATTTGATTTGGAAATACTCTATTCAGTTTTGAAATTATATCGTTTAAATCGATATTTAAAAATAGCCTTCCGAGTCATAGTCTCGGAATTCGACGAAACCAGTTCCATTGGATCCGTAATATTATATTATTATCGGATTTCAATTTTCGTAGTGTTTGAAGTTGTTGTGTGAACGTACGATATATAAAAGCGCTTAAATCTATATCAAAATTAAATATAATAACTGATCCAAAAAGTTATCTTCTCCATACGAACGAATTAGGACTCGAAATCTTTTCCATTGTGGTTGAAATAGGGGTATAACATTATAAACGCCTAGCGGCACGTCTCGATACGATATCGAGATTTTAGGATGCGAAATCGAGACGGTGTAAATTTAAGTATATATATATATCTGATCAAAATTAAATCGCAGCCACATTTTTGCAAAATGAAACGTACACGTTTCCATTGTCTTCTCCTACAAGCCAGCCTATCCTATCTTTTAGTTCAATCAAAAATCAATGCCCTGTGTCCCTCTTTCTTTACCAGAGCATTAAAACAAGTCAGAACCATTTGTTCCCCTTTACATTTACAATTCAAATCGTATCCTTAAAAAGAAAAATTTGAAGCAGCCGAGAAATAAATCATGGCCGAGAAATTCACAAGCCCCCTCTTTTTCCCTTTCCTCAATTTAATTTCCGCCTCAGTTTAAAAAATAAGTAAATAAATAATATACTCATTCGAAATCGAATCGAAGGGAGGCAAGGATCGCGTGCGTGTATCCATGGCAGCGTCGCACTCGAGATTAGAGGAGGTCACGATGTTCGGGGGTTGCGTGCGATCCGCGGTGAAAGGGTGATGCACGAGGCCAGCGTCATCGATTTTGGGTGTTCGCGAGTCGTTGCTCGGTCGCGAAGTGATCAAGGCTGGCTAGTGTTTCGTCGATAGCATGGTGGGGTTCGGCGTCTTCGTTGGGGTTCGTTTGCGTGAGGTGGCAGGTCGCTGGCGAAGCTTGGTCGACTACAGGGTGATATTGGAATTCAAGGTCTGGTAGCAGGTGGGTTTCTCGTTCGTGATAAGCTCGGGTGGAATGCGATTTTTGTTGAAGGCCAGTGTGTTCGTCGACATCAATCGAGGATTTAGTCATCTCGGTTGAACTGAGACACTGAAGGTATATGTTTCAGCTTGGATTTAAATAACTTATATATATGGATATGTTAAAGAAAACTAAAGAAAATGAAAGAGATATTGTACAGCAAGATATTTGAAACAATTTTGTTTAAGTTTAAAGTACAATAAGGTAATTAACTTGTTAATTAGATTATTTAATTAAGTCACTTAGGTTGATTTATTAATTAGGAAAATGGGTTTAAAAATTTTAGTTTAAAAATTAAATTAATAAACGGTAATTTATTCTTCGCTTAGTTCAAATATAAATAAATTGTATAAATGTTATACAAGGTCTAAAATCATAGAGAATCAAGCTTGGTTTTGAAACGGACTGCAAAATAAAAGGAAAAGGTGAGAACTTCTCACTCAATCAGATTTTTCTGATTTAATTTTAAATAGTTAAATTTAAAATTGTTGATTGTGTGCTTGAATGATGGTTGTTATTATTTGTTTTGAAATAGACCCTATGCGCCGCATAATAGCGGATGATATTATATTTAAACCCATATACCGCGATATTCCACGTCGAAGTGGAGTTGGTATTGAATTGTTGTGCTAACATCTGTGGATGCAGGGAAATAGGTTGGAGGGATCCAACTGGATTCCTCAAAAATATTTGAATTTGTTTCAATGTTGTGTATTGATTATTTATAATCTCTGTGTGGTTATATTTGTGATCAAAATCATTGAAGGCTATAATTTAGCCGAAAATATTTTTGGTATCGTTGGATACCCGAAATAAATAAAATTGAATTTTTTTAAAATTCAAGCTGAAAATTTATAGTAAATTTACTTTTGAGAATTTGATAAATTTAAAAGAAGAAATTTTAAAAGGATAAAGTTTTATTTTTGAATCCTATTGAATAAAATTCCAAATATGGAAAAAAGTTTAATAAATGGATTTCAAGTAATATTATTCAAAAGGTGAAGAATTTGTTTTAAAAATACGGATTTTAAATAATTTGGAAGAGATAAAGGAATTTATTTTAAAAATAATTTCGGAAATTGATTTGGTGTTAATGGTGAATAAATCTATGGGAAATCCATATGAAAATTGATTCGGTGTTTGATTGAAAATTGAATTGGTGTTGAAATAAATTCAGAAATCAATTTGGAATTTGATTGGTGTTTAAAATAAAATTGGAAATCAATTTGAAAATTGATTTGGTGTTGATAGTGAATATTCGGGAATCGACTTGAAAATCGTATATCAGTTGATATTTGGAAATCTAAATTCACAATGGGAGTTTATAAAGGAAAGGGAATTTTGTTTTAAAAATAAACATTGGGTTATTTTAAAAGTGTGGAAAGGAATTTACGGATTTGGAACGCAAATTTAAAATAAATCCAGAAAATTTATAAATTGATTTGAATGAACCATTTTAGAATGGAAGGTGTACTTTCCCTGAAAAGCCGAGTATGTTTTCAAAGTAACTTTCGAATATAAATTAAAAGTTCTAGAGATGGTTTTTTTAAAAAGAATATTTTGGAGAAATTATTTTCTTAAGTTATTTTGAAAATCTTTAAAGTAAAGATTTATTTAATTAATTACAGAAGTGATTATTTAAGGATTAAATTGATATTTGTTTTAGAAAATGGGTATTTAAAATAGTTATACCCTATCTACTAATTTTATTTTAAAGTTAGTTTGGACTTGAAATTTTATATGAGACATTTATATAATATTTTCATAACTAATATTTAAATAAATGTTTTAAATAGTTTTATCTAAATGTTTCCAAGTATATATTTTGGATAAGTGATTTAAAGTATTTTAAAGTATTTGAATTCGGCAGACTTTCAGTGGAAATATATAATATCGGGAATCTTATTCCGCGAGTGAAAAGTGATTTGGAATTTGTTTTCAAATGATTGAAGTGTTAAAAATATATCTTGCGAAGATATTTTGAAAATAATAATTGGAAAAATTATCTCAATCTTGGTGATTGTTGTGAATGTTGATTGATAGTTAAATAACCGACTATCAATATTGGCCTTTTAATGGCATTTGAATTTCGATGCAACCGGGGGTCGGATTCCAAATGGATATTCGAAAACCACATCGAACCTTTGTGATTGTGTTGGATCTTTTGTTTAAAAGATCAAGTGGAAATTTTTGTGATTTGTTTGAAATCTGAATGTAACACTTATTTTTAAAAATAAGCGCTCGTTATTCGGATTAGCCGGGATAGGACCTTGTGTCATAAAACCCATTCCGAATAATGATACGACGAAATGTGATTGCATTTGAGGAAGGTGTTGAAGACTGGGTATTCTCAAAAATGAAAGGATTACCTGTCGAATGTCTCTGCACCGGGTTGCTCCGATATACAGATTTTATCACCCTTTGTGATGAGGATTCCGGACGTGATTAGTAAATATCCGGATTTTCAAGGGCTTCTTTGTAGTGCCTTTGGTTCCGTTCTATCCCGAAACAGACTTGTATGGATGTGTGTCTAACGTTACACTTTGAGATGTAAAGCTGATTTCTATCAAATACATTTCTGTTGGTGGTGGAGAATTTATTCTCTTAGCTTAACACCCTTCTTTGAGACGTACGAGCTCAGTGGTTATGTAGTTGATGGTTACTAGTGATAAATTCCCAAATTGGTAACATGGCATACGAAGTGCTACTGATCATTTGTTGATCAAAGCATGACTTTGTGAAAAGTGTAGCTTTGTGGACGAGACTTCGTCGGACTTCACACCCCGAAAATGGTCGAAACAGGAAAGATGCGGCAAGGTTATGAGGGTCGCGCCCTTTAGGATTTGTCATTTCCTTCTGGAAAAGGGTAGTATCATGGTATGGAGCCCAGATATTTAACCTATGTGGTTGCTGCAAATCCATTACTCTTTGTGCTTGTTGCTTTGTGGTTGAGGATCCTCGGATAAAAGGTCGCAAACGACCGGGGGATGGCATACTCGTGTAATAGTTACCTAGTTACAGATGTAACCCGGCCTTGTGTTGGCAAAGAGCTGGTTAAGTTCTCGAGGCGTCCGTCCAAAGGCGTACCATGTGGCAGTTGGAAGTTCCTTAGCCTGACCATTTGTTGGAAATCCAAAGAAACAATACGCGCCCTGTACGGTTTTAGTTGTATAACCTGCCATGGAATGTGGTGGTAACCTGCTATTGAACATGGTAGCTATAGTAGGCATACGATAATGGTTGTATGCTGGCTAAGATTAATATTATACTTTCGAAATGTTTTCTACACTATGCACTAATAATAATAATATCAAAGGATTTTGCGTATTAAGCATGTTTGACTATCATAAGGAGAAATCTCCTCCAATTCTGCGCTTGCATTGTGTGTGTGGCGGGAGGTCTTATGGTAGTTTCATTTTCCAAAAAGCATAAAAGATTTCTTTTCTTTTCTTTGTGAAAATAACTGTTTTTAAGATCTCACACCAGTCCCACGACTAACCTAGAGTTTATTGTTCCCTTTCTAAACTCTAGGTGCCTATAAGTTTCCATACGGGCAGCCTAGAGTCAGGTTTCAGGTATTCTGGAGCGAAGTCAGAAAAAGAGTTGCTGTGGAGATCTGAAGGCAAGTTGGATGGCGAGACGTATCATTATATTATGTATTATCCGCTACGTTGGGATTTCTGTAAATCCAGTTTTAATATGGATTAAATGTTGTAAAATGCCTAATATTGAATGGTGACGTTGTAAACTTTGGCAATGTGATGTATGTAAAACCGATATAGTTCTTTATTTTAAAGATTATTCATTTATCTATTATATTTGTTCCGCTGCGAAATGTGAGATTCTGTTATTGTTATATTTTCTTCTTCTATCTTCTTCTTCTTAAACCCTAACGATTCGGTTTTTCGGCATTCGACTGTGCGGCATTGGATACAGTGGACGTATCGATGGCAACTTTCAGATGTCGAAAAATTAGACTGTTACATACTGTCCTCTGCCACCCTCAACTGATGGAAATATGGTGCCAAATCTAATTAGGAAAACAATCTGGATCCACTCAACAGATCAAACAAATTGTCAATTCACGGCAGAGGATATTTATTCTTGGTCGTCCTTTTGTTTAGCTTACGTCAGTTGATGCACATTCGCAATGACCCATCTAACTTCTTCATGAAAATCACAGCCGCTCCTAAAGGCGAAGTGCTTGGTCTAATAAAATTCCTTCCTTCTAGATTCACTAGTTGTACCTTCAATTCTCTCATTTCAATCGGTGTCATTCTGCTAGGTGGTCTACTGACAGGTTAAACTCTGGTACAAGATCTATCCGAAACTTAATAGCTCATTCTGGTGGTAGTCATGTTATCGGTTCAAATATATCTGCAAACTCTCTTGCAACTCGAACCTGACTTAGCTCCTCCACTGCTTCCAAGGCACTTAACACAGCACAAACAATTCGGTCGGAATTCTCTACTGAGAAGATGACTTGATTATGACTATTTGGATGCCTAACTAATATTTTCCTATCCTGGCAAAATATTCTAGCCTCATATCTACCTAACCAATCCATACCCAAAATGGTCTCGAAATTTACAAAATCATAAACATACAAATTGCATGCAAACATATGACCTAACAAATCAAGTTCTAACTTATCACATCTCATTCCTAGAGTTGCATACCCTCCTATTGGATTCACAACCCTTAAGGAAGTAACATGGTAAGTAGGTTCTAAGCATAACTTATTAACCAAATTCTGGTATATAAATGAATGTGATGCACCGGTATCAAATAGTATCCTAATTGGAATATTCTGAATTAAAAAAGTACATTCCATCACAGTCTTTCCCCTATTTGCTGCAGTTGATTTGGAAGAAGACGGTGGTCCAATAGCAAAAACCTTTCCATTTTGCCCTAACTGACTTTGGACACTAGTTCTTGTAATGCCTAACATGATCGCAGTTGTAGCATTTGATATACTTCTTATCCACAGCCTTCTTCAGCCCTTCGCCTGACCGACACTCGTTCACAAAATAAACCGTCTTGTCACATTTGTAGCAGACTAAATCAGATTTTGACTTCTTGGCTAAATCTCCCTTCTGGGCTCCTTTCTTTTTGAAGAACTTTCTCTTCTTTCTTTGAGAACTCTAGGATTCAATTGGCTTCTCTCTAGCACAAATGACAAGCATCTCTTCATGACGAATGGCCATCTTCACCACTACATTACATGGATCACGGATATGAATCAGGATTTCCCTAGCAAGCTCGGGCCCCAGTCCTCAAACGAACCTTTCATTCCTTCTGATGTCAATGTCCATAATAATGTATCCATATCGAGATAGCTCATCAAATATATTTGCATACTCGATAACCGACATGTCTCCCTGAACTAAATCCATAAATTTTATCATCAATGCTGACTTGGCAACTTTAAAAATAAAGCTCTGTTCAAATCTCCTTCGAAAATTAGCCCAAGTCCACTCTTCCTCTGGAACTCTGAAAGTTACACCATTCCACCAATGAAGTGCTGACCCTTGTAACTGTCTAGAGGCCAATCTTCTCTTCTGTGCATCTTCTAAATCCAAATCAAAGAAAATCCTTTCACGGTGTAACAGCCAATTCTCCACTTCTATAGCATCTTCCGCTCCCATAAATGACTTTCCACCCAAACTGGTGTAGTCACGGTTTAGCTTGGCATAATTATTCCCAACGGGGATCATAGGATTTGCTCCTTCGATATTTCCATCCACTCCAACTGTTCCTGCTTGCATCAAATTTGCAAGGAACCGATAAACCATCCTGCATCTACTGGCAGTTTCCCAGCACTCACATTGACTTCCGCACTTCAATTAGCGTTAGCCTGTCAACCATGGTTCCTCCAGGTGTTAGGTCGAGCAATTCCATCAGTTATGGTGCTTCCTCCACCTAGTTTCTTCTTGCATTTCCTGCTTCCATATCTTCTTTCTCGTAAACCTGTATACGAGCCTTAGTAAAATACAAAAGAACGATCAAAGAGAAAGGGGAATTGCGTACTTATATATAACTATATATATATATATATATATATATATATATATATATATATCAAATACAAGTACGTCACATTCGCGTTAACCCAAACCCCAATAAAAAATTTGTTTCATTAGATTATGGTTCGAAGATCTTTTAGGTTTTAGTTACTTAAATTTTCATAAACCTATGCTCTGATAGCAACTTGCAACATCTCCCACTTGGAGACCCAAAACTAACGGCTACGGATGCTACAGTCATCCATAGTTATTAATTCTCAGTGACCAAATACGGTAATGTTAGATAAATTGATATATCATAAACATGCAGATATGGAAAAAAGTTTAAAATTTCAAAATAAGTTTCACATTCCATTCCAACTCATTTCAATATTCTTTACATAATCCCACAACATTGGCCACGTTCAGAAAAATATAATTATTACAATATACTCCAAGATCGATATATGAAGATGCCCCATTGGTGATCAGAGTGTATAATAGGCAATAAACAACTATGCCTTAACAAAACAATACCGTGGAATCACATGAGAAAGAACTTAAATAACTACATGCCTTTTGCATGACTCCGGAAGCTTTTTCATCTTAAGAGGTACCTGAAAACCTCAAATCTCAAATTACTCAAAATCAACCAAGTACCCGAGTGTTTAAGGGGAAAGCATAAATTTTGAGTCAGACATAAAGCCTAATAATATACCATCTCAAATCATTTAGATATCTACTGAGATCACGCCGCTTAGCTGGACGGGCTTTCCCTTACTGGTATCTTAAAACTTTATAAACCATTTTCTATGCCCCTGCATCCACAATAGTTAATTCAGTTTAAAACATTATTATGTGATGATATGCAAAACAATTGAATCAATTCTAGATTACCCATCCCCAATTCGTTTTTACTATCTGTCATAATTATAGTTTCTAGGATTACTATTAATCTAATAGTTTTCATAGGCTAACTAATAATCGATTAAACTTTTAAGGACTCCTTGTCCAGTTATATATTTTTCATGGGATTACTATGAACCTATTAGTAACTCTAATCTTATTTTTTATCCTAGTTTTCATAGGCTGGCTAGGAACCTATTGACTAACAGTTAATATCTTTCTTTTATCCTAGTTTTCATGGGCTAACTAGGAACCTACTGACTATCTATCAATAATTCATTTTCTTATCCGGATATAGTTTTCCTGGGCTTATATAAACCTGTCTAACTGATATCTTCAATTTTACATAGTTTTCATAGGCTAACTATGAACCAATTGGCCCTTGTCAATATCATTTTCCTTACATAGTTTTCATGGGCTTAATGCTAACCTGTTGGCCCCTGCCAATATTTTTTATTTGTATTCACTACTAGGTCAACCAAACTGGTTTTTCTACCTTTTTCCAAAGTATAGTTTTGGATACATTACAAAGTGAATATATATCCATATATGGAGAAGAAAACAATATAACTTGGTTAATTCTTTTAACCCATTAAGACTTCTTCATAAATTCCATTTCAAATATTTTGTTTGTTAATATGTCATGGTTTTGCTTTCAAATGAGATTGAGTTATTTATTTTGAAAACTATACTTTCGAAACCTTGCTTTTGACTTCACTGGATAGCCTCCTTCGAAAGCATATATCTCTTTCAAAACATTAGACTTATGCCTTTAAAAATGCTTTAAAATCTTTCCTTCGAAACCTTTCGAATATAATAAAGAGTAACTAATTAATTATTAAAAGCGTAGCTTTGAAACTATTAGAAGTATCCCTTCCTAAAGCATTGAAAGCCCACATTCAACATCATTGGGTTTACTTTTTAAAATATCATTTGGGTCCAAGTAAATATATATATATATATATATATATATATACGTAAGTATCTCTTTCAAAACTATTCTTTACCATATAAAATATTGGGAAAATTACAATGGCGCCGAAACCATCTCTTTCGACAGAGTCGAAAGCTTACCTTTAAATATTTAAGGATAGCTTCAAAACAGTTTTGAAACCATTTAGAAAGCGACTTAATAAGGCTTTAAAACAAACAATATCTTTCGACGGCATTAATATTTCAATACACTCAAAAGGCAAAAGAATCGATGGCAGGCTTCGACTAGTTCGGAACCCCTTCTTTCAAAAGCATTGATTTATATTAAAAGAACTCTTGCAAAACCCCTTTTTCTTTTATAACAAACATGACAACCCCTTCGAAAGCCATTATAAAACTTCTTTTGAAAACATACGTATCGACTAAGTTGAAAGCTTAGTAAAATAAAGGTAGCATTTATCTTTATAAAATAAATTGAGGTAAAGACCCCATCGGAAGCTATGCTTTCGATACCATACCTTTTGTCTTTCTCCAATCCACTACGTATCATCTAGATGATATCCTGTGTATTGAATTTAGCTTAATGGAGTTTCGACATAGTCAAAGGCGAAAGGTAAGGGGCGAAAGGTACTCTGGATAGGGTCGAAACCTGTTTTTCTGGGTTAAGCACTAAATTAAGCAACTTATATAAACTAACATGCCTACGTGCCAATTTTTTATAGGTTGCCTTAACTCTTACCATGCTTTTCAAAACTAACCGTCTTTTTATTTTGGAGAAGTATCAAACTTAAACTTTTGCAGATGAAACCTTTCTTTTTATTTATACGTAAATCATTTTGATCCTCTTATCAAAATAATTATTTTGTATATCAAATCACTTAAGAAAAATCCCCGAAATTCATACAAATTTACTTTGATCATATTATCTAACATATCAAAATTTCAAATCAAAATTCTCAATATATTTTCTAAAATAAATTATTAAACCCAACACGCTATATTTTCATTCAAAAATTCATAATAATCTTTCCGGAGCTTTAAAAATTATCGAACTTGAAGCCCAACTCTAAAATCATGTTTTGCATAACATATAATTTTTCTATGGCATTTAAACATCAATATCACACGGTTTTGATCTAAAATTGTATGAACCATTATTTAAACAATCTTGATTAAATTTAAACAGCCCATAAATTCAAGCATATCATCATCAAACATCATATGTATATGAATTTACACTTAAATCTGAAACATATATTTAACAAATAGAGATGGAAATAATCTATATTTAACAAATAGAGATGGAAATAATCATTCACCTTAATATTTGATAAGGAAAATGGATGGAGATGAGTTTGATTTCCTTTATTACTTTCTCTTCTTTTTCTTTAATTTCCTCTTCTTTTCTTCTTAATGGCCAGCCTTATCTTCTTTTCTTATGTTTTTATTTTTGTGAGAAAATGAACATGAGTGTGAATGGCTTAAGGCTTAAGGTTAAATACACACACACACACATACATACATACATACATACATAGATGTAAGGTTAAGTGTAGTTAAATCCCATTATATCCTTGCATAGTTTAATTAGTTTATAAACCGTTTTTTAACCCAATTAAATTTATAAGCACGACCGCTTAAATTTATTCAAATCTCAATCCCCTTAACTTAACATTTACATTATTCTATTTAAATTATTTAATTAAATATTCTGAATAATGTTATTTAAAATTATGGGTGTTGCAATATCTGCTTTATCCCTATAAGTGGTGATGTAATGCTGAAGGTAGATCAATAACACATCGCTATGAATGAAGTCGGGATCAATGTACAGTAGAAAAACGATAAGCAAATTGGGAGACTTATATAACTCGTCAAAAGGAAAGGATTATGCTCATGTCCTCCGATCTCAATACCCGTGAGCACGTGGAAGTCGATGGGGATAACAACTAACTTGACATTTGAAAGATAAAATGCATATGTGGTGGGCCGCCATCTCTCTATCAAGATTTGAATGAGAGATCGATCAAATGACTGGACATGTCTAATCGTTAAAAACATTCCCAAAGAGCTTACTTGGAACATATCTTTAATAGGATGAGAAATTATGTCGCAGAAATGTCCAATGCACTTGGCCCAACTGCCATGGCAATTAATGCACCGATTCTATACATAATTGAACGATACATGATTAAATATACCGGCATTTATTTAATATGAATTTGGAATACATATATAGGGAATGATTGTAGTGAAATAATTAAAGAAATATACATGCACTATAGACAATGCAGTTCCAGGCCTATGCCGATAACCAAGTGGAAGCTCATGAAGTATCCGCAAATCGTCAGTTGTCAACCCAAGAGCTGAAGGAACATGTACAGGACCGGCTTCTTCCATGTATGTTTTCGAATGGTTTTTATAGCGATTTTGGTCGAACGTGAGGACATTCAACTTATTTTTTATTTAAAGGTGAAAACAAGTGGAGTCTAAATAAAGAAGGTAGGAAAAATGGGTATATACAGGGAATTTTTTCGAAAGTCCTAAATGGACGTCTGGGAACTAAGCATCCATTAAATGCGCACGTGTGTTCTAGGCACCTGTTTAATTGGTGTCCAGTTTTATGCGTCAAGTTTAAGCGTTAATTCAATGGAAGTCCAAACACCCATTAAATGTACGTCTGTTTATTGTCTATTCTTTCTGTATCAGCCCTGAATATTCAAGGCTCGTGCTTAACGAAATGTTCGTGTAAATTCTTGTTCTCGTTAAACTATTTGTGTTTAATTGCATCAGGATCTCGATTCATGGGTCTCTTGGTTCGAGAAATAAGAAGATTGAACCATTTCTTTCGAGTCTCCTTCAAAGCTTAGCTCAGACTCAGACATGACCAGTTTCTTTTTGAATGTGAAGCAGTGTTAAATCAAAATACACGACAAGCATAAACATTGGTTCTTAAAAAAGAGTTGATCCAACTGCACCTTTTAGCACGGCTACCTTATTACGACTTCACCTCACTCCTTAGCCTCGGGCCCTCGCCATCGGCACTCCCCTCGTTGCGACTAAGACAACAACCTCGGGCATGTCTAGCTCTCATAGTGTGACTGGCGCTGTCATAATTCTCTATATTGCACGCATTCATATTTGCATGATCGTTGAATTACACTTCAACCTTATCGTCTTTTTCTCAACACAACTGATTTTCCGATCATCTTGGCCATTCAGAGAGAGTAAAATGTGTCATTCCCGCTTCTTCCGTCTTCTCCAACACTCAACCTATCGAAAATCTCTCGATATCACAAAACAAACTCATGCACTAATTCTTACCCTAAACTCATTTGACAGTAACAATCCTGTTCTCATCTCAAAACTTATCTCTTCCTACTCTCATTTCAGACTCCCCTCTCTTTCCCGCCAAATCTTCGACTTAATTGCCCCCGAAATTTCACAAAATGTCCTCTTATGGAACTCCCTTCTCTCAGCTTACTGCAACAACCAATTTTTCCATGAAACGATTTCTCTGTTTCATCAAATGAGGGCGACCCATGTATTGCTTGATAATTACACTCTTGCCATTGTGTCGAAAGCTTTGGCAGAGGTTGGACAGTTCGACATGGCACTTCCTTTTCACTGCATTGTTATAAAGCATGGGTTCTGTTTGGACGCTGTCTTGTGTAACTCTGTATTGAGAATGTACCTGAAAAGTGAAAATTTTAACCATGCTCGCAAACTGTTCGATGGAATGAATGTTAGGAGCGTTGCTTCTTGGAATTTAATCATAATAGAATATGCAAGGAAAAACAGCAATGGGAATGAAGTATGGAAACTTGTAAACTCGATGCAACTGGAAAGAATTAGGCTTGATGCTGTTACAGTATGTAGTATTCTTCCTTTGTGCTTGCACTTACTTTGTGGGAAGGGGATTCACGGCTACATCATAAGGCAAAATTTGGCTATGGATTATGATTTTCATATCGGGAACTGTTTAATTAACATGTATTCTAAATGGAAGGGTGTAGGTCTCGCAAGGCGTGTTTTTGATCAAATGGTTCATAAAAATGTGTTTGTTTGGACCTCCATGATTAACGGGTATGTTGAGAACGAAATGTTTTCAGAAAGCTTATATCTTTTAAGAATGATGCAAATGAAAGATAAGATTTTGCCTACTAATGTATCATTGGTAAGTGTTCTTCCAGCTATTGGAAGCCTTGCTAATCTAATGGAAGGGAAACAAGCGCATGCATTTGCCTATAGAATGGAATTGAATCAAGAAACCTCTCTAAACAACGCTTTGATTGATATGTATTCTAAATGTGGGAGGCTAGATTATGCTAAACGCATTTTTGATGATAAGTATTGGCAAAAAGATGCTATATCATGGGGTTCAATGATTTCTTCTTATGGGCTTCATGGAAAAGGAGAAGAAGCTATCGCGTTATTCACTAAATTGCATGATTCTGGATTGCCAATAGATCATATTTCAATAGTTGGAGTTTTATCTGCTTGTGCTCGGTCTGGCCTGGTATCAAAAGGTCTAGATATATACAATACGTTGATACATCTTGGCATTGTTCCAACCGTTGAAATTTGTTCATGCATGGTTGACATGTTGGGCAGAGCTAACCGACTGAATGAAGCTTTGAATTTCATTTGTAATATGCAATTAAAGCCTACTTCTAGCGTTTGGGGAGCTCTTTATAGTGCCTCTTTGATTCATAACAACCCAAGAGTTCAAAATTTGGCTTATAGTTCACTTCTTCAGCTAGAACCTGACAATCCATCAAACTATATATCACTTTCAAATTTGCATGCGTCTTCTAGAAGATGGAGTGATGTGGCTGAAGTGAGGAGGATAATGAAAGGCATGGGTATGAGCAAAACACCGGGCTGTAGTTGGATCAATGTAAATGGAGTTGATTCTATCTTTTATTCGTCTTTTGTAGCTGAGAAATCTCAAATTTGTTTGGGTATAGTTTATGAAGCGGTAGACCACCTTCATTTGGCTATGAAGAGCGTCGATTATGTTCCAAATTCTGAGCAATCGACATAATTCACATTACTTGGGATATAGGGTTTCTCTCTCGATCTCTCAGCCAAACACATATATATGGGTGTTCCGTTAATAGAAAAAGATGGAATTATGGATAATGTTTCGCACAATGTAATGGCATTGGTTTTCGTTTCAAGGTGAGCATATGAATTCAGGTTTAGGAGCAGTGAGTTTCCCGCTGAGCCTTGCTACCATAGCTCAGATATCTACCATGCATCTTGTTACTGTATCCTAAGCAAAAGTTCAAATCCTCTTCGAGATGTCATGTGCTCTATGTCCCATACAATCACAACTATTCATTTAGCCAAATTAGTCAATTAATTTATGTGGAGATTGAGTGGAGATCGGGGACACATGACTTTTGAGAACAGATGAATTGAGCTATTCTAAGCACGAGAGAACGAATGATAAATCTTCCACTTTGCTTTCGATGGAAGCAAATTGCAGGACACCTTTTTACCTGCTTTTGGAACATAGTCTGTGATGCACCACATTACAAACTATATATTAACCGCTTTCACTCGACAACCACTTGACGGTATACCGTTGAGCAAACTTCACAATTACTCGAAGGTATACTGTCGAATAAGAACCATAAGACTGAATTACCTGAGATGCCTGTGCCCATAAAAAATCCCGAAGCAATCATTAATAGTAATGGAACTCTGTGCAAAGTTTCCTCCTGTTATATGAGTTACACCCCCTGATCACTTATAGTACCCTAAATATCTGACCGCGATTTTCAACTACAATGGAAAACGACTACTGAAATTGCATTGTACATCCAGAATAAACCTAAAAAGATATGATCCCAGCTACCCAGTACAGTGCATTTAACACTACTCTATATTAAAGACCATCATCAACCAGTGCTTTGCACATGGTGTCATAAACAAAATGGAGTTGAACTAGCGTATGTATAAATGTTAAATTTTTTATGGATGGTATTAAAGACGACAATTACAAATATAATATAGAAAAATGAACGTCAAATTGTTATTGTAGTTTAATAACTTAATTAATTATTGTATCTTAAGTAGAGTTCAAATTCTCTTTCCAGATGTCATGTGCTCCATGTCCCACACAATCACAACTATTCGTTCAACCAAGTTAATCAATTAATTTAATTAATCAATAAACAAGCAATGGTGGAGATTGAATGGAGACCGGGGGCACATGACTTTTGGGGACAGATGAATTGAGATGTCCTAAGCAAAAGAGAACGAATGATAAATCTTCCACTTTGCTTCCAGTGGAAGCAAATTGCAGAACACCTTTTTACCTGCTTTTGGAACATACCCACATTACAGACTATATATTATCCAGTTTCATTCGACAACCACTTGACGATATACCGTTAAGAGGACTTCACAATCACTCAACGATATACCGTCGAATTATTTTGCTGGATCGAATAGAGTACCTAGTGCAATGCATTTGACGCTACTCTATATTAAAGACCAGCATGAACTCGTACTTTGCACATTAGGTCATAAACAAAAAGGAATTGAACTAGTGCATGTATAAATGTTAAATTTTTACAGATGATATTAAAGATGACAATTACAAATATAATATAGAGAAATAAACGTCAAATTGTCATTGGAGTTTAACAACTTAATTAATGAGTGAAACACAAAATTTGGTAACATTAGTACAGGTAGAATGAAATAAGGTGTTATGACATAATGTCCATGTATTAATTGGAAAATGTTAATTGAAAAGTTATTATGTTTGAATGTGACTGATAGCTAGATCAAAACAAAAATTTGCAGACTTCATAATTCTCTAAAGATATAAACAATTTCACATGTGGATATTTCAATGTTTTCATCATGACATGTATATCTATTGAAAATGCTCACCTTAAAGACAGTTCGATAAAATAGCGTTAAGAGTAACCTTGTAAAATTATTAAAAAAAATTGAACAAGTTTGCCTTGAACTTAGACAGTTGTTGAAGTCCTTATTTTTGTTTTTCATATATGCATATGTAAAATATAAATTATTGGAAAACAAACTATTGATTAAAAAGGAACAACACTACATAGAAATATAACTATTATAAATTTTGTATATTTGAAGCTGAAATGTATAATAGATTTACAAGAGTCTCGATTCAATTTAGTAATTTATGATATCTAGTTATTGAAATAGTGAATAGGAAAGTAGAGAACGTGCATAAACTAGTTTTAATATAACAAAGTAACATTAATGCCAATTAATTGGTTAAAGCTTTATAATGGAATAAGATGGAAACATAAAATGTACGGATCACATCAAATATTCAGCTCCAAATCAATTCAATATGACGGATTATAACAAATTTTCAATCATCCTTTAAATTTTTATTGGTACATCATTGAACAATATGGTATTTGCTCCACTATTTAGGCATATAGTTGTTTTGGTTTGAAGTCAATTTTATTTTCATCGTTTTGTAGAGTGGTTAACATCGAGTATGGCTATATCAACAATTAGGAAATTCATATTGATTAAAAAAATTATATTCAAATCAACCATCATGTCAATCTTATAAGTAAAAGGGAATGGGAATAAAATTCTTAGATCATTGGGAACTAAATTGATTGTCGCTACAACGGGTGGTGGAAATCCCTTTAGGTGAGGATGTAGGGGCAACTCCTCCGTTAATGACGGTCAACCTGGTCGGTCAGGTTATGGGGGTGCAGGGGGCAGCGCCTCATGGCAAGGTGAAGGGCGGTATCCCATTCAAAAATGGTATAATTATTTTACTGTTTGAATTTGAATTCAAACAACAAACAAATATGACTATTGGGACTTGTCTGTTTGTTTCAACGGTCACCACAACAGAAGCCTTCTGCTTATGTATACTGCTTCGTCATCCAAAAATAGATAACTTCATTTCTGCTTTCTGAATCAACATAATATACTCGCATCATCTATTTCGAGTGTTCTTCTAATTTGTGCAAGTGATCGAACAACTTGCACAAATCACTCCACTGCATCCTAATAATCGTTTTCTGCAAAAATCTTTATGATCTGAGATAAGCGAATATATTTTTGAAAGAAAATGATTCAACTACGCCTTGGAGTGATATATCTACGTAATTTTACCACATTTTGTGCATGGACAACTAACAAAAAGTGGACAATCGATCGGTAAAATATAAATCATCAAAAACTTATATCTATAATTTCAAAGTTATATATGCCATTATAGTTGGTCCACAATATACAGATTATTTACTTATATATGTGATATATAATGTGTATACATGTATGTGCATGTGCAACAAATAATATGTACATGGTTTAACTTTTCCATGGAGAAGTGCTAGGATTTACACCATACTAGAATCAATAGCTTCTTCGTATACGTATTTGTTTTCTATCAATATAATATTGATATAATATAAAATGTACATATATATGTGTGTATGTATGTATATTTATATATTTACATATATGTAAAATAAGTAATATATATACAGTAATTATGTATAAATTTAGACATGAATACAAACTAATTCAAAATTCAATTTTTTTAAGAAAAAATCAATTTGAATTAGTTCTAGAATTATAAATAATACCTTATTTAAAATTAAGTTCAAATAGATATTGTCATTTAATTTATAAAATTTTACATACATACATACATACATATATTTATACATATGGAAAAACTGTTTTTTACAATTCAAAATTAAATAGACAAATGTCAATATATGTGCTAAGTTATAAAATACTACTATATATGTACATAATATTATATAATTACGTATAAAATAAACATATGTAAATATATTCATTCTCATCCCTAAAAGATTTTGGAAAATTGATTTTTTTAAATTTAATCCATGTGGATTTTAAAGGATTATTTAAATTTTATATTTCCATACGGAGATAAAAAAATTAACTATCATTTTCGTGTAAAATTCACTTTATAATATGTATGTATGTATGTTAAAATTATAATTTAATACCTTATAAATTAATTAAAATTATTGTTATTATTGCGGTTATGAATAAAATATATATCAAAACAAAAAACTTTCAGCATACATATTCATGTGAAAACCATATTTATGAAATTTATTAAATTAACTTATATATATACATATATTAAAAATAGTTTAAAATTCTGATTTTCAAAATATTTTAAAATCAATTTCACTTTTGAATTTTTATATTTTTTCCGGAAGTAAATTTCTTACGTAAGTTTATTTATTTTATAATACATAAACATGTAAATCGATGATAAACAAATATATGAATTTGTGGTTTTGTTCTAAGCTATTTAGCCGCAATGACATAAATGAACATGTAAATATATTGATGTGGATTGATATTACCTAAATCATATTGTTGATGTAACACCTTGAATATTGAATCAAAGAAGCACCTTGAATCAGATATAATCCCCTCCAGAAATGGTATTAAACCACACCTTTAGTTTAATTTGATCAAAACAGATTTTGGTTTGAAAATGGAAAGTGGAGGTGGACAAGAACTTGCGGTCAAGAAGGAGAGATGGAGGCTAAAAAAAGCAAAGTATGAAATGAATGAGGTGTCAGCTTTATATAGAAAAGAAAAGGAGAGAAAGAAGGAGATTAGATCTAATCTTTACCTTTTCTTTCTCAACCGATTAAAACCCTTATTTTAAAAATGAAACGCCTCTCGTGCACCTATGGATGCCATCAAATGTAGGCTTATGGCCAATATACATTTCTTAACCCGTTATGTAATTGCACATTTTAAATCAAATTCAAGTGTACCTTGATATTATATATACATACGTATGCACTATATTCAATGCTAATTCAAATAAATCAAATAAAATTTTTATAATTAATATTTTACAAATACTAACTAATTTAATTAATTTATAATGATTATAATTTAGTTAAATCATGTGGTATTTGGAGTATGCAACATTACGGTTGTCTGACTCATAGACATAATTCAATCAGCTATTAATGTCGAACGATTTGAAGTTATTAATATTCACATGTCACCTTAGTTGTTGGTGTGACAGTTTGGTCGAATTTGTCGCTTGTACGGTTTTAGTAAAATCTAATTTTACTACTTTAAACAATCCTCGATTGTGAAAATTATTTACATCAATTCTCTTCGTCGAAGTTATATCACATTAGAACTTATGGAATTTGGTATTGGTCAAAATTTGAATATCTTCCGCATTTGACTTGTATAGTCCAAACAAAAAGTCTTTGGTTCAATAATAACAATTATTATTAACCGAATTATTCTGGTTAGAAACTTTGACTTCGAGTTGAGTACAGTTGACCGTGATACTAACCCCATATAATCAAGGAGACGAGTTCTCTAGTGAATAGTGTTCCGCTTCCAATGCTTTAACTTAGGCTAAACTATAGTCATTCGATGGACGTCATGTCATGCTTTAACCGAAATCAAAGTGGAGTGTACACATTGAAGTTCAACATTATTTTCAAGTCAAGAGAACTGCATAATATTGCCACTTTAATATTTTTGGTTGACGTTGAATATATTGACTAGCAGAAAACTACCGAGTGTGTCATTCCATAGGTATCCAATAGTACGTAACCCCTTTGTATCCCCAGAAGCCACAAGTAATACACTGCCTGATATTTGAAAAGCGTTATGTACTTTAGTCTCAATAGATGTATCGATATTCGGTCTCGATACATCTTGACTATAAATACTTAAAACAATATGTTTATTTTCATTGTGATAAATTTCTCATGATTACAATACATTGTATTTACTATCATAAAACATATCATTTATGGATTTTCTATAAAATATACTTAAATTAAATAAACAATTAATATAACACATTATATCAAGTACATAATAGAAAGAAAAAACATCTTTTATTTTGAACAAGGTTTTATTACAGAGTTAATAATTTATAATAAATTACAAAATTGTCTCTATGACATGCCTCTAACCTATCTGTTTTTAGCTTCGTTGTTAGTAGCTTTGAAGTCTAACCTCAAAGAGAAGAAAATTTCATGTTCTTCGAGGGTGATGAGAACCATGTTGGCCCCAACCCATTTCTCACTCGATGCTTCGTCAACATACAGTTGCCAAGAGCGTTATTTGGTTGATGTTTCATCATTCTCACTGTTCAGGCTAGAGCATTCAACAATGAAGTCGATAGTGCTTGGCTTTTAATGGATGTGTCTAGGTGGAAGGTGATGTGATGCTGGTCGAGTTCCACTGTCCATTTTAGGAGGTGACAGACTATGTCGGGTCGATTCAGGATTTGCTTTTGCGGTTGGTTGGTGAGGACTTTAACAGGGTAGCCCCGAAAGTACTGGCAGAGTTTGTGAGCAACAATGAGTAGGAAGTATGCCAATTTCTCAAGCTTAGCACACCTTGTTTTCTTGCCAGTTAGCCTCTTACTAATATAGTAAGTTAGTCATTGTATGCGTTCATCACCTCCCACCAAGGCAGTGCTGATCGCACGGTCAATCACTACGAAATAGATGTAGTGGTCTTCCCTATTACGTGTTTCAAGAAGATTGAAGGAATATCCAGATGATTCTTCAACTCATCAAAAGCTTTGGTGCATTCGCCCATCCAGGTGAAGGGCTTCTTTTTCTTGATTATGTCAAAGAAAGGAATGCCTTTGTTCATTGCTTGGAAGATGAAATGGTTAAAGGCATCGACCATTCAAGCATTGGAGGGAAAGGGATCAACATGTCCTGTATTGCTTTTAGTTTTCTAGTATTGGCCTCAGTCGCCTTTTCACTTACAACATGCCCCAATAATTTTCCAAAGCGGACGATAAAGGAGCACTACTATGGGTTCAGTTTCATATTATATTTTCAAAGGATATTGAAGGCCTTGACCAGATTCTGCGTGTGCCTCCTAGATATTTTTTAGACTATACCAACATGTTGTCAACATAGACTTCCATCCACCTCCCAATCTATTCAGCAAACATCTCGTTTATAAGCCTTCGAGAAGTTTCCCCACATTCCAAAGACTGTAGGGCATGACTCTGTAGGGGTAAAGCTTGACATTAGTGATCAACGAAGTGTGCTCCTAGTCGGAACCGTGAATACCTATCTGATTATATCCTAAGTGGGCTTCCATAAAGGTCAATAGTTCGTAGTAGCCGATTACATTCATGAGCTGATCAATGCAAGTAGAGGGAATATATCCTTCGAGCTAGCTTTATTGAGGTTGAAGAAGTTAATGCATGACCTCTAAGTACTATTGGGCTTTCAGACAATATAAGGTTAGTCACACTTTTGTTCTTTGTATTGAGATTATAAGTAAATAAGAAATTCCATAGGCTCATTATCCCTCGTTCATCCTTCACGACTCAGGCAGTCAGAATGCTGATCGCATTCTCCATTTTCCACTTTTTGTCACTCAAAGGTAGACAGTCTTTTGAGGTAAAGTGAGTGGAAAACAACATGATACTTGAATATTGGAACTGTTTCAGGCCTAAGAGCATTGTGATCCAAGTCACTGAAGGGCATAGTGTGTGTATGCTTTCTCGCATTGGGACCGTCCCAACTAGGATTTCGAGTACGACCCTCTCCATATCATCATGCATGATATTAAAAGTGCTTGGAATAGTGGATGAGAAGGGGTTTCCATTGATGGTAGATGGGATTATCTAACCATAGATGGTAGTCTCATGAGCTTCCCTCAAGCATAGAGCTCATTCAAGTCATGGTACTTTTTGCTGACATTCGCAATGCCATTAACCAAATTGAGCCATTAAGGGTGCACATAACTATACATGACCCAACCCCCACTCACCAACTTGACCCAATCCATATAAACTCAATCCAATCCATCCTAGTTTAGGTTAGATATGGGTTGCAATTTACAACCCATACTATATATGGGTCGGGTATGATATTTTATCCAACCTAACTCTATTTTAACCAAACCCAACCCAGCTTAAAGAACTTACTCGGTATATATCCAAGTAGAATTAGAGTAGCCAATATCTAGAAAAAAGTATAAGTATTTTAGAACAAATATACTTAAATGAATCATGTTTGATGTATGCCTAATTAAAATTGGAGTGGTCAAAGCCCATATGGTTGAGTGTGAAATTTTAAGGAATATTCTAAGAGCATTTTAATGTATTTAGAATGAAACACTTAACTAAGTATGTAGTGAATATATTCTATATGATGTATTTTGTTATGAAATTATAATAAAACACATTTTATAGCGAATAACTTCTTTTTAAGACATTATGGCAGCCAAAATCTACTTTTTGAGTTGAATATTTTGATACGTTACTTTGTTTATTTTTCCAAATTCTCGTTTTTATTGTTAGGTTTATATAACTTGACCCAAACTTGCTAAACCCAACCAAATCCATACTTTGACCCAACCTCATGTAGGATTGGGTATAGGTTGGACTATCTTTAACCCATACCTATAGGGGTCAGGTGAAGTATTTGCTCCAGTCTGGCCTGACCCAAACTTTTTGCAATCCTAAAAGCCATATATCATTGTCCAAGCCTAGAACAGGGATGTTGTCACTGTCTTCAATGCCATCATTGGTGTTTAACCATTAGATTATCTTCCTTGGCTTTAGTGTTATTCCCATGAGGTTCGATAGTGAATATATTGAGTGGAATAGGTTTTCAAGAGAAAAAGTGGAGAGCTACAAGGTGAATGCCCTCCTTTCTATGCAAAATTGTCGACTATATTTCTAGCCAGCCTTGAAATAGCGATTAAAGATGGTCTTTGGTGAAAGTTACTCTCTAAACACATTTTTAGACATGTAAAATGAGGAGTAAACATAAGTAAATATGGTGTAAGTAAATAGACTACACGATGTAGAATGGGTTGATTTAGAAGATACCTATGTTTATTATGAATTTTTATTTTATTTCCTTTGAGAGTGGTTGGTTATAAGAGAA
Organism: Allium cepa; assembly: GCA_030765085.1. NCBI lineage: Eukaryota > Viridiplantae > Streptophyta > Magnoliopsida > Asparagales > Amaryllidaceae > Allium > Allium cepa. The sequence goes on from CM060928.1 coordinate 220,351,140, forward strand.
AGGACTAATGGATTTTACAAGAGCATAAAATCAACAATAAATCTAGTTTCTAGATGAAAAGAATTCGATCGATGTATAAGAGCATTGATCCTTCTATTTATAGCCATGGAAATCATAGTCTAGAAGGTTTAGATAGATGCCTCAGATGCCAAGTTTCCCAACAACCATTGATTGCGATTTCCAGTCCAAATGCATCCATCTCCAATGTTAGGTGGGAAAAAAGGTCTAGATCTGTGTTAGCTAGCAGGTCATAATTAGCATTCTTTTTTCAAAGTACCGGTATAGTATAAGGAGTGGTTATCGCATAATGACGCTTTTAACAAAGGAGCAGTATAGTCATGTTGCCTTTGTCAAGGGGAAAATACGAAGTTGTCGTATCTGTTTATAGGAGTGGTTGAGGTTATATGGCACACCCATGTCTACATACGATAAAGTAAGGCAGAGAGTATGGTCGGTCAAGGAGTGGATTTGAACGGACAAGGGCATGGTCGAACACAACTCAAAGAAAGGAAGATGGATACAATACTTAACATTATTTGGAATTGGGTTGATGACTGGCAAAGTGAGGGGGAATCCAGAGAGTGGTTGGGATATGCTACATATAAGGCTTTTGAGAAAGAGACGAATGGAGTTTCCTGATAGGATGATGAGGCAAAGAAGTCTTGGGATTGAGGCTTATTGGGCAAACAAGTAACTGTCTGGTGCAAGATCTTGGTTAACTTATGTTAAGTGGGCATTTATGGTTGGGCTTCAGATGTGAGGCTTAATCTATACTTTGGGAGAAAAACAATTGTTATCGGTATAAAGAAGTTATTTCACTTTGAACAAAAAATTAACGACCTCTATCTAGTCGTTCAAGTAAAAAAATTCAAAATTTGAATTGTAACGACCCAAAATTTCACCACATTAATTTATGAATATTTAATAAATTTTAAATATTCAAATAGTAGGTTTATAATTAAAAATAAAACACTTTTGAATAATAAATATTGATTGATGATAAAATAATTTTCAAATTTAGTTTGCAAAATATTTAGTTCGATGAAAAACAGAAAATGTGACCGAAAACTATTGTCTGAATTTTCGACGTTTCATCGTATAAAGATTATTTGAGATGTTGTGCCCACTTTCTTTTATATATATATATATATATATATATATATATATATATATATATATATGCACATGTAGACTAATTATATAATATGAGTTAAGATAGTATAAATAGGTTTAATTAAGTTAAGATAATGATGATGTGACATTTTGGCAACTAAATAAAAAATAAATAGAAAATAGTCACATCAGGGGAGACAAGATTTGACATTTTGGCAACTTAGTCATTTCTTTCATATTGGCTATGACATGAAAGGGGAGAGGCTTAGGGTGACATGTGGTACATGAAGGAGAGGAGACATGGTGAGGTGGTATTCAAGGATGGCGGGCAAAGTATTAGGGGTAGATTAGTAATTGCGCTTTTTCATTTTATGTAAAACCTTTTCTACATTTTCTCTTTTCCATTTTATCTTTCAAAACTTCCTCATTCATGTTTCCAAGCTTCATAATCTTTATAATGGCTTCCTAATTATTTTTTAAGTATTAAAAGCTATAGCTTGCTACATTAAAATCACTTTCAAAACTTGTTTTGGATATCTCCGTCTTTCATTTCAGTACTCCACTTCCTTCATTTGTACTCACATTTCATTCGGTTGTAACTTCCAAAATACTACACCAAATCAAGCTTTTCTTTTTACTAAACCATGTCAAAAATCAGCGGATACAACTTTTATGTTGACCACTTCTACAAATTTTGAGAATTGCTATGTCAAAATATCAATTTTTACGGAGTGTCTTTGGACCCAAAACTCCAGGTTCGAAAATGGCCATTCTTATTTCGATCATATCTTCATTAAAATAAATCGTAATTGAGTGTTTATTTTTTTTAAATTATAGAGAAAAGAATTTACTAAAACTTTTTTTTTAACCACTTTACCAAATTTTGAGTGCAACATGTCTAGAAACCAAGGAGAAGATGACCCCTTTCGAGTTAATTTTTGGTGGTTTCCACGCTCTACAAGTTTAATGTTTATTTCAAGTTTTTAAAAAGATTTGGTGAGTAAAACTCTTAAATTTTTTTTTGAATTATATATATTATGATATATACTGATTGCTTGGTTTGGATATGATGTGAATTTGTTCATGTTTGGTTTGGAAACATATGTGTGTGATAGATGCAAGCAGTTAAGTACATGTTAGTTAGCAAACTAGTTAGTAAGTAAAATTTTACCCTCAAAAAACAAAAATTTAAAACTATATTCCTTTTCATATTTATTGTCTAGGAATTCTTGTTGTATGTATGCTTAAATCATTTCTATGTGATGTTTGTTTGTGTTGGTAATATTACAACTCGTTTGTCGAACTGCTCGTATAGCGATAGTCGTTGTATCGACACTTTCAGAAAATCACTTTTTATCAAACCATTTGGTTCATCATCGTGCTTGGAATTTTTTTTACAATTTAAGCAAGATTTTGATTAATAATGTTTTCAAAAATAATTAATTATTTTAATAATTATTATTTAATTTAATTAATTATTTAATTAATAAGGATTGAGGTTAACTAATTAAATTATTAATGATGTGTTTTAAATCTAACTAATTACTTAGTTAACGATGTTTTAAATTTAGTTAATCATTTTATTTAATGATGTCTAAGGCTAATTAATCTTTTGAAAATGATGGATTAAGGTTAATTAATCAATGATGTTTTAAAATTAATTAATCTTTTTAAATAATGACTTTTAAAAGGAAATCAACTTGTTTTAACTTTAATTACTCTTTCCTTAATGATTATTTAAATTGATTAATTATTTTTAAATAATGATATTTAATTACTAATTAACAAATTTAATTAATTATATTTAGATATATTAATTATTAAATTAATGATGTTTTAAAGGTGATTTACCCTTATTAATTAAAGGTTATTGGAGTTAATCAACTTAATTTATGAAGTTTCAAAGAGAATTTATCAAAGTAACAAGGATGTTTTGACTTTGTTATTCATTTTAAATAATGATAATTCATTATTTATTAATTTAATTAACTATTACCAATTAATTGAAATAATAAGGTTTAAAAATGGTTTACTTTTTATTATTTAAAGATATTTGAAGTTCAGAAATCAAATTGTGTGACGAAGTTTAAAGTTAATTAATCAATGTAATAAGTATGTTTTAAGTTATTAAATCTTTTTTAAAGTGATGTTTTAAAGTTGGTAAAATCTTTTAACAAAGTGTTTTAAAGCAAAACCTTGTAATGTGAAGCCCAAGCACGAATTCGGGTTTTAAAAGAAAAGGTTTGATTTGTTTATGTAAATGAATTAATTTTCGTAAAGCGATTCACTTATATGGCAATGATTTATTAGTATACTTAGCACTAAATGTCGAAGAAGTAGACTTGTCGCTATTTCGAAAGTCAAAAATAATCGTGAGTCTTGACTTTGAGGTAACACTACCTTGACTTGTCCGATATTTTTGTTAACCAAGAAATAGTACGGGTTGGAATTCAATGAGTGGTGATAAGTACACAAGACTTAATTTCCATACATGATCGTTGCATATCCTCGATAGTTGGTTTCTCAACTATTGGCTACTTCAGCTTCTTTATTATCGTTATTCTAAGACGATGTGTTGCTCTATTAAGCTTTGATATCCTTTGTCGTAGATGATTTAAACAAAGAGCAAGTGGGGGAAAAGCTACGTGGAGTTGCTCCCATTAGAGTATTTTTACATCCACTCTAGATTGGATTCGGTGTTGCGCATTGAGATGTGAAATACTCGGATACTCGGTAACAGTTGGTGGGGTCCGGTTTGGAGGTTTTCGTGAGCCATCGGAGTTCTCAAGTATATTTCTAGAGGTATACTTTCGGTAAAAGGGGTGCACCCTCCTAGTCATTGTTGGAAAATTTTATTTTCTTATTTGATTCGAATCTTTAAATCTGTTTTCTTTAATTACAACAGGAAGAGTCAACTACTCTTTGTGGGGTTTAATTATTGGTTTTGTCCATTCTATCGAGTTTGGGTAGTTATCTTGTTTAGTCCATTCGATCGAGTATGGACTATTGTCTTGTTTTTATCTATTCTGTTCAGTTTGGATTTTTATTCAGACTATTTTCATTCTTTCAACTCTGAATGTTATACTAATTGTACCCATCATCTATGTTTGGATTTGTTCCCTATTGTTCATTTCCATTTTTGTTAGGTTTGGTTGTTATTTATGTGGGAGCAAACACGTTCCATGTTAGCGGCGTGGTCAAAATATTATTGTTTAAATATATGCCATTTGTTTCATAGTTTTATTCATACCAGACACTTTGTCTGACCTGATTGTTTATCTTCCTAAACTCTCGGGATCTCAATTATATTTGGGTAGTCCGATAGCATTAGTTTTTCTTTGGAGCTCTTTGAAGATGGTAATCGAGCAGGCGGTCCTTAATTATCTAGTGATTTATTTCCACCGTATAATTTTGTAGATGTATTTTGTATCTTAAAAATGTAAAGTTAGAATGTATTGTTATCAATCTGCGAGATGTAGTATTTTTTTATAACTCTGATAGCTCCTTATATGGAGTAACCTTTTATACTATATCATTTTATATTATATATGACCATTCCGCTGTGAGGTTTATATATTATGTCTTGTTTTGTTCTCTATTTTACCCCAAGACAACTTATCTTTCGGATGCTTGGGTAATGACACACGAATACTGAAGATGTATTAAGTGTCGTTCCCAGGGAGCAAAAAGGTGGGTCGTCACAGATGGTATTAGAGCTTAGGTTTAGCGAACTCCTAAGCCCTGGTGGGGTAAACTCTCTAAGGATAGGATTAGTAATATCCTAAGATAAGTTTGAGAGTACAAATACATATAGATTGCATATTTGTTAGTGTTATAAAAATGTTTTATATTGTGTTGTTTGATCCTTTGAGTGGTATGTGAATTATGGTCGATGCGTCTGATCGGCGTTATCGATGGGCATTCCTAAACACTTGAACAGATCTACTAATACAGTATTGTTTTAAAATGGTAAATAAAATAATTTTACCAAGGAATATATATATATAAGAATGATTTTCAAAATAAATATTTGTATGGTTGAGTAGATTATTTAGAAATGATAATATTTTATTGTTGTCATTTAGTATTTGATTTGTTATGCTCGTCCAGTTTAAGCATTAACTATTATAGAATATTTCATTAGGAATTTTCCCTAGTAAGATATAGGTCAAGTAAATCGGAATTAAAGAATCTTTGAATGAACCCCTTGTGAATCAAGTTTCATAGTTTGATTATAAGGTGTTAAACGAAAGGGTTAAGTTAAAAGTCAACTTCTAATAATGTTAACCTAAAAGCAAATTTGTAATAAAAAGTTGTTTAATATAATAAAAATGGGAGCATAAAAAATTAATAATAACAATACTAAAATAAAATTAATTACTAATAAAAATTTAAAGGAAAATATTTGAGAAAATTTAATTACAATAAAGGAGAATCATTTAAATGTAAGTTTAACTCACATTCAAATTTGTTATATCATATTTGTGATGATATAAACTATTTTTGATTTCTTGGATGATAGTTAGATTTGTTCGATTGATTATTGAAATTAATCTTGATATTCCATTTAAACTATTTAATTGTCGTTATAGCAATTTCCGATATACCATCATTTATTAAATATCATCCCATAAACCCTTATATTATTTGAACATGAGCTTGTATTTTTCCAAAAGTGGATGTTTAAAATTCAATAATTATTTTGATTAACGATATTTTAAATTAATTAATCAATTTATCTAATGATATTTAAAATTAAATAATCTTTTTGGATTAATGAGATTTAGATTTAATTAATCATTTAAGTAATGATATATGAATTTAACTAATTATTTTCGTTAATATTTTTTTGAAAATGTATAATCATTTTAATAATGATATTTACAACTAATTATTCATTTTAATTAATGATTATTTTAATTTAATAAATCGCTTGATAAATAATATTTTAAGTTAGTTAATTGATTAATAAGTGAGTTTTAAATATTTTAATTGATTTGATGAATGTGTTTTGCAAGTAATTAACTATTTTATTAAAGATAATTGATTTGTTTATTAAAGGAAATTGCAAATTTTATTAGTTATCTTTTGGGATAGTTAATATTGTTTTAGATTTATAAAAGAGATTATAAATGTGATTTATTATCTTTCAAGATAATTAATGTTATTTTAAATTTAATAAAAGAACTTAAATGATTTATTTTCTTTGGAAAATTTATATGGTTTTAAGGTTTTAAAATAATTTTAAAAATCATCTTCTAGGACGATTAATATTATTTTAGATTTATTAATGATGTTTATAATGAGAAAATCCTTTAAAAGGAATTGTTTATAAATAAAGTTAAGTATTATTTGTTTTTGGATTTTAGTAAATGATGTTTAAGATGACATTTTTTTGGAAACTTTAAATTTCGTAATTGTTTAAATGATTTCAAAAGACTTGAGAATAAGTAATAGTGATATTATTTGGAAATGTTTCTAAGTATAAATATTCGGAGAAAAATTTTCTTTGGGGTAATTCGGAGAAAAACCATTCCGCTGTGAGATTTATTTATTATGTCTTGTTCTGTTCTTTATTTTATCCCAAGACAACTTATCTTTCGGGTTCTTGGGCAACGACACACGAATATCAAGGATGTTTTAAGTGTCGTTCCCAGGGATAGGAAATTGGGGTCGTCGTTGAATTTTTAAATTTTGAATTCATATATGTAATCTTTCAAATTTTTAAAATTCGTAATTCGTGTTTTCAAATTACATATTTGTAATAAATGGGTAATATATAATCCATTTATGGCCCTATCAATAAAAAGTGTGGACATAATCCCTTTTAACAACAAGTCATAAATGGGTCGATCCAACTCATTTACAAAGTCGGTTAATGAGTTGAATCATATTTTAATAGATCTAAGTCTGGTACCGATCAGAATGCATTGCTCGGTTCCAAACCGTAGTTGGTTTGGGTTTTATAGTTCACTTTGTTATATGTTTCTAGTTTCAATTATTCCTTGAAAGTATTGAATATATAGTTAAGCGTCAAGTACAAGACTATTTCCATGTTTCGATATCGAATATATTACTACCAAACCATAGTAATGGTTCAGTAGAAAATACTTAGCTAAGTTTCATTCTTCTCTTATTTTGGATAATTGCTTCTGTAATGACCTGAAATTTAATCACTTTGAATATGGATATTTTAATATATTATTAAATATTTAATATATGAAATTTAAAACTCAAAAATATCCTTCTAAATTAATAACTAGTGACGGTGGAAAGATTTTAAAATTTAGTTTACAAAAATATGCATTTCAAAAGAAAATAGGAAATGCGATCGGAAAACTTTTTGAAATTTCTTAATTTTTCACCATTAAAGAGATGTTTAAATGTTGTAAACACTAGAGCTAATATATTTATACGTTCTAAATAACTTAATCATGGATTAGAAAATAATGAAGATTTATATCATACATATACTTATGTAAGATGATGTGACCTTTTCAAGTTAAAAAATTTAAATAAAGGAAATTATGAAACATAACTTCATTTCTTATTCTAAGTACACATTTGGTTAATACGTGTTGGATAAAAGGGGGAAACCCATGTTCTTGCGTGTGAACATGTGGAAGGGATAAGGTGGTGAGGTGGCATCAAAATAGTGGAGTGCAAGTGTACTTGGAAGTAGAGAGGTACACTTCATTCTTTTCTATAAAAACAAATCTCATTTTTCTCTCTCCTTCTATTCTCATTTTTCAAAAAAAATTCAAAAATTTATTTTCTTTTTAAAATCTTGTAAACTCACTTTAATGACTTCTATAAAAAAAATTAAAATTCAAAACCACCTCCTTTTTCCGTTTAAACTCTTAAAATGACTTTAAAATACTTTCTTCTTCTTCTTCCCTTACCTCCTCTTAGCCAGACAAGCCCGTATCCATCTCCCACCACCCTTGGTCATTCCCAGTATTCCATAGGCCGAGCCCAAGTTCTTTTGCTTAGGTCCAAAAATCGTACTTTTATAAAGAAATTGCAAAGTTTTAGGCCTATTTCAAAGTTAGAAAGGATTTTAGTGAGTAAACAATTTATTTTTTTGAAAAGATTATACCTCTATGTATTATAATGTTTTATGTATTATGTTGGTGGTTTGGTTATAGATCTATGTTGTTTTGGATGTATATGTGTGGTACAAGTTGTGGTTTGAATTAGAATTGTGAATCAAAGTCTAAAATGATGTGTTTTAGTGTAAAAATGTGATCTTTGTCTATGTTGTTGTGAAAATATGTTAGTGTATTTTAAAATCAAAGATGTGCAAAATGTATACCTTGTATGTTAGCAAGTTATTCATGTTTAAGAGACTTGAGATCCCGTCGAAGTAAAAATCATGTTTATTAGTTTTAGATTTACAAAAATATTTTTAAAGTTCTAACCTTTTTTTTTAAAATTTCAAAACTTTTTACTTATGTTTTAAAATGAGTACAAGTTTGTAATTAAGTTTTGGAAAAGTTTAACTTAGAAGCTAAATATAAGTTCTGTATTCACATCGATAGTCACTTTGGATGTGGTTCGGAAGTTATTATTTCTAAACTAAAAGACATTTCCCTTTTAAAATTTTGGAAATCCTTGCAAAAACACTAATTAAGTGCCAGAGTTAATCGTTTTGTAATTAAGTATGAGTTTACTAATTAATTAATTAATAATAATTATTAATTAGTAACTAAGTTAAGTAATTAGTATTTAATTATTTAATTAAGCAGTTAATTTTAATTAATTAATTAAAAGAATTTTAATTAATGATTAATTAAGTTAAGGGTTGATTAAGAATTCAATTTTATTTAATTAAATTTAATTACTAAATTATTTAATTAGGGTGAATTAATAATTAATTACTAATTAGGCAGGATTTACTTAATTAATCAAATCAGATTTAATTAAGATTTTAATTAGGGATTAATTAAGGTTAATTAAGTTTGAAATTAGAGTTAATTAAGATTTAATTAGAAATTAAATAATGATTTAATGGGTAATTAAATTAGGATTTAAATATTATTTAATAAAGGTTTAATTTTAAACTCAATCAGTTATTTTCAAACGGCTTCCTTTTATAATTAAACCGATTTTGAACCAAGAGATATCTTGTCTATGCCATTATGTAGCCAAACAAATAAGAGTAGTCATAATAAAACGTCGACATGTTTTATTGAAAGTAATTCATCTTTTGTTTATCACAAATGTCTAATTTCGAAAATGTGATGAATACAAGGGAATTAATTTCGATAAGTGGATCATGATAACTTAAGTATATGGAAGATAGTTCCATACGCATATCGTTACAACTAGATAATGGAGTTGTTCACCATCGATAACTTGACCTTTTTAAAATTTAGCGCGTGTTGGTTCGGAGAGACCAGGATCGAATAACAGTTGTTATCCAAAAACCACTTTGAATCAACGTAAGCGTTCGATTTGGTAACACTTGAAGGTAAAATCCAAAGATGAAGACCATTAGAGTGCAAGGGATACTTGCTACTAACCTTGAGGGTGATTCCAAAATAAATGCAGTAGAAGTGGTGATTTCGGTTCATTCATCTCCTGAACGACTTGTATGAATGAATGCTAACATTTGCATTGTTTGGAAGGCAGTGTTAGCATACCAAATAAAGATGCTAATTTTTAGAAGGTAAAACATAGCCTCAAGCCTCACAACCCAGTAATGACTAAAGCATGGAAGATGTGGTAGGGCTATGTGGATCGCACCCATTAAGGTATGGTCATCCCTAATCTAGAGCGAGTCTATTTTACTCATGTATGCTTTGGGCCCAATAGAGATGCTGATCATAACACAGGAGTGATCATATTCGGTACTATCCAGTATGGGGTAGGCCGGTCCTGTGTAGTAGGGGTGCAAGATGTTCATGTTGATCTTGGTATATTTTATCTAGAGATGTACTATGATGGGCGGTACCCTAGTAGCACGGTCATTGATGGAACCCGATTTCCAATAAGTGCCTTACGAACTTAATTGTGCCCAAATATGTTGGAATGTGAGGTGCAAGCATTTCAACCATGTTCTATATTTACCTTCGAAACCCTTAGCTATTATTATAATATTGATGGATTTCTATAAAAAGGTATTTTGGTTATCATAAGGTAAAAACGCGACTATGTTTATGTGCGGCATGGTATTACGAGATACCTTTGATCTTCAAAAGGATTTTAAAGTTCTAATTCAATTGTTTGAGTTTACTCATACTAGACCCATGTCTAATATGGATTTTCGTTTTTTTCTTGAAACTCTTGGATATTTAAAATTTTATGAGTAGAAAAGTGAACCAGGTTTCTCACATATGCTTTTGGAGGAGCTTGGAGTGGGTGACTTCATCGTTAACGAGTTATGTATTTTATTCCACTATGCATGTATGTATGATGTATTAGTGATGTAGGGGCAAGCAGATATAACTGTCCCAGTTTGGAACTTGTACTGGTATGGCTCTGATGTAATCCTATTATGGTGATGACTATGTATGATCTTATGTTCTCTATTATATATTATCCACTTGCATTATGAAATTCTATGTTGATTAGTTTTCTTCATATCCTTCTTCTTTCTTTTTACCCCAAATGGCTCGTCTTTCGAAGTATGAAAGGCGGACCGTTATACATGGTATAAGAGCTTAGGTTGGACGAACACCTAGGATTTGGGTTGGAGTCAACTTTCGAGAGCGCGTATCTTATACCTATATCTATATTCCTGTTAGTCAGGTCTGCTTTAATAGGACTAGTTAGTACCCTTTCCTTTAATTTATCTTTGTTTAAAGTATTCTAAGAATGACCTTACTATGTCCAGGTAGTAAGAAATGAGCCATAGGTCCAGACGAGGTAGAGAAGCTAGCAGCACAACTTCCACCAATGGTCCAGCTCTAAATACTGAGAGTGTTAGAATTATGGAAAAGGTAGCTCCATTGTAGCCTAGAATGAATTTTGCAACCTTGTTCAAGGATTATGTTAATCTTGAAGGGAAACCATTTAAGGGAACCGAATCAATCGTAGGGCTTGGTTGCGACGTTATGAATGGGTTTCAAGGGCTTGACTATCTGATGAGCAAAAAGGGTTCTTGGCATCATGGAAATTTCAAGAGGGAGCAGCAGCTTGGTGGAACTCCCTTACCGCTAATGTTCCATAAGAGGATTTCTTATGGGCCCGATTTAAGGAAGCTTTTGAGGATCAGTTCTTGCTTGCAGTTGGAAAGACTAGAATGTATAGAAGTTTCATGGATTTGAAGCTGGGGGACTTATCAGCAGTGAAGTATGAGACGAAGTTCAGTGAGCTATCTCGTTTTAGTCCAGAATTGATCGATACCCCACTAAAAAAAATAAGATGTTTGTTTTGGGAATGAGGGAGAGTTTCCATGAAAATATGACTACTCATCTAAAAGGTTCTTTTGTAGACTTGGTAGACGTGGTTTGAGATATAAAGTTCTGGAAAAGAAGAAGCCAACATTAGAAACACCTAGTGGAAATGCTAACGGCAACAATTCTACCAAAAGGAAGCTCAACCAATACTAGAAGAAGTAAGGGAATGGTAAATCGGGAAGGGAGCAAGGAAACAAGTATAAGGATTATACTTGTAATAAGTGTAATCTGAAGGGGCACGTCGTAGGGTTCTGTTAGGATTCTGGGGTTCAACAGCATCAGAAAGGACCTATCTCTCCGATGATGCAGAAGACAATCTGTTATAACTGCCACCAACCAGGATACATGGCGAGGGATTGCCCGCTTAAGAAGAAGGTTCGGTAGAGCAAGGCATATGCTATCAAGGATGAGCCATCGACCTCATCTAGTGTGAAGGGGAAGGGAGTCCTTGAAAGTACGTTAATGATTAATGATATTTTTGTTAAAGTATTGTTCGATACCGGTGCATGCCATTGTTTTATCTCTTTAAAATTAGTGGGAAAGTTGCATTTGGTCCTTAGCATTGTAGACATTCCTATTTGTGTGTCAAACCCTATAGGAGGTACAACCCATTTGAGTATGATTTATGAAGGTGTGCAAGGTTCTTTCCTTGATCACCACTTTTCTTGTGACCCGTATGTCCGAGATTTTAATAGTTTTGATATTATTCTTGGCATGGATTGGCTGGCAGAGCATGGAGCAGTCTTAGATTGTGTGGTAAGGAATATATTTTTAAAAACTAAGATTGGGGAGTATGTAGAAGTATCTTGTGGGTATCTTGCCATGTGTTTGTGTAGTTTCTTGTATGCTCTTGAATCGTCCTACGAGGAATTAAGTTCTGTAGAAGTTGTTAAGAATTTTTTCGACGTGTTTGAGGAAGTAAATGGTTTACCCCCGCACTGAGAGATAGATTTCGTATTGATTTAATTATTGGTGCAAGACATGTAATACAATCTAAACGAAGGATGGCTAAGAGAGAGAGAGAGAGAGGAATGAGTTAGTTAACCAAACTAATGATCTATCAAGGAGAGGATTGATTAGGCCTAGCCATTTAAGTTGGGGATTAGCTATAGTTTTTGTAGCTAAATTAGATGGATCTTTGAGACCGTGCATGGATTATAGGGAGTTGAATAAATTAACCATTAGGAATAACTACCCCTTACCCTGCTTTGACGACCTTTTTAACCAATTGCACGGTGCCCGAGTTTTCTCTTAGATGGACCTAGCTACTAGGTTACACCAGTTAAGGGTTGTTAAGGATGGTATACCCTTGACAGCATTTTGAGGGCATAACATTTTATTTGGGTAGTTGGTTATGCATTTCAAGCTAACCAATGCACCCACATATTTCTTGGACCTTATGAATCGTGTCTTCATAGATGTTCTTTATAAGTTCATGTTATTCTTTATCGACAATGTTCTTATCTATTCCAAGTCTGAGGAAGAGCATATACATCTTTTGGAAGTGGTGTTGGAGACATTAAGAAGCGTGTTCTGAAGGAGAAGTTTTCTAAATGCCACTTCTGGCTCTGAAGTAAGATTCTTAAGACATATTGTGTCAGGAAATAGTATTTCTTTGGATCCAGTGAAGGTAGCAGCTGTTCAAGAATGGAAGCAACTATGGACTCCTAAGGTAGTTCGTAGTTTCTTAGGCTTGGCAGAATATTATAGAAGGTTCATCCAAGATTATTCTAAGATTTCTTTTCATTTAATTAAGCTGATGAAGAAGGGTGAGAAATTTGTATGGACTCCAAAATGTGAAGAATAACTTGTGGAATTAAAGAAGAGATTGACCAGTGCTTCGGTTTTTGTTGTTATGGAAATGGAGAGTTTTTGGTGTATACCAATGCTTGTGGAGTGTGGTTAGGGATACTTTTGATGCAACACGAAAGGGTGATTGCGTATGCCATTAGGCAGTTGAAGCCGCATAAGAAAAATTATGCAACACATGATTTGGAGCTATTGGCAGTAACTTTTGTATTGAAAATATGGAGGCATTACTTGTTGGGTAAGGATCCTTCTATTCCTCTTGATTTATTTCTTTAATCTTTAAGGATTCTAGAGAATGAGATTTCTTCTTTAATAGGTGAAAAGTTCGAACTTTTCACGGACCACAAGTCCTTGAAATATCTTTTCACTCAGAAGGACCTGAACTTGAGGCAACAGAGGTGGTTAGAGTTTCTGGCAACCTATGATTTGGATATTCTTTATGGAAGCTTTAAGCAGGAATGCAGCTTTAGCTCTCTTGGAGGTTACTCCGACTCTGCAGGAAAGAATTATGAGCAATCAAAGGAAAGATACTTTTGAAAGAAGTAATTTAAGGAGTTGAAGAGGGTCGATGTTCGGATTTTGAGAGTGGATGATCGAGGTGTTTTATAGCTGAATGGAAGATTGTGCATTCCGGATATGGATGGACTGAGGTGGGAAGTTCTGATAGAGTGCCACAAATCTAAGCTGAGTATCCACCCTATAGTTCATAAGATGTACAACGATATGAAAAGAGTATTTTGGTGGCTCAAAATGAAGAAGGATATTCTATCTTTGTCAGTAGGTATGCAAATTGTCAACGAGCAAAAGGTGACCATCAAAAGACTGTTGGATTACTTCAACCTTTGGAGATCCCAAATTGAAAATGGAGACGAGTTTTTATGGATTTTATCGACAGATTGCCTCGATTGAGGAAAGGAAATGAAGGAGTACGGGTTGTTATGGATCGGCTGACTAAGAGTGCTCGCTTAATTCTAGTCAAGCCAATCAGGACTGCAGCTTTATTAGCAGATACTTATACAAGGGGGATCGTTCATCTAAATGGAATTCTAGTGAGCATAGTAAGTGATCGAGATCCTATCTTTATAAGCAAATTCTAGGAAGCATTGCAAGCTGCATTAAGAAAAAAGCTAAGTTTGAGTATGACCTATCACCCTCAAACCGACGGTTAAACCGAGAGGGTGAACCGTATTTTGGAGGACTTGTTGAGAGCCTGCTCATGGATTTTTAAGGGTCTTAGGAGGATCATCTTTACTTGGTGGAATTCTCCTACAACAACACTTACCAAGCTAGCATTAGCATGGCGACCTATGAAGCCTATATGGACGGTCGTGAAAATCTCCAGCATGTTGGATGGAGACTGGGTGTCGTCTAGTGCTTGGCCAAGATATAATTCGAGAGGCAATGGAAAAGGCTACGATGATTGAGAAAAGGATGAATAAAGCCCAAGATCATCAGAAGAGTTATGGTGATAAGAGGTGGAAGAATTTGGAGTTTGCGGTTGGAGATTTTGTATTCATTAAGGTTTTGCCAATTAGAGGAACTGTTAGATTTGGGAAGACTGGGAAGCTAGCACTGAGGCACGTTAGACCATTTCTTATTCTTGAGAGGAATGGGCCACTTTCTTATAGAATTGAGTTACCAGAGAGGTTGGCAGGTGTTCATAATGTGTTCCATGTGTCACATCTGAGGAAGTTTGTGCATGACCCGTCATTAATTGTGGAGCCATCTGAGCAGGAGGATTTAGAGCTAGAAGCGAACTTGATGGTAATAGGAATCCCGTTTGTGTTGTGGATCATGATGAGAAGAAGCTATGTTATAAGGTTGTGTGATTAGTTAAGATCCAATGGAGTGAAGATCCCAGAGATTGTACATGGAAAACGGAGGAGCATATGAGGGAAGCTTATCCAAGGTTGTTGCTAGGATAGTTGTTTGTTTGATTGTATGGCGTATGTAAGCACTGTTGTGATAGGTTTGCTTAGCGTATGCTTTTGTATGGTTAATGATATGAATATATATATATATATACCCTTTTGTGCTAGTTGAGTTATCTTCTTGTGTGCTAATTTTGGGGATGAAATTCTTTTAAGGGGGGGAGGGGGGAAGAATGTAACGACCCAAAATTTAATCACTTTAAATATGGATATTTTAATATATATTAAATATTTAATATATGAATTTTAAAACTCAAAAATATCCTTTTTAAATAATAATCAGTGATGGTGAAAAAAATTTAAATTTAGTTAACAAAAATATGTATTTCAAAAGAAAATAAGAAATGCGATCGGAATGCTTTTTGAAATTTTTAATTTTTCACCATTAAAAAATTGTTTAAAATGTTGTAAACACTTCAGTTAATATATTACACCTTCTAAAATAACTTAATCGTGGATTAGAAAATAAAATGAAGATTTATATCATAAGTGTACTCATATAAGATGATGTGACCGTTTTCAAGTTAAAAATCAAATTAAATAAAGGAAATTATGAAACATCACTTCATTTCATATCCTAAGTACACATTTGGTTAATACGTGTTGGACAAAAGGGGAGAACCCATGGTCTTGCATGTGAACATGTGGAAGGGATAAGGTGGTGAGGTGGCATCAAATTAGTGGAGGGCAAGTGTACTTGGAGGTAGAAAGGTAATTTCACTTTATTCTTTTCTATAAAAACAAATCCCATTTTACTCTCCCTTTCCATTCTCATTTTCCAAAAAAAAAATCAAAAGTTTATTTTCTTTTTAAAAGCTTGTAAACTCACTTTAATGGCTTCTTCCAAAATTTTAAAAATCCAAAACCAGCTTCTTTTTCCTTTTAAAATCTTAAAATATCTTAAAATAATTTCTTCTTCTTCCCTTACCTCCTCTTAGCCAAACAAGCCTATATCCACCTCCCACCACCCTTGGCCATGCCCAATATTCCATAGGTCGATCCTAACTTCTTTTGCCAAGGTCCAAAAATCATATTTTATAAAGGAATTACAAAGTTCTAGGCCTATTTCAAAGTTAGAAAGGATTTTGGTTAATTTTGGTGAGTAAACACTTTATATTTTTCGAAAGATTATACCATTATGTATTATAATGTTTATCGTGTATTATGTTTGTGGTTTGGTTGTAGATCCATGTTTTTTTGGATGTATATGTGTGGTACTAGTTGTGGTTTGAATTAGACTTGTGAATCGAAGTCTAAAATGATGTGTTTTATTGTAAAAATATGATCTTTGGCTATGTTGTTGTGAAAATATGTTAGCGTAGTTTAAAATCATGGATGTGTAGAATGTATACCTTGTATGTTAGCAAGTTATTCATGTTTAAGAGACTTGAGATCCCGTCAAAGTAAAAATCATGTTTACTAGTTTTAGATTTACAAAAATATTTTTAAAGTACTAACTTTGTTTTAAATTTCAAAGCTTTTTACTTATGTTTTAAAATGAGTACAAGTTTGTAATTAAGTTTTGGAAAATTTTAACTTAGAAGCTAAATCTAAGTTTTGCATTCATAGCGATAGTCGCTTTGGATGCGGTTCGGAAAAAGTTATTATTTCTAAACTAAAAGACATTTCCCTTTTAAATGCTTGAAATCTTTGCAAAAACACTAATTAAGTGCCAAAAGTGATCATTTTGTAATTAAGGATGAATTTAATGATTAATTAATTAATTAATTAATTAATTAATTAATTAATAATTGGTAACTAAGTTAAGTGATTAGTATTTAATTAATTAATTAATTAAGTAGTTAATTTTATTTAATTAATTAATTAAAAGAGTTTTAATTAATGATTAATTAAGTTAAGGGTTGATTAAGAATTAAATTTTACTTAATTTTAATTAATTAATTAATTAATTAGGGTTAATTAATAATTAATTACTAATTAGACATAGTTTAATTAATTCATCTAATAGAATTAATTAAAATTTTAAATAGGGATTAATTAAGATTAATTAAGTTTTAAATTAGAGTTAATTAAGATTAAATTAGAAATTAAATAATGATTTAATAGGTAATTAAATTAAGAATCAAATATTATGTAATAAAGGTTTAATTTTAAACTCAATCAATTATTTTCAGTCAGCTCCCTTTTATAATTAAATTGATTTTGAACCAAGAGATCTTGTCTGTGCCATTAGGTAGCCAAACAAAATAAGAGTAGTCATAATATTGACACGTTTTATTGAAAGTAAGTCATCTTGTGTTTATCACAAATGCCGAATTTGGGAAATGTGATGAATACGAGGGAGTTAATTTCGATAAGTGGGACATGATAACCTAAGTATATGGAAGATATTTCCATATACAAATCTTCACACGCAGATAGTGGAGTTATCCACTATTGATAACTTGACCTTGTAAAAATTTATCGAATGTTGGTTCGGAAAGATAGGGATCGGAAAGCAGTTGTTATCCGAAAACCACTTCGAACCAACGTAAGCGTTCGATTTGGTAACACCTGAAGGGAAAAATCCAAAGACGAAGACCATTAGAGTGTAAGGGCTACTCGTTATTGACCATGAAGTTGATTCCAAATTGGATGTAGTAAAAGTGGTGCTTTCAGTTTGTTCATCTCTTGAACGACTTGCATGGATAAATGCTAACATTTGCATCGCTTGGAGGACAGTGTTAGCATTCCAAGTAAGGCTGCTAATTTTTAGAAGGTAAAATATAGTCTCAAGCCTCACAACTTGGCAAGACTAAAATAAGAGAGATGCAGCAGGGCTTTGTGGATCGTACCCACTAGTGCATGGTCATCCCTACTCTAGAGCGAATGTATGCTTGGGACCTAATAGGGTTGTTGATCACAACCCAAGGATGATCATTTTCGGTACTATCCAGTAAAGGGTAGATCGGTCCTTTATAGCAAGTGTGGAGGATGTTTTTGTTGACCTGGGTACATTTTATCTAGAGATGTACTGTAACGGACGGTATCTAGTAACTCAATCATTGATGGAACTCAATTTCCAATAAGTTCTTTAAGAACTTAGTTGTGCCCAAATACGTTGGAATGTGAGATGCAAGCATTTCAGCTATATTGTATATTTACCTTTAAAACCCTACATTATTACAAATCACTGGATTTCTATAAAAATCTGTTTTGGTTATCGTAAGGTAAAAACTCGTCTATGTTTATGTGCGGTGTGGTCTTACGAGATACCTTTGATCTTTAAAATGATTTTAAAGCTAATTCAACTGTTTGAGTTTACTCACACCAGACTCATGTCTGACCCGGAGTTATAATTTCTTGCTCTAAAACTCTTGGGTGCTTAATTTTTTATGAGTAGCCATATGAATCAGGTTTCTCACGGATGTTTTTGGAGGAGCTTGGAGCAGGTGGGTTCATCGTTAGCTAGTTATGTATTTTATTCCACTGTGCGTGTGTATTGTGTATTAATGATGTAAGGGCAGACCGATATAACTGTCCTAGTTTGGAATTTGTACTTTTTTGACTTTGATCTAACATTATTATAGTGATAACTCTGTATGATACTATATAATCTATTATATATTATTCAATTGCGTTGTGAGATCCTGTATTTATTAGTTTTCTTATTATCTCTTCTTTCTTTTTAACCCAAATCACTCGTCTTTCTAAGTAAAAAAGGCGGGCATTTAGAGCTTTATTTAGCATCACAATATGATTTGTACATAAAGATTTTCCTCCATTTGAATGATTCCAAGTTTGACTTATTCTCATCAATGTATTTATGGAGTCTAGTTGTCTTCAACGAAATGCCGAGTAGATTCAAGCAGGAGTTGCCTATAAATACACTGATTGGTGCATTCTTTTACCTGCTTATATGATCTGAATATACTTATAACCCAAATCAAACAAAGACACAATCCATAAACCTTAGTTGTAGATCACATTAAAAGTCTACAGCACTTCATATGTCTCTAAGAGGTATTTCCCCATTTTTTAAGCATATGCATGCGAATAAATTGTGGATAATTACAAATATCAAAAATTGCTTCACCAAAAACAAAACTTATCTCTTCTAAAAAATCTCCTAATTGTTTCAAAGAAATCACTAAACCAAAAAAGTTCAATTCATTTGTAGGATTACTATCTAGAAATTTTTACAACTCAATCATGTGATGGAATCATCAAAGTTTTGTATTTTTTAACTCTGTTTGTAACTCATTAAAGGCTCAAATGCTACAAACTGCAATATTTACACCAATAAAATTTCATGAAATTTGATGAAGTATGAATCTTATGAAAAAAATCATAAAATTTGTGATTTAATGACGAAAACAAAATCTGAATCTAACGATTCAAGTGCATGTATGTATTGCAATTCCTACCGAGCATAAATATTTCCGCAAGCACTTGCAATAACAAATCCCCATCAAGGCTATGATAACCGAATATTAAGATGACAGAACTTACTGAGGTTATTTTATAGGCAAGAAATCAAGAAATCAAAGGGCACTATAATTCTCTCACAATACGCATGCTATACCCAAATATGGTTAGAGTAAAATAACATTTCCCAAAAAATATACCATATTGATCTTGTTGCAACTACTACAAAATTTATAATTAATAGTTAATGAAATTCTAATTGAACCTATGAAATAAAAACTATCATTGGTTGGGTAATTTTAACACATTTATGAAGATATGTTTGTTCAAACAAAACAATAATCTTAAACAATAAAGTAATTAGTCGTTGAAAAGGGATGAATGCTTTGTCCAGTGCGATCTGATCTCCACGTCACTTGCATTTTGATCCCCATACGTCCATTGCATACATGCGTGCCCATGAAGCAAACTTACCAAATTTACAAAACATCGGAGCAACTGAAATAGCATCTATACCGGAATATAATACAAGCCTTTGACTCAATAACGAAAGAATCGTAGAAGAAGAAAAAAGATACATACATATAACATATAGATGATATAACAACAAAAGATTAAAAAAATGGATCAAGAACGACCGAAACATCTTCCTAGTCCGAACATTTTAAACGGTGAGTAGGATGCTTCAGGAGGAACCTCAGAAGGTGGTTTTGCTTTTGGAAAATGCTTGAAGAATGCTCTTACTGCACCTTCTACACCATCCTCTGATTCCATTGCTTTAGCTAGTTCTACTGCCTGCTCCTTCACCTGTTATTTTATTTTCAAAATATAAGTCAGGTTACCTTTTCTTTTTCTTTGTAAATAAAAAATAGAAAAGAATAAAACACAAGGATAACGAAGGGCAACCGTTGGCCCAAAATTATCAGAATAAAATGTTTAGTATTATCTTGAGTTTAGTATTATCTATGTTTAGTATTAACCAAGGGCAACCGTTGATTTTATCTGCTTATAAGCAAGTTTCATACATTTGGAACTCATTGTGTACAACTAAATATAGTTCCATTCATTATCTATCTGAGTGCAACAGTAACTGTTTATCATAGTCAATTCTAAATTAATACTATTTAAATATCTACTTTTCTGGAAAAACTATTGCATTATTTGGTGCACATTCTGTTTAGCGTTATCTTCACTAGGAAGTCAGGCAGGCATGGTGTGCATGCACACATACGCTCAAAGCTTTTAGTTTGTAGTTGAAAGCAGCCCTCGTTCATTCTACTTTCCTTTTTTCTGCCCTCCATTCTCTGTTAAGAAAACTAGAGATGACCTCATGCTTTGCATACAGTACCAATGGAAATATTAAATTTACTAAAGTGAAGCAGTTTATAATTAGAACCTGTCCCATAACAAACAAACAGCTGCAACTATTTTCCGTTCATGGTGTATTCACGCTTTCAAAAAATGTCATATATTTTCAATAAAAATACACACTACTAGTATAACCGCACGACGGTGGAAAAACCAACCGTTGAATTATATAATTCTTATAAAAAAAAATTATTGCAATTTTTTATATTAATTTTAATTAAATGTTTAAATTTAAATAATATATTTATTAAAAATTATTTACATTGCTAAGAACACAAAATAGAATCCTAAAGAAAAAATATGTGTTTCGAATTCCAAATGGATAAATTTACATTCACAAAGTTCTAACGTAATACAACACAATCCATAAATACATACCCAAACGACAGTTCCAAAATATAGTACAGCAATGAACCCCAAACATCATCAAACTGTCAGTTCCCTCCCCACTACATTTTCGTAGACTCAACAAGAAGAAAAAACAAAGGCTACAAACCTGATTTCATTCCACAACTTTATGAACAAGGCACCGAATCGCCTCTCTTTTGAAACAATTAAGAAGCCTGATTGGCCATTACAACAATATTGGTGCAACCCTGCTTTTGTTTTGCGGCTATATATAACAGTATTGGTATTTGTTTTAAAAAGAAGTCCCCAATTTCTAATGGAATATCAGGTCAAAGTGCGAATATAGTGGCTTACATCAAGCATAATTAATTGAACCAAGTAATAATAGGCCAAGTTTCGTAAGAACTAACGAGTCTTGTAACATAAGTAATTATTATTCGGGTAACTGGAAGAGTTCAGTAATCAAAGTATCATTAGCTCTAGATAGTTCTACAGTACTAATTGGTGGTTGTTCTGCCTGTATTTTGAAAGAAAACATGAAAGCAATTCACTAAAGACAAGTAGTATTGTTTCAATTTCAGCAATATTTTTAACATACAAAGAGGTGCAATAAGCTACCAAAGGATTCAGCGAAGTTTGTATTTTCCATCGACGTTTGTACTTATCCTTACGTTCTTCTAATGATTAGAAGTTCTTCAATTTTAATATCAATAAAATCCACTGATACAAGGCAAATAATTTCCATGGAAACCAAAATATAGTGATAATTAAATAGTGAACTAAGACATATCCGTGACCATCAATTATTGGAATATAAAATAAAATTGAATCTCTACTCTAAAGTCCTACTCCTTGGCAAGCTAGTTATGAAGTAATACTTATTTTGCAAGAAATACCAGATATATTATTAATCCATAATCAATTATCGTTTTGAATATTCAGCAAGCTAATGTAGAAACTGTTCCAAAACTTTTGATTAAATTTGTATTATACTCTAAATAATTAGTAAGAAAAATATTTTTGTCATAGAGCATCCTTCATTTGGATTCGTTGTTTTAACAAGCTCAAATACATTTGAATGGACGAATAGATTAAGAGCTCATTCGGGAACAAAATAACATTTAATAGAAGTGCAAAATAGTTTGGACCTATAACTTTTAGGGTTTTCAATGAAATAGCAAAAAGTAGAAGTGTTTGACTTTGAGCAATAATAAACGTTGTTTCAAAAGATGAAATAAGTTGTAAACTATTTCTTGCTTGTAACTTATCAACTTTAAAATAAATACCAAAGCTGATCTAAATAAGTAATCAATAAGCTAAGTTGTTTCGGTTACTAATAAGTAGTTGGCAAGGTGTAGAAAAGGAGAAAGAAGGAAAGAAACAGTAACTTGATTAAGAAGAAGGTAAGGAGGAGAAAAGAGTGGACCCCCATATACCCTGCTGGGTCTGCTACTAGCACTTCTAGGTAGACCACCACCCTGCCTCTTACTACTAGACCTCCTACCACCACCGCCAAGTGGTCCCCTCAACGACGTTGACCGGCCAAAAGGTAAATTACTACCATCGTTGCCTAATATCAGAGCTACAGCTGCCTCTAGCGATTTCTCTTTTATAGGCTTTTCTTGACTTCTCTCCATTTTCATTGCCTTGTTAATTTTATCATTTCTGCTCTTGCTACCTTGGCCTTCTCTCAACGATGTCAAATCAGTGCTTCTTTTAGATATCATGATAGCTCCTAAGAAGATGAATTAGTAATATATACTAATCGAAAGAGAATATGAAGGTCAGAAAAGATTATACATCAATTTCATGTTAATGTTTTCTACAAGATAAATAAATAAATCCCACCTTTGAAATATGGTTTGGTGGCAATGAAATTGGAGTAAATGTTACAATCTTTAAAAGGGTGATAAGATTTATGAATATCCACAATACAAATATAAACAACCACCGAAATAAAAATCTTTTAGAAATTACTTCAGTGTGATAAAGAAAAAAATATAGATAACACATGATTTGTAATGACTGTATATTTCGAGAAGGTCATAGATCATCAAAGATACGACTGCAAGCAATTATGCAGATGGAGGGAGCGGTTATACTGAAGTGGTTGTGACACAAGGAATACATGGTCACAACTGTTTCAAGAAGAGGCAAACATTCGTTCAATTGAAGAAAATCAAATCTGGATTACTGTCAGCCAATAATTGGCGATTCAAAGAAACGAGCACTTCTACCAATGTGTGTACACACACCAAATTAGAAGTTAAATGAGTCAATTCTTTAGTTGTATGTGTTTACGCACCACATCCTTACCATTTACATTTCAAACGCTCCATTGAAAAGGTCTGGAAGCCAAAAGGAAATATTAAAAATTTATTCTAGACCAAATGGCTTGTTTCTCATTCGTTTTACTTAAAAGAAGATAGTTACATTATTCTTAGAGGAGGGCCATACATTTTTAACTCTAAGATTATTATTGTTTGAAAATGGGGGTATCAACCTATACAATTTCAAAATGGAATTGTGTGTCCTCGTTAGAAATCACATTCTTATTAACAACAAACTTCAACCCAACATCCTGACCAAACAAAGAACAAATCAACAATATAACATGATGCCCAAAATAGTGGTAACTACAACAGAAATAATGTCTTAACACCTACTAACTAAAAAGATGATAGAACTGTGGTTGTGTATATTATTCCTTATACTTCAAACACTGATATTTATAACACTATGCAAGTTATTAAACAAGAAAATGAGATAACATGACAAGTTGAATTCTGATACCTAAATGCATCAATTCAAGATGATGATAGTATTAATAAGTATGCAATTTCTCAATAAAGTGTCAGGTGATAAAAAATGTTCCAAAACATAGCACCTTCACAACAAATTTGTAAGGGAAAAGATAAATCATCCAAATACTACAACAGTTGGTGATTGTGGAAAAAGCCAGGTCAGCAGGCGGACCATTAAAATCCTACAACTATAGGATTAATGATGATAAAATATCAGGCTGGGTCCAAAATCCAAAACAACTATTCATTTTAGCTCTGAACAGGTGGTGGTAACTTCTTTGAATTGAATATTTAAATTATATTTCAATCTTCCTACATACAATAAAAACTATACAGTACTGATGTGAGAATCGAAATATTAATAGCAGTTGTCCCAATTCCACACAGAAACATACTTGCAGGTACAGGTTTTTTCATTAATAACTTCAACAATGAAATCAAAACATATATGAAACTGGGTGAAAAACCTGAGGTTCGTCTGGAGAGTTGGCGTCAGTCTCTGGATCGTCGGTTAGAGGTGGAATTAAAAGAGTGTTTTTCACTGATGAGGACGTGAAAATTAATGTAAAAAATAGCTTTGATATGGAGTATAAACTTACTACGGATCTGAAAGATTACAGCAAAAATGGAGAAATATTAGTAGATCATTGCGTAAATTGTGGATTTTAAAGAAGGAACCCAGGTCAGATTTTGGTGAAACGAAATTAAAGGGGACAAATAAAATATCCGATGGCAAAATTAAATCGGCGTTTACAAAAGATCAGAAAAACGTGCGAATGCAAACGCGGAGAGAAAATGCGGAGAAACAAATTGCTATTGTTTTTGGCTTCAGAGTATTTAATTTTAGCCAAGTAGAAGTGAACAAACCTCCCTACGGTCGGTTTGATAATCCTGTTGGAAAGATAACTACAATTGTTATTGAAAAGTAAAGTTAAAAATTTGAATAATTTTAGTTATTATTGTGACAAACTATTGAATGGGAAAACACTTTATTGATTGCAAGCATCATTAACGATATCAAAAATAATGAATCACTTCTAGGGCTAAGAATTAGAACTCCGATCTATAAAACCGAACCAACCCGACAATACCTGAATTTATGCATCTCAGATCAGGCCAGTTCCATAAGGATGATGAATACTAGGAAACATGATCAGACGTGAATCGACTAAAAAACATAAGATTATACACATATTGTTATTACCCGACGATATCCGAACCGAACCCCCTAGAATCTACATTTTGAAATGCATTGTTTGGATCCGATAAAATCCAACAAAATTAGATAAAAATATTTAATAATAGTTGTAATACATTTGGTGTCATACTTTTTTGGTGTCAGCGTGAACTAACAAAAATGCTCATCTACAAATATATTAAATATTAATATTACTTAAAAATAGGATCTAACAGTTAATTTTTTTACCAATTCAAAACACATTTATCTTATTATCGCTTAAAAATAGGATCTAACGAATAAACTTTTTTCAAAGTTATTTTTTTACTGATTGATAACAGAAATAAAAAATTTAACCAATAAAAAATTAAATTCATTCTTTAGTAATTAATAACAGAAATAAAAAATCAAACCAACAAAAAATTAGATGGTACAATTTAGAAAGAAAAATTAAAACTAGCTGCATATCATTTCAACGCAAAAACATGATTAAATATTTGTGCAAATTTTATTTTTTTCGAACGAGTTAAACTTATACAGTTTATAAAAAAACAATTCACGCACGGAGTGCGATCCATCATTACGCGCGAAGCGCGTGTCGTAATACTCGTATACATCTTTAATAATAGTTGTAATACCTTTGGTGTTATAATTTTTTGGTGTGAGCGTGAACTACCAAAAACGCCCCTAATACCAAATCTTAATATTACTTGAAAATAGTATCTTACAATTAAATTTCTTTTACAAATTTAACACGTCCGCCTATAATTATTATCAAACCTTAACATCACTTAAAAATAGGATCTAACAAATAATGTTCTTTTACAAATTTAAAACATCCATCTACAAATACCATCAAATCTTAATATCATTTAAAGATAGAATCTAAGAAATAAATTATTAATTAAATAAAAATAAAAAATTTAAAAAAGTAGACGTTGAAATTTTAAAATAATTTTTTTAATAAATAAATCAATTTTTTTATTTTTTTATTAAATAAATCATTTAATAAAATATATTTTTTATTAAATGCAACTTAGATATAAAATTTAGAGAATGGCTATTTAGACACAAAATATACACAATTGGTGACACAAAAAATCTTCACCGTTGGATTACCCCCTGAATTCCACATTCCCCGTAAAGATAAAAAAATCCAATGTTCCGGATCTTTTGTGTCACCATTTTGTGTTTAATTTTTTGTTTAAATAGCCGGCCCCTAAAATTTATACTAACAACAAACGATTTCAATGCAAAAACATAATTAAATATTTCTACAAATCATTTTCTCTTGAATGCGCTAAACATATACAATTTGAAAAAACAATTCATGCGTGAAGCGTGTACCGTAACTCTTAAAAATAATTCATGCGCGCGACACATGTCATTATCACGCGCGAAGCGCGTGACCTAATGCTCATAGCTATAATGTTGTTACTCAATGGTATCCGAACCAAACCTCCAGTAGGATCTACGTTTTGAAATGCATAGTTGGATCCAATAAAACCCGACATGATTAGACCCAAGACAAGCTGGTTTGGGTCTCGATCTGACCCAATGTTCGCCAACCCAAGTTACTTTGTGTAGAATAAACTTATTAATTTAATGATCTATCTAAACTAAATTTTAAAATGTGAATATAAATTCAAGTAAGAAGTACATCATTGTCATTGTAAATCATGCTTAAGTAATATTATATATACACACACAGACACAAATATATATCGGTTGCACCTCTATTTCCCTCCGATTTCAACCACACCTTTCGATTTAAATAATATAATGATGTGGCAAGAGATAGAAAATATATTATTTAAATCGGAATTTGCGGTTGAAATGGAAAAGGAATAGAGGTGTAGCAGAAATAATGTGCAGTCGATCCTCTGTGTGCATGTATTGCATAGAATGTGGTGAATGAGGTGTAGTCGATCTTCTGTGTGTGTATTGCATAAAATGTGGTGTTTATATTTAAATTCAATCATTCCTTTTGATTTTAATGATTTGTTGTAACTTATTTTATATAGATACTTGTGGGCTTGTATTTTTATTCGCTTATCAATTCAGGTGTAGGAACTTAACTATTGTTATTATTTCACATATTTGTTCTTGTTTGGTGATATTTTTAAACATCTTAGTGAATACTGTAACTATATTATAATGAGATACAAGTACAAATCTACGTATATATTTATTATAGTTTGAATTCAGTACTACCAAAAAGATACAGATTTGTATAACTATTTTATTTATTCATTGAACTTAGAAGAGCTGATTAAAATAGAAAAATGACAATTTGTTTTCATTAGAAAAGACAATTTGATTTCTGACTATATTTTGTTAATAGTTTTGATATATTTGTTATAACTTATTTTGCATTCTTATTGCTATGTAGTTTGATTTCTTGATCCATATTTTTTTTACTGATAAGTATAATTTCAAAAAATTGATTGGTAAAATTTTAGAACAAATTAAGAGGATTATTAATTGAAAATTAAAATTTTCAAAGTACAATGCTTTTGTTTTAATTTTGTTATTGCAATGAATGAGATTATTAAAATTTCGGCATATGACATTGCTCAAAAATTGTCTATTTCTGTTGGTTGCTTAGATTCTAGAATTCAACTCTTTGTCTTATCAATTTTAGGTTGAACTTATAGCGATTGTCGTAGAAATTTGATTATATGTTTCCTTAATCTATGTTTCTTTTGAGAACTATTAGTTAAGGAATTAATTTGTGAGATTTTTGAACAGACCAAGAGACTTAGAAAATGAAAATTAAGACTTCCATCATATATTAAGTGTTTTGCTTTGTATTTCTTAATTAAAGAAAGTTATTGTTATAATTTTACTTCTAATTGTTAGTTAAAGTTAAAATTTTGAATATTTTTTCTCAAAAATGTAAGTTAAAATGTGAGTTAAAATTTTGAATATTTTTTATTTATGATTCCAACAAACTACAGTATAAATTTATTTGAATATTGGACAGATAACATGTTGGATAGATAACTACCTTTGTTCTCAAAAATATAAGTTAAAATTTTGAATATTTTTTATTTATAATTCCAACAAACTACAGTATAAATTGGGTGTTTTGCGTTGTATTTCATAATAATAATAATAAAAAGTTAATGTGATTTGAATATTCGATCTTCCTCTATAGTTATATTTTTCCTCTATAGTTATATTTTTCATGATTAGTTAGATTTTTAAAAATTCAACTCTCAAAATTCATTGTGGTTTTGCCACAAATTTTCTACATAGTGATTGGTCGAATTTTATAACTGCGAAATTAGTATTCGCTTTTAAAAATATAAAAATGAGAAACTCCATGTGGAAGAAAAATGGATAAGAAATATAAGTGAAATAAGGAGAAGACTGTATATGAAAAGTTTTACTCACTTTTCATATTATAGCAGCATGACCTTGTGCTTCAGACACCGTGTTGGTAAAAAATTGGACTTTGAGTAGTTAAAATAGAGTAATTTGATAATTAAAATGTTTGGCGTAATAAACAAATCGTTGTAATCCACATTTCACCAGTGGTGTAATTATATTTTAGTAAATGCTATATATTTTCATATTCGAAGTTAACGTAACAAAGTTTTAGATCTCGGTTTCATTCTTTGTAATTATAGGAATTTCAATCTAATTCGTAGATCTTGGGAATTTCGGTTCAGTTTCTGTTTCGGATTTCATTATTTATTTCATATAATTACACATATACTTATTTAATTAATTGAAACAAGATGTGTAATTGATTTTTAATTGAAAAATAAAATATAAATGAACAATATTGATTGTTGGTAAATATGTTATATTTATTTATTACTTCGTGTTTATCTTTTTAAGTTATGCTATTCATATATTTTGAGATTCTGTATGTTTCTGATGTTAAAATTTTAGATTTTGTATGTTTTCGATGTTAAAATTTTAAATTTTGAATGTTTATATATTTGAAACTCAAATTAATATTTTTTCACTTATTTGAAACTCAAATTAATATTTTTTCACTTGAATCAAGGTTTCGGTTTGGTTTTGTTTCGGTCCCTACTGAAACTGGAATGAAACGACCGGAATCTCGGTGTTTATTCGAAACCTCAAACCTTATGTATACTTTATTAACATGTTGGATAAATAACTGTTTTTTTATAATTTTAACAAAGCTACAATATTTCTACTATGACTCGATAAAAATGATATTACTCACAAGCGTCATTTGATAATATCCAAGATCATGTGTTACTTAGTGTAAAATAATCCTACAAAATATATTATTAATTTATTTAATCTAGACTCTTAGAAAATGAGAAATATAAGTTTAGAAAAAAATATGGCTGTCTTTAAAAACAATGTTAAAGTAATAAATGTGTTGCTTAAATTTATATCTTGGTACTTTATATGTTCACTTACCTGCTTATATTTTATTTCGTGTTATCCAGACGCGCGCCTAGGTGCAACCTCTGCGCCTGTCTAGCCTTCAAGGCGCCTCCTCTACTGGAGAAGCATGAAAAGCGCCAAGGCGTGCTTCATCCAATGCACAGAGGCACAAAGAAACCACGCCTTAGGTAAAATAAAAAAAAATTAGGCAACCCCCAAAACCCAACTCGATTTAGTTACATCAAATTCTCGAGGTTGAGATTAGCGTTTTATGTTCGGAAAAAATCAACGGCTTACTGCCGCCTTCCCTATCGCCTCACTTGCCATAGTGTCATATGCCGTCGCAAGCATCATCCTCACCGAGCATGCTTGCTATGTTGTGATCTCGATTGGTCATTCCTTTTCTTTTCTGCCGTAGCTTCATTTTGTTTAAAGTTTGAAAGTGGTTTAACTATTAGTTATTTTAAAGTAGTTTAAAAGGTTAATTTAAATTTATATTTAAGTTAATAAAATAAATAGGTTTAAATTTTCGTTTAATTTGATTAATAAAATAGTTTAAAATCAAGTTAAGCGGTTAATTTAAATTTCAGTTATTGCTAAGTTTAAATTTAGTTCATAAAATATTTAAGTAATCAAATAAATTTTGAGATACTGTTTAAAAGATAAGTTTTAGTTAATAAATAAGCCTTGGCGCAACGATTAGGTCGCACGCATGGTGATCTGGGCAGTCAGGTTCGAGTTAGAAACAGCCTCTTCGCAATGCGAGGGAAAGAATGCGTACATTGTTGAACTCCTCAGAGCCCGCTATCATGCGGGAGCCTCATGCACTGGATTCCACATTTTAAATTAGTTAAATTTAACATTAAAATTAGTTATAAACATGTTTAACATTAAATCGGTGTTGCAGACTTGAATTTGATACCATTTTGGTTTCAAATTATTGTTTGTGACTTCGTATCAATTAATTCGTGCTTTTTTATTTGCGGGATTGTTTATAAACATGTTTTAATATTAAATAATCATTTTGAGTGCGGTGTTTTTTTTCTCAAAATAAAAAACTCAAATTTGTATAATAGGCACACAAAAAGGGGCAAGGCGCAAAAAAGCCCAAGGTGCACGCCTTGCACCTTTTTGCGCCTTAATTGCTCTATTCCTGTATAGGAGCCTAACTATAAGTTATCATTTTATATTTTTAATTTGTAGTTATATTTTAAATATATTGATGAACCAAAAGTATCTAGTATTAAAATGAGAAATTGTTGAAGAGAGAAGTGTTTTACATAGGGGAAGAAAAAAATCAACTGGCTAATTTTGTTAAAGGGAGAATCAAATCATTGATTCTTCTGTTATAATAGTAAACCAGAATTACTAAATTAATATTTTCATAATTATCATTCTTCTCTCTTCTTTTAATAAATTTCTATCTTGCCAATTGTTTCTATCCCTTCATTTTCAAAATCCAAATACAATAATTCTCTAATTTAAAAAAAAAGTCAACGAGGAAGGATTCATCTCAATCTACATCTAAATTTCAATTATCTCAATTTATTAAAACTTATATGAACGTATATTCAAATAAGGTACATGGGAAAGAGAAAGGAAGGCTGAGCTTTTGAAATTTAAAGAGAAAAAAGTAAAGGGTAATAATTTTCTACAGTAAAGAATGTAGGATACATATATTTTTTGTTTATGTTGTTTTCATTTTGTGCAATTTCCCCTCTATCATTCATTCCCCTTATCCAAATAGGCAGATACTTCTCCTTTTAACAATTTGTTAAAAATGGTATAAGTAAAAAATCTAGATAATTAGTTTATCAAAATTTGAATAAAATCTGTAGTGTATTAAAAATATACAAATATGCATAATTATTTTGTTTTGTTTACCAAGAAGAGCCCACTATTCTATTCATCATAAATTTTCGGTGTTAACGGCTTTTGGTATTTCTGTTAGTATTTATTAGGTTGAAATTTTGCAATCTAATCGATGCAAAATTTTGTTTATATGTTTTCTTGATCTATACATTTTTTATAGAGAATTAGGCCCGTTTGGTTTGCCAATTTTAGTTTTGTGTTTTCGTCCAAAAAACGTGCACACAACGCATGTAATTTTGAAAAACAACAAATTTGAAAAATGAACCCAGCATATTAAATAGGAAACAAATTTATTTTGTTTTTCGTGTTTTGAGAAATAACAAAGGATTGAAAAACAATCTATTCCATCCGCGTCCCTGCATCCCCTCCGTCGACCCTCCATCGTCGTCTTAATTGTCTAAAATTTTAAATTTCTCTTACGTTGCCTTCGTAGTTTGTTGTGAATGTTGAAAACGCAAAACACAAACTCAAAATAAAATCAAACGGGCCCTTATATTTTCAAATTTTGATTTAGTGAAATCGTAGAACAGATTAAGAAAGTTCCAAAATGAAGATTGGACTTTCGGAATAAATTCAGTGTTTTGCTTTGTAATAAGACTTCCAAACTCATGATATTTTTCCTGGTTGCTTAGATTTTTTTGAATTAATTTTGCCACATAAGATTTTCTAAACAAGAGGGTTTGTCCTTTTAGTACATAGTATAGGATTCAAAACGATATTTATGCAACTTTATACATGGTTGAAACAAGACAATTGAGAACATATGCAAACAATTCCATTTTTTTAGTAGAGAGGATATGTATAGCAAAGTAGGTTACAAAAATACATTATTATTTTTTTGGATCAACAAGAATTTGGAGCTTTTTATCAACTTGATGGTAAGGAACTTCTAGATTCAGAAACTCATTTCATAGGACTGAACCTTTTTAGACTGTTTCTTTTTAAGAACCAAAAAACTTGTGCCAAATTAATAGATGATTTTTGCACCTTGTGATAACCTTTTTAAAAACTTCCATTCATTTATGAGTTTTGTTGTCGAAAAATCCATGAAAACGTGGATAGAAATTGTCGTCTGTATTTGTTTTGCTCTTTCCAAAAATAATTCATGGCTTTATCCATGACCTTGCTCAATAGTTATATTTTCCTAATCGCTTAGATTTTAGAATTCAACTCTCAAACTCATTGTAGTTTTGCCACATAAAATTTCTTAAATAAGAGGGGTTTGTCATTTTCGTACATAGCATAAGATTCAAAAGGGTATTTATGCAACTTTATAAACGATAGAAACAGCAACAGTTGAAATCATATGCAAAAAAAAAAAAAAAAAAAAAAAAAATCCTTTTTATTAGTAGCAGAGAAGATATATATAATTTTGTGGACCGTGTGATAACCCTTTTCTTACTATGTTATAAGTTTCATTCATTGATGAGTTTTGTTATCAAAAATCCATCAAGTAAAACATGCTTAGAAATTTTGTTATCCAAGTATTTTGCTCATTGCGAAAATAATTCCTGGTTTTGTCCGTAGTGGATACACAACAATTCCCTTAATCCCATTACGACTTTTATCGCCTAAATGCAATGATTAACATATCATAAGATTCTTCACAGAATTTTACGCCCAAGACACATTTCTCCCTTGGTACAATATTTACACAAAAAAATATGCAGTCACAAAAATTAGAACTCTAATCCTGGACTTCATTCTGCGCCTATGGGTGCATGAACTTTTATTGACCAATTATTCGTCTATCTTCATATATAAAATTAATGTATCTCGAGACAGCTGGTTGGTAAGTAGTTAGACAGTAAAGATCATCCATGTACTACGAATTGAAGATGACTCAGAAAATAGGGTCATTTCAGCAACAAAGTGTCACTTAAGTACGTTTCATTTAATTTTGGCTTGGATGCAATTAGTAGTCATTGACTCAGCTTGGCTCTTACGTTTTATCTTTTCAACATCGGTTCCGTTTGTAAACAGGGTCATTCGAAAATAAGGCTACATAGAATCAGTATTCGAGTTCTTTTTCATCATCTTATATAGAGTAAATCAAAACAATAAAGGGGTCAACATAGAATGAAATATTACATACAGTGCCCCTATGCAAAATCTAAAAGAACAAGCAATGCCAGCCGAGTTTGGCTGATCAGTTATACAAATATTTTTTCGGCTGTTGATGAACTGAATGAATCCAAATCAAGGACTTACTATTAAGCAGCACTATTTTGAACAACTTATCAAAGTGCAGAAGGCTTTCGTTATATGAAAAATAATCTATAGGTATTTGAGATGTAAAACCGAGACGTTTTCATTTGACCACAAGGGAGAAATCCAAAGCACAAGACTCCCCAGGAAAAGAATATTGTATACTTCTTAGTGAATAACATCCATTAGATACCCGTAAGTATTTGTCTTGTTAGGGATTTTCAGTTGGCATGGTACACATACGGCTAATGAAGATATAAAACAGAACACTAATATGATGTTTCATCTTAATTGTGATAATAATAAAGGACAGATGATAAAAACATTATCACATATATATTACCTTTGGATCCAACATGAATTTTATAGCGTCAACCAACTTCGTTAGAGAAAACTGATCGACGGGTATAGGAGCAGGGCCTACTCCTCTAGCATGCACTCTGTCTCCCCAGAATGGTTGATCACCAAAGAATGGCACAATCGTGGTTGGACACTGCATGTTACGTGCCAAGCATAACACCAGTCAATGATCTAATCTATATGCACAAATAGATACAAAAATGTACGCACAAGCGTACATATGTATTATGTATATCAAGGTTTTAAAATGCAAAAGCATACACGAGACGTTCTTTTGCTCGCGAGGCATAAGCCCCAAAACATTGAGGCGTAAGTTTTTCGAGTAAGCATTGAGGCTCAAGTTATAATTGGTTTGTTATTATTAGTTTTTGATTAAAAAATAAAAATCGTTAATTAATCACATAAATAGATAAATGATAATAAACACTTAACTTTGATGATTTCAGTTCTAATCATTCGTTGTTACTCATCCATAAAAATATAAATAATCAAAACTATAAATAAAATTTAAGCACTTGATGATTGATTCACTCCTTACTAGTATGTTTGAAGAATCCATATTCATTTTTTAGCTCCGCAATGGTATGTATTTAATTTTTTCTTGCTCTCTCTATTTGTCTTCAATTATTTTCTAGTGAGGACAATTCAGAAATTATTTTTAAATGGCATTTGAGAAAATTCATTACATAGCTCCAACCGTTTCTTAAAAGACAATTTAGTTGATCATGTTAATGTTGAAATTGAAAAGTAAAAAAACACTAACTTCCATTTTCTTTTCTTTTTTCTTTTTTTGCTTACTATTAAATAATTGAAGTTTTATAACTTTTGCTGGTGCCAATATTAGTTGGAGGTTAAAAAAAAAAATCTTGAGTGGCCTGCCTTAGCAGTTTGAGACGTGCGAGGCGTGTGTTTTGTACGCTTCGTACGCCTCAACTTGCTGGATGTAAGCCACAGAGATAATGTCTTTTGAGAAAGCCTCGAGGTGTTTTATCTCTCCTTGCCTTGAGGCACCCCTTGAGGTGAACATCGAAGCGGATCTTTTAAAACAATAGTGTATATACATCAACCGATAAAAACTAGAAGGGAAATGAACAATAGAAAGAGAGAAAAATAGAGACCGCAGCTTTGAGGCCAGCTGCTGTGGTTCCAGCACCACCATGATGCACCTGAAGTAACCGAAAAGCTTATCAATTGAATGCATGTCTTGCTTAACAAATTATACACAACTATTATATCAAATGTCAAAAAAAGCAAAAGTTGAAACCATACTACTGCTTTGCACTGTAAGAATAACCAATCATGGGGAACATTGTCCAAAAGATATATAGATTCCTTTGGTTCAGCCACTGGCATAACATAGCATCATGTGTCACATCCATAAGATAACAGATAAGAAAAATAAGCAGCATACGGATTATACTGTAACAAAACTTACTGTCTCCAAGTCCACCCCATCCTTTGTTAATGATGCCTCTTTGTTTTGTGCGGTCCAGTGCCTCAACAATGACTTCTGTCATTTTTTTTGGTTCTTGGACCGGCTAAGAAAATAGCATAGGAAAATTAATGAGTGGTACGGTACGCATACTGCTTTCACATATTTGAAAAAACTATCTTATTATTTATCATAATAGGTTAAAAAAATTCTTTTCGTATTGTGAGTTAAGCCCTTAAAAATTACGAAACTTCAAACTGTCCCCTGTTCTTAAGCATTTCTAACAATGCAACAAACAAAAGTGCACAATTATTTGGGACATCTAGTATGTTTACATCATAAAATTGCATGAAATATATCATTTTACAAATATATACCAAGTTATTTTAGTAAAATCAAACAAATTCAAAATCATTATGCATATTGTACTATAACAATGCAATAAAATGAAGCAATAACAAATAGGTTCTATGCAAAGAATGCTACATATAATGAAAGTAACTAAAATTGCATAAAAACACGGTATTACAAACGCTTTTTAGTTAAAAGGATATAAACATTTTTTAGTTAAAAAGATTTACCATAAATTAATAAGCTAATCATATAAAGCAAAAGAGTTAAACGAAAATAAAAAGTTCAAAACTTACAGGTATGTTGCATCGTAAAAAGTGCTTAAAAATAGGAGGTCGTTTAAAAGAAAAAAAACCAACAACCCAACGGAGTGCTTTATAAATTGATAACGTTGAATTGTTTTTTACAATTTCTAAAAAGAAATAAGGGTGAAAACATAATTTCCACTTCCAGAAATCACTAATCAGAATGTGCTATCGTTGTGGCATATCAATAGTAAACCATTCAATTTGTTTATATTTCCAAAACAAAATTGAATTGCTTATAGAGGGAATGGTTTCCTGCATCAGGTATAAACAACTTAAATATACAGAATTCATTTCAACAAACCATTTTATCAGCAAAAATGTAAAATAAAAGGGCTACAGTAAAAACAAATGATAAAAAGTAGGACATGTCACTCACAAGGCTGCCGAATCCAACATAAATAGGCGGTTCTCCAGCTTTAAGCCAGTTCACTAGTGCTTCTGGTGGTTCGTAATTTGATGCAAGGTCAAGGAAGCAAAACCCAACCACATCAATTTTAGGTCCCCAATCTAAGTAGAAATCACGCATATGGAGTATTAAAACAGGCACTAAGGTTGCATGCTGGGAGAAGATAATAAAAACACTTCTTTAGATGTACAAATGAAATATATAGGACAATAAAAGAGGGATGATACCGATATCATAATTAACTAATATACAATTGAAACAGAATAAAATCAAAAGAATTGCATCCATTTAGTTAATAGGAACATTACACAAATCGTATTGAAACTCAAGCAATGATAAATGAGCTCTAGTATACAACTATACAAGTAAAGTCAAACTAACCTTTAGGCTTAGGGACTAAATGAGGACTCCAAATATATCCATGTGGAATGTCAGCAACAGATCCATGAGAGCCACTTAGATATGTGACAGGCCGCAACTTCAATTTTTTCTTCCTAAACTCATTTATCAGGTCCCTTATCCCAAGCCAAATCATCGAGTCAACAATTTGATATGAAAGCTGTAAAATGAAACCCAAATGAAAGTGTGGAATTTCAATTGTATAAATAAAAATAAAGTCTACCAGGTAGTAAAATGGCATACATGCATAAGCCCCACTAAATATGTTTATATAAACTAGGACACTCCTGAAATCGAGCATCATATTTGCACCTCAATCCCATCAAATGAATGCATAAAGTCAGTGATCAATGTTATCGATGAAATAATGATCACTAATCAAATCAATCCAATAGATAATATTTTGATGCCGTTGATGTTATATTTGAGGAGTATCATTGAAGCTAGCGCACATACATGCACGTGCACGCGCGCGCACACACACACACACACACACACACATATATATATACATAGACACACGCATGCACGCACGCATACATATAGGGCAATGATCAGCTACACTTTATTTTGGCTACATCTCAAATCCCCCTTGATTTCAACCACATGTTTCAAATTAAATAATAGAAAAAGGTGACATAAGAGTGCAATTGAAATCGGGAGGATTTGAGGTGTAGCAAAAATGAGGCGTAACCGATCCTTACCCATACACATACACAAATATAAACACATGCATATATACATATATGGATACTCACACACACACACACACATATATTGGAAAGTATTATCATATGCTCATTGGGCACATGTTAAGATTGATTAACTAGAGAAATTACCCCCAATAAAATCCACACATCCATTCATATTTAAATTCATATGGATTGAATAAGATTTCTCCATTTAGTGTTATATCTTCTTCTACAAATCAATCATTGTTAAAACACTAACACTCCCCCCCCCCCCAAAACACACACAGAGGGAAGGATCGAGATACCCCATCTTCCATCCCCCTCCATCATTTTGTGCAAAAGGAATTCGAATCAAAGTGAATTTTTGTATTTATGTTCTATGTAGTAACAAGACCATCCATGAAAGGTGTTGAATTACTTCAAAACATTTAACCATTTCAAATTTACTTTTCAAATCGACGGTTCAAATAAATATTTTCCACTGGTTCGTATTGGTTGCGGTTTTGAAGGTTTTTTTCTGAAATTATTCAAAATCTAATTTCAAAATCTTGCATAGAAGATCTATAACACAAAGAACACATCTACAAAAATTCACTACGACCCGAATTTTTTTGCACGAAAAGACAAAGGAGGATCTTGATCCTTCACCTACACACACACACACACACATATATACACACACACACATACACATATGTATGTATGTATGCATGTATGTGTGTGTATAAGAATAACTTTGTACGTATAGATGCAAAATAGGAGGAAGACATAATGTACCCTATAAGCAGCATGTGGTTTAACACGGGACAGCGGATGTGGAAATTCACTAGTTGGTCTGCAAAAAATAATATGGCAGTATCAATTTTTATAATTTTAAGATTCATCATTCTATCAACAATTTAGTGCATAAAACTAAGTGAACAAAAACAAAAATAATCAATAAACTCACGTCCATGGCATAGTGAAAAAAATGTGGATTGGTACTTTTAGTGCCTCAGCCACATGAGTATGTCCTGAACAAACATTCATCCAAGTTCATATTCAATCTTTTTGTGTAAAATATTAACCTAGAGATCAGTAATGTAAAACATGCACTGCAAAAAAAGCAGAGACACAAATAGAAAAACTGTATAAAGAAAATTGGAACAATGAAACAATACAAAGCATAAATAAGCATGATAGTCAGAATATAGAATAATACTATAATAAGTGACTTGCCATAAGCAGGTGGATTTGCAATTATGGCATCTGCCTTGAAGGGAATGTTTGTATCCATATCAGGCTCTTTACAAGCTGCAAGAAGGGAAAATATGATTTCCCTCATCTGTTTCCTTTGTACTGGTATTTCAGATGGTCCAGAAGGTAAAAAACCTTTATTTTTTACCATATCTGCAGGCATACTAAATGTGTCACCATCAAGAATTTATTATCACGACAAAGGAATAGAAAAAATCAAAGTGATGTACATTCAGCAAGAATTTTTGGGTCCCCTCCTAAAGGATAAAATTCCAGCCCAGCTGTCAATATGAATTCCTTGTAATTAGCATGACTTGCAAGTCTAACACGATGCCCATAATCCTGCAATTTTAACTCAGCATCACTTTG
Source organism: Allium cepa (assembly GCA_030765085.1). Taxonomy (NCBI): domain Eukaryota; kingdom Viridiplantae; phylum Streptophyta; class Magnoliopsida; order Asparagales; family Amaryllidaceae; genus Allium; species Allium cepa. The sequence continues at coordinate 220,390,471 of CM060928.1, forward strand.
GATTGTCAAAAAAAGTATCTTTTGTATAGCACAATAATATGGTGGTGGTGGCAGTTTGACTTTTGGGAACATGATAGGACTTGGGATTGTTAGCTACCAATGTTATAAAGATGAGTTATTAACCAGGCGCAGACAAAGCTCACCTGCAAACGTTTTCCAATAGCAACAAAAGGTTGCACATCACCTCGAGTACCAACAATAAGAATGACTATTTGCAGAGGAGGTATACAGTGAAAATCAGTACAATCCATAGGTGTTTCATCAATAGCTTCATCATAGGTATCCTCAGCACCAGCATCAAGAGAAAATTGTTCAATATCACTTGGCACTTGAACTTCAACTGTTCCATCATCTTTAAGTGTAGCTATACGATTCAGCATCTTAAGCTGCAAGTAAGAAATGAACGAATTTAAAATATTTTTCTAGAAAGCTATACATATGCTTGTTATTCCAACAAATATATAGCATGAAATAAATAGGCCCGTCAAATCAAACCCAATAATAAAAAAGAGCATGTATCATTATTTTACAAAATTAAAGACCGTTAATACTTTAAATTAAACAGTGGTTTGATTCCTTTTTATTTCTTAAAAAAAAAATATTTTTGGCAATAAATTATTCATACTCCCACGTACATAGTGCATGCTAAAGAATTAGTGTCATCGAGTAAGTTGAAACCAAAAAAAGGAATATAAAACTTGACATAAATAAAACATAATTTCATAACCATCGCCAATTTCTATTTTCTTATTTTGAAAGGAAAAGGCTTTTACCTTCTTTTTATCAGACATTTTATCACCAAATAATGGATTTGGGGTTTCATTACGTATGTTTTGTTTTCGTCTCTCAGTTCTTGATCTTTCCAACTTCATTGGGCCTTTTGATGTCTCCGAGGTTTCACCATTTGTTTTTTCTCCAGGCATAGTGCTTGATCTTGGTAGACTCTTGCCATTCACCGCTAAACAGAGAATGCAATGAAAATAATAGTAGATATAAACGTAATTGATGAAGTGAATTCAAATACTTTTACAATAAATACAGACAATGAGTATGAAGAGTGTTACTAAACAGACTATAACACTATTTATGAAGGACATGGTCTAATTTTATTCCATGCAAAATGGAATCAAAGTTGAGATATTAAATACTAAATAGTAAATACACTGAAAATATATGAATGAAGCTTCAAACGATCTCTGTGTAATTTGTAAATGAAAATATCCTCATGCATAACATGACTATGTAGGCCATTCGATATTCAACATTTTATCACCAAATAATGGATTCAAGTGACAAAATAAAAAACAAACGTATTTAATGTAAAAAAATGTTCTGTTAGAGCAATTCCAGTAATGTTTATGTGTTTTTTCCAACAATTTTGTTTTTATGATTTGATAACTTCTATACAAATTGCTACAAACTGATGTGTGTTCACTCCTCTTCTGACCACAAGTCCATAAAGTCACTATTTAGCAACACGACATCATTGTCTGATTGTGTTAATAAAGCGTAGACAAATTAAATGAGGATCCAAGTTTAGTTGATGACGGCAACGATTGATGTTCATCAACAAGCTAAAATAGTGTAACATCGTTACTATTAGAGCTCATCTGGCAATGACTTGTTTTTAATCTCCTTAAAAGAAGTTTCAAATAGTAATTTCTAAATAGTTTTGAATGGAGATTCTAAGTGTTTGAATAATTAGGCGTAATTTAATTATAGGTAGAAATGCTTGGTCAAACTTTTTTCAGAACTTGCTACATAAGTCATAAGCAGCAAATGGTTTTCTCTAACCGTTGTTTCTCTAACAATTTGACTCTGTTAGAGAAACATCAACATAGTATGTAACTTATTCCAATTTTAATGTTTGGCAACTCATTACAACGAGCTTACAAAAATGACTTACAAGTATTAAAGTGAGAAACGATAATCTGTTGCTTATGATATTTTATACGTAGATTTGATCAGTTAATTTTGCTTATTTTAACTTATAAGTCAAATTACACTCAAACACTACTGCTTATAAGTTGATGTTTTAACTACTTATACATTATTATTCAAAATTCATTTTAAGAGGTTTTCAAAACAGTTAATTTTGCTTATTTTAGCTTATAAGTCAAATTACACTCAAACACTACTGCTTATAAATTGATGTTTTAACTACTTATAAATTATTATTTAAAATTCATTTTAAGAGGTTTTTAAAATAAGTTGTTGCCAAATGGGCTCTTGTTAGCTATTTTGCAAGTTCCTTATGGGAAATTCTCAAACATTGAAATTGAAGTTACTTATAACTTGTAAGTAGTTTTGACTACTTCTGGCGAGTTGTCAAATACGCTCTTAGTGTTAGGTGATTAGTAGATTGATTTCTCTAACAGTTTGACTCTGGTTTTTCTTGCATTGTAATGTTCAGGAGAAACATTAGAAAATTGAGGTTGTGAACTACCCTTGATGGTCAATAAACCACTGTCTACAACTCCTCAACTCCCTCGTATTACTTAAATCAAACAACGCTGTACTTAAATATTCAATTACTTCAAAAAGTAGTTCATAATCGATCTAGAATTCCAATTTTATAATCGAAACCCTAACATTAATAAAAAGAATCCGATATCCTTTTGTTTGATTTACAAAGTCAATTACACTGTAAACCACTCCAGATGTCCACGTAGATTCCCGCGGATCCCACAAACTAATCAAACCATCGTCAACATGTAAAACTCAAATCAAAAACATGTAGAAACCTACCGGAAGTAGATGATGACGATGCGGAGCCGCTACCGCCGCTGTAGGGTTTGTTGTACCCATCTGCCATTGACTTTTGTGCCTGCTCGAGAAAACTCACTATTAACTTATGTTTGGAATAAATTGGATTCCCACGAGCAGCACGAAGAGAATAAACAGTAGATGGGAGTGGAGGAAAAAGAAAGAACGGTAGTTTCTTGGGTTTTGATTCTATTAGCGCTATTTTTTATTTTTGTCCAATTTTGAATTTATTTATGGTTTATTTATTTATTTATTTGTGAAAATTGTTTGGATTATTATTAGGGGTTTGCTACTTAGACAGTAAATCACTTATCTACTCCTTTCGAATCGCTTAGATCACACATTTATTCTTTCATCTGTCCTATGCTTCATTCATCCACTCTCCCCTTTTCTCTTTTTTTTTTTCCCTTTTTTTCCCCTCTTTTTTACTTTTTACATAACTATAACTTCTCATCTCTTTCTTCAAACGGTAAAATCAAAATTCGTTTATCCAATTTATTTGCAGTCAATCCTTTTATCATCCAATGCTTCAATACATAAGAATCTAACAATTTGTTTGTGATTCTGGTGTTATTGACTTTAATTTTACTTAGATTTTCACATTTTTTGTAAGTTATATAACCTTGACTAATACTAACGTAGTAAACTAAAACTTACAACTCAAATTCGATGCTATTGTAAAACATGGCAAGGAACCTTCGTACTACTTCAACCAAAAATGTCAAATCGTTAGAACTCTTGTTTTTGTTTCAATAAGAAAACAAAAAAGAAAGACTAAACCAACTATAATAAAAAATAGTATGATATAGTGAAATACATTTAATTATCATATCCTTCCTATAATATTAACGGAGGCACAAAAATACATATTTATGTATATATTATAAATATAATTAAATATCTTAACTCAGCAACTCCTAATACGAAATTGATAAAATATTTTTACATGCGTTGTTCGTCTTAAATTTTTCTACCATTGATGGTCGAGAGGATAAAAATATTTATGTTTAAGGTTTATATTTCATTTTATTTCTACGTTGCTCGGTTACGCATAATCAATCGTGTTTACTTCTACTTCCACTTTTAAGTTTAAGGTTGGTTTTTGAAGTAATTTTTATGGTTAATTTAACTAAATATTTAAGTGGCATTAGTAAGTGTTTCGATGGGTGTAAATAGTAACATTCTTATTTAAAGTCTCCAAACAAATACAGTCATATTATGAATACGTAACTTTTATAAAAGTGATATCTAAGGATCGCTGATGATGCATCAGAGATATCATAAATGAAACTACGCATATGCAATTGAAATTACAGTTTGCAATTGAATTAATATGCTCGAAAGCTTACCAAAGAAGCGTCCACAATGCTTCTTAAACAAGTGTTATTTACATAACGATCTAAAGTGATAGCTGAATACAAAGTCTAATATTGCATCTCATAATAGAATGAGATCACTACTGAGATGTGCATTTGTACCACATTCTCTAATACTTCTTGCACATTCTTAATAGTACACACTATATGTTGATTTACACTATTTATTATCTGCATTACAACCGGTAAAAAAAAATCTCATTTGGATCAGATGGTAAAAATAATGTAGAATGAAAACAAGAATCTAATAGTGAAAGGAATCTCATAAGAGGTGTGAAATACTTAATCAGAGCGAGATAGTCGAATAGTAGAAAAAGTCGATGGTAATATGTTTGAATTGGACAATAGTTAATGTGTATCCAAGATAGAGTTGTTTAATTGTGGACCCGCAACATTAAATACATCTTATACTGTAAACAGAATTAATCGATTTATTTACTTAATTAGCTAAAAATCATCACGGTAATTATAATTTAAAATATCTTTTTGGAACGTCAATCTGGACTTTACCTTTTATTTTCAACAAATAACTTATACTATGTTTCCATAATTGTTGTTTCTTTTATTTTCATATGCATTTTTTCATATGGCTTCCTTTATTTTTAGTTTAACAAAATTACAATTTGCAAATCCTACTACAAAAGCCTCATTGACTTCTAATTTATGTTCAATTATGCACTTTTTTCATATGGCTTTCATCATTCCAAAATTAAAGCAAGTGTATAACATATTTTTAGTTTAACAAATTATATTTGGCAAATCCTACTACAAAAGCCCCATTAACTTCTAATTAATGTTCAATTAGACCTTTGTGTAAATGGATCGGAAAATTAGACAATAATGGAAGACGCTACACATATTAGTGCAATGCAATCAACAGTTAGGTAGGAGAAGAGGAAAATGTCGAATGGGCTGAAGTCATTGCAGTCGAAAATGTCGATGTGGTAGGATGGAAGGAGTCGCTAGTGACTACTTTTAGAGTTGATCGAGATGGAGAAGATATATAACATCCTTATATAAACATTTCGTATACGTGCATCTTGACTAGCATAAAATATAAAAATATCGCAATACTGGTTATGATAAACAAACTTCAAATCTTAGTACATAATAAAGATTGATGCATCAATGTGTGATCTTGGTACATGATATGTTAAGGCAATATGTAGGTTCAGGGTAAATAAACTAAGATAAAATATAACTACTAGAAATCTTCACACTGAATCTCTAGTGCCTACCCACTAAGCACCAAGCTCTAAGTTCTTCCTTATAAAACCTAGACTTAAGGCTTACGATCTATCCATAAAGAGTACATGCAACTGCAAGTTCGTCAAAAGAAAGGACAAACAAACAAATCAAGAACTAAATCTTGTGTGAAGCTATTGTTGGATCAGATACATTGGCAGTGGGGTAAAATAAGAGATTTCAAACAAAAAAAATCTGTAATTAATTTGCAAAATATTGTACTATGTGTTTACATGAATAAACATTTTGTACTAAATCATATTTAGTAGTGATTAATAAAAGAGTTTGGGGTTTTAATTACAGTTAATTGATTTACGTATTAAAACTTTTATGTCTATTTTTTATAATTTAGTTCTAATATACAGACAGATACACACAAACACACACATATAATCATTTTATTTTCTTTTAATTTAATATAATTTTATATTTAATTCTATAATATGTTTGTATTCTTAACACACACATTTTAACTACATTAAATACGATGATCTCGATAGAGTTAAGGTATGTTCCAAGATCGATTATGTAATTTACTGTAAATTATTAACTTTGTAATAAAATCTCATTTGAAATGAAACATGTTTGTTTTATGTTATACATAATTGTTATATTGTGATACATTAATTAAATAAATAATTTAAGTACATTTAGTAGAACATCTCCTAATAATACATTATGTGATAGTAACTACAAAGAGCTGTAATCATGAAAAATTTATCACATTGTAAAATAAAATATTATTTTAAATATTCATAGTCAAAATATTTCGAAAAAGGGTATTTGATTCATCCGCTGAGACTAGAATACGTAATGCTCTCCAAGTATTGGACAATATATTATTCATGGCCATTGGAAGCACTAAGAGGTTACGTACCAATAGTTACTGGATAACTTTTGAATGAATCACTCAAGAGTCTCTTATTGGTAAACATAACTAAGGTCAGATAAGAGATCTCGAAGTGACGATGTTACACGGTTCTCTCGACTTTAGAATATTGTTGAACTTCAATGTGGACACTCCACTTTGATTATAGTTAAATCATGATTTGGCCGACTTAAAGCATTGTAAATGAAACACTATTCAATAGGGAATCCATCTCCTTATTTATATGAGGTTAGTATCACTGCCAACTGTATTCAACCCAAAGTCAAAGTCTATAACCAGAGCAGTACGATTATTATTGAACCAAGGATATCGTGTTTGGGCAAATCAAGTTGAATATGGACGGTATTGGAATTTTGACCAAAACCAAGTTCAATAAGTCCTAAGCTGATATAGCTTTGACAAAGAGAATTAGTGGTACTACTTAGTACCGTAAAATTGAATTTTACTAAAATGATGCACAAGCGATAAACTCGGCTAAATTATCACATCGCTAGCTAATGTGAAGTGTGAACGTTAATATTCTAATTTTTCAATATTAATTGCTAACTGAATTCACATCCATGAGTCACACAACCATAATGATGAATACTCCAAAATAGAAAACGATTTAATTAATTTATAATTATTGTAAATTAATTAAATTTATTAATATTTATTAAATATTAATTATATATTCAATGTATTAGTGCCATTAGTAATTTCTTGGGTCCATTAGTAATTAATTGCTTGTGTATGTAATAGTTACATATGTACAGATCGATATACAATACTAATATGCATTTACATTAGATTTAAATATGATAAGTTGCTAAATAGTTTTGAAATTAATCTAGGCCAAAATGCCCTATGTATGGCTGGCTAAGAATGGAGCAAGTAAGGGTTTAAGTTTTGGATACTGGATCTAGAACTTGGTAAAGAGTTGAAGAATGGTTCTTCTTAGCTCTTTTTATAAAAATCACTTTAACCCCTGACTATTTTGAATCTTTTTCTTCTATCTCTTGCCTCCACGATAGCCATGTGTACTTCTTATACCCTTGGTCGAATTTTTTTTTGCTCCATTCTATATTGGATCGAATACAAAATGTGGTACTCTAGATCTTTACTACATCCGAAGGCTGATTTCAGATGAATATAGGAGATGTTCAATCAATCGAAGTGCCTTCAAAGGCAACATCCAATTAGGTATAATTATTTGTTTATAGATTACAATTTACCATGTTATTATAGATCTATAATATTGTTTAATGAATTTATATGCATAGATGTTGTCCCCTTTCCAATATACTGTTACACATTTATATTTGGATCTATAAATTTTACTATTTGTATTACATCCTTTTTTTTTATTAAAAAGGTTATTTTTGTTATTTAATAACGTTCGAATATTAAAAATAATTCTAATTCTGTATACACACACATGTGTTTAATAATTCACTATCCGTTAATTTTGTTATACACACACACATGTATTAAATATTAAAACTAATTATAATTAATTCAAATTTATTTTAAATGTAAATATAAATACGTAAATATAAATATATAGTTATATAAAATCATTTTAATTTTCTTTATGCATCATTTTTTTTGCAGTATAAAAATTCGAAACAGACATTTTTTTTTTGAAAGTGGGTAAAAATTTATTAGGCATATTAAAATAATTGGCCCAAAAACCTACACAAACGCATACAAGTCACATGCCATTAAGCTTGAAACAAAATTATATTTTTAAATTTATATATATTGTTTTAAAGTAACATATATTTATTAATATGTGTGTATATACATGGCATAAAATTTTAATTTTGTAAAATTATGTTTTCATTTTATTGCATGGGGATTGTAAAAATTTCTTAACGTGTTTTATTTAATTTGATAATTTTTTAGTGTAAGATTAAACAAATAACTATTAAAAAAATTATAAATTATATGTTATTTAAAATATTATAATAATTTTGTTTTAAATTTTAATACATATATATATGTATATATTAAATTTATAGACTTGGATCTGGTTTCTAAACCTGTTTTACTAAATAAACAAACTAGATATTTTGAAAAGAATTTTGAATTCCAAAATTATCAACTTTGTAAAAATAATCTATTTCACTTAAAAATGTAGAAGTTCATACACACACACTAAAATTATTCTGGACAATAATGTTCACATGAACGACCAATCTACCCGTTGTAGTGTAAACCCCAACATCTACACATGTACACAATAACTATGTACACAATACATATATGTTGCATGTGCACAATACACACATGAATAATAAATATCAAATGTAAATCCACTATTTAATTAGATCGATGATTAAATAGAACAAGACTTCACTTAATTAAATTTATATTGGACATAAAACTAATTTAGATTTTATAGACCCAATAAGATCTAAATTAGGGGAAATTTTGAAACCTACCTTGTATATCCAATTCAAAGTAGCTTAGATTGAACAATGGTATCAGATCCCTACTAGTCTATGTAATCTAAAATTAGCTACTTTAGGACAAATTAATAAAGCATATTTGTCATTTAAGTATCTAGAATAGTAATGTATAGGCTTGAGATTATATAATCAATTATTCTTCTTACTCTAGCTGCTGGTCTAGTTCAATGATGGGGTAAATCTAAAAGTTTAGCCCCATTATAAAGGCCCAAACTGATTTGGGCATTGACCTAATTTTTAAAATTCAGTTTGAAAATTTAAATATATATTTGGAACTCGAAAGTTCAATTTTATAATAATTATAAAATCATTTTCAAAAATTGTTTTTGAAAAATGATTTAATTTTTCAAAATTATTTAACAATATAATTAATTGCATTAATGAAATAATTAATTTAAAGTTAATTGATTAAAAATAAACATAAAAATTGTATGTGTGTGTATATGTATGTATGTGTGTGTGTGTCTTAAAATATTTATGGTAAAATATAAATAAATATTTTTGAATTTTTGAATTATTTAATTAAGAAATAATTAAATAAATTAATTATTAAATAAACTAATTAAATGTTAATCAATAAAATAAAATATACATATATAATTATATGGGAGTATAAAACGATAAATGTTATGATTAATATTCATCTTACATTATTAGGATGAATATAATAAAATTTCGAATTTTAAAATAAGTTAATTAAAATAATTTAATTAATTGGTTAATTAAAATAAATAAATAATTAATTAAATATGATTTAACTAATAATATACATAAGAATATCATATAAGTTAATAAAATTACAAACAGTTATAAGTAAATTAAACTTAAGTAAAACTATAAGAAACCTAACTTAGGTTTACGGAACGAATACATACGTATTGTATGTATACCATAATTTCATATGTGTTCGACACGTGAATTACTAGGACGTTGCATAAAAAATACGTTGTTCCTTAAATTGATGTCACTCAAAATATACATATATTAACCTAAAAAATGGATCAGCACCCTAGAGTGTGATGTGAAAGCACCAATTGTAACAACCAAGAATTTAAGTCATTTGAATTTGAAATATTTAATTGATTTTAAATATTAAAAAGTTAATTTTTATAAGTTAAATTACTTGATTTTCAAATATAAGGTTATATTAATAATTGGGATTGTTAAAACAATCGAATCTTTAATTTAATACGAATAAGCTGATTTAATAATAACTCATTTTAATTAATGTGTGAAAATAGCTTTACGGTGCACTATCTCGGAATTGGACGAAAACAATTCCATTGGATCTGTAATAGTGAATTATAATATGTCGTCGAGTTTCATGGCGATCAGACATATCGTTTGGTCGTACGATCTTGAAACGCATAAAACTTTATTAAAGGAATTTAAATTAATATAATTTGATTTTCAAAAGCTAACTTCTGTATATGATGGAATTGGATTTCGATACTAGTTCCATTGTCTTCGGAACAGGGGTAAAACATATAGAATGTCAGACGGCATGCCTCGTTTGGAGTTCAAAAATTTAACGTGTGAATAGTGTTTTGTAAATTTTTCTATAAAAGGACTTCGTCCAACGGCTCGAGTTGATCGGCGCCACCACAGGCCATATCGGCCATTGGCTCCAACTAACAAAACATAGAGCACAACCTTACGAAGCTAATCAACAATGGGAGTCGTGTTTGTCGCGTAGTGGTAGTAAATAGGCTCCATTTGTAGTAGTTACTGTTGTCGATTTCAAGCAATCGGCGAAGGGATGGTGACCGGTTTGGGTGTCGATGGGTAGAGGGAAGATGGGCGATCTCTTATGGCAGGGAAGTGGTGGAAAACGTCAAGGAGGAGCATCGGAGTCGAGTCTTTTTTCGGTCTGGGTTCGAGCATATGAGAGTGAGCATGACAAGGGAAAGGTATTAAAGTTTAAAATTCAATTAATTAAAGTTAATTTTAATTTTAATAATTTCACTTTTTTAATTTCTTATCTAATTCTTACAATGTCCAAGTCGAGCGCGACAAGTTATTGTGATCGTATCAGCGAAATCTATGTTATGGAGTTGGATTAGAGTAGTTTCAAGCTCATAGGAGTTTAGGTTAAAATTGAACGTCTGTTCGATTTTAATACAAACCGGAGCGCTTTGACGAAACTGAAATAAACGTGAGTTAAACTCACCTTTTGGTTAACTAGTATGATATATAGTTGATAAGAATTGTTGATTGAATGTTTGTATGATTTATTATTTTATATTGTTGTTTGGATATGTTCCCTAAGAGCGGATGAGACCCTATTACGTTCCATGTAAGAGCGAATGACCATTTGTATACTATCCCGCATTGAAGTGGTTGATTTATATTATTTAGTTATATATTATACGTGATGTAGGTAAAAGGTTGAAGGGGTCCAACTGGATTCCTCACACTATTGTTTTTATTTTTCATATAATTTGATATATAATATGTTGAATGCCATAATTGATGACATGGATGATTTTCCCTATTTAGTGCTATGATAACACTGGGTCATACTTTTAGTATTTTGAAATACTATAAAATGAAGATTTAGTTTTTAAAAGGATTTAAAGTGAGTTTAATACTTATATACTTTAATAATTATTCTTGGTCTAAAGAAGAAATTTATTTTTAGATAGAAAGTATGATTTTTTTTTAGATTATAAATTTATAGTTTTATAAAATTAGAGGTTTTTGAACTATTAATAAGGATTTAAAATCTTAAAAATAAGTTCGTCTTTTATAATAAAGGAGTATGGTTTTAAAAAGAAGATAGAAATATTTTGGTAAAAATAATTATTAATCGTTTCATATAAAGTAATAGATATATACACACACACACACACACCTATATTAAGGTTAATTTATAAATGTGGGAATTTATAAATGTGAGAATGTATAAATGTAGCATTTCACAAATAAAGCGAAGATTTGTAAAATCGTATTTTATAAGTAAAACAATAGATTTACAAACGGTGTTTATAAATAAAAGGAAACTACTATCGTTAGATAGATTGGGAAATTAAATCAAGTTGTGGATTTATAATAATACGTGGGATGTTGTTTTAGAAGTTGATTCTATTTTGGAATTTGAATGTGAGGATAGATTTGGAGATGTTAATCAATATGTTATAAAATCGAAAAGAGATTTGTAAATACAGTTTATAAATATGGAGATGATTATGTCGGAATTAAAGTATGTATTTTTATCAAGGAAGTATATTTATGTTTTAAAAGTGATTTAGTAATATCTATATTGTTTTAAAGTTGTTTATCAATTTTTAATATTTTAAAAAGTAATCGTAACAACCCGCACCTCACTTAATGCAGATATTATCCCCAACTTAGTCACCTCCACCTTATGGGCCAAGCCAAGGTGTAGGGTTTTGTTCTTCAAAAGGCCTCGACTTTGTTATGAGGTGAAGACTTTGGTATATAAGCACCCACTTCATAGTATCTTTCCACGATGTAGGACTATTATTCCCATTTTGAAGGGGTGTTACAATCTCGCCCCCTTTGGAGCCCAACGCCCTCGTTGGCTCATGAACACAACCCAGGCGTCGTGGTTGTAATACGTACAGACCACAATTCCGGCTGGGTATGGCTCTGATACCATTGTAACAACCCGCACCTCACTTAATGCAGATATTGTGCCCAACTTAGTCACCTCCGCCTCATGAGCCAAGCCAAGGTGTGGGGTTTTGTTCCTCAAAAGCCCTCGACGTTGTTATGACGTGAAGGCTTTGGTATATAAGCACCCACTTCATAGTATTTTTCCGTGATGTGGGACTATTATTCCCATTTTGAAAGGGTGTTACAGTAATTATTTAAAACATTAATATGGTTTGAAATTAATTATGGTTATTTACCAATAAAGTTTTGGAAATTAATTATTATTATTTATAATAATGTTGAAGATAAATTATTATAATGTTATGAAATTATTAATTATTATTTTTAAGATGTTTTGAAGCTAATTATTATTTATTATTACATAATAGTGTTTTGAAGTAAATGATTAGAATTTATTTATAATTGTTTTCAAGATTTATAAATGGGATTTTATAAACTAACGTGGGTTTTATAAGAGGAATCCTATAACATGGTTTGGAAAATGTAAAGGAAGATTAGTCAAAGGGTAAAATAGTATATAAACGGTCTTAGATATTTATAAAAGAATTTTTGAAATGAGTTTATAGATTTATAAAAGGAACTTTATAAATGGTCTTACGGGTTTATAAAGGGCTTATGAATGATTCTAGAAATGCTAAAAAGGGAGTTTATAAATGGTTTCAGAGATAAATGAATGGGGTTATAAACGAGTCTTGGAGATTTATAAAGGAATTTATAAATCTGTTCTAGAATTGTGTAAAAAGGAATCTTTCTCTAATTTGTGAATATATTTATACCGTTGAGATAAATATATAAGTATTATCCAAGTATCGAAAAATAAGGGTTTGTGGATGAATCTTTATAAAAGTATTTTTGTACAAATATTTACAAAGTGGTTTTAGTTAATGAAATGATTTATTAAAAAGAGGTTAATGGTTGCTTATGTGCTTAACCAGTGTTGGTTTTTCCCTATGGAATAAATCCCCGATTGAATGTTTGTTAATTGATATTTAAATAACCGATTATCGAATTTGGACCCAAAATATAGCTTTGGAAATATCTAGGAGAAACGCGTGAGTTATATGGCACAGTCATCTCTGGTGATGTTGTATTGTGCGTATAATCTCATTTCGTTCTCCTAAGACAAATGATAAGGAAATCCATCCACTAACTGTTAGGAGGTAATCTCCGCTCTCACCTTTGACTGTTTATTTCCTAAAGAACCGGGGTTGAGTTTACCGAAAACTATCGAATGTTGTTTAAAAGAGGTCGAGATCGAATATGCTATTCGAAAACTACTTCGATCCAACTTAACATTTCGAAGTGAAGATATCTTGAAGATGATGGAATTAAAGACGGAGCTCCCAAGCGTTTCGTTCAGTCCCAAAACGAACTTTATGGATGAATACCGACATTGCATTGTTGGCTGGATGGTAGTGTTAGCATTCCAAGTGGAAAGTGCTATATAAAAGGTAAAACGTAGCCTCAAGCCTCATCAATCGGGAATGGCTAAAACATGGGAGATGCAATAGGGCTAAATGGGTTACTCCCATGTAGGGTATGATCATCCCTATCTAGAGTCGATATTATCTCTCATTTGTATGCTTCGGGGCCCATTAACGTAGGGGTGATCATATTCGGTACTACTAATCAAGTGGTAGGCCGACACTGTGTTGGCAGGGGATCCCAGCGAGGTCCTCGATGTTATTTTATCTAAAGATGCACCATGATGGGCAAGACCCCCGTAGCCTAGTCATTATATGGAATCCATTCTTCAATAAGCACCGCATGTACTTAGTTGTGCCCAACTATGTTGAAACATGATATGCAAGCATTTCAGCTATATTCATATTTTACTTTGACCCTTTATACATTATTATAATATCGTTGAATTTTCTATGGAAAATGTTTTGGTTACCGTAAGATAAAAACCCATCTGTGTTTATGTGCGGCGTGGTCTTATGAAATACCTTTATTTTGAAAGAGTTTGACAACTTTAAAAATTCAATTGGATGTGTTTTTATCATGCTTGTTTACCAGACTAACTCAGGTGTTATTTTATTATAATGCTTAGGTCAGACCGAGCATATTTACAGATTGCTTTGGACGCACTGGAGCTTGAGGGACGAGCTGGAGGTCATCATAATGTATTCCCGTATTTATTTATTTTCGCCGCATTGTTGTTGAAATTATCAACAGTTGTGATGACATGTTGTTATAATTGTCCAAGTTGATGATTGTGATTTGTTGTTGTACTTAGATTGATGTATGTACATAATAGTTTCTCTTTTGTAAATATCATTGATATTATATTATATATTATTCCATCACGATTGTGAGATTCTGTGTTGTTTCGATTTTTTTCTCTTCTTCTTTTCTTCTTCTATCCTCTTTCTTCTCCAAAACTATCCATCCTTCCATTCAATTTAGGTTAGAAATGTGTGGTTTATTGTCATCTTGAATTGTGCGGATTTGACGGGTTGTTACACCAGTCTTGTTAGAACAGAGCAAATGCAATAGAAAAGTAGTGGAAAAGTAAACAAACAAAGAGAAATTTGTAGTGGATCGGTTGTTAACTAAGCCTACATCCATTTTATAGCTTTGATTAGTGATTGTATATGATTACAATGTGTTTGAGATTGAACAAGTCACAAGCACATGTGCTATAGCAATTCTAAGTCCTAGAATTTCCTATAGGAACTACCTTGGTGACTATTGAGAAGGGAGAGAGTTGAAGAATAGATAAAGATCCCGCGTAGTGTTAGTAGAATCCCTATCCTTTGTTAGTTGTTTTATGAATTGTATTTATAGTGGTAGTAGTCGCATTGGGCCAAAAGAGAGTTGGAGTAGAGTCTAGAATTCGACCCAAAAGAGTGAGAAACCGTGACCTGCTCTGAATTAACCAGAGATGTCAGTACCAAATTTTCATGTCGGTACCGACCTCCGTGGTTAATTCCAGGGAGGTCGAACTTTTTTGCACTTGTCTTGCTACTTGATTTTAAGTTGGTTTATGTAGTTTGTTTGGATATTTTGTTGATAATGGTGATGCTACCTTCATCACTGGGTTTATTTTACCGTTCTGATTGCTAACTCTCCAATCTTAGTGTCCAGGTGATCATAATCCTTTGATATTGCTTGGGCACACATGAAATAGGTAAATATGAGCCTTTACCAAGTTTAAGTGAGAAATATGGAAGTATAGGATGTCTCCACCAACCTCTTCAAGTCGGCACCGACTTCTTATAGTTGGTCTTCTTAGGTCGAAACTTCTTTGAGTTGTTTCTCTAGCCTATCTAGGTGTGCTTCTAAGATTCTAAGTCATTTCTTCTTCGTCTCGACGTTCTAACTCCTAATGATTTCTACATGGTTAAAAACCCAGTTAACATTTGCCTATCGGAGTATGCTTTCGTTGAAAAAGAAGTGTGCTATGGAATGAGTCATGTTCCAAATTGCTATTTTGTGAATTTCGGTTGATTACTTAAGTGCCATTTTGAAGTGCTGCTTTTATTTGGCTTCAGTTGATCTATTTTTCTTCGTTGTTTTCTTCAATCTCGGACTAGAACATCTATTCTTGATGTTGCGTATACAATTTGGATACTGGAATTTGTTTGTGACTTAGTGTTGTTGATTGGCTCGAGTATGGGAAGTTTGACAGATTTCAATCTATATATGTGATGTCGGTATTGACCTCTGATGTCAGCATCAGTATCCAAACTTAACATTTTTTGACCGATTTTCTTTTATATACCAACATGCCTTAATACCCTTCTCATATCAACTCATCATTCTCCACATCTTTATTTCTTCCAACCGAGATGCTCAAGCCCTAACTTACTTCCACTTGCCACTTCGAGTTCACCACTGACCTACTCTTACCGATCCACCACCTTTTGACGCCTCCTCTAGCACTTCCCCACCACTTGAGACAACCGCCACTGTCGAGTTCGCCGCCAACGATTTTGGGACCTGAATTCTTCAAAACCCTAGGTCGAATTCCTTTGAATTGATTTGGAGGTAGGTGGTGATGGATACAGGGATAGAGAGGATGGTCATGGAGGTGATGGAAACTTAGTTAATCCTACTCCGTGATGGAAACAATCAGAATCTTATGTGTTTTGTTCGATTTTGAAACTAAGTGTTAAGGCTTTTTCCATTCAAACACATGTGATGGTCAAAGGGGAACATGACTTGTTTCTTTTGATTGTTTCCTTCATGAGACTGACAAGTCCAGCCTCTGAGTGGATGTCGATATGACCATTAATTTCTAAATTCGGACATATCGGATGATTCCATCTTATTACCCCTTTTATTTTGCATTTCTGGTGACCCTAAAAAGAGAGACATTCCGCATTGCTCCAGACAACGGATTCATTATCGATTGTTTATCGATAATGGGTAAGTATAGAAAGATAATCTCAAAGGACGATACATATTGTTTCTCAAATTAGAGCAAGCTATCTATGCTGGATGGTTCATTTGTAGTTTTCAGGGCACTGGATTCATCTCATGTAGATAACACACTGCACTTGCCTTTGTTAACACTTAGAATTTAGGTGGCCGACACACGCCGGTTTCCTTTGAATTCCAAGTGTTGTACACATGGGTATTTCTATTTCAAGTTAAATTTCACTTGACTGTGTTGTACACTAAGTTCTTCTATCTAGAATGACTCGCCAATCGGCTTATCACAAATCTGGTGAAGGACCGTCAACTCCTTCTAAGGGTACCTCTACCACTACTTCGGTTCTCTATCTGTTCCATTTGGGACCAACCAACCTTCAACTTTCAGGTCTAAGAGTCAGATGATGCTAGTAGATCCTAATGTTTTTCCCCAATTACCATTAGGGCCGATTTTAACTAAGCCGCTGAAGCAAAAGCCAAAAAGATGCTCCGTAATATCTTCTTACATCATGGAATTCCCACGGAAGATGTTCGCTTGCCAGTAAGAGATGTACTTGCATAGTCTCCCGTTAGGTTTAATGACTTGCACTCAATATATATGTCTCAATGTCTCCATTCCACCTTTCAATTCTTTTTCAAGAGATTTCCTGGGGTAAATTGGACTTGCACCATTTCAAGTTCACCCAAACGGGTTTGCTTTGCTAAGTTCACTGTACATATGCAAAGATTAGAGCATTCTCTACATTTCAGAGAGCTCGCATATCTGCTTAAATTCAAGAGGACACAAGATTGTCCCTCCTTTGTCATAGTCGAGGCCTGGACTAGGTGCAAGGTCGTCGTGAACCTCCACAACAAACATTCAATGTCTAAAACTTAATATTTCTTCATATGTTGTACGGAAGGATTCAACTGCCTCTGGTTGAAACGAAGTGAGTTTTTTTTTTCTATCAATCCTCTTTACATAGAAACTCCTTTATTACAAACTTAATGCATATCTCTCATAATTTCTTGACAAGTGACAAAAGATTATAGCACAAGAAGATGCTCGAACATCTGAAGGCCATTAGAGTGAGCGAACGCTCTATCAGCTTTCTCTTGACGAATGAAAACTTGTTAAAGTACGGCTTGCTTGTTGTGGGAAGAATAGCTGATATCGAGGTTCCTTCATAAAGCGGCTCTAGGTAGCATACCTATTCCACTGCATCCACTCATGGCTTTGATGAGGGTCCTCAAGAGGAAGAGGAAGAAGGTGCACCAGGCGATGGACATGAGTTTGGTGATAATCATAAGGAGGAGGCTGTAGATGTGGAGATTGACGAGCCTCTGAGAGATAAAAAAGTAGGAGAGGACGTTGAAACTAGGACGAATGAGCCTATGAAAGATGGTAACCCCAGTCGTAAGGGCGATAATGGGAGCAAGCCCACCATCCCCAAGGAGGATGTGACAATTAAAAGAAGAAAATGAAAACATGTCATGGTTGTTAGGAAGGAGAGATCTCCGATGATGAGAACAATAGCGACCTTCAAGCCACTGAGGAAGGGGAAAGTGGATCGAGGGTTTAATCACCGGGAATAAGTCCTGGACTTCCTGCCCTTCCTTCTTCGGACCTTTTGGCCGCTGAAACATTAAGTCCAAATCTTGGTACTTCTCCTCCTCCCGAACGACCAGCTATCAAAACCTCATTTTCTATGGGAGATTAAGATGTAGGGACTTCTATTGGGCCTACATTAACTTCTCACTTCATAAAAGATGTTTCCATCCATGTAAACGAGCATGAAGACATCTCAATTACTGAAATGATAGAAGAAATCGGCTCACAGATCGACATATCTTCCAAGGCATTTATAAGTCAAGGTAGTAGCACCCCGACTCTAAAACTATGCCCAAACGGTTTGTAAACTATAAAGGGGATTATTGGCGTTATACACTTCACTCTAGGATGACGAATCATTCATCTTTGCGTACATTTCAATTTGTGTAATTCTAGTACTTGTACATTTTTCTTGTTTCAAGTTCAATGGCGCGTGACAGATACGGAGCACTTTACTGTATGTTGAGCGACTATAGAAGGAGCATTCTTGAACTTCATCCTCGTTGCTATAAAAAAGACGAAGAGAGGCTAAGGAGAAAAGAGCACGAGCATGATGAAGCTTACAGAGCTAAGAGAGAATGCCTCGATGCTGAAGAAGAAAGTGTGAAGAGAAAGAGGAATTTCGAGGGAGATTCCTCCCATGAGACTCGCAAACACCCCCGAAGATATTAATCCTAGTGCTATGGAGCCACTACTTCTATTAATCCTCCGCGTACTGATGCTCAAACTGCTATTATAGAAGACACTCCTTCATTACAGACCATTATAACTGTTATTGCCTCCGCTCCTTCTCAAAGCACCTCAACACTTACGCTTCGGCATAGTTTATCCTGCCTTTAAGCTGCTTATCCATACGAACACTAACGTGGATTAAAATTTGATCACGATCTAGCGACCCGCCTTTTTAACCATCGAAAGTTGACACCGAACACTTCCACTGCGTTCCAATGTCGCGCATCCAACTGACAAAAGGGCAGATTATTAGGTTAAATAAAAAGAAAATAACAGAAAACATAGAACAGAGAAAACTAGAATCTCACAGCAGAATTGACAACATGTAATACACCATGATGAATGGATTCGATAATTAATAAATCAACCATTCAGGATAATTAAAATGATCGTATATGAAAATTGAATTTCATATATTCGCCACTACTCGTTGATTCTAGACAAGTCCTATCTCTTGGTTGAAAATGAAGCCGGGAAAGTTGAGGTTATGTTACCTCTAGGCATCTCCTTAATGACATTTTTAACCTTTGAGACAAAAAAGAGTCCAAGCCTCAACGTTTAGCGTTAAATGTATGACTAGATCCTTTCCATATAAGCAATATGGATTACGGAACTATTTTTCCGTAACCGAAATCGGATCTTTACTTTTAAAACTAAACTTGTGCTTGATTTCTATATTTTCACATTGGTATAACACTTTTAGAATTAGTTCCTAATTGTTAAAACGTTAAGAGAATAATTTTTTCCAAATGCGCAACTCCGAAGGCCTAAACCAACATTAGACCGAACACCCAAAAGATTATCCAACTTAACATCCCAATATTCGAGTTCAAATTCCTTTTTATAACTTTAAAAACAATATTAATTATCTCAAAAGATAAATAATCACATTTAAAATCTCTTTTAAATAAACAAATCCATTATCTTTAATAAAATAGATAATTATTTCCAAACACTTTTATAACGTCGGTAAATCAACTTTAAAATCTTTATTAAATCGGTTATTAACTTTAAATCAGTTTGTTAGAGCAATTTTATTATATTAGTTAATTTACTTTAATCACTTTTATTAAATCGATTAATTAACTTTAAATATCATTAATTACAATGATTAATTAAATCCAAGTAATAGTTAGTTAAAGATCAATAAGTCATCTCAAACATTATTTATTAAAATGATAAGTAATTTTAAATTCCATTAATTAAAATGGTTAATTAAGTTTAAATAATCATAAATTAATTGGATTAGTTAAATTCAAGCCTCATTAATTAAAACGAGTAATTAAAATATCATTTATTAAAATGATTTATCTAACTATAAAACATCATTAATTAAAATGGTTTAACCAAATTCCATTTCATTAGCTAAACAATTAATTAAACTTAAAACAATCATTAATTAAAATGATTAATAAATTTAAATATCATTATTTAAAATGATTAATTGCTTTTAAATATCATTAATTAAAATGATTATTAATTGAACTCAATTACCATTAATTAAAAGAATCAATTAAACTCAAATAATCATTAGTTAAAACGATTAATTAAGTATAAAACATCATTAGCAAAAATGATTAATTAAATCCAAAGATAAACTAATTTTAAATATCATTTATTAAATTGGTTAGTTAGCCTCAAAATCATTAGTTAAAATGATTAATTAATTTAAATTATCATTAATCAAAATGATTAATAGATTTGCAATATTATTTTTAGCCGAAACACAAGCTCAAGTTCATATGACAACGTTTTGGAAATGAAATTGAATAATCGACGGTATAGCGAAAATCACTATAACGACATTTAAACTGTTAAATGGAATATCATGAATTAAGTTCAACTAACCATCAATAATAGCATACGGATGTAAATAAATAATTTATGGGTGAGAAACCCCTTCTGGGTCTCTCCACAGATTTTCTCTGCAAAACAATGGTTATGGATAATATATAGATAATCGTATGGGTTTATAACGAAAAAATAATTATGTCATCCGTCTTCCATACAGAAATTCAACTAAACAATTAATCAAACAATTCAACAACTATTCAAGCAATCGATAAAAAGCTACAACATCATTGATACGATATAATAAAACTTTAATGTAAGTTAATCTCACGTTGATTTTCGTTTTTTCCAAAACGTCCCGATTTCAAACTAAAACTGAACGGTCGTCCGATTTTTGCCTAAACTTTCACTTACTCCAAATCTAACCAAACTAATTCCATCATGAAGATCTCGATGACACAAGTTCAACGCAAAAAATTGCATTTGAATCTGACCTCGTGTGAGTGAGATATGAATTTTATAAGTTATCGACAAATTTTAAATTAAAATTAAATAACCTCACAATATTTGCAAGCCTACCGTAACGTCCCGCCTTTCCGCACGCTTTAAATCAACACATGTGCCAATTCAAACCATACAGAAGGGCGGATTATTATGGGGTAAATAAGAAAAAGCATGGAAAAAAAACATAAAATAGAATCTCACAGCGGAACGATAAAATATAATAATCAAATATACAGTTCATGAAGCTGTTTTACAAAACATTTGATTTATATTTATACAGTACATATCAGAGTTACACATACCATAGAATAATAATTATGCAGCGGAATAAAATATTGTAGTGGAATAATATGATAGGTAATAGCAATAAAATCTTCGTCTTCGTCCTCCAGAATAAAATCTTCAAATCCTGAAACGCTCGGACTGACCCGAGAGAATTGAAAAGACAAAACACTCGAGTCAGAACTAAAATACCTTATGTGAGTTAAATCAACAGAAATAAATATGAGTGTAGTAACTTAAGAGATGCTCGGGATTCACATCTCCTAAGGATCCGTTAAACTATTTACTATGTAGTAATATTTCGCTATTATAATAGTGTCTATTAGTAAAATAAACTTACTTTTAA
The DNA here is from genome assembly GCA_030765085.1 of Allium cepa. Taxonomy (NCBI): domain Eukaryota; kingdom Viridiplantae; phylum Streptophyta; class Magnoliopsida; order Asparagales; family Amaryllidaceae; genus Allium; species Allium cepa. The sequence goes on from CM060928.1 coordinate 220,412,465, forward strand.
ATAGCGTTAAGGCTTTACATTTTCCACCTTAACACGTAATAATGCCAATAGTCTATACGGTACCGTAATACCTCCTGATCGGGAGGCTACCAGAGGATACTCCATAGGTACGACACAAATAGAAACTCGTACAAGGCGCGCTAGGGTAGGTGACACGACACAACTGGGCAATGCCAGGGTAGATATACCAATTACGCATCCGGGATGGTGGTAACGCGTAGCAGCTACTACCGCCCACCTCGAACAACACCCCCAAAATCAAAAATCAAAAGTGGCCACCGAATCAATCCAAAAGTCAGAGTATAATATCGAAGGAGTGCGTCCGATCAGAGGAATGATCTCATTGGCCCGAGAATAGCTCCTATTTTAGCCACCTTATGCCAATTCACGGGAGTCGGGTCCACGTATATACCTCAGAGGAAACGCCGCCACCATCCTACTTCATTCTGGAATCTCCACCACGTACACGATTGTTAAAGTGGTTTTCGGAGTTGGCAGAGGGTATGACGAATTCCGATCCTGGTCTCTTCAACAACCAAACGTTATTATAACACCACGGTCTTTTCGAAATAATTTATACTTTTAAAACCAGAATATCAATTCCAAAACCGTATAATTTACGATATCATTTCCATTTAAAACCAAATCAATATGATATCATTTTAAAATATATCCTTTTCTAAAACCATAACAATTTCAAAATTATCATATTTTTAAAACAACGCTTGAAATATAGTCTTTCTAAACATAAAACTCGAATTTCATAACTTTGAAATATAACCTCATCACTTAAATGGTTTAAATATAAATTATTTTATAAAATAAAATAGTTTCTTCACCTTCACAAATAAATTCCAAATATAGATTTACATCCCTAAATAAACCATTACAATCTCCATCCATTTCAAAGTTTTAGATATTCCATCATTTCAAAAACGAATTCTTTGACAATTTCATAAATATCAAATTCAATTACCATTATTTAGATTTGAAACACTTACTTAATAAATCCAATAATTTTAAGTAAAACTTATAACTTCAAACAACTGGACATTCTTTCAACTTATTTAACTTGATATATTCATTTAAATCAACTTGATTTTTCATTTAAATCTCTAACAAAATCAAGTTATAAAATTTATACCCTTTTAAAATAACGATTTTATTTAAATTTCAAATCAAATTTATTCGAGTAAAATTCTCAAATAGCTTAATTCAAATCAATTTCATATTATCTTCCCACCTTATTCTCATTTGAGTTTTTATAAACTCCAGAAATATAATTTAACCATATTATATTTAATAAAATCAAACTTTATTATTAAACTTTCTTTATACTTTAAACCAAATTTATACATAGCTTAAAAACCAAGAATTTAACTATATACAAAATAACCCTTTCAATATCCAAATTCAATATCCCATATACCATATATATTTCTTTACAAAACCATAGAAATCATTTTAAAATATTTTTATATATAGACCACGGTGTCTGTATATAATTTTCTACCCTATGGTCAAGTGATACGGATATTTATCATTTCAATCCGTAATTTAAAAATAAAAATTTACGGTTATATATCATTTCAAACCGCAATCCCGAATGAGATGAAAATGCATAATAACTTGCAGTTTATAACAATATAAAATACAACATCCATTCATCCAATATCAACCATCAACCATTTATCGCAATCATCATCAAACTCAAACAATAGCATCAATATAGAACGGATAATAAACAACAGGTATTAAATAGCAGTTTAAATTCAATAATAAATTAAATAACTGTTTAACTGGCAGTTTATATGCAATGAATAATTAATTAACAATTTAACTGGCAGTTTAAATGCAATGAATAAATTAAATAGCAATTTAATTTAAATAAATGAAATTAATTGAGACGATGATTAAAAATATGCCAAACAACCACAAATAAATTTTAAATCACATCATATATCAATTTAACAAACATAAGAAGTTTTAGAAGTTGTGGGTGGGTTAAAACACTCGCCTTTTGAATTTAATTGAATCTAAATCCAATTTAAACCCAAAAATTGACCAGTCTTCAAATTCATCCAAACCAACGCCAAAATATCTAGAATTCAGATACGAACCAAACAAAAGAAACCGCGCGTGAATCTGAGTCCGTATGCGAAAGTTATTCGATTTAAACGAGTTGAAAACAAAATTTAAATAAAAAAAGGCACATACCAGTCACGGCCACATCATCGATCTACCCCTCTCTCCCTCACGCGTTTAAACGACACTTCCAGGAACCTTCTCGTTCTAACCTTAGAGGCCGCCGCCCAAACTACACGAACGCCGATCGTCCATGCACGCCACACCCACGTCAGAGCGTCGCCACTTGCCTCCGCCCACATCCACGCCGCGAATTTCCATCTCCGGCTTGAAAATTTGAACAGCCGCCACACAATTTAAATAACCCTGGTTCGCAATTCGCCGACAATCCAACCATTAACTCCACGAACGAACAACATAGATCTACTCCTCTCGGTCCCCTCTACAAAACCCAGAAACGGTTCGTCGATCCGTCGAGTTTGATTTTGATGTGATGAACGGCCGAGACTTCTTCGATTTTTACCGGTCAAACGACAATCCAAAACGAAAAACGAATTTCACCAGAAGATTACGCACTTCGAGAGCTTTAACATATATTTTTTCTGAATTTTCTGAGGAGTTTGGATTTTTGAAGTTGATTTTTGAATTGGAATTTGAATTGGATAAATTAGGGTTTACAGCCATTGAGGAGGAGGAGCACAGAAGTTCTATACGTACAGAAATGAGGAATAGAGGCTGCTAGGGTTTATAACAGGGTATTTATAGGCAGGGTTGACATTTGAATGGATGGATAAGATAGATTTACGCGCTAACGGCAAAGTGGCCCAAAAAGCCCGTTCTGACCTCGGAATGAAATTAGGTCAACCCATATATCAAAATAGATGTTTTTAAATATTTTAAATGCGATGGAACAAGTTTCAAGTCCAAATTCCATCGTATGAAGAAATCATGCTCAAATCAGTAATTTTCAAATTGATTTCAATTGATTTCAATTCCATTAATTTCAAGGCGTTTCGAGTCCGTACGATCAAACGACAAGTCCGATCGCTACGAAACTTGGAATCCTACAATAATTCACTGTTACGGATCCGATGAAACTGGTTTCGTTGAAATCCGAGTCAGTGGTCAAAATGGCTATTTTTACATTAATTAAATAATTTAATATTAAATTAATTAAATCCAAATTTTTAATTTCAATTCTATAATCGACAATTCTTGTCATTTTTAATTTCTTAAACATTTATACTAATTTAAACAAATTTAACTATTGATTTAAAATTGATAAATTCCTTAATTTCCTTAAATTCAACAATTATAAATTAAATTTCCAAAATTCTATTTAATTAAACCCATCAATAATTATTCCATTCATTATTGTTAAATAGATGACTTAAATATTGGATTTAAAACTATTACATTAATTTTTCTCATATTATCTTTATTTCAAATAATGTAGTAATTAATTTCATTTACAATAAATCCAATGAATTATAGTTTATTTCAATAAATAAATTTGATTTAACTCCAAATCTTTTTTAACTAATCAAAAATTATTCAATAAACAAAGGTAACCTTTGTTTACCCTATTATACATTAGTAAGTTTAAATTTTCATCTTTCCTTCGTACTAACTACCCTATTTTTATTTCATTTCTACGAATATACACGCTAATTGCGGTTTACATTCTGAATAATTTCATTTACTTGGATTCATACTTCCCATTATATCGATTACTACACTACGCATAAATTTACAATTCCAATTATTCCATTATTACATTTACACCTTCAGGTATTATATTAAAAATCACTAGGGTAACGTTTATTATCAACTATAAATATTATAACTACTTAACGACATTGATTTTATAAATTTACAATTTATTACGTATTCTTGATCAGTTAACATAATATTGAATTCTTTCCCAATTTACTAATTTCAATCAATCCTAACTTTACCATCTGTTTCAATTAATAGGGCGTGCACTAATTTAGTTATTGCGTTAGTTCTTATTAATATAACATGAAGGTTCCTTTACTCTAATTGATTTCAAGTTTTATTATAAAACGAAATAAACAGGTAACCTTACAATACACTAAAGTTTATTATTTCCAACAAATTATCATAGTTGCCTACATAATATTTACTCTAATATTTACACACAAACGTTACTATTTTCATATGCCAAATCTTTATACAATGGTCATTTATTTTTATCTATTATAAATGTTTGCCTTGGTTTTCTCACATTAATAGGGTTTTTATTTCTTACAATTTCAATGTTACCATTTATTTTCATAATACTAATTTCATTCACTCTATCCGTTACTACATTTATTTCCTTTAAAGTAATATTTAACTACCTTTATTCGAAATAACCGTTTATCTCCAATATACTCTTTATAATACTTGTAAGGTTATTCTCCATAAACAATTACTATCTATCCTATTATTTCACCCATTATTTATAATTAAAATCTCAATTAAATTTATTTATCTAGATTTCACTCTTTTATTACATCATTTATTACTTTACCAATAAACAAACATTTAAACTCATAAATGTAATACTAAATTTCATTTTAAATCCAACTGATTTCCAATTAAAGTTTATACATATTTCAAACAACTATTATAATTACTCCAAGAACATTGGTTTTATTAAATAACCATTTATTATAATTTAATTTCCTTAATTTAATTCAATTAATGTAACAATGTGTTCTTTCATTAACTAATTCAATACCTACTTTATATTTTTTATATTCAATTTACATCCAGGTATAACGCTTACACTATTTCATTTATTGTAGTTTCATTCAATCTATAACAATTTTAGCTTTAATAACCATTGTTACACTTCATCATAGTTATTATTTCATTATTCATTTACAAATTTTATTTGTTTCAATATTATTCCATTTATACATTATAAGATTTTTATTTCTATCTAAATTTAATTACAAAATCTCATTAATTTAACCAAATTTTATCTACCAAAATTTACGGGTCGTTACACCTACCCCTCAACTGTCATCTTCCTTAAATCAAACTCCTATGCATGAAAATGTCAGTGAACCCGTTGATACATGCACAACAAAGCACTGACATAGAGCTTCGAACCATTGTTCGACGAATGGACTTTGCTGACGGCTTGCTCTACTCGATCCGCACCCGCTCGACCCAAAATCCATGTCTGAAGGCCTTGCTTCAGCACCGCGATCTGACGGTTTCGCCTGTAGTCACTCATACAATGCGACACCCAAACGACCATCGCACCACCTAAAACTTTGAGCCTAGGTGAAAAACTTGTCTCCAATTCCAAATCCAAGGTTCGTTCGTCCCCTCGTCAACCAAACACTCCACAATTCCAAACCCTGGTTTTTCCATGACAATGGCCATCCCCAAAAACATGACCGGTCATCACCAAACTCACACAGATCGAAGCTTCCTACCTTACTGCCATTTGGAACGAGTATCATGATTTTAGAATGAGTACGGGATTTTTAATTTAAATTTGAAGTTTGAATTCAAAGGTGAAAATTCTCATTTACATGTACATGCATGTTTTTATAGAGAGAAAGGGTATGGTCTTGTACTTGAGGGGTATGGGCAAGGTAGCTTGGGTATGGGCTGATATGGTGGGTATGTGCACACACACACACACACACACACATATATATATATATTATTTTAATTTTAAATTATTTAACCAAACATACTCGACAATCTCAAACTCCAAACAAGGCATGTCGCAGGGCGTTCTATATGTTATACCCCTATTCCGAATGCAATGAAACTTGTTTCAAGACCTAATTCGATCGCATGCAAGAGACAAGTTTTTGGACCTAGTTATTATATTAAAATTTTGATATTAATTTCAACGCGTTTCGATCTCGCACGACCAAACGGTACGTCTGATTGCTACGAAATTCAACGACGTAATAAAATTCACTATTACCAATCCAATGAAATTGTTTTCATCAAAATCCGAGACTATGCCTCAGATGACTAATTTCATAGATATAAATATTTATTATCGATATTTATCCAATCTATTTTTATTTGTAAATAAATTTACAAATTGAATTTACCAATATTATTTATTGGTTAAAAGGAGTTAAATAAAATTATTAAATCCATTTAATTGGCATTTAATTCACAATTTAAATACTTAATTATTCATTATATTTGAATTATGAGTTATTAAATTCTAAAGTTCAATTATTTTAAATATTTAAAATTAATTAAACATTTAAAATCAAATACCTAAAATTTTAGGTCATTTCATTCTCCCCATCTTAAATGAATTTCGTCCCCAAAATTCCTAAGGAAGAAAATGTTTCCAAATCCTTAAGTTTAAAACTATTAATTAAAATGAGTTATTAAACTTATTTTCAAAACCCATTAGTTGGAATAGATTCCAAAATTTCTAAGTCTTTTAAATTCGTTTACCTATACCAACCAATTGTCTTTTATTCATTTATTCCAAGATATAATCCAGAAAATCAAATTTTAGCTGTAAATTTTCTTTCAATTAATTTTTTGGAAAATTTTCCAACGTCTCCTTTGCATGGCTCAATTGGTACAACTACAAATCGCCTCTACGGACTCTTAAACAATCAAAGGAAACAGAAGCTAAGTCGCCTCCCATATTTGGGGCATAAAATCATCAACCAATTTTAAATTTTCAAAATTTATTACATACCTTTTGTGTTTGACTTATATTTTAGCAAGTAATTTATTAACTTCTATGCAAATGCAGGTGCACAAGAATCAAATTGCTCTCTTGCATACCTGTACTTGCAAAATATAAAAGAAATCACGCTGACAAAAGCAATGTGATGTAATTATACATGCAAAAACTGGTCCAATATAAATCTACATGCAATCAACAACAATATCTCAATCATATGCGTTAAAATACAGAGAATATCCTGTAATAGATGATATGCATCCAATTATTTCAAACAACAAATTTGGATCTAAATTCCTGGGTTTTCCAATTCAAAAATCTGTTTTCAAATTTCTCAGACGAGAAAAATCAAAGATCAAAAATCTAATGACAATGTGGGAATTCCTTCAAATAAATTATGGTGAAACTCTAGAATCAAAACAACTTGGAGTGTCCACTGGTATTTCAGTTCCTCCAAAAAACATCAACTAGTGTGAATAAATATCATTCCTTTTCCAAAATCTTCAAAAGTCACCTTTTTCAAAATTACCGGATTTAGGTCCTAATAATAACAATTCTAAATCCTTTGCCTATAAATTTAAATTTTATAGACAATGGTATAAAAATCACACAATAAATCAATTCAATTCATCAAATCAAAACAATCAAATTCTAGGTAGGAATAAACTAACATTAATAGTCAATCAAATTTCATAAAGAAAAACTTATCACTTAATATTATTTCGTAATGGCAAATGATTAACAAGCAAATTTTAACTTAGGTTCCAAAACTTTCTTAATTGTCCGTAAAATATAGATAATTGTCTAAGCATACCATTTTGCTCATTAGCCTTTGGTTATTGCTTAGAAGATTATCCAAACTCATTGGACAAAATGAGAAGTTATACTTTATATTTTATTATTAATTTCTAATTCATTAATATTTTCACTTAATATTTTATTCGATACAAAATTATTTATGAATTATGTCATAATTTCTCACCCAAGTTTTAAAATATCTTATAAGGTTATTTCTTTAAAAAACATCAAATCATAACTAATCCCACTTTATTTACTTATATAATATTCTTTTATATCCTGAGAATATATACAAATTTTATTTTACCATTTTTCGAAGATCTGAGTGGGGATCAAATCAAATTATAGTTTCTTAAAACCGAGTCAACCTATTAACCTTTTTAACTTAGAGTGTTAAAACAAATAATACTTACGGGTTTACCCTAATTAATAAATAGTTTACACTACCTATATGTTTTAAACGAATATATGGTTTTATTAAAAACAATATTTATCAAAACCTTTATTTACTTTAACCCTATTTAGACCTATGTCAAAGTATCCCATAACTCCTCCAAGGGAAAAAACTTACCTATTAAAATAATCTCTTATCAGAAATACCTTTTGTTTTGAAACCAACCTTTTAAGGAACTTAAAAGTTAGATACCTGGTTTTTATATCAAAACTCAACTTTAGAAGCATATTGCACATATTTTTATATAAAATAACTTCAAACAATTTATTTATTAAAACATTACTTTGGGTTTATTCGAATTTTAAACTCATTTCAATTGCATAATGATAAAGAGAATAATTTACTAAGTACTCCACAACATTCGCTCAAGCAAACGTCCGATCGCCACTTAGAAGATTATTCGGATTACCACAAAACTAGTTGAAACGGTTTCCTCCTAATTATCCCAAAGATAATGTATTCTATTTAAAATTTTACTTCCCAATATATTTTTACCTTTAAATACTTTCATAAGTATTGCTATTTCATTTCTCAAAAATTGATTTCAAATTATTTTCAAAATTTTTTGGGATTTAGATTCAAAAATCCATTTTAAAACATATTCCATAACTAAATCTATATAAAATTTCCTTTATAAAAATTATTTCATATTATAATAATCCTTCTTTATCATAATAGAAATATCTCAAATATTTATTCTCTAAATATCTCATCCCTCTATTTTGATTATGTTAACAAATTTTATAAAGTTTAATTCTTAACCCACCATTATTAAAAGGTGAATTTTAAAGCTAACATTTTCTCTGAACACCTTTATAGTCAAATTGTGAAAATTAATTTACTAAGGGTTCGTTTTAAATCAAAACTATAAATGCTCCTAATTAAGCTGAGCACAATTTAGCAATCAACAAACAATAATTAATGCTTCTTATATAAATTCAACATAACTGAACAAACAATAATGATAATAAATTTATATTATCATATATAAACCAACACACTATATAACTATATAGAGTTTTGAAAAAATTTCCTTTATATATAAATAGAATATAATCCTAGGCAAAATATTTAATTTGCAAATTTTTCAAATTTTTCAATACCATGTCTGTTTGCCTTGGTCAATTATTTAAAAACCCCTATCGATACCGTGGTGTCCCATGTCTCGACCAGAATTCATAAAAACTCGCTAGACCAATTAACATAATACAGTTTTATAACATTAAGAAATACGCTCTCTTATATATATATATATATATATATATATACATATATATAATACTCTCAAACTCATTCTAGGGTGTCGCTTACCCTATCTCTAATGAGACAAACTCTAGCAAAGCCAAAGTTCTCGCTTAACCTCATGCTCTGTTACCATGCTGTAACGATCCGCCTTTTTGACCATCGAAAGTCAACACCGAACACTTCCGCTGCGTCCAAATGTCCCGCATCTAATCGACAAAAGGGCAGATTATTAAGGTAAAAAAACAAAAGAAAAGAGAATAGAAAAAAATAGAATCTCACAGCGGAACTGACAACATATAATATAATAAGGACAGTAGAAACTATCACTCCAAACATGCAGAGTATATCAAAGTTAAAAACAAACCTTATCAACTGGACAGTTATAAAATCTTGACCTTACAAATTCTGATTGGGATACTATATAATAAAGTGGAAAGTAAAAACTATGATAGGTGAATCTTCAGCTCCCATTGTAGATCTCCATAACTTCAAGACAACTTGAGAAAATACTCGGTCTAACCCGACCATTATAAACAGATAACTCACGATAAGTCTGGTCATATCAGAGAAAGGTAACTTGAATAATGGGGAACATATAAAAGTTCTATGAGACCATGCCGCTAACTCAGAACGAGTTTTTACCTCACAAGAAGACCATCCATACAGGAAAGAGTAGAAATAAATATCAAGAATAAATCCAAATATGAATGAGCATAAATAATATTAACCAGACTTGAAAGAATGGAAATAAATCGAGTAAAATCCAAACTGGACAAATGGATAGAACAAGGAAAACATTCCAACTTGATAGAATGGACTAAATAGGGTAACATTCTAAACTTGATAGAATGGACTGAATAAGATAGCAGTACAACTTGATAGAATGGACTAAATATATACTTAAATGTCGTGATGTGCAGTTTGCTCAACTTATGGCAATTTAAAGATAAACAAATTCAAGGTTTCAAATCAAATAAGGAAAGGAAATTTTCCAACAAATGACTAAGAATGTGCAGCCCCTTGGAGTATACCTCTAGTAATATACTCCAAAACAAGCTCGTATACTCCTTTACACTTCTCAGAAACCACCAAGACAGACCCCACCAAAACTTACCGAGTATCCGAATATTTCCACATCTAAGTACACAACCGAATCCAAACTAGATGAGATGTGAAAAATACCCTTTTGATGGGAGCAACCCCACATAGCTTGGCCCCTACTCGCGCTTTTGGTTTAGTCAATCTTGATTGAGCAACAAATCGTTTTTAAGGTGACGATACACCATGAAGAAAGATAAATACAATAATTAATAAATCAACTATCGGGGATATTCAAAAAGATCGTATATGGAAATTAAATTTCATATGTTTAACACTACTCGTTGATTCCAGACAAGTCCTATCTCTCGGTTTAAAATGAAACCGAGAAAGTTGAGGTAGTGTTACCGTTAGGCATCACCTTGACGACTTTTTTAACCTTTGGGATATAAACGAGTCCAAGCCTCAATGTTTAGCATTAAATATATGACTAGATCCATTCCATATAAGCGATATCGATTACGGAACTATTTTTCCATAACCGAAATCGAATCTTTACTTTTAAAAATTGAACTTGTGCTTGATTTCCATATTTCCACATTGGTACAACACTTTTAGAATTAGTTCCTGATTGTTAAAACGTTATGAGAATAATTTATTCCAAGTACGCCACCCCGAAGGCCTAAACCAACATCAAACAAAACGCCCAGAAGATTACCCAACTTAACATCCCAATAATCGAGTTCCAATTCCTTTTTATAACTTTAAAAACAACATTAATTATCTCGAAAGATAATTAATCACGTTTAAAATCTCTTTTAAGTAAACAAATCCATTATCTTTAATAAAATAGATAATTATTTCCAAACACTTTTATAACATCGGTAAATCAACTTTAAAAACTTTATTAAATCAGTTTATTAACTTTAAATCAATTTGTTAAAGCAATTTTATTATATTTGTTAATTTACTTTAATCACTTTTATTAAATCGATTGATTAACTTTAAATATCATTGATTACAACGATTAATTAAATTCAAATAATCATTAGTTAAAAATAAACAAGTCATCTCAAATATCATTCATTAAAATGATAAGTAATTTTAAATTCCATTAATTAATATGATTAATTAAGTTTAAATAATCATAAATTAATTTGATTGATTAAATTCAAGCCTTATTAATTAGAATGAGTAATTAAAATGTCGTTTGTTAAAATGATTTATCTAACTATAAAACATCACTAATTAAAATGGTTTAACCAAATTCCATATCATTAGTTAAAAAATTAATTAAATTTTTAAAAACCACAAATTAAAATGAATAATAAAATTCAAATATCATTATTTAAAATGATTAATTAGTTTTAAATATCATTAATTAAAATGATTATTCATTTCAATTATCATTAGTTAAAATAATTAATTAAGTTCAATAAATTAATTGAAATCCATTACCATTAATTAAAAGAATTAATTAAACTCAAATAATCATTAGTTAAATGATTAATTAAGTATAAAACATCATTAAAAATAATAATTAATTAAATCTAAAGATAAACCATTTTTAAATATCATTTATTAAATTGGTTAATTAATCTCAAAATCATTATTTAAAATGATTAATTAATTTAAATTATCATTAATAGAAATAATTAATAAATTTTCAATATTATTTTTTAGCGGAAACACAAGGTCATATGACAAGGTTTTGGAAATGAAACTAAATAAACGACGGTATAGCGAAAATCGCTATAACAACATTTAAACTATTAAATGGAATATCAGGAATTAAGTTCAATTAACCATCAATAATAGCATATGGATGTAAATAAATAATTTATGGGCAAGAAACCCCTATTAGGTCTCTCTACAAATTTTCCCTGCAAAACAATGGTTATGGATAATATGTAGATAATCATTTGGGTTTATAACGATCAAATAATTATGTTATCCATTTTCCAAACGGAAATTCAACCAAACAATCAATCAAACAATTCAACTAACATCCAAGCAATCAATAAACAGTTATAACATCACTGATATGATATAATAAGATTTTAATGCGAGTTATAACCACAATTATTTTCGTTTTCGCCGAAACATCCCAATTTCGGACTAAAACCGAACTGTTGTCCGATTTTAGCCTAAATTTTCACTTGGTCCAAATCCAATGAAACTATTTCCATCATAAAGATCTTGACAACATGAGTTCATCGCAAAAAACGATGTTTGAATTCGAAATCGTATGAATAAGATATGAATTTTATAAGTTATCGACGATTTTATATTAAAATTAAATAACTTGACAACATTTACAATCCTACCCCTCAACTATCATCTTCCCTTAATCAAACTCCTGTGCATGCAAACGTCAGTGAATCCATTGATACGTCCAAGGCAAAGCACAGACACAGAGCTTCAAATCACTGTTCGATGAAACGGACTTCGCCAATGACTTGCTCTACTCGAACCACACCTGCTCGATCCAAAATCCATGCCCAAAGACCTTGCTTCAGCATCGTGACCTGATGGTTTCGCCTATAGTCACCCATATGACATGACACCTGGACAACCACTATGTCTCCTAAAACTTCGAGCCTTGGTGAAAAACTTGTCTCCGATTCCAAATCCAAGGTCCGTTCGTCCCCTCGTCGACCAAACACTCCACAATTCCAAACCCTAGTATCTCCATGACACCGACCATCCCTAAAAACATGATTGGTCATCACCATAAACTCACACATATTGAAGCTCCCTACCATACTTCCCTTTGGAATGAGTTTCATGATTTTAGAATGAGCATGGGATTCTTAATTTAAATTTGAAGTTTAAATTCAATGGGGAAAATTCTCATTTACATGTACATGCATTTTTTTATAGAGAGAAAGGGTATGGTCTTGTATGTGAGGGGTATAGGCAAGGTAACTTGGGTATGGGCTAAGGGTATGGGCTAATATGGTGGGTATGTGCATACACAGATATATATATATATATATATATATATATAAATATAATTTAAATTTCAAATTATTCAACCAAACATACTCGAAAATATCGAACTCCAAACGAGGCGTGCCACCTGCCGTTCTATATGTCATACTCCTAAGAACGTAATGGAACTTGTTTCGCGACCTAATTCGATCGTATGCAGAAGATAGGTTTTCAGACTTAGTTATAATATTAAATTTTCGATATTAATTTCAGCGCTTTTCGATCTCGCACGACCAAATGATATGTCTGATCACTATGAAATTCGACGGCGTAATATAATTCCGTATTACGGATCCAATGAAACTATTTTCGACGAAATCCCGAAAGACTAATTTCATAGATTTAAATATTTAATTATCTATATTTATCCAATCTAGTTTTATTTGTAAATAGATCTACAAATTGAATTTACCAATATTATTTACTGGTTAAAAGGAGTTAAATAAAATTATTAAATCCATTTAATTGACATTTAATTCACAATTCAAATATTTAATTATTTATTATATTTGAATTATGAGTTACTAAATTCTAAAATTCAACTATTTTAAATATTTAAAATTAATTAAACATTTAAATCAAATATCCAAAACTTTGGGTCGTTACACATGACATCAAAATCGTTACTAGAGAAAATGCAAAAACTTGGTGGCAGTGCAAAGCAATGTGGACTCGATTTTTGGATGGTAGCGATTGTTTAAAGCTCATTCTGAGATCAACAAGATCAACTTCACGTAACTTGATTTGCTCGAGAAAGAGAATGTAGCGCATAAAGAGGCCATTAAAGAATGGGATGCTAACTTGATCAAAGTTACTAGTCAAAGAGATCTTGCACTCGAACAGAGAGCGAGTGCAGACAGTTTGATAGGAGAGATGAAGCATGCCCATACCAATGCAGAGATAGTGATGACGAATAATCTTAAAGCCACTCATCTTGAAACTGAGAGCTATAAGAAACAAGCTGATGAGAAGGCTAAAATTATAAAGGCAAAAGACCAAGCCCTTTTCAAATAGGTGTTTGAACTCGAAGCCTCCGCAAAGAAGTGCAGAGACTCCATGAGGAAAACCAAAGGCTGGCCGGTAAGTTGGAATCTCTATCATTCATAAGTTTTCAAATGACATCGAGCTTGCTGTCTACCGAAGTGAGTTGACTAATCTTAAAAAAGCCCGGGATGTCTAGAACGAGAAGAGGGCCCAAGAGAGGGAAGACATTAGCCGGGCTCTCCAACATTTCTACACTAGTGTGATTATACATAGGGATATAAAGGGGTTAGGAACAATTATCCTCCCACCCTTGCTGATATATGGGAAGAAGTGTTGCGTTGAGCTGGAGGTGACCATTCCGAGACCGAGCTACTGGCGTGGTACTTGAGTGCCAAAGAGACAGATGTGCTTGCTGTATGGAAGGAAATTATTGCCGAGGAGGATGCCAAGGCCGCCGCCGCCATGTTGGACCGAGCTCTTCGGGTTAGTGTGAAGTACCACTGATGATCATCCCTTCTTCAGTCACATGGCACGAGCCTTATTTCCCTATTCTAGCAATCAGACAGTTCCCAGCAACCGGAGAGTATAAGATTGACGTCATGCCAAGGAGTCCTACTTCACGTATTTCTCTTGTTTCTCTTGTGCTCTAACAGGTCGATCTCACTCCTGAATCTGTTACTGAGCTGTACCATTCTCTCTACGAACTTATAGGTCCACTCGACGTCCTACCTTTGCCTCCTGCTTCTCAGTGTGCACGAACTAAAGCAAACTTCACTTCCTCCACTGTTGTTTCCACAAGTTTTAACTGCTACATACCAACCTTCCACCTCTAGGCCCGAATCCAGTGCTCAATAGATCGCAACATTGGAAGGGTTAGAGGACATTTCCATATCTAGGAGGATGTTCAGATGGCTGGTGCTACTGGTTCAACTGAGGATAAGTCATTGGCGAATCGAATTCAAGAGGAAGAGAGAGAAGGCAAAGCTTAAAGTGGAGCCAAATGCTGCAAAGACCAGAATCCTTCCGTTCACCATCATGACTAGCAAACTAAAGTGTGCAAGTGAGTCAGTCGGTCAGTCCGAGGAAACTGACTCATGCAAGGTGGCGATGAAGAAGAACATGACCTAACCCAACCGGCTAAGGGTGGCAGCAGGAAGAAGCGATGGGCTCGAGCATTAATGGAGACGGGTTTTGGTGGTTCTTTTAGTTTTTTCTCTTTTGATTTTTTGAGAATTTTTTGTACGATTACAATGCCTGTATTTAACATCTTTTCTTTTTTTGTTGCATTAGTAAAGTCTATACTTTTTCTTTTTTGGTGTCTAAACAGGCTGACATTATGCAGGAACAGTCCCCGCTATTTGATATTGTACATAAATTGATGGCAACAATGAAAAGATTAGTATTTCCACTATAATCTCTTATGTGTACTTCTCTACATTTTATGTATTGTGCCTGTTTATATATCACTATATGTGTGCATACTACGATTTCTCATTTCTGTTGTACTATGTAATATATGATGTGTTTGTTTACCGCAATTCTATGCATGTAAATGCTGTAAATAGTTTAATTTGTAGTAATTTAATTTTACTATTTCACTTAACTCTGTTGTAGCTACCATAAATTTTGTTCCATGTGACAGAGCCATGGAGTGACTAATATTCTGACCAAGTGTTAATATGTTGTGTGCCCCCCAATCCATGGAGTTGGTTACTCTGAACACTTAATGCGAGACCAGGCGCTCTGGGCTACTCTCTGGTTGCTCCCAGTCAAGGATGCATTACAACTCCTATCTTCGAAAACTTGTAGTTTGAATGCTCGATTCTTAGCACTGTGCACTTTGGTTATAGCCGATTTTCTCCCAGTTTGGTATTGAGGTTCTATTCGTCCAACGACCTTTGTTTTTTGAGACCTATGGACAACTTAATTCCTTGGATTTTCCTTTAACTTTGTCGATATCCGAGCAATGTTGAGTTTTGGGCGGTAGGGATTGATTTCTACCGATCCTATAATTGAAAATTTTCCCAATACTACCGAGGAAACATCGGTACATAGGAGGTTTTAACAAACTGATGATAATATCGGGGTAATAGCAATGATTTAGAGTGCACTTGAACGCGGTTCCATTAGTTTAAGCGACAACGAATTGGATACTTGCTTAGGCATGGTTCCATTGCTCCAAGAAACAAAGGAGTTTGTAAAGACCCATTTCTTCGACCTTCGAAAGTCATGACTAATACATTCTCGGTATTCACCTGTCATAAATTAAAGCGCTGGAGAGGCGGTTCTTTAAAAGGTAAAGAAGAAAATAAAGACAAACAGAATCTCACACGAATGGAATAACATATATTATTTCAATATATAATCTTTATAGTGGATATTTAAATACATTTAGTAGAGTCTATCCTAAGCTCAGCGTGGACAATTATCAAATGCTTGTCCTCACAAATGCTGAAAACAACCAAACACAAATGTAGTGGGAATGCGAATGGTAACTATCTACAGCAAATCTTCAGCTCTAAGCTCCATCTAATCACTCGGAGCAAAACCTAAACTGTTAGGCTAGACAGAAAAATTACGGCACCTGGAGTTTAAGGGAAAGGAAAATAAACTCAGGGTCAGTCATGGGGTGGGTACGAGAAACTCAAAATACGCGGTTTGAAAACAAAGGTATCTCATAAGACCACGCCGCACATAAACACGGAACTAGATTTTACCTTATGATAACCAAAATACTTGTTATGCAAAATCATTAGATATTACTTTTAATGACATTCTTTGAAAACTTTTCAAATAAACTAATGAATCTTAGCCAAAATTGTAACCATTATTAAATTCCGGATTATGTTAGGTTCTACAATCAAAATCTTACAAGGCTCGTTTGGAGAATGGATTCCATACAACGGCAGGTAAGGGACTACCTTCCGTACAGTACACCTCTAGAGGGATTATCAAGGATCAACGTCTTCAAAACCTCTGCACCTGGCAAGACTGGCATTCTCACAGACATGCCTGGTGGTGGATAGAACCAAATATGACATCACGCCTGTCGTTCTAGACCTATCCGAGAGCTCTCTTAGCATACACAACATACTCGATATATATTGAGTAATCTAGAAAGGTGATGACCATACCCTAATGGACGCGACCCACTTAGCCTTACGACATGTCACATTTAATCAATTTCTAGTTGATGAGGCCTAAGGTAACGGTTACCTTTCACATAGCACATTCAACTTTGAATTCCACACCGCCATTCCATGATCACATAACTGATTTCTACAAACATACAACTCGTTAGCTCGTATGTCTCAGGAAAGGGTGTTAAACTAAGCGAAGTTGCCTTCTCTACCACCAAATAGATGATACGTTCATAGAGATCAATAACCATAATTAGAAATGCAACATCAGACATTCATCCATACAAGTTGTCAAGAAATAGGACAAACCGAAGGCACTCCCTTGCCAGGTCCTTTCGGGGATTACCCTTAGGATTAGTAGCGAGAAGTCCTTGCATCGTAGATCAAATGAAGATACTACTGCCGCATTTATACATGATATGGGAAACTTCCCCCGAGGATCAGTGACAAGAAGCCCTTCATTCATTTACTATTATTTCATGTCTTTACTTCAAATACATAAATTGGTTCGATGTGGTTTTCAGATAAGAATCACTTCAATTCTAACCCCGGTTCCTTCGAACCAATTATCGATAAAAATATGCCAGGTACATAAGTGCTTATCATTTGATTAATTACTTTCTTTTTATCAAAAATATCCTCTAGAAAAATATATCTTTAAAAAATTTCTTCCCAGTTTATACGGAATCATTAAACCTCTCTTTATCTTTGGGAAATTATTTATTTAAATCTTAACAAAGAGTTCTTATTTCCAAATCAAATTTTGATTGAGTTGAAACCATGTTATTAAGGATGTTAATTCAAAACCAGTAAATATTAAATGAGAAGAATCTATAGAAATCATCTAATTCTACTCAATATCAATTTCCATATTCAACAGGTATTATGGACGGAATAACGGTGAAATCACCTTTTAAATTCCAGTAATAGTACGAGTTCCCTCCTTAAAATTTAACGCCAAGTATAAGAAGATTATCTCCATACAATCCAAGTTATTCAATTTTAGAAAATTATATCTTTTATACTTTGGGAAATTTGATCCGAGTAAATCAAATTACTAGTCCCTCCGTCTGGCCAGTCCGGCTAGTAGGGAGCAGGCAACTAGTTTTCCAAACCCAAGCATAGAGGCTACCTCTCTATCACCCATATGGTGGTCAAGTTATTTGATCGACTCTAAATCTTTTAACATACTTAATTTACTTTTAATTATTTTATTGCATCCAGGCTTTCCCTTCGATCTGTTCTATTCCTCAGTCGAATCTTCTGTGACACTCATAAATGGAACAAATGTACTAGCCATTTCTGCATACTCATTTTTAAACCTCTTAATCATTTTTAAATTACTCAATCATTTATTTGAAAAGGTAATGATTCAGGAAAGAATAATTTAGTTAAAATCATTATTTGCAAAAGTTATTAAAAAGTGCTGCAAATAATATTTTGAAAGCTATATAGATCAAATGACCTTTGTTTAGAAATTCATTTATTTATAATTTAAATCACTTTTAATTTTTTTAATAGATTTATAAAATTTATTCCACATTTTTAAAGAATTAAAAATATCCATTTTAAAATATTACTATTTTGGCCTCGGAGCTGCCAAAGCGCGATTTTATTTAAAACTTGATTTGCTTATATTTTAAAATCTACTAAACGAAATCTTCATTTTATTTCTTTTTCTGAAAAATGGTTATAAGGGTTTGGAAAATTATTATTTCAAAGAATTATGACTTCGAATCCATCCTGTAAATGGATTTAACTTTTAAGACGCGAAATTGCAAACTGCCGTTACGCGACCCACCTATTTTTGACTAAATTTTCAATATTTATTTAAACTTTGCCAAAACACTTTTAAATATTTATAAAACATTTCTAAACCATATTAAACCATTTTTATATGTATGCGTTCATGCAATATGTTTATACATGTACATGTATATGAATAAGTTATTTGAACAATGTTATACAACTTTTATACGTAAAACTGTTACGAATTTTAATTTCGATTTCCGGTCATATTTTCATTTACTAACTAACGTATATATATTTGTAAATAAAATTTAAAAACTATTTTCTTAGCATTTTAGATGAATCAAAATGATCATATTTGAATTATAAAACCATAAAAATAAATATAAAACAATTATTTACAAAAGTTGCTTTTATATCAATAAAGTGATATCATTTTTCTTATATTTTCAAATCAAATATATCTCTTTATAAAACTATTATAATGATTTATTATCATTATATAACTATTTTAAAACGAATTCTAATCATTAAAACAATTATTTGAAAATTATAATAATTATTAAATCTCAATTTGAATTCATAAATCTATATTTAAATATAAAGGCATTATTGTCATAAATACATTTATTTTTCCATAAATAATATAATTAATTTTATTTCATATTATTGTTTAAGTAAAATAATATGTATATATATCCAGCTCCATGCGTGACGTTTGATGATTATAGTGTTGTTTATCAATAAAACGATTTTTGGTTCGTTTTATCGATATCTTTCTAAAGTAAATATTTTTGCGAATATTCTCAAAAATAGGTTCATTAATATTATTCATCACTTAAAACTTGACTATTTGTGAAAATAATCTATATTTTTTGGGTATTTAAAATAATTTAAACATCTTTAATTAAAGTGATCAAAATTTAGGTCGTTATATATTTTCCCCTTAAAAGAATTTCGTCCTCGAAATTACCCGAAACGTAAACCCAAAGGTTTTGCCAAAAATATTTATTATAAATTCAATTCTATATGATATCCGTAGATCATCCAAAACATGTAATTCTATCTTTTATTCGAGTCCACAACGTTTCGAAAGTATTGATTCCCCGATCTTCTAATGTGGACTCCGTTCAGACCTTTCGATTAGAAATTTTTAGTTTTCCTTGCATAGCTCTCAACTAGGTAGGAAGCTTAAGTTTCCAACCACGTACCCTCATCAATGTTCGTCATCAAGAATCGAGTGATAAATCCTTTTTCAGATTGGTGTAAACACCTCAAAGCTTTGCACTCTAACCTTAGATCAGAATCGTGCGACGAAATAATCCACGTGTTTCATACGTGCTTATTAACCCTTCTAAAATTATCATAAAATATTTCATAAAGCCCTTATCTTAGGTTTAAATATATTTTCATAAACTATTTATTTCTTTAAAATATTTATACATAAAAACATTCTTTGATGTTCTTTTAAAAGAAACCATTTTCTTTTAATAGATAATTTATCTTTTAATTTCCCCGTTATAATATAATTTCTTTAGTACCTTCATATCAATAAAGCTTCCTTTGTTAGTTAAAACTTAATATATTTTTTATACTTATATGATAATTTCTGTTATATTTGATTCCTTCTAGAATATTTATCGAAAGATTTTGTTTTCAAGTCTTTAAACATTTCATAATACCACTTTCTCTTATAAAAGAAAATCCTTCATTTAAATTTCCTTTATTCTTTCCTCATGAATTATTATTAATTTATTTGAGGATTTATGTGATTTTATAAAGCTGAAACAAAATACGATAGTATATTATATATCCATAATTTTACTTTTAATATTCAAACTTAGACTTGGGTCAAGACCTCCTAACACTGATACATAAGGTACAAAATACTAATCGTAACAACATTTCATCCTAGCCACACACACTACTATATATATAAATTATACAAATAGAGCTACCCTTTAATTACCATACTCAACATCTCCTTCATTCAACTGAATCTGAAGCCAATGGTGCACTTCAACGTCCAAAATCCATTAAAACTTCCTCAATTTTTTCTTTATCGCTCTCCAGTTCATCATGGGCCTTATTGTCATCTTTATTTAGTTGCATTTTTCCCTCAACACAGGGTATCCTTGGTTGGTTCCATGGAACATGTCCCATACCAACTTGTACCCTAGGGATTACTTCTCCCACTTCTATTTCTTCAAGACCTTGCATACAACTTCCCAAGGGTTCTTGAATACTTCAACTTCTTCTTCCTTTTCCGATACTTCTTCATCATTCCCCTCCATCTCATCCCAGTTAATGTAGGAACTGGATGATTCCTCTTGCCAAATAACATGCTCCCCATCCAATTTCCATATCATATTGCTGCCTTCGCTACTATTGTTGGATATCACAACATTTGGGTCCTCCATAGGTTCTGATTCTTCCTCCATGGGTTTAGATTCTGATATGATTTCTAATTCAGAGCTAGCAGGATTCGCAACCCATATTCTTTTCGAGACTTGCACGGGTTCATCATCACTAGAAATTATAATCATCTCGGGGGTCATGGGTGGTATGAGCTTTCCTACCATCAGATACCCGTCTTTATTTCTTTGAGTGTACGGGGAATACTCTTTGTCAATCGAGGGCCAACTATTGCTAGGTGGACATTTCGATTATTCTTCCTCACCGTTGGAGAGAATAATAGGCTTCCTTCTCACCCCAATTTGCCCTTGAGGTCCCTCCTTTAGTGTAGTTTCCTCCATATGGTTTCTACAATGTTAACAACATCCCCTTAGGTATAGGTACTATGCAATTTACTTAATCTAAATTATTCTAATGTTAAGTTATTAATATCACATTAACTTAGGCACACAACATTTTAAGTAGAAGGATTTGCAAATCACTTGGAATTACTTTCCTCAAACCAATGTTCGATCAATACTTAGAAAATAACTGGAGGTCTTTGTTTAGTACGTTTCTAAAGATAGCTTTTCCAACTTGAATTTCTTCATATGTAAAAATTGTTTATCCATTTTCAAAAATCCTTTGAAATTTTTTTGCCAAAATGTTTTCCATATTTTATTGCTATCACCTCCAAAATTCCTTTTAAAATTCTGATCGCTAGATATTTTATACTTAGATTTAACTAACCAATTTTTATTCAATTATCCTTTTTATAAAATTTTAATCATTATATATAACTAAACTTTATCAATTTTTTTTATATAAAATATAATACTAGGTAAAATTATTTCATCTACCAATTTTATTTTCAAAACAAAATTCATATTAACAAATACACGGTCATATATAATACACTCAACTCATTGTTGGGTGCTACTGACCCTATCTCCAATGAGTTACTCATCTTAAGGTATTAATAACCCTATCTCTGATGTGACTTTACCCCTACAAAGCTCAGGTGTTTGCTCAACCTAAGCTCTGATACCAAATGTAAAGACCTATTTCTTCAACCTTCGAAGATCGACACTAATACATCCTCGGTTTTGCCGCAAACCCGAGTGTCGGAGAAGCAGTTCTTTTAAGGGTAAAAAGAAAATAAAGACAAAATAGATTCTCGCATGGATGGAATAACATATATTATTTCAGTATATAATCTTTGCAGCAGAAATTCAAGTACATTTATTAGAATCTATCCTAAGCTCAGCCTAGACAGCTATAAATGCTTATCCTCATAAATGCTTAATACAACCAAACACAAATGTTGTGGGAATGAGAATGGATAACTATCTATAGGAAATTTTCATCTCCAAGCTCCATCCAATTACTCCAAGCTAAACCTGAACTGCTAGGCTGGCCGGAAAAATTAGGGCACCTTGAGTTTAAGGGAAGGGAAAATAAACTCTGAGTCGGTCATGGGACTGGTGCGAGAAACTCAAAATTCGCAGTTTGAAAACAAAGGTATCTTATAAGCCACACCACACATAAACATGGAACAGATTTTTACCTTATGATAACCAAAATACTTGCTATGTAAAATCATTAAATTTTGCTTCCCCCTGTTTAAGCCATTTCCAGTTGATGAGGCCTGAGGTAGCGATTACCTTTCACATAGCACGTTCAATATTGAATGCCACACTGCCATTCCATGATCACACAACTGATTTCTACAATTGTATAACTCTTGAGCTCATATATCTCAGGAAATAGTGTTAAGTTAAGAGAAGTTGTCTTCTCCGCCACCAAACAGATGATGCATTCATAGAGATCAATCAACATAATTAGAAATGCAACGTTAGACATTCGTCCATACAAAATGTCCGAGAACAAGACAAACCAAAGGCATACTCCTACCACATCCTGTCGTGGATTACCCCTAGGATTTGTGGCGAGAAGACCTTGCATCGATGATAAAGAAGATACTATTGCCACATTTATATATGATATGAGAAATTTTCCCTAAGGGTCAGTGACAAGCAGTCCTTCATCCATTTTATCATTCCATGTATTTACTTAGAATAAGTAAATTTGTTTGAAGCGGTTTTCGGATAAGAATCACTTCAAATCCGACCCCATTTCCTTAAAACCAATCACCGATAGAAAGATGTTAGGTAAATAGATGCTTATCACTTAATTAATTACTTTCTTTTTATCAAAAATACCTTCCAAAGATATATATCTTTAAAACATTTCTTTTCTAATATATACAGAATCATTAAACCTCTCTTTATCTTTGGAAAATTATTTATTTAATCTTAACAAAGATTTCTTAATTCCAAATCAAATTCTGATTAAGTTGAAACCATCTTATCTTGAATGTTAATCTAAAACCAGTAAATATCATGTGAGAAGAATCTATAGAAATCATCTAATTCTACTCAATATCAATTTCTGTATTCAGCAAGTACTATGGGCGGAATAACGGTGAAATCACCTCACCTTTTAAATTCCACGAATAGTACGAGTTCCCTCCTCGGAATTTAACACCAAGTATAATAAGATTATCTCCATAAAATCCAAGTTATTCAAAATTGAAAAATTATATCTTTTATTCTTTGGGAAATTTGATCCGAGTAAATCAAATTTATTATCCTCTCCGCCGGGCCAGTCCGGGTAGCAAGGGAGGGTAGGCAACTAGTTTCTCGAACCCAAGTCTAAAGACTACATCTTTGTCACCCATAAGGTGGTCAAGTTATTTGATTGACTCTAAATCTTTTAACATACTTAATTTACTTTTAATTATTTTAGAGTATCCGGGCTTTCCCTTCGATCTGTTCCATTCTTCGGTTGGAACATTCATAAATGAAACAAACATACTAGTCGTTTTCGCATACTCATTTTTGAACCTCTTCATCATCTTTAAATCACTCAATTATTTATTTTAAAAGGTTCACAAAAGATTCGGGAAAGAATAATTTAGTTAAAACCATTGTTTGTAAAAGTTATTAAAATGTGCTGCGAAAAATGCTGCAAATAGCGTTTTAAAAGCTATATTGATCAAACGACCTTTGTATTGTTTAGAAATTAATTTTTTATAAATTAAATCACTTTTAAATAGTATAGTTATAGTATTTATTTCACATTTTTAAAGAATTAAAATTATCCATTTTAAAACATTTACTACTTTGGCCTCTGAACCGCTAGAGCGCGTATTTAAAACTTGATTTGGCTCATATTCTAAAATCTACTAAACGAAATCTCGATTTTCTTTCTTTGTTTAAAAACTATGGTTATAAGGGTTTGGAAAATTCTTATTTCAAAGAATTCTGACTCCGAATCCATCCTATAAATGGATTTAACTTTAAGATGTGAAATCGCGAACTACCGTTACACGAGCTCTTATTTTTGACTAAGTTTTCAATATTTATTTAAACTTTTCCAAAACACTTTTAAATGTTTATAAAGTATTTATAAATCATATTTAACCATTTTTAAGAGGTTTAAACATTTTATATACACTAGGCCTGTCAACGGATACTTTCAGATGCGGATAGTGCCATATCCGCATCCGAAATGATTTTCGAATATCCGCATCCACGGATATGGTCGGATATCGGATAATTATCCTATCCTCTAACGAATGATAAATCAAGGAATATCAATTAAATTTTAAGTTTAACATACATTTTTTTCAATCCAATTGATTATAAAAGTGTTAAATATAAACAAATATGGCGATAATAAATAGTTTTGAGCAGTTAATAAGCATTAAGTGCATATAGTATAAACTACTAACTTAATAGAACAATAATAAATATCTTTCATTATACTAAAATACACATAATTTATACTATAATTTTGGCAAAGACCGAACAAATAATTTTCGGATGCGGATGTTTTCGTATCCGCATCCACATCGTTTTTTGGGATATCAGATATTATTCACTTTTCGGATATGGATGCGGATGGATTTTGGATTTTTTGGGTTGCCATTGATAGCCCTAATATACATCATTTCATTAATAAAAGGAAAGTGATTTCCTTTGTGATTTTCAACGTGTATTAAACATGAATACGATTAAACAACAATATTAAACAACCAATCACGATGATCAAAGAATATTAAAAATCCATTGCAAACATCATATCATCCTCTAAAAATATAATATAAGTAAGAGTTTCTCACCTTCATTTTCCCTTGAGCTAATTTAAAATTGGCTATAGGTCCGCTATTATGAAATCTAAGCTCATGAACACTTGGATTATCACCCCTAAGTGGCTCGGCCTATACTTTGGATGTAAGGAGGAGCTCACGGCCTTGACAAGGAGATGGTAGTGGTCTCAACCTATGGTGATGTGGATTGAGGCCGTGGGTTATGTTGGGAAAGACAAGTGGTTTAAAATGTTTTTGAGGTGGATATACTAATGAGTGTGTGTGTATTACAAATTTAATTTTTTTGTTGACATATTTTTCTCCATAATTTTGTTAACATGAGAAGCCATTGACAAGATTTAGAATGTGGAGAAGAAAGTGAAGAATATTGTGTGAAAAATATGAAGAAGCATCGGGGTACTTATAGGATTTTAGAAAACCAAAATAGCATAATATGGATGGATAAAATTACCCCTTACCACCTCCTTCTCCCTATTATTTAATGCATGGTAGCCCCCTAGGCCTAGGTGATGGTGGTCATGATGGTGTAGGTGGTGGTGATGTGGTGTAACGTGAGGTGATGTTTGATGGTAAGGGTTGTTTACTTAAGTGTTAAAAGATTTACAAAATATCTTATATATATAATATACATATATTTGTTTACATGTTATGTATATGTGTATGTATGCATGTGATATGTTTATACATGTACATGTATGTGCAGTATGTGCATGAGTTGTTTGAACAACGTTATACAACTTTTATACGTCAAACTGTTATGAATTTCAATTCTGATTTCCAATTTCCAATTTCCAATCATATTTTTATTTATTTATTAACGTGCATATATTTGTAAACAAAATTTGAGAAATGTTTTCTTATCATTTTAGATGAATTAAAATGATCATATTTAAGTTATAAAACCATATAAATAAATATAAAAGGTTATTTACAAAAGGTACTATTATGTCGATAATAATGTGATATCAAATTTCCTTATATGTTCAAATCAAATATATCTCTTTATAAAACTATTATAAATGATTTATCATCACCATATAACTATATTAAAATGAATTATAATCATTTAAAATAATATAATTGTAATATTTATTAAACCTTAATTTAAATCCATAAATCTATATTTAAATATAATAAGGGCGTTACTGATGGAATCATAAATACATTTATTTTCCTAAAAACAATATAATTAATTTTATGTCATATTTTTGTTTAAGTAGAAAAATATGTGTATTTATCCAGCTCCATGCGCGACGTTTGATGATTATGGAGTTATTTATTAATAAAGTGGTTTTTGGTTCCTTTTATCGATATTTTTTCAAAGCAAATACTTTTGCGAATATTTCTCCAAATAGGTTCATTACTATTATTCATCACTTAAAACTTGACTATTTGTGAAAGATAATCTATATTTGGATAATTGAAATAATTGAAATGTCTTTAATTAAAGTGATCAAAATTCAGGTCGTTACAGAGTCGGGCACACTTAAATGCAGTTCCATTGGTTCAAGTGGCTAAGGAATGAAAGCTTACTTGGACGCAGTCCCGTCGGTCCAATAAGTGAAAGAAATGGTATACATTGCAATTCCATCGGTTCGAGTGGCTATGGAAATGGATGCTTACTTGGACATGGTTCTAGTGGTCCAAGAAGCAAGGCACAACTTATAGATGCGCATGAGGGTTTAGGCCTTCTCGATGTTGCCGAAGCAACACTGGTTCCTAGAGGGCACATATTGATTTTCCCCATCGATCCGGCGGTTTGAGTCGATTTGCTTTCGTCGACTCAACGGATTGTTTACTTGAACATAGTTCCATCCTCCCAAGAAGCATGTGGGTGGAGCATACAGGAACGTGGTTCCACCATTCCGAGCAGCGATTGAATGTATTTTGAGTCGATTTGACCTCGTCGACACAGCAGGTTGCTTACATGAACTCGGTTCCATTAGTTAAAGAAGCATAATAACTATATTGATAAAATAAAGAGAAAGGAAAATCCTGCCTATCTACAATGGCCTCAGTATCTCTGGGTAGTTTATTTTGAGAAAATAGGAAATACATA
Source organism: Allium cepa (assembly GCA_030765085.1). Taxonomy (NCBI): domain Eukaryota; kingdom Viridiplantae; phylum Streptophyta; class Magnoliopsida; order Asparagales; family Amaryllidaceae; genus Allium; species Allium cepa. Next base: position 220,440,275 of record CM060928.1, read on the forward strand.
GATAGAAATTCAAACAAAACAGTGCCGTAGCAAATCGCTGCTCCAAGCATGGGGATCTGGATTCCATCGACGAATTTGAAAGTTCCATCTCCAAGTTTCTGCCTGATAACATACCGTCCTTCCCAATTTGGGCCAAGTGCCCCCATGCTCGGGTAAATTTGTTTCAGAATGAGATCTCCAACTTTAAAGGTGCGGTTGCGAAGATTAGCGTTGAAATGTTGTGCACTCTTTTTTGATGAACAATAATCCTTAGTTCAGCTTCTTCCGGCTTCTCATCGATTTAATCAAGCAATTCAAGTTGGAGCTGCTCATTCTCACTTTGGTTGAAGTGTTATATCTAATTAAATGGGACTTCTAGGTCTATTGGAATCATTACTTCCAAACCATATACCAAGGTGAAGAGTGAGTGCTTGGTCGTCGATTTATGAGTCGTTCTATAAGCCTATAGTGCAAGCGGAAGTTCATCAACCCAATTTTCTTTAGCTTTTGTTAGTTATTTTTTGATGGTGGATTTGATGATTTTGTTCACTGCCCCCACTTGCTCGTTTTCTTATGAGTATGCAACTGTAGAGAAGCTCTTCTTGATCTAGAAACACTCATAGAAATTCTTGAATTTGGCACTCTCGAGCTAAGTTCCATTGTTTGTGATGATTTTCTATGGTACTCCAAACTCGCAAATAATATTTTTAATAACGAAGTTTATTACTTTCTTAGTAGTGATGGTAGCCAGTACTTCCACTTTGGCCCGTTTGGTGAAGTAATCAACTGTGACGATAGCACATTTGGCTTCCCCTGTAGCTATTGGTAATATGCCAATTAGATCAATTCCCTAGATTGCAAATGGCCATGGACTGACCTTTTGCGTTAGCTCTGTGGATGGGGTTCTCGTAACTTTAGCAAATCTCTGGCACTGATTGCAAAGTCTAGCATAGTCTATTGCATCCCGTTTGATTGATGCCAAAAATATCCATAATGGAGGACCATCTTCGCTAGTGTCTGCCCCCATAATGTGGTCTCTGTAACAGCCTTCGTGAACTTCTCGGAGGATCTCTTGGCTTCGCTGCGGGTTACACATCTAATTAAGGGGGTGGAGAATCGCCTCCTATAGAGCACTCCATCTTGTAGTATGAATCATGGCGCCTTTTGAATAAGATGCTTTTGCTCGTTCAGATCCCCGAGGAGTGTTCCTCTGAGCAAATAGTCTTTAATCGATGTCTTCCACTATTCCTCTTCCTCTATAGTTTCTAGAATTCAATCGACGTCCATCTGATCTATGCTATGAGCCGTTAACATCAATTAGAACCATCCCCATTGACTGTGCTTCTCCGGAACTGGCTAGTTTAGCTAGGTAATATGCTTTCATATTTTTTCTCTCTTGGAATATGAATTATGGTATAGTGTTAACAAGATTTCTTGTCAACACCCAAGGTAGTGCTAAAGAGTGAAGATTATGCTTTAGACAAATAGAGTAGGAAGGCAGGAATGTATCCTTCTTGAATTTCCTTTCAAAAAGGCTTTAGTAGGAAAAGTTTTCCAAATTGGCCTTTCGAATCGGTCAAAAGGGTAGGTTTCTATGCTTAATGACCTTTCGACTCTATTGAGTCAGTGTGGATTCTCTTTCAAAGTTTTCCTTCTTGGTATAGTTGGAATATCCTGAATTAAGTTCGACTTAGTTGGTTTCGACATGGTCGGAGGCCTTAAGTAGTTAAATGACTTGGACTTTAGGTTAAGGATCAGAAATAAGGATTTCGACCTTGTCGAAAGCCGTGAGATTAACCCTCTTGGGCTTGAACTAGTAATCTCAAGCTGTAGTGTTTTGGTGAAGGGTTTCGACCTGTCGAATGCCGGATCATCGAATTCCTTGTACTAGTTGAAGGTTTAAGTAAGTTGGGACTTGGTTTCGACCTTGTCAAAAGCTAAAACTTAGAGGAAGGTTACTTGAAGAATGAACTTGAAGTTATTTAAATCTTGTTAGGTTTCGACTGTGTTGACAGTGGCCTTTCGATGAAGGTGAAACCTGAAACCCAAGAGTGAAACTGACAAGAACTCTGATAAAATGATAAGTAATCTAAAATACTTGAAACTTCGCTTTCATAAGAAAAAGATGGCTTTATTGCTTCAAATCCCCAAATTAATCTTCTAATTAGGGTTATAACACTTTGGATTAAAGAAATACAAGTTTGAAATGGAAGGGATCAGATCTCCAAAACACGACCCCTTCGTTCTTTTTTATAGATGCGGATCAACACCTTTCGACCCTGATGCTTTCGACTAGGTCGAAAGGTAACACCGAAAGACTCAAGTATGTAGCCGCCTTTGTCGAAAGGTATGGTTTTGATCCTCTTCTTTGATTTGCCTTGTAAGTGCTTCCGACTCTGTCGATAGCCCTTGTTCAATGGTTTCGATGATAATAAGGTGCGATTGTGCTCTTATTTCTATAAGTTTAGATTCATCTCTATTTTGATAGTTTTCTTCTCTCTTATTTGTATTTTAGTCGAATTTGGCTTTTCTAGATTTCAAAATTTAGATTCGACTTTGATATGTTTGAATCTCGATTCTTTTAGAGTGGATTTGATTCGATTTATTTTTATTTTTAAGAAAATTTTGTGATTCAATTTCCTGAACCGATTAAGTTTGTTTCTTGTTTCAGATTTACTTCAGTACTTTAGGATTTCTGCTATTTTGATAGAGTTTGAATTCTTGTTTATATTTTGAAATTGACAGTGGTTGATATTAAAATCTATCTCCTTATCGGGTTTGGATTATCATTTCAATATTTACTATTTTTGTTCTTCCTTAGAAGATCTGGATTTTCAGTTTGATAATAATTTTTATACTTTCGAAATTGAAAAAGTTTGATCTCTATTAAAATTCATTTTCTCAACAAGCTTAATTTATTTATTTTAAAGAATTTTTTTGAAACCTTGGATTTGCAATTAGGTTTGGGGAAGATGGTGGAACCTGGTTTCTTCGCCCGAAAGTTTAAAATGTACGAATGAAAAATTGGCCCCATAAAATGACCTTTCTACCCCTTCGAAAGGGATTGAGGCGACATCATTGGTTTTGCTTCCTTACCCCCTTCCGATGGGGTCGAAAGGTGTTGTAGTGCCAATTTGATCGACCTTGTCGAATGGATATGTAGTTAAGTAGAGTGTATCAACCCCTTCAATAATAAAACGTCTCGACTTAGTCGAAACCTTTTGTGTCGATTGCAATCCATTTTCCTTCGGAACCATCATTACCCTTCGACCCTTTCGACACCCTTTAAACCTAATGAGTCGAAACCTTCTTAAGTTATTTTTATCATGTCTTTGTCGAAACTTTCTGAGTGCATATGAGTTTAACCTAGGACCTTTCGATTCGATGAGTATATTAGGTTTCGATAACAATCGTATCTCTCTTAGGCAACCTAAGTCAAGGGTTTCGACGGTGTCGAAGGGTCTTGTTACTTTGTTTATGAAATGTTTGCAACATACATTTTGTTTAAATTTTAAGTTAACTTGGACTGCCTCCTTTTAACAACTTAGCTACTGTGGAGCTTTCGACAAAGTGCCACTTTACGTTCTCATCTTTTCTTTCACCATGTTGGAAGCCAGTGATTGCTCATATTTGTGCTTTCTACATTGTCGAAAGGTTGTGATTAAATGTTTACTTCCTTTTCTTTTGGACTTAATCGAAAGCTCCATGAACACTCCTATTTAATCTTTTGAACTTGTCAATAGGTATTTACTAAATGTTATTGTCTCTTTCCTATCGACTTCGTCGAAAGCCCAATACCTTTTTTTTAACTTAAACATTTTTTCGAAAATTTAAAGTTTTATGTTCTGCTTTTTGTTTAAGATAATCAAGTAGGTCCTTGACTAATTGTGGAATGAATACTATGTTCATATAAACTTGGAAATTTTAACTGAAATATTTTCACCTGGCAGAATCATGGGCTCTCCAAAGAAACTTGATGCTATTTTGAGGCATTCTTTGGTATCTTCACAGGACGAGGTTGACACTATCCTCAAAGATTTCGGCATTACTGGTGTGGAAGCTATTCCTCCCAAGGAAACTGACGCTATCAATAATCCTCCCACAAGGTTCTTTGCCTACACCGCCATCTACATATGGCACGGTGGATTCCTGCCTTTTCCTGAGTTCTTTTCCAGATTCATTTCTCACCTTCTGTCTCTACAGCTGATGGCACTAGAGTCTGGACTTCCTTCTTTAAGTGTTGAAGTGTTGAACTACGTGACCCGATTGGTCAAGCTTAGCAACCTTAACTATCAGATATACAGAGCCAACTCCCAGAAGAAGTTGATATCGGATGGCAACAACAAGTTTAAAGGCTGGGAGAACCAGTTTTTCTTTGTTTGATGTTTCCCAAACATCAGTGGAATCTTCTCTATTCCTCGTAAGTTCATATTTTCATTGTCTTTTTTCTATTTTATCACTTCTCTTACCTAATCTTCATTTTTATCAGATTCTTCTGTCAAAGAACTTAAAGAAACCACAGTAGAATAATGGAATCTTTAACCGCAGCTTCAGTTAAAATAAAAAGTCGATTGAACTCCTGATTCCTTCCATTTTGAGGAAACATTCTCTTCTTCCTAAAGGTTAAAGGGTTTTGGGACTACCCCCTTTGATCCAACACACATAAAAGGGAAAACGTTTCCTCTCCTTAGGATATTCTGGACATTTTTCTCCCATGTCGCCTATTTGCTCAGACCACACTGGCAAGTTATAGGCACAACAATTGTTTTCTATTCCTGTTGTTTTCTGGATTATTTCACTAACTTTTAATTTGCTTGAACTCTTTTTAATTGTTTCTCAAGTCGAAAAGTCTGTTAGCGGTGCCACTTTCGCTCCTACATCCTTTGGAGCGTCATCTATCATTGAATCTCTCATTAAATCTGAGAAGACTTTCAAAAGGAAGTTGGTGGAATCATCCGAAATTGAGCCACCTAAGAAGGTTGCCAATGTTGTTGATGTAGAGGAGGAGGATCTCTTAATAAAGTTTTGAAAAGCCCAATCGTTCTTTTAAAGAAAAACTGACGTAAACTCCAACTACGACCGACCCTCTTTCTTATATTTCTATTTCTGATTCTCCAGCTGCACTTGAGCAAATGCAGCTGGCTTTTCTGACAACTCCCTCATCAAAGTAAATCCTTCGAAACCATCGTCTTCTTCTCCACCTTCCATTAATTTTGAAGAGTTAACCGAGTCCAACTTGCATTCTGAATCTTTCACTTCTATTCGTCCACCTTCAACTGTCTCTGATTTAGTGGGACATTATCGTTCTTTGATTGAGCAACAACTTTTGGTGACTTTTACCCTAATTAACTTTGTTATTACTAGCTTTTTCTAAATCTCTAACTTGCATTGTGTTTTCTTCTTTCAGATTTCTAAGAGTTGGTTAGTTCTGAATGAACAAGCATCAAAATCCTCTGCTGAGTCCTCTGAATTCCAAGAGGAAATTTCTGCTCTTAAGAACCAAGTGTCCTCTCTTTCCACGGTTAAAGATGAAGCAACTACAGAACTGGAACAATTAAAAGCTTCTCTTGCCTGAGTAAAAAACCAACCTCTTCAAAGAAAGAAGGGCTTATCAACTTTTTTCCGACGAAAAATTCTCTATGGAGCTAGCTTTAAAAGATTCTGATGAGGAAAAACTCTGCATAGTAGCGAAGAAAACTTTTTTGAAGGATAGGTTCAAGAAGAACAGGGCCACTCTAAAACTCGCTGTCGATACGATCTATGATGCTAAGCAGCGAGTATCTCAATTTCTCACTTCTACTCTGGGGCAAATGTTGCCGACCTCTTTTGAAGAAGCCCTCTACTCGCCTATGGTGAAAACTTTAAGAAATGTCTCGACTTTGGTTTTCCCTCGCTTGACTCTGCCCTAGTTGATAGAGTAATGGCAAGATCAACCAAATGAAGCAGGGGATTGAACCTACAAAAGAGGAGGAAATCGATGCCTTCTAGATTCATTCCTTCGACGTCCCCTCCTTTGAAATTGAATCTGATTCTGAGGATGAGGGTGATAACGATGATGCCACTGGTGAAGAAGGCAATGATAAAATTGATAATGATGACCACAATGATGATAATGATGATAACATTGATGGTGGTCAGGGCTTAGGTGGAGGTAGTGGAGATCTCAACGAAGCCACTGATATGGATGGGAATGACAACACCAAAGCTTTAGAGAAAGAGCCAACCCCTCTTGTAACTATTCCGCCTGAATTTTTTGGGCCTTCTGCTCCTCAAGAGGATGAGCCTGCTTCTGTTAGTGTTGAAGAGCCTAAAGGGAAAGATCAGATTTCTCAAGCCTCTGTCCCAATCATAGGTACGGGATTCTATGTTAAATATCTTTCACTTCGAAGATAATAATAATAGTGCTAATCATTCATTTCAGATAAGGAATGAGTCTATCCTCCCCTATAAAACAAAACTTAAGAGGAAACAAGCTGAAATTAACAAGTTATATAGGGAGTTAGATAAGCAAATATGGGAGCATAATGTACTTTCTGATAAGTATCATAAATTTGATCGGAGTACCTTAGTGCTGCCATCTTTTAAACATCAGAAGGCTGCCCCTTTACTAAAGAGAGCAGGCCTCCGATACGATGCCCTCTTGAAAGAAAACCGAGAGTTAGTTGCTTTATTTTGGATGCTGATTGAAGAGAGGAATGTTCTAATCAACTTTTTATATATAAAGCTTATTGTAGACACTCAATTATTGATTTCTCATACTTAGATGAACTTAGGGGGGTTTACTTAGATGCTTTCATAAGAGATACTTGGATGAATTTAGATCTGACCTGCACCCTGGAGCCTGTTGGAACTTACCATGGGTCAGACTGATTCCCCAAGATCTTCCCTAGAAAAGCTTAAGTATTACAAGAACAAATTTGTATCTGATTTATTTTCTAAATCTGTATTGTGTGAACCAGATGAGTAGTTGTAAACATGTAACATTGTGTTGTTTTATAAATATTTGTTTAGTCTTACCTTTATGCTTAACTTCATTTTATTATATTATCACAGAGTGACTGTTTGTTAGGTCGTCTTGTTTCTAGAGACCATTTAAGCCAGTATGTTACACCGAGAAGATTTTATCTTAATAAGGCATCACTTTTAAAGTCCTCGAAATTAGCAACATATTGTTTTCTTCGAGATTTACAAATACTCTACTTGGAATATCCTCACCTTCACTTTGACTTCCTTGGTGATGTAAAAGAGGCATTCCTTAAAGAGATCAGAACATTCCATACAAAATTAATTTGCCTTCGTGATAGTCCTCTAGCGGGGAAATGGGACTATAGCAAATGTCCCCCGGTGTTAACCCCGGAGGGGCTAAATATTTATTTTGAATCTATAGTTAATCTTTCTACCAGTTTATTGGACAAAGTTAAAAATGTAGTTTCTAAGCTTTAGATGTCAACCAATTTGTTAATTGTGTCTTTTGACTTTGTTGTTGTTCGAACTGTAATCTTCTATTGTAATAACAAAGAAATTCCTCATTCTGATTTTAACTTTGTTTTGTTTCTTTCCATTAGATAGGAGCTTCAATTATCTACAGTTTCTCTACCTTTTAACCTAACATCACATGTTGCTTCTCTTAGAGTGAAACTACTAAAATCTAGCAGAAGGGTTGAGCATAGTGACGATATCTTATTGAAGCTTTGAAATGGCACAAAAGATATTTTCTTCAAAAACCATTGCCAGCAATCATAAGGAGCAAATTGCTTATCTTGAGACTGAAATAAAAAATAAAGATGAAACAATTCAATCACTGAAGTGGCAAATAAAGTTTAACCCTTCAATTGAATTCAATCGTAAGATGTCAGAGCTTATTTAACAAATCGGTGATTTGGAGTTGAAAGTGAAGGATAGTCAGGCGCAGGTTGAATTGTTGGAATTTATTATGGGAGACAACACATCGAGCATTGCTTTACCAACTCCTCACATTACTCCCTCGATTTCCAGACCCACAAGGTCAAATACTCTTGCTGTTCAAAAATTTCCCTCAATAACTAACCCTCCTCCAAGCTTAGATGAAAACGCCGTGGGTAATTGGTGCAGGAGAGTTAAGTTTGAAATAGCCAAGTATTTTGATGAGCAACAAAGGGTGAAATATTCTCAGAATATAAATGAGTATGCTGCGAAAGTTCAAAAGCTTGAACGTGATAAATACTTCTCCAAAAGTATGTTGCAGAGTTAGAGAGGGATAACAAGACCTTAAGGGGTGCCAACAGAGCTTTCAATCGCGCTCTAAAAACAAATATTTACGTGATCTACAATGCAAACAACGTAAGAAAGAAGGAAAAGAAACTGAAAGAAGTTCTCTGCACCACTATTCATCACATAATTGATACTTTAGTTGTCGAGAATCTTGACAAAGCCGCCCAAGACTTATAATATATCTGTATCTTTGAAATGTATAAACTTATTTTGTATATATGCGAACAACTTTGTAGTTTTGTAAATTATTTCATGATTTATGTAAATTATATAAATTTTGTAAATATCACCTGATTTGTAATTCCTTTCTGTAATGCCACTTCTAAAATGCTTTTTGATAGCTCATTCATTACTTCCGTATTTGTTGAATCTTTCATTTCCCTTTGCTTTGCTGATTTCCTTGTAGAGCATGAAGCAAACAACATATCTAATTGTTAGCTTGAAATTGTCATACCAATCTATGTATATCATTAGTTTAGGTTAACAAATCATCTTGTTAATTGCATGAAAAGTAATTTGCAATAAACATCTAAAACCCATCTTTTAACCGTGATGAGAGATAATCAAGAATTTAACTTCAATCATTTAGCAAGAATATCTGAAATTTATTGATAGGAAATCCCGCCTTATCACAAGGTATAAAAACATTAGATAGTAATTCTTCAAGAGATAGTTAATAAGGGATTGAATCCAAAAATCATTGCCTAAATATTTGTAATAGAATCCCAAAGACCCATCCCTGGGCCTTAGTGAAATTTGAAAAATTAGAAATCTGAGACCCAGATCCGGGTATCAAGGGAAACTTATAACAATGATTCTCATGAAAGTGTTTTCTGACCCAAATTCGGGCATTTGTGATAGATAAATATAAATCCATTATTGAAGTTTCACACCCAGATCAGGGCTCAAATAAGTAATTGTCTTGGTACCCAAATTCAGGTATATTAAGATAATCAAAGATCGATAAAGACCCGAAACCTAGATTCGGGTATTAATAAATGAAGTTATGAAATGAATATCCCGAAACTTAGACTCGGATATTAATTGATGACATTTATATATAAAAGACCCAAAATCTAGATTCGGGTATGAATACATGAAAATCCAGTATAAGATGCCCGAGACCCAGATTCAGATATTAATAGCTGATGTTTAGAAATGAAAGTCTCGAAATCCGGATTTAGATATTTATAAGTGGAGCTCTGTTCTACTCCTTTGATGTGCGAACCCTTCAGGTCTTGTATAGAAGTAATTTGTCTAGTTGCCCCTTGAGCTTGGACGTCTTAGTCCATAATTGAAAATGCCTTTTCTCAGGCTTGAACATCTTAGCTCATGATTTGATGAACCTCTTCTTGGGTTAGACATCTTAGTCCATTGCTAAATGTGCCTCATCTTGGGCTTAGACATCTCAATCCATTATAGAATGAGCCTCTTCTTGGGCTTAGACATCTTAGTCCATTGTTTGATGGGCCTCTTCTTGGGCTTTGACGTCTTAGTCTATTGTTGTCCGCTGTTCGTGGTTAGCTCATCCTAGAGGCTAGAACAAAGGACTTACTCGACTTCACTCCAGGAGGTGCCCTGCTCTGGCCCTTATATGGCGCAGACAAGGGCTTATTTGGTGCTTTACCCTGGCCATCTTATGGCACAGGTAAAGGCTTACTGCATTCTCCCTCCAGGAGGTGCCTTACCCTGGCCATTGCATGGCGCGGATAAGGGCTTGTTCGGTACTTTAACTTGGCCATTATATGGCGCGACTATATGCTTACTCCATCCTCCCTCCAGAAGGTGCCTTGACCTGACTAGAGCGGCGGCTAAGGGCTTGTTCGGTGCTTTAACTTGGCCATCTTATGGCGTGGCTAAAGGCTTACCCGCCTTCCCTTTAGGAGGTGCTCTGCCCTGGCCAACTCGACTCAGATAGAGGCTTTTCTAGCATCTTAGGTAGTATCCAAATATAAAGAGCATTTCACTCCCAACTATATAGATTTTATTTTTGTGAAATATAGCTCTTTATCAATTTTGCCTCAAATTCTTTTTACAAACTCTTAAATTTTTCCTTGTCAGAAGAAATTTATGATCGTCCCCTCTAGGGCTTTGTAATAGTTGGTTTCATGACCATTCATCATATGGTAGTAGCAATAGGATCCTCCCAGATTCCTTTCATGTTTTCGCCTCTTTTTTATGCTGGCCAATAGTTAAGTTCATCCTTAGTTAGTAAGTAGACATTCTCTATAGATGTTATTAAGTTGCACTCCTTTGGAAGTCTAGATTTGAAGCTTGATTCTTGAGAATGGCCTTCTGACTTTTTGATTCTTGGCCTTATTATTTCACATTCTTCGATTGCTTTTCTTTTTACCACCCTTTGAATTTCCTGAGTTGGAAATGTTTTTGTTGTAGATGGTTGCCACTTATGTGCAAAGGCATTGTAATCATCCATTATCTCTTTCTCAAAGATTGTGTCTTTTGAATAATGTTGGATTGTTCTTCTCATTTGATTGAAGACATTGTCACTTCCATTTGTTTTCTTTTCTAGTGCAAAGATGAGGGTAGGGCCGACATGAAAAGGATTTAAACTCCATTTCTCAGGATCATATGATTCCGCTTTCTTTTTGTTTATAATTCTTAGAGTTTCTTGTCTTAACCTTTGCTCTTCATTCTAATCGGAATCCTTGATGGTTATTGGGGAGAATCCTATTAAATATGGTTTAGAAGATCCATGTTCTGATCTTATGATTCTTCTAGCCATGATTAAATCAAAGTAGATAAACTTGAGATAGGGTTAAGTGGGGTTAGAGAATAGTAGTGTTGGGGGTTTAACCAAGTTGGAGGTTCAAGCCCTCCTTCTAGCACCAAAAATGTTAACAAGTTTTCTTGTTAACACCCCAAGGTAGTGCTAAGGAATAAAGATTATTCTTTAGGCAGATAGAATATGAAGGAAGGAATGTATCCTTCTTGAATTTCCTTTCGAAGAGGCTTTATTAGGCAAAAGTTTTCCAAATTGGTCTTTCGACTTGGTCGAAAGGATTGGTTTCTGTGCTTAATGACCTTTCGACTCTATTGAGTTAGTGTGGATTCTCTTTCGAAAGTTTTCATTCTTGATTCGATTGGAATATCCTGAATTAGGTTCGCCTTAGTTGGTTTCGACCTGGTCAGAGGCCTTAAGCAGTTGAATGACTTAGAATTTAGGTTAAGGATCAGAAATAGGGATTTCGACCTTGTTAAAAGCAACGAGCTTAACCGTCTTTGGTTTGAACTAGTAATCTCAATATGCAATATTTTGGAGAAGGGTTTCGACCTTGTCGAAAGTCGGATCCTAGAGCTCCTCGTACTAGTTGAAGGTTTAAGTAAGTTGGGACTTGGGTTTGACCTTGTCGAAAGCTAAAACACATAGGAAGGTTACTTGAAGTATGAACTTGAAGTTGTTTAAATCTTGCTAGGTTTCGATTGTGTCGACAGTGGCCTTTCGATGAAGACGAAACCCGAAACACAAGAGCGAAACTGAAAAAACTTTGATAAAATGATAAATAATCTAAAATACTTGAAACTTCCCTTTCATAAGAAAAGATGGCTTTATTGCTTTAAATCCCCAAATTAATCTTCTAATTAGGGTTACAACACTTTAGATTAAAGAAATATAAGTTTGGAATGGAAGGGATCAGATCTCTAAAATGGAACCCCTTGAGTCTTATTTATAGACGCGACTCAGCACCTTTCGACCCTGAAGCTTTTGATTGGGTCGAAAGGTGGCTACCGAAAGACTCAAGTATGTTGCCGCCTTTGTCGAAAGCTATGGTTTCACTCCTCTTCTTTGAGTTGCCTTGTAATTTCTTCCAACTTTTTCGATAGCCCTTATTCAATGGTTTCGATGATATTGAGGTGTGGTTGTGATCTTGTTTCTAATTCGATGCAGAACCCTTTTGGACTACATTGGTTTCAATCGATTCGAAAGGCTTGCTATCGCTTTCGAAGGGGTTGCTCAGGATAATACTTGCTCTTTAGTAGTTTGAATGGAGGCGAAACCATTAGTTTCGAATGGCTTGGCGCATGTTCAAAGAGCCATTCTTCGTTGTCTTCGGAAGATATGGCTTGGACTTGGTCCAAAGGTCTTCATCTGGTCGAAAGGTTGTTAATAAGGGTGGAAGGGTGCTTTTAAATCATTCACCTCCTTCGAAAGGTATGAACCTACTGGATTTTGGTTGTTGAAACCCTTCGACACCTTCGAAAGGTTCTAGAACTTCCAAACTTTGTCGATAACATCCCTTCGACTCTTCCAAAAGGTCCAACTAGGACTTTTCTCTTTTGTTCTTTGCTTAAAGTCGTCTCGACTTAGTTGAAAGGTGAATGTTTGGAGTAACATATAGTGTTTAATGTTCTTCAGTAATTCCTATTCCCTTGAAAGATAAGGGGCAAGGTTTGCCCCCTTAGCCTGATATTCCCACTTCACTTGACAACAAGTAGCTGAGAGTCATTGTAGATGCGCACAACCCTTATTCCTAATTTCTTCATAATTTTCAGTCCTGCTATTAATGCCTCATACGCCGCCTCGTTATTAGTAGTAGGCAACTCCAACCTTAGTGCACAACAAAAAGATCGTCCTTTGGGAGTTTTGAGAACAACTCCCGCTCATAAGCAGAAATCATTTGATTCACCATCGATAAACAGTTTCCATTGTGACACTACTTTTGGAGTGTTTTCTTCTTCGCCATCTCGTAGCGAACTCAATGATGAAATCCACCAATGCCTGTCCATTGGTTGCCCTTCGAGGGTGATAAGGGATGTAATACCGACTCAACTCAATATTACAATTCAGAAGTCATCCCGATGCCTCTAGATGGTACATCACCCGCTTCAGAGGTTGATCTATCAACACTTTGATTGGGTGAGACTGGAAGTATGGGCATAACTTCCTTGATGCGATCAATAGGCAATATGATAGTTTTTCCAACTTTGGATAGTTCTTCTTGGCTCCAGTGAATCACCTACTGATGTTGTAAACTCTAGCTTCCTCGCGTACCAGTGTTGCGCTCAAAGCGTGAGTTGGCACTATTAGGTAGATGAGTCAGTTTTCCCCGTCCACCGGTTTAGATAAAACCGGTGGGTCTCCATATGTCGCAATAATTCCTCAAAAGCATTTTGGTATACCTGATTCCATTTGAAAATTTTCTTACCCTTCTTCAATGCATTGAAGAGTGGTATACACTTGTCTGCTGCTTTGGAAATAAATTGGCTCAATGCTATGACCTTTCCATTCAGACTTTGCAATTCCTTTTTGGTCGTAGGGGCTGTGACATTCTGCAGGGCTGTAATTTTCTTTGAATAAACGTCAATGCCCCTAGCGTTCACGATGAAACCTATAAATTTCCCTGGAGCCACGTTGAAAGAACATTTCAACGGGTTAAGCTTCATTACATACTTTTTGAGAATCTCAAACATTTTTGAGAGGTTCTCCAAGTGATTTCCCAACACACATGACTTGACTAGCATGTCATCCACGTAGACTTCCATTATTCGTTCGATCTAATCCTTCAACATTGTATTCACTAACCGTTGGTAGGTTACGTTGGCATTGTTCAGGCCGAATGGCATCACTCGGTAAGAATACAATCCGAAGTCCGTGATGAATCTAGTGTTCTCCTGATCGGGTTTGTGCATCATAATTTGGTTGTATCCTGAGTAGGCATCCACGATTGAGAGTAGTTCGTGGCTTGCAGTTCTTTCTACAAACGGGTCAATTCTTGGTAATAGGAAGTTGTCCATTGGGCAGGCTTTGTTTAGGTTTGAGTAATCAACACAATTTCACCACTTTCCACTGGATTTCTTAACTAGAATTGGATTTGAAACCCACTCCGGATAGGTTGTGTCGTGAGTGAAGCCATTAGCTAGCAGCTTATCCACTTCTTCCTTTAGTGCAGCGAATCACTTCAGGCCCAAGCTGTGTCTCTTCTGCCTCACTGAAGTGTACTTGGGATCGATATTGAGTGTGTGACATGCTATCTCCAACGATATCCCACACATATCGGAATGTGTTCAGGCAAACATGTCCAAAATTGGCGCGAAGAAATTTAATCAACTCTTGTTGCATTTTGATTCCAAGTTGGAATCCTATCTTTTAGACTTAAGCTGGGTCGTCCATGTCAACCGAGATGGATAGTAATCTCTGTCATCTCTGTCGGTGCTACTCTCTCTTCCCCTAAGCTCTTCTTCCTTGGCTGCAAAGCCCTGTCAAATCAGCTATGGTCCCTGAGCCAAGGGTGGTTTTGTAATTGCCATGCTGACGGTCCATGAATGTGGAGAGAGTTCCTCACACCCTTTCCCTTCTCATTCCGTCTTGATTCATGCAATCTAGTTATACTCTCTTAAGGTGCTTTGGTTTCCTTTTATCACTCCGACCCCATTTTTCATTGGGAATTTCATGGTAAGGACCATTGAGCCAAAGCAATTCTAAAACCGACAAGGGTTGGTCGACCCAAGAAAGCACTATAGGCTAACATTTCATCAACTATTACGAAGGTCTAGATAAGAACCACCCTTCGTTCTCCTTCTCTGAGCTCCATAGATAAATTAATCTTCCTGTCCGGCGGTCTTAGTTCACTTATGAATCCTTGGATCTTCATTCGGCAAGATAACACATCTTTCATGCTGATTTTCATCAGGTCAGGTGTGTATTGGAATAAGATACTGACATAACTTCTACAATTCACCATCACTTGGTGCACAACTGCTGGTCCGATCTTGATTGTTACCGCCATCAAGTCGAGAGTTGGCACTTCTATTCCTTCAATGTCTCGATTTCGAAACATTATGTCATTGTTGAGTGTTCTTTACTGCTTAACCGGGGTTCCATCTTCAATTGCAAAGCAAGTTTCCATTGGAACATGTTTCAATGAACTTGCACATCGCTTTATCTCGCACTAACTTTTCTATGTCGGGTGAGGTCCTTAAGAGATAGTACCGATAACAAGTCTCTATTCTGTATGTCTTGACCCCTCTCCATTGGGTCCAGTTTAGTTTTCTTGAGTACTTGGAACTTGGGGTTGATGTGCATGTAAATGTGCATATTTTTACTTACATATTTGATCTAATTTAATTAAATAAATGAGCGTATAACATATTTTAACATGTTTAAACCCAAATTAAAATTATTTCAAAAAAATCAATTATTCATCTTCATATAGGGGGAAAATGGTCATTTTTATGTGTTAATTAATTTGAGAAATTCACTTACATATTTTATTTTTATTTGTAGGCAATTGGATAGAAAAATATGAAGAGGCATTATGAAAATATGCATGCATAAAAAAGGAAAACAAATGAAGATGGAAATAAATCAACTCATGCATCGTGGAGGACCCACCTACCTAATTACCATGATCTACAATCAGAAGCTAATGCATGTGCCAGTGGACATTAAAGTTACATGCATACTTAATGGAGGATTAATTCTGTTAATGATAACTTGGTGGCCACACTTTCTAGAAGGATAATTTGGGTAGTCCCTTAAAATATACATTAAGGTTTTAGGCATGTATAAATACCCCTTATGTTTCATGTAATAAGCTCTTAGAAGTTTCTAGTTTTGGTTTAGTTGTAGCAACAAATTATGAAATAAAATGGCTTTTATGCCTCTTTTTCTTCTTTGCTTTTACTTTATTTTCATGCTAATTTTTACTTACGTGCTCTTTTTTCTTTCAAGCTAGTAATTATTTTTTATTTCTTGCTAGTAGATTAGATTTTATTTTATTTCAATCAGCTCTCTTCTTACTTTGTTTGCATTTCCCTTTGGTTTATGTTTATGTTGCAATCTACATTTGTTGAAATGATAAAAAATATGAGAAGCTAAACCTCTTCAATTTAGAGGTAACAAAGCTCTCTTAATCATGTAGATTCAACATTTTGCTAATTTTTGATCACTTTTTGTGCTTAATGGATATGTTTGATGTGGTTAAATTTGGTTGTTTAGCTTTGAATTTGATAGGCTATATTGTTGACACCAAATAGGCTATGCTTAAACAAACATAAACATAAATTACATCTTCATCTATATATGATGTTGGTGATGAAGTGGATTTGAGAATCAAATTTGATGGTCTATATTAATAATCAATAGTAAATAGATTAAGCTTAGAATTGATTTTATTTTCAACTTCATTGTCATTTACATGAGAGTTAACAAGTGGTTTAGTGGGTGTGTTAAAGTTTGATGGTTTATGTTTGGTTAATTAATAGCACAAATACACCATACTTATGATAAACACATCAACTAAATTCACTAATGACCAAAAAGAGAGATCATAATTTCATTATGTAGATTTACGTGAACATGAAAAAGGATTTGCCTCTAAATTGCCCTCCAATCTCGTATTTTTATCCACTTTTAGTTTTTGTTAGTTTTTAGAAATTTGTAGTTAACACATCTCAAATTTTAGGTTTAATTTGATTGAGTAGAAATTTTTAATCAATTCAATTCCCCGCAGATCGACCCATGCTCGCCACATTCTAAAATTGTAGCGTTGCACCTGCGGTTATTTTATTACAATTTTTTGGCGATTTTCTAACCGATAGAAAATTTGCCTAAGTAGATTAGCTTTATTTTAGTTTAATTAGCACTCTTATTACTTTGCTTGCATTTTCCTCTTGTTTATGTTTATGTTGCAATCTACATTTCTTGAAATGATAATAAATATGAGATGCTAAACTCCTTCAATTAAGGGGCAAAGAAGCTCTCTTAATCATACAGATTCAACAGTTTGCTAATTTTTGATCTCTTTTTGTGCTTAATGGAAATGTTTGATGTGGTTAAATTTGGTTGTTTAGCTTTGAATTTGATAGCCTATGTTGTTAACGCCAAATAAGTTATGCTTAAAAAAACATAAACACAAATTACCTCTTCATCTGCATATGATGTTGGTAATGAAGCGGATTTGAGAATCAAAATTTGATGGTCTATATTACTAATCAATAGTAAATAGATAATGCTTAGAATAGATTTTATTTTCAACTTCATTGTCATTTTTCATGAGAGTTAACAAATGGTTTAATGGGTGTGTTAAAATTTAATGGTTTATGTTGGGCTAATTAATAGCAAAATACACCATACTTATGATAAACACATCAACTAAATTCACTGATGATCTAAAAAGAGAGATCATAATTTCATTATATTATTTATGTGATCATGAGAAGGGATTTGCCTCTAAATTGCCCTCTACTCCCATATTTTTACCCATTTTTAGTTTTTGTTAGTTTTTAGAAATTTGTAGTTAACACATCTCAAATTTTTGGTTTAATTTGATTGATCAGAAAATTTAAGTCAATTCGATTCCCTGCGGATCGACCAATACTCGTCACATACTAAAATTGTACGCCGTGCGCTTGCGGTTATTTTATTATAATTTTTCGACGATTTTCTAATCCGATAGAAAATTTGCCGATTCAACAAGTTTTTGGCGCCGCTATCGGGGAATTCATTTGATTTTATTTCTATTCTTCGAATTATTTTTGTTTGACTTTTGTGTGTTTTCATTTTGCGTGTTAATTTACATTTAAAAAGGAAAAAAAAATTATGTGTTGAGTTTATTGTGTGATTTGTTTTTTCATTTTGTTTGTGTGTTTGTTGTTGCTTTTCTAGTTCTATTTGCATTTCTATTTAAAAAAAAAACATAACAATTTTAAAAAAAAAATTTATTCCAATTTCATGTTCATTTACAGTTTATGTTTTCATTATTCAAATTGACACCTTCATTTACAACTGCCTTTTCTACTATACAAACTTCACCTTGCCATACTTTATACAACAATACACATTTCCCTCTGCCTGTGCACTTCCCTATACAATTCTCTGTACAAACATATCCACTTGCTAAAACCACTTGCAAATCAATCACTGCCCCTTCTACTGCTATACTTCCACTACTGCAACACCACCACTAAAAACTCATCTCTGAACCACAACATACCCATTGCTGAAACACCTCACTGCTGCAACATCACCATTTGCCTATTCCTCCATCATTTACCGTTATAAATGCACCTCCATCACAACACATACATAATCACCACATCACAAACTTCTTCATACAACCAACAGAAGCAAAACAACTCATACTTGCCTGCCTAATCACCTGACCATACCAATACCCTTCTGCCTTGCATTGCATTAACATCACACTCAACATTCCTTTTCACTACTGCCATTCCTTCCTCCAGCCTCTACAAACTACACCCTACAGTTCTTTCCCACTGTCAACACAAACTTCAAAACATCATCAACCCCCGTTACACCTTCCTTCCCCTGCTGACCATCATATATACCTGTGTTACCAAACATACCTCCTCATCAACATTCACCATCATATCACTTCACTGCCTACATACCCTCTGTGCACACTTCTACCAAACAACTGACAGTCCATATCACCCAAAACCACTCCCCTACTCAACAACTTCCTACTGTAGCTACTGCTCCTCTGTCCATCTTCATACACACAAAACATCAACCACTCCACTGCCTTAACCAACAACGTGCTGCCTCCTCTACATTTCTTCCAGCTGTTCTACTCACTTCAACACTGTATTTCTCTGGCCACCACACATTAACTGTCATCACCATACTTTCCATCCATTTTTTCTCTACTATCAACAACCGTCACTTTGCCAACTAACGACTTTGCCCAAATCCAAACTCAAATTAACCTAAAACCACCGCAACCACATCGCAAATCAGGCACATGAATTTGATCATGAATCGGTCATGAATCACATCGTGAATTTGATTGCACATCCATGTTGAATTTGCGAATTTGATTGTGATTTGGTCGAGAATTTTAGTTCTCTAATCTGTGAGTTAGTAGCGTGGTTTAGTTTTTTAGCGGGCCGGGTTGTATAATAATTTGTATACTTTTTTTAAGTCCATCTTTCTTTTGGTTCTTTTTTTACTGCATTTCTTTTTAAAAAAAAGAAAAAAAAAGAGGTCATTTTGTTTTATTTCATGATGTTTTACACAAAAAAAGAAAGGTCATTTGGGTTAGATTCATTTATTTTTTAGTCTCTTCAAAAAAAAAAAAAATTGTTTTGGTTTCGTATTTTTCTTAGTTTTTTTCTTGAAAAACAAAATTATAAAAAAACAACATGTATATATACCTTATTATTAGTTTCAGGTTGCAAAAGAAGAAATTCAAAAGAAAGAATCGTTTGCGAGTTTACTCTGATTGCCAAAAATAAACTGTTTGCTTATATAAAAAAATCACTACTTTGAAAAATAAATAATTTGCTAATAATTCTGCACACTCTAGTATCGTGTTCTCACCTCTTGTTTTAGTTGCTTTGCATTGCTGGTTACTTGCATTTAAAAAATTTCAAAAACAAAAATTCATTCGTAGTTGCATCGTTAATTCATATTTATTTTCAGCTTGCATTCATTTTATCTTATTTTATTTTCTAAGGGCATGCAATGAACCAGATTTTCGACCCTCGAAAATCGATACTAATACGTCCACTATATTTCATGCTGCGAAATTGAATGCCAGAAAACTCGATTATTAAGGAAAAAGAAAGAAGAAAGAAGGTAAGAAGAAAACTAAACAACACAGAATCTCACAATGGAATGAATAATATATAATATGCCATAAATGTTTACACAAAAACAAAACTGTAATATGTGTATATATAGCCATCAATCAGAGTATACTAACCTATTTTAGCCTGGACAGTTATAACAGCCTATCATCACAATTGCCGATGGCACAACAATGAATACAGCGGAAACTAACCATCTACGTAAATACGTCTCGGGGCCTCCAACTCGTCTCTTGAAGCTCTAAGCATCCAATCTAATCTGTAATATGCTCGATCTGACCCGAGCATTATAATAAAATAACATCCAAGTCATCCTAGAAAACCTGCGTGAAAAAACACACCCAAGTGGATTTAAAGTTATAAGAATTTTTTTGAAATCAAAGTTATCTCGTAAGACCACGCAACACATAAACATGATGGGTTTTTACCTTACGATAATCAAAATACCATTATAGAAAATCCAATGATATTATAATAGTATCTAAGAGTTCAGAGTAAAATATTAAATTAGCTAGAATGCTTGCATCCCACGTTCCAACATATTTGTTATACAACTAAAACCATAAAGCTCGTATTGGAGAATGAATTTCAGCTAATGACTAGGCCATTGGGGTACCGTCCGTCATAGTACACCTCCAGAATAATGTACCGAGATCGTACCTAACGACCTCTAGCAACACAGGACCGACCTACCCCTTGCTGGATTGTACCGAATATGTCATCAACCTAGTTGTTCCCAACCTTTATGGAGCTCCCTGATGTACAACTGAATCTGAAACTATAAATGGTCATCTAGAAAGATGATAACGTACCCTTTGTGGGAGCTACCCACACCTAGCCCTGTTGCATCTCCCGTGTTTTAGTCATTTCAGGTTGATGAGGTTTGAGGCTACGATTATTTTTCAAGAACAATTACACTTTTAGTGCTCATTGCCCTCCAATGACAATGTGCTGATAACATTCATCCATACAAGTCCATTCTGGGTCTGAGCGAAACCGAAGGCACTATTCCTACTACATCCATTTTGGAATCATCCTTAAGATTAGTAGCGATTAGCCTTTGCACTTCACATATATATCTTCAATTCCATGCTCTTCACAATGTTTTCACTTCGAAACACATTCATTGGATCGAAGTGGTTTTCGGATAACATATCCGATCCCCGTCTCTTCGAAACAACATTTGATAATTTCCGATAAACTCAACCCCAGTTCTTTAGGAAATAAATAGCCAAAGATAAGAACGGAGATCACCTCCTAACCGTTAGTGGATGGATTTCCTTATCATTGGCCTAGGAGAACAAAATGAGATTTATATGCACAGTAGAACATCATTAGAGATAACCGTGCCATATAACTCACGTGTTTTTCCTAGATATTTCCAAGTTACGTTTGGCTCCCTTTTCAATAGTCGGTTATTTAACTATCGACTAACAAACGTTCAATCAGGGATTTATTTTGTAGGGAAAACCAACATTGGTTCAGTATATAAGAGATCACTAGCCTCCTTTAATAAGTCTTTGTACATACAAAAATAACTTGTATATAAACACTTTTAAAAGATATACCTGCAAATCTCTGTATTTCCGTATTTAGAAATATCCATATACTTATCCCCACGATATAAGTATGTCCACAAAATTTAGAAAAGTTTCCTTTTTATTCGATTCTCAAATCGTTTATAATTCCCTTTACAATTCTCCAAGACCGTTTAAACCATTTTATAAATTTCCAAAAACATTAATAATCTCTTTACCAAGAATTTAGTCACTTATAAACTTCTTGTACATTTCAAAATCATTTATAACTCTTTATAAACCCATATACCATTTATAAACTTCTTTTATAAATCTATAAACCCGCTTCTAAAATTCGTTTATAAATATCTATTCATTTATAAACTGTTTCACCTTGCAAATATCCCTTCCTTAATTCTTCGAACCATTTTAAAACTCCTTTATAAAATCTAAGTCTTTCGACACCAATTTCTGGGTCTCAGAAAACATTTATAAATAATTTTAATCATTTACCTCAAAACATCACTATATGATAATAATTATTAATAATGACCATTATAAATAAATGGAAATCATTAACTTTAGATATCCTAAAATAATAATTAATCATTCCAAAATATTGTTTAAGAAATAATAATAAAATTTAGTCTTACCATTTTATAAATAATAATAATTTATTTTAAAACCTCATGAATAATCCTTATTATTAATAGGAAATTATTGGCAAGGGCAAATTTTCTCAGCGTTTTAGGCTCAAGGACAGACCTTCGGTATTTTAGCCTAAAGGACAACTTTCTTTAGGTATCAGTTTTTAGTTATTGATAGCAGTTTTTAGGTATCAGTTTGTAGTTATCGATAGCAGTTTTTAGGTATCAGTTTTTAGTTTGGTAGCAGTTTTGGAAGAATATTTGTCCTTATGAATAATTTTCGAAGAATATTTGTCCTTATGAATAATTTTTCTGAGAATGTTTATCATAATGGTTAAAATATTGAGGTCGTGTCGTTGAGGCTAAAAATATACAAATTTTTGTCCTTTAAATTAATTTTCTCTATTATTAATTCCAAACCCAAAATTATTCTTAAATAATTAATCTTTCAATTTACTATTTTTTAAAAATTCTTAAAACATGTTAACTATAAATAAATAACTTTTAAACAATATAAAAATAATTAAATAATTTTAAAATAATATTAATATGATTATATAACTTTAAAACAAATTTGAATATAATTAATTAGACAACCCTTCAAAAATATTCCACTCCCTTCCAAACTCTGGCTGCCCACGATGACCATCCATCACCGCATCGTCACTTGAGCAGCCTAGACTCCATCTAACCTAACAGTGCCTGTCGTTCCCCTAGATCACCGGAGTCCACTGTAACGACCAGTAAATTTTAACGATTTTTAATAACGTATTTAACTGAATTTTTCATGAAATTTAAACAATAAAATTTAGCAATGAAAATTTGATATTTGTAATGCGTCTATTTAAACGTAGCAAATGTCAAGTTTTCATCTGAAAAAATGTAAGTTAGTTCTGTTGTGTAATTTTCAATTTCAATTTAAAATCAGTTAATTTGATGAAAATTAAATATCTTCGAAATTTGAATATTTTTACATAATAAAGATTTAAATCATTTTCGAGTGAGAGTCATATTTTGTTTCGCCAAATTTGGACCGTTATAGCTCCATTTATTTTATTTTCGATGTTTTAGCAGCAATTTAACAGCGAAAATCGACTTTTGATAGGATGATCGTATTACTGATATTTGTGTACTGTTTTGTTCGTCTCGTCGTGCTGATCTCTGAAGCATATTCATTTGTGTGTTTAGGCGTCCGATACGTAGTGAAACCCGCGAAATGCTTAGCCGTATCGGTACCCATTTTGGCTTTTTGGTTTCCCTGCGTCCTTTCATTTGTCCCGAAAACCAATGGTCACCATCTGTTAAATTTTTCTGGATTCACGTTGCTAACTTTTTCCATTCCTATTCAATTTATACATTGGTCCGTTCATGCTTTCTGTCCTTTTCTTTCATTATGGAAATTTAATAAGTATTTATATATCGGTTGGCATTATATGTTCTGAGAAATAAATATAAGTTATACATTACTGCTATTAGTTGTTGCTTCCTCTCCCCATTTGAAAATCCATTCCTCTTCTATTGATTTTCTTACACACACACACACATATAAATTCCTGACACAACACGTCCTCCTTCTCTTTTAAAAAGAAAATATATAATATAATATAATGTCTAAGTTGATCGTTCCTGTAGCTTTATTCTTTTCCTTCCTAGATCCACGTTGCTCACCATTTTCATTCGAAAGCCTCTCTACCCATTCAACCTTGCCCTCCTTCACACCTGGACTAGCAAAAACCATGACTGTCCCTCTACCATCTCCAGCACATCAGCCTCCCTTGACCGAACACCTCCGCTCCACCACCTTCCGTCATTCGCCGCCACTTACCCACGAATCCACGCGTCCCTCACTCCAGTTGCCCGACCGACCCTAGCCTCCCATCCATCCTCCCCACTAGCCACACTTGTGCCCACCACCGCCTCCTATTTCACGTGATCCGCCACTTTATCTCGTCAACCATAGCCTGTGCCATCATTTCCCTACCATAGTCGTCCAAACCCAGTCAGCAACCTCTCCTCTCCGCCTTGGGTCCCATGCAGTCAACCTTACAGCCCAGCTTGATAGACCCGACACCCAACCAGCTTCATCGCCGAGCATAACCAATGCAATGCCTCACCTAAATGCAGCTGACCAGCTTCTTCTATATGATTAAAGCTTATATTTGTTGTTTCTATGTGCAGTACTATGGTTTCAATAGTTAAGATTAAAATTATTTATAAAAAAATAAAAGTCTCAAATCTACTGATATATATTCTTGTGTTGGGAAGCTTTGCTCTTCTCTTTCTTGTAAGATACATATTTTATATTTTTAAATATTGATTTTAAATGTAATATATATATATATATATATATATATTGATGTTAAATATAAGTGTTTTAATATATAATATATATAAATATATATAGTTTTTTCTTAAAACATAATATGTACATATATATATATAGATATTTTATATTATATATAGATTATATATATATAATATAAACATATAGACATTATGATTTAGTATACGTGTTTTTATTTAATAATGATTTTTGAAATATAATATGAAGTTTTTTTTTGGTGAGTAAGTTTTTGATTTCTAAGAATTTTTTATATATTTTGTTTCATCGATTCAAGTCCATCGTGATTTGCTTTGTTCGTCGATTTCGTGTTCATCATGCCGTGCTATGGAATTTGTGCTTGGATTCGTAGCTTGTTGCGTGTCTAATTTCTCTAGCCTCGAAACGTGAGCAATCACTCACGATTAACATTCTTGTATTTAGTAAATTTAATTCACTTGAAATGACGATTGAAATATGCTGTTAAATTTGAATTGTTAAGTTATTTAATTGTTAAATATATTATGCCATTTCTGCAATTATTTACTTATCGCATATAATACCATAACATGTTGTATATATTATATTTAAATTTGTTACTGATGATACATGCCTATTGTTGATATGTTATATTATTTTCATATTTTTTCTCACTCTGCAACTTCCCTATTAGTTAGAATTCCATATGGGTTGAAGTGATACATACCCGAACGATCTTATAGATTAAGGGAAAATCATTATGGGTCGAAATAATAAACCCAAGCGATTTTCATTGATTTTGAATTTTAGGATTGCTGGTTGAAATGATATATACCCATAAGAATTTAAATTGCGGATTGAAATGATAAATATCCATATCACTTGACCAAAGGATAGAAAATTATATACGAACACCGTTGGTCTATATTTTGAAAATGATTTCCAAAGTTTTGAAACGAAGTATATGGGTTTTAATAAATATTGATTTTTTAAAATATAATATATAAATGTTATTTTTATATATGTGTAAATTAAAATTTTAAAATTATACGTTTTGGAATTTTTAAATTTATAAGTTATTTTGAAAATATAATTTTTAAGATTTTTTTATAATTTTTTGATATGAAAAAAATATAAAATAAGACTTAATTTAATAAAATTTAATTTAATTAGTATATATAATATGTTTAAGTATTTATATAAAAATTTACTAATATTTTAAAATATATTTTGTAATAAATTTAATAAAGTATGGTTGGAAAGATAAATTGAAATTGATTTGAAAAATTATTTGTTTAAGAATTGGATATAAATAAGAATTGATTTGAGAACTTATTGATTTGAGATTTAAGGTATGATTTTATAATTTGATAACTTGATTTCGATTAAAGGTGATTAAATGGATATTTTCAAAATTTAATAAATTGAAGTTGAATATTTAATTTTGATTAAATTTGTAATTTGAGATTTTATTTAAATGATTAACCAAAGGTGATTAAATGAATATTTTAAAATTAAATAAAACTGAAATTTAATATTTAATTTTGATTTTGATTTAAATTTGTAATCTGAGATTTTATTTACATGATTATTAAAATGATTAAGAAAATATTTTAATTTAAATAAAATTAAATGTTCAACTTGGAAATATAAATGAAATTTATAAATATGAATTATTATAAATTGTTTGAATATTTATAATTTGAAAACCTATTGAAATTAGAAGTGGTTTAAATTGTAGTTCAAACCTAGATTTGAAATCTATATAAATAAAAAATTGTTTTAATGAGAATTTGAATTGAAATTGAAATTGTTGAACTGAGATTGAATTTTGGAACTAAATTTGATTTGAATTGATTTTGTGAAATTGGAAGATACAATTCAAACTTGAAACTATTTTCAATATATATACATACATATTAATATATAAACTATTTTAGTATATAAACTCTTTTAATGTATAAACGATTTTTAATTTATGACTTATTTTGAATATATAAACTATTTTAATTTATAATTATTTCAACATATAAACTATTCTCAATATTTAAACTATTTAAGTTAGAACTGTTATGGTTCAGATTTAATGGATTTAAATACTAATACTTTGATATGATGGTTTTAACTATTTATGGATATGATTTTGGAAGTGAATAATGATTCGAAAGAGATGATTCTGAGATGGTTTGAAATAAAAGTATGAACTGTTTGAAATGAAAATGACTACGGTGTGAAATAAGTGTTTGGTTATGAATGAGACCGGGATCAGATATTGTCTACTCCCTGCCAATACCCAAAACCACTTTAACAACTGTATATGTAATGGAGATTCCAAAACAAAGTAGGATGGTTTGGCGAACGATTCTGTATGAGGTATTGACACAGCCCTGACTCCCTCAAGTCAGCTTGAGGTGTCTAAAACTAGAGCTAGACCGGGCTAAGTGGGGTTGCTCCCCTTATCGGACACATTTCTTCGATACCATTCTATTACTTTGTGATTTGATTGGGTGCACCTTTGATTTGGGAGTGTGTCTCGAGGTAGGCGGTAGTAGCTGCTATGTGTTACCACCAGTCCGGAAGCAAATGGTAGATTCCTACCCTGGCATTGCCTCGCATGCCTTGTCACATGCCTTATCGCGCCTTCTACAAGTTTGGTTTGTACCATACCTGTGGAGTGCTCTCTGATAGTCCTCCAGTTTATGGAGGAATTACGGTACTGTATAGACTATGGAAATATATAAAATGTTTTAAGGGGGATATGGGTAGCGCCTTAATGCTATTTTAATAGTTTACTTTACTATAGACATTATCTATGTAGTGTATTGTACTATGTATGTAGATAGTTTAACGGATCCTTAAAATATGTGAAGCCCAAGCATCCCTTGAGTTATTTATATTTCAGTTGACATTTTACTTGAGTTGAATTTACTGTTATGAGAATGTTAATCCTGACTCGAGCATTTTATATTTTGCTTTATGCTCGGGTCAGACTGAGTGTCACAGCTTTTGAGACTCACCTTTAGAGCTTGGAGCTTCGCTTGAAGATCGATCTTTATCTATTCAGCTTTCCAGTTACTTCGGTTATTCCAGTTGCTTTGTTCTGACTTGTCATTGGCATTTGTATTAGTAACTTCTGTATATTCAAAATATCTGTTGTACTTTACTTTAAACTTTGATGTTTATATAGTAGCTTCATGAACTACTATTTATCTATTCCGCTGCTTATTGTTATATTACTCTATGTCTGTGATTCCGTGATTGGTTTATTTATTGTATATGCAAAGTTTTACCAAATATTAATTAATAATCCGTTTTTTGAGCAATTCAAGTCTAACTTGAGTGGATGATTGTCGATTTGAATGGTTAAAAATACAAAGTCTTACATCCACTGCCGAGCTCAAGATCCAATTTTGTTCGTCCTCCCCTCATCGCCGCCACAAGCCATCTCCTACCATCGCCTCATAACCAGAGGTAGCCCTCCCTATTGCCGAACCTATGCCGCTGGCCTAGCCCTCTAACTCGTCGCCAACGATGAGAACGAACTCAAAAACCCCTTTCCTTTCATTGATGAACTATTTCTAATTCTCCATGCCAAAGCCAATCTCCACCGTTTATCTACATCAGCTCGATGCAGTGAGTAAGATCTTAGTTGTGGTCAAGGCCTGATATAGTCTCTGGTGGTCCAGACCAACCATGATAATTCATTAAGGTTGAAGAAGACTAAAAAAACAAACGCGAATAATTTCTCAGAGGATACACGATATATAAGTGAAATAAGTATGGGATCGTATGCGGGCTGAAGAGATGGATCACGGCAGAGCTGTGGCTTTGGCAGTGAATGGTTAGATCAAAGAAAATATATTATTTAAAAATTCAAAAATATCTTGCTATATAATTCCGGACCCCAATCGAGGCATGTGGCCTGGCATTCTATATGTTAAACCCCTATTCTGAATGCAATGGAACTTGATTCAAAACCTAATTTGATCGTATGGAGAAGATAACTTTTTGAATCCAATTACTATATTAAATTTTCAATATTAATTTCTATTCATTACAATTTTCCACGACCAAACGATATGTCTGACTGCTACGAAATTTGACGATGCAATATAATTCATTATTATGGACCTAATGACACTGGTTTCGTCGAAATCTGAGACAGTGCTCTAGAAGGCTATTTTTACTCGTTAATTAAAACAAAATATTTTAAAAGTCGGTTAAATCACTTTTAAATCAGATTTAAAAGATTTATTATCTTCATTCTTATTAAATAGAGTTTTAATAAGCTTTGAAATTATTTTTATAAAAATGCAAGATTCAATTATTTAAAAGATTTCCAATTATTAAATTCAACAATTTGATTATTCAATAAATTTAAGTTATTTAACCTATAAAATTAACTTTTCAATAATTAAAATTAATTAAATATTCCAAATTCAAATAACTAAAATCCTGGGTTATTACATTCTTCCCCCTTAAAAGAATTTCGTACTCGAAATTGCTAAGTGTAGAAAAAATGCCCAAACCATTACATTTTAAAATCAATTTGTTGAAATAACTTACCACATCCTTTTTAAGCCTTTAACATTCCAAATTTTTTTTGTTGAAATCTTGTTATTACTCTTACTAAGTTTCCAATTCATCATAGGTTCCAACAAATATTATTCATTTAATCATTACAGGTTATAACTCAAACTAAAATTTTAGTTATCAAAAATTTCTTCAAATTGTCTAACTTATTAAATTTTCGAAATTTTTTGCCAACGGCTGCGCGGCTAGATCAAGATAACCACAAATCGACTCAAATCAACAAAAGGAAACAAAAGCCAAGTGGCTCAACCATGAAACCATCAAATCAATCAACAATATAAAAATGTACCTTTGTATTGGGCAACCCAATTTTTATATATGAATCAAGGGTATCAGATTAACTCATACCTGCATCTTATTTACCAATGATATCTAATCATATAGTTCATAATTATTTTATTTTGTATTTTTCCCAATTTCAATATTTGTTTTACTTAAGCTCGTACGATGTACATATATCATCCGTAGGCAATATCAAATCTGACCGCTTGCTCGATTACACGATTTCACCTCCGAACTAGTATTGTTCATACGACCACTCTAGTGCGACCCAGATCCTGCTCCTTAACTAGAAACCGCCATTCTCCTTGCATATCCATATACTATGATAGAGAATTCCAAAATCAACCAAAAATCCATATCCAGTGTTCGCCATCGAGAATCGAGTGAAAAATTCCAACTCTGATCGATATAAATCATCTCTAAGTCCAGTGCTCGAATTTGAATCAAACCATTTTGCGAATAAAAAAATATACGTACAACTTACATATTTATTTCAATTGATTTTTGAACTATAACAAATTCCTTTTATTCACATATACTTGATCTATATTTAATTTATTCATGTTGCATTATTCACATTGCCTTATTTACTCACATTCTCTTCTTTACATAGTATATTCCTTAATATTACTATCACTTAAACATCATTCCACAAAAATTTTCATTTAAGTTCATTTTAAAACATTTTATACTATTTCTTATGTTTATTTTCACAACTTTAGTCTATATTCATTTTATATCAAATCGTTTCAATATTTCAACCATATTCCAAAACCATATTCAACTCACTAATAAATTTAGTTAGTTCATTCACTAATTTATTTCAAATCTCAATCAATTTTATTTTCAAAAACTCATTTCATTTAATTTAACTTAGATTGAATTTCTTTCCAAAATTCATTTTATTTTACGTATCTCAAGTTAAATTTCATTCTAGAGTTCCAATTCAAATTTATTTTTCCCAACGTCCATATTCAACAATTTCAAACATTATTTTACTTATTCATTCTCAAAATTTATAAGTCATAAAACTTATTTTCCAATATTTTCATTAAATACTCAATGAAAATTCCCCAGATTTTTAAACACCCTGTTCTCATTTATTTCAAATCAATTTGAAATCTTATATATGCATAATTCCCTTGGTATATCAAACCATTCCTTTGAATTTCAAAATCAAAACCAGTTTTACCAAAACAAAACTCCAGTGGTAGCAATTCCTTCCTTGGAAACTCGAAAATGAACGTCGCTAATGCTATAGTCATCACCAAAATTATTTTCCAGAGAACGAAGTGAGTTTAGTGCTTTTATCCCTTTAAAATTTATTTTAAAATACTTCTAGTGAAAAATATTTTCCAAATAATAATAATATTATTTTCCAAAACTTTGAAAAATAATTTCCAAAACCATCGGTTCTTAAAATTATAGCTTAAACCATTTTTACTCACAAATCAGGCTTATAATATACTTAATTTATAAATCATATTTATACATTGTATATTTATATAATCTCACTCTGGTTATATAAAATCACTTCTTAATTGTTATTCTTGTTTACATTAAAGTATCAACCTTTTTTTGGTCACAAACGACAGTCAACAAATGATAATAATCAAATATTATCATTGTAACACCCCACATTTTTATACAGTTAAAAATTTGACAAATAAACGATAAGCAATGAAAATAAATATTTTTTAATTATTGGAATATAGCTTAGGAACTTTAACCATTGCGTCCGAGGTGATTTTCTAGTTAGTTTCCATATATAACTTGTCAAAATCCGAGCAAATATGAAGAAGTTAGGAACAAAACGAGAGCGAGTAACAAAAAGAAGAAGAAGAAGAATAAAATATACATGTATGGGCCGACCAAGAGGTCGACCCAATTACCCCAACGGTCGGCCGCACGGTCGATTGGTGGCTTTGGGCGGTCGACCGCCGGGTCGAACTGCATAGCGACCTGGATGAAGTTTCGTCCAAGTAAGCGCCAGTAACGTAAATTTTAGTTTTTAAGCGATCTGAGCCATACGTTCTTCAATCCGTTGGCTCCAAATCGTCCTATGACGTGGTGGCTCCAGATTCAATCCAAGAATCCAACGGCATGATATCCCCAAGCTCCGTTATAAATAGAACCCTAGGCCTAGCTCTTTTTTCACAATTAGATTTTCTCCCAATGGGTTCTTGGCCTAAGGATGAACCCTAAATAGAAAATATTTCTTTGGGTCCATGGCCAAAAAGATGGACTCTAAAAAGAAAATATTTCTAGGGTAAAGATCTTCTAAATTTAAATATTATGCATCTTGGAAGAGGATCTAGAAGGACCATGGAGCCAAGCTGAGCATATGCAAAGCTAAGGATGACAGGTAAGTGGATTTAATTATATTCTTTTACGTTTATAATATATATCATCGTTGAATTTCCGTTAGATAATCTATTCCAGTAATTAATTAGTTATGCAAACACTGTAAATTTTACTTATATTTAGTTAGGCTTGACAGTTAGAAAAAGGCGTAAGCCTAAAAGTAAGAAATTTACAGTTATTCACATCTATTCTAAATTCATAATTTAGTCTTAATACTAGTTCCTTTTTATTCCCTTTTTACGCGAATAATATAGTTAGTAAGAGAATTCGTAGGTATGGATTAAGATACTAGAATTTATGAAATAGCTGTAAAATAAGAAAATCGAAAAATCGGAATAAAACTAGAAAAGTGGAATTCTGTAATAAATTACAATAAATAGAAATAATAGAATTATCTAACAATTTAATTTGGGAGTAAGTAATAGATTAATTGGTTGGTTTAGAAACTAAGATACATTTCTATAATTAAATAATTAAAAGACAACGATAAACGTATGTGCAAGAATAAAAGAAAGAAAAGGGGAACTAGTGTAAAATAGAGAAACCACTGTATTTTACACTATCCCAAAATAATAAAAGAAATATCTTGCAGTTACAAATTATTGTTTATAATATTATTTAGTATTAAATTATGAAAATGGATTTTTAATATAGTTTTCACAACCAACCAAATAAAATATAATTACTTCCTAGAATAAAAGAAAATAAAGTAAAGTATGAAATGGATCAAGTAAATTATTAGATAAGAAATTAGAGCTATAAATGATAACGAAGCTAAATGTACATTTCCCGTGCAGATTATATAAAGAGACAGTTATTATGATAATAAGCGAATTATATAGTAAAAGAAATTTTAAAAAGAATTCTATATCATAATAAAAGTGGACAGACTAGAACAGAAGGGAAACACTTGTAATTATATATAGAGTATACAAGAAATAATAGTGACAATTACAAGTATAATTATAACATAAGTTATAATTAAATAAAAGAATAGAAAGGCTTATTTTGAAACTTAAAATAAATAAGCAAATATGAGAAGCTTATTTAAGATTTATATCAAGTTAATAAGCAAATAGAACAAAGATAATAGAAGATGCTTGTTAAATAAACCTAGGACTTAAATTAAGTTAATAAGAAAGTTGATAGAAGTGGTAGTACCAACAACATCCCTATTAGATTAATGGTGGTCTCACAATAGCTAGAAGTGAGATGCGAGCAAGAACATGCTAATTAGGGTAAATTATTAGCCAACAAAATAAGAAAATTAAAATAAACGCAAATTAAAAGGTTAGACATAGGGTCTAATAGAAGAGAGAGATGCGTTTGGAGCATCCCAAGGCTGAAAAGCCTAATGAAATAGTACATCACAGATTTCAGTATAAGGGAAGCACGTCCAACTTACTTATTTTGGGCTAGAAGGAAGTACGAGACTTCAACGGGATGTAAGGGTACTTTAGGGTGGCTCTCTGGGTAGGCCTTGACTGCATTTGCATTGTAGGCCTAACAAAGCAGACCTTTTTAGGCAGTTAGAAGGATTTGGTGTTTGGAGTAGGATATTCGTATATCCCAGTACTTGCAAGTAAATTTAGTGGGTTAGACCCAAAAGGATAGTCGCATACGGATATCATGCCAGCATCAAAACCAAGAACAAGTTTGGGAAAGACAAGAGTTAACCATTAGACCAATGATTCTTTCACTATCGAGACATTGGGTGAGGGGCACCGCCAATTGGATGTTAGATTGTTTGCAGTAGGGCACGACCATTTAATGCTTTACAAGTCTTTCGGTTAGTTAAGGGATGGCTGCGTGGGGCCATAACCATGATGAAAAAGAGACAGACCAACTAGAATATATGTATTGTAGGCCTAATGAAGCAGTCCTTTACAGATATAGTAAATCCCCGATTGAATTCCATACAAGGTAGACCTTGTTGGCGTGGTTCGGATAGTGGACAGAACGATTACATAGTCCTCGATGTACGCATTGGGTGGACGTCCGAGCACTGGCATAGACTAGTGCGGACGCGATTCACATTTTCATAGTATGTAGTGGAGCATCTGTATTATAAGCCTTACGAAGCAGTCCTTTACAAATATAACTATAGAGCAAGACGATGGAGCATCTGTATTGTATTCCTTACGAAGCATTCCTTTACAGATGTAGTTACGAAACGCTATCTAAGCAAGACGATAGAGCCATTTTAGAGGAGGATACGAAAGGTACCATGGGTGGTACTTAGGACCAAATGGTCATTGGACATATAGCTACATATATATATATATATATATATATCAGTTGTTAGGTTATAATCTACTAAGGAATAGGTAGGTACGATTCACGCACAGAGGCGAGAGTATGATAAACCTATTGAACCTAATATAATAGTAAATGGAAGTAAAACGGTATATGTAGAATTAAGCTTAAAAGTGTATAATTTATCCATTCACCAGAACTTCAGTTTTGACCCCCTCCTCATAACATCCTACAGGCTGGGTAGATGGCAGAGATTTCCCAGCTTTAGACACTTGTTTAAAGTGTGTTGTTATATTGGTGAGTGTTTACTTACTATTATATTTTAGTTAATTCCGCTGTAAGATATTTAATTGAGCTCCGATACATTTGTCTTTGCCTATTTGCAGGATACCAGATTCCCAACTCTAGGTGTCAGCGGGCTTAGGTTTTAGCATTTTTGCAAAAAATCTGGACCATGAAAATTTGGGTTGTTACATTTGGTATCAGAGCCTAGGTTTAGAATCCCTAGGTAGATAGTGAGTGAACGTATTTTTATTTTTAATAAATATATTTGTACTCTTAAACCCAAAGAGAAGTCCATTATTTGAGTATATCATAACTTGGAATAAGGAAATCCCAAAAGCTAAAAGACCTCAGATGGAAAAGATTTTTAGATTTAGTAAGGAATAGTCTTGCGAAAACAAGTGCCCATTGGTAATAATTTCAGATAAGAGGATTTGGCATTATGACCCTAGAACTAAAGATAAGCATAAAAAGGAAATCGATTAAGCATATTGGATTTAGTACAGTAACTTCTTGAGGGGTATTTGGGGAAGCATAAGGGAGTTAAAATTCCACTTTGAATCTAGCCCAATAATTAAACTTTCAAGAGTTTGAAGTTTTTTTTAGGAAATTTTCAAGTTTTAAGCTTAAATGTTTACGACTCTATATTTGTATTAGTTTAAATATGGAAAGTTAGAGAGAAACAACTTTAAAGCATTTTTAGATTTGTAAAGAAAAAGGGGTTATGGCTTTATGTGAAAGAGAAAATATATAAGATTATACAGTTTTAAAAAATAGCAGTAAAGGTATTAAAAACGTTTTGAAAAAAAAATTGGGTTTAGATAATTAAAATGGTTAGAGAAAGATGATAATAGGGGTTCAGTTGGAATATAAAAGATGTTAAGACTCCACTTGGAGGGTGGAGGGCGCCCAAAGGAAATTTATCCAAATTCATAACTGTGACTCAAACAACCCGAAAACTGATGGATTAGGCTTTGATTAGTTAAGGAGGAGGAAGGCGACACGGCAACACAATTTTTTTTGAAAACAGACCGACCCGGTCGACTGTGTAGTCGGTCTGTTACTTAGTTCATTCGAACGCGTATAAATGCGTGCCCCCTTCTCCTTAGTCATTCTTATTTCATCCTCCCAGAAGACAGCAGCCGAACCCAAAAACCACCCTTCCAACCACCCAAACGCCTCAAAAACTCCACCGTTTCGCTCACAGTTAATGCCAAATCGAAGCGCATCGTGAGATCTACTCGGATCCATACTTCTTTTTCACAAATATGAGAGTTTTTGGCCGTGCCTCCAAGATGCTCTTTAATCCACCTTTTTCCCCACCTTACACCACAGAAGATAGCGTGGTGCCAAAGTGATAGAAGGGTTGTGCTATCTTACTCGGATACAGCCACATAACAGATTTTGCAAGGAAGGGCGGTGAAGTTTTTTGATTTTTCGGGCACCCTTTTAGAGTAGCTCTTCTTGGACATAGGGCTGCGACAGATTACGAGCCATAAAACGTTCGAGCGACGAGCGTATCCTAGGTTAGTATGTCTTTTCGATGCTAACTTACATACTAGTGATGAGGATGAGGAGTTGACCTTCCAATCGGAGGTCAAGGGAGTGAGGATAGTATTTATTGAGACTCAATTGGCTAGTATTTTAGATATTATAGGACATGGATTGGAGGTAAGACTTATTGAGATGATGGGCATGGCCATCTTGCACTAGTTTTTAGTTGATCTACAGTATCCCGACTGGTGCGTTGGACAGTTGTGCCTATTAGCTAGGTTGGTTGTACATATTTTGCGGTATAACCTTTTCCCCAAGGCTGAGAGCTATGACTAGATCAACCCCATAGTGAGGAAGGCCACCGACACCATATGCGGAGGCTTGCGGGTGAATTGAGCTAGGACGATTATGACCCAGTACATGACCGCAGCGGGACTTCGCTGATCTACTATGATATATTATCACCTTTGGACATAGATTTTTAGGTGGGCCAGAGTTGAGATGGAGAAAGAAAAACTTACAGTGAGCAGAAACACCCCATGATTGATTCATCCACTTCGAGGAGGACGAATGTAGGTTTAGATCAGATACAGGCTCCACGGGAGGAGCAAGAGCACGAGCCATATTTCCAGGCACCACAGTACTTTCACGAGCATCAACATTTTCCTTCGCTAGCATTTGGAGGCGGCGTTGGGCATGTAGAGTCACCATGGCCCGCTTGTACATCAGATTCCACGACGAAGAGTGCGTGGGGATATGGATTTTGGGAGGAGGGAGTAGGACCCTCTCGGCCCCCTCTATCATTGAGCTACGATGACTAGTTTAGGAGCATGCCGAGGTGCACAAGCGGCTCCCCAGAGAGCATGCGGATCTTCTGCGAGGATAACAGGAGTTGGTTAGGACACAACAGGAGTTAGCTAGGACGCAGCAGGCTATTGTGACGAGCACTAGGCGGCAGGAGGAGCGCCTTAACTGTTTTGATTCTTTTATTGGGCCTTCTTATGTCAGGGTGGATAGGGTCCTAGGCCGCCTAACCCGAGGTGATAGCTGTGTTAGCCTTCTTGTGTCACCTGCCTAGCACCGTAATGTAGTAGGGTTTGTTTTCTCTTTAGATATAAAATAGTACTCTTATGTAAGCATTTGAAAACTCTGTTGTAGTAGATCAGTACTGACGCTTTTTCTCTTTATTTTTGTAATGTTCACAAATAGAGAATAAGGACATAAGATGTTATTATAAAAATAAAAGCAGAAATAAGAATAACCGAAAACGAAAACAACAAAGTAAAGAGAAGCAACATAAATGTCAATAGAAACAAACGAGAGTTGCAAAAGAAAAATACATTTTCCCATAAATTAAACTTGGGAAAAATGTTTGAAAAGGAAAAAAAATTCTTATGTAAACTATGCTTGCAAAAGAAAATAGAGATTTTATAGGATAGCGGCAAAAGTTCCAAGTACAGAGAGAGAGGCACGCAAAAGTAAACGGAGAAATGTGAAGTTTTTCCATTTTCTACCTTCTTTTTAACATAAGAAATCGAGTTTGGAAAATTAGATTTTTATGAAATTCAAACATTAAATGTTATGTGGTAGGATTTGGATGAAAAATACGTTGAATTACACCCTTATTCAGTAAGAGTGTGGGAAAAATTGGATGAAAAATGTTTTGAGTTTTCAAAAAAATTGCATTCATATAGAAATTGCAAGTATATTTAGGATGTGTGCATCATATTTCAAAATAAATTTTTAAAAATAAAAAGCATTCATATAGGAGGTACCACTTAGAAATTTATGTACATGCATATATTTTGTCTTGAAAATCACTTTTGCTCAAAAGCATGGATGGTTGCAAAATTGGATGTACACAAAATGGTTGTAATTAATGCGAGGGATCACATAAATTTTACCCTCGTCAAATTTTGGGGATGAAATTTCCTAAGGGTGGGAGAATGTAACACCCCGCATTTTTATATAGTTAATAATTTAATGAATAAACGATAAGCAATGAAAATAAATATTTTTGGAATTATCGAAATATGGCTTCAGAACTTGGACCATTGCGTCCGGGATGATCTTCTGATCAATTTCCATATATAACTTGTCAAAATCCGAGCCAATATGAAGAAGTTAGGAACGAAACGAGAACGAGTAACAAAAAAAGATGATGATAATAATAATAATAATAATAATAAAATATACGTGTATGGGCCGACCTAGAGGTCGACCTAATTAGCCTAATGGTTAATCACACGGTCGATCGGTGGCTTTGGGTGGTCGACCACCCGGTCGGTCCACATAGCGACCTGGACGAAGTTTCCTCCAAGTACGCGCCAGTGACGTAAATTTTAGTTTTTAAGCGATCTGAGCCGTATGTTTTTCAATCCGATGGCTCCAAATCGCCCTGTGACGTGGTGGCTCCAGATTCAATCCAAGAATTCAACGGTCTGAGATCCCCAAACTCCCTTATAAATAGAACCCTAGGCATAACTCTTTTCTCACAATTAGATTTTCTCCCAATGGGTTCTTGGCCTAAGGATGAACCATAAATAGAAAATATTTCTTTGGGTCCTTGGCCAAAAGGCTGGACCCTAAAAATAAAATATTTCTTGGGAGAAGATCTTCTAAATATAAATATTATGCATCTTGGAGGGGGATCCAGAAGGACCATGGAGCCAGGCTGAGCACATGCAAAGCTAAGGATGATATGTGATTGGATTTAATTATATTCATTTATGTATATAATATATATTATCATTGAATTTCCGTTAGATAATTTATTCCAGTAATTATTTAGTTATGCAAACACTATAAATTTTATTTATATTTAGTTAGGCTTGACAGTTAGAAAAAGGCGTAAGCCTAAAAGTAAGAAATTTGCAGTTATCCACTCTATTCTAAAGTCATAATTTAGCCTTAATACTCATTCCATTTTATTCCCTTTTTATGCGAATAATATAGTGAGTAAGAGAATTTGTGATTATGGATTAATATACTAGACTTTATGATATAACTGTAAAATAAGAAAATCAAAAAATTGGAATAAAATTAGAAAAGTAAGATTCTTAATAAATTACGCTAGCAATAGAATTATGTAATAATTTAATTTGGGAGTAAGTAATAGATTAATTGGTTGCTTTAGAAACTAGGATACATTTCTATAATTTAATAATTAAAAGACAATGATAAACGTAACTGCAAGAATAAAAGAAAGAAAAAGGGAATTAGTGTAAAATAGAGAGACCATTGTATTTTACACTATCCCAAAATAATAAAAGAAATATCTTACAGTTACGAATAATTCTTGTTAGTATTATTTAGTATTAAATTATGGAAATGTATTTTTAGTATAGTTTTCACAACCAACCAAATAAAATAGAATTACTTCCTAGAATAAAAGAAAATAAAGTAAAGTATGAAATGGATCAAATTATTAGATAAGAAATTAGGGCAGTAACGATAATGAAGCTAGATCTGCATTTACTGGGCATATTATATAAATAGACAACTATTATGATAATAAGCGAATTATATAGTAAAAGAAAATTTAGAAAGAACTCTATATCATAATAAAAGAGGACATACTAGAACAGAAGAGAAATACTTAAAATTATATACGGAGTATAAAAGAAATAATAGTGACAATTACAAGCATAATTATAACATAAGTTATAATTAAATAAAAGATAGAAAGGCTTATTTTGAAACTTAGAATAAATAAGCAAATAGTAGAAGCTTATTTAAGATTTATATTAAGTTAGTAAGCAAATAGAACAACGATAATAGAAGATGTTTATGTAATGAACTTAAGACTTAAATTAAGTTAATAAGCATGTTAATAGAAGTGGCAATACCAACAGCATCCCCTATTGGATCAATGGTGGTCTCACAATAGCCAGAAGTGAGATGAGGGAAGGAACATGCTAATTAGGGTAAATTAGTATCCAATAAAATAAGAAAAGTAAACTAAACGCAAATTAAATGGTTAGACTTAGTGTCTAATAAAAGAGAGAGATGTGTTTGGAGCAGCCCAAAGGATGAAGAGCCTAACGAAGCTGTCCATCATAGATTTCAGTATAGGAAAAGCACGTTTAGCTTAGTTAATTTGTGCTAGAAGGAAGTGTGAGACTTCAACCGGATGTGAGGGTACTCTAGGGTAACCCTCTGGGCAGGCCTAACAAAGCTGCATTCCCGGAGGCAGGTCTGTAGGTATTCCATCAATAGAGTACGCCTTCACTGCATTTGCATTGTAGGCCTAACGAAGCAGACCTTTATAGGCAGTCAGAAGTGTTTGCTGTTAGGAGTAGGATATTCGTATGTCCCAGTACTTGCAAGTAAGTTTAGTGGGCATGACCCAAAAGGATAGTCGCATGCAAATATCACGCTAGCATTAAAACCAAGAACGAGTTCAGGAAAGACTGGAGTTAAACCAACAGACCAATGATTCTTTCACTATCGAGTGTTGGGTGATGGGCACGGCCAATTGGATGTTATATTGTTTGCAGTAGGGCACGACCACTTAACTCTTTAGAAGTCTTTCGGTTAGTTGAGGGTGGCTGCGTGGGGCCATAGCCATGATGAAAAAAGATCGACCAACTAGAATATCTGTATTGTAGGCCTAATGAAGCAGTCCTTTACAAATATAGAAAATCTCCGACTGAATTCCGTACGAAGTAGACCTTGTGGCGGGGTTCAGATAGTAGACAGAACGATTACGTAGTCCTCAACGAACGCCTTGGTGGTACATTGTGGATGTTCGAGCATTGGCATAGACTAGTGCAGACGCGTTTTACATTTTCATAGTAAGTAGTGGAGCATTTGTATTATGGTCCTTTCGAAGCAGTCTATTACAGATATTGTAAGGAGCATCTGTATTGTAGGCCTTACGAAGCAGTCCTTTACAAATGTAGTTACGGAACGCTCTCGAAGCAAGACGATGGAGCACTTTTCGAGGAGGATATGGAAGGTACCATGGGCGATACCTAGGACTAATATGATCATTGGGCATATAACTATATATATATGTATCAGTTATTAAGTTTTAATCAACTAAAGAGTAGATGGGTACGATTCACTCACAGAGGTGAGAGTATGATAAACCTAGTGAACCTAATATAACAGTAAATGGAAATAAAATGATATATGTAGTATTAAGCTTAAAAGCATATAATTTATCCATTTTTCAGAACTTTAATTCTGACCCCCTCCTCATAACATCCTATAGGTTAGGTACATGATAGAGACTTCCCAGGTTTAAGACACTTGTTTAGAAAGTGTTCTTATATTGGTGAGTATTTACTTACCATTATATTTTAGTCAATTCCGCTATGAGATATTTAAGTGAGCTCTAATATATTTGTCTTTGCCTATTTACAGGATACCAAATTCCCAACTCGGGTTTCAATGGGCCTGGGTTTTATCATTTTCGCGAAAAATCCAGGCCTACTGGAATTCTGGTTGTTACAATCATTCTCTAACAACCAAGCATACCATATATACCATAATGATTTCTGAAAAATTATTTCTTTATATATAAATATAGTCAATGTAAAATTATTTCATTTACCCAATTTCAAAATAATACCATGTCGAATTACTCTTTCAAGTGTTTAAAGATCCCTATCAATAACGTTAATTACTCATAATTACTCGTACTGACCAGAATCCATGAGCCACTCAATAGATCAAGCAACATAATATAAACAATTTTTATATCACTAATAAATGCTTGTTCATATATATATATATATGTATATATATATATGTGTGTGTGTGTGTGTACATATATATATACACACACACACACACACACACACACTCAAACTCATTCTAAGGTGTTGTGACCCTATCTCTAATGAGTACCCCACCAAAGACAAAGTTCTCGCTTAGCCTTCAGCTTTGAAACCAAATGTAACGAACTGGATTTTCGACCCTCGAAAATCGACACTAATACGTCCACTATATTTCATGCTGCAAAATTGAATGCCGGAAAACCCGATTGTTAGGGAAAAATAAAGAAGGTAAGAAGAAAACTAAACAACACAAAATCTCATAATGCAACGAATAATCTATAATATACCATAAATCTTTATGCAAAAAAAAAACTGTAATATGTGTATATACAACCATCAATCAAAGTATACTGACATATTTCGGCCTGGATAGTTATAACAATCTGTCCTCACAAATGCCGATGGCACAAAAATGAATATTGTAGGAAATAACCATCTACGTAAATACTTCTCGGGGCCTCCAACTCGTATCTTGAAGCTCAAGGCATTCAATCTAATCTGTAATATGCTCGGTCTGGCCCGAGCATTATAATAAAATAACTTCCGAGTTAGTCTGGAAAACCAATGTGAGAAAACATAGCCAAGTGGATCTAAAGTTTTAATAAAATCTATGAAATCAAAGGCATCTCGTAAGATCATGCCACACATAAACATGATGGGTTTTTACCTTGCGATAACCAAAATACTTTTATAGAAAATCTAGTGATACTATAATAATGTCTAAGGGTTCAAAGTAAAATAATAAAATAGTTGGAATGCTTGCATCTCAGGTTCTAACATATTTGGTACACAATTAAAACCGTAAAGTCCATATTTGAGAATGAATTCATTAATGATAGGGCCACTGGGGTACCGCCCTTCGTAGTACACTACTAAAACAATGTAACGAGATCGTACCTAACGACCCCTGCCAACACATAACCGGCCTACCCCTTGCTGGATAGTGGCGAATATTTCATCAACCCGGTTGTTCCCAACCTTTATGAAGCTCCCTCATGCACAACTGAATCTGAAACTATGAATGGTCATCTAGAAAGGTGATAATATACCCATCATGGGAGCTATTCACAACTAGCTCCACTGCATCTCCCCCATTTTAGTCATTTTTGGTTGATGAGGGTTGAGGCTACGATTGCCTTTCAAGAACATTTTGGAATTGCCTTCCAATGACAATGTGTTGATAGAATTCATCCATACAAGTCTGTTCTGGCTCTGAACGGAACCAAATGCACTATTTCTACTACATTCATTTTGGAATCACCCTAAGGATTAGTAGCGATTAGCCCTTGCACTTGACATCTCTATCTTCCATTCCATGCTCTTTATAGTATCTTCACTTTGAAATGCATTCATTGGATCGAAGTGGTTGTCAGATAATATATCTGATCCCGGTCTCTTGGAAACAATGTTCGATAATTTCCAATAAACTCAACCCCGGTTCTCTAGGAAATAAACAGCCAAAGATAAGAGCAGAGATCACATCCTAACCGTTAGTGGACGGATTTCCTTATCATTGTCCTAAGAGAACGAAACGAGATTTATATGCACAGTACAAAATTATCAAAGATGATTGTGCCATATTACTCACGTGCTTCTCCTAGATATTTTCAAAGTTCCATTTCGGTCAATTTTTGATAGTCGGTTATTTAACTTTCGACTAACAAACATTCAACCAGGGACTTATTTTATAGGGAAAACCAATATTGGTTCAGTATACAAGCGATCACTAGCCTCCTTTAATAAGTCTTTATAAATATAATTACTGTATATAAAAACTTTTAAAAGATGTACTTGCAAATCCTTGTATTTCCACATTGAGAAATAGCTATATACTTATTCCAATGGTATAAGTATATCCACAAAACTTAGAAAAATTTCCTTTTTATTCTATTCTCAAATCGTTTATAATTCCCCTTACCAGTCTCCAAAATCGTTTATAAACCATTTTATGAATCTTCGAAAAATATTAATAATCCCTTTACCAAGAATTCGGTCACTTATAAACTTCTTAAAAAGGGACAGCGGATTAAGGATCTTAAGGCTAATTTAACACCAGAGAGGGGGTGAATATCGTTTAATGAATTCTGATACTTATATGAACTAAATTGAAATTATGACACAAATAAATGCAGAACTTAATCAGAGAACAATCACATAATCAAACATAGATGCAAAAAGTAAATAAAAAGCAGTAAAGGGGAAGAACATACCGGATTTTATACTGGTTCGGAGTTACCCTACATCCAGTCCTTTACCAAGGCAAACCAACTCATATAGATTTTTATTAAACCAG
The DNA here is from genome assembly GCA_030765085.1 of Allium cepa. Classification (NCBI taxonomy): domain Eukaryota; kingdom Viridiplantae; phylum Streptophyta; class Magnoliopsida; order Asparagales; family Amaryllidaceae; genus Allium; species Allium cepa. The sequence goes on from CM060928.1 coordinate 220,483,888, forward strand.
TGTCAAGATTACACTCCTCAATTTATAAATGCCTTGAGGTAGCCTCCTGTCTCACGAGTCCGGGGAAAACTCTCTTGATTTACGGGCCACAAGATTACCCAATTGATTTCCAGGAACAACCACACCTTATAGAGAGACTCGATAAACTTTTGATTACAAATTATAACGACTCGGAATTTTGGGTCACAAGATTTGAACATTTAATTCATTTTAAATGTTGAATATGTGGTATAATTTGAATTTTGAAATAAAAAACTTTGGTTAAGTTAATAAAATTAGTCAAATTTCAAATACAAGAATTAAATTGGAATTTGAATAATAATAATATAATATTAGAATTGGAATAATTGGCAATTCTGAGTGTAAATAGATATAAAATTTGATTCTAAAGTTTATTTTGAGTCTAATTGGATTTGAATTGTAATATTGGACCATTGGATGGAATTAATAGTCGATAGATTGAATTTGGAATTTTATATTAATTTAATAATGGAATTTAATAATATAATAATGCAAATAATCAAATTTTGATTCGAAATGAGTCAAAATTATTTTTAATGTGCTTATAAATTTCATATGATTTATTATTAAGTTAGTAAAATTTTAAAAGTAAAATTTTAAGCGTTTTCGACAAATTCGAAAATCGCTCGATTTGATAGACGAGTTAAAATAGTCTTCCGGGGCACAATCTCGGAATTCGACGAAACTAATTCCATTGGATCCGTAATAGTTAGTTATTATCGGATTTCAATTTTCGAAGCAATCGGAGTTGTCGTTTGACCGTGGCAGCTCGAAACGCATAGAAATCGTTTTAATCGATTTGATTTTAAATTGATCATTAAATTCCGTAACTCGCACGTATGATGGAATTAGCCTATGAAACTTGTTCCGTTGGGTCCGGAACGTGGAAAAACCCTAGGAACGCCTGTCGGAACGCGTAGTTTGGAGGTCGTTTGCATATGATGTTAAATTGAGAATTTATCAATTAAATAATATTAAACAATTATATATATTCACATTTATTCTTAAACCCTAGATTTTTTCGTTCAGGGCCGTCATTTCTTTTTCTTTAATGGCCGATAATCATTTCGTTTCCCCTCCAAAAATCTCATTATCCATGCTTTAATTCCGAACATTTTCTAAATGGAAGTTGTAGATCATGAAGGGATCTACACATCCAACGGTTGAGATGTTGTTTAGCGAAGTAAATCGTTCGAATTTTGCCTTCATTTGGGCTCGGTTCGATCTCGATTTCTGGGTTGTAGGGAGGTTCGAGTTCGCCCAGATTAGGGGCGGGGGTGACGCGCGAGTAGGCGCACGTGTGGGCGACTTTGGATCAACGTCCGGTCGTGATTTTGAGGGTGCGACAATCGGCCTTGTTTCGTAAACGATGGGTTACGAGCAGTTTCGTGAGGAAGAGAGGAAGGAATCATCGGCCGATCTCCTGATGCTTTATCGTGTGGCCAGATTTTGTTAGTGGTAAAATAAAAAAATAAAAAAAAAGAAATTTGTTTTAAATTCAATTTAAACTTTAAAATCAAATATCTAATGCATATGGTATCAGATTTTGACGAAATTGGCGACGTCGGAATCGCAGAAGCGCGTACTACGCAGTGGTGCAGTTTGGGAATCATTCCGGGCAAGTAGAAAATTTGAGTTAAATCGAACGTCGTTCGGTTTAATTTAAATTTCGAACACTCGCCGAAACTCAAGGTGAGTTAATCTCACTCACATCTGGAATGTTAGATGATTAAAATAAATGTCTGTGTGATTGGTTAAATATAAATGTTGTATTAGTCTGAAATGAATATTTGTATATGTGATGTGCTAATATTTGTGGATGCAGGGAAAACAGGTTGGAGAGATCCAACTGGGTTCCTCACAATATTGTAATCATCTTTATAATTGATGATGCAATCTGTTTATATATATTGTGATTGATAACCCTGAAATTAAATTGTACCGTGCTATTGCTGGAGAAATTACAAATCCAGGATTTAATTATAAATAGATTTAATTGGTTTTTTTTTAAAAAGAAATAAAAGAAATTGTTAAATAAGAATTTAAAGGAATCAAATTTGGAATTTGGTTTAGATAAAGGATGAAATTGGTAAATTTGTAACTATAAATAAAGTGGGAAATTTATCAGTGGATAAATGTAGAAGAGTGGCTTTCTGGTGAGAAATTTTATAAGAAATTATAAATTGTTTTAAATAACGTGGGGTTATTTTAATAATGAATAGTGTTTTTCCGGGAAATTAAAATATGTTGCAACGAAATTTCCAAATATAAAATTTACAATTTTAAATGTAAATAGAATATTTCGAAATGCAGTTTTCTCCATTGGGATTTTATTTAAGTAATTCGTAATATGGTTTTTCATTGAAGAATTCTCCAAATGTTTTATTTAAAAATGTTTTAAACCTATACTTTAAAATGAATTTCCGGAAATGGAAAAATGGTGTTTGAACTTCGAAAGAAGTTATGTTTAAGTATGGAATTGGGAATTTATGTTATTAACATAAATTGAATTAAATAAATCGGCTGGATTTATGAGACGGATTCTTTGGAAATGTCGAATGGGGTTGTGTTTCCCCGAAAAACCAAGTTAGAGTTTTAACAGATTTTATTGAAATAAGAGTTAAAGCTTAAATTTGTTTAAAGGGTAATTTAAGAAATTATTATTTTAAAGAAGAAATTAATAAATTTGTTTTAAAGTTATTGTTTAAGTTATTGGTAAAAGCTAATATTATCTTTTTAAACTCTACTTTTAAATTTGGTTTATTTTAACCTTTATTAAAAATCAAGTTTATATCTAAATAAATAGTTTTACTTTAGATATTTTGGAATTATATTTTTGAGTAATAACTAGTAGTGACTTACATATTTTAAAGTATAATTCAGAAGAAGTGTTTTAATTGTTTTAAATCTAAATTGTTTTGAACTTGGTTATTTCCAATGGGAATAAATGGTAAAGGATTTATGGGTAAAGGAAGAACTTTGGGAAATTGTTTTCAAATGAGTTTTGAAAATTTGGAAATATATCTTGTAAAGATATTAGAGGCAAATAAATAATGTGGGAATTATTTATTGTGTGATGGATGCTTATGAATATTAATTGATATTTAAATCACCGACTATCAATATTGGACAAATGCGTTGATCGTTTCGAAGAAACCGGGATCGAGATTTATTTCTCGAAAACCACTTCGATCCAGTTTGTACGTTTCGTGGAAGAACGTGTTCGGAGTCGAAGATGAAGTAGTGAAGTGCAAGGGCTAGTCGCTACTAATCCTGAGGATATTTCCAAAATGGATGTAGTAGGAGTAGTGCCTTCGGTTCCGTTCGAACCTGGGACGGACTTGTATGGACGAACGCTTTCGCAACATCGTCAGGTGGGCGATAGGCATTCTAAGAGAAACGTTCTAAAGGTAATGCTTAGCCTCAAGCCTCATCAAATGGGAATGACTGAAAATCAGGGGATTTGCAGCAAGGCTTTGTGGGTAGCCCCCACTTGAGAGTAAGGTCATCCCTGTCTAGACGTCCCTTTTTTATTTGGCTTAGTGGTGCGGTTGCTGATCCCAACCGTGGGGTGATCTTATTCGGAACTGTCCAGTAAGGGATGGGTCCAGCCTTGTGTTGCAGGGGATCGGGCGTGGTCCTCGGTACGGTGATCTAGGCCCCGTACTATGATAGGTGGCACCCCAGTGCCTAGTCATTGTTGGAAATCCATTCTCTCTACGTGCCTTGTACGAGTTTTGTTTATATTACCCACTTTGTGGCTAGTAGCTGGAATTTAATGATTGTAACAATTTCGGCTATTTTATAAGTATTTGTAAATAGACCCTATTATAATATCAGAGGATTTCTATAAAAAGTGTTTTAGTTATCGTAAGGTGAAAACCCGACATGTTTATTTGTGGCATGGTCTTACGAGATGCTTTTGTTTTCAAAAGGATTTTTGAAACTTTAATAATCAATTTGGATGCATTATTATCACCTGGTATTCCAGACTGACTCGGGTGTTATTTCATTGTAATGCTCGGGTCAGACCGAGTATTATATGTTCAAGATAGGATGCTTTGGAGCAGTAGAGGAGCTAGAGTCCGAGACGTGTTACCTGTATTTGTATACATATATATATATCCGCTGCTATGATTGTATGGTAATGTCTGACTGGTAAATGTTAATTGTTTGAGATACTCTGATGATATGTTGTATAAACAGATATAGTTTCCATTTTGTGTAAAATCTATTATTTACTATTATAGTTTATTCCGCTACGACTGTGAGATTCTGATATTGTTTAGTTCCTTCTTTCTTCTACCTTTTCTTCTTTAACCCTAATGGTTCGTGTTTCTGTTCCACTTGAGCCAATCGATGTAGAATAGTGTTGACTCAAGGGGTACAGATTTGCGGGCTGTTACACTTGGTATCAGAGCTTAGGTTGGCGACAACCTAGGCTTTGGTGGGGAAATTACTCATTAAACAGAGTCAACGGTACTCTATAACGAGTTGAGAGTAATAATAGCTATGAGAGCGTACTTGTTAGTGAATATAAAATTGTTTTTTGTACTGTGTTGACTTATCGGTTGAGTGTTTATGAATTCTGGTCGGTGCAGGAAGTACAACTGTATCGATAGGGGTTTCTAAACTCTTAAACAAGATGAACCGACATAGTATTGTTTTTAAAGGGGTAAATGAATAATTTTACCCAAAATTATATTTCTATATAAAGGAAATAATTTTCTGAAATTATATATATATTTGGATGTTTGGTTGTTAATACTATAATCAAATAAGAATCTAAAATTTAATATAAAATCTAGAATGGTTATAACCAAATAAATTCCATGAGTATAAATTATACGAAAGAGAATAACTAAATTTAAATTAAACCAGAATTTAAAATCCCGGAAGTTTTGAAAAAGATTTTAAATTAATTGAAACAAAGGTTTGGAAATTTAAAATCTTTGGAATGTTAGGGTGTTTTCCAAGGTGTTTGAAGGCAAAAATGGAATATGTTTTGGGAAGTATTTTTGAATGGAAACTGTTTTGAAAAGAATTTGGGAAAGTAAGAAAGCATTGAACTCACTTTAGTCGCTGGAAAATAATGCTGATGATGCTGGCTACATCATTAGAATTCATTTTTGAGTTTCTAAAGTGATGGATTGCTACCCAAAATGGTTGGTTATGATATTGTTTAGACTTGTTGGGTATAATAGTTGTTTTGGGAAATTTCAAAATGGGGAAATTGTTTTAGTACAACCAAGTTGTTTTGGAAATCCGGAAATTTGATTTGGTAAATCAAATAGGTATGAGTAGATTATTATTATTTCAAAATGGTTTTGAAATAAAACCGGGTAATTGAATTCTAGGAAATTCTGTTTAAATAATGTGTAAAATTAAAATGAATCAACTATTGAACTTATTAAGTGAAGTTGATATTAATAAGGAAGAAATGAAAATTTTAATCTTGGAATTAAAATTTGACTTGAGTAAACGGAAGTGAATAAAATAGATTGAAGTGAATAGAAAATTTGAGTTTGGCTTGGGATAAGTTAAATAAATTGAACTTGGAATTGATTTGATTTGAATTAAATTAAAATGTAAATTGACTTTGTAATTATGGGACATTGTGTAATGAATTATACCCACAAGCTATTAAGTATTATGCTTATAATTTGAGATTGTGGATTTGAAATTTGCAAAGGATTAAGGTGAGGGAAAATTTGTATCTTTAAGAATTCAGTGATATCTATATATAGAAAATTTGAATTGTGATTATAAGACGAAAATAACTCAAATGAGCAATATAAGCTTTTAAGTAAATGAGTTGGTGAACTTAAGAATGGAAAATTTGATTGTAAACCCAAGTAAAGTGAGATTATAATCACAAATGGGAAATAGTTGAATAGTGTGGTGAATTCAAACTTAATCTCTAATGAAATGTAAATTGAAATAAGGTAAAGTGAGAGATAAAGGATGTGGATGAACTTAGGTTAGTAAATAAGTTTTGAACTTATATATGGAGTTGAATTTGGATTGTATTAAGATCTAAACTTAGTTGTGTTACAAATAATTATGAATAGAACTAAATTCTTATTTAAGTTAGTGAAGAGAATGGAATGAATTCAAGATGGCTAAATAAACTTAGTTGGACTTGAATTATATTTGGAAAAGAATTAAATTGAAAGGAAATTTAATTTAGAGAAGTAAGAATGATATTATGTGAATAAAATTTTAACTCAACTAAAATCCAAAGAAATTGGTTGAGAATGAATTTAGCGTAAGATAAATTTAAATAAAGAGAAGCTTGAAGATGAATTTTGTGTAAACTAAATTAAATGAAATTTGTGTAGGCATGAATAGAATTTTGATAGTTTGGTCAAAATTTGGAAAGTAAATAAAAATCCAGTTGTGGCATGGGATTTAAATTTTGGTAATAAATATTGGAAGTGTGAATGAATAATGGAATTAGATTATAATAGTGATGGTTTGGATTGTAAATAAATTCCAATGAGTGAAATAATTTAAAGTGGCCTCTTTAATAAAATAAATCTACAAATGGATTGAATAAAAAAAAAGAGTGCATTAAATTTTGTAAATGAATTGGAATTTGATTGAATAAGAATAAAATGAAATAAAATTGTAAGAAGGAATGGAAATATTGTGAACATTTGAAAGAACTTAAGCAAATTGAAAGACAAAAATTATTGTGAATAAGCTTTATCAAGTAATCTTGAATGGAATTTGTTGAGATAATTGAATTGAAATCCAAGTGAAAAGAATTTTAATTAATTATAGTGATAAAATAAGGATGTATGAGTTGTATATAACCCTGAGTTGAATGATACTAATATAAACTCGAATTGGTTAATGAAATAAAATATAAGGGAAGAATTTAATTTAATAATTGCAATGTGATAAGAATGCTTGGATTATGAACCATGCAGAATTGAACAAAATTAATATGTATCTAAGTTGGAAATTAATTTTAACTGGTTATAAGCTTAAGAATTGGTTATTTGTTTGAATAACCAACCTACATAGGAATTAGTTGATAAACTCAAGGGAATGAATTTTAATTTATTATTGTGATGGGACATGAATATAAGAGTTGTAAATAATTCAGAATGGAATGATAATAATATAAACTTCAGGTAGGTAATGAACCTGAAGTAAAGGTTCGGTTTTGACTTAATAATAATAATGATATGATAAATTTGTTTGGATTGTGATAAATATGAATAAAATTCCGAATGAAATAAATTGATATAAACTGAGTTGGAATAAATTTTAAAAGGACGAAAGCTTAAGGAATAGTTATTTGATTTGGGTAACATCAATTTACATTGAAATTGGTTGTTTGTTGTAAACAGAGTAAATGATTTAAATGAAACAATGAAGTTTGTTTTTGGATAAATTGGAATAGGTTAAAATCTTGGTAAGTGGATTTGTATAAATATAAGTGAGTTATAATAGAAATGCAAATGTATCAATTTGAAATGAAACTTGCTTGGTGAATCAATTCAGAAATTGGGTAGAGTATGAATTGAAATAGCGAAACTTATATGTAAATCATTTGTGTAAAATAAAATGGAGTTTGAAATTATAAAAGGAACTTTATTCATGCTATAAAATATGATTTATTTATGAAATCATGCAAATTGTTGACTTGATTATGAAATGGATATGTTTGGCTTACATTTATATTGGAAATGTTGTTAAAGTGTTCATATCTTTGAAAACCAATGAGTTTGTTGAGTAAGTACAGGTACGTAAGGCGTTCGATAGAGTTGGAGCACATATATGCTAAAATATTAGCCGCTTGCTTTTAAAAATTTGTTAAAAAGGTACACCTATGCAAATATAATTGGAAAATGATATATATATATATATATATATATATATATAGTGATATATTTTGGTTTCCGACCGTGTGGGTCGATGTATATATATTTATTTGTATCGCGATATCGCGAAAGCTCCTCCGTACAAAGGAGACTCTGCCAAAATTTTCCGGAAATTTTGGGAGTTAGAAATTTTTTGGGATTTTGGATTTGCTTAGAAATTGAATTTTTAAAGCAAATGGTAAAATTAAAGCTTTTGAGTATAAATAAAGAAAATGAGTTTGGATATGGGTTAAAGGATTTTGGGAAGTGTGTATAAGCTTTTAACTAAAGAAGTTTGGGTTAGGTTAATGAGTGTAGGAGCATTTGTTTCATTAGTGACAAGTTGATTTCAAATAACAATTGAAAATAAAGGATTTTGGGAATAGGTTTGAATTAGTAGTTTCAATTTGAAACTAAAGGAGTTTAGGCAAAGTGAATTTGGGATTTTCACTAAGTGGGTTTTGCTATTGAGTTTGGAACATTCTTCTACCTTAGCAAATTTCGGGGACGAAATTTTTATAAGGGGGGAGGAATGTAACGACCCGGAATTTTGGGTTGCTAGATTTGAACATTTAATTCATTTTAAATGTTGAATATGTGGTATAATTTGAATTTTGAAATAAAAGGCTTTGGTTAAGTTAATGAAATTAGTCAAATTTCAAATACGAGAATTAAATTGGAATTTGAATAATAATAATATAATATTAGAATTGTAATAATTGGCAATTCTGAGTGTAAATAGATATAAAATTTGATTCTAAAGTTTATTTTGAGTTTAATTGGATTTGAATTGTAATATTGGACCATTGGATGGAATTAATAGTCGATAGATTGAATTTGGAATTTTATATTAATTTAATAATGGAATTTAATAATATAATAATGCAAATAATCAAATTTTGATTCGAAATGAGTCAAAATGATTTTTAATGTGCTTATAATTTCATATGATGTATTATTAAGTTAGTAAAATTTTAAAAGTAAAATTTTAAGCGTTTTCGACAAATTCGAAAATCGCTCGATTTGATAGACGAGTTAAAATAGTCTTTCGGGGCACAGTCTCGGAATTATAAGCACATTTACAATTTTATTTAAGCACATTTACAATTTACATCATATGGAAAGTCAAAATCGATTTTATATTTGATAGACGAGTTAAAATAGCCTTCCGGGGCACAGTCTCGGAATTCGACGAAACTAGTTCCATTGGATCTGTAATAGTTAGCTATTATCAGATTTCAATTTTCGAAGCAATCGGAGTTGTCATTTGACCGTGGCAGCTCGAAACGCATAGAAATCGTTTTAATCGATTTGATTTTAAATTGATCGTTAAATTCCGTAACTCGCACGTATGACTGAATTAGCCTACGAAACTTGTTCCGTTGGGTCCGGAACGTGGAAAAAACCTAGGAATGCCTGTCGGAACGCGTAGTTTGGAGTTCGTTTGCATATGATGTTAAATTGAGAATTTATCAATTAAATAATATTAAACAATTATATATATTCATATTTATTCTTAAACCCTAGATTTTTTCATTCAAGGCCGTCGTTTCTTTTTCTTTAATGGACGATAATCATTTCGTTTCCCCTGCAAAAATCTCCTTATCCATGCTTTAATTCCAAACATTTTCTAAATGGAAGTTGTAGATCATGAAGGGATCTACACATCCAACGGTTGAGATGTTGTTTAGCGAAGTAAATCGTTCGAATTTTGTTTTCGTTTGGGCTCGGTTCGATCTCGATTTTTGGGTTGTAGGGAGGTTCGAGTTCGCCTAGATTAGGGGCGGGGGTGAAGCGCGAGTAGGCGCACGCATGGGCGACTTTGGATCAACGTCCGGTCGTGATTTTGAGGGTGCGTCGATCGGCCTTGTTTCGTGAACGATGGGTTACAAGCAGTTTCGTGAGGAAGAGAGGAAGGAATCATTGGCCGATCTCCTGATGTTTTATCGTGTGGCCAGATTTTGTTAGTGGTAAAATAAAAAAATAATAATAAAAGAAATTTGTTTTAAATTCAATTTAAACTTTAAAATCAAATATCTAATGCATATGGTATCAGATTTTGATGAAATTGGCAATGCCGGAATCGCAGAAGCACGTACTACGCAGTGGCGCAGTTCGGGAATCATTCCGGGCAAGTAGAAAATTTGAGTTAAATCGAACGTCGTTTGGTTTAATTTAAATTTCGAACGCTCGCCGAAACTCAAGGTGAGTTAATCTCACTCACATCTGGAATGTTAGCTGATTAAAATAAATGTCTGTGTGATTGGTTGAATATAAATATAGTATCAGTCTGAAATGAATATTTATATATGTGATGTGCTAATATTTGTGGATGCAGGGAAAACAGGTTGGAGGGATCCAACTGGGTTCCTCACAATATAGTAATCATCTTTATAATTGATGATGCAATCTGTTTATATATATTGTGATTGATAACCCTGAAATTAAATTGTACCGTGCTATTGTTGGAGAAATTACAAATCCAGAATTTAATTGTAAATAGATTTAATTGGGTTTTAAAAAAAAATAAAATAAAGGAAATTGTTAAATAAGAATTTAAAGGAATCAAATTTGGAATTTGGTTTTGGATAAAGGATGAAGTTGGTAAATTTGTAACTATAAATAAAGTGGGAAATTTATTAGTGGACAAATGTGGAAGAGTGGCTTTCTGGTGAGAAATTTTATAAGAAATTATAATTTGTTTTAAATAACGAGGGGTTATTTTAATAATGAATAGTGTTTTTTCGGGAAATTAAAATATGTTGCAACGAAGTTTCCAAATATAAAATTTACAATTTTAAATGTAAATAGAATATTTTGAAATGCAGTTTTCTCCATTGGGATTTTATTTAAGTAATTCGTAATATGGTTTTTCATTGAAGAATTCTCCAAATGTTTTATTTAAAAATGTTTTAAACCTATACTTTAAAATGAATTTCCGAAAATGGATAAAAGGTGTTTGAACTTCGAAAGAAGTTATGTTTAAGTATGGAATTGGGAATTTATGTTATTAACATAAATTGAATTAAATAAATCGGATGGATTTATGAGACGCATTCTTTGGAAATGTCGAATGGGGGTGTGTTTCCCCGGAAAACCAAGTTAGAGTTTTAACAGATTTTATTGAAATAAGAGTTAAAGCTTAAATTTGTTTAAAGAGTAATTTAAGAAATTATTATTTTAAAGAAGAAATTAATAAATTTGTTTTAAAGTTATTGTTTAAGTTATTGGTAAAAGCTAATATTATCTTTTTAAACTCTACTTTTAAATTTGGTTTATTTTAACCTTTATTAAAAATCAAGTTTATATCTAAATAAATAGTTTTACATTAAATATTTTGGAATTATATTTTTGAGTAATAACTAGTAGTGACTTACATATTTTAAAGTATAATTCAGAAGAAGTGCTTTAATTGTTTTAAATCTAAATTGTTTTGAACTTGGTTATTTCCAATGGGAATAAATGGTAAAGGATTTACGGGTAAAGGAAGAACTTTGAGAAATTGTTTTCAAATGAGTTTTGAAAATTTGGAAATATATATTATAAAGATATTAGAGGAAAATAAATAATGTGGAAATTATTTATTGTGTGATGGATGCTTATGAATATTAATTGATAGTTAAATCACCGACTATCAATATTGGACAAATGCGTTGATCGTTTCGAAGAGACCGGGATCGAGATTTATTTCTCGAAAACCACTTCGATCCGGTTTGTACGTTTCGCGGAAGAACGTGTTCGGAGTCGAAGATGGAGCAGTGAAGTGCGAGGGCTAGTCGCTACTAATCCTGAGGATATTTCCAAAATGGATGTAGTAGGAGTAGTGCCTTCGGTTCCGTTCGAACCTGCGACGGACTTGTATGGACGAATGCTTTCAGAACATCGTCAGGTGGGCGATGGGCATTCTAAGAGAAACGTTCTAAAGGAAATGCTTAGCCTCAAGCCTCATCAAATCAGAATGACTGAAAATCAGGGGATATGCAGCAAGGCTTCGTGGGTAGCCTCCACTTGAGAGTAAGGTCATCCCTGTCTAGATGTCCCTTTTTTATTCGGCTTAGTGGTGCGGTTGCTGATCCCAACCGTGGGGTGATCTTATTCGGAACTGTCCAGTAAGGGATGGGCCTGACCTTGTGTTGCAAGGGATCGGGCGTGGTCCTCGGTACGGTGATCTAGTCCCCGTACTGTGATAGGTGGCACCCTAGTGCCTAGTCATTGTTGGAAATCCATTCTCCCTATGTGCCTTGTACGAGTTTTGTTTATATTACCCACTTTGTGGCTAGTAATTGGAATTTAATGAATGTAACAATTTCGGCTATTTTATAAGTATTTGTAAATAGACCCTATTATAATATCAGAGGATTTCTATAAAAAGTGTTTTAGCTATCGTAAGGTAAAAACCCGACATGTTTATTTGTGGCGTGGTCTTACGAGATGCTTTTGTTTTCAAAAGGATTTTTGAAACTTTAATAATCAATTTGGATGCATTATTATCAGCTGGTATTCCAGACTGGCTCGGGTGTTATTTCGTTATAATGCTCGGGTCAGACCGAGTATTATATGTTCAGGATAGGATGCTTTGGAGCAGGAGAGGAGCTGGAGTCCGAGACGTATTACCTATATTTGTGTATATATATATCCGCTGCTATGATTGTATGGTAATGTCTGACTGGTAAATATTAATTGTTTGAGATACTCTGATGATATGTTGTATAAACAGATATAGTCTCCATTTTGTGTAAAATCTATTATTTACTATTATAGTTTATTCCGCCACGACTGTGAGATTCTGATATTGTTTAGTTCCTTCTTTCTTCTACCTCTTCTTCTTTAACCCTAATGGTTCGTGTTTCTGTTCCACTTGAGTTAATCGATGTAGAATAGTGTTGACTCAAGGGGTACGGATTTGCGGGCTGTTACACAAATTGATCTTATAACTCTGAATGGCACTTTGATCTTCGAGAGAGAATAGAGAATCAAACAAGATTGAAATTCTAATTTGATTCACATGAGAATTTGGCAGAATTTCGGCACGATCTTAAAAATATGATAATTATAGAACATGGATTTGTGGAGAATAAGAAGTGAGGAAAATATGAGAATTGTATATCAAAAATTCGTTTGAGAAGGCTATTTATAGAGTACCAACTGTCATAACCATTCGTGAAGAGATTTAAACGAATAGACACTTCTTTGAAAATTGAAACTTTTGAATTCAACGCCACAATGGCGACATGGGTATCCCGTGATGTCGATATCCCCTTGTTAAAAATAATGTAATTTTTTTTAAAATGGTATTGAAATGAAAACAAGATGAAATGATTCTGGAGTAAAATAAACTAATTTTACTATGTTTTAAAACACAAAAACAAAGAATATTTTAAGGCTAAAACATCATTATGAAAATCATTTAAAAAGATAATTTTAGGGCTAAAATATTTTGAAAAGCAGTTTTGAAAATCATTTTGAAAAAACATTTTGAAGTAGTTTTGCAAGCTTCTTCCTGCAGAATATCTTATCACATCAGGACTCGAGAACTTGGACAAAACCAGGATGTTCGTGGGTTTATAAGCCACTTGTCGTAGGTTTGTAAGCTACTAGTCGTGGGTTTGTAAGCAACTAAGAAGTTAGAAATGGGTTCCATCCCAAATGAAATTTGGAATGAAGATTTCCATGCTATTATGAAGTTTTAAAAATAACTAGACACATATCTTGAAATCTTGATCTTTATACTCTAGAGTCTTCTATCTTGAGTCTTGAGTCTTTATACTGATCAGTCTTCAGTAACCAATACCTGCATATCTATATATCCTGCATATACATATCTTTCTAGACAATAGTGTTGGTATATATTTTATAATAAGATAAGTTAAAAAGATTGTTGTCATCAAAACCAACAACTCAGTTCCTAACAATCTCCCCTTTTTGATGATGACAAGCTGTATTTATAAAATATACTTACTGTACCATAACTCCTATCGTAACTCCTCCTTTCTCCAAGACTCCCCCTACTCCAAGACTCCCCCTTACTCCAAGACTCCTCCTTACTCCAAACCAACTACTATTTTTATAACTTCTCCTCCTTTGTCATCAACAAAAAGCTTTTAACTAATAAATTCCCTGAACTCGTTAGAGGATAATCAACCATAATAAAATAGAGTAATCCATATATAAGTATAATAAGTGCTAAGTGTGATCATAAATGTGAAATGTGATCGTGAGTGTAATCCAGAAGTAAACCAATAATCATCTAGTCATATAATCATGTATTTACCGTAATGATTTAACCATGTATACAAACCATACCAAATAAGTTAATTTAATCAAGTTTAAAACACACCAAGCAAATCAAACAAATATCATACAAAATAACTAGACATTTCTTGGTACTTCAACCTATCCATCTTCTCCAAAGATAGGGTCTGCTTTAATGGCATCCCATTCTTCTTTATCTTTATTAAGAGTGACTAGTGGAATTCCTTCGAGATCGTCCTTATCAAGGGCTGAGATCATCCAACGAAGGGTGTCGAAATGTCTCTCTTTCTCCTTGATCATCTGTATTTGACTTAATTCTAAGTGATGCTGATTACGAAGTATGAATGTAAGAATATTTTTGAAGAAAGTGAGAGTTTCTTTAAGATTATCACTTAGATTTTTAATCGGAGAAGCTATAATTCAAGAAATAGAAAGAACTATGAAAGAGAATGACTAGAGATGAAGTTTGACAATTTATTCTGGAAGAAACAGATAAAAATAGGGATAGAAAGTCGTTTGAAATGAATAGACATAAGTTAGTTACATGAAATTAAAATTTGAAAATGTAACTAGTTTCTGCTCGTTCGATGTCGACATGGGAGGATGGTGTATGTCGACATGCCTATTGATTCAAAGGACAAGTGTCTAATCCTATTTTCTAATAACTATATATATTATATCCTATATTTAATTATATAAATCCTATGATAACATTAAATAATAATACTTAAATATTAATAACTTAATATTTAAAATATTACTAAAATAATATTATTTTTAAATTTAAAATTCAAATTTCAAGGGATAAATTTGAATTTAAAATTCAAGGAATTTAATAAAATCAAGCAGACAAACAAGCATCCATTCAACCAAGAAAAATTAAAAATAATGTAAATGCGTACCTATTTTCAGATCCATACTCCCATCGTTGTCTGATTCATGAATAGTAGTGAAACACAAATCTGAATTTTCCGTCTTCTTTTCATCGTCACTTGATGATGAGTCAGAGTCATCAAGAGTTGCTATGAATGCTTTCTTTCTTTTCCTCGACGAATCATTGTTTGGAGGAAATAACTATTTATCTGGATACAGACAGTCTTTCCTATAATGCCCGACTTTATTGCAATTGTAGAATCTATCATCGTTGATGTTCTCTGCATTATTTCCTGAATTCCTTTGATCATTTCTTTTGTAATTATTCATTTTTTCATATTTTAGGAATTTCTGGAAGCTTCTTGTCATGACAGCAATCTCCTCATCACTGTCTGGTTCCGAATATTCAGTTACTGCATTAAATGCTAATGACTTCTTTTCTATAGCCTTATTTTCTCTTCTTCCTTGCAGTTGAACTTCATAAGACATCAGTTCCCAATCAACTCTTCTATTTTCATTAGGCTGATATCATTTGCTTCTTCGATTGTAAGTGTCTTTTGATCTCATTCTGGAGTGAGTGAATTTAGAATTTTTCTGACTTGGTCTTCCTTAGAAAAGCATTTTCCCCAATGCAATTAGTGAATGATCAATATCTTGAAATCGATAGTACATGTTAGAATTGGACTCATTTGCATGCATTTCAAACAATTGAAAATGATTAGTTAATATGGAAATTTTAGTCTGTTTAACTTTGCTTGTTCCTTTATGAGTAACTTGCAAAGTTTTCCAGATTTCAAATGCAGACTTACAAACGAACACTCTATTAAACTCATTCCTATCTAATGAACAAAATAATATATTCATGGCCTTTGAGATAGTTTATGCAACATCCTTTTGCTCAGTAGTCCATAGGGCAAAATTGATAGTTGGTTCAATATACTCAGTTTGTGTGATATTCCAAATGTCTAATCCTACCGACTCTAAATAAATTTTCATTCTACAAGCCTAATATGCATAATTACTGCCAGTGAAAAATGGTGGTCTAACGATAGACTTACCTTCTACAAATGAACTAGTGTTAGGATAACAAAACTAGTGCCAGAGTTGACATTACCAGTGTTGGTAGCCATTAAAACAATTTTCAAGTTTCAGATTATGAAAACTATGAAAACCAATGCTTTGACACCAATTGAAGGACAACGGATTAAGGATCTTAAGGCTAATTTAACACTAGAGGGGAAGGGGTTGAATAGTGTTTAATGAATTCTAAGACTTATATGAACTAAATTGAGACACAAACAAATACAAAACTTAATCACAGAACAATCACAGAATCGAACACAGATGCAGAAAATAAATAAAAAGCAGTAAGGGAAAGAACACACCGGATTTTATACTGGTTCGGAGTTGCCCTACATCCAGTCATGTACTAAGGCAAACCACCTCATACATATTTTTATTAAACCAGTGTCGAGATTACACTCCTCAATTTATAAAGGCCTTGAGGTACCCTCCCGTCTCATGAGTCTGGGGCAAACTCTCTTGATTTACGGGCCACAAGATTACCCAATTGATTTCCAAGCACAACCACACCTTACAGAGAGACTCGATAAACTTTTGATTACAAGTTGATCCTAAAACTCTGAAAAGCACTTTGATCTTCGAGAGAGAACATAGAATCAAACAAGAATGAAATTCTAATTTGATTCAAATGAGAATTTGGCAGAATTTCGGCACGGTCTTAAAAATATGATAATTATAGAACATGGATTTATGGAGAAGAAGAAGTAAAAAAAATGAGAATTGTATATCAAAAATTCGTTTGAGAAGGCTATTTATAGAGTACCAACTTCCATAACCATTCGTGAAGAGGTTTAAACGAATAGACACTTCTTTTGAAAATTAAAACTTTTGAATTCAACGGCTACCATGTCGACATGGGGTATCCCATGACGTCGACATCCCCTTGTTAAAAATAATGTAATTTTTTTTGAAAATGGTATTGAAACGAAACAAGATGAAATGATTTTGGAGTAAAATAAACTAATTTTACTATGTTTTAAAACAAAAAAACAAAGATTATTTTAAGGCTAAATTTTTTTTGAAAATCATTTGAAAAAATAATTTTAAGGCTAAAATATTTTGATAAACAATTCTGCAAATTGTTTTGAAAAACCATTTTGAAGTAGTTTTGTAAGCTTCTTCCTATAGAATATCTCATCACATCAAGACTCGAGAACTTGTACAAAACCATGATGTTCATGAGTTTGTAAGCCACTTGTCGTAGGTTTGTAAGCTACTTGTCGCGGGTTTGTAAGCCACTAAGAAGGTAGAAATAGGTACCATACCAAATGAAATTCGGAATGAAGATTTCCATGCTATTATGAAGTTTTAACAAAAACTAGACACATATCTTGAAATCTTGATCTTGATACTCTAGAGTCTTCAATCTTGAGTCTTGAGTCTTTATACTGATCAATATTCAGTTATCAACACCTACATGTCTATATATCCTGCATATACATATCTTTTTAGACAATAATGTTAGTATATATTTTATAATAAGATAAGTTAAAAAGGTTGTTGTTATCAAAACCAACAACTCAGTTCCTAACACTTCTTACATATTTCAAAATCATTTATACCTCTTTATGAAGCCATATACCATTTATAAGCTTCTTTTACAAATCTATAAACCCGCTTCTAAAATTCGTTTGTAAATATCTAACCATTTATAAACTCTTTCAACTTGCAAATATCCCTTCCTTAATTCTTTGAACCATTTTAATACTCCTTTATAAAATCTAAGTCTTTCGACTCCAATTTCCGGGTCTCAGAAAACATTTATAAATAATTTTAATCATTTACCTCAAAACTTCACTATATGATAATAATTATTAATAATGAACATTATAAATAAATGAAAATCATTAACTTTAAATATCCTAAAATAATAATTAATCATTCCAAAATATTGTTTAAGAAATAATAATAATAAATGATCTTACCATTTTATAAATAATAATAATTTATTTTAAAACCTCATTAATAAACCTTATTATTAATTCCAAACCTAAAATTATTCTTAAATAATTAAACTTTTAATTTACTAATTTTTTTTATAAATTCTTAAGACATATTAACTATAAACAAATAACTTTTAAACAATATGAAATAATTAAATAAATTTAAAAAAATATTAATATGATTATATAACTTTAATACAAATTTGAATATAATTAATTAAACAAGCCTTAAATAAAATATTTTTGAAACCCAAATTTAAATTTAAAAACTGTTTCTTGTCTCCAAAAACCAATTTCGACTTAGTTGGCAATTATAGTATTTATAAAATACAAATTCGAGGCCAATAGCCGCTTAACACTTATCCAATATCAATATTGATTTTCTATTACCACTGGGTTTTATTTTCAAACATAGAACAATGTTATAACCACAGTATCCACAATCATATTTATTCCCAATAATCCATATAAAGGGAAAAATATTATTAAAACAATATAATTCAATAGTAGTGAGGAATCCCATTGGATCCCTCCAATCTGTTCACCCTGCATCACAAATGTTATCAAATCATAAAATATAAATCAACCACTTCCAGGCGGGATTCGTATAAAAAGAGTCATCCTCCCTTACATGGGAATCAATAGGGTCTCATCGGCTCCAATAGGTGGGAATATATCCAAACCAACTAATACAAACATAGTGATTCATCCAAACTATCATTCAATAATTTTTATCAACTATAAATCATATTAGTTATCTAAAAACATGAGTTTAGCTTACCATTATTTTCTGTTGTCGCCGAGGCATTTCGGATTCCATCGAAATTCAAACGATGTTCGAATTTAGCGAGAAATTTAACAAGCTCTATTCGTTCGAAACCAACTCCATAACATAGCGCTAGACAATAAGAACCTTATGCGATAAACCGCGTTCGATTTGGGCCTAGAACGAGTAAGTTATCATGTTTATAAGATTACAATTAATATAAAAAAGTATTAACTAATTAAATATATTGATTTACCTTTATTAACAAATTACGAGCCTCTAAGCTTCTTCCTAACACGATACCAAGTCGACACTGCCATACTTCGCCACTTCCGTGTTTCTCCCAACCCATCGTTGCACCATCACCGGCAATCCCGACGATCGCCGCGATCCCTCTAGCACCACCACCTCACCTGTAACGACCTAGAATTTTAAACAATTTAATTTGAAAATATTTAATTAATTTTAAATATTTGAATGATGGTTTGACTTGAATTTCAAATTATCAGAATGAATTTGGCGATTAAATTTTAGAATTTAATCTATTGAAGTTGAATAAAAATTTGAATCTTCAATTTTAAGCCAATTAAAAATATTTCAAAGGTTTGTAAAATTCATATTGATAATACTGAAGATAATAGAAGCTTCAGAATTGAATTTGAAAGTGAATTGTTCAGTTTTGAAATTAAATCGTTTGAATCGATATTGAAAAATAGCCGTCCGAGGTACATTCTCGGAATTCGACGAAACCAGTTCCATTGGGTCCGTAATATTGAATTATTCTCGGATTTCAAGTTTGGTATTTTTCTGAGTTGTTATGTGAGCATACGGTGAGTAAACGCGTTGAAAAATAGTTTTGAATTTAAATGCTACACTTATTTTTAAATTATTGCGCTCGTTATTCGGATTACCCATTCCGAATAGTGATACGACGTAATGGATAGCATTGATGACCGGTGTTGAAGACCGGATATTTTTGAAAGCGAAAGGACAACTCGTCGATTGTCTTTGCACCGAGTAGCTACGGTATAGAGACTCCCTGTGTGATGGGAAGTCCGGACGTGATTAGTGAATATCCGGATTGCAAGGACTTCTTTGTAAGTGCCTTCGGTTCTGTTCGAGCCCGGAACAGACTTGTATGGATTGTATGTCTGACATTACAAATTGAGATATAAAGCCGATTTCTTTCAAATATATTTCTGTTGGTGGCGGAGAATTTATTCTTTTAGCTTAACACCCTTCTCTGAGACGTACGAGCTCAGACGTTATGTAGTTGAAGGTTATCAGCGATATATTCCCAATTTGGTAATGTGACATGCTGAGTGTTGCTGTGAAATGATCATTGTGTTGATTATTTGTGATAGGATCATTTATTTGATCATATATCCTGGTGATCATTTCTATGATCATTTGTTGACCCAAAGCATGGCTTTTGTATAAAGTATGTTTTTGTGGACGAGACTTCGTCGAGCCTCACACCCCGGAATGGTCAAAACCGAAAAGATGCGGCAAGGTTATGAGGGGTAGCGCCCTTTAGGGTATGTGCATTTCCTTCTGGAAAAGGGTGGTATCATGGTATGGAGCCCAGATACTTACTCATGTTGAAAACACTTTATGATTGTGTGAATTGATTACGAGCGCTCGGTGAAAGGTCCCAAAGGATCGGGGGATGGCATATTCGGTCAGTTGTTACTCAGTTAGGGGTAACCCGACCTTGTGTTGGCAGAGATCCGGTTTGGTTTTCGGGGATGTCCTTCCAGAGGCATTCTCATGTGGCAATGGGAAGTTCCTTGGCCTGATCATTCGTTGGAAACCAATTCCCAATGCGAAACCTTGTACGGTATTAGTTGTAGAACCTGCCATTTACTTATGGTGGTCACCACTGTTTGGATGGTAGCTATAGTAGGCATAGTTCGAAATGTCTATGTTGGCTAAGATTTATATTCTACTTTCGAAATATTTTTCCTACACTATGCACTAGTAATAATATCAAATGTTCTTTTTAATGCGTATCAAGCATCTTTGACTATCATAAGGAGAAATCTCCTCCGATTCTGCGTTTGCATTATGTGTGTGTGCGGGAGGCCTTATGGTAGTCTCATTTTTTAAAAGCATTGCGAATTGACTTTAAAAATATTCCTCTATTTTGTTTTCAAAGATAAATAAACTGTTTTGAGTTCTCACACCAGTCACTTGACTGACTCGGAGTTTATTGTTTTCCTTCCTAAACTCTGGGTGCCCACCAATTTTCACACGGGCAGTCAAGAGTTAAGGTTCAGGATATTCTGGAGTTGCTGGAGGCAAGCTGGATGGCATGACGTATTACTAGTATATAGTATTTCTTTTCCGCTGTTTGTTGTTGTTTGTTGTTATACACTATGATGATGATGTAATGTAATGTATAAAATGTAATAACTGATATAGTTCTTTGTTTAAAGATTATTCATTTATTATTATATGTTGTTCCGCTGCGAATTGTGAGATTCTGATATTGTTCTGTCGTTTTCTGTTCCGTTCTATTTTCTATTTTCTTTCCTCCCTATTTTCTATCTTTTTTTTCTCTCCTTCTGCCTCTTTCTTTTTCTTAAACATTGAGAATTCGTATTTCTATTCATCTTGAATTAATCAAGGGAGATTAGTGTATATTCAAGGAGTACGGATTTACGGGTCCTCACAGGTGGTATCAAAGCTTATGGTTAAGCAACAACCATGTTTCTGTTGGGTATTACACATTAGAGATAGAGTCAGCAGTACTCTAGAATGAGTTTGAGTGTAATAATAGATATGAGCGCGTATTTGTTAGTGAATATAAAATTGTTTTTGAATCGGGTAAATAAGATAATTTTGCCCAAAACTATTTTTGTATAGAAAAAAAATGATTTTCTATGAATTATTATAGTATATGGTTGCATGGATTGTTAGGAAGTAATAATATTAAATTATCATCATTAGTAAATGGAATTAAATAAGAAATAAAATGGATTGAATTCAAGCAAACTAACTTGATAAATTATTAATTCATGGACTAATGAATTGGAATTTACATTAGTTAAATTAAAGTTTAGCCGTGAGCTAAATTTGAAGATAAATTTGAATTTGTATATAAATTCAAGTAATTAAAAGAAATAAATTAAAATTTTCTTTGTTAGTAATTAAGTAAATTCGAGATGAATTGAATATGGAAATTGAAATTTAAAATGAATAAGTGAATGTACTAATTGAATTAAATTAGTAAATGAAAGTTAATCGATAGAATTCAATATTTAGAATTGAGAATTGAATTCGAATGAAATTTGAAATTATGAATTAAATTCAAATGAAATTGAAATGTAAAATTGAATGAAAATGAATGTGTAACTTTAATAGTGAAGTAAAAATGTATAAGAAGCATATGTTGAAAATTTTGTAATAGAATTGGCAAAATGGTTTGTATGTTGGAATTGGATATTATGACTGGCAGGTTATACAGGTATATAAAGGAATTGGGATTTTGATTTCAAAGATAAAAATTGAATTGCTCGACAAAAAGGTACGTATTTCAATTTCAGTATGAAATTTGATGATTTTCTTCTCCAGCCACTTGGCTTTCTCTTTTCTTTTTGATTCTGAGGGGCTGTGGTGCCATTTTGTAGTCGTACCGAGCTAGCCGCGCAAAGGAGACGTTGGCGAAATTTTTCGAAAATTTAGGGTGTTAGAAAATTTTTGAGAAAATTTGAAAGTTGAAATTTGAATTTGAATTGTTAGGAGAACAATATTGTTTGAAACCTATAATTGAAGTTGGAAACCTAGTTGAAATGATAGTGAATCTCTAGTAAAAAGATTTAGGTTAGTAAGTTGATAAAACTATTTGGATTGTGAAAAATGATAGACGGGATAAGGGCATTCTTCTTAACTTGTAATTTCGGGACGAAATTCTTTTGAGGGCGGAAGATTGTAACGACCCAGAATTTTAAACAATTTAATTTGAAAATATTTAATTAATTTTAAATATTTGAATGATGGTTTGACTTGAATTTCAAATTATCAGAATGAATTTGGCGATTAAATTTTAGAATTTAATCTATTGAAGTTGAATAAAAATTTGAATCTTCAATTTTAAGCCAATTAAAAATATTTCAAAGGTTTGTAAAATTCATATTGATAATACTGAAGATAATAGAAGCTTCAGAATTGAATTTGAAAGTGAATTGTTCAGTTTTGAAATTAAATCGTTTAAATCGATATTGAAAAATAACCGTCCGAGGTACAGTCTCGGAATTCGACGAAACCAGTTCCATTGGGTCCGTAATATTGAATTATTCTCGGATTTCAAGTTTGGTATTTTTCTGAGTTGTTATGTGAGCATACGGTGAGTAAACGCGTTGAAAATTTTCAACGAATTTAATTTAAATTTAAATAAAAGACAGCATCCCTAGATTCTTGGCTAAATCACGTTATCGCCTAAAATTACGCCTAATATCACGATGATGATCGTGCCGAGCATACTTCATTCAGTTTTAAGTATTCCTCTCCCTCGTTCAAAAGTAAAAATCAAAACGAAGAAAAAAAATGGCCGACACTCTAAATTTTCAAACCCAAATCAAATGGCCGAAGCCTACTTCGATCCCCAAATCAAAAAAAGGGGGCCGAAGCCCTTTTCTCTTCAAGATTTTTTTTTTTAATTAATGGCCGAAGCCAGTACGAGTCGCGATCGAAGCTCGCGTTCATGTAGGCTTCGCGACTTGAAGCATGGGGTCGCGCGCTCGAAGGTAGGTGAAGGGCTCGAGTTGAAGGCGGCGCTCGAGGCGTAGGCATGGAAATGGGGTCGCGATTGCAATTGGGCGCTCGCGAGTAGCAGTGGAGGCGGCGGCGACGTTGAAGGCAGTGGCGCGCGAGATGTTGATGGCGATGTCGTTGTATGGGCTAGGGCGTGGAGTTGATCGCGGCCGCGATAGGCGCGCGCGTAGGCCAAGGCGCGTGATTCGAAGGAGGCAGCGGCGACGTATGGCAGTGGATGCAGGTAGTAAGGTATAAATGATATTTTCATTTAATTTGAATAAATACACAAATATATATATATTTGAAAATCATATAGATTTTTAATTTGCAGTAAGGTGTATTCAAATTTTACAGTTAGAAAGATATAGTTTAAAATTTTGAAGTTGTACATATAACCTGTATATGAATTTTTACAGTAAATTGAAATATTATATAGGAATTTTATATAGTTATAGAAAGAGAATAAATTTAGTTTAAATGTAAAAAAAAAAAATTTGTAAAAGAAAATTGGTTAGAAATTTAACTTATTAGATAAAATGAATTATCAAAAGAAATTATTATTTATTATTGGAAAAATGGGTAATTAAGGACTAAAAGATATTGTATAAAAAAAAAGAGGAGATTTGTTTAAAAAAATAGAATTTGTTAGTTAAATAAATTTATCGAAAGAATTTGATTTAAAGACATTAATTTAAAGTAAAATAATTTGTTAAAATAAATTTGGTAAAGGAATTTAATTTATTGGATGAAATGAATTATTTAAAAGGAATTAAGATTTAAAAATTTAACTTTTAATAAATTATTTAAAAGAATTGATTTGAAATGAAATCACGGGATAATTTAATTACCAAAGGTTAATATATTAAATTTAGTTTTGAAAGTTAAATTTTGAGTTAAATATTTTATTAAAGAAAAAATTTAGTTGATTTAAATTTATTAAAGAAGAAACTGGTTTAAATAAAACTATCAGTTAATTTAACTATTAAAATGAAATCGCCGATGAATCCAAATTATCTAATGAAAATTTATTATTCGATCTGTTCGAATATTAATAAATTGTGTATAATATTTATACAAGGTATAACTCAAGAAAAACCAAGTCAAGATGGGAAATGGATTGCAAAATAAAAGCAAAGGTGAGAACTTCTCACTCTAAAGGGTTTATTTCAATTTTAAATAGTTAGATTTAAAATTGTTGGACTGTGTTGATTGAATGCTTGAATGATGATTGTTATATATATATATATTGGATGTGAATAGACCCTATACACCGTTAGTAAGCGGAGGTTATTTATTACACACATATACCGCGATATTCCACCTTGAAGTGGAATTGGTATTATATTAGTATATAGCAATATATATATATATTGGCATATGTATATATTGCAGTTGATTGATTTCCCGCATTGTATAGCGGATGAGACCCTATTGCGCCGTTATTAAGCGGATAATATTTATAAAATCCCGTATACCGCGATATTCCGTCTTGAAACGGAATTGGTATTGTGCTAATGTCTGTGGATGCAGGGAAACAGGTTGGAGGGATCCAACTGGATTCCTCACAAATATTTATTTGATTTAGATATTGTGATATTTGATTGTTTATCATATCGATATATGATATTGGAAAGTCGTGATTGACTATTTGATGTGTTGCATCATCGGATCCAATTTTGAAGTTTAAAAATAACGATTTTTATTTTTAAAGGGATTTCTAAAGTGATTTTGGAAAGTATAAGTTTATAAAATATTTTTGGAATTGATCCATCTTAAATAAATAAACGTTATAATTTTAATGTTATAAAAATTATGATTTTTGAGAAATACAGTTAAAGGTTGATTTTTGAAAATATGGGATTAATGATTTTATAAAATAGTTTAAACTGGGATTTCTGAATTTATTATAAAAAGTAAAAAAAATAGGATTTATAAAATTTAATTATTTTATAAATCAAAAATGATGAAATTATAAAGGACTTTGAAGACGTTTTGAAATAATAATATAAATTGATTTATATTAAAAGATTGATAAATTGATATTTATAAATTAAAAATATTGGAATTATAAAACGAGCTTTTATAAGTGTTAGAATGAATCGTAAATGAATTTCATAAATGAATGAAATCTATAGGATTATAACGGTGAAGTTATAAATGGAATTTTATAAATAAAAATTTATAAAGTTATTTAAGGAATAGATTTGGATAAATAAATGAATCTTATAAGTTATAAGATTTATAATTATGAAGTTTAAAGGAACGATTTTGTAAACAAATAAATTATAAGTATTTAACTTATAATATGGACTTTCGGTATATAATTGAATTATAAATCGAATAGGTTAATAAAGGAAATTTATTAAAGGAAGTTGTTATAAAATAAATAGAAAAGAATTTATAAACATTGTTTTATAAATCCGCAACGACTTATTTTGATAAGAAAATTGTGTAACTTATTAATAGAGTTATATTCACGTTTTAGACAGTGAATAATCCTTTTAAAATAAGATGAATAGAAATGATGAAATTTGTTAACGAAGTATATTCATGTTTTTGAATAGTGAATAATATGTTAAAGAAAATGTTTAGGATGTGATGTTTTAAATAGAATTAAAATGATCTAAAGATGTTTAAAAATGTGTTGAGATTCGAAACCATAGATTTCAACATTTATTGTTGAAATAGACGTTTTCGAGAAATAGAAGGAAATGGTGGACTATAACACTGTTGTTATAGTAAATGATTTCCGAAAGGAAATGTTTTGTATAGTATTGGGATTTATATATTCTATCTTAATTTCGAATCCCTATACTAGTGATTTTGGGTTGTCGTAACGATGTTTTACGCTACATTCGTTTTGGCCCAAATAAATATGCTTAAGAGAATGTTTTCCTTAAAGAATGAAATATGTACTTAATCTCGATTAAGTATATTGAATATTTTCCAAAGGTTGAAAATAAATAAAATTTGTGAATTACTTATGAATAAATAAGTGTGGAAATGTTTTCCAATATAAAGTGAATATTTTGAGAATTTATCTTTTTGAAGATAAATTGAAAATAAATAATCAAAATCGTATATCCATAGATATTGTGAAATATAAATTCATTATGGAATTTATAAATGAAAAGGGGAATTTGTTTAAAAATAAATATTGATTATTTTTGAAGTGTGAAAACTATATATCTAGTAAAGATATTTTTGGGAAATAAATAATTTGGAAAATTATTTGGAATCTGGTGATGTGTGCATATCCATTGATAGTTCAATAACCGACTATCAATATTTACCTTTGAATAGGTATTTGTTGTGATTTGTTTGAATTTGAATGCTACACTTATTTTTAAATTATTGCACTCGTTATTCGGATTACCCATTCCGAATAGTGATACGACGTAATGGATAGCATTGATGACCGGTGTTGAAGACCGGATATTTTTGAAAGCGAAAGGACAACTCGTCGATTGTCTTTGCACCGAGTAGCTACGATATAGAGACTCCCTATGTGATGGGAAGTCCGGACGTGATTAGTGAATATCCGGATTGCAAGGACTTCTTTGTAAGTGCCTTCGGTTCTGTTCGAGCCCGGAACAGACTTGTATGGATTGTATGTCTGACATTACAAATTGAGATATAAAGCCGATTTCTTTCAAATATATTTCTGTTGGTGGCGGAGAATTTATTCTTTTAGCTTAACACCCTTCTCTGAGACGTACGAGCTCAGAGGTTATGTAGTTGAAGGTTATCAGCGATATATTCCCAATTTGGTAATGTGACATGCTGAGTGTTGCTGTGAAATGATCATTGTGTTGATTATTTGTGATAGGATCATTTATTTGATCATCTATCTTGGTGATCATTTCTATGATCATTTGTTGACCCAAAGCATGGCTTTTGTATAAAGTATGTTTTTGTGGACGAGACTTCGTCGAGCCTCACACCCCGGAATGGTCAAAACAGGAAAGATGCGGCAAGGTTATGAGGGGTAGCGCCCTTTAGGGTATGTGCATTTCCTTCTGGAAAAGGGTGATATCATGGTATGGAGCCCAGATACTTACTCATGTTGAAAACACTTTATGATTGTGTGAATTGATTACGAGCGCTCGGTGAAAGGTCCCAAAGGACCGGGGGATGGCATATTCGGTCAGTTGTTACTCAGTTAGGGGTAACCCGGCCTTATGTTGGCAGAGATCCGGTTTGGTTCTCGGGGATGTCCTTCCAGAGGCATTCTCATGTGGCAATGGGAAGTTCCTTGGCCTGATCATTCGTTGGAAATCCAATTCCCAATACGAAACCTTGTACGGTATTAGTTGTAGAACCTGCCATTTACTTATGGTGGTCACCACTGTTTGGATGGTAGCTATAGTAGGCATAGTTCAAAATGTCTATGTTGGCTAAGATTTATATTCTACTTTCGAAATATTTTTCCTACACTATGCACTAGTAATAATATCAAATGTTCTTTTTAATGCATATCAAGTATTTTTGACTATCATAAGGAGAAATCTCCTCCGATTCTGCGTTTGCATTGTGTATGTGTGCGGGAGGCCTTATGGTAGTCTCATTTTTTAAAAGCATTGCGAATCGACTTTAAAAATATTCCTCTATTTTGTTTTCAAAGATAAATAAACTGTTTTGAGTTCTCACACCAGTCACATGACTGACTCGGAGTTTATTGTTTTCCTTCCTAAACTCTGGGTGCCTACCAATTTTCACACGGGCAGTCAAGAGTTAAGGTTTATCAGGATATTCTGGAGTTGCTGGAGGCAAGCTGGATGGCATGACGTATTACTAGTATATAGTATTTCTTTTCCGCTGTTTGTTGTTGTTTGTTGTTATACACTCTGATGATGATGTAATGTAATGTATAAAATGTAATAACTGATATAGTTCTTTGTTTAAAGATTATTCATTTATTGTTATATGTTGTTCCGCTGTGAATTGTGAGATTCTGATATTGTTCTGTCGTTTTCTGTTCCGTTCTATTTTCTATTTTCTTTCCTCCCTATTTTCTATCTTTTTTTCTCTCCTTCTGCCTCTTTCTTTTTCTTAAACATTGAGAATTCGTATTTCTGTTCATCTTGAATTAATCAAGGGAGATTAGTGTATATTCAAGGAGTACGAATTTACGGGTCCTCACAGGTGGTATCAAAGCTTATGGTTAAGCGACAACCATGTTTCTGTTGGGTATTACTCATTAGAGATAGATTCAGCAGTACTCTAGAATGAGTTTGAGTGTAATAATAGATATGAGCGCGCATTTGTTAGTGAATATAAAATTGTTTTTGAATCGGGTAAATAAGATAATTTTGCCCAAAACTATTTTTGTATAGAAAAAAAAAATGATTTTCTATGGATTATTATAGTATATGGTTGCATGGATTGTTAGGAAGTAATAATATTAAATTATCATCATTAGTATATGGAATTAAATAAGAAATAAAATGGATTGAATTCAAGCAAACTAACTTGATAAATTATTAATTCATGGACTAATGAATTGGAATTTGAATTAGTTAAATTAAAGTTTAGTCGTGAGCTAAATTTGAAGATAAATTTGAATTTGTATATAAATTCAAGTAATTAAAAGAAATAAATTAAAATTTTCTTTGTTAGTAATTAAGTAAATTCGAGATGAATTGAATATGGAAATTGAAATTTAAAATGAATAAGTGAATGTACTAATTGAATTAAATTAGTAAATGAAAGTTAATCGATAGAATTCAATATTTAGAATTGAGAATTGAATTCGAATGAAATTTGAAATTATGAATTAAATTCAAATGAAATTGAAATGTAAAATTGAATGAAAATGAATGTGTAACTTTAATAGTAAAGTAAAAATGTATAAGAAGCATATGTTGAAAATTTTGTAATAGAATTGGCAAAATGGTTTGTATGTTGGAATTGGATATTATGACTGGCAGGTTATACAGGTATATAAAGGAATTGGGATTTTGATTTCAAAGATAAAAATTGAATTGCTCGACAAAAAGGTACGTATTTCAATTTCAGTATGAAATTTGATGATTTTCTTCTCCAGCCACTTGGCTTTCTCTTTTCTTTTTGATTCTGAGGGGCCGTGGTGCCATTTTGTAGTCGTACCGAGCTAGCCGCGCAAAGGAGACGCTGGCGAAATTTTTTGAAAATTTATGGTGTTAGAAAATTTTTGAGAAAATTTGAAAGTTGAAATTTGAATTTGAATTTAAATTTGAATTGTTAGGAGAACAATATTGTTTGAAACCTATAATTGAAGTTGGAAACCTAGTTGAAATGATAGTGAATCTCTAGTAAAAAGATTTAGGTTAGTAAGTTGATAAAACTATTTGGATTGTGAAAAATGATAGACAGGATAAGGGCATTCTTCTTCACTTGTAATTTCGGGACGAATTTCTTTTGAGGGGGGAAGATTGTAACGACCCAGAATTTTAAACAATTTAATTTGAAAATATTTAATTAATTTTAAATATTTGAATGATGGTTTGACTTGAATTTCAAATTATCAGAATGAATTTGGCGATTAAATTTTAGAATTTAATCTATTGAAGTTGAATAAAAATTTGAATCTTCAACTTTAAGCCAATTAAAAATATTTCAAAGGTTTGTAAAATTCATATTGATAATACTGAAGATAATAGAAGCTTCAGAATTGAATTTGAAAGTGAATTGTTCAGTTTTGAAATTAAATCGTTTAAATCGATATTGAAAAATAGCCGTCCGAGGTACAGTCTCGGAATTCGACGAAACCAGTTCCATTGGGTCCGTAATATTGAATTATTCTCGAATTTCAAGTTTCGTATTTTTCTGAGTTGTTATGTGAGCATACAGTGAGTAAACGCGTTGAAAATTTTCAACGAATTTAATTTAAATTTAAATTTAAATAAAAGACAGCATCCCTAGATTCTTGGCTAAATCACGTTATCGCCTAAAATTACGCCTAATATCACGATGATGATCGTGCCGAGCATACTTCATTCAGTTTTAAGTATTCCTCTCCCTCGTTCAAAAGTAAAAATCAAAACGAAGAAAAAAAATGGCCGACACTCTAAATTTTCAAACCCAAATCAAACGGCCGAAGCCTACTTCAATCCCCAAATCAAAAAAAAAGGGGGCCGAAGCCCTTTTCTCTTCAAGAATTTTTTTTAATTAATGGCCGAAGCCAGTACGAGTCGCGATCGAAGCTCGCGTTCATGTAGGCTTCGCGACTTGAAGCATGGGGTCACGCGCTCGAAGGTAGGTGAATGGCTCGAGTTGAAGGCGGCGCTCGAGGCGTAGGCATGGAAATGGGGTCGCGATTGCAATTGGGCGCTCGCGAGTAGCAGTGGAGGCGGCGGCGACGTTGAAGGCGGCGGCACGCGAGATGTTGATGGCGATGTCGTTGTATGGGCTAGGGCGTGGAGTTGATCGCGGCCGCGATAGGCGTGCGCGTAGGCCAAGGCGCGCGATTCGAAGGAGGCAGCGGCGACGTATGGCAGTGGATGCAGGCAGTAAGGTATAAATGATATTTTCATTTAATTTGAATAAATACACAAGTATATATATATATTTGAAAATCATATAGATTTTTAATTTGCAGTAAGGTGTATTCAAATTTTACAGTTAGAAAGATATAGTTTAAAATTTTGAAGTTGTACATATAACCTGTATATGAATTTTTACAGTAAATTGAAATATTATATAGGAATTTTATATAGTTATAGAAAGAGAATAAATTTAGTTTAAATGTAAAAAAAAATTTGTAAAAGAAAATTGGTTAGAAATTTAATTTATTAGATAAAATGAATTATCAAAAGAAATTATTATTTATTATTGGAAAAATGGGTAATTAAGGACTAAAAGATATTGTATAAAAAAAAGAGAGGAGATTTGTTTAAAAAAATAGAATTTGTTAGTTAAATAAATTTATCGAAAGAATTTGATTTAAAGACATTAATTTAAAGTAAAATAATTTGTTAAAATAAATTTGGTAAAGGATTTAATTTATTGGATGAAATGAATTATTTAAAAGGAATTAAGATTTAAAAATTTAACTTTTAATAAATTATTTAAAAGAATTGATTTGAAATGAAATCACGGGATAATTTAATTACCAAAGGTTAATATATTAAATTTAGTTTTGAAAGTTAAATTTTGAGTTAAATATTTTATTAAAGAAAAAATTTAGTTGATTTAAATTTATTAAAGAAGAAACTGGTTTAAATAAAACTATCAGTTAATTTAACTATTAAAATGAAATCGCCGATGAATCCAAATTATCTAATGAAAATTTATTATTCGATCTGTTCGAATATTAATAAATTGTGTATAATATTTATACAAGGTATAACTCAAGAAAAACCAAGTCAAGATGGGAAATGGATTGCAAAATAAAAGCAAAGGTGAGAACTTCTCATTCTAAAGGGTTTATTTCAATTTTAAATAGTTAGATTTAAAATTGTTGGACTGTGTTGATTGAATGCTTGAATGATGATTGTTATATATATATATATATATTGGATGTGAATAGACCCTATACGCCGTTAGTAAGCGGAGGTTATTTATTACACACATATACCGCGATATTCCACCTTGAAGTGGAATTGGTATTATATTAGTATATAGCAATATATATATATATATTGGCATATGTATATATTGCAGTTGATTGATTTCCCGCATTGTATAGCGGATGAGACCCTATTGCGCCGTTATTAAGCGGATAATATTTATAAAATCCCATATACGGCGATATTCCGTCTTGAAACGGAATTGGTATTGTGCTAATGTCTGTGGATGCAGGGAAACAGGTTGGAGGGATCCAACTGGATTCCTCACAAATATTTATTTGATTTAGATATTGTGATATTTGATTGTTTATCATATCGATATATGATATTGGAAAGTCGTGATTGACTATTTGATGTGTTGCATCATCGGATCCAATTTTGAAGTTTAAAAATAACGATTTTTATTTTTAAAGGGATTTCTAAAGTGATTTTGGAAAGTATAAGTTTATAAAATATTTTTGGAATTGATCCATCTTAAATAAATAAACGTTATAATTTTAATGTTATAAAAATTATGATTTTTGAGAAATACAGTTAAAAGTTGATTTTTGAAAATATGGGATTAATGATTTTATAAAATAGTTTAAACTGGGATTTCTGAATTTGTTATAAAAAGTAAAAAAAAATAGGATTTATAAAATTTAATTATTTTATAAATCAAAAATGATGAAATTATAAAGGACTTTGAAGACGTTTTGAAATAATAATATAAATTGATTTATATTAAAATATTGATAAATTGATATTTATAAATTAAAAATATTGGAATTATAAAACGAGCTTTTATAAGTGTTAGAATGAATCGTAAATGAATTTCATAAATGAATGAAATCTATAGGATTATAACGGTGAAGTTATAAATGGAATTTTATAAATAAAAATTTATAAAGTTATTTAAGGAATAGATTTGGATAAATAAATGAATCTTATAAGTTATAAGATTTATAATTATGAAGTTTAAAGGAACGATTTTGTAAACAAATAAATTATAAGTATTTAACTTATAGTATGGACTTTCGGTATATAATTGAATTATAAATCGAATAGGTTAATAAAGGAAATTTATTAAAGGAAGTTGTTATAAAATAAATAGAAAAGAATTTATAAACATTGTTTTATAAATCCGCAACGACTTATTTTGATAAGAAAATTGTGCAACTTATTAATAGAGTTATATTCACGTTTTAGACAGTGAATAATCCTTTTAAAATAAGATGAATAGAAATGATGAAATTTGTTAACGAAGTATATTCACGTTTTTGAATAGTGAATAATATGTTAAAGAAAATGTTTAGGATGTGATGTTTTAAATAGAATTAAAATGATCTAAAGATGTTTAAAAATGTGTTGAGATTCGAAACCATAGATTTCAACATTTATTGTTGAAATAGACGTTTTCGAGAAATAGAAGGAAATGGTGGACTATAACACTGTTGTTATAGTAAATGATTTTCGAAAGGAAATGTTTTGTATAGTATTGGGATTTATATATTCTATTTTAATTTCGAATCCCTATACTAATGATTTTGGGTTGTCGTAACGATGTTTTACGCTACATTCGTTTTGGCCCAAATAAATATGCTTAAGAGAATGTTTTCCTTAAAGAATGAAATATGTACTTAATCTCGATTAAGTATATTGAATATTTTCCAAAGGTTGAAAATAAATAAAATATGTGAATTACTTATGAATAAATAAGTATGGAAATGTTTTCCAGTATAAAGTGAATATTTTGAGAATTTATCTTTTTGAAGATAAATTGAAAATAAATAATTAAAATCGTATATTCATAGATATTGTGAAATATAAATTCATTATGGAATTTATAAATGAAAAGGGGAATTTGTTTAAAAATAAATATTGATTTATTTTTGAAGTGTGAAAACTATATATCTAGTAAAGATATTTTTGGGAAATAAATAATTTGAAAAATTATTTGGAATCTGGTGATGTGTGCATATCCATTGATAGTTCAATAACCGACTATCAATATTTACCTTTGAATAGGTATTTGTTGTGATTTGTTTGAATTTGAATGCTACACTTATTTTTAAATTATTGCGCTCGTTATTCGGATTACCCATTCCGAATAGTGATACGACGTAATGGATAGCATTGATGACCGATGTTGAAGACCGGATATTTTTGAAAGCGAAAGGACAACTCGTCGATTGTCTTTGCACCGAGTAGCTACGGTATAGAGACTCCCTATGTGATAGGAAGTCCGGACGTGATTAGTGAATATCCGGATTGCAAGGACTTCTTTGTAAGTGCCTTCGGTTCTGTTCGAGCCCGGAACAGACTTGTATGGATTGTATGTCTGACATTACAAATTGAGATATAAAGACGATTTCTTTCAAATATATTTCTGTTGGTGGCGGAGAATTTATTCTTTTAGCTTAACACCCTTCTCTGAGACGTACGAGCTCAGAGGTTATGTAGTTGAAGGTTATCAACGATATATTCCCAATTTGGTAATGTGACATGCTGAGTGTTGCTGTGAAATGATCATTGTGTTGATTATTTGTGATAGGATTATTTATTTGATCATCTATCCTGGTGATCATTTCTATGATCATTTGTTGACCCAAAGCATGGCTTTTGTATAAAGTATGTTTTTGTGGACGAGACTTCGTCGAGCCTCACACCCCGGAATGGTCAAAACAGGAAAGATGCGGCAAGGTTATGAGGGGTAGCGCCCTTTAGGGTATGTGCATTTCCTTCTGGAAAAGGGTGATATCATGGTATGGAGCCCAGATACTTACTCATGTTGAAAACACTTTATGATTGTGTGAATTGATTACGAGCGCTCGGTGAAAGGTCCCAAAGGACCGGGGGATGGCATATTCGGTCAGTTGTTACTCAGTTAGGGGTAACCCGGCCTTCTGTTGGCAGAGATCCGGTTTGGTTCTTGGGGATGTCCTTCCAGAGGCATTCTCATGTGGCAATGGGAAGTTCCTTGGCCTGATCATTCGTTGGAAATCCAATTCCCAATACGAAACCTTGTACGGTATTAGTTGTAGAACGTGCCATTTACTTATGGTGGTCACCACTGTTTGGATGGTAGCTATAGTAGGCATAGTTCGAAATGTCTATGTTGGCTAAGATTTATATTCTACATTCGAAATATTTTTCCTACACTATGCACTAGTAATAATATCAAATGTTCTTTTTAATGCATATCAAGCATCTTTGACTATCATAAGGAGAAATCTCCTCCGATTCTGCGTTTGCATTGTGTGTGCGTGCGGGAGGCCTTATGGTAGTCTCATTTTTTAAAAGCATTGCGAATTGACTTTAAAAATATTCCTCTATTTTATTTTCAAAGATAAATAAACTGTTTTGAGTTCTCACACCAGTCACATGACTGACTCGGAGTTTATTGTTTTCCTTCCTAAACTCTGGGTGCCCACCAATTTTCACACGGGCAGTCAAGAGTTAAGGTTTATCAGGATATTCTGGAGTTGCTGGAGGCAAGCTGGATGACATGACGTATTACTAGTATATAGTATTTCTTTTCCGTTGTTTGTTGTTGTTTGTTGTTATACACTCTGATGATGATGTAATGTATAAAATGTAATAACTGATATAGTTCTTTGTTTAAAGATTATTCATTTATTATTATATGTTGTTCCGCTGTGAATTGTGAGATTCTGATATTGTTCTTTCGTTTTCTATTCCGTTCTATTTTCTATTTTCTTTCCTCCCTATTTTCTATCTTTTTTCTCTCTCCTTCTGCCTCTTTCTTTTTCTTAAACATTGAGAATTCGTATTTCTGTTCATCTTGAATTAATCAAGGGAGATTAGTGTATATTAAAGGAGTACGGATTTACGGGTCCTCACATCACCAGTCGACGACCCAACTTCCCACCGAACCCCAAAAAAAATTCCATTCCCTTCCAAATTGTGGCCGCCCACGACGACCATCAACCATCGCATCGTCACCTGAGCAGCCCCAGACTCCACCGAACCCAACTGTGCTTGTTGCTCCCCCTTAGATCACCAGAGTCCACTTTCGAATCAAGATCCAATTTTGTTCAGCCTCCCCTCATCGCCGCTATATGCCATCTTCTGCCATTAGCTCACAACTAGGGGTAGCCCTCTCCATTGGTGAACCCATGCCATTGGGCTAGCCTTCTAACTCGCCGCCAATGATGAGAACGAACTCAAAAACCCTTTTTCTTTCATTAATGAACTGCTGCTAATTTGCCACGCCAAAGTCAATCTCCACCGTTTATCTACATTAGCTCGATATCGCGAGCGAGATCTTAGTTGCGGTTGATGCCTGATATGGTCTCTGGTGGTCCAGATCAACCACGACCGTTCGTTGAGGTTGAAGAAGATTTAAATAAAATAAATGCGAATGATTTCTCAAGGGATACGTGATTAATAAGTGAAATAGGTATTGGCTCATATACGGCCTAAAGAGATGGATCATGGCAAAGGTGTGGCTTTGGTAGTGAATGGTCAAATAAAAGAAAATATATTATTTAAAAATTCAAAAATATCTAGCTATATAATTCCGGACCCATTGAGGCGTGCTGCCTGGCGTTCTATATGTTATGCCTTTATTCCAACGCAATGGAACTTGTTTAGGAACCTAATTTGATCGTATGGATAAGATATCTTTTTGAACCCAATTATCATATTAAATTTTCAGTATTAATCTCTACGTATTTCGATCTCCCATGACCAAACGATACGTCTGATTGCTACGAAATTAGACGGCATAATTTAATTCATTATTACATACCCAATGACACTAGTTTTGTCGTAATTCGAGACAGTGCGCTAGAAGGATATTTTTACTCGTGAATTAAAACGAGATATTTTAAAAATCAGTTAAATCGCTTTTAAATCAAATTTAAAAGTTTTATTATCTTCATTCTTATTAAATTGAGTTTTAATAAGCTTTGAAATTATTTTTATAAAAATCCAAGATTCAATTATTTAAACGATTTCCAATTATTAAATTCAACAATTTTGATTATTCAATAAATCGCTATATTTGAAATTTAAGTTATTTAACCTATAAAATTAACTTTCCAATATTTAAAATTAATTAAATATTCCAAATTCAAATAACTAAAATCCACGATCGTTACAGGGCAATGCCCCAATCTGCGTAAGGTGAGGGATTTCATCACCCCTTCCTTGGCCAACAAACTGCATTTCATCTTAGAATTTACGAATAATAACGGTTAAGCTCTTGACTTAAGCGAGTTATAAGCTCACCTATGGCTTAATTATATCTTGAAAGTTGTCTTCTATGAACAGTTTATCTTCTTGGTGTATAGCTATGGTAGAGCAATAATCAGTTATTAATATTACAGTGATTCATAAATCTTATATTGATTGTTTCTCTGAAGGTACTTAAATCTTCGGTTGCATTGCAACGGTGATTTGTGATGCATCGATACATGGCTAAGAAATATTTTGTTGGATTAGGACAAAATAGGATTATATAATTTTGGGTTAGGAGGCATTAAGGATAGTAAATTTGTAATTAAGTCTTTGCATTCAATTACTTGCAGTAGTCCATGCATATTTTTTTTAAAGAAAACACAACAACAAAATCCAAAGCTAAAAAATTGTAATTTACCTTAACTTAGTCTTTTTAAAATATTTTCCTTTGAAAATTTTCAGTCAAAATCAAAAATCCAAAATTTTTTTCAAGCTATTTCTTTTTTTAGAAAAACAAAAATCCAAAAAAATATATAGTCTTTTCAAAAACTACAAAAAAAGACATATAATAAAAGATTTTTTTTTTGAAAATTGAAAAAACAAAACAAAAATCAAATCTCCCTTTTGAAAAATAAATTCTCCTTGGATATAATTTTCCTTTTTTAAAATAAAAAACATTTTTGAAAATGTCCGAATTTCCATACTCACATGAATTTTACAATAGTTGTGAAAAACAATATAATCCATATAATTTCACATCAGATTCTTATGGATATTTTAATAAAAACTATTATATAAACCATTTGTATCTTGAAGAACAAAATTCTCAAAATAGTGAGCAACCCTCAACTCCTGAAAAGAGTATTGAAACTATTTCGTCTTTACCTGAACTCTATACACAAGAAAATCGAAGGATAAATGATTTGTGTAATTCATATTTGTAAAGTAACTCAAGTCAGAGTTTTCAAAATAATAAAAATTTAAATTCACTTCAAAATTCATCGGTTATAGCTCATGATAATACAACTTCGAACTCCAAAATGAATTTCAATGTCAAAATGGAAATGTGAACCACTTTTTAAAATATTTTGGCAATGCGAATAATCTCAACTATGGTGAAATTGTCAATTTTCGTTCTCAACAATTTCAAACTGAAAATTCTCATGTTAATAATTATAAATTGGATTTTATTGAGCAAATCGAAGAAGTTCAAAAAGATCATATAGTTTTGTTGTTTGGAGCCTACAGAAACAGCGTGAGCAATAAAATCAACTCCAAATATGTGACGAGTCAAGTGATAATCCACCTTTTACCAAAATTGACGATTTTCAAATAAAAACTTTTGAATTTGAGTTGGATTTCAATTCTTTTGTGGGTGAGAAACTCAATTTAAAATTCGATCTTCCTTTTTTCTAATTTTGAAAAATTAAATGCAACTATTTTAGATTTTGAAATTGATACATGCAATGAAGTTGTTGGTAATCCAACAAAGGAAGACGAATTTAGTGAATAATTTTTTTTGGACCTTTGAAAATGAGTTGTTGGATTTTAAAGGGGAAGATTTAAATCACCATTTTGATTTTAAAATCAATAATTCTAAAGAAGTTTTCAATGATAAACTTGACTTTCAAATCGGTGAAAATAAACTTGAACTTCAACCAATTATTCTATCTACACCGAAAATCATTGGAAATAAAATAACTCATGTGATTTTTGATAAAACAACATTCGTTTTTCCAAATCAACATTCTACTTTAAAAAAAATTATGATTTGGTTTTCTATGCTTAAGCCATGTCTCTCAAACCTGACGAGACAAATGAATTGGTCTTTAAAAGATCGTTTCATTTATTCTTTAACAATATATTTTTTGATATCGTGTAAATAATAATCCTTTCATTTTCATGTAAATATAGGTCATATTTTTATTTTTGTTTTTCTTCTTTCACTTGGTTGACTGTGTGGACACAGTCAAAATCAAGTATGAGGGGAGTCTCATCTTCATTTTTGATTTTTCATGGTTTATTTTTTCCAAAAATAAAAAAAACCAAAAAATCCAAATTTTTTTTCATTTTAGCATATTTATTTACTTTTAAAGAAATACTATGAGATAAGTATAGGATTTTGGTTATTAAATTGAAATTTTTGAAAATTTATTTATCTTAACAAAAATAAAAATAAAGTTTGATTACAAGTAACAATGGTTTAACTAGTATATAGGAAGGTTCATGGGTGTTAATTATGAAGTATATCTTAATTGTATATCTTTGTTTAAAAAAGTGGTTGATTTAAAGTAAAGGCGATAATGTTTTTGATCTTCTAAGTTAAATGGTGCTAAGATGATTTTGCAAAACCCTCTCTTATGAAAAAAGAAAGAATATAAAAAAAATTATTTTTTTGTAAAAATAAGAAACAACTAGAGTCATGTGTTCACACCCAAGTGTGTGCACTCACCATGCTCTATACCCTTTTCACGGAAGCCGGAAAGACAGTGCATGATCGGTATATCTAGCCTCAGTTTACCTACATCAGGTGTATGTATATAAAAATTCTTTCACTTAGAACACCTATAGTCAACAGGTGTACGCACTTGTGTGTACACTTGCCTTGCTCTGTATTCCCCTCACATAAGCCTGCAAGGCAGTGCATGGGTAAAATATCTGTCCTCCGTTTTCTGGGTTAGGCATATGTAAATATTGTTAATAACAATAAAATATTCAAATAAAGAGAGAGTAAGCAACTGAATCCAAGCATTATTTTTACTTATTCGATTTGACCCGTTATTCAAAAGAAATGAAAATACCTCTTTCAAAAACTTTGATAATCAACTAAGGATCTATTTCATAGTTGCACCATGTTATCAACCGAACAACTGGCCAAACTAGAGTCTATTTGTAATGATAACTTAATTTTTTTATAGAAATTTTGACAAGTAAAGGGACTTAAATTTCTTGATAATGACCAAAATTTATATTTTACCTATTCGTGTCAATTTGAAAGTAAATTCTTCATTTGTAAATATTTTCAAACTTGCATTCATATCATTGTAAATAAATCTTGTATTTTGGAATTTTTCATGTTGCATTCGCATTTTGTTGGTAATATCCGCTGAAAACCCTCACGAGGCAACACTCGTCCTACTAGGGATACTTAGAGGTTTAACGGCTTATTGTATACGCTCAATGCAACCGTGTTTCCTACAAAAACAGATTTATTTTAGTTTTAGTTTATTCGAGGACGAATAAAAAGATAAGTGTGGGGGCATTTGATGTACATATAAATGTGCATATTTTTACTTTCATATTTAATCTAATTTAATTAAATAAATGAGCATATAGGGTATTTTAGCATGTTTAAACCCAAATTTGAATTATTTTCAAAACATCATTTATTTATCTTCATATAGGGTAACTAATTTGAGAAAATTCACTTACCCATTTTATTTTTATTTGTAGGAAATTGGATGGAAAATTATGAAGAAGCTTCATGAAAATATGCATTCACAAGAGAAGAAAACAAATGAAGATGGAAATAAATTAACTCATGCATCATAGAGGACCCCACCTACCCACTTATCATGATCTACAATTAGAAGCTAATGCGCATGTTAGTGGATATTAAATTAACATGCACACTTAATAGAGGATTAATTCATGCTAATGATAACTTGGTGGCCAAAATTCCTAAAGGGGTAATTTGGGTAGTCCCTTAAAATATGCATTAGGGTTTCAGGCATGTATAAATACCCCTTATGTTTCATGTAATAAGCTTTTAGCACTTTCTAGTTTTAGTTTAGTTGTAGCAACATATTATGAAATAAAATGGCTTCCTAAGCCTCTTTTTCTTCTTTGCTTTTATTTTATTTTCATGCTAATTTTTACTTACATGCTTTTTTCTTTCATGTTAGTAATTAGTTTTTATTTCATGCAAGTAGATTAGCTTTTATTTTATTCTAATTAGCTCTCTTCTTACTTTGCTTGCATTTTCCTCTGGTTTATGTTTATGTTGCAATCTACATTTGTTGAAATGATAATAAATATGAGAAGGTAAACCCCTTCAATTCAGAGGTAATGAAGCTCTCTTAATCATGTAGATTCAAAATTTTGATAATTTTTGATCCCCTTTTGTGCTTAATGGAAATGTTTGATGTGGTTAAATTTAGTTGTTTAGCTTTGAATTTTATAGCCTATGTTGTTGACACTAAATAGGCTATGCTTAAACAAACATAAACACAAATTACCTCTTCATCTATATATGATGTTGGTAATGAAGTGGATTTGAGAATCAAAATTTGATGGTCTGTATTACTAATCAATAGTAAATAGATCATACTTAGAATAGATTTTGTTTTCAACTTCATTATCAATTTCATAAGAGCTAACAAGTGGCTTAGTGGGTGTGTTAAAGTTTGATGGTTTATGTTGGGCTAATTAATAGCACAAATACACCATACTTATGATAATACATCAACTAAATCTACCGATGACCAGGAAAGAGAGATAATAACTTCATTATGTTTATTTATGTGATCATGAAAAGGGATTTGCCTCTAAATTTCCCTCTATTCTCATATTTTTATCCACTTTTAGTTTTTGTTAGTTTTTAAAAATGTATAGTTAACACATCTTAAAATTTTGATTTTATTTAATTGAGTAGAAATTTTAAATCAATTCAATTCCCTACCGATCAAACCGTACTTATCACGTACTAAAATTATATTCCTTGCGCTTGCGATTATTTTATTATAATTTTTCAGTGATTTTCTAATCTGATAAAAAATTTGCTGATTCAATAGGAGTCCAACAGATTAATCGGGGATTTGTATCTTCTTTGTCGGAGCCTGTTGTTCCTGATCAGTTCCTCAATTAATTCCTTGAGGTATCTACACTCATTTGTATTATGGCCATGTGTCTAATAGAAGTGAAAGAATTTCCCTGATTGCTTTTGGCATTTAGATTCTTCCTTCGGGGCTTGTATTGCTCGGTTCCTTGGGTTGCCAGGTTGATGTTTCCCAAGCTGTCGTTTAATGGTGCATATTCTTTAGGTCTTGGATTCCTGATTCACTTTTCATCCTCGTCATGCCCACTAGAGTTTTGATTCTTCATTTTTTGATTTCCATCTTTCCCATAATTTTTTGTGGCGGCCACTGGGGAGTTTCCATCCTGATTGACCGCTACATTGCTTTGAACTACCTCCTTTGGCTGTGCATTGGCAGTTTTGCCTTCCAATTCATTTGCCTCTTCCAACCTCAAGTATTGGCTTGTTTTCATGTTAAACTCCTTCATGGTGGTTGGTTGTTTCATCTTAATCCATTTTTCGAAGTCAATGTCTGGGTGTATAACTCGGACCAAGGCCACGAATACCATATCCCCATTTGGATTGCTTACTTTAGTAACTACAGTATTAAAGTAGTCCATAAAAGATTTCAATAATTCATTGGTCTTTGGAAAAAGATGGATATAGACATCACGTTTTTTGGCTGAGTCGTGTGAAGTCTAAACTGTTTCATGTATTTCCTTGCCAACTCATCAAAGGTGGAGATGGATGTTGGAGGGAGTCTGGTAAACCACATTGAAGCGATTCCTTCTAAGAAGATAGGGAAACATCTACAGCAAACAACATCCATTGCCCTGGCTCAGTCCATATACCATCTTTATTTGGACAAATGTGGTTTATGGTCTGTTGTCCTATTATAGGCTAGTATAGTGGGCACAGTGAACTTCCTAGGATATTCCTCCTTTAGGATATTTTCAGTGAATGGAGCCGGGCTTGATGCAAAACCCCAGTCGTCGTTTTTTCCACCCTTACTTTCTTCCATCAAGCATTTGATCATGTTATCTGTATGCGCCTCACTAATTCAGTAGTCCGCATGTCGACTCTTAGGGGATACACCAAGCATTTGGCTCTGGAAATGACCTTGGTTTGCCAGCCGAAGCCCAGGCTCTCCATTCTTTGGGAGAACCACTCCTGCAGAATTTCATCGGCATGCTGTTGGTGTGGTAGCGGCAATTTGGACTTTTTTTCCATCATTTCGCTTGTTTATATCAAAATTTAATTCCAATCCCTTATTATCAAGCTATATGTCATCTTTAAAGTCACAGAGAAGCAATAGAGCATTTCCCAGTAGAGCATTTGCTCCAAGTTTGGGTTCACAGTGGGTTATGCTCTAATAGGTAGAGTACTTCCATTTCCCTCAAGAGCAACTCCAACTACCCCACTAACTATCTCTTTTTTCTTCTACTTGCCATCCCTTTTATGTAAACCTAAGATAAAGGAATTCTCTTATTCAATAGC
Organism: Allium cepa; assembly: GCA_030765085.1. Lineage (NCBI taxonomy): Eukaryota > Viridiplantae > Streptophyta > Magnoliopsida > Asparagales > Amaryllidaceae > Allium > Allium cepa. The sequence continues at coordinate 220,527,483 of CM060928.1, forward strand.
GGCGGTAGTTTTCAGCCTAGTTCTTGGAGCAATTGGTGGTTACAACGCTAACAAAACATCCAAGTTGTCCATAAGAGCTTTCTGGCTATCAGTCGTCTTTTGGTCAAGTTGATCAACGATTTGGTTGAATTCTCCTTTCATCACAGCTTCATAATGAGTAGAAGATTCTGATACTTGATTTCCAGTATTTACTCGTGTTGGTAAGTTGGTGGTGCTGTTGACTTCAACCTGTTGGCAGTTTGGTCCATCAGTACCTCCTATTGCACCGGTGAATATCCTATTAGTTGTTCTCTTTCTTCCCGCCATTGACCTTTAATGGAAAGTCTTCAAGTTCTTTTGAAAGTAGGATTTGTGGATCTAATTTATGGACCTATCCGATCCAAGTAGAGAGCTAGATCTAAGCTTGGGTTCACTGGTTCTCAGTGAAAGCATGAAAATGTTAACTCGAAAAATGGATCAACACTCTAGAGTGTGATGTGAAAGCATCAAAGTTAGCAAAGAGAAAATATAGTAGAAAAGTAGCTGAAAACTAAATAAACAAAGATCATTTTATAGTGGTTTAGCTGTTAACTAAGCCTATGTCCACTTTATAGCTTTGTAGTAATTGTATAAGATTACAAGGTGTTTGAGATTGAACAAGTCACAAGTACATGTGTTAGACCAATTCTAAATAATAAAAGTGCCTATAGGAACTGCTTTTGTGACTATTGAAGAGAGAGAGAAGAAGAGAGAGAGAGAGTGTTGAAGAATAGATGGAGATCCCACATAGTATTAACATAATCCCGATCCTTTGTTAATTGCTCTAAAGATTTTATTTATAGTAGTAGCAGTCGTATTGGGCCAAATAGAGAGTTGAAGCAGAGTCTAGAAGTCGGCCTAGAAGAGTGTGAGAAACCGCGACCTCATCTAAACCAGAGATGTCGGTACCGACTTCTCATGTTGGTACCAACCTCTGTGGTTACTTCCAAGGAGGTCAAACCTTTTTGCACTTGTCTTGCTACTTGATTTTGAGTTGTTCTATGTAGTTTGTTTGGATATTTGGTTAATAATGGTGATGATTCCTTCATCACTTGGTTTATTTTGCTATTTTAACTGCTAACTCTCCAATCTTAGTAATCAGGTGATCAGAATCTTTGATATTGCTTGGGCATACATAAAATAAGTAAAGAAGAGCCTCTACAAAGTTTGAGTAAGAAATATGGAAGTAAGGGATGTCTCCACCTACAAGTCGGCACTGACTTCTCATAGTTGGTCCTCTTGGGTTGAAACTTCTCTGAGTTGTTTCTCTAGCCTATCTAGGCGTGCTTCTAAAATTTCAAGTGATTTCATTTTCATTTCGACGTTCCAATTCCATTTGATTTTGCATGGATAAAAATCCAATTAACAACATACATTAAAGATTATGAATCCTTAATAAATATAAGTTTCCCCCTATCATTTATATATAGTAGGTTACTTGCATATTATTTAGTTGTTGATCTTTCTCAAGATAAAGATGTTACATGTAATAAAATTAATATATTAACTAGATGAGGTAAGATACATGTACGTATTTATTGATTTTCCTCAAGGTACATGCATTATACTTGGGATATCGAAAAATGATGGATACAAATAAATAATATCTTTCGATTTGTTGACCTTCCTCATGGTCGTAATGAGATTAGGGTAAAGACTATAGGGTGGGAGTTGTCTACGATATAACGGATAAGGTGTTATCTATCGCATGCGGAGCTATGGTTGTTGATCGTCCTCGAGCTCAAAATCACCCAAGGAAAGTAAGTTCTAAGACTTGCTAGAGAAACTGAAATATTTCTATATTTTCTCTTAAGGTTTCGAGAAACGTAAAAGTCTAGTGAAGCTTACTAGATAAATGAAATGTATCGTTTATCTTATCTAAAATTATAAGAATGTCTTCTATGTATAAATTTTCCTAATTTATTTAAATTAAATTTGCTGAAAAATGACTAACTGAAGACTATTTATGGAAAACAATGAGCTCACTACACCAAATTAAATTGATTGGACAAGTGAAATTTAGATAACATTCATGTATGAATGTTTGTGGTCATCGATAACTGAACCTTTAAGAGTGAAGCTTACTAATGGAGTTGACCATGGTGAAGTAGAAGTTTATAACACTTGCGTAGCTGAGCACGAAATTGCTCAAATTTTTGTGTGGTCTGCATTAAACAAGTCGTTGTAAAGGCAACATGAAAACATGTCCATCAACAAAATCTTCAAAAGCTTCAAAGCTATGTTTAGGGAACAGTCTTGTTCCATAAAATACAAGATTACTAGGAAATTGTTCAACACGAAGATAAGTAAGGGCATCACATTTAGGATTTCATCTTGACCATGTAAGGTTATGTGATAGACTTTTAGAACTAAATGGTAAAAAAATCGATGAACTACAAGTGGATTTGATCGCAGGCTTGCTGACTTCGCAGTTTGAGTCATTCATATTGAACTACAATACAAACTAATTAAGTGTTAACCCCATCAAGCTACTCAATATGGTTAGGTCGGCTGAGGGATCATTCAACAATCAAAACACACTGCTAACTATGATGTGTAAGACCATGTGTTTGAAAAGTTCAAAGAAATGAAATTGGGGCCTTAAGAAAGGTAAAAAGATGCTCATAGACGGTGGATGTCACCATTGTCATAAGAAGGAGTATTAGAAGCATAATTGTCTGAACTGTTTGAAGATGGTGAAAGAAAAGAAGAAAATTATTTGTTCCGCTTATCGAGGTACGTTTATGATTCAAAATTGTTTTTTTCCCATCAATAAATTATCTTGGGTTTTAGATGCTAGATTTGGAACTCTTATTTATAATTTGTTATAAGGGCTTGAGAGAAGACAACATACGGAAAAGGGTGAAATGAGACTTTAAGTTGTTAATTGATCTTAAATAGATGCAATTGTTGTTGGGGACTGCAACTTGACTTTGCCAAATGGATTTGATTTTGAATAATTGTTATTGATTTAGAAACTTGTGGAATAATATCATTGTATAGATTGTGTAAAATTGGATATAGTTTTCATTGTGTGATAACAGTATTATGAACATTTCTTTTGATGGAAATAAAATCTTCAATGGTGTTTCAGATAATGACATTTATGTACTTAATTTTAGTTATATTTATGGTATTAATAAATCTTCTATTGACATTAATAATAGTTACTTGACCATAAACTAGGTCATATTAGTGAAAATGCATAACCAAATAAACTAAAGATTTTCTACTGTTATTTGATTATGAACAATTTGACACATGCGTGTCATGTTAAAGGAAAAATGACCAAGCAGGCCTTAAATGGGAGCAATGATAGGTTTGATGAAATCTAGGTCTTGTACATATTGATGTACATGGTCCAATGCCTATAATGTCAAAGGATAAGTCAACTTACTTTATAACTTTTGCCAATGATTTCTCAATACTCTGTTATATATACATATACATATCTTACGAAGAATAAATATGATGTCTATGAGAAATTTAAAGAGTATAAGAATGAGGTTGAAAATAAGACAAACCATAAAAATTAAAATACTTCAACCAGATCGAAGTGGTTAGTATGTTAGTTAAGAATTCCAATAATACTTAAGCGATAATGAGATTACCTCTCGTGTCACTTCACCCTATAAAGTCTCTACAAGACAATGGTGTTTCGAATAGAAGGAATGGAACCCAATTGGATATGGTTCGTTCCATGATGAGTAAGGCAGAGTTACCTCTTTCCTATTAAGGATATGCACTAGAAACCACGATGTACGTGTTGCATTTGATATCTACTAAATTTGTGCCTAACATGGTATATGAGACGTGGCAAGGGACGAAAACCCACCTTAATCATTTGAAGGTGTGGGATTATCCAGCCTACCTTAAAAAAGTTGCCTCCATTAAACTTGAGGCAACATCATCTCATACAAACTTATAGGATATCCTAAGAATTCATTGGGATATATAATCTACAAGACAGGGGAAAAGAAGTCATTGTTCTTAACATGCTGTCTTTTTAGAAAAGGAATTTCCATCAAAAGAAATTAACAGCAAAGTTATAGACTTGGATGAGATCCAATAAGTAAATACAGGATGAACCAGTAGAAGAATTAAATTCACCATAATACGAAAACCTATAGCCTATTGGAGGTCTAATAGGGAATCTCACGCTCGGGAGAAATAATATGGTTTTATCATAAATGACTAGAAAGAAGGCTGCATCTTAGCAGATAACACTCCTCTCTCATTCGAGTAAGCGCTATAGAGTAGAGATTCGATATTTTGCTTAAAACTATGAAATCCGATATGGATTCCATGTACGATAATGAAGTTTTGACTTTGCTTAACATACCCAAAGGGATAAAACCATCGGTTGCAATTGGATTTTTAAGAAAAAATTAAATATATGTGGAGATGTGGAGACCTATAATTCACGATGTGTTTACATTGAATGGTGAAGCAGTTAGTTGGAAAACTTCCATGCAAGAGATAGTAGCTGATTCAACAATGGAAGCGGAATACATAGCCCTTAACGAAGAAACAAAAGAAGCAGTTTGGATGCGAAGTTTATGGCTAAGCTTGGGGTATTCATAAATGTTGAGAAACCCATAATACAGTTATGTAATAACAATGCGGCGATGCAGACTATAAGAACCTAGATCTCACAAGAAATTAAGGCACGTTCTTTGAAAGTTCCATCCGTTGGGAATTTGTCACTAATAAAGAAGTTGTGATTGAAAGAGTAGTTACTAAGAACAACATAGAAGATCCATTCATGGAGGGACCGACTCATTGAATCTAAAAAAAATCAATTAAGTGGATGGGATAGGGATTCTATAGCAGGTCACAAGTATAAGTGGGAGATTGATAAAGTTAGGGGTATGCCCTAAGGGTAATTCTATCATTTATTTTATCACTCAAATTTGTATTAACGATTTTTTTTTTATCATAATCAATTTCTTTCAAACTTTCTCAAGTTAACTTTCATTTAACAATTTATTTCATTATCTTACTTCATCAATTTATTCCATTCAACTTGACTTAACCAAAATTTCATTTCATAATTTAAATTTCAACTTTCTTATTTCATTAATCATTTCATAAGTTTATAATCATTTTATACATATGTATCTTCTTTTACATAATATTATTCAAATTATAATCATCTTAGAAAGCTATAATTAAATATTAAAACATCCTTTGCAAATTTTTTTTGTTTTTTTCCAAACAATTTACAAAGATATGGTTTAGTTTATTATTTGTTTACCTTCTCTTAATTTCATATCTAAATAGTATTTTCTTTGTACTACTCAAATTATTCATTTAACATTTCTTACAATATTAACTAAGTTTATAACAACTTAATTTAATTTTATAAACATTTCTTTAAACACAATTTCAATTTGGAATATTTCTTTAAACGTCTCTTATTACTCAAGTTCAAACTTGTATAATATTCTATTACCATTCATATTTAACATTTCAACTTTTCAAACAATTTAGGTAAGTTATATATATGTTTTTAGAATGTAATTGAATGTTACACAAATTTATCTTATTCATCTTAGTTAATAAGAATATTCAATAAATTACAAAATTTTAAATTTCCATTGCCTCGATGTAAGACTTATAATTTAACTTCTCATATTTTATCACTTAGCTTCAATTTATTATCTCTCATTTTAGAAGTTTCCAATTACTCAAAATAATTCACTTTATTTCTACAACTAAAAATCATTGATTAATAGAAACTTAGGAATTCAAATACAAGGTTCATTTAAAAATCATTTTGAAATAATCTATATATATATATATATATACTCATATCTTTTATATATATCAAATCATATTTATAAATTTTAAACCAAAATCTTTTTATCAACCCAAATGCATAGCAAAGCTACTAAGTGGCCTCCCTCACTTTGAGACTCGAAAATGAATGTCGATGATGCGGCCGTCATTACCGAAATTATTTTCCAGCGACAGAAGAGTGGAGTATAGGATTTAATTCCTTTTTATTCCTTCTGAAACAGTTTCTATTCATAAATATTTCTAAATAATATTAAATATCTTAGAATTTTTTCAAAAGCACCCGAATTCAAGTTCCCAAATTATAGTTTTTAAATCCATTCTTTTAACTTAAACTAATTTTAGATTTTCATTTCATAACTCCTTACTTAAGCTTATAAACATCCCTAAACTCAAATTAGTTAGGTTAATATTTCCAAACTTGTTTTTACAACTTATTCACTTCATATTCAATTTAATTTATAAATATATTCATTTCATAATTTAAACTTAGAGTATTTCTTACCACTTATACTTAAGTGTATCAACATTTCTTTATCTGACATTCACTTAGTTCATATTCAATTAGTTAACATTCAATTTACTAAAAATCATTCCATTTGCATTCAATTTAAATCCAATTTAAATCAAATTCAATTACTCACATTAATTTCACTTATCATTTATTCTCATTCAAATTCCTTTTTTCATAATATATAATTTAGGTAAAATTATTTCATTTACCCTACCTTAAAACAATATTGTATCGACTTGCCTTGGTTAAGTGTTTAGAAACCCCTATTGACAACATGGCGTCCCACACACCGGCCAGAATTTGTAAACAACTCAACAAATAAGTAAACACAACATAAAACATTTTATAACACTAAAATGTACGCGCTCTCATATAAATACGCTCAAACAAATTCATTCTAGGGTATTACTACCCTATCTCTGACGGGTCAAACCTAAAAAAGCTAAGTTATCGCTAAACCAAAGTTCTGATACCAATTGTGAAGACTCACATTTCAGAAGGTTTAAATCGACAATAATCCACACATGTCCAACTCAAACAATCTGAAACACAGATAATCATTGGGTTTAATTAAGAAAAATAAGAAAAGAAGAAAGAAAACCAATATAGAATCTTACAGTGGAATGACAAAATATAATAATCAAATAAATAGTTCATGAAGCTGCTTATATTGTACATTTGATTATAATTTATACAACTTTTATCGGAGTTATGTATACAATAGAACAAAATAAACCATGCAGCGGACAACATGATGTAGGGAATAATAGTAGTAATAATATACCAAATCTTCGTCTTCATCCTCTAGAAATAATCTTTAATGCGCTGAAAACTAGGGGCAGACCCAAATGTAACGAAAAGATAAAATACTCGAGTCAGGACTAAAACATCCTCATATGAGTTAAATCAATAATCACATATAACTGGAGTGTGATAACATCAGTGATGTTTACGGGGTTTCACATCTCTTATCTAGTGTATAACGTGCGTGCAATAACTTAAGAGATGTTACAGGATTTTCCATCTCTTAAGAATCCATCAAATTGCTTATACATAATAGAATACGCTATATATAATGTCTAATCAGCAGAATAAATATTTTTCTTAGCATTAACGCTTTACATTAATCCCCCCTTAACGCGTTTTAAGAATTGTCATACAGTTTGCATATAACGCCTCAGTAGCACGTCGGGGATATGGATGCGCTGTGATACGACAACACTAAACCAAAATTGTAGTGGTCTCATAAAGGGATAAAAGTATGACAAGGCACGTGAGGTAATACCTAAGATAGGATACTACCTGTTCGGGTAGCAGGGGTGGTGGTAACGCATCGTAGCTACGATCACCCATCATCTACATCCATCCCATATCAAGTTAAAGGGAGGTTATCCCAAATCAAGGTGCACCAATCGAAACAAACATCAAGAGTAATAATATGGACCAAGTTCAAGAAGAAAATCGAAGAATGGATGTCCGCTAGGGGTAGCTAGCCCGCTTGGCCCTGTCAAGACGTCTTGTTTTAGTCATTTCAAATTGGCACAAGTGCCGAGGTCTATCCATCTTCGTTCTCTTTCTTCAAATCCAGCAAACATTCACCAAATCTAACCACTTTGTTCTGGAGTCTCCTTCACGTACACAGTCGTTAAAGTGGTTCCAATATTGATAGAGAGTATGCCAATAAGAGGTCCCAGTCTCTTTAACAACCAAGCATCATTTTACACACCGGTTGATTCTTTTATATTTTGAAAACAACTCATACTTGATATCCAAATATCATATTCACTTCAAAAATCCTTCATTTCCAAAATCCTTTTATTTACTCAAAATATGTTAATTCAATTCGATATGTCAATTTCACTTCAAAATTCAATTCGAATTACAATTTAGGTTATAACTTCATTTTAACCTCATTCGCATTTAAATCCACGATTTAAATATAAACGATTCCCACTCTGCCCAGTTTGAATTTTTAGAAAATAGTTTGAATTTTTTTAAATGTTTCAAAAATAGTTTAAATAGTTAAAATAATTTGATATAAAATGATTTAAGTATTGCAATGTTTTATATAGAAAAATACTTTGGAAAATCAAAATAATTTGAATACATGAAAAGAAAGATTTTAACAGTTTGTATTATAATTTATTTAAAACAGTTTCAAAGTCATACTGATTCAATTCTAAATCTTCCAATTCAAATTACTTTAATCTCAATTCAATTTGAATCAATCCGATTTCAATTCAAATAAATTTCAATTTCAATTTGAATTCATTTCAATATCGATCTTAATTCCAATTAATTTCAGTTTCAATTTTCATTGATTCAATTCAAATGGTTTAAATTTTAATTCAATTTCCAATTTTAAACCATTTTAATTTATAGAAAGTTCGAGTTCAATTTGAAAATATCGATTTAAACCATTTAATTCAAATTAAAATTCAATGTTAATTTTAGATTCAAATCTTTATAATAATTCAATTCCGAGCTCAAATTAGAAATGTCCATTTAAATTATGTTTACTTAAATAACTTCAAAGTTCAAGTTGGATTCAAATCTTTAGAATAATTCAATTCTGAGCTCAAAATAGAAATATCCATTTAAATTACCTTTACTTAAATAACTTCAAAGTTCAAGTTAAATTCAAATCTTTTAAACAGTTCAATTTCGATAATTCAAATCATATTTCAATCGTGACTTCAAATTCCGATTAAATTCTTTAAAAAATTTCTTTTAACCCAATTTAATTTCAACATTTCAAACTCGAATTTGTAATTAATTCAATCTTCATAAATTCGATTTTTATTTCTTTAAATCAAATCATTTAAATAATTTCAAAACCAAGAATTTAAAATTATTTGATTTAACCAATCCGGTATCCGTATATAATTTTCTATCATATGGTCAAGTGATCAGTTATTTCAATTTTAATTTCAAGGATGAATCTATACCATTTCAATCCAAAATAAACATCATAGGTATATATCATCTCAATCTATTTCTTAGTTTATTCAAAATATCGTTCAATTGACATCCATCACAACCAATCATCCAAAAAACCAATAAAATCATGACAGTTAACTAATTATTAATAATCGGGAATTTTACCAGCAATTTAATTCAAATTTTAAATTTGACTATCAATTTAAATTTCTACCAGTTTAAATGAAATGACCCGCAGTTCTGCACCCCTTTGAGTTGACAATATTCTCCGTCAGTTCAACTCAAATTTAACGGAAATACGAACCATAAGGGTAAATGAAGAAAGAGGTAGAAGAAGAAATAGAAAACAACATCAAAATCTCACAGTCGTAGTGGTACAAAATATAATATAAAACAACATATTTTTATACAAAAGAATCTGTAACTGTTTAACACTTACAATCATCAGAGTACACAAACACTACATCAAATCTGGATAGTTTCCAACTTGTCCCTATATAATGGAAACAATAATCTACGGAAATACGCCTCGTCATCCAGCTCGTCTCCTGAGCTTCATAACATCCTATCCTGTATCTGTAATACTCAATCTAACTCGAGCATTATAATAAAATAACACCCAAGTCAGTCTGGAAAACCAGCGTGAGAAAACACATTCAATTGAATTATTAAAGTTTTCAAAATCCTTTAAAATCAAGGGTATCTTGTAAGACCACGCCATAAATAAACATGCCGGGTTTTTACCTTACAATAACCAAAATATTTTTATATCAAATCCTCTGGTATTATAATAGTGTCTAAGTACAAATACTTATTCAAATAGCCGAAATTTTTACATTCATTAAATTCCAACATAATAGGTATACAAACAAGTCCGAAGGCACTTATTGGAGATTGGATTCCATACAATGGCAGAACTACTGGGGTATCGCCCGTCACAGTACGTGGTCTAGATCAACGTACCAATGACCACTCCCGATCCCCTGCAACATAAGGCCGGAGTTACCCCTTACTGGATAGTCTGAATAAGATCACCCCACGGTTGGGATTAGCAACTGCCAACTAAGCCGAGATCAAAAAGGGACATTTAGACAGGGATGACCTTACCCTACTTGTGTGCTAACCACTTAGTCTTGCTACACCTCCCTTGTTTTAGCCATTCCCGGTCGATGAGGCTTGAGGCAAAGCATTAGCTTTTTAAGGATGTCATTACTTGGAATGCTTACCGTCCTCCTGACGATGTTCTGATAACATTCGTCCATACAAGTTTCCCTGTGTCTGGACAAACTGAATCACTGTCATCATCATCTTCACGGTCTTCATTCGCAAACGTTCAAACCAGATCAATGTGGTTTTCGAATAAATAAATTCGATCCCGGTCTCTTTGAAACGATCAGCTCATTGACAATATTGGTAGTCGATTATTTAACTATCAAATTAAATAATCATCCAACCTATTATTTTATTTCCCCTAAAAATCACCAAGCCTTTATAAATATACCTTTTAAATAAATTAAATCACTTTATCGAAAAATATACATTTAAAACATTTTAAAATAAAACTACTTAAATCTCTTTACTCAAAATAATCGTTATAAAATTCTATAATAATTCCCTAAGAAAAGCTTTATCCAAAACTGCTTTTAGAATAAAACTAAAATATAAGGTATAAATATTTAATAATTATCCTTCAAACCATAATACTAATTTAACCTTCTAAAAATAATTATTACTATAATTAACTTACACAAACATTTACTTTAACAGTTTTAAAACCACTAAATAGTACTTTTTCTAAAACTTTCCTTCAAAACCCCCTTTAAAACTTCTAATTTATACTTAAAAATCTCTTTTGAAATTTATACTGGCTTTTCAGGAAAACGCACTTCCCATTCCAATACATCCCATCTAATCATTTATAAATCCTTCTCGATTTATCCCAATTTAATTTACGTCTCAATCTCGTAAATTTTCTTTCCACACTTTTAAAAATAAACCAACCCTTTTTATTTTTAAAATGAATTACCCTTTCCTTATAAATTCCCACCATGAATTTAAAATCCAAAATATCCGCTGATATCTATTTCACTTTATTTATAAATCCCGTTTATAAATATCATATTCTCATTCTCTTTTAATCACTGTTTCAAAAAAAACACTTAATCGATTTTAATCGATTCTCTGAATTGAATTCCCTTTAAAGTTTATTTATTGATTTATATAAATTTATTCCAAAATCCATTAATTCTAGTTTTGCCCTTTTATTATGATTTAAAACCTTATTTAAATCTGAAATATCAATCTCACAATTCTACTTTTATTTTTCCCAACTCATTTAAATCTGAATTTAAAAATAAACCATTTAATTCTTAAACAATCGCTTAGGTCTTCAAAAAACTCTTTTATTCTCGTTTGTTCAAAATTTCTCTATTTTCCCATTCCCCAGAATTTATTAAATAGGATTTTAAAACCGAACCTTAATTTCTTTTCCAAATTTTTTCTTTTAATTATCCAAATTCACTATATTTATTTTACTTAAAATTCTCTTTTTAATTTCCTTCAAAAATCCAGTCTTTATCACGGTATATTGGATCATTCACTTTATCACGGTATATTGGATCATCCACTTCGAGATGAAATATCACGGTATATTGGATCATCCACTATTATGCAGGGCGCATAGGATCTCATCCGCTATACAAAGCGGGAATATCAATCACTCCAATATATATATATATATATATATATATGTGTGTGTGTGTGTGTGTGTATATATACATATCCATATGCATATATATACTACTTTATATAATTTCACATCCATACTGATAATAAATTATCAATTCAAGCAATCGACCAATAATTTAAATTTTTTAACTATTTAAATTAACCGATAATGCAGATGTGAGTGAGATTAACTCACCTTTGATTTTTGTTTTGCAATCCGACTCGAACCGGCTATTTCCTTCACGGTTTTGGATCTTGTACAAACATTGTATGGTTTATTAATATTTGAACTAAACGAAAAATAAATTACCATTTATTAATTTTATTTGAACTAATAATTTTATTTTAAACCATTAATCTTTTTATAAAATATTTTTATCGACTAAAATAATTAAATAAGTTTATTAAACAAACTAATCCCCATAATACATTATTTAAAATAACTAGTTAAGTGAAAATATGCATATATGTTTATTTATTTTACTTTTGAAACTATATATATATGTATACTTATAAAAATATCTATATAGGTCTAAAAATCAAATTTTGTGTAAACTCTTCAACATTTAAAATTTCTCTTTTCAAAATCATACATATACATATATTTACACATATATATTATTAAATTATAAAAATAAAATTTTCCTTCTAACCTATATATTAAAAAAAGAATTGTCATATACCTTACTGTAATTAACTTCCTAACCTATATATATAAAGATTAAAATAGAAACGGTTTATGCTCACTGTAATGTATTTATTTTTCTCTGTTCACCTATATGTGTATAAATCAAATTAAAATAGGCAGGTATATATATATTATATTTGTATTATATTTCCCTTTACCGCAGATTAAAACTTATCTATCTATATATTATTATTATTTTCTTTTTGTCTGTTCTTTTTTTCTTTTTCAATATATATATATATATTGAAATTAAATTAAAGATACAATTTATATACCACGTTGCCTGATAAACTCGTCGCAACCACATCACGACCCAACTCACCAGGCATCATGACCAAGCTTAGCTCACTTGCCATTTTCGATGCCTTTACCTCGCGAACCCAACGTGACCCCATCATCGACGACCCCACTGTTCTTGACGCCGTAGCCTTTCGCCTCAAGCTCATGCCTCTCCTCCTCTGACCGAACTACTGCGATGTCACCCATCGTTTACGGCGACCCGACCCTTGCTCCACCATACTTGCTTGAACGCATCGCCCCATACTATTGTCGAACTCCTTGACTTCTCTAGCAAACACCTCCCCTGTCGACGTCTTGCCCACCGTCTACCTTGTCCACAAAGTCGGCCTCTTCCCTCAATGTCGTGTCACTTACCTAAGTAGCCGAACTTCATCGAACTTCCAAAAATTTCGGCCGTCCTTTCGTGTTTGAATTTTGGATTGAGATCTCTCTCTGCTTTTTTTTTTGAATTTCAAATGCAAGCAGGAGTTGAAATTGAAGCCACGGCCATTACAATTCGCTTGAGTAGCCATTTTTATTTTGTTTTAAAGGGGAAGTTTGATTGAAGATTGAGATTCAGCCATTGATTTATAAGGGAGAAGAGGCACATATTTTTTTCTTGCTCGATTGAAGGAGGCCGGGCGTGACTTAACGACTGAAAAGCTGAGGGTAGTCTGTACCAGGAGGGAGACAAGAAAGATGTTAGAGTGTGGAGTTGAAGGCTGCAGCGACTTGGAAAAAGAAAAAGCCAATGAAGGGAAAAGGTTTGATGTGAAATAAATTTGACTGGTCAGCAAAAGTATATTGCAACTTTAAATTTTAAATTATAATCGTCTCGATAAATGCACTTAAAATCTTGACCTCCTATCGAAGCACGCCGCTAGGCATTTATAATGTTATACCCCTATTCTGAACGCAATGGAAAAGGTTTTGAGTCCTAATTCGATCATATGGATGAGATAGCCTTTTGGACATAATTATCATATTGAATTTCCCATATAAATTTCGACACGTTTACTTATCGTACGACCACACGACAACTCCAAACACTACGAAATTTAAAATCCGATAACAATATACTATTACGGATCCAATGGAACTGGTTCCGTTGAAATCTGAGACTGTGCCTCAGAATGCTATTTTTAAATGTCAATTTAGACGATATATTTTTAAAATTGAACAAAACACTTTTAAATTCACTTTTAACATTTTTATTATCTTCAGTATGATTAATATAGATTTTACAAGCCTTCAAATTATTTTTAACCAGCTTAAAATTTATGATTCAGCAATTTACCCGACTCCCATAATTTAACTCAATAATTAAATCACCTATAAATAGCTATATTTGAAATTCAAGTAAAATTAACTTTTTAAATATTTAAAATCAATCAAATATTCCAATTTCAAATGTTTAAAATTCCGGGTCATTACATTCCTCCCCCTTAAAAGAATTTCGTCCCCGAAATTACTAGTTAAGAAGAATGGTCCAATACCCGTTTACTATTTCCAAAACCTAATAATTTCTAACAACTTCTCAAAATAATATTTTTATTAGGAACACACTATCACTCTAGCTAACTTCCCAAACTCATTCATAGGTTCCTAATAATATTATCCCCTTAATAATTCAAATTATAGTTTAAACCAAATTCTAAACTACCAAAATTTTCTCAAAAATTTTCAAACTCCTTAAATTTTCGTCATGCGAATAAAATAATATACGTACATCCTACGTAATTATCTCAATTGATTATTAACTATATCAATTCTTTTTCTGTTCACATTTATTTTGATTTTTATTCACTTAATCGCAATTATCATTTCACACACCCTTATTAAACCTTCATTCACTTATTTACTTGGTATATTTTCTCAATTCCAACTTTACTTAAGAATTTTACCATCCAGTACTTAAGTTCAATATAAGTATTTTATATACTTTAATATTTATTTTCATATATACCCATTTCTATTCAATTTTCATTTACAATTCCATTTGAATTCAATTTACCTTCAAATTTTAAATATTGAGTTCTATTCATCTTATCTCAAACCATATTTAATTAACCATTTCTTTAATTAGTTTCATTTACTAATTTATTTTAAATCTCAATGGATTTTATTTCCAAACTCTTATTATTTTTAGTCCACTTCGAACTAATTCTACAATTTCACTTTATTTAACATAATTCAGTTTAAATTCCAATATTCAGTTTAAGTTCCATTTACTCACAATTTAAATTAGTTTATTCATTCCCACATTTATTTCCAACTTAATGAATTTTTATTTCAATGGCCATTTCATTTAGTCTACTTAGACTTACTTCTCAAATTCACTTCTATTCACTTAATCCAAGTTAAATTCCATTTCCATTTAAAATTTTAAACTTCCATAAGTTTCCAACATATTTACATTCCATTCACTACTCTTTTAATTTACTTCATCTAATTGGCTTACCTTTTTAACTTATTTCATTTTCACACTTATTTTAGTTTTAACTCTTCTTCAAGCTAAATTTTTATTCTAACCAGTTTCAGTTTTTATAAGTTATCAAACCCATTTATATTCCATAAACATTTTTAAATAAGATTCCAGAGTTTAAACAATTTATCAACATTTCAAAATCACCTTTGAGATCAACTATATCCAAAATCCTTTAGTATATCCAATTATTCCTTTGAATGTCAAAACCAAACCCAACTTTTTCAAACACCAACTCAAAACATTCAGGTAGCAATCCCTCTCTTGGAAATTCGAAAATAAACACCGATGATGTCGCGATCATTATCGGAATTATTTTCTAGCGACCGAAAAGAGTTTAGAGCTTTTATTCTTTCAAAAACATTTTCAAATATTTTTAATTCCAAATCTCACCAGATTTCATATCCAATTAAAAAATATTTCCCAAATAATATCACTATTATTCCTCCAAAACATTTGAAAATCATTTTCAAATCCAAAGGAAATTAAATGTCCCAAATTTTAGAATTTCAAATCCTTCCCATTTGTATTCAAATATTACTCTGGAATTTTGAATCACATTTATACATTCACATTTACAAATTTCATTTTGTTATATGAATTTATTTCTTTAACTTTTGATTTTAATTTTAACCTTTATTCAATTTTCCTAACAGCAATGATAACAATTTAATATTATCACTTCTAACAACCAGACAACCATATATAACTATAATAATTTCTAAAAATTATTCCTTTCACATATAAAAATAATTTGGGCAAAATTATTTCATTTACCCTATTTAAACACTACTATGTCGAATTGTTCTATTCAAGTGTTTAGAGATCCTTATCAATAACGTTAATTACTCGTATTGACCAGAATTATAAGCCACTCAAAAAACTAATCAACACAGTATAAAACAATTTTATGTTCACTAACAAATACGTGCTCATATCTATTAATACACTCAAACTCATTCTAGAGTGCTACTGACTCTATCTCTAATGAGTAATCCCCACCAGAGCCAAGGTTCTCACTTAACCTTCTGCTCTGATACCAAGTGAAACGACCCACAACTCTGTACCCCTTTGAGTCGACAATATTCTCCATCAGTTCAACTCAAATTGGGCTAAAATACAAACCATTAGGGTTAAAGAAGAAAGAGGTAGAAGAAGAAATAGAAAACAACATCAGAATCTCACAATCGCAGCAGAACACAATATAATATATAACAATATATTTTTATACAAAAGAATCTGTAACTGTTTAATACTTATAATCATCAGAGTACACAAACACAACATCAAATCTGGATAATTTTTCAACTTATCGCAGCGGAAATACTAATATATGGAAATACGCCTCGTCATCCAGCTCATCTCTTGAGCTCCACAGCGTCCTATTCTGTGTCTGTAATACTCGGTCTGACCGAAGCATTATAATAAAATAACACCCGAGTCAGTCTGGAAAACCAGCGTGAGAAAAAAACATTCAATTGAATTATTAAAGTTTTCAAAATCCTTTGAAATCAAAGGTGTCTCGTAAGACTATGCCACAAATAAACATGCCGGGTTTTTACATTAAGATAACCAAAACATTTTTATATTAAATCCTCTAATATTGTAATAGTGTCTAAGTACAAATACTTATTCAAATAGCCGAAATTGCTACATTCATTAAATTCCAGCTTAATAGGTATACAAATAAGTCCGAAGGCACTTATTGGAGATTAGATTCCATACAATGGTAAGGCTACTGGGGTACCGTCCATCACAATACATGGTCTAAATCAATGTACCGAGGACCACTTCCGATCCCCTGCAATACAATACCGGAGCTACCCTTACTGGATAGTCCAAATAAGATCACCCCGTGGTTGGGATCAGCAACAGCCCACTAAGCGAAGATCAAAAAGGGACATCTAGACAGGGATGACCTTACCATACTTCGGTGCTACCCACTTAGCCTTGCCGCACCTCCCTTGTTTTAGTCATTCCCGTTGATGAGGCTTGAGACAAAGTGTTACCTTTTTAAGGATCTCATTTACTTGGAATGCTCACCGTCCTCCTGACAATGTTATGATAGCATTCGTCCATACAAGTTGCCATGGGTCTGGACAATCCGAATCACCGTCTTCATCATCTTCATGGTCTTGATTCGCAAACATTCAAACTGGATCGAAATAGTTTTTAAATAATTAAATCCGATCTCGGTCTCTTTGAAACGATCAGCCCATTGGCCAATATTGATAGTCATTTATTTAACTATTAAATTAAATAATCATCCAACCTATTATTTTATTTCCTATGAAAAGCAACAAGCTTTTATAAATATAGCTTTTGAAAAAAATTAAATCACTTTATCGAAAAATATACGTTTAAAACATATTAAAATAAAACTACTTAAATCACTTTATTCAAAATAATCGTTATGAAATTCTATAATAATTTCCCAAGAAGAGCTTTAGCCAAAACTGCTTTTAAAATAAAACTAAAATATATGGTATGAATATTTAATAATTATCCATTAAACCATAATACTAATTTAACCTTCTAAAAATAATTACTACTATAATTAACTTACACAAACATTTATTTAACAGTTTTAAAACCACTAAATAATAATTTTTCAAAAACTTTCTTTCACAACCCACTTTTAAAACTTCTAATTTATACTTGAAAATCTCCTTTGAAATTTATACTTGGCTTTTCAGGAAAATACACTTCCCATTCCAGTATAGCCCATCTAATCATTTATAAATCATTCTTGATTTACCCAATTTAATTTACATCTCAATCCCGTAAACTTTCTTTTCACACTTTTAAAAATAAACCCACCTTTTTATTTTTAAAACGAATTACCCTTTCTTTATAAATTCCCATCATTAATTTAAAATCCAAAATATCCACTGATATCTATTTCACTTTATTTATAAACCCCGTTTATAAATATCATATTCTTATTCCTCTTTAAATCACGATTACAAATAAGCACTTAATCGATTTTCAATCGATTCTCTGCATTAAATTCCCTTTAAAATTTATTTCTCGATTTATATAAATTTATTCCAAAATCCATTAATTCCAGTTTTACCCTTTTATTATTTTGGTTTAAAAACTTATTTAAATCTAAAATATCAATTTCACATTCAATTTCACAATTCTTCTTTTATTTTTTTCTAACTCATTTAAATCTGAATTTAAAAATAAACCCTTTAATTCTTAAACAATCGCTTAGATCTTCAAAAAAACTTTTATTCTCGTTTATTCAAAATTTCTCTATTTTCCCATTCCTCAGAATTTACTAAATAGGATTTTAAAATCAAACTTTTATTTCTTTCCAATTATTTTACTTAATTTCTCTATTTAAATTTCTTCAAAAATCTAATCTTTATGATTTTTGACATCTTAAAATATCAAAATATATCAAGCAAACCATATCATTCAATACTTTCAATTCTAAATATAATATATCACAGATTATCAAATAAATCACATACTGAATATGAAAATAAATTTCAATATTTTTGAGGAATCTACTTGGATCTCTCCAGCCTGTTTCCCTGCATCCACAAACGTTAGCAAAATATAAAAAAACTCCACTTCGAGGTGGAATATCGCGGTATATAGGGTCATCCGCTATTATGCAGAGCGCATAGGGTCTGATCCGCTATATAATGCGGGAATATCAATCGCTCCAATATATATATATACACACACAAAATATCACATCCATACTGATAATAAATTATCAATTCAAGCAATCAACCAATAATTTGAATTTTTAACTATTTAAATTAACCAATAATCTAGATGTGAGTGAGATTAACTCACCTTTGATTTTTGTTTTGCAAACCGACCCAAACCGACTATTTCCTTCACGATTTTGGACCTTGTACAAACATTGTATGGTTTATTAATTTCTGAACTAATCGAAAAATAAATTACCATTTATTAATTTAATTTGAACTAATAATTTAATTTTAAACCATTAATCTTTTTATAAAATATTTTTATCGACTAAAATAATTAAATAAGTTTATTAAACAAACTAATCCCCATAATACATTATTTAAAATAGCTAGTTAAGTGAAAATATGCATATATGTATTTTTATTTTACTTTTGAAACTATATGTATATACTTATAAAAATATCTATATAGATCCAAAAATCAAATTTTGTTTAAACCATTCAACATTTAAAATTTCTCTTTTCAAAATCGTACATATAGATATATTTTCTATTTAAACCTTATATACATATATATTTATTAAATTGTAAAAATAAAATTTTCCTTCTAACCTATATATTAAAAATTAGAATTATCATATACCTTACTGTAATTAATTTCCTAACCTATCTACACCACACATATATATTAAAACAGAAATGGTTTATACTCACTGTGATGTATATATTTTTCTCTGTTCACCTATATGTATATAAATCAAATTAAAATAGGCAGGTATATATATATATATTTTATATTTGTATTATATTTCCCTTTACCGCAGATTAAAACTTATCTATCTATATATTTTTTTCTTTCCGTCTGTTCTTTTTTTATTTTTCAATTTATATATAATTGAATTTAATTAAAGATACAATTTATATACCTCACTGCAGGATAAACTCGTCACAACCATCATCACGACCCAACTCCCCAGGCATCGTGACCAACCTTAGCTGGCCCGCCATTTTCGATGCCTCTGCCTCGTGAACCAACATGACCCCATCATCGACGACCCTACCGTTCTCGACGCCGCAGCCTTTCGCCTCGGGCTCATGCCCCTCCTACTCTGAGCAAACTACTGCGATGTCACCAATTGTTTACGATGACCCGACCCTTGCTCCACCACACTTGCTTGCGCGCATCACCCCATACTACTGTCGAACTCCTCGACTTCTCTAGCAAACACCTCCCATGTCGACGTCTTGCCCACCGCCTACCTCGGCCACGAAGTCGACCTCTTCTCCCAATGTCGCGTCATTCACCTGAGTAGCCGAAATTCATTGAACATCCAAAAATCACGGCCGCCCTCTCATGTTTGAATTTTGGATCGAGATCTCTCTCAGCTCTTTTTTTTGAATTTTGAATGAATCGATCGAGCAGGAGTTAAAATTGAAACCACGACCATTACAATTCGCTTGAGCAATCATTTTTATTTTTTTATTTTGTTTTGAAAGGGAAGTTTGATTGAAGATTGAGATTTGGCCGTTGATTTGTAAGGGAGAAGAGGCGCATATTTTTTTCTGCTCGATTGAAGGAGGCCTGACATGACTTAACGACCGAAAAGCTGTAGGTAGCGTATACCAGGAGGGAGACATGAAAAGATGTTGGAGTGTGGAGTTGAAGGCTGCAGTGACTTAGAAAAAGCAAAACCTGATGAAGGAAAAAGGTTTGATGTGAAATAAATTTGATTGGTCAACAAAAGTATAACGCAACTTAAAATTTTAAATTTTAAATTATAATCGTCTCGATAAATGCACTTAAAATCTTGACCTCCTATCGAGGCATGCCGTTAGACCCTTATAATTTTATACCTCTATTTTGAATGTAATGGAAAAGATTTCAAGTCCTAATTCGATCATATGGAGGAGATAGCTTTTTGGACCTAGTTATTATATTGAATTTTCGATACAAATTTCAACGCGCTTACCTATCGTACGACCACAGACAACTCCGAACACTATGAAATTTAAAATCCGATAATAATACACTATTACGGATGCAATGAAACTGGTTTCGTCGAACTCTAAAACTGTGCCTTGGGAGGCTATTTTTAAATGTCAATTTAGACGATATATTTTTAAAACTGAGCAAAACACTTTTAAATTCACCTTTAACATTTTTATTATCTTTAGTATAATCAATATAGATTTTACAAGCCTTAAAATCATTTTTAACCAGCTTAAAATTTCAGATTCAGCAATTTACCCGATTCCTATAATTTAACTCAATAATTAAATCATCCAATAAATAGCTATATTTGAAATTCAAGTAAAATTAACTTTTTATATATTTAAAATCATTTAAATATTCCAATTTCAAATGTTCAAAATTTTGGGTCATTACATCAAATCATATGTCAATTTAAATGTCGATTAAACTACCAAACAATAGCCAATAAAATTAAATTACTTCATGATTTAAAGTTAACTAACATAAAAATATCTAGTACGTCCCACGCGTTAAAAACAATCACCTTTTTATTTGAAGCTGAAAATATTTCCAGCTTCAAATAGATTACAATTTGATCTCTTATCATAGACGACATCGATATGATTCCAATGCAATTTGTTTCGTCCAAAACGGACCTCGTATGAAAAGATAAGGAATTTTGTACATTGGCATAATTAAGTGTAATTAATAATGTAACAAGCCGTATTTTTGATAATCAAAAATATTATATTAAATAGGATTTTGAGACATAATAGTGTGAGAAATTAAAATTTAAGATTTATTAATGAGAAAGATTATTAGAATGTAATTTATTAGTGTTGATTTAATGTAATTGACAACTATTTTAAAGTAATTTCAATCAATTGGAATAATTGTAAAGATGTAACGATCAGAGAATTTTCATGATTTTAATAACGTAATTAACTAAATTTTATTGAAATTAAACAATAAAATTTTAAAATGAAAATTTGATGTTTGAAATAAGTCTATTTAAAAATAGCAAATGGTAAAATTTTATTTGAAAATATGAAAGTTTGTTTATTTGTGAAATTTCAAGATTTAAATCAATTAAATTGTTGGAAATTAAATATTTTTGAAATCTGAATATTTTTATATAATAAAAATGTAAATCTTTTTCTAAGTGAGACATCGTATTTCATTTTGCCAAATTTGGAATGCTATTGCCCGTTTATCTTATTTTTGGCATTTTAGCAGTATTATTCAGCAACGAAAAATCGAGTTTTGATAGCTTGTTTGTATGACTGATATCTATGTATCATTCTGTTTGTCTCGTACTGATCTCCATAGTATATTCATTCTGGTAATTCGGCGTCCGGTATGCGATGAAATCGACACAACAATTTGCCGTATCTATTACCTTTTTTTGCCTTTTTATTTTCCTTTGCCTTTTCAATTGCTCAGCCATGTAAAACTTTAGCCTATTGCTTTTATTAAATTCTGAAAACCAATGTTTTTCCCTTTCCATTCCATTGGTTCAGTATTTATTTGCATGCATCCTTTCATTATTCATTTTCTTTGATCTAAGAAAAAGCATAGCACAATACGGTTCCATCTTGCTTTTCTTCTCTCCAAGTCACTTTCCCTTTGCTTCGAGTAAATTTTTTAATATAAGTTTTTATTATTATTTAATGACCGCGCTTTCATTCTTTTTCTCGAGAAGGAACCCATGCCGTACCCGTGTTTGCCTTCCGTCTGACCCGAAGCTTGACCCAAGCTCGCCATCAGTTTCGATTCCACCGCCATTTTCTCTCTTTCACCAACCCACTGTGTGCCTGTGTTTTCCACCTTCCTAAGCCAGAGTACTGCTCGTGCTTCCTCATCCTTTGCCCAAAGCCAACCTACAGCCTTCGTCCCCTCCACCTCTCACCACCATTCAGCCCACCCACCATCCAACCCACGACCGATACCCGAAGCAACTCACCCAATGACCCCAAGCACAGCCCTAGACCCTGATCCTTCCTCCATCGCCTGCTCTGCCATCTCCCTCCATACATCCGCAAGCAACTCCTTGCCGAGCCCAGCAACCCATTTCTTCTTATTATATATATGTTGTATATGTGTGTGTGTATTTGGCAGAAGTTATAAATATTTTGCTCGAATCTATGCATGCTGCATACATATGTTTAGGTCGGTAGAAAGTTTATTTGTTCATTAAGCCCAAGCTTATATGTATATATGTTCTGTTGACAGGAAGCTATATGTTATATATATTGGCTCCTTCAATAATTATAAAAAAACAAATGTGTATATATATATATCACATATGTATATATATTTGTCTTCATTGAATTCTCGAGCTAGATCTTCTTTTGTGCTTGTCGCAGCTCTTTCACGTATCGTGCCCATATCCGTATGCATGTCCGTATTATCTTTTTGTTTCCATAGCCACGAAAGGTGAGCGATCACTCACGACATTCATGTGATAGAAAATTTATTTCACCTGAATGATTTAAATACGTTGTTAATTTGAATTGTTAGTTATTTAATTATTGAATATAATATGTTAATATTTTAAATTACTACTTACATAAATTGACACCATAACATGTTGAATAAATATTGGATTTAAATTGCTAATGATTATGTATGCTTCTAATTATTTTATTGTTCTCACTTTGAAAGTTCCTTGTAGTTTAGAAATCCCTATAGGTTGAAATAATACATACCCGAACGATATTATAGATAAAGGAAAAATAATTATGGGTTAAAATGATAAACCCAAGCGATTTTATTAATTTTGAAATTTTAGGATTACGGGTTTAAATGATATATACCCGTAAATTTAAATTATTGCGGATTGAAATGATAAATATCCGTATCACTTGACCATAGGACAAGAAATTTTATACGGACACCGTTTCGAAAATGATTTTCAAAATTTTGAAAAGGAAATATATGAGTTTTGATATATAATATAGTTATTTTATTTTAATTTGTGTAAAAATTTAGATATTTAAAAGTATATGTTTTTGGAAATTCTAAAATTATAAGTTAAGTTTGAGAATTTTAATTTTAATTTTTTACTTATAACTTTACTATTTTTAAAATATATATTGATGTAATAATGAGATTTAATATTATAAATTTAATAAAAATTTAATTTAACTTAATATTTATAAATATTTATTTAAAATTTATATTAATATTTTAAAATAGAATTTTAACAAATTTAATGAATTAAAGCTGGAAAGGTAAATTGAAATTGATTTGTAATTTAAATTGGTTAATATTAAATTTAAATAAGTATTTATTTGGAACTTACCCATTTTGGAAATTTAAAGGTATGATTTTATAACTTGATTTAATTAAAGGTGATTAAATGAATGTTTTCAAATTTAAATAAAATTAAAATTGAATATTTAATTTTGATTTAAATTTGTAATTTGAGATTTTATATGTTATAAAAGGTGATTAAATGGATATTTTAAAATTTAAATAAAATTGAAATTGAATTTTTAGTTTTGATTTAAATTTGAAATTTGATTTTTCATATAAAATGTTATAAAAGGTGATTAAATGAATATTTTCAAATTTGAATAAAATTTAAATTGAATATTTAATTTTGATTTAAATTTGTAATTTGAGATTTCATATAAAATGTTATAAAAGGCGATTAAGTGAATATTTTAAATTTAAATAAATTTGAAGAGGATACTTAATGTTGATTTAAATTGATGATTTAAGGTTTTAAATTTTAAATGTTCATAAAAGTAATTTTACAAAATAGCTAGGGTGTGAAATAAGCATCTGGTTGTTAAATAGACCAGGATCGTATATTGGCATACTCTTTGCCAATACCAAAAACCACTTAACAACTGTGCACGTAGTGGAGATTTCTGAACGAAGTAGGAAGGTTTGGAGAACGATTCTATCTGAGGTATTGATGCAGCCCTGATTCCTACGAGTCAGCTTGATGTGATTAAAATAGGAGCTATGCCTAGGCCAAGTGAGGTAACACCTCTGATCGAGCATGTTTCCTCAAAACCATTCTATTACTTTGTGATTTGATTGGTGCGCACCTTTGATTATGGGAGTGTGTCTCCAAGTGGGTAGTAGTAGATGCTATGCATTACCACTAGCCTATTTATGCATAATGGTAGAATCCTACCCTAGGCATTGCCTCGCGTGCCTTGTCACGCCCACTACGTTTATTTGTACCGTACCTATGGAGTGCTCCCTGAGTAAACCACCGGTTTGGTGGAGCTTACTGTATCTGTATGGACTACGGGAATATAAAATGTGTTAAGGGGGATATGGGTAACGCCTTAATGCTATTTTAATAGTTTACTTTACTTTAGACATTACATACGTAGCGTATTGTACTATGTATGCAGATAGCTCCACGGATCCTTAAATGATGGAATTCCAACATCCTTTATGTTATATTTCATTTCACTTAGACATTTCACCTGAGTCTAATTTACTTGCATAAGAATGTTGATCCTGACTCGAGTGTTTTGTGTTTTGATTTATGCTCGGTTCAGCTCGAGTGTCACAGCTTTTGAAATCACCTTTTGGAGCTTGGAGTTTTCTTGGAAGATCTATATTATCTATTTTAGCTTTTCTGTTATTCCTGTTATTTCCAGTTATATGTTTCAGACTTGTCATTTGCATTCGTATTAGAGACTTCTGTGTATTTGGATTTTTGTTGTATTCTGTTTTGGACTATGCTGTTTCTATAATAGCTTCCTGAACAATTATTTATCTGTTATGCTGCTTATTGTTGTAAAACTCTATGTCCGTGATTCTGTGATTGATTTATTTACTATGTATGCTAAGTTTTGTCAAATATATAAATTAACAATTTGTTGTTCAGATCGATTCAAGTTTGACATGTTTGGATTATTGTCTATTTGCATGGTTCGTAATAGCGGGTCGTTACAGTTGGTATCAGAGCTCTGGTTCAGGCAAACTTAGCATACATAGTAAAAACTCATTAGAGATAGGGTAGTAATACCCTAAAATGAGTTGAATTAATTACAGAATCGTACTTGTTCGTGCTTGAAATTCTTAGTAGAATCTCTTTGATTGGATTTCCTTTGAAATTTGGATCAATACCTTGATTCTAAATCCATTCTTGTCTTTTCCAGATGAGTAACCGTAGGAATGTTCGTGGTAGGGTCGTGGGAATGCCCCTACACCACCTGTTGTTGCTCCCATTCCACCTTTCAGCTGGTTAGGTTTACCTAGCTCTGTAGGGAGTACTCTCGGCTTGGAGGTACCAAATTCACCGGAGTAGAGAGTATTATCGAGGCTTAGCAGTGGCAGAAGAGTCTTGAGAGGATTTTTCATTGGACTTGAGATTACTGATGCTCAGATGCATCGACTTGCTACTTGGCAGTTGCTGGAGTTTTCCCAAGATTGATGGAAATCTATTACTGCTTAAACTATCAAGGCTAATATCACTTGGCAGCATTTCAGGTGAAATATGTAGTTATTCTTTCCTAAGTTATCCCTTTTGTATCTATCCCTTTGAAACTTATCTCCGTATCTTGGATCCTTTTTCAAGGATGCTTTTGTGGCGAAGTGGATGCCTGAAGTTGGGAAATCTCAGTTGTATAGGGCATTCATGGACCTTGAGCAGGGAGATATGACTTTGGCCGAGTATAAGAGGAAGTTCAATGAGCTATCTAAGTTTGGTCCCTACTTGATTGACACCCCGCTCAAGAAGAATGAAAAGTTTATCCATGGCGCTTGCCTAGAGTATTATACCACTTAATTAGTCTTGTTCACGACACCTTCACTTCTCTTATGGATATGGCCATTGGATTCGAGAATCCTACTTCAAAGGGTAAGCAGGCGATTTCAGCATCTCAGGGTAGTTCAGTAGTGTGAAGAAAGAGGAAGTCCAACTTCCATCAGGAGAAGAAGTGGCATAATTCTCAGGGTCTTGGTTTTTCTTCTCAGAAGCAGCTGCTTGACTTATACTCTATCACTTGTGTAACAACCCTAGATTTTTGAAATATTTTTAAATTTGATTTTATTTGATTTTAAAAATATTTTAAAATTTATTTTATTTCAAGATTTTATTTTAAAACCTTTTTTTAGTGTGGTTATAATTTTCCAAAGCTTATTGTATTTTATTTACAATTTTTAAATCCTAGTTTCAATTATTAAGCTATTTTCTTAATTATTTTATATTTTTCCAAAAATTATTTATTTATTTTTTTCCTATTTTTTTTGTTTTTCTATTTTATTTACTTATTTTTTATTTTGTTTAAATTGAATAAAGAAATTAGAAATATAAAGAGTCAAAAACTTTTCATATGCATATGACTTTTCACTTACTTTTTGTCCTTTCTTTTTTCAATTGACATTTGCATTTGAGTAGCCGTCCATACTTTTTTCTTTAGCCATATATCCTTTTCATTTTTCACGTGAGAAAATTTCTTTCATCTCAAAACTTTCGACCATCAAAAATTTCTGAAAAAAAACCTTGGCAAGTCATGGCATTTTCTCTTCTTTTCTTCTGTTTTTCTTGAATTCTTGCCTTGCTTCTACCAAGATTTGCTCAGCCATAAGCCCCTCCATCACTACCGACCATCACCTCCACCTTGCATGGCAGCTCCTCCTCCTCTGACCATGACAGGCCGTGGCTTCCCTATGTTGCAAACCCCTCAAATTTGCAAGCACCCTTAAAAAATAAGCATAGCCGACCCTATATGCCACCATACCTCCACATATCCACTTCGGCCACCCCTACAACCACCACCACCACCACCAGCAACTGCATGACCTTTCGCCACTACTGCACCATTGCCAGGCCTGAACCATGCAAGGCCGAGCCACCATTTTCCCTAGGCCGATCTAGTTGTTAACCAAAACTCCACTATGTTGCCTTGACTTGTGTATGCTTCATGTTATAAACCACTACCCTTCATCTCCTTACTAGCCAAGCCATATTGACCCATACCCGACCCAAAAGCATAGCCATGGCTGAGCACTTGAACCATATGGCCGAGCATATGAGTGGTGAAAGCAAGGTCGATTTATGTAGTTCTTTGTTGCTTTATTTTTCAAGTTGTTCACTGATATTTGTGTTGTAAATTTATGTTGCAATATCTTGTTTTGTTTGTTGTGTACAAGATAATCATCTTGGCTCTCCCCTCACTTGAATCCGTAGTCGTGCTATCGTGCTTTCGGGATCTTTGTTTGTATGTCTTGATTTGCTAACTCCAGTGTTAAGAGGTGACTATTCACACACGACATCTATACTTATATAATTAGTGAATTGATACCAAGTGAATGTGTATAATAATATTATCATGTTATACATGTCTGTGATATGAATCATATGATGTTAACCCTGTTTATAACCTGTCATATCATCTGTTACTGCTATATGATGCTATACTGTTTATTTATATTTGTTTCTCACACTGCAAGTTCCCTGTAGAATGGAATCACTATGCGTTGAAATGATACATGCCCGAATGGACTTTAGAGTAGGGAAAAATCGTTAGGGGCTGAAATGATAGACCTGAGCGATTTTTATTTATTTCATTTAAATTGGGATTGCGGGTTTGAAATGATAGAACCCAGATTTTCTTTGTCAATTACGGATTGAAATGATATATTATCCGTATCACTTGACCTAATTTAGAAAATATTATACAGACCGGTGGTTAATGTATATATTTTTCTCGAATTTTTAAAGTATTTTAAAAATGTAAATTTATGATATTTTGATTTAAATTGAATTAAAAATGATTTTTATAAAGTGTTAATGATTTTTCTACAAGTTAAAATGAGAAATAATAGATGGTTAAGTTGAAATTTGAAATATAACT
This sequence comes from Allium cepa, assembly GCA_030765085.1. Lineage (NCBI taxonomy): Eukaryota > Viridiplantae > Streptophyta > Magnoliopsida > Asparagales > Amaryllidaceae > Allium > Allium cepa. Next base: position 220,556,411 of record CM060928.1, read on the forward strand.
TAATTTTGAAATTTGAGAATTTTATTTAAAAATGAAGTTTAAATTAAATAAATAAAATGAAAAACAAGTAATATTTTGAAATGGAAATTTAAATATAAGTGTTAAATTAATTTTTTTTAATACAAAGAATAGAAATTGCTATGCTTGAACTTAATAAGCGAATTATTTAAAAATTTGTTTTTTGTATGAAATTTACTTTATAAAAATCATAAGTTAACGGGTATTTAAATGAAAATTTTGAGTAAGAAAATATGATTTTTATAAGTTAAAACAATTAAAATCAACGTTTAATTTGTTTCTAAAATTGTATTGAAATCTGGAAATTTAATTAACAGCATTTCAGAAATGCTATCATTTCTGAAGTTAACTTGAATTCATAAGTAAAGGATATTACAGCATTTTAAAGTGCTATAGTTGATACAAATGAACTATAGCTAAAATTTAACTAATGGCTATTACATCACTTTGTAAGTGCTGTAGTTGCAGAAACTAAAACTTGAACCTGAACTATTACAGCAGTTTTAAATGTTGTCTTTGCTGAATTGAATTGTTTTCAAATGTAACTTACCGTAGCATTTTCTAAATTCTACGAAAGCTAAAATTTCACTATTTTAATAAATTTAAGTGAAAAAATGAACTCTAAAAAGGCTAAAATTTTGGGAATTTAATATTTGATTATTATGTATAATAACTTCATTTTAAAATGGTTTAAATGGAGCATTTTGATTTGAAATATAAACCATTTTTGAAATGTGATTTGGAATGATATTTAAATTTAATAAAAATGAATGACGTTTTGGAAGGGTATGATATTTTGATATTTTGAAATGGATTTGAATTGGTCTTTGATTTTTTTGAAGTATAAAATACTATATTTTGAAATTTATAACAACAGGTTATAATAACGATTGATTGTTAAAGAGACCGGGATCAGATATGGACATACTCTCTGTCGATACCGAAAACCACTTTAACAACCGTGTACGCGGTGGAGATTCCAGAATGAAGTAGGATGGTAGCGACGTTCTTGAGGTATATTACGTGGACCCGACTCCCGTGAGTTGGCTTAAAGTGGCTAAAACAGGAGCGATCTCGGGCCAAAAGGGGTAGCTCCTTTGGTCGGACACATTTCTTCGATACCATTTTATTACTTTGTGATTGTTTGGTGGCCACCCTTTGACTTGGGAGTGTGTTTCGAAGTGGTTGTAGTGGCTGCTATGTTACCACCAGCCTATGTGCGTAGTTGGTATATCTACCCTAGAATTGCCTCGTGTGCCGTGTCACCTACCATAGCGAGCCTTACTACGAGTTTCTATTTGTGTCGTACCTATGGAGTATCTTCTCATTGTCTCCTGATCAGGAGATATGCAGGTACTATATAGACTATTGACATTATTTTATGTTAAGGGGAATATTGGTCACTCCTTAACGCTATTTTAAAGTATGTTTATTTTACTGTAGACATTATTATAATAGCGCAATATTACTACATAGTAAATAGTTTAACGGATCCTTAGAGGATGGGCGGTCCCAAACATCCTTTAAGTTACTTGTTCATTTACTGCAGTTCACTTGAGTTGCTTTACATTATATAAGGATGTATGTCCTGACTCGAATGTTTTGTGTTTTGCTTTATGCTTGGGTCAGCCTGAGTATTCACAGCTTTGGATTTCTCTTTCTGGAGCTAGGAATCGCTAGAGATTCTGCTTATCTAGTTATCTATCTATTTCAATTTCAGTTGTTCTAGTTCGGTTTTTGTATTAGTGAACTTCTATGTATTTGGAATTTCTATTATGTTGTTTTCAGACTGCTATTATGTATTTGGTTTAAGACTTTGTTATAGTAGCTTCATGAACTACTATAGTATTTTAATTTCTACTACGAGTTATTTTGATATTTCTGTGTCTGTGATTCTGTGTGATTGATTTTATTTGCTCCAAATTTTATTACAATCTGTTATTTTGCATCATTCAAGTCTGACATGTATGGATTATTTTCAATTTGAATGGTCCAAAATAGTGGGTCATTACATTTGGTATCAGAGCTTTGGTTTTAGGCAAACCATAGCCTGCGAATCAAAACTCATTAGAGATAGGTAGAAATACCCTAGACTGAGTGAAATCAACCTCAGAATCATCTTTGTGAGAGAACGTATTTTAAGGTATAAACTGATTTTCAAATGATTTTTCAAAGGATTTTCAAAGATTATTTTGATATAAAAAATTTCTTGTTTTAAAGGAAATTTTCTTCTTAACTTCATTCCTTTCGTATCTACCTTGTTAGTGTTTTCTTTCATTAGGCTATTCATCTAAGTGAATTTATCTTGTCTTACCTTAATTTATCTGTGTCCTTTCTTTACCTTGTCCTAAAATCATTCTTGATTTTTCAGGATGAATCGAGGAAATGCCAGAGGTAGGGGTCATGGTATTGCCCCAGCTCCTCAACCCGTTGCACTTGTTAGGTTTACTGTTCTCTATAAGGAATTCTCTCAACTTGGTGGAACCCAGTTTACTGGTTCAAAGAGCATTATTGAATCTCAGCAATGGTTGCGGAATTTAGAGAGGATATTTACAGGTCTTGAGATTACTGATGCTCAGAAGCGTCAGTTAGCAGCATGGTAGTTACAAGAGGCTGCCCTAGATTGGTGGGAGTGTTACGGCTAACACCGTCGAGGCTGATCTAACTTGGGAGCAGTTTAGGTATCTTCTCGTGTTTCTTTGAATTATGTTTTCTACCTCTTCATGCCTTTTCTAAGCTTATCTATCATCTTTTCAGGGATGCTTTCATTGCTAAGTGGATGCCCGAGGCAGGGAAATCCTAGCTTTATAGAGAGTTCATGGATCTCAAGCAGGGAAGCATGTCTTTTTCTAAGTATGAGAGGAAGTTCAACGAACTTTTCAAGTTCGGTCCTAGCCTGATAGACACTCCTCTCAAGAAGAATGAGAAGTTCATAGCTGGTGCTCGTCCTGAGTATTATGATCATCTCATTTCTCATGTTCATGGCACTTTTATCCAGCTTATGGATATGGCTATCTGATATGAGAACCCTACTTCTAAGGGTCCTGCTGTTTCTGGTGCTCCTTTATCTTGGTCTTCCTCTGCTAACTCCAAGAAGCGTAAGCTTAATTACCGCCAGCAGAAGAAGAATTGGCTCAAGAATCCGGGTTTGGGATGTTCATCATCTTCTCCTTCTCAGAGGCAGCCTGTTGACCTTTCTACCATCACCTTCTTCAGATGTGATCAGAAGGGACACTATGCGAATAGTTGCTCTACTTTAGCTAGTGCTACTGTTCCTCCACCTGCTAAGTTGGTGAGGCGTGATCTCTGTCATATCTGTCTTCAGCCTGGCCATTTCAGGAAGGATTGCCCTACCCAGCAGAAGGGAAAGCCTTCTGGTATATTTGCTGTCACCTCTGCATCTTCTCCAGCTCCGGCACCTGCTTCTGCTCCAAGTGATGACCAAGGTACTCTTCAGGGCACCTTTTCTTTATTTCAGCATCCTGTTCGTGTTTTATTTGATACTGGAGCTTCCCATAGTTTCATTTCTGTTGATTTGTGTGATAAGTTCGAGCATCTCCTTTCTCCTGAGTATGCTTCTGTACCTTTATGTGTTTCAAATCCAATTGGGGGTCCCACAAACCTTAATCGGATTTGTAAGCAAGTGAAACTTCTCTATTCTGATCATTACTTCAGTGGTGATTTCTTTGTTTTGGGCTTTGATGCTTTTGATTCATTGCTTGGAAATGATTGGCTTGGAAGGCATGATGCCCGTATATATTGTAAAGCCCGGTCTGTTTATCTTGTTGATGATCAAGGAAATTCCTTGATTATTCAGTGCCGCATGCCTTAAGATTTTGCTGGCAGTTTTATATATTCTCTGGATTCTTCTCCTGGTGATCTTCATTCGACCCGTGTGGTCAGATTCTATGCAGATGTATTCGGTGAAGTCACTGCTTTACCTCCTAAGTGGGAAATTAACTTCCGCATTGATCTTATTCCTAGAACTCGACCTGTAGTTCTTCCTCCTAGAAGAATGGCACCCCGCGAGAAGGTTGAGTTGGGAAAATAGATTGAGGACTTGTTCTCCAAAGGTCTGATCATACCTAGCCATCCAGAATGGGGAGCAGCGGTGGTTTTCATCACCAAGTCCGATGGATCTTTGAGGATGTGTGTTGATTATAGGGAGCTGAACAAGTTCACTATGAAAAATAGATATCCTATGCCTCATATCAATTATATGTTTGATCAGCTTTATGATGCCACTGTTTTCTCTCAGCTTGATCTTGACACAGGTTTTCACCAGCTCAGGGTTGCTGAGGAAAGTATTCCCATGACTTCTTTCCATACTGAGAATGAGTTTTATGAATGGTTAGTCATGCCTTTTGGTTTGACTAATGCTCCTTCTTTCTTTGTTGATTTGATGAATCGTGTTTTTCGTGATGTGCTTAATAAATTTGTCCTAGTCTTTTGTTGATGATATCCTTATCTTATCCAAGACCAAGGAAGAGCATGAGTCGCATTTGAAATCTATTCTGGAGACTCTTAAAAATCATCAATTGAAGGCTAAATTTTCTAAATGCCATTTCTAGAAGGATGAAGTTCGATTCCTTAGGCATATTGTTTCTGGTAATGGAATTTCTGTTGATCCAGCCAAGATCGCTGCGATCAATGTAAGTCTTTCTTTCTTTCTCTTTTTCCTTCATCATTTAATTATTTTATTTTTCTGTTGTTCTTATTTCTACCTATTCTATTTCAGGATTGGGAAACTCCTAAGACTCCTTCCAAGATTCGTAGTTTTCTGGGCTTTGTCGGGTATTACCGGAGATTCATTGAGAATTTTGCTCGGATTGCTGCACCTCTCACTGCTTTGACTCGTAAAAATGCTAAGTTTTATCTGGGATAAGAAGTGTAAAGCTGCATTCGATGAGTTAAAGAGCAAGATAACTTCCACACCAGTTCTTATCGATTCAAATGGAAATGAGGGATTGATGGTATACACTGATGCTTGTCATGAGGGATCGAGTGCTGTTCTCATGCAGGATGGTAAGGTCATTGCCTATGCCAGCCGTCAGTTGAAAATCCATGTGGCAAATTATGCTGCTAATGATTTAGAGTTGCTTGCGACTGCCTTTGCTTTGAAGCTCTTGAGGCGTCATCTTCTGGGAGCTAAGTTTGCGCTTTTCACCGATCATCGGTCTCTAAGATATATCTTCATCCAGAAGGATTTGAATTAGAGATAAGTTCGTTGGCTTGAGTTTCTGGCTTCTTACGACCTCGATATTAGCTATACTCCCGATAAAGCTAATGTTGTGGCCGATGCTCTGAGTCGAAAGAAGGCTTTGTTGTGTCAACTTGTTGTTTCTTTTTCTCCTCTTTTGGATCGTATCAAGGCTATGCAGGATAAGGATGAGATGCTTAGATTGATGAAGGAGAGTGTTCGTAGTAGGGTTGGAGGGAGTAGTAGTGGAGCTCAGATCGATGATGTGGGATTTTGAGGATTAATGGTAGGATTTGTGTCCCGAATGTTGATGGATTGAGGCATGAGTTGCTTCGGGAGAATCATCGATCCAGACTTTCTATTCATCCCCGTGTTTCAAAGATGTATCAGGATATGAAGATGCTTTATTGGTGGAGAGGGATGAAGCGGGATATCTCTATCTTTGTTAGTCGATGTGCGACTTGTCAGAAGTCAAGGCCGATCATTTGAAGATCCCTGGTTTGTTGCAGCCCCTTGAGATTTCCAATTGGAAGTGGGAAGAGGTTTCCTTGGATTTCATCGATGGATTACTGAGGACTAGGAGGGGTAATGAGTGTATCTGGGTTATTGTGGATAGACTGACCAAGTCCGCTCATTTCATTCTTGTCAATTCTACCCGTTCTGCTTCTAGCTTATCTGAGATCTACATAAGAGAGATTGTTCGTCTCTATGGTGTTCCTCTCAGTATTGTTTGTGATCATGATCCTATCTTTACTAGTCGGTTTTGGAAAGCTCTTCAGGAATCTTTGGGTATTCATCTGAATCTGAGCACTGCTTACCATCCACAGACCGATGGTCAAACGGAAAAAGTGAATCAGATTCTCGAAGATCTTCTTCGTGCTTGTGTGCTTGATTATGGAGGATCTTGTGAGGATCATCTCCATCTTGTCGAATTCACCAACAATAATAGTTATCAAGTATAATCTAATCTTCTGTTTTAAGCTTATCTTAATCCTTTATCTATCTCATTCCATCTCTGAATCCAGGCCAGTATCAAAATGTCTCCATTTGCTGCTCTTTACGGACGACCTTGTAGATCTCCATCTTGCTAGATTGAATCCGGTAATCGTTTGGTTCTTGGTCCGGATTTGGTTTTGGAGGCTTTTGAGAGAGTTGATGAGATTAAGAGGAAGTTGAGGGTTGCTCAGGATAGGCAGAAGAAGTACGCTGATAGGCGTAGGCGGAGTTTGGAGTTCGCTGTTGGTGATCAAGTTTTCCTTAAGGTCTCTCCCTTAAGGAATGTCATTCGCTTTGGTCGTAGAGGGAAGCTTTCTCCTAGATTCATTGGTCCTTTCCGCATTGTGGAAAGAGTTGGTTCTTTAGCTTATCATCTGGATTTGCCAGAGAAGCTTTCTGGAGTGCATGATATATTCCATGTCTCTCATCTTCACCAGTATCTTCATGACCCATCTCTTATTGTTCAGCCTTTTGCTCTTGATAGTTTAGATATTGAGCCTAATCTGACTGTCGAGAGGAAGCCACTTCGTATTATCGATAGAAGTACGATGCAGCTAAGAAGGAAATCTGTTATTATGGTCAAAGTACAGTGGAGTACTGATGATCGAGATGGTACCTGGGAGTTGAAGGGGAGCATTTGTGCTTCGAATCCGAAATTGTTTGTTTCAGGTACTATTTACCTTTCTATCTTGCTTTCTTTATTTTCCTTGTTCGTTCTTTTCGAGGATGAAAAGATTTGAGTGGGGGAGAGTGTAACAACCCTAGATTTTTGAAATATTTTTAAATTTGATTTTATTTCATTTTGAAAATATTTTAAAATTTATTTTATTTCAAGATTTTATTTTAAAACATTTTTTTAGTGTGGTTATAATATTCTAAAGCTTATTGTATTTTATTTACAATTTTTAAATCCTAGTTTCAATTATTAAGCTATTTTCTTAATTATTTTATATTTTCCTAAAAATTATTTATTTATTTTCTTTCCTACTTTATTTTGTTTTTTCTATTTATTTACTTACTTTTTTTTAAATTGAATAAAGAAATTAGAAATATAAAGAGTCAAAAATTTTTCATATGCATATGACTTTTCACTTACTTTTTGTCTTTTCATTTTTCAATTGAAATTTGCATTGAGTAGCCGTCCATGTTTTTTTCTTTAGCCGTATATCCTTTTCATTTTTCATATGAGAAAATTTCTTTCATCTCAAAACTTTCGGTCATCAAAAATTTCTGAAAAAAACTTTGGTAAGTCATGGCATTTTATCTTCTTTTCTTCTTAGTTTTCCTTGAATTCTTGCCTTGCTTCTACCTAGATTTGCTCAACCGTAAGCCCCTCCATCACCACCGACCATCACCTCCACCTTGCACTGCAGCTCCTCCTCCTCCTCCTCTGACGATGACTGGCTGTGGCATCCCTATATTGCAAACCCCTCAAATTTGCAAGCACCCTTGAAAAACAAGCATAGCCGACCCTATATGCCACCATACCTTCACATATCCACTTCGGCCACCCCTAGAACCACTACCACCAGCAACTACATGACCTATGGCCACTCTGTACCATCACCGGGTCTGAACCATGCAAGGCCAAGCCACCGTTTGCCCTGGGCCGAGTCTAGTTGTTGACCAAAACTCCACTATGTTGCCTTGACTTGTGTATGTTTCATGTTATAAACCACTACCCTTCATCTCCTTACTAGCCGAGCCATATTGACCCATACCCGACCCAAAAACATAGCCATGGCTGAGCACTTGAACCATATGGCTGAGCATATGAGTGGTGAAAGCAAGGTCGATTTATGTAGTTCTTTGTTGCTTTATTTTTCAAGTTGTTCACTGATATTTGTGTTGTAAATTTATGTTGCAATATCTTGTTTTGTTTTTTGTGTACAAGATAATCATCTTGGCTCTCCCCTCACTTGAATCCGTAGTCATGCTATCGTGCTTTCGGGATCTTTGTTTGTGTGTCTTGATTTGCTAACTCCAGTGTTAAGAGGTGACTATTCACACACGACATCTATACTTATATAATTAGTGAATTGATACCAAGTGAATGTGTATAATAATATTATCATGTTATACATGTCTGTGATATGAATCATATGATGTTAACCCTGTTTATAACCTGTCATATCATCTATTACTGCTATATGATGCTATACTGTTTATTTATATCTGTTTCTCACACTGCAAGTTCCCTGTAGAATGGAATCACTATGGGTTGAAATGATACATACTCGAACGGAATTTAGAATAGGGAAAAATCGTTATGGGCTGAAATGATAGGCTTGAGCGATTTTTATTTATTTCATTTAACTTGGGATTACGGGTTTGAAATGATAAAACCTGGATTTTCTTTGTAAATTACGGATTGAAATAATATATTATCCGTATCACTTGACCTAAGTTAGAAAATATTATACAGACTCGTGGTTAATGTATATATTTTTCTAGAATTTTTAATGTATTTTAAAAATGTAAATTTATGATATTTTGATTTAAATTGAATTAAAAATGATTTTTATAAAGTGTTAATGATTTTTCTACAAGTTAAAATGTGAAATAATAAATGGTTAAGTTGAAATTTGAAATATAACTTAATTTTGAAATTTGAGAATTTTGTTTAAAAATGAAATTTAAATTAAATAAATAAAATGAAAAATAAGTTATATTTTGAAATGGAAATTTAAATTTAAGTGTTAGGTTAAATTTTTTTAATATAAAGAATAGAAATTGGTATGTTTGAATTTAATAAGTGAATTATTTAAAAATTTGATTTTTGTATGAAATTTAATTTATAAAAATCACAAGTTAACGGGTATTTAAATGAACATTTTGAGTAAGAAAATATGATTTTTATAAGTTAAAAGAATTAAAATCAAAGTTTAATTTGTTTCTGAAATTGTATTGAAATCTGGAAATTTAATTAACAGCATTTCAGAAATGCTATCATTTCTGAAGTTAACTTGAATTCGTAAGTAAAGGATATTACAACATTTTAAAGTGCTGTAGTCGATACAAATGAACTATAGCTAAAATTTAACTAAGGTCTATTACAACACTTTGTAAGTGCTGTAGTTGCAGGAACTAAAACTTGAACCTGAACTATTACAACAGTTTTAAATGTCGTCTTTGCTGAATTGAATTTTTTTCAAGTGTAACTTACTATAGCATTTTCTAAATGCTACGAAAGATGAAATTTCTCCGTTTTAATAAATTTAAGTGAATAAATGAACTCTGAAAAGGCTAAAATTTTGGGAATTTAATAATTTATTAAGTATAATAACTTCATTTTTAAATGGTTTAAATGGAGTGTTTTGATTTGAAATATAAACCCTTTTTGAAATGTGATTTGGAATGATATTTAAATTTAATAAAAATGAATGAGGTTTTGGAAGGATATGATATTTTGAAATGGATTTGAAATGATCTTTGATTTTTTTGAAGTATAAAATACTATATTTTGAAATTTATAACCACGGGTTATAATAATGATTGGTTGGTAAAGAGACCGGGATCGGATATGGACATACTCTCTGTCGATACCGAAAACTACTTTAACAATTATATACGCGGTGAAGATTCCAGAATGAAGTAGGATGGTGGCGACGTTCTTAAGGTATATTACGTGGACCCCGACTTCCGTGAGTTGGCTTAAGGTGGCTAAAACAGGAGCGATCTCGGGCCAAAATGGGTAGCTCCTCTGGTCGGACACATTTCTTCGATACCATTCTATTACTTTGTGATTGTTTAGTGGCCACCCTTTGATTTGGGAGTGTGTTCCGAGATGGGCGTAGTGGCTGCTTCGTTACCACCAGCCTCTGTGCGTAATTGGTATATCTACCCTGACATTGCCTCGTGTGCCATGTCACCTACCATAGCGAGCCTTACTACGAGTTTTTATTTATGTCGTACCTATGGAGTATCTTCTCATAGTCTCCCGATCAGTAGATATGCAGGTACTGTATAGACTATTTGCATTATTTTGTGTTAAGGGGAATATTGGGTCACTCCTTAACGCTATTTTAAAGTATGTTTATTTTACTATAGACATAATTATAATAGCGCAATATTACTATATAGTAAATAGTTTAACGGATCCTTAGAGGATGGGCGGTCCCAAGCATACTTCAAGTTACTTGTTCATTTATTGCAGTTCACTTGAGTTGGTCTACATTATATAAGTATGTATGTCCTGACTCAAGTGTTTTGTGTTTTGCTTTACGCTCGGGTCAGCCTGCGTATTCACAACTTTGGATTTCTCTTTCTGGAGCCAGAAATCGCTGGAGATTATGCTTATCTAGTTATTTATTTATTTATTTCAATTTCAGTTGTTCTAGTTCGGCTTTTGTATTAGTTAATTTCTATGTATTTGGGATTTCCATTATGTTGTTTTCAGACTGATATTATGTATTTGGTTTGAGATTTTGTTATAGTAGCTTCATGAACTACTATAGTATTTTAATTTCCGCTACGAGTTATTCTGATATTTCCGTGTCTGTGATTCTGTGTGATTGATTTTATTTGCTTCAAATTTTATTACAATCTGTTGTTTTGCATCATTCAAGTCTGACATATGTTGATTATTGTCGATTTGAATGGTCCAAAATAGTGGGTCGTTACAACTTGTTTCAAGTGCGACCAGAAGGGTCACTATGCCAACAGCTGTCCATCTTTTGCCGGAGCTGCTAGTCTCCTCCAGCCCAAAGTACCAATAACAACCTTTGCCACCTCTGTTTGCAGCGTGGCCATTTCAAGAGGGATTGCCCCACTCAGTAGAGAGGCAAGACATCTAGTGTCTTTTTCATGACTTCTTCCACTCCTCCTCCTTCTGCCAGTGATTCCCAAGGTACTCTTCAAAGCTCTTTTACTTTCCATGATTTTCATGTTCGTGTTCCTTTTGTTATTGGAACGTCCCATAGTTTTATATTATTGATTTCTGTAATAAATTTGGGCACATCTTGCAACCTCAACTGGAAATTTCATCATTATGCATGACTAATCCCATCAGCGGTCCCGCCAACCTTAGTATGATTTGTAAAGGGGTGAAACTCCTTTACAACAGGCGTCGATTCCCTGAAGATTTCTATTTTTTGGGTTTAGCGAATTTGATATATTACTTGGAGGTGATTGGTTGAAGCAATATGATACCGTTATCTCTTGCAAAGTCCGAACCATTTCTCTAGTAGACGACCAGGGAAATTCTCTTGTGATTGAATTTTGAATGCCTCAGGAATATGCAGGCAGTTTTATTTTCTCTCTTAATGCTCAGCCTAGTGATCTTGACTCCACCCCGATAGTCAAGGATTACCCTGATGTTTTTGGTGAAGTCACTTTTCTTCCTCCTAATTTCAAAATTGTATTCCATATTGATCTTATTCCTGGAGCTTGACCTGTTGTTCTTCCTCCCAAACGGACGGCACCCAGAGAGAAAGTCGAGTTGAAGAAGAAGATTAAGGATTTGTTCTCTAAGGGTTTGATTAGGTAGAGCTTTTATAAATGGGGAGCGGCTGTGGTCTTTGTCACCAAATATGATGGTTCATTGAGAATCTATGTTGATTATAGAGAGCTGAACAAGCTTACTCTTAAGAACCGATATCCTATGCCTCGTATCGGTGATATGTTCGATCAGCTCAATAGAGTTAAAGTATTCTCTCAGCTTGATCTTGCTACTGGTTTCCACCAGCTTTGTGTAGCCGAGGAAATCATTCCCAAGACCGCTTTTCAAATGGGGAATGGTTTCTATGAATGGTTAGTCATGACCTTTGGATTGACCAATGCTCCTGTCCTCTTCGTCGATCTCATGAATAGCATTTTCCACGATGTACTTAATAAGTTTGTTCTGGTTTTCGTTGATGAAATTCTCATCTTTTCTAAGTCAGAGAAGGAGCATAGGGCACATTGAACATGTTCTCCAAACTCTTTGGAGTCATCAGTTGAAAGCCAAATTTTCTAAGTGCCATTTATAGAGAGACGAAGTCCGATTTCTTGGGCATATTGTTTAGAAAATGGAGTCTCGGTTGACTGGTTAAGGTCGCCACGATTAATGTAAGTCTATCCACCTTCTTCTCTTTTGAATTCAATTATCTTATTTATCTTTAAACTTATCCACCTTATCTATTTCCAAGATTGGGAGGCGCCTAAGACTCCTTCTGATATCCATAGGTTTTTGGGCCTATCCTATTATTATCAGAGATTCATAGAGATTTATGCCCGTATAGCTACACCTCTCACTGCTTTGACTCATAAGAATTCCAAGTTTATTTGGAGCGATAAGTGTGAAGCTGCATATAATGATTCGAAGCAAAAGCTTACTTCTGCTCCTGTTCTCACCGTTTCGAATTGGGGTGAAGGATATTGGTTTATACCGATGCTAGTCGAGAAAGAGTTGGGTACTGTCTTGATGCAGGATAGGAAGGTCATCGCTTATGCTAGTCGGTAATCAAGCCCCATGAAGCAATTATGCCACTCAGTATTTGTAATTGCTTGCTGTTGTGTTTGCTTTGAAGTTATGGAGGCATCACCTTTTGGGAATAAAGTTTGAGCTCTTTACAGATCATCAGTCTCTTAAGTATAATTTCATCCAGAAGGATTTAAACTAGAGGCAGGTTAGATGGCTTGAGTTCTTAGCATCTTATGACCTTGACATCAACTACATCCCGGGAAAGCCAATGTTACGGCCAATGCCTTAAGTCGTAAGAGAGCCATGTTGTGTCAAATTGTAGCTTCTCCATCTCTTATGGATCGTATTGCAGCTAAGAAGGATGAGGATGAGATGCTTAAGCTTATATAGGAGAATATTAGGAATAAGGAAGGTGATATCAGAGTAAGTTAGGAGCATAGATTATCAGAATGGAGTTTTGAGGATTAATAATCAGATTCGTGTTCCGGATGTTGATGGTTTAAGGAAGAGGTTCTGATGGAGAATCATCAGTCCGGACTCTCTATCCATCCAAATGTCATGAAGATGTTTGAGAATATAAAGTGGTTGTATTGGTGAAGTGGTATGAAGCGAGATATCTCCATTTATGTCAGTAGATGTGCCACATGTCAACAGGGTAAGGATGATCACCAGAAGACCGCTGGATTGTCGTAACCCCTTGAGATTACCATTTGGAAGTGGGATAAGGTTTCTATGGATTTATTGATGGCTTACCGAGGATTTAAAGGGGAATGAGAGTACATGGGTAGTTGTCGATCAATTGACCAAATCTGCTCACTTTATTTTGGTCAAGTCGAATCGAACTGCTTCGAGCTTAGCTGAGATTCATATGAGAGAGATTGTCCGCCTTTATGGTGTTCCTTCTAGCATTGGTTGTGATAGAGATCCTATCTTTACCAGCAAGTTCTGGAAAGCTTTTCAGGAAGCTTTGTGCACTCATTTGAACCATAGTATGACTTATCATCTCCAGATGATGGTCGGATGGAAAGGGTGAATCAGATTCTGGAAGACCTCCTTCGTGCCTATGTTCTTAATTATGGAGGATCTTGGGAAGATCATCTCCATCTTGTTGAATTCACCTATAATAACAGTTATTAGGTGTAACTCTTTATTTTAATTTTCAGTTATCTTAAGCTTCTATCTATTAATCCTATTCCTTTGAATTCAGGCATGTATCGAGATGTCTCCTTTTGTCACGCTTTACGGTTGATCTTACAAATCTCCATCTTGCTTGATTGAATCCAGTGATCACTTAGTTCTTGGACCTGATATGATTTTGGAAGCATCTAAAAAGGTTGAGGAGATTAGGAGGAAGATGAGGATTGCTTGGGATAGGCAAGAGAAGTATGCTGAAAGGCATAGAAAGGATTTGGAATTCTCAGTGGGTGATCAGGTCTTTCTCAATATTTCGCTGCTGAAGAATGAGGTTCATTTAGGTCATAGAGGAAAGCTTGCTCCCAGGTTCATTGGTCCTTTCCGTATTCTGGAAAGAGTTAGTCCTTTGGCTTATAGAGTTGATTTGCTGTAGAAATTGGCAGGTGTGCATAACGTGTTTTACGTATCTCACCTTTGCAAGTATCTCCATGATCCATCCTTGATTGTTCAGCTAGCTTTATTAGAGAATTTGTACATCGAGCCAAATCCCACTATCGAGAGGTAGCCATTTCGTATTGTCGATAGAGGTACGAAGCAGCTTCGGAGGAAATTTGTCAGTCTGGTCAAAGTATAGTGGAGTACAGATGATCGGGATTGCACCTGGGAGACTAAGGAGTCTATCATGTTTCGAATCCTGAATTGTTTGACTCAGGTACTATTCGTTTGATTTATCTCGTCTTTCTGTTTATTTTTATTTCTACTATCTTGTTCCTTTTCGAGGACGAATTTTTTTGATTGGGGTAGAGTGTAATGATCCGAGAATTTTAATGATTTTAATAATATATTAATTAAATTTACTTGAAATTAAACAATAAAATTTTGGAATTAAAATTTGATATTTGAAATACGTCCATTTAAACATAGCAAACACTAAAATTGTATTTGAAAACATGAAAGTTTGTTTATTTGTGAAATTTCAAACTTTAAGATTTAAATCAGTTAAATTGTTGAAAATTAAATATTTTTGAAATCTGAATATTTTATATAATAAAAATGTAAATCTTTTCCTGAGTGATACATCGTATTTCGTTTCGCCAAATTTGGACTGCTATAGCCCTTTTTATCTTATTTTCGGCGTTTTAGCAGCATTTTTGGCGGCGAAAAATCGAGTTTTGATAGCTAGTTCATATCGCTGATATCTGTGTACCATTCTATTCATCTCGTCATGCTGATCTCCGTAATATATTCTTTCCTATAATTCGACGTTTGGTACGTGACGAAATCGGCGAAACGATTTGCTGTATAGTTTACGTATTTGTGCCTTTTTGTTTTCCTTTGTCTTCTCAATTGCTCAGCCGTGTAAACCTTTATCCTGTTGCTTTTGTTAAATTCTTAAGACCAACGTTTGACCCTTTCCATTCCATTGGTTCAATATTTATTTGCATGCATCCATTCATTATTCATTTTCTTTGATCTGAGAAAAAGCATAGCACAGTACGGTTCCACCTTGCTTGCGTTCACTACAGGTCACTTTCCCTTTGCTTCGAGTAATTTTTTTTAATATAAGTTATCATTATTATTTAATGTCTGTACTTTCATTCTTTTGCTCGAGAAGGAACCCAAGTCATACCCGTATTTGCCTCCCTTCTGACCCGAAGCTAGACCCAAGCTCGCCATCATTCTCCATTCCACTACCATTTTCTCCCTTCTCCTTCACCAACCCACTGTGTGCTCGTGTTTTCCACCTCCCTGACCCAAAGTATTGCTTGTGCTTCCCCATCCTTTGCTCGAAGCCAACCTTTAGCCTTCTTCCCCTTCGCCTCTCACAACCCTTTGGCCACCCTCCATTCAACCCACAACCGAAACCCAAAGCAACTCACCCAACGACCCCAAGCACATCCCGAGACCCAGACCTTCCTCCATCGATGTGCTCTGCCATCTCCCTCCATACATCCGCCTGCAACTCCTTGCTAAGCCTGACATCCCATCTCTTCTTATTATATATATGTTGTGTGTGTGTATATATATATATATATATATATATATATATATATATATATATATTTGGCAGAAGTTATAAATATTATGCTCGTGTTTATGCATGCTGATTACATATGTTTGGTTAGCATAAAGTTTATTTATTCACTACGTCCAAGCTTATATGTATATATATGTTACACATGTTCTATTGGCAGGAAGCTATATGTTATATATATATATATATATATATATATATATATTTTCTCCTTCAATAATTATAAAAAAATGTGCATATATATATATCACATATGTGTGTGTGTGTGTGTGTGTGTATATATATATATATATTTGTCTTCATTGAATCCTCGAGCTCAATATGCTTTTGTGCTTGTTGCAGCTCTTTAATGTGTCGTGCCTGTATCCGTGTGCATGTCCGTGTCATCTTCTTGTTTCCATAGCCAAGAAAGGTGAGCGATCACTCACGATTGACATTCGTATGCTAGAAAATTTATTTCACCTGAAATGACGATTTAAATACGTTGTTAATTTGAATTGTTAGTTATTTAATTATTGAATATAATTTGTTAATGTTTTAAATTACTTACTTATATAAATTGACACCATAACATGTTGAATAAATATTGTATTTAAATTGCTAATGATTATACATGCTTGTATTATTTTATAGTTCTCACTCTGTAAGTTTCCTATAGTTTAGAAATCCCTATGGGTTAAAATGATACATATCCGGATGATATTATAGATTAGGGAAAAAAACTTATGGGTTGAAATAATAAACCCAAGCGATTTTATTAATTTTGAAATTCTGGAATTACGGGTTGAAATGATGTATACTCGTAAATTTAAATTATTACTGATTAAAATGATAAATATCCGTATCACTTGACTATATAGGATAGAAAATTTTATACGGACACTATTGGCATATTTCGAAAATGATTTCCAAAATTTTGAAAAGGAAATATATGAGTTTTGATGTATAATATAAATATTTTATTTTAATATGTGTAGATAATTAAAATTATATGTTTTGGGAATTCTAAAATTATAAGTTAAGTTTGAGAATTTAAAATTTAAATTTTTACTTATAACTTTACTATTTTTAAAATATATAATGATGTAATAATGGGAATTTAATATTATAAATTTAATAAAAATTTAATTTAACTAATATATATATATATATAAAATTATATTAATATTTTAAAATAGATTTTTAACAACTTTAATAAATTAAAGTCGGAAAGGTAAATTGAAATTGATTTGTAATTTAAATTGATTAATAATTAAATTTAAATAAGGATTTATTTGGAACTGACTGATTTTGGAATTTAAAGGTAGGATTTTATAACTTGATTTAATTAAAAGGTGATTAAATGAATATTTTCAAATTTAAATAAAATTAAAATTGAATATTTAATTTTGATTTAAATTTGTAATTTGAGATTTTATATAAAATGTTATAAAAGGCGATTAAATGGATATTTCAAAATTAAAATTGAACATTTAATTTCTATTTAAGTTTGAAATTTGAGATTTTATATAGAATGTTATAAAAGGTGATTAAATGAATATTTTCAAATTTAAATAAAATTAAAATTGTAATTTTGATTTAAATTTGTAATTTGAGATTTTATATAAAATGTTATAAAAGGTGATTAAGTGAAGATTTTAAATTTAAATAAATTTGAAGTGGATATTTAATGTTGATTATAATGACCCACCATTTTGGATGGTTCAAATCGGCAATAAACCACATATGTCTGACTCAAACCATTCAAAAGGGAGGATTTTTAGTGGGGTAAATAAGAAAAAAAATGAAAACAAAAAGAAAATAAAATACAGAATCTCGTAACGGAATGACAAAATATAATAATCAAATAAACAGTTCATGAAGTTGTTTTATAAATAACATTTGATTACACTTTTACAATTCAAATCAGAGTTATACATACATCAGAAATAAACAAATAATGCAGCGGAACACGGGTTGTAGTGGAATAATAAATAGCAATAATATACTGAATCTTCGTCTTCGTCCTTCAAAAAATAGTCTTCAATACACTGAAATGGTCGGACTGACCCGAGCGTAATGAAAAGACAAAATATTCGAGTCAGAACTAAAAGATCTTATCTAAATCAAATCAAAACAAGTCAAATAGAAATATAAGTGCAATGGTTACGTAGATGTTATGGTATTTCATCTCCTATCTAGTGTTCAACGTGAATATAATCATTTAAAGGTTTCAAATAATTCGAAATATCAATCTTAATCATCTAATTAAAAAAAAAATCCAAGGTTTGAATTAGCTTAAACACTACAAATAATTCAATTCCAAATAAAAGTCCAAATTCAAGAAATTATATGGGTATATGTCATTTCAACCAGTATCAAAAATCAACATTTCCAAATCAATGAAAACCGCTCGGATTTATCATTTCAACCCATAATGATTTTTCCTTAATTTATAAAATCGTTGTGGTATGTATCATTTCGACACATAGGGCTAACAGAGATATAGACATAAATAACATCCAATCATTCAAAATGTCAACCAATAACATCCATCCAATCACACAAATATCAACAATTGAACATACAACACAATCATCACTGAAATCATCCGATAACAACCAAAAATTTATTGGTTATCATTAAGAGGTATTTAATTGACAAATTAAATTTCAAAATTAAATTAAATGGTAATTAAATTCAATAAATGTCAGATTTAACTTGAATGACAATTTAAAATACACTAAACATCAACCAATCAATTCCTAATCACATCAAAAATTCAATTTAACTAACATAGGAAAATCTAGTAGTTGTGAGTGTTTGCTCACCTTTCGTGGCTACGAAGGTGATAAAAATGTGTCAATAGATTCCAAGCAAAGATCCAAATGCAACGCAAATCCAACGAAGCTTAGACACGAACACGAATCAATAAACAAGTTTCAACTACTTCCAACTTTCAAACAACCCAAGATCCAAACTACAAACAAACCTGAAACTAGGTCATGTTTAAGAAAATATTCGGACCAGAATATTACTGAATCTGTAAAAGAGACTAACTAGAGAGTTGTCAAAAATTCTTTTCTATCCACTTTCAAAAAAAGAATCATTTAAAAAGCTTCTGTATTGAGGAAATAGGGGTGTTTTCTGAGTCGAAAATGTGAGTTCGAAAATACTTCGAAAATACTTGAGTTTTTAACATAGCAAATTAAGGAATTTGAAGAACAAATCTAAAAGAAAGTTGAAGCCACTGGAAAAATAAATGGTACAAATTTTTTATATATAATTTGATTCATTCCTGAAGGAGATGTATTGATACAATATGGGGTATTTTCAGCCAAAGCTGGATCCAAGAAAGGACTTGAAAAATAGAGTTTTTGATATAGAAACACTCAGAATGGGAATAAGGGTTTAACAATAAAGTTGTTCCTATTGAAATTATATGCGGTTTTGAAAAAAAAATATTTCTTTTGGAGTAGTTTAGTGGAATATAGAAGGCATGGAAATAAGTGAAAGAAAGAGGGAAAAATGGAAACAAAAAGAAGGGAAAAAGGAGAAAGAAGAGGAGAGGGAAGGCATGGCTTTGGCCATGGGTCACTGCCGTGAGTTGTGGGTGGTGATGAAGGTGGGTGGTGGCAAGAGGAGAGAGGTAGGCTAGGGTTTTGAAGGAGGAAGGATGGAATTTGATCTGGAGATTTAGGAGTTTTGGGGTTTGGAGTTTTCTATAGATTTAAGCAAGAAGAAGAAGAGCACGTAGAAAATTTCTCAAATGAGGAATTTCTGTACGTACTTGGTTTTAATCAGATAGGAAATAGAAGTCAATGGGTGGGAAAAGAAAGGGTCCAAAGTCTCTTAGGGTTTTTAGGGTCTCTTGGTTTACTAAGGAGCCTATTATTCTAAAACAAACCCAATAAGACTTAGCCGAAAAAAAGAACACAAATATACACTGCAAATGAAAGAAATAAGCTATAGGTTATTTAATAATTAGAAAATGAAGGTGGAGAGACAAAATTAAATGTCACATTTTATTTTGAAAGCTTCAGGCATTAATAGCGCATAAAGAAATATACGTAGGAATGGAAAAGTTTGCAAACCAGAGGAAAGTGAAATTTTGTATACGCGAAAATAAGGTGGGAAAAATTAAATATGACCTAAAAGTCTAGGCTTAGGTATTAAACAGAAGGAGAAATGAACGGACCAAGTATTAATAATGGGATAACCATTTGAAAATGTACATGCAATAATTAATAACAAAAGAAATTAAGGGAGCATGTACATCGCACAACCTTTTTGAAATTCAGTTTGTGAAACGTAACAAAATTAACTTTATTAACTCAAATAATATTCAAATTTATACGCATTTAGTTTTTTATATCTATTTATAATAAATAGAATTACTTATCTTAAAAATTAAAACGTATAATTTGGTTTACCCAAAATGACCTTTTATTTCCATTAAAACATCCTTTTTGTTTAACACAAAAGGTGCATTTCTTTTATTACATCTATTAATTGCAATCAACGTTTCTTCCCTTCTAATTGAAATATTTCAATAAAATTAATTGCAATATTAAAAAGTTAAATTTCAAAACAGATAACTAAAATGGATGAAAAATAGAATAATTGTTTCCTTTAGTCATTTACACCTTTATAAATTTGTCGTTTACGCAGCAGAGTAATAAATAACTTACTTAAATAAATTATTTTCCTACTCTTATAATCTACCCGTATGTTAAAACACAGTTCAAATATACATATATTTCTTCCATTAAATCAGTCATTCTATCTTTATTTTAATGAAATTAAACATACATTCACAAAAGAAACATTCATTGTATTTGATATAAATGTTTTTTCATTTAATCAACTTTCCTTATATTTTCACAAAACATCAGCTACGTTTAATTACACCTATTAATTTACAATTTGGTGTCCTCTCTGCCATTTATTGAAATGACTCGATTACATTAATTTCAATTGTTTACAAAGGTGAATTTCAAAATGGACAAAATAAATGTAATGAGAAATAGAACATTTATTTCCTAACTAATAGTAATTTAACTATTTATACAGTATTAGATATAAACAAGAATTATACATTTCTTACCAAATAATAGTTTCTCATCTCCCCAATCAATCTTTCAACTACCAAACATTTCAAAATAATAAACATACGATTTCTTAAAGAAACATTTATTATTCTTTATTATTCCAATCAATTGAAAATTTACATTCAAACAATTGTTAATTTCGCTCAAACCAATTGTAACGACCCGTAAATTTTGATAAATAAAAAGAAATTTTTGTTAACTTAATTAGATATTGTAATTTAATGTTGGAAGAAATAAAAATTTATGAGTTAATAAAAAGAAGATAACTGAAATGAAATGTAATAGTATTAATTTAAGATAATCTATAATTGCTTTGAATGAAATTCCAATTAATTAAAATGATAAAGAGTTAAAACTGATATAGATTGTAAATAAATTATAATCATATGTGCATTAGTTAACAATTGGATACAAAGAATAATTGATCGTTAAAAAGTGATCAATTAATGAAATAGAGGTAATTAATTGTAATTGATAAGAGTAGTTGTCACGACCCGAAATCCAGCAATTGAAAATCGACATCAAATACCTCACTTGTATTCGACTGTCGGAGATTCAAGCGTTAAACTTCAGTTCGGATGGAGCTTATAACAACATTAGACGAATATAAACAGCGGAAACAAAATGAATATCACTGAATACAACACATATACAATATGATATAATCTCTAATACAACATCGATCACTAATATCACAGTGATACAAATATGGTATGACAATAATATGACAACAGAAACTCCAATAAGTTCCGACATACTTCACTTCAACAAGGTCTTCAAAACTCCGAAATCTTCAAAAGATTTCCAAATCCGAAAGCTCTCTCATAAACTGATAGCTCCCAAAAGACTTTAAAATCCAAGCTAGCTCGAAAAACACGGATAACCTGCTTCTAGGCTGCCCGTGTGGAAATTATGGGCACCCAGAGTTTAGGAAAGGAACAATAAACTCCGGGTCAGTCATGAGACTGGTATGAGTAAACAAAAACAGTTATTTGAAATAAAAACAATTCATTTTTTTTAAAAGCAAAACAAAAGAATTTGATAGAAATCCGCAATGCTTTTTGAAAATGAAACTAACATAAGACCTCCCACTACACACACAATGCAAACGCAGACTTGGAGGAGATTTCTTCTTATGATAGTCAAACATGCTTAACACGAGAAAAACTCTTTTGATATTATTATTAGTGCATAGTGAGGAATTTTTTTTCTAAAGTATAATATTAATCTTAGCCATCATACCACATTTCGTCGTATGCCTATTATAGCTACCATGTTTTGCAGCAGGTTGCCGCCACGCTGCATGTCAGGTTATACAACTAAAACCGTACAGGGCTCGTATTGTTTTGTTTGGATTTCCAAAAAATGGTCAGGTAATGGAACTTCCCACACAAAACGGAACGCCTCTGGAGGGACGTCCCCGAAAACCTAACCAGATCTCTGTTACATAAGGTCGGGTTACCTCTGTAACTAGGTAACAACTGATACGAGTATGCCACCTCCCGGTCGTTACCGACCTTTATCCGAAGCGCTTCTCAACCGACAACCACAAAGCAATATGTTTGCAGCAACCACAAAGTAAGTATCTAGGCTCCATACCATGATACCACTTGTAATCCAGAAGGAAATGGACGTACCCTCAGGTGGTGCTTCCCCCAAATAACCTTGCTGCCACAATTCATGTTTCGACCATAACCGGGTTGTCAGGTTCGATAAAGTCTCGTCCATAAAGCTATGCTTTTTCACAAAGCCATGCTTCGATCAACAAATGATCAGCAACACCCAACATGCCACACTACTAAATTGGGAGTATATCACTAATAACCTTCAACTACATAACCTCTGAGCTCGTATGTCTCATTGAAGGGTGTTAAGCTAAGAGAATAAATTCTCCGCCACCAACAGAAATGTATTTGAAAGAAATCAGCTTTATATCTCAAATTGTAATGTCACACATACAACCATACAAGTTTGTTCCGGGTTCGAACAGAACTGAAGGCACTTCCGAAGAAGCCCTTGCAATCTGGGCGTCCACAATCCCGATCGGACTCCTCATCACATATGGAGATCTCTTTACCAGAGCAACTCAGTGCAGATTCATTCGACAGGTTATCCTATTGTTCTCGAAGACGCCTGGTCTTCACCACCGTCTTCAATTGTTATCCATTTCATCGTATCACATATTCAGAATGGGTTATATGACACAAAGGTCCTCTTCCGGCTAAACCGAATAGTGATTGTTAAATTTAAAAACACATGGATATATCAATCACAAAGATTCACATTCAGGGTTCGATGTGGGTTTCGGATAACCAACTGGAATCGACTCCCTATCGCATCGAAATTCAATTGCCGTTTTACGGGCCAAAGGTGTTCACATTCACACAGAAGAATATTCATCACAGATATCACAGCTCAGCACAAAGCGTTTTAACATCACATAACATCACATCACATATCAGAAATATCAATCCAACACACAGCATTCAAGAACAAAACATCTTTAATTGAGATGAATAAATTGTTGTGCTTTTAATTTACTAACCACATAATTACTTTCATTAGTAATCTTTAATCAATAATTAGTTATCATTAATTACAATTGATTAAGTCTTAATCATCTTCATTAATTAATCATTTCTTAATTACTTAACTTAGTTAATTTCAAATTAATTAACCTTAATCATTAATTAATTAAATCTTAATTACTTTTATTAATTAATTCCTCCTTAATTAATTAATAATTAATTACAAATTAATTAACCTAAATTATTTATTAAATTAATATTAAATATTAAATAATTAATTAAGTAATTACCTTTTAACATAATTAAATTAACAAAGTCATTAATTATTTAATAAATCAAAAGATAAATTAATTACTTCAATTATCCTTTTAAACCTTGTTTAATAAATCACCTTTATACATTAGTTACTTTAAAAAGGTTAAGATTTGGTTTAAACAACATTTATCTTAATTTTCTTTTAAATTACATTATTTATTTAATATAAATAACTTTATAAAAATGTTGTATCAAAAATGAATAAATTAAAATTTAATTTCTTTGAAAACATCTTACTTAAGTCCTAAATTCATTAAAAACTTTAATCAAATCATCGTTTGAGAACATAGTTTTAGAAGTGTTTAAAAGTTTGAAATTTTTTAAAGTAAAAAATGTTTTATTTATCAGGCACCGGACCTGCTTCGAGTCATCTCCGAGAATTTTTCTCGTTTGCTTCGAGTCTTGCCAAAAATTTACCCGAGTGCCACAATTTCAACCTTAAAAAATCTTCTAAGTATTTTTGACCCGATACTTCAATAATTTTCACTCGAGTTAACACTTGAGCTTCCACTGGTTTCACCCCGAGGCCTGCTTTGAGACATCCCCTTCCTTCGCTCTTCTGCCTCGTTCCTGATACACAATAGGATACATGCACATGCGCGGTCAGAACCATCACCGTTGGTTGAAGCTACAACCACCATTGAGTCGACGACAACTCACCTGAACCCCACAAACCCCCAAAAACTTGAATTGATTTCGAAAACGAGATCGAGTCGTCTCGACCCAAATAACCCAGCATAACATCATCAGAGAATTGCCTGGGTCAATCACTACAGGCCACCAGAGATAACGCGAATGCACTCAAAGCTTCCACAACGGCCGACGCCTGATTTCCCCCGGTCCGGTGAATTCCGGCGCGTTGACGAAGCGACAATGACAAGATTTCCAACCGTAACATAATATTGGGCTTAAATCCTACTTTGATCTCATTCACCATCTATAATGAATTATAAAATCATTGGGTATTTTTCAGATGATCTCTAACCTTCAAACGTGCTTCGACTTCGATCTCGAGAATCAATGACACCTCGATCACCAGAATTTTGCAAAAATAACAATCCGTTCATCTTCTAGTTTCACCGAGAATACATTATTAAAAATTCCAATTTTGCTTTTAAAAATCATGGATTTTAAAAACGTTTCGAATCATATACTTAAAATCAAGAATTTTGATAATTTAATTTTTTATCATGACTATGATTTACCTGTTAATTCAAAGTTCCAGGAAAACTTAAGTCAAATCTTCTTTAATATATTTTTAACCTTAAACCATAGCTAAACAAACAAAGTTTGTTTAGATTCTAAAGCCCAGTAAGGATCGAGGGAAGAGGAATTTAATTTTTCACAGGCTTTAGAAATCTTAGAACAGACAGAGGCAAATGTGCCTGTAACTCAACATGCACATTCTTCTTTGCATATAAACATGTACAAATTTACATGCATGTCATTTCATTACAATCTGATTATTAACATCAGCACAAAATAACACATAATGCTTCAGATGTTAAGTGTTTACTCACCTGTTAGCCTGAGAGCAAAAAATAGAAACAGAGAGAAGCTCTGGAAATTTAAACTGCAACTTTTATTTCAACTTGATACTGGATTTTTATTTTACCTGCAACTAAGTATTCAAAGTTGCTTAGCTTCTGATGTTTATTTTCTTGATTAGCTAACAATTTGAAACTCAAATTTTTATAAAAGAAATTACCTTTAGTTTATAAAAACAGAGAAGAGTTGAATGTTGGATTTTGAGAAAATCTGGAAATTTGCAATCTTTCTTTGGATTTTATTATAAAAGGCCCTAATTCCTGAGGTTAAGATGATAAAGATTTGCTGAGTTGTTTGCTTGAAGTTTTGAAACTGCTTCACTTGATTTTTTGGGTAGCTGATCAAAAGTTTTAGATTAAAAGTTGAAGAAGAAGCCTGTTTTATTTTGTTTTGATTTCTGGTTTGTGAATTGGTGTTTAACTTGCTTGATTTCTGATTTGAGGATTTGAATTTTTTTCTTAGATTTGTTTCTTTTGAGCTTTTGAAAATGAGAAAAAGTGAGAGAAAATGGTTTACATTTCTTTTATAAATTTTCGTAAAATTCAAATTAAGGAAGGTGACACTTGTTCACTTCCATCATTCACATCTTAACACTTGTAATTCATGCATAAGAATTTAAATAAATTCTTATAAGTACTTTCCTCTTGTTTAAATAATTACATCCCTTTATACATTTGTACAATTTTTTAAGAGAAAACGTTCAATACTAATTTATGAAACTATACACATATGTTAACATATTTGAATCCAAATAATTTTGCTTAAGATATCTCATTTTTTAAAAATTAAATTCAAATACAAGATCAAATTAAAATTAAAATTAAAATTAAATTTCAAATTCAAAATATAATTCAAATTTAAATTTGAAATTCACTCCATTCTACATACATATGTATATGGATAAAATATTAAACGAACAAACTCAATATTTCACTTGTTTTGAAAATTTTAAAATTAATTCAAATTAACTTTAGATTGAATTCCAAAAATTTAAATAAACTACTAATTTTAAATTGATAAATCTAAGGATGTTATAATTTCCCCTTAAGAAAATTTCGTCCTCGAAATTTGAAAGAGAGAGAAAAACAAACAAAGAAGATATGAAGATATAAAAGATAAAGAAATGGCTTACCAGATTAAGCCGAGATATCTACTCTGCAGTTGGGATATTACTTCTGCATACTATCCTCTGTTTCCCAAGTGCAGTCCTTTGGATCGCCACTCCATTGCACTTTGACTAGTTTCACAATTTTGTTTCTCAATTGCTTTTCCTCACGATCTACAATCTTTATCGGTTCCCTTTTTACTGCTAAGTTGGGAGTGATCTCAAGATCCTGTTGAGCTGCCGCTTCAATAATACTATCTGGGTCGTGCACATATGTTCGAAGATTAGAAATATGAAACACATTGTGCACGCCAGATAACCAGCTGGGTAGCTGCACTTGATATGCTAGAGGACCGATCCTCTCCAGAATAGGAAAATGACCAATATAACGTGGTGCCAGCTTACCAGTTTTCCCAAATCTCAATACACACCGCATTGGAGACACTTTCAGAAATATAGAATCTCCTACTTGAAATTCCAAATCTCTTCTTCGGTGATCATAATAGCTCTTTTAACGACTTTGAGCAGTTATTAATTTCTTTCGAATAAAATCTACCTTCTCCATGGCTTCTTTGATCATATCTGGTCCAAGGACGAGTCTATCACCTGATTCGATCCAGCATGCAGGTGATCGACACGGACGACCATATAAAGCCTCACAAGGAGCCATTTCAATACTGGCTTGATAGCTATTGTTATATGAGAATTCCACCAGATGTAAATGGTCCTCCCAAGAACCACCAAAGTCGAGAATACAAGCCCGTAAAAGGACTTCTAGAATTCAATTAATCCTTTCTGTCTACCCATCAGACTGCGGATGATAAGCAGTACTGAAGTTCAGCTTTGTTCCCAATGTAGCTTGGAATGCCTCCCAAAATCTACTAGTGAAGATCGGATCATGACCACTCACTATGCTGCTAGGAATACCGTGGAGACGGACTATTTCTTTTATATATAGCTCTGCTAAGCTTGCTGCAGTCCGAGTGGATTTCACTGGAATGAAGTGAGCAGTTTTGGTTAGACGGTCCACTATAACCCAAATCGCTTCATTTTCCTTCTTGGTTCATGAGAATCCATCGATGAAATCCATCGACACTTGATCCCATTTCCACTTCGGTACTACCGAAGGCTGAAGTAAACTAGCCACTTTCTTTTGATCGCTTTTAATTTGTTGACAGGTAGCACAACGAGTCACATGTATAGATACGTCCCTTTTCATCATCTTCCGCCAAAATGTTCTTTTAATATCACTATGCATTTTATTGACTCCTGGATGGATGCAAAGTTTGGACTTGTGGCATTCGTCCAAAACTTCATGTTTCAGCTCCAGAATTTCAGGGACACAAATTCTTCCTTTCAATCTTACAACTCCATCATCATCGATTCTAAAATTGGAATCCTCACCTTGATGTATTCTTTTACAAATTCCACGAAGAAATTGGTCTTCCTTCTGTTTGCTAGCAATCTTTTCAAGGAGAGTAGGAGTAACAACCAGATATGCGAGAACAACATTCCTCCTACTAAGAGCATCGACAACTTCATTGTCTTTTCTGGGTGTATATTGAATATCTAGGTCATAAGATGCCAGAAATTCCAACCAACGTTGTTGTCGCAGATTCAAATCTTTCTGGGTGAAGTGGTACTTCAAAGATTTGTGGTCGGTGAATAATTCAAAATTTTCACCTAAACAAGAAGAATTTGTTTAGTATAGATTAAATTAAGTTGAATTTTTAAATTTTCTTTTAGAAAACTAAAGATGATTCTTAGCCAGAAGATAATGTCGCCAAATCTTTAAGGCAAAAATAACAGCCAAGAGCTCCAAATCGTGTGAGTTTCTCTCGTGCGGACGCAATCGTCTGCTCGTGTAGGCAATTACCTTTCCATTATGCATTAATACTGCACCTACCCCATCACCACAAGCATCAGTATAGACAAACAAGCCTTGTTTCCATTAATGATTGCGAGAACAAGAGCAGTACTCAATCTCTTTTTCAATTCCTGAAAATCTTCATCACATTTTGGAGTCCAATTGAATTTGACATTCTTCATTGTGAGCTTAGTCAACGGATTAACTATCTTAGAAAAGTCCTGAACAAACTTCCAGTAATAGCCTGCTAAACCCAGAAAACTTCGACCTTCTTTCGGAGTTGTGGGTTGCTTCCAATCAAGAATAGCGGAAATTTTGCTCGGGTCAATAGAAATCCCTTCTTCATTAACAATATGGCCAAGAAATCTGACTTCTTTGATCCAAAAGTGACATTTAGAAAATTTAACGAATAGGATATTCCTTTTAAATATCTCCAAAATAATTCTGCGATGTTCAGCGTGCTCCTCTTCAGTTTTGGAGTAGATTAGGATATCATCGTTAAATACAAGAACAAATTTATTTAGCACCTCCCGAAACACACGGGTCATCGAATCTACGAAGTACGCGGGGGCGTTGGTTAGTCTGAAAGGCATGACTAACCACTCATAGAATACATCCGGACCCCTAAAAGCAGTTAGGTGAACATAATCTTTAGCAATTCGCAACTGATGGAATCCCTGGGCTAGATCCATCTTAGAAAAGAATCGTGCACCATGAAGTTGATCGAAGAAGTCGTAGATCCTGGGTAAAGGAAACTTGTTCTTGAGAGTTTGCTTATTGAGATCGCGATAGTCGACACATAATCTCAAAGACCCGTCTGATTTAACCACAAAAACTATAGCTGAACCCCATTCAAACACACTAGGACGAATCAGTCCCTTCTCTAACAAATCACCGGTTTGCTTGACTAGTTCAATTCTTTCTCGGGGTGCCATCCTGCAACTAGCATGAATGACAGGACGAGCATTCGGAATCAAGTCAATTCTGAATTCAATCTCTCTATGTGGGGTTAAAGATTTCACTTCTTCAAATACATCGGGAAAATGCTGTACAATAGGAATGGATTCCAGACTAGGTTCTGGATATCCCAAAGTATACATCAGTTTATCCCTTTTTATACTAGGATCTTCACAAGAAATTTCAATGAAATCTCCAAGTTTTGTTTTGACTAGAATCGTTTGGTTGATGTAATCTAACTTGGCTTCGTATCTCGATAACCAATTCATCCCGAGTAGTATTTCAAATTCATTAAAGTCGAGAACATAAAGGTTAATAGGAAATCGATGGCCAGAATAAGAGATAGCCACCCTCCTACAATATAAAGCAAGATTTGCAGGACCACCCACTAGATTCTTCACACAAATAGGTTCATCAACAAACTTGAGTTTAAGTTTTAATTCATCTACGATCTGTTGGGTGATAAAGCTATGTTAAGCCCCCGTGTCGAATAAAACTCTAACAACTCTATCACCAACAATAAGGTTACCCTCCAAAACTCCCTTTCCTTCATTTGCCTTTGAAGTTGAGGGGTTATCTTTTATTGCGCACACTTTCGCTATTTGTGCTTGTTTCTTTTTCGGGCAATTATTAACTCAATGACCTGGCTGGTGACAACAATATCATTCCTTGGATCTTTGACTTGCCTTCACAAATTGGTATTTCTTCACTTGTTTCTTTGGCTTCTCACAATCGTTTGCTAAATGGCCTTTCTCCTGACAGTTATAACAAGTAACATTTTTAACTGGATTCTCTTGATTACTCATCTTCTTCTCCTTGCCTTGAACCGGCCTCTTTCCTTCCAATTTTCTTTTCTTCTAATTCGAACTACTTGAACTCCCTTTCTCTTCTTGAACTTTCTGCATATCGAGAGTAGCATATCGATAACCCATATCGACCAAGTCCGAAAAAGATTCTTTTATGTGGGCTGTCATCCTCTCGTGGTACTCCTTATACATTCCTCGAATGAATCTTTCATTTTTCTTCAAGGGTATATTCACTAGCTCCGGACCAAATCGAGACAATTCATTGAATTTATTCAAATACTCCTCAAATGATAGACTTCCCTGCTTCAAATATAGGAACTCCCGGTACATTCGAGAGATACCAGCAGACCAGATGTATCGTTGCTCAAACACTTCTTTAAATCGTCTCCAAGTAAACTCATCTTTTGACTCATCCCCAATAACTGTCTCCCACCAAGCTAATGCTTCCCCTTGGAGTTGCCAAGAAGCTATTAGTTGCTTTTGATCGTCTTCCAACTTCAATCCCCTGAAAATTCTTCCGCAGGGTTGGATCTAAGCTTGGGCTTAAACAATAGACTCCTTGCTAGAAAACGGCTTTCCACCAAGTCTCAAGAAATTCTTATGTCGATCAGCCAAATTCGGCTGAGGTTGAGTAGGCACAATTGCTGTTGCAGGGACTTGACCAGTTGCCGTGGTATTTCCCCATCCCCTACCTTGTCCTTTACTTCCGCTCATTCTCACCACTTGTAAACAGCAAGAAAACTTGATTTAGGCATACGGACAAGATATCTTAAGGAATATCAACAGTTAAAAGGAATAGACCAAGAAATTAGGGTTTCGGTCTCTCGGTTTATACCTCACCCTATCTCTAATGAGCCATCTAATGTGTTATACTCCATAGCTAAAGTTCTTACTCAACCTTTAGCTCTGATACCACTTATCACGACCCGAAATCCAGCGATTGAAAATCGACATCAAATACCTCACTTGTATTCGACTGCCGGAGATTCAAGCGTTGAACTTCAGTTCGGATGGAGCTTATAACAACATTAGATGAATATAAACAGCAGAAACAAAATAAATATCATTGAATACAACACAGATACAATATGATACAATCCCCAATACAACATCGACCACTAATATCACAGTGATACAAATATGGTATGACAATATATGACAACAGAAACTCCAACAAGTTCCGACATACTTCACTTCGACAAGGTCTTCAAAACTCCAAAAGCTTCAAAATATTTCGAAATCCAAAAGCTCTCTCAAACACTGATAGCTCCCAAAAGACTTTAAAATCCAAGCTAGCTCGAAAAACACGGATAACTTGCTTCTAGGCTGTCCATGTGGAAATTATGGGCACCCAGAGTTTAGGAAAGGAACAATAAACTCCGGGTCAGTCATGGAACTGGTATGAGTAAACAAAAACAGTTGTTTGAAATAAAAACATTTCATTTTTTTAAATCAAAACAAAAGAATTTGAAAGAAATCCGCAATGATTTTTGAAAATGAAACTACCATAAGACCTCCCACCACCACACACAATGCAAATGCAGACTTGGAGGAGATTTCTTCTTATGATAGTCAAACATGCTTAATACGAGAAAAACTCTTTTGATATTATTATTAGTGCATAGCGTGGAAATTTTTTTCGAAAGCATAATATTAATCTTAGCCAGCATACCACATTTCTTCGTATGCCTACTATAGCTACCATGTTTTGTAGCAGGTTACCGCCACACTGCATGGCAGGTTATACAACTAAAACCATACAAGGGCTCGTATTGTTTTGTTTGGATTTCAACCAAATGGTCAGGCAAAGAAACTTCCCACACAAAATGGAACGCCTCTGGAGGGATGTCCCCGAGAACCTAATAGGATCTCTGCTACACAAGACCGGGTTACCTCTGTAACTAGGTAACAACTGACACGAGTATGCCACATCCCGATCGTTACCGACCTTTATCCGAAGCGCTTCTCAACCGACAACCACAAAGCAATAAATTTCCAGCAACCACAAAGTAAGTATCTGGGTTCCATACCATGATACCACTTATAATCCAGAAGGAAATGGACATACCCTCAGGGGGCGCTACCCCAAAATAACCTTGCTGCCACAATTCCTGTTTCGACCATAACCGGGTTGTGAGGTTCGACGAAGTCTCATCCACAAAGCTACGCTTTTTCACAAAGCCATGCTTCGATCAACAAATGATCACCAACACTCAGCATGCCACATTATCAAATTGGGAGTATATCACTAATAACCTTCAACTACATAACCTTCGAGCTCGTACGTCTCAGAGAAGGGTGTTAAGCTAAGAGAAGAAATTCTCCACCACCAACAGAAATGTATTTGAAAGAAATCAGCTTTATATCTCAAATTGTAATGTCAGACATACAACCATACAAGTCTGTTCCAGGTTCGAAAAGAACTGAAGGAACTTCCGAAGAAGCCCTTGCAATACGGGCATCCACAATCCCGATCGGACTCCCAATCACATATGGAGATTTCTATACCGGAGCAACTCAGTGCAGAGTCATTCTACAGGTTATCCTATCGTTCTCGAAGACCCCCGGTCCTCACCATCGTCTTCATTTGTTATCCATTTCATCGTATCACATATTCAATTGGGTTATATGACACAAAGGTCCTCTCCCGGCTAAACCGAATAGTGAGCGTTAAATTTAATAAAACACATGGATGTATCAATCACAAAGATTCACATTCAGGGTTCGATGTGGGTTTTGGATAACCAATTGGAATCCGACTCCCTGTCGCATTGAAATTCAATTGCCGTTTTACGGGCCAAAGGGTGTTCACATTCACACAAAAGAATATTCATCACAGATACCACAGGTCATCGCAAAGCATTTTAATATTACATAACATCACATCACATATCAGAAATATCAATCCAACACACAACATTCATGAACAAAATATCTTTAATTGAGATGAATAAATTGTTGTGGTTTTAATTTATTAACCACATAATTACTTTCATTGGTAATTTTTAATCAATAATTAATTATCATTAATTACAATTGATTAAGTCTTAATCATCTTCGTTAATTAATCATTTCTTAATTACTTATCTTAATTAATTTCAAATTAATTAACCTTAATCATTAATTAATTAATCTTTAATATTAAATAATTAATTAAGTAATTACCTTTTAAAATAATTATATTAACAAAATCATTAATTATTTAATAAATCAAAAGATAAATTAATTACTTCGATTATCCTTTTAAACCTTGTTTAATAAATCACCTTTATACATTAGTTACTTTAAAAAGGTTAAGATTTGGTTTAAACAACATTTATCTTAATTTTCTTTTAAATTACATTATTTATTTAATATAAATAACTTTATAAAAATGTTGTATCAAAACTAAATAAACTAAAATTTAATTTCTTTGAAAACATCTGACTTAAGTCCTAAATTTATTTAAAAATTTAATCAAATCATCGTTTGAGAACATAGTTTTGAAAGTGTTTAAAAGTTTGAATTTTTTTAAAGTAAAAACTGTTTTATTTATCAGGCACGAGACCTGCTTCGAGTCACCCCCGAGAATTTTTCTCGTTTGCTTTGAGTCTTGCCGAAAATTTACCCGAGTGCCACAATTTCAACCTTAAAAAAATCTTCTAAGTATTTTCGACCAGATACTTCAATAATTTTCACTCGAGTTAACACTTGAGCCTCCACTGGTTTCACCCCGACGCCTGCTTCGAGACATCCCCTTCCTTCACTCTTCTGCCTCGTTCCTGATACACAATAGGACACATGCACATGCACAGTCGGACTCATCATCGTTGGTCGAAGCTACAACCACTATCGAGTCGATGGCAACTCACCTGAACCCCACAAACCCCTAGAAACTTGAATTGATTTCGAAAATGAGATCGAGTCGTCTCGACCCAAACAACCCAGCATAACATCATCAGAGAATTGCCTGGCTCAATCACCACAGGCCACCAGAGATAACGTGAATGCACTCGAAGCTTCCACGATGGCCGATGCCTGATTTCTCCCCGGTCCGGTGAATTTCGACGCGTTGATGAAGCGACAATGACGAGCTTTCCAACCGTAACATAATATTGGGCTTAAACCCTTCTTTGATCTCATTCACCATCTACAATGAATTATAAAATCATTGGGTATTTTTCAGATGATCTCTTACCTTCAAACGTGCTTCGACTTCGATCTTGAGAACCAATAACACCTCGATAACCAGAATTTTGCAAAAATAACGATACGGTTCATCTTCTAGTTTCACCGAGAATACATTTTTAAAAATTCCAATTTTGCTTTTAAAATCATGGATTTTAAAAACGTTTCGAATCATATACTTAAAATTAAGAATTTTAATAATTTAATTTTTTATCGTGATTTCGGTTTACCTGTTAATTCAAATTTCTAGGAAAACTTAAGTCAAATCTTCTTGAGTATATTTTTAAATCTTAAACCATAGCTAAAAAAAGTTTGTTTAGATTCTAAAGCCCAGTAAGGATCGAGGGAAGAGTAATTTAATTTTGCACAGGCTTTAGAAATCTAAGAATAGACAGAGGCTAATGTGCCTATAACTCGACATGCACATTCTTCTCTGCATATAAACATCTACAAATTTGCATGCATGTCAATTCGTTACAATCTTATTGTTAACAT
This sequence comes from Allium cepa, assembly GCA_030765085.1. Taxonomy (NCBI): domain Eukaryota; kingdom Viridiplantae; phylum Streptophyta; class Magnoliopsida; order Asparagales; family Amaryllidaceae; genus Allium; species Allium cepa. Next base: position 220,591,075 of record CM060928.1, read on the forward strand.
CAGCACAAAACAACACATAATGCTTTAGGTTTTAAGTGTTTACTTACCTGTTAGCCTGAGAGCAGAAAATAGAAACAGAGAGAAGCTTTGGAAATTTAAACTGCAACTTTTATTTCAACTTGATACTGGATTTTTATTTTACCTGCAACTAATTATTCAAAGTTCCTTAGCTTCTGATGTTTATTTTCTTGATTAGCTAACAATTTGAAAATCAATTTTTTTAAAAGAAATTACCTTCAGTTTATAAAAACAGAGAAGAGTTAAATGTTGGATTTTGAGAAAATGTGGAAACTTGCAATCTTTCTTTGGATTTGATTATAAAAGGCCCTAATTCCTGATGTTAAGATGATAAAGATTCGCTGAGTTGTTTGCTTGAAGTTTTGAAACTGCCTCACTTTATTTTTTGGGTAGTTGATCAAAAGTTTCAGATTAAAAGTTGAAGAAAAAGCCTGTTTTATTTTGTTTTGATTTCTGTTTATGAATTGGTTTTTAACTTTCTTGATTTCTGATTTAAGGATTTGAATTTTTTTCCTCATATTTGTTTCTTTTAAGCTTTTGAAAATGAGAAAAAGTGAGAGAAAATGGTTTACATTTCTTTTATAAATTTTCTAAAAATTCAAATTAAGGTAGATGACACTTGTTCACTTCCATCATTTACATCTTAACACTTGTAATTCATGCATAAGAATTTAAATAAATTCTTATAATTACTTTCCTCTTGTTTATATAATTACATCCCTTTATACATTTATACAATTTTTTAAAAGAAAAAGTTCAACATCAATTTATGAAACTATATACATATGTTAACATATTTGAATTCAAATAATTTTGCTTAAGATATCTCATTTTTTAAATTTAAATTAAAATACAAGTTCAAATTCAAATTAAATTTCAAATTCTACATAACATTCAAATTTAAATTTTAAATTCATTCCATTCTAATACATATGTATATGGATAAAATATTAAAAAATCAAACTCAATATTTCACTTGTTTTGAAATTTTTAAAATTAATTCAAATTAACTTCAGATTGAATTCCAAAAATTCAAACAAACTACTAATTTTAAATTGATAAATTCGAGGATGCTACAGTAGTGTTGTATAAGTTGTTATTGGTGGTAAATGATAAACTAACAAATGTTATTAAATGTAGAAATGTTGACAATTTTTACTTGTTACCAATTTAATTAATCATTTACAGATAAATGTAAATAAATTTTACATTAATGTAAGTTAAGATAATAACTAGAGTGAAGTGTAATAATGTAAGTTTAAGTTAGTTATTAAATATTTTAACGATAGTCTAATCAATGGAAATAATTTAAAGTTTATACTAGGTTATAAATTGAAGATATGAAAACAATTGAAAATATTGAACTAATTAGTGAGATAGTAGATAATTGATGGTAACTAAATAAAATCAATGTTATGCTAGTAATTATAATAGTTTTTTGTAAATAATAAACTTATAAGTGTGATTGAAAGTCAATAGCAACAATTATTATATGTTACCTACTTATTTGTTCTATTAAATTTAATTGGAAACCAATTGAAATTAAACATTTGTTTTGATAAATAAATTTTAATTCTAATTTCTGAATATGATTTGATATATGTATATATATAAGTTATGAGTATATATATATATATATATATTATTTTAAAAGAATTGGAAGGAACTCGGTTGTTTAGTTCTTAAGTTTCTGTAAAGTAGAAATTGAAGTTATTGTAATAAATGGAATCTTGACTATAGTAATAATTGGAAGCTTCTAAAATGAAAATATGAAATTTGATGTTAAAATGATTAGTGAATAGATAAGAAACTGAAAAAAATTATAAAATATAAATAAAATGAAAATGAAAATAAGAAAATGTAACCATTGAACATTTTGATTTAAAATAAATATGAATACTTGTGTAACCTTTTATTGCATTCTAAAAATAACACACACACACGCACGTGTATATATATAACTTACCAAAATATTAAAAGTTGTAATGTTAATAGGATATGCAATAGAATACTATTCGAGTAAAACTTGGGAAAGATGAAAGTGTTCAATGTAATTACTTATATAAATAAGAGTTCTAATGTTATAAATTGTTATAAACTTCAGTAATAATTTGAAATGCTAGTAATTAAATGTAACAAAAGTGAATAATGTAAGAAAATGATTATAAACTTAAGTTAACCTTTTAAGCTATTTAATCAGATTGAATAGTGTAACATGAATACTGTAAGTAAATAATTATAAACTTAAATTAATGTTGAAGCCATTTATAACTAAACCGAGTACTTTATTAATTGAATGGTTATAACTTCAAAGAACGTTGAAATGGCTTAGAAATGAAGTTTATATTCAATAATACCACATATGGAAGAACGAATATGAAAAAGAAATAATCTAAATGGTGAATTAAACTGTAAAGAAACTTACCTAATAATGTATAATCCAATAACTGAAATAAAAATAACTTATTTAAGCAATGAAGGTAAAGTAATAAATGAAAGAAATTGGTATTGTATGAACAAAGGAGAAACGAACTTTTGTAAGTAATTATGAATGTGAATTAATGAAAGTAAACATTATATGAATGAGAAAAGAGAAAAAAAGAAGAAGGGAAAATCCAACTAAATTGTGAATGTGAAGTAAACTGAAATAAAATGCAGAAAAATACTTTAATAATAACTTTATTTATGATCCAATAATCGAAATGTATATAACTTATGTAAGTAAAGAATGTGAATAAATGAAATAAGCATTACATGAATGAATGAAAATTTTGTAAGTAACAAAGGAGAATTAAGGAAAAATAATTTTATGAGGAAAAAAATGAAAATAAGAAGATATGAACAATAAATGATGTGAAAAAGAAAAATAAATTAAACTTAAAAATGTGTTGGATTCTTTGCTTTTATTGGCTTATGGATTGGTTGGGAAAGGATATTTCTATTTTGTATAAAGATGTATAAATAATCTATTGAGTTTTATCTACAACTCTTCGGTGTATGGGTTACTTAGTAGTTTATTTATCATTTTTTATACGATTTGAAAACCCAAAAAAACCATTTGTTTTTGGGTGAAATGGATGGATGATTGTTTTCTTTGTTGAAATAATGATTGTACTGTTTGTATGCAAGTGATTGTTGTTATGTCGTATGGATTTATTTTGTGATTAGTTGAAAACAACTTAAAATATTTCTCTTTTATATAATTATTAAACTTTCTGGATTATATAAGTGAAATACAGGTTATGAAAGAAATTGCTACAGCTTTTGGCTTCATAAAATAAACGTTATTTGCCCGACAAATAAGTAAGTTCTCGGATTACAGTTTTATAGCGATATTATATTGTTTTTCCCATTGTTTGGGATATTTTATTTTGAAAATATATTATATATATTGTTTTATTGATATTATTATTTCCCCCAGACCTCTCCGTACAAAGGAGACTCTGCCGAAATTTTTCGTGAATTTTGGACTTAGAAAATTTTTATGAAATGTTTTCAAACTTTTGTTAACTTGAATATGAAAGGATATAATTGTTATAAATTGATAAATTTTATTTAAATTATTTAATTGTGTAAATTAATTGTTCATAAATTTAATATTTAAAATAAGAGATATTGATTTCTTAATTCCTTCTTTTCCCTTCCTTTTTCCTTTTCAAGGATGAAAAGTTTTGAATGGGGGAGAGTGTAACAACCCGTAAATTTTGATAAATAAAAAAATTTGATAACTTAATAAGATATTGTGATTTAATGTTGGAAGAAATAAAAATTTGCGAGTTAATAAAAAGAAGATAACTGAAATGAAATGTAATAGTATTAATTTAAGGTAATTTATAATTGCGTTGAATGAAATTCCAATTAATTAAAATGATAAAGAGTTAAATTTGATATAGATTGTAAATAAATTATAGTAATATGTGCATTAATTAACAACTGGATATAAAGAATAATTGATAGTTAAAAAGTGATCAATTAATGAAATAGATGTAATTAATTGTAATTGATAAGAATAGTGTTGCATAAGTTGTTATAACAATTGGTGGTAAATGATAAACTTACATATGTTATTAAATGTAGAAATGTTGACAATTGTTATTTGTTACCAATTTAATTAATCATTTACAAATAAATGTAAATAAATGTTACATTAGTGTGAGTTAAGATAATAACTAGAGTGAAGTGTAATAATGTAAGTTTAAGTTAATTATTAAATATTTTAACGATAGTCCAATCAATGGAAATAATTTAAAGTTTATACCAGGTTATAAATTGAATATATGAAAACAAATGTAAATATTGAACTAATTGGTGAAATAGTAGATAATTGATGGTAACTAAATAAAATCAATGTTATGTTAATAACTAGAATATTTATTTGTAAATAATAAACTTATAAGTGTGATTAAAAGTCAATGGAAACAATTATTATATGTTATCTATTTATTTGGTCTATGAAATTTAATTGGAACTAATTGCAATTATGAAGTTAAATATTACGTTAATAGGAATTAAGATGAAATTTGAGAATATTAATGTTCTAAGATATAAACCAATGTTAATTGTACCTATAAGACGATAATTGATTGAATAACAAGATTTACATTCAAATAAATGAATTTATTGAAATTTAAAATTTAAAATTACTAAATTATTTGAAATTGAAATTAAACACTGTAATTTGTGCAATATTGAATTGATATAGAAATTTGTTTTAAAAAGATTATAAAGTACTAAGTAATCTAAAATGATAGAAATTGTGAATTATTGAATTTGAATTGAAAAATTGATTTAATTAATTTAATATTAATTTATTTAATTAACGTGAAAATAGCCATTTTGGCCACTGACTCGGATTCCGACGAAACTAGTTTTATCAAATCCGTAATGGTGAATTATTGCAAGATTTCAAGTTTCATAGCGATCAGACTTGTCATTTGATGGTATGGACTTAAAATGCGTAGAAATTTATTTAATTAAAACCAATTTGAAACAAGCTGATTTTAAGAAGAAGTTAGGACTTGAAACCTATTCAATTGAGTTTAAAAATATCCAAAACATCTATTTTGATATATGGGATGACCCATTTTCGTTTCGAGACGAAACCAAGTTTTCGGGTTGTCCATCGTTCAACGTACAAATCAATCTGATCCATCCTTCTCTATTTTCAGCTATACCTATAAATAGCCTATTATAAACCCTAATTATTTCTCAATTCTGATTTCAGTACGTACAACTCCATCTATCTGCTTCCTGTTCCTTGCAATCATTGTAAACCCTAATTCAGTTGCAAAATCAAAATCAAAACCAAATCCAAAAATCAAACACCTCAAAACCCTAACAAATTATATACTATTTTGAAGCTCTCGACGAGCGCATCTTAGATCTACAATTCGTTTTTTTCATTGAATCACCATTTGTCTAGAAATTGGGGATGAATCTCAGACATTCGTTTTAGGGTTTTGACGATCCAACGGTGGATCGTCGTCCGATCGACGATCGGGAAGCGACGTTGGGAAGAGGGTAGAGAGTAGGTCATTGGGTAGCGATCGTTCATCGTAACTCGGTCAGGATTCACCATAAATCGATGATGAAAGGCCGACTTTCATCCTCGGCCTGGCCATGAGTGGCGGCGCATTAGGTAGCCGGTCGCTGGTGTTGGGGTCGGCTTGGGATGCTAAGCAATGAGGGGAGGTTGGATCGTGGGGTAGTCGACCATGTGTAACGACCCGGGTTTTTCGACATTTCGTTTGGAATATTACAATGTGTTTTAAATATTGAATTTGAATTATAGATTGACTATGAATATGAAAATTTGTGGTATTTATAAGATGAATTCAGAATTTAGATATAACGACTTATTCAATAATTTAATCATTAAATTTATTATTGAATATTGGTTAAATTTTTGTGTCTTGAGTTTTAATCTCGGTAAAAATAATTTAAGGGCTTGTAAATTCTATATTAATAACTATAAAGATATATAAGTTTTAAATGAAATTTAAAAGTGGTTTGTTTAATTTTAAAAATATATCATTTAAATTAACATTTAAAAATAGCCTTCCAAGGCATAGTCTTGAAATTCGACAAAACCAATTCCATTGGATCCACAATATTTAATTATTATCGGATTTCAAATTTCGTAGCGTTTGGAGTTATCGCTTGGTCGTACGGGATAGAAACGCGCTGAAATTTATATCGAAAATTCGATATAATAATTGGATCCAAAAAGCTATCTTCTACACATGATCAAACTGGGACCCGAGACCATTTTCACTACGTTCAGAATAGGGGTATAACATTATAAACTCCTAGCGGCATGCCATGATAGGAGTTTGAAATTGTAAGTTGCTTTTGAAAATGAGATATTTTGTGCTTAAAAAAATATATATTTTGTCAAGTCAAAATCAGGGATGTCCCCGTCAAATTGAAGCATACACGTTTCCTTTGCCTTTTCAAACACGGGATCCTCTTTCCTTCTTCCTTTTTAAACACGAGTCCCATTTATTTTTCAGTTGAATTTCAAATTCACGAAAACGAAAGAGAAAAAATGAAAACACCTCGTTCAAAATCAAAATCTCATAATCATGCTGTTCTTTCCCTTCTCTTTAGATGATATCGAAATCATGAAAAAAAGGCAGAAAAGGATATTTGGGCTCAAGTTCAAATCGCAATGTACTTCTCGAGTTTGTGAGGGTCGTCGACTTCGGCTTTAGGGGAGGCAGGCGCTCGCGAATAGAGCCGCGATCAGGGGTCGTAGAAGGCGATTCTAGGCGTGGAAGGTGACGTGATTAGATGGAGTCGCATTCTACGAGCAGCGGTGGAGTTTTGGGGGGTCACGATGGCATGGGTGGTCGGCGGCCTCTCGGTTGTGGGTTCATGATTCTGGGGGCTGCGTTGGTCGAGCAAACGAAGGGGAGATTCTTGGCTTGTAGGCTCCGGTGAAGGCAAGGGAGGCTCGGGGCAACTTCAGCGATGTTTTGGTGGCCTCTAGCATGACCAAGCGGTAGTGTTGGTTCTTGGTGATGATTGGTGGAGGATGCATTCGTGGATAGGGGGAGGGGAGTGGCTGCATTGTTTTTAGGGCAAGGCTTCAAGCTCATTGGAAAGGGTATCTGGCGATGATAATTTTAATTAAATTAGATTTTATGGTTAATTATCTCGTATAGAAAATTTATGAATATTTTTATGTATGAGGTCCAAAATAAATTAATCAAGTCGAGATTGGAATGGTCTACAAATAAAACCAAAGGTGAGAATTTCTCACCCACTTTTGGATTGCCAAATTTAAAATTTAAATGTTTGAATTTAAATCATTTGATGCTTGATTGATTGAAAAAATTAATTATCTGTTGAGTGATATAATATATATATATATATAGTAGTATATATATTAGTATTGGAGTGATATTCTCGCATACTATAACGGATGAGGCCCTATACGCCCTGCATAATAGCAGATGATCCTTTTTACCGCGATATCCCCCTCGAAGTGGGATTGGTATTTATTTTATGTGTATTAACATCTGTGGCAGGGAAACAGGTTGGAGGGATCCAACTGGATTCCTCAAATTTGTTGTTTATTCTTCATATATAGTGTTATATGATTTGTGTAGAATAATCTATTATAGATTACTGTAGTGATTGATTTATTGGATGCTATTGTAGCACTGGCCTGAATTTTGATAATTTAAATACTATAAATATATTTTTAAAGTTATGGAATTGAAGGGAAATTGAAAATAATATATATATAGGAATTGGAGTTATTTTAAGGAAATTAAATTAGAAAAATATAATTAATTGGTTATACTTAACTATTACGGATTAGTAAATGATTTTTTTAGAATGAATTACATAAAAGAATTTATAAGTAATATTCTGGAAATATAAAAAGATGTTGAAATCAATATTGAAAAATATATTGGAAAAATTAATGGAATCTATAAGAAATAAAGTTTATATAATGGATTTCTATAAATAGATTTGTTTTTGTAAACAGGTAAAACCAAAAGGGGTTATAAAATTGATAAACAATGTTTATAACGAAGAAATATAATATCAAAAGATAATTGGAAATATAAATTTATAGGGGGAATTTATATTAGAATATGGAAACAATTGGAAAATTCTATTTTTGAAATGAGAATGGTTAAGAAATCGACAATGAATCGAGATGTCGTGAAATCGAGAGAAAGTTATAAATTAAAATGGGCTATTGATATTTTAAAAATATATATTAAACTATAAAAGGTGAGATTGTTTAAAAGGGGAATTTTTTTTATTTTAAAACTATGGAATATCAAACCAATTGAGATTTAAATACTAGGTAAGTAGATTTTTAAAAATGAAGTATTTATTTTAGTAAATTATAACTTTTAAAAATCAGCGTTGAATTTTTTATTTAACTAAAGATGAGTTTTAAAGGTTATGAAAGTGTTTTTGATATTTTAGTAATTACTTGAACATATTTATAAAAATGAATTTTTACACCCTTTAAAAACTTATTATACATATATAGAGTTTTAAAGTAATTGAAAAAAAGAAATTTATTTGATAAATTCTCTCGAGATTTGAAAAAGGGTTTATAAAAGGATATGATTTTGAAGAGAGGAAATTATTTGTGATTTCCGAGGATTTTTGGGAAAAAGTACGTGATAATTTCTTGAAACATTAATATTGAAAGGATTTTTGGAAAATAAGACTTGTAATATTTTTCTAAGTATAGAAAATAGAGATCTGAAAATATTTCTAAGTGTTGAGATGTTGGAAGTATTCTGTTACGGATTTGAGTATTTGAAAAATTATTTTTCAAATGTTGAAAGAAATTGATATGTCATTAAAGTTATTTTGAAAATAAATATTTTGAGAAAGATTATATTAACGCCAGATGATTGCTTATGGATGTTAATTTGATAGTTAAATAACCGACTATAAATATTGGTCAATTTCGAATGTTGTTTTGAAGAGACCGGGATCGGATAAGTTATCCGAAAACCACTTCGATCCAACGAGTACGCTTTTTGATGTGAAAACAAGAGCACAGATTCGAAGATGGAGTAATGAAGTGCAAGGGCTAATCTCTACTAGTCCTGAGGGTAATTCCAAAATGAATGTAGTAGGAATAGTGCCTTCGGTTCCGTTCGGATCAGGAACAGACTTGTATGGATGAACGCTATCAGTACATTATCATTGGTGGACAATGAGCATTCTAAGTGAATATTTCTAAAAAGGTAATGCTTAGCCTCAAGCCTCATCAACCGGGAATGACTGAAAATCAGGGGAGATGCACCAAGGCTAAGTGGGTCTCACCTAAGTAAGTTAAGGTTACCCCTATCTAGAGTCCCTTTTATTCGGCTGGGCGGTTGCTAATCCCAACCGGGGGGTAATCTTATTCAGGCTGTCCTGTAAGGGGTAGTTCCATCTTGTGTTGCAGGGGATCAGGAGTGGTTCTTGGTACGGTGTCTCTAGACAGGTACCGTGACAGGTGGTACTCCAATGCCTAGTCATTTAGTTGGAATCCATTCTCCAATATGAGCTTACGGTTTTGTTTGTAGAGCCTAGTATGCTAGAATTTAATTAATGCAATAATTTCATTTATTTGAATAAGTATTTGTATTTAGACACTATTATAATATCATTGGATTTTCTATAAAAATATTTTGGTTATCGTAAGGTAAAAAACCGTCATGTTAATGTGTGATGCGGTCTTATGAGATACCTTTGTTTTCCAAAGGATTTTGATAACTCAAATAATTCAAATTGAGTGTGTTTTCTCACGCTGGTTTTCCAGACTGACTCGAATGTTAGTTTATTATAATGCTCGGGTCAGACCGAGTATTACAGGTTCTGGATAGGATGCTATGGAGCTTAGGGAATGAGCTAGATGGCAAGGCATACTTCCGTACTTGATTATTATTCCGCCGCGTAAGGACTAGTTATTAAACTGTCCAGATTTGATGTATTGGATTGTTGTACTCTGATAATGGTATGTACATTAACAGTACAGATCTTATGTTTAAAATCTGTTATTTTATATTATATTTTGTTCCGCTGCGAATGTGAGATTCTGTGTTATGTTGTTTTCTTTTCTTCTACCTTTTTCTTCTTCACACCTAATGAACTGGTATTTCCGGCACTCAACTGCTTGGCATTTTATACAGTGGATGTATTGACGTCGGTTTTCGAGGTTGAAAATTTCTAGTCCATTACATTTGGTCTCAGTGCTGAAGGTTACGCGAGGGCCTTTGTTTTGGTGGGGATTACTCATTAGAGATAAAGTCAGTAGTAGTCTAGAATTAGTTTGAGCGTATAAAAAGATATGTGCGGTATTTGTTAGTGAATATGAATTGTTTTATATTGTGTTGATTTATGGGTAGAGCGGCTTATAAATTCTGGTCAAATAGTAGGACACCACTAAATCGATAGGGGTTTCTAAACGCTTGAACGTGATAAACTGACACAGTATGGTTTTAAAGCGGGTAAATGAAATAATTTTACCTAAATTATATTTTTATATAAAGGGAGTAAATTTCTAGAAATTATTATAGCATATTGGTGTGTTGGTTAATAATATTATAGTCGAAATAAGATTATAAGATATGAAATAGTTATATATTTATAACCAAATAGAAATTGTATAATTATGGATTATACAATTAAATTAAAACATTAAGACTTGATTAAACCCAGAGTTTCAAAATATTTAAATTCGGGAGATTTTGAAAATATTTTCCAAAGTATTTGTAAAGGATAATAGCAATATTATTTTTGGAAGGGATTTTGGGAGAAAATGGTTTTAAATGGATTTTGGAGATGTTACAGCACTTAAATCACTTGGGTCGTTGAAAAATAATTTCGATGATGATCGTGACATTATCGATGTTCATTTTCGAGTTTCTAAGTGATGACTTGCTGCCATAGTCATCGTTTTTGGGTTGTTTTGAGGAAAAACTAGTTGATTTGAAAATTCCAAAGAGAATTTGTTTTAGATAAAAATCAGGTTTGGTTCAAAATTTAAAAAGAGTGATTTTGGGATATCTATGATTTGAAAACCGATTTGAAATAAGTACGGGTGTTTAAAAATTATGAAATCCTTGTTTAGATAATTTAGAGATCATCAGGAGATAAGTTATGAACTTATGTATGGTGAATGACTTTAGTTTAAAAAATATATATTCTGTCAAGTCAAAATCATGGCTGTTCCCATCAAATTGAAGCGTACACGTTTCCTTTGCCTTCTCAAACAGCGATCCTCTTTCCTTCTTCCTTTTTAAACACGAGTCCCATTTCTTTTTCAGTTGAATTTCAAATTCACAAAAACGAAAGAGAAAAAATGAGAACACCTCGTTCAAATTCAAAATCTCGTAATCATCTTTTCTTTCCCTTCTCTTTAGTTGATATCGAAATCATGAAAAAAATGGCGGGAAAGGATATTTGGGCGTGATTTCAAATCGCGATGTACTTCTCGAGTTCGTGAGGGTCGGCGACTTCGGCTGTAGGGGATGCAGGTGCTCACGAATGGAGCTACGATCAGGGTCATTGAAGGTGATTCTTAGCCTGGAAGGCAACATGATTGGATGGAGTCGCGTTTGTACGAGCAGCGATGGAGTTTTGGGGGGTCACGATGGCATGGGTGGTCGGTGCAGTTGTGGGTTCGTGAAGGTAGGGGCTGTAATGGTCAAGAAAACGAAGGGGAGATTCTTGGCTTGTAGGCTCTGGGGAAGGTAAGGGAGGCTCGGGGCAACTCGGGTGATGTTTTGGTGGCCTCTGGATAGTGGATGATCCTTTATACTGCGATATCCCTCTTGAAGTGGGATTGGTATTTATTTTATGTGTATTAACATCTCTGGATGTAGGGAAACAGGTTGGAGGGATCCAACTAGATTCCTAAAATTTGTTGTTTATTCTTCATATATAGTGATATATGATTTGTGTAGAATAATATATTATATATTATTGTTATGATTGATTTATTGGATGCTATTATAGCATTGGCCTGAATTTTGATAATTTAAATACTATAAATATATTTTAAAAATTCATGGAATTGAAGGGAATTTGAAAATAATATATGTATATATATATATATAAAAGAATTGGAGTTATTTTAAGGAAATTGAATTAGAAAAATATAATTGATTGGTTATACTTAACTATTGTGAATTAGTAAATGAAGATATTTAAAATGAAATATATAAAAGAATTTATAAGTGATATTCTGAAAATATAAAATATGTTGAAATCTATATTGAAAATTAGATTGGAAGAATTAATGGAATTTATAAGAAATAAAATTTATATAATGGTTTTCAATAAATAGATTTGTTTTTATAAACAGGTAAAACCAAAGGGGGTTATAAAATTAGTAAACGATGTTTATAACGAAGAATTTTGATATCAGATGATAATTAGGAATATAAATTCATAAGAGGAGTTTATATTAGAATATGAAAACAGGGTTGAGAAAAATGGAAAATTCTATTCTTGAAATGAGAATGGTTAGGAAATCGACAAAGAATCGAGATGTCGTGAAATCGAGAGAAAGTTATAAATTAAAATTGGTTGTTAAGATTTTAAAAGTATATTTTAAATTATAAGAGATGAGATTGTTTAAAAGAGGAAATTTAAAATTATTTTAAAACTATGGAATTTCAAACCAGTTAAGATTTAAATACCTGGGTAAGTAGATTTTTAAAAATGAAGTATTTATTTTAGTAAATTCTGACATTTAAAAATCAGCTTTAAAAATTGTTTAATTAACTAGAGATGAGTTATAAAGGTTATGAAAGTGTTTTTGATATTTTGATAACTACTGGATCATATTTATAAAAATAAATTTTTAAACCTTTTAAATACTAATTTTATATATATATATACACACATTGTTTTAAAGTAATTGAAAAAAAGAAATTTATTTGATAAATTCTCTCAAGATTTGATAAGGGGCTTACAAAAGGATATGATTTTAAGGAGAGGAAATTATTTGTGATTTTCGGGGATTTTTGGGAAAAAGTTACGGGATAATTTCCTAAAACGTTAATATTGAAAGTATTTTTGGAAAATAAGACTGGTAATATTTTCCTAAGTATGGAAAATAGAAATATGGAAACATTCCTAAGTGTTGAGAAGTTGGAAGTATTATGTTACATATTTGAGTATTTGAAAAATTATTTTTTAAATGTTGAAAGAAATTGATATGTCTTTAAATTTATTTTGAAAATAAATATTTTGAGAAAGACTATATTAAGGCAATATGATTGCTTATGGATGTTAATTTGATAGCTAAATAACCTACTATCAATATTGGACAATTTCGAATGTTGTTTCGAAGAGTCCGAGATCGGATAAGTTATCTGAAGACCACTTTGATCAACGAGTACGTTTTCGATGTGAAAACAAGAGCATGGAGCCGAAGATGGAGCAGTGAAGTGCAAGGGCTAATCGCTACTAATCCCGATGGTGATTCCAAAATGAATGTAGTAGGAATAGTGCCTTCGGTTCTGTTCGGACCGGAAACAGACTTGTATGGATGAATGCTATCAGTACATTGTCAGTGGAGGACAATGAGCATTCTAAGTGAATATTTCTAAAAAGGTGACGCTTAGCCTCGAGCCTCATCAACTGGGAATGATTGAAAATCAAGGGAGATGCAGCAAGGCTAAGTGGGTCGCACCCAAGTTAGGAAGGTTACCCCTATCCAGAGTTCCTTTTATTCGGCTGTGTGGCGGTTGCTGATCCCAACCGTGGGGTAATCTTATTCGGGCTATCCAGTAAGGGATAGTCCGGTCTTGTGTTGCAGGGGATTGGGAATGGTCCTAGGTATGTTGTTTCTAGACGGGTACCGTGACAGGTGGCTCCCCAGTGCCTAGCGATTCAGTTGGAATCCATTTTCCAATACATGCTTATGATTTTTTTTGAGCCCAATATGCTGGAATTTAATTAATGTAACATATTCATCTATTTGAATAAGTATTTGTATTTAGACACTATTATAATGTTACTGGATTTTCCATAAAATGTTTTGGTTATCGTAAGGTAAAAACCGATCGTGTTCATGTCTGAAAAAGGAGAAAGAAGAGGAGAGGGAAGGTGGGGCTTTGGCCATGGGTTACTACCGTGGGTTGTAGGTGGTGATGGAGGTGGGTGGCAGCAAGAGGAGAGAGGTAGGCTAGGGTTTTGAAGGAGAAAGGATGGAATTTGATTTGGAGATTTATGAGTTTTGGGGTTTGGAGTTTTCTGTAGATTTGTGCAAAGAGAAGAAGAAGAGAACGGAGAAAGTTTCTCAAATGAGGAATTTCTATACGTACTTGGTTTTAGACAGACAGGAAATAGAAGTCAGTGGGTGGGACAAGAAAGGGTCCAAAGTCTCTTAGGATTTCTAGGGTCTCTTAATTTACTAAGGAGCCCATTAGTCTAAAACAAACCCAATAGGACTTAGCCAAAAAAAAGAACTCAAGTATACACTGCAAATGAAAGGAATAAGCTGCAAGTTATTTAATAATTAGGAAATGAAGGCGGAGAGACAAAAATAAATGTCACAATTTATTTTGAAAGTTTCGGGCATTAATAATTCATAAAGAAATGTACGTAGGAATGGAAAAGTTTGCAAATCTAAGGAATGTGAAATTTTGTATACGCGAAAATGAGGTGGCAAGAATTAAATATGGCCTAAAAGTCTAGGCTTAGGTATTAAACAGAAGGAGAAATGAACGGATCAAGTATTAATAATGAGAAAACTATTTTAAAACGTACATGCAACAATTAATAACAAAAGAAATGAAGGGATCAAGTACAGCGCACAACCTTTTTGAAATTTAATTTATGAAATGTAACCAAATTTACTTCATTAACTCATATAATATTCAAATTTGTACGCATTTAGTTTTTTTTATTTGCATAATAAACAAAATTACTTACCTTAAAAATGAAAATGTTCAATTTGGTTTACCCAAAATGACCTTTTATTTCCATCAAAACATCCTTTCTGTTAACACAAAAGATGCGTTTCTTTTATTAAATCTATTAATTGCAATCAACGTTTTCTTCCCTTCCAATTGACATATTTCAATAACATTAGTTGCAATTACTTACAAAGTTAAATTTCAAAACAGACTACTAAATGGATAAAAAATAGAATAATTGTTTCCTTTAGTCATTTAAACACCTTTATAAATTTATGTTTATACAGCAGAGTAATAAATAACTTACTTCAATAAATTATTTTCCTACTCTTATAATCCAACTATATGCTAAAACACAGTTCAAATATACATATATTTCTTCCTTTAAATCGGTCATTCTATTCTTTATTTTAATGAAATTAAACATACATTCACAAATGAAACATTCATTTTATTTGATATAAATGTTCTTTTCATCAAAACAACCTTCCTTATATTTTCAAAAAACATAAGCTACGTTTAATTACACCTATTAATTTGCAATTTGGTGTCCTCTCTACCTTTAATTGAAATTATTCAATTACATTAATTTCAATTGTTTACAAAGGTGAATTTCAAAATGGACAAAATAAATGTAATGAGAAATAGAATAATTATTTCTTACCTAATAGTAATTTATTGGATACAAACATGAATTATTTCTTACCAAATAATAGTTTCTCATCTCTACAATCAATATTTCAGCTATAAACATCTCAAATAAATAAACATATGGTTTCTTCTTTAATAAAGAAACATTTATTATTCTTTATTAACATTTATTATTCCAATCAATTAGAAATTCAAATCTAGATAATTTTTAATTTCACTCAAACCAATGTTATTAAAATACACACTAGCATTTGTTATCATCCTTATGTTATTGCAAACATGTTTAACTAATAGAAATTTTACTTAAGCTCATAACTTGTATTACAATTTAATTTGTATCAGTAGAATTTAATTTTTTTATTCCTTACAATTTTACTCAAAATCTTATTTAATTTAATATTTTTAAATGTTTAAAAATATGGGTCATTACATTGATTTAAATTGATGATTTGAGGTTTTAAATTTTAAATGTTTATAAAAGTGATTTTATAAAATGGCCACGGTGTGAAATAAGCGTTTGGTTATTAATGACACCGAGATCGGATATTGGAATACTGTCTGCCAATACCAAAAACCACTTCAACAATTATGCATGTGGTGGAGATTCCATATAAAAGTAAGATAGTTTGGCGAACGATTCTACATTAGGTATTAATGCAGCTCTGACTCCCATGAATCAGCTCGATGTGACTAAAAGAATAGTTATACATCGGCCAAGTGAGGTCGCACCTTCGATTGAGCATGCTTCTTTGAAACCATTTTATTACTTTGTGATAGGATTGGTGTGCACCTTTGATTATGACAGTGTGTCTCGAGGTGGGCGGTAGTAGCTGCTATGCGTTACCACCTGCCCGGTTCTACAAAACGGTAGAATCCTACTCTAGGCATTGCCTCGCGTGCCTTATCACATGCTTATCGCGCCCATTATGAGTTTGTTTTGTACCGTACCTATTGAGTGCTCCTTGAGTAAACCACCAGTTTGGTAGAGCTTATAGTATCTGTGTAGACTACGGGAAAATAAAATGTGTTAAGGGGGATATGGGTAATGCCATAATACTATTTTAATGGTTTACTTTACTGTAGACATTATATATGTAACATATGTACTATGTATGTAGATAGTTCCATGGATCCTTAAAGGAAGAAGTCCCAACATCCTTTAAGTTATATTGCATTTCACTTGGACATTTCATTTGAGTTTGATTTACTTGCATAAGAATGTTGATCCTAACTTGAGTGTTTTGTGTTTTTCTTTATGCTCGGGTCAGCCTGAGTGTCACAGCTTTTGAAACTCGTCTTTTGGAGCTTGGAGTTCGTTTGGAAGATCCATCTTATCTATTTTAGGTTTTCTATTATTCCTATTATTTCCAGTTGTATGTTTCAGACTTGTCATTTTCGTATTAGAAACTTTTGTGTATTTAGATTTCTTTTATATTCTATTTTGGACTATGTTGCTTCTGTAGTAGCTTCATGAACTACTATTTATCTATTCTACTGCTTATTGTTGTAAAATTTGTGTCTGTGATTCTGTGATTGATTTATTTACTGTAATGCTAAATTTTGTCAAATATATAATTTAACAATCTGTTGTTCTGAATGATTCAAGTCTGACATGTGTGGATTATTGTTAGTTTGAACGGTTCAAAATAGAGGGTCATTATAAAAGTTAATTTGGTTATAATTATAAGATAATAAGAAATAAAATAATTGTTGGAATTAATGTAATTAAATATTGTAGTTAATATGGTAAAAGATGATAACTGTAGAATATGAATGTAATAAAGTGTAAACTAATGTTAATTATATTCATAAGGTAATAGTTGATTCAATAATTAGAGTGTAAATCGAAAAAAAAGAATTTAATTGAAATAAAAATATAACTAACTGGGATTTTGTCACATTTGTAATTGAACGTTGAAATTAGTGCAATATTTAAATATTGGATTTAAAATGGAAAATTTATTTTTAAAGATTACAAATTTCTATATAATCAAGAATTATAACATTGTTAACTTTTAAATTTGAATTTAAAGGTGTTAAATCAATTAAATAATAATTTATGTAATTAAAGTGAAAATTAGCCATTTTGGCCACTCTCTTGGATTTCGATGAAATGATTTTATCGGATCCGTAACAGTGAATTATTATAGGGTTTCAAATTTTGTAGCGATCGGACTTATCGTTCAATCGTGCTGGCTCGAAACGCGTATAAATCAATTAATGAAATTTAAATGGATATAATCTAATTTTAAAAGCTAACTTCTGTATACTATGGAATTATAGTTTGAAACTAGTTCAATTGAGTTTAAAAATATCAAAAACATATATTTTGATATATGGGATGAAGTATTTTTGTTTCAGAAACGAAACGGGCTTTTCGGGTCATTATTATTTCAACCCAAATCGATATGTCCATTCATTCTTATCTATCTTTGCCTATATATAAGCTGTTATAAACCCTAACAGCTTTTTCTTTCTAATTCTTGTATATACAATTCTATATATCTATTCAATTATTTATTCCTCCTCCAATGGCTGTCAATTCAAAAAACCCTAATTTTAATTCAAATCAAAATCGAAAATTCAAACTCCTCAAACTATATCAAACTATATATTGTTGGAAAGCACTCGATGAGCATAATCTACATCTGAAATTAGTTTTTGCAATCGATGTTTAGTTTGGCCAGAAATCATCAATGAAGTTTCGACCATCCATATTAGGGTTGTTGATCCGATTGTGGATCGTCGACTATACGACGATCGGTAGGTACATGCTTGAAGAGGTCGCAAAGTAGGTCTCAGATCTAAGTTTCGTTCTTGCCTAAATTGAAGAGGACCATCACAAAAGGCGAATAAGCGTTGGCGGTGGCGGTATGGCTAGGCAGAGCCGTAGTTAGCAGCGTTTGCAGCATGGGGTCGACCTAGCATGGGGGTCACGGCGATGGCCTCCGATCACAGTGAAATTGGTTGTGGTGGCTGGGAAGGGTAGGGTTTTGCGATGACTTTGGATTGCTATTCTTCGTACGGTTTAGGTTAGGGTTGAGATAACATAATTTACAATTTTACCCTTTATTGTAATTTAATTTAAATTTGATTTTCAAAACGTTCTAACTATCATAACTACGAACTTGGATTTGGGCGTGGTTTCTTCCATTGTGATCGTATCAAAATTCCAAACTTAATGGATTAGGTTTGGTTTAATTTCAATGCTACTCAAATTTTGGGCTTTATTTGGAATTTAAGTTGACTACAAATAAAAGGCGAGTGATTTAACCCACTCACGAATACTAAACCATCTTATGTTAGTTAAATTAAATTTAAGATGTGATAAGAATATTATAGGTTGCTATTTGGTAGTTTAATCTGACATTTTAATTTAATTTGAATTTATATTGAATTAAATTGCCATTTAAATTAATATTGAATTTAATTTTTTAGTTAAACACCTAATAATGCTAACCAGTCAATTTTTGTAATTTATTGGCTGATTTAGATGTTGATTGTGATGGATGTTTATTTGTTAACATTTTGGATGATTGGATTTTTATTACTTTGTTATCACTATAGGTTGAAATGATACATACCCAAACGATCTTATTGATTAAGGAAAATCGTTATGGGTTGAAATGATAAACCTGAGCAAATTTATTGATTTGAAAATTATTGACTCGGGATACGAGTTGAAATGATATATACCCGAAAAAATTTAACTATTTTGGGGTTGAAATAATACATACCCTATCACTTGACTATATCGTAGAAAACTATGTCGGACACCGTTGGTTTGTTTTAAATTATTTTCTATTTATTTTCAAATCTAATTTAATGATTTTTTTAAAAATTATGTTTGGAAAATAATTTATTTTATATGTTTTAAAGCTTCAAATTATAAGGTAATACATGATTTTAAAGGTAAATTTAAGATTTTAACTTGAAATTTATCTAGTTTTTAAATATATAATTTAAATAGTTTAAAATTTTAATTTAATAAAATATTTAATATAGTTTTAATATGTATATATATTTTAAATTTAATTTAACATAATAAATATAATTTTGATTTAAGATAATAAATATAGACTTTTATAATAACTTTAATAGATAAAAGATTTTGTAAAAGGTTTTAGAATTTTGTAACGAATTTGTACAAGTTTTATAAAAGGATTTTGTAAAAGATTTTATAAAGAATTTTACAGTGGTTTTGTAAAGGATTTTATAAAGGATTTTTTTAAAGAACTTGTATAAAGTGCGTAGAAGATTATGAAAAGGGAAAAGTCGTAAACTGTTTGGAATTTATAAATAGCTTTATAAATGGTTTTAAAGCATATAAATAGCTTATAAATGGTTTAAGAGAGATTTATAAATTATTTATGAAATTGGTTGAAAGAAATCTTCCTCGACATTATGAATATATTTATACTTTTGGAATAAGCGTATGGATATTTTCATATGATGGTGTAAATTGTTTTCTGGATTTAATATTAAAAATGTTTTATAAAATGAGCACCATTGAAAATTATAACGATTGGTTGTTAAAGAGACTGAATTCAAATATAGTCATACTCTCTGCCAATTCCGATACCACTTTAACAACTGTGCACGTGGTGGAGAATCCAAAACGAAGTAGGATGGTTGGGCGAACGCTACTGTTATGAGGTATGAACGCAGCCCTAAACCCCCCGGGTCAACTTGATATGACTATAACCAGGAGCCATAACCAGGCCAAGTGAGATCGCTCCTCTTATCAAACATACCTCTTCGATACAATATCTACTACTTTGTGATTTATTGGTGGCCACTTCAATTTGAATATGGGAGTGTTGTTCAAGGTGGGCGGTAGTAGTTGCTATGCATTACCACTAGCCTGGTTCCGCAATCCAGTAGAAGCATACCGTGGCTGTAGCCTTATGTGCCCTGTCATATGCCTTATCGATCCTACTACGATTTTGGTTTGTGCCATACATAAAGAGTGCTCCCTGATAGCCTACCGGTTTGGTGGAGTTTACAGTATCGTGTAGACTATGACATTTACAAAAATGTGTTAAGGGGATATGGGTAATGACTTAACGATATTTTAATACTTTACTTTACTGATAGACACTACATATATAGCGTATATTACTACATATAAATAATTTAATGGATCCTTAGGAGATGGAAGTCCCAAACATCTCTTAAGTATTGAACGCACGTTATACACTGGATAGGAGATATAAAATCAAGACCCCTGAAGTCATTGCACTCATATTTATTTACTGTTGATTTAACTTACGTAAGTATTTTAGTTCCGATTCGAGTGTTTTGTCTTTTCATTATGCTTGGGTCAACCTAAGCTTTTCAGGGTTGAAGACTTTATTTCTGAAGGACGAAGATGGAGTTTAGTATTATATTATTATTATTCCAACGTATCATGTTGTTCCGCTGCATTATCCTATTATGCTTGCTCTATTTACTGATCATTTTAAAGTGAATAGGATTTTTGGAAATATTTTCCATTTGTTTATATAGATTTGTATTTTGAAAAGGAAATTTGATTTGTAAATTTAATATAAATCTCTTAATAATATTTAGAATAGAATCTATCTTATATAATTGAATTAAAATGCTTTATCTTATTAACATTTGGTAAACATATATATAAGTGCAATATAGATGATAATGTTTGAAATAGAATCAAATTATATCAATATAAAAATAAGTATAAAATGTAAGTAAAACTTATGAATCTAATTTAAATGTTGATGGCTAAAATACAAATAGAAATAAAAATAGAAACAAGGATTATATGGTTGTTGTGTGTAAGCAACATAGGATAAATACATATAAACAACTATAACAATTTTTAAGGGAAGCACAAAAGTATAAACCAGACAAAAATATGTATATGGTGATAAGCTAGGAAATAATAAAATAAATGTCTTTGAACAAAATATCTTCATACACAAAAACTAAATCTATAAACAAAAACCTGACACAAACATATGTATATAAATTATTCAAGCTAGATGTTGATAAAATAAATATCTTTATACAAAATATTTATACACAGCAAATATAATAATAGTATGTAAACATATTTGGTAACCAAGGCATTAAATGCCATCATCTCAGCCTAAAATAAGTCAATTCAAATATTTAGAAAAATCTGTTCACAATAAAACAAAAAGAAGAAAATAGCTAAACCAGTTACTACCTTCCCATATTATAAACTGTTTTCTCTTATAAATATACATCTAAGCCATTTGAGTTCGTTCAGTAAAAACATAGCTAACCTGTGAAAAACAAAAAGGAGAAAAAAAAGCAAACTCAAATTTAATTCAAACAAGAACAGAACAAAACTCAGGCAGATTCAAAGGCAGTTTCCAACTACAAGTTTTCAAAACATCAAGTGCTCTTTGTTCAGAAGCATTTCCAAGTGAGTAAACATCAATTTTAAAGCTTCAAGTTTAATATAAAAACAGTTTAGGAGATTCATTGGTAATATGGTTGTATATGCTTCAGTTTGAATATAATTCTGTGATGCTCTATACTTCTCTGTTTAATTGTTACAGGGTGAATATTCTTTTTTCAAAACTCAATTTTATTTTCTTCTAATTAATATTAAGCTTTAATTTTTCAACAAAACTAGATGTTAAACCTAAATCAAGATTTTAAAAACTAATCAAATCATGTTTGTAAGAATATATCACTGTTATCTTGTTTACAGGCAATCAAGTGATAATTTGATAAAATTTGATTGTTGTAAAATATTAATTCATGTTCATAACTTGAATGCTTACTGCAATTTATGATTTTTTTTTAAAAAAAATGAAGATTTCTAATTCAGTATTCTAACAGCAGTTTGTATTTGAACAAAGATTGCATTTTTACAAATTTCTGGTGATTGAATCAATTTAAAATGTTGAAATTTGGATTGAAGCAAGTAGAAACATCATTAATCTCAAGAAAATTATCAGACGATTTTTCCATTGCATAAATGCATGAAATGAGAGCATTTTAGGGTTTCGTTTCAAGATTTTGGTCATGTCAGAAACGAGGTGTGTTCGTCTACTCTACGTGATCGAGTTGCGCAAGACTCTGGAGGATGGAAGAATGGTGTGTTGTCGTTGTGTGGATGAAGTTTGGGCGTCTCCGGTGGCTTGAGTGGCGGTGGCAAGGTGGTTTTGTGCGTTGGTTTGAGCTTCAGGTTCGAGCAAGAATGCTATTTTCGATTTGATATTTTTGGGGTCGAGTCGAATTTGGATTTCGAGTATTTGGAGGTTTTGTGACTTGCCGATGGTGTTGGAGTTCGCCGGAGCTAAGTGGCGTTGCCGTGCACGTGTACGGCAGTGAGGTAGGTGTCAGTGTCGTTGATGTTACGTGTCGCGAGTTGTTACTCGGGTTATGAGGTTGATTGCTTCGGGTTTCATTCGAGTGTGTGAATATGGTCCTGATACTATACTTAAGTTTATACTTAAACTTACTGGAAAATATAAAAAAAAGAGAAGAAGAAGGGTTGCGTGAAGATCGGGTGTGTGTCTCGGGAAAATGGGTGAGGAACTCGAAGTGATACTCGAGTTAAACAAGGGGAGTGCTCGGGTTTTCAAAACTGCAGTATACTATAAAAAATAATATAAGTTAAGCAAAATGTTTTCAACCAGTTTTAAACACTGTAAACTTAATAAAGGTTTAATAATTTAAGTTAAGACTTTAACACACGTTTTGATTATTTTAGTTAATGCTTAACAATGTTTTTAACTCCTAATTATTATTTTAATTAAGTAATTAATTGAAATGACCCTGACTCGACCTTCGAAAATCGACACCGAATACGACACTTGTATTCCAATGCCGCAGATCCAAACGACGAATCTGGTTCGCCGAAGCTTATAACACAATTAAGTATAACAACACAGCGGAAGAAAAATGAATATTATATACAACTCCAATGAATACAATATACAAATATACAACAATGATCAATGTGATACAAGAAATATCAGAGACAAATGCTGCAACGGAATAACAATATGATATAGCAGCGGAAAACAAATAGCCAAGAGATAACTCCAATCCAGTGCTCCAAAGATAGTTAAAACTCCAACACCAAGCTAAGCAAGCCTGGTCTGTCGTCCTAACCAAATACTTCAATATCTAAAGATCTCCAAAGAATACCAAAGAGAAAGCCGAAAGCTACAGAATCGATTCTATATCTACTATCTGAAAAACCAACTCAAGACTGCCCGTGTGGAAAATTGTGGGCACCCAGAGTTTAGGAAGGAAACAGTAAACTCCAGGTCAGTCATGGGACTGGTGTGAGCAAACAGAAACAGTTTTATCTTTTAAACAAACAAAAGAATTTAAAATTTGAAATCCGCAATGCTTTTTGGAAAATGAAACTACCATAAGGCCTCCCGGCACACACACACAATGCAATCGCACACATGGGGAGATTTCTCCTTATGATAGTAAAAAATGCTTACTACGCAAAATCCTCTTTTGATATTATTATTAGTGCATAGTGGAAAGCATTTTGAAAGTATAATATTAATCTTAGCCAGCATACGTACCATTATAGTATGCCTACTATAGCTACCATGTTAGATGGCAGGTTCTACAACTAAAATCGTACAAGGCGCGTATTGAAGAATGGATTTCCAACAATGGTCAGGCTAAGGAACTTCGTGGGCTACATGGGTACGCCTCAGGAGGGACGCCCCGAGAACCTAACCGGATCTCTGCCAACATAAGGCCAGGTTACCTCTGTAACTAGGTAACTACTACACGAGTATGCCATCCCCCGGTCGTAACCAACCTTTATCCGAGAGCTCGATATCAACAACCACAAAGTAATGTATTTACAGTAACCACATAGGTTAAATATCTGGGCTCCATACCATGATATCACCTCTATCCAGAAGGAAATGAACATACCCTCAGGGGGCGCTACCCTCAAATAACCTTGCCGCATTCTTCCTGTTTCGACCATTCTGGGTTGTGAAGTTCGATGAAGTCTCGTCCACAAAGGTACGCTTTTCAAAAAAGTCATGCTTTGATCAACAAATGATCAGCAGCACTTCGTATGCCACATTACCAAATTGGGAATGTATCACTAGTATCCATCAACTACATAACCTTTGAGCTCGTACGTCTCAGAGAAGGGTGTTAAGCTAAGAGAATAAATCTCCGCCACCAAACAGAAATGTATTTGATAGAAACCGGTTTTACATCTCAAATTGTAATGTCAGACACACATCCATACAAGTCTGTTTTGGGTTCGAACAAAACGAAGGCACTTCCAAAGAAACCCTTGCAAATCTGGGTATTCACAATCCCAATCGGACTTCCCATCACTTAAGGAATCTTTATACCGGCGCGACTCAGTGCAGAGACAATCGATAGGTCATCCTATCGTTCTCGCAAATACCCGGTCTTCATCACCGGTCTTCAGATGCTATCCATAACGTCGTATCATTATTCAGAATGGGTTATATGACACAAAGGTCCTCTCTCGGCTAAACCGAATAATGAGCGCAAAATTTAAAATCATATGGATAATGGGATTTTAGTTAAGGCACAACTTTAAAACCCAAAACTTATCTTTCAAATGGTTGAACGAATTACCATTTATAAATCTTTTTAACCAAAAAGATTCACTTCCAGAAACTTTTCAATTGTTTAAACAATTTCCACATTTTAATCTTTTAAACAAAAGATTTACTTTTAAGACCCCTTTCAATTTAAAACAAGGTTCACCAATCTTTTAAACAAAGATTCATTCATAGCTTTTCAAATCAATTCTATTTCAAGTTGGATTAACTCATCCAGTCTTTAAATCAAAGACTTAGTTCATAGCTTTCAAAAACATTCAATTTCAAATTTGAAATCTTTTCATCACAATTATCATCTGAAACTACTAGTTTTCCGTTTCGAAAAACCCAATTATAATAGCACGAGTTAAGGCTTTTCAAATATAAACTTGGGTTAAATTCAAATTCCCAAACCAATACCTTTTGAAGGGTTAAAAACACATATAAAGACCTTTATAAACTTGTATAATCTTTTTAAGCCAAAATTTCCAAATCATTGAATTCAATTCCAATATTGAATCCAAACTCAAATCAAAAATATTTCAAATTTCAAACTAAATCAAATTATTTAAAATGACTTATATTTTAAAAAACTCCTTTTCAAATGCTTTTCAAATTCAACCTTATTTCATTTCCAAAACTATTCAGATTCAAAATTCAAACTTTAAAACCCTTTCAAAATATTAAATTCAAATATATGTGACTTAACCGATTTCCTCGTGAAATCCATATTTGTGTGTGTGGTATAGTCCAGGGGTTTAACACAATAGTGTAACATTATTCAATCATCACAGATCAAAACACAGAAATATCGATAAGCGGTATAATCTATAATGCTTATCTTCATTTACAGATTTATAGATAAATGAATCACAGATGAATAAATAAATTACATACAACTCAATTCACAGAATAGAATATC
This sequence comes from Allium cepa, assembly GCA_030765085.1. NCBI lineage: Eukaryota > Viridiplantae > Streptophyta > Magnoliopsida > Asparagales > Amaryllidaceae > Allium > Allium cepa. The sequence continues at coordinate 220,617,135 of CM060928.1, forward strand.
ACAGATCGATCAATTCAAGGCAATTCATACAAGGCAAACATTCATAAGCAAGGTCAAGCATTCAATAATCATTTATAGATAAGATTAATTAATCGTTTAATCCTAATTAATTCAATTAATTTTTAGCTAAATTAATTACTTATGAATTAATTATCCAATCCTGATTAATTAATTACAAATCATTTGATATAAATTAATTAATCAAGCACCTTAATTAATTACATCAATTAATCACTTCATTATTTAACTATTCCTTAATTAGTCCATTATAAATTACATCATTAATTATATTAATTAATGATCTCTAATTGTATTTAAATTAAACTACTTTATTTAAATTAATTACATTAAGTAATTAATCTTTAATTAAACACAATTATTAATCACCCTTAATTAATAACAAAAGTAATTACCCAAATAACTTCATTCATAAATCATATTCACTAATTAGCTCGCAGTAATTATCATTTATTACTTCCCTAAGTAGTTATCTCCATTAATTACACTAAGTAATTACACTTATCCAATTATCAAATGATTTTCTTAAGTTAATTAAACTAAATTAATTAATTAACTTAAATTAATCACATTACCAAAATTAATTACAATAAGTGATTAATCCCTTAATTACTTCCATTCAGCAATTACATTCAAAAATCTATAATTGATTATCTAAATTAATTAATCTAATTAATTATCAAAATTTATCATATTAATTTAATTACTTAATAATCCCTAGATAATCATCTTCATTAACTAATAACATTTCTTTAATTACTTTCTTAAGAAATTATCTTAGATTATTTCATTATTAATCATTTCTAATTATAAATTGATCTAAATTATTTATTTACAAATTAAATAAATCATTCTTTAATTACCTTATTAATTAAATCATTTTATTACCCTAATTATCTCTAAGATAATTAATTTCTTTATTAATGATTTCATTAACATTTAAGTGTATTACAAACATTACACTTTAAATTTAAATTACATTTTGAATTTGAGATTCAAAAAAATAAACATCAACCAAATTTTAAATATCAACTTATAAGCTTATAAAAGGAAAATTCTAATTGAATTACTTAAATTTTTATTTAAAAATTTAAGCTTTAAAATACATTACATTTTAACTTGCAAATTCAAGTTTTAAAAAAACAAATCATTTTTTTTCAAAATTCTTTTATTGAACTTTATCAAAATTCAAGTTTAAACATTTGTTTGAAACAAATATACTTTTAAAAGCTATTTAATTTAAACTTGTTTAAACACAATCAGATTTAAAATTTATTTAAATTTCCAGATTTGGATTCAAAGAGACTTGAATCCATATTTTAAATTTTTTGGTTTAAACTTTGATTTTAAACTTTATTTTAAAATCTTGATTTAAAACCTTAATTTAAAACCTTAATTTAAAACCCAAATTTCATTTTAAAATTTTAAGATTTAAAAGTTTATTCGAAAACTGAACTTGACTTTGAATTTAAAACCCAGTTTAAATTCTGTTTTTCAGATTTTTAAATTTAATTTAAAATTTGAAAACTATCAGGTTTTAAAAATCTGAAAAAAACCCACTTTTAAATATGTTAAAACTTATATTTCATTTCATATTAGAATTCAAAAATAAATTTGAATCCACACTTCAAACTGATTTAAACTTTGTGTAAATCAAGTACACAAATTTAAATTCCATTTAAATTTGTTTTAAACCTCAAATTGCTGTCAGGTTTTTTATAAACCTGAAATAACAACTGACCATAGGCAGACAAGATTTTTCTTCGAGTCATCCCCTCTTCTGCTTCGAGTCCATCACGACATCAACTTGAGTTCAACCCTGGAAAAACCATTCTTCCCCAAACTTTGAATATCCCTGATACCCACCGATGCACATACACGTGCACATGCGATCGGAGCTTCTCCGATCGTCGCTGAGCCCCTCCACCGGTCGTCAATGACTACATTGATCACCTCAAACACCCAGCTTCGATGATTTCATTGGAATTCGAACTTGGGTTAGACGATCCATTTTTTGAACTTGAACCCATCATCGGAAAAGCTCCACACATTGCCAATCTCAGCCGCTGGTGACCACGCCGTCACGTCCAAAACATCACCGTACGTCTCGGCTTCTAATCCTTTCGGTCTCGTTGATTCCGATCCACCATGGACGCCTCAGCAATTCATTTTCCGATCAAAATAAAAATACCAGCTTAAACCCTACTTTAAACTCGTTCATCTCCTACAAACAATTGAAAATTTTTCAAACATTTTTCCTATGCTCGCTTACGTGTGAGCTTCCTCTAAATTTCAACACCCAGTTCGACGTGGATCACTGGAATTCGATCATTTTGCATTTTTCATTCAACTTCCTCATACTCGATATTTATTAACTTAAAAATCATGAGATTTTCACCTAAAATCACCATTTTGCAATTCAAACATGACTTTGTAACCAAATTCTAAAATTAACATATTCGATTTTACTGATGAATATATTGATCTACTGTAAATTATTAATTTCAAAAATATTTCCTAAATTTTCATACCTAATATTATTTTTGAAACTAACTTTACATTATTGTGAACAACTTTGTTTCAGACATCACGATCTAAATGTCATTATTCAGAAAGATATGGATTCTTTTTCTTCTTTCAAGTGGATTTAACCTGTACTGTTTAAACAGAGGGTTTTTAAACATTTATTGTATTCAACATACATATATCTTTATATATACACATACATACAATATATTTCTATCTGCACAAACACATTTTCAAAACATCATTAACACAGGCATCAAAATCAAGGATATGAGCTTTTGAAATAAGGTTTGCTCACCTGTCAGATTTGAATAGAGCAGAGACAGAGGAGAAGCAAGCCTGTATTTTTTTCTTTTAATTTCTTTTGAAGATTAGATCTGCAAAGTTCATAAATACAAAACTTTATTTAAATTTCCTGTTGTATTTGTTTCTTACTTCATTAATAACAAACAAAAAATGATTCACTTACAGGTTGAATTTGTTTTAAGCCTCACATTTGCTTTATTTTACAGCTTGCAGACTTCAATTTACTTTTGTTTAAAGTTGAATCTGTTCTTTTCATTATGCTTGATGTTTCCAGGTTTGCTTTTGATTTCTCTTTGAATTTCCAGAGTTGAAAAGAATAACTGAAGCTTTACATATGAGTTGATCAAACATTGAAACCATTACTTTGTTTTTGAGTTTGCTTGCTTCAGATTTTTTTTGAATCACTTTGTTTCAGATTTTCAAATGTTTGAAATAAAATGGCCTGATTTTTTTCTTTAAATTTTAGATAATTCTAGTTTTTGAGGAATAAATTACAGATTTTTGATAAGAAGAGGAAGTGATTTTCAGATCTAGCCATAAATTTCTTGTTTGAGAAAGTTCAGATTTTATTTTTGAAATGAAATTAGAAAAGAAATAGGAAGGGTGATAAATGATTGTATAAGCTTAACTTATGGTATTTTTAAAATTGAAGAAAATATAAGTAAAATGTGTGATACTTGTCTCATTTAGTTTAAAATAAACTTACACTTTTACATTTATGTTAAAACATGTACTTAAGAGTTTTAAATTTTTTAACACTTGTTATAATTTATTCTTATATTATTTTAAAAGTTTTTTTAAATTAATTTTCCTAATAAAAAATTCATTTATAAATTTATAAATGGTTTCTAAATTTGTTTTAAACCTTTTTTCATTAATTTTGAAATTTGTATTTTTAAATCCTCTAATTAATTACATTTATATGTATATATATATATATGTAAATGTTTTTACATTTTATATTCATGGATATACAACTATTGTTTATATGTTCCACTGTTTTTAAACCTTATTTGATTTCAATTTATAAAACATATTTATTTATTTATATTTACATATATATATATATATATATATATATGTTATGTAGTTTTTAAATCTTGTTTATCAAATCTAATTTTACATCTTAAATTCATGTTATTAGGAATATTCATACTTATATAACCTTTTTAAAAGAAAATGAATTGAAAATAATTTATTTTTAAATTTCCAAATTCAAAATTTATTATAAAATCAACTTGTACTTATAAATGAATAAATAATCAAATACCTTTTTATAATATATTTTTATATTCTATTTATCATTTATTTTTCTTAAATTCCAAATCAAATTCTATTTATAATCCATTGGATTTCAAATCAATTAATTTTATTTACAATCTTTTCAAATCTTTAAATTAATCCATAATTAAATTTGTAAATTAAAACATTATTTAAAATATTTATTTCAGAATTCCCAATTAGTAATTCTATTTCAAATTCATATTTACATTCATTTATATTAACAAACAAACAAATATCTATTAATTGTTGAAAAAATACCAGATTAATCCATAATTAAATTCTAAAAATTTAATTTAATTCCAATTTCAATTTGTTTTAAAAATGGGAATGTTGCAGATTCCCCCATAAGAAAATTTCGTCCTCGAAATTTGTAAGGGAGACAACAAAAGAATATAGAGATAGGGAGATGAATCTCCAGATCAAATTGAATATCTATTCTGCATTTGGCTTACCAAATCAGAATACCAACAATAGATACAAGAACGAATCTATTTAACACTTTACAGATTACTCAGGTCATTCAGATCTACGAAGTATGCAAGGGCATTGGTTAGTTCAAAGGGATAACTTAACCATTCGTAGAATATACCCGGACCCAACAGAATAGACATATATATGGATACAATCCAAAACCTTTATTTTAAATAACCAAAATATACCTATCAACCATAGCAACCAAAGCAAATAATTCATCCAAACAAACAATTGTGACCCATCTGGAGTTTGTGTCCCATGCAAATATATCAAAGCTTCTTCTTGGAGCTGCCAGGAACGATCAAAGAATTGAAAAGACGAATCAAAGGAGATTGATAGAGAAAGATTGTTTCTGCTATTGCAGGGTACTGACCATTTGTAGTGGTACTCCCCTGTCCCCTATCTCGTCCTCTTCTTGCACTCATACTCACAATCAGTGGATAGTAAGAGAATTTACTGGATAGTAAGAGAATTTACTGAGGCATTCAGATGGATATCTTAGGGATATACTCATTCTAGGGTATATTTCACCCTATCTCTAATGAGTTACCTAATGTGTTATACTCCTGAGCTAAAGTTTTAACCTTCAGCTCTGATACCAAATGGAACGACCCAGACTCTACCTTCGAAAATCGACACCGAATAGACACTTGTATTCCAATGCCGCAGATCCAAACGTTGAATCTGGTTCACCGAAGCTTATAACACAATTAAGTATAACAACACAACATAAGAAAAATGAATATCATATACAACTCCAATGAATACAATATCCAAATATACAACAATGATCAATGTGATACAAGAAATATCAGAGACAAATGCTACAGCGGAATAACAATATGATATAGCAACGGAAAACAAATAGCCAAGAGATAACTCCAATCCAATGCTCTAAAGATAGCTAAAAATCCAACACCAAGCTAAGAAAGTATATATATCTACCTAGTTTCTGGAGGAGCTTGGAGCAGGAGTTCCAGACGTATATATATCTACCTAGTTTCGCTGTGTTAGTTAGTGTATGTTATATTTTGGGATGTATGTAGTGACAGATGTATATATAACTGTCATGTGTATGATATTGTATAACTCTGATATATGTAAAAACTATGTAATAGTTATGTGATGTATTATATTTTGTTCCATTCCGCTGTGAGATGTTGTTATTCTTTCTTTCTATCTTTTCTATTTCTACCTCTTTCTTTTCTTATTGATGATACGTCTTTCTGTGGTAAGAAAGGCGGGTCGTCACAGTTGGTATCAGAGCGCTAGGTTGAACGAATACCTAGGCTCTTGAGTGATTTCTTTCTTGAGAGAACATATTTGTAATTTTGATATATATATATATATATTTATTTATTTCTACCTATTTGTTGGATTACCTGTTCTAGTTTTCCAATATAAGTTATAAAGGTAGATAGGGTAGTGGTGTGTGTAACACGACTACCAATGGTTGGAGTTTGAATGTTTGAGGCTGGAAGTGCATCTGTCGAGATTTTAGACCTATTACTGTAACAACCCGCATATTTATCGATTTTATATTTAAATATTTTATTTAAATATTTTATCGTTCGTCGGATTTTGGTCCGAAAAGCTACTTTTTGCATACGGTCGAATTAGGACTTGAGACCACCCCCATTAAGTTCAAAATGCTGTTTGCGACCTTTTTGAGTATAAGCTTCGATATGTTTGGAGAAAATTGATTTTTGCTACTTTTTCCCGCTTATGACTTTGGTTTGGACTGCACCCTTATTAGCTCAGCCCAACCCCATCTCTTCATAACTTCTCCTCTTTAATTAAAACACCTCAAGCTAAAGTAAAAATGGTGGAAGAGATGGGAAAAGGAAACTCCTAAGCCCTAGCTTTCTTTGCAAATCCAACTCCTAGCTCCAAACTCAAGTGAACCCATTGGTAAGCACCTCCTTCATCTTCTCCAAATCTTTCTCCATTCAATTTCAGAAATTTCCTAAACCTAATTTAGGAAATATTTTACTTGTAAGCTTAGAATGAAGCTTCTTGAGTTGTTATTGAAGAGGAATTGATCTTAGCTTGTTTTAAAAGCTTCTTCTTCATTAATTTGGGTTCAAAGGTGAGATTTTTATCTCACATCTATGTATATGATTATCTTCGATTGTTAGGAATAAATTACTAACACATATTCATGTGTATTTGATTTTGATTTGGATAGGTTTTGTGAACATTCCAAATTTTTAGTGTTTTGAGTTCAAATCTTCAAAAATCATAGCTTTGTGTTTGAACTTGTTTTTGGTGATGCATCGAAGAGCTTATAGGGCCGGGTAGTCGATTTGCATAAACCCCTAGTGACCGTGCTCGCTCGATTGCATTTTGAAGAGTATTGCATCTTCATTTTATAGGCTGGAAAACAGCCTTGATGCCAGTCAGTCGACTGGACCTTTGGGTCAGTCGACTGGCTGTAGCACATAGGCATTCCGAAGGCACTAACAGAGGCTCGGGTCCTCTGTTTTCCCTGCATTCAGTCGACTGAATTTTTAGGTCAGTCGACTGACTGCAGGAAATTATTTTTCATGCTTCTGGTCCAGTCGACTGGACCTTTTAGTCAGTCGACTGACCTGCACCTATTTGCCTAATTGTGCCTATTTGTGCATATTTTTGCTTGGTTTCCAAATTCCATCGATTCGTGTTATTTCCCACTTGTTGTTGCTACGACTTTAATGACTTCTATTCTTGGGATTTTCAGGAATACCCATTTTGATGGATTCGGATCGATTTCTTTGGATTTTTATTCACGTCTTTGAATGTGAATTTTGGTGGTTGATTGTCTACAATCATTTTCGTGTTTTGTCACTTTAAAAATATAAAGGTTTCAATACTAGTAGCAAATATCAAAACTCTTTCCTCAAACGATTTCAATTCTATTTTAATACCAAATTCGTTTATAAAACCGTTTTCCAATCTATTAGTATATACAAACCTTTACCTCACTCGTATGAGAAATCTAATTAAACGACTTAGTAAAACGAGTGGTATGAAACGCTTGCGTTTACTTCGTCGGTTAATCCTTAGACTTGTTCGATTGAATCTCTTGTGACAATTTTATAGTGGAGATCTACAGTTTGTTCGTAAATATTTAAGTTAAGCTAGTGGTTATGGGACATGAAGCTAAGCTCATATATTTACTAACTTATTGTAATTGACACTTCTCGTTGATCATGACCATCACTTTATGATTTCGACTAGCAAATTATGTGATGTCTCTTTGATTCGGTTCATCGGACGTTATGCTGTACGACGTCGTTGTTCCCTTTGATTGTGATTTGGTTCATCGGATGTCACGCTGTACGACGTCGTTGTTCCCTTTGATTGTGATTTGGTTCATCCGATGTCACGCTGTACGACGTCGTTGTTCTCTTTGATTGTGATTTGGTTCATCGGATGTCACGCTGTACGACGTCGTTGTTCCCTTTGATTGTGTTTTGGTTCATCGGACATCACGCTGTACGACGTCGTTGTTCCCTTTGATTGTGTTTTGGTTCATCGGACGTTACGCTGTACGACGTCGTTGTTCCCTTTGATTGTGATTTGGTTCATCGGATGTCACGCTGTACGACGTCGTTCTTCCCTTTGATTTTGATTTGGTTCATCGGATGTCACGCTGTACAACGTCGTTGTTCTCTTTGATTGTGATTTGGTTCATCGGATGTCACGCTGTACGACGTCGTTGTTCCCTTTGATTGTGATTTGGTTCATCGGATGTCACGCTGTACGACGTCATTGTTCCCTTTGATTGTGATTTGGTTCATCGGATGTCACGCTGTACGACGTCGTTGTTCTCTTTGATTGTGATTTGGTTCATCGAATGTCACGCTGTACGACGTCATTGTTCCCTTTGATTGTGTTTTGGTTCATCGGATGTCACGCTGTACGACGTCGTTGTTCCCTTTGATTGTGATTTGGTTCATGGAACGTTACGCTGTACGACGTCGTTGTTCCCTTTGATTGTGATTTGGTTCATCGGATGTCACGCTGTACGACGTCGTTCTTCCCTTTGATTGTGATTTGGTTCATTGGATGTCACGCTGTACGACGTTGTTGTTCTCTTTGATTGTGATTTGGTTCATCGGATGTCACGCTGTACGACGTCGTTGTTCCCTTTGATTGTGTTTTGGTTCATCGGACGTCACGCTGTACGACGTCGTTGTTCCCTTTGATTGTGATTTGGTTCATCGGATGTCATGCTGTACGACGTCGATGCTCCGAATTATTTGATTTCTGGATTTCTTGTGTTGATTTCTGGAATTTATGTTTCACCAACTTTTACGATTGGGATTGATATATATGTCATTTATTGTGGCTCAGTGAAGGAAATTAGGAGTATGACATTCCTCTTTATCTTTGGAAAGATCTTGGTGATATTGATTAATCTCTTGTTGATTATTCAATTACTGATTTATCACAGCTTGGCATTGTGATTATTACATGTTTAGTCATATCTCTTATTCTATATCATTTCATCTGATTTTATAGCTAGACTGATCCGTTTATTATTTTCTTATAAATAGTACTCGGGTCAGACCGAGATGTTACAGGTGCTCCTGCTTGACTTCTCTTCTGGGGTTATCATCCTGACTTTTGGTTAACTACTTAGATTAGTTGTTTCTGTTGTATACACTTGAGATATAGACTCATAGATGTATTCTTTTGTATAGCACGTGTTGCTACTCTTTTGTATTATTGTGGATCTTTTTGACCACTACTCTGATATACACTTCCATGTGTTAATTATATATTCATATCTCCTTCCGCCTTTGTGATATGAATTATCTGTGACTGATTTATGTTATGCGTATTTCTATATTTGTTTCCGAAGGATTTATATAGCCACTGTGTAGTAGCTTTGAGATTGTATCGGTATGTCAGATTTCCTCTCGAAATAAAATGTGTGTTTTACTATCTGACATATCGGTGCTCGCACAAAGCAATTACATGGATGGTCGCTCCTCAACAGCCTTATTCTCCGTGCTGGTTGACAGCATTCACCGTAATGTTCTTTGCTAGCGTGGGTATAGAGGTGGGGCGTCACAGCTTGGTATCAGAGCCAAACTTCGGAACAATATGGAATGTTATAACAAGGATCATTGTCCTAAGTCCATTTTAGGAGTCGTGCTTTAGGATTTAATTCGAGTCTTCGTACCGATTTATCCTATTTTCTTTTATGATTCCTTGTTTTATCTATCAAGATTGCTTGATATTTATTTTGAGAATAACTTTTTCCTCTTCTTTCTTTCTTTCTTTCTTAAAGAAGAGAAATGGTTAGACCAGGACGTCACAGCGTCGGACAATCTAGTGCTACTCCCCAGGATGGAGTATTTATGTCTGCCCAGCAGCTTCTAGATCTTGTTAAGAACGCTCAAGCTGCAGGACCCATTCTAGAGCCTATTCATCCTAGATCCGGTTTTGCACGCTTGTGCAGAGACTATACCGATTTGGGTGGAAGGCCATTCAGGGGATCCGAGAGTGTTATAGAAATTCAAGCTTGGCTCAAATCATGCGATCGCATCTTTTCTCGCATGAACCTTATTGATTTACATCGAGTCCAAGTGGCTTCTAGCATGCTCCAAGAAAGAGCATTAGATTGGTATGAGCTTTTAATTTCTGAAATCGTTGAAGCGGATCTCACTTGGGAGCAATTCCGAGAAAGGTTCGAATTGAAATTTGTGCCGGAGGCTGAAAAAGTAACTTTGGCCCGGCGTTTTATTGACCTTGTTCAAGGTGAATCTTCTGTGACAGATTATGTCGCATCTTTCGAGTCTCTTTCTAAATACGGGGTTGAGTATATTAATACCCCGATGAAGAAAAATCAAAGATTTGTCTATGGCTTGAATAAGAATCTTAAGAAGCCATTGCTTTTGAAACTTGAGGTTTCATTTGATCAGCTTATTGATATCGCTCTTCGTCTTGAAGAGGCCGATAGAGAAAGCGATATTGAAGTTGTGCGTACCAAACAGAACTTCAACAACAACATGAAGAGGCCTATTAAATTTGAAGGCCCCAATTCCATCAAGAAAGGGAAGCAACAAACTCCGGTAGCAAAGTCTCCTATCTCTAGTCGTGGACGATGCTACAATTGTGGTTCCACGGACCATATGCAAAGGAGTGCCCGAAACCTCTCTTTTGCCGTTATTGCAAAAGTTCGGGTCATCTTATATCTACATGTCCCATTCTTCAAAGCAGGAGAGAGGGAGAGCTGAATATTGTGCAAGCTCCTGGTAACACTTCTCGTGGTCAAGGTATTTTTCACTCAATCCTTGATGGCATTGTTTTATTTCGTGATCTTCTTAGTTGAGTTCTTTTTGATATGGGTTCCATCTCACTATTTTATATCAAAAGAACTTGTTGATTCTTTTTCTTTAAAAATATTTTGGGCTTGATGAGTTCTTTGAGAGTTGTGAATCCGGATGGTAGGTCCGCAACACTCAATTTGTCTTTATTGTTGTCGAAATTATTTTATGTGATTTTTCTGTCCGAGCCGATTTTTACTTAGGCTTCGGAATTTGCTTTTGTAAGGATTGGCTTAATTATTATGAGGCCATATCCTTTGTCTCGTGTGGACTATTCATCTTTGACATTTTCAATCTGTTAAGCAGATTTCTATTTTTCCTCTATGATTTTGATTCCAACTTGATGGCATCATTTTATTCCTTAAGCCCACTTATAAGGAAAGTGTTGTTTCTCTTATCTAAATAATTTGTGAAACTTTTCCGGTATTTTTGAGTTTGCCTTAGGACTATCACCTAAGAAATCTTTTGTGTGGTGTTAAGGTCTTTTTAGTTCGACATTGTCACCGATTTTCATTTGGCTACGAGTTGCGGGAGTTCGCATTTCACTTACCGCGTTCCGCATTTGTTACGGTTCTTATGAATGACTTATTTTGTCATTCAGTTTGTCCAGCTTATTTCATCCATTTTATAGATCGAATATTCTATGAATATCTCGATGAATCCATTCTTGTATTTATTGATTTTGGATGAAAATAGCAATTTAAAATTTTGCAAATCTTTTTCATAAGATTTATTTATAAGTATAATTGGATTTTTGTTCTTAAAACGAACAAAGAATATTCTTAAAAGTTTTTAAGAGACATTTTTGTCATATAGAAGATGATTTTGTGATTGTATTGCCCATTTAGTGTTTTAAGAATTTTGGTCGATGCGCTTGATCAACGTTATCGATAGGAATTTCCTAAACGCTTTGATGAGACAGTCAGACACGATATATTGATTTTTTTTCTAGAAATATTTTTTCATTGAGATAATTGTGATTTTGAAAGTTTTAGCTTTTCGGGAAAGAAAATTATTTAAAAGAAGTTCTTTCTTTTCGATACTCTTATTCTTGTGATTCCTGAAGGGGAACCAAGACTTTGCTATTTGTACCGATACTAGTCGTATTGGTTTGGATGTCATTCTCTTGCAAAGGAGAATGTGCTATCACTTGTGCTTCTAAATCATTATAGATTATCGAGACTAGATATGCCACTCATGATCTAGTGCTCGCGGCTATTGTTTTTACTTTTGGAATTTGGCATCATCATATTTGGATGAGAAATTTGTTCTCTACCTCGATCATAAATCTTTGGAATATTTATTTTCTCATAGGGAACTTCATTTCGACTCGAGTTCCTGGCATCTTATGATCTTGATGTTCTTTTTATCCCCGGAAGGGAAATGGTGTTGCCAATGCGCTTTGTCGTAGGCAACAAGTGGTTGATTCTTCGATAATGTCTGAAGGGAATTATCTCTTTATCAAGTTCATCGAACGTTTTGATGTACTTCGTTTTATTGAGTTTCATCTCATCTCTTTTATGGACTAGCGTCCGATGTTCTTTTATGGTGTTCGGTTCATCGGATGTACTGTTGTTATACTACATTGATGTTACATCTTATCTGGATCAATGGATGTACCATTATTATACTACATCATTGTTTCGGTTTATCGGTTCATTGGACGTACCGTTTTTGTACTACGTCGGTGTTCCGAAATTATTCGGGCTTTGGTTCATTGGGCGTACCATTTTTGTACTACGCTGATGTTCCAAATTATTTGAGTTTCTGGTTCCTCGGGTGTACTGTTATTATACTACGTCGTTGCACCAGCTCAATTTTCTGCTATTCTTGACGTTCTCCACGTCTTTTATCTACGGAAATGTCTTAGGGATTCCGATTTTTATTCTTGTGCCCGGTGATATCGTGGAAATTGAAGTTTCACCAGATTTGATTTATGAGCAACATTCCATTCGCATCATTGCTTCGGAGGTTGAGCGCCTTCGGAATAAAGATATTCTTCTTGTGAGAGTTCAATGGTTCTCAAATCCTAGGGATTACTCTTGGGAATCTAGGGAATTCATCGAGCGATCCCGTTCGTTCTAACTCTTTCGTGCTCTTTGTGGTGAACTTCTTATTTCAATTTTCATTTGTGTTGATATGCTTTTATGGTTGTTACTCTTTATTTTCTTCTTAAGTATTGCGAGGACGCAATTTCTTTAAGGAGGGGAGTCTGTAACAACCCGCATATTTATCGATTTTATATTTAAATATTTTATCGTTCGTCGGATTTTGGTCCGAAAAGCTACTTTTTGCATACGGTCGAATTAGGACTTGAGACCACCCCCATTAAGTTCAAAACGCCGTTTGCGACCTTTTTGAGTATAAGCTTCGATATGTTTGGAGAAAGTTGATTTTTGCTACTTTTTCCCGCTTATGACTTTGGTTTGGACTGCACCCTTATTAGCTCAGCCCAACCCCTTCTCTTCATAACTTCTCCTCTTTAATTAAAACACTTCAAGCTAAAGTAAAATTGGTGGAAGAGATGGGAAAAGGAAACTCCTAAGCCCTAGCTTTCTTTGCAAATCCAACTCCTAGCTCCAAACTCAAGTGAACCCATTCGTAAGCACCTCCTTCATCTTCTCCAACTCTTTCTCCATTCAATTTCAGAAATTTCCTAAACCTAATTTAGGAAATATTTTACTTGTAAGCTTAGAATGAAGCTTCTTGAGTTGTTATTGAAGAGGAATTGACCTTAGCTTGTTTTAAAAGCTTCTCCTTCATTAATTTGGGTTCAAAGGTGAGATTTTTATCTCACATCTATGTCTATGATTATCTTCGATTGTTAGGAATAAATTCCTAACACATATTCATGTGTATTTGATTTTGATTTGGATAGGTTTTGTGAACATTCCAAATTTTTAGTGTTTTGAGTTCAAATCTTCAAAAATCATAGCTTTGTGTTTGAACTTGTTTTTGGTGATGCATCGAAGAGCTTATAGAGCCGGGTAGTCGATTTGCATAAACCCCTAGTGACCGTGCTCGCTCGATTGCATTTTGAAGAGTATTGCATCTTCATTTTATAGGCTGGAAAACAGCCTTGATGCCAGTCAGTCGACTGGACCTTTGGGTCAGTCGACTGGCTGTAGTACATAGGCATTCCGAAGGCACTAACAGAGGCTCGGGTCCTCTGTTTTCCCTGCATTCAGTCGACTGAATTTTTTGGTCAGTCGACTGACTGCAGGAAATTATTTTTCATGCTTCTGGTCCAGTCGACTGGACCTTTTAGTCAGTCGACTGACCTGCACCTATTTGCCTAATTGTGCCTATTTGTGCATATTTTTGCTTGGTTTCCAAATTCCATCGATTCGTGTTATTTCCCACTTGTTGTTGCTACGACTTTAATGACTTCTATTCTTGGGATTTTTGGGAATACCCATTTTGATGGATTCAGATCGATTTCTTTGGATTTTTATTCACGTCTTTGAATGTGAATTTTGGTGGTTGATTGTTCTACAATCATTTTCGTGTTTTGCCGCTTTAAAAATATAAAGGTTTCAATACTAGTAGTAAATATCAAAACTCTTTCCTCAAACGATTTCAATTCTATTTTAATACCAAATTCGTTTATAAAACCGTTTTCCAATCTATTAGTATATACAAACCTTTACCTCACTCGTATGAGAAATCTAATTAAACGACTTAGTAAAACGAGTGGTATGAAACGCTTGCGTTTACTTCGTCGGTTAATTCTTAGACTTGTTCGATTGAATCTCTTGTGACAATTTTATAGTGGAGATCTACAGTTTGTTCGTAAATATTTAAGTTAAGCTAGCGGTTATGAGACATGAAGCTAAGCTCATATATTTACTAGCTTATTGTAATTGACACTTCTCGTTGATCATGACGATCACTTTATGATTTAGACTAGCAAATTGTGTGATGTCTCTTTGATTCGGTTCATCGGACGTTATGCTGTATGACGTCGTTGTTCCGTCTTATTGTGTTTTGGTTCATCGGACGTCACGCTGTACGACGTCGTTGTTCCCTTTGATTGTGATTTGGTTCATCGGATGTCACGCTGTACGACGTCGTTGTTCCCTTTGATTGTGATTTGGTTCATCGGATGTCACGCTGTACAACGTCGTTGTTCCCTTTGATTGTGTTTTGGTTCATCGGACGTCACGCTGTACAACGTCGTTGTTCCCTTTGATTGTGATTTGGTTCATCGGACGTCACGCTGTACGACAACGTTGTTCCCTTTGATTGTGATTTGGTTCATCGGATGTCACGCTGTACGACGTCGTTGTTCCCTTTGATTGTGATTTGGTTCATCGGATGTCACGCTGTACGACGTCGATGCTCCGAATTATTTGATTTCTGGATTTCTTGTGTTGATTTCTGGAATTTATGTTTCACCAACTTTTACGATTGGCATATATATATATGTCATTTATTGTGGCTCGATGAATGAAATTAGGAGTATGACATTCCTTTTTATCTTTGGAAAGATCTTGGTGATATTGATTAATCTCTTGTTGATTATTCAATTACTTATTTATCACAGCTTGGCATTGTGATTATTACATGTTTAGTCATATCTCTTATTTTATATCATTTCATCTGATTTTATAGCTAGACTGATCCGTTTATTATTTTCTTATAAATAATACTTGGGTCAGACCGAGATGTTACAGGTGCTCCTGCTTGACTTCTCTTCTGGGGTTATCATCCTGACTTTTGGTTAATTACTTAGATTGGTAGTTTCTGTTGTATACACTTGAGATATAGACTCATAGATGTATTCTTTTGTATAGCACGTGTTGCTACTCTTTTGTATTATTGTGGATCTTTTTGACCACTACTCTGATATACACTTCCATGTGTTAATTATATATTCATATCTCCTTCCGCCTTTGTGATATGAATTATCTGTGACTGATTTATGTTATGCGTATTTCTATATTTGTTTCCGAAGGATTTATATAGCCATTGTGTAGTAGCTTTGAGATTGTATCGGTATGTCGGATTTCCTCTCGAAATAAAATGTGTGTTTTACTATCTGACATATCGGTGCTCGCACAAAGCAATTACATGGATGGTCGCTCCTCAATAGCCTTATTCTCCGTGCTGGTTGACAGCATTCACCGTAATGTTCTTGGCTAGCGTGGGTATAGAGGTGGGGCGTCACAATTACCGTCTCGAGTGAGCTTTGGGTGGTGTAAGGATTTCACCGATCTCTGAAGGAAACCTGTTAAGGTTCGGAGTTCATCTTTGAAGTGTAAGTTTGGATGAGCTAGAGTTGGATCTGTCGGTTGGACGGAAGCAAGTCATGATATCTTGATACCTCAGGATGTAGTAGCTGTGTGATGAGACACAGTGACTATGGATGTCTCCGAAGATGTTTCTTTGGGACAAGTTAAGGAAGTGTGTCTGCTTCGGTGTTATGGCTGAGCTCGGCAGGATGTTTGGTTTGAGGTCCGAGTTTCTCAAAGAGCTTTGGATAGGAAGTCTTTGGCATCTAAGTCATCAGTGCAGCTCGGAGTGTTCTGTGTGTCGTCGAGAAGGTTTTCTGGTTAGCAGTTTTTCGAGGTAATTTCAGAAGTAGAAGAGTGGATCCATTCCTTCGATGGACTGGCTAGATAAGTATAAAGCTGTTTTGAATTGTGATGAGAGAACAGTTTCGTTGGAAACCAATTTGGGTAGAATTGCCAGAGTGTCGTGTGATAATTCTGGAATTCACTTGAGTAGTCTTTTACATGGAATTGAGACTTCTCAGGAGAAGGTTGAAGATATCGATGTGGTCCAAGATTTTTCTGATGTATTCGAGGAAGTCAAGTGTTTTGCCTCCACATCAAGAGATAGAGTTTCACATTAATTTGATTCCAGGAGCAGTGCCAGTGATTCAGCCTAGTAGGAGAATGGCTCCTAGGGAGAGAGAAGAGTTAGTTAAGCAGACTCAGGATCTTTTGGAGAAGGGGTTGATTAGGCCTAGTTTTTCTTGTTTGGGTTCTGCTGCGGTGTTTTTTACTAAATCGGATGGATTGCTAAGGTTCTGTGTTGACTATAGAGAATTGAACAAGGTGACTATCCGAAATAAATATCCTCTTCCTCGTATTGATGATCTTTTTGACCAGTTGCATGGAGCTTCTATCTTTTCTCAACTGGATTTAGCTTCAGTTTCCATCAGTTAAGGGTAGCTGAGGACAATATCCCTTTAAGTGCATTTAGGGGACCAAATTATTTCAATGAATGGTTGGTTATGCCTTTCGGGTTAACCAACGCTCTTGCTTACTTTGTTGACCTGATGAACCGAGTCTTTCGTGATGTGTTGAATAAGTTTGTTCTAGTGTTCATCGATGATATTTTGTCTATTCTAAGTCTGAAAAAGAGCACAAGCAGCATTTGAGGATAGTGTTGGAGACACTGAGGAGGCATGTTTTGAAGGCGAAATTCTCTAAGTGTCATTTCTGAAAATCGAAAGTCAAATTTTTAGGGCACATTGTTTTTGGTGAAGGTATCTCTGTAGATCCAGCGAAAGTGGAGACTATTCTGGAATGGAAGCAACCGAAGTCACTGACTGAAGTTCGCAGTTTTTTGGGATTAGCTGGCTACCACAGGAAGTTTATCAAGGACTATTCTAAGATTTCTTCACATCTGACCAAATTGACAGAGAAAAGAACTAAATTCAAATGGACACCCCAGTGTGAAGAAGCTTTCCGAAAGTTGAAGACAAGGCTAACCAGTGCACCAGTGCTAGCTATTCCGGATGGGAAGAGCAAATTTGAAGTTTATACAGATGTCTGTATAGTTGGTCTGGGAGCAGTTTTGATGCAGAATGGAAGAGTAATTGCATATGCAAGTCGGCAATTAAAGCCACATGAAAGGAACTACGCTACACACGATCTTGAGTTGTTAGCCATTGTTTTTGCTTTGAAGATCTGGAGATACTATCTCTTGGAGGGAAGTTCGAGTTATTCGCAGAACACAAACCGTTGAAATATCTTTTCTCTCAAAAGGATCTTAATCTGAGGCAGCAGCGATGGGTCGAGTTTCTAGCATCATATGATTTGGATATTCTGTATACCCCGGGAAAGGAGAATGTTGTGGCTGATGCTCTTAGCAGGAATGAAGTTTTGTCTCTTTTGGAAGCTGTTCCATCTCTCCAGGACAGAATCATAAGTAGGCAAATGGAGGATAGATCTTTTGAGGAACTGATTCTTGGAACTAAGGATGGTCGATATTCGAATATCAAGGTGGATGATCAATGTGTTTTGAGGATTAATGGTCGTTTGTGTGTGCCTGATATAGATGGATTGAGGCAAGAAGTCTTATCTGAGTGTCATCGCTCCAGACTGAATATCCACCCAGGAATCTCTAAGATGTATAAAGATATGAGAAGAGTTTTCCGGTGGCCGAGCATGAAGAGGGATGTAGCTGTTTTCTGTCAGCAAGTTAAAGGAGATCAACAGAAGTCAGCCGGTTTGTTGCAGCCTTTGGAAGTCCCAGAATGGAAATGGGAGATGATTTCGATGGATTTCATCGACGGTTTGCCAAGAACCAAGAAAGGAAATGATGGAATATGGGTTATTGTGGATCGTTTAACTAAGAGCGCCCATTTTATACCGGTTAAGGCAACTTGTACTGCAGCTTCTCTGGCAGAGATTTTCTTGAGGGAGATAGTTAGATTGCATGGTGTTCCTATTAGCATAGTAAGTGATCGTGATTCTATCTTTACCAGCAAATTCTGGGAGGCTATGCAATCAGCTACGGGAACGAGTTTGAGATTGAGTACAGCCTATCATCCTCAGACGGATGGACAGCCGGAGAGGCTGAATCGTATTCTAGAAGATATGCTTAGGGCTTGTGTTTTGAATTTTGGTGGATCGTGGGAAGACCATCTTCATTTGGTAGAATTCTCCTATAATAACAGTTACCAAGCTAGTATTAAGATGGCACCTTATGAAGCTCTTTATGGAAGACCACGTAGATCCCTATCCTGTTGGATAGAGTCGAAAGGTCGTCTTGTACTTGGGCCAGATTTGATTCGTGAAGCATCTGCTAAAGTTGAGCTTATCAAGAAAAGGATGAAAGCTGCTCAAGACCGTCAGAAGAAGTACGCAGATAAGAGGAAAGACTATTAGAATTTGAGATTGGTGATTTTGTTTTTGTTAAAGTTTCCCCGATTAAAGGAGCTATTAGATTCGGAAAGACGGGAAAACTTGCCCTGAGATATATTGGACCATTTCAGATATTGGAAAGGATCGATGCTGTAGCTTACAGAGTTGAATTGCCAGAACGGATGTCTGGAATTCATAATGTATTCCATGTATCCCATCTAAGGAAATTTGTTCATGATCCATCATTAGTTGTGGAACCAGTAGTCCAGGAAGAATTGGAGGTTGATCCGAATTTGACTGTGATCAGGAATCCAATTCGGATTGTTGATCAAAACAAGAGGCAACTCAGGAGCAAGGTAGTGAAGCTTGTCAAAGTGCTGTGGAGCGAGGATCCCAGAGATTGCACCTGGGAAACTCTGGATAGTTTTAGGAAAGCTTATCCCGATTTGTGTCCAAATAGCTAGTAATGTTTATTAGAATAGATTGTTTGGTTGTTTGCTAATGTATGAATGATATGTATGTTTGAATGGTTGATATAAAAGCTTTTGAATTATCTTTTGTTTTAAATTTCAGGGACGAAATTCTTTTAAGGGGGAAGGAATGTAACGACCCGGGATTTTGGCCATATTTATTTTAATAAATATTTAATCCAATTAAATAAATTGTAAACTGATCATTTTAAAGTGAATAGGATTTTTGGAAATATTTTCCATTTGTTTATATAGATTTGTATTTTGAAAAGGAAATTTGATTTGTAAATTTGAATTAAATCTCTTAATAATATTTATAATAGAATCTATCTTATATAATTTAATTAAAATGCTTTATCTTATTAACATTTGGTAAATATATATATATATATATATATATATATAAGTGCAATGTAGATGATAATGTTTGAAATATAATCAAATTCTATCAATACAAAAATAAGTATAAAATGTAAGTAAAACTTATGAATCTAATTTAAATGTTGATGGCTAAAATACAAATAGAAATAGAAATAAAAACAAGGATTACATGGTTGTTGTGTGTAAGCAACATAGGATAAAAACATATAAACAACTATAACAATTTTTAAGCGAAGCACAAAAGTATAAACCAGACAAAAATATGTATATGGTGAGGTTGGTGTCAGTGTCGTTGATGTTATGTGTCGCGAGTTGTTACTCGAGTTATGAGGTTGATTGCTTCGGGTTTCATTCGAGTGCGTGAATATGGTCCTGATGCTATACTTAAGTTTATACTTAAACTTACTGGAAAATAAAAAAAAGAGAAGAAGAAGGGTTGCGTGAAGATTGGGTGTGTGTCTTGGGAAAATGGGTGAGGAACTCGAAGTGATACTCGAGTTAAACAATGGGAGTGCTCGGGTTTTTAAAACTGCAGTATACTATAAAAAAAAATATAAAGTTAAGCAAAATGTTTTCAACCAGTTTTAAACACTGTAAACTTAATAAAGGTTTAATAATTTAAGTTAAGACTTTAACACATATTTTGATTATTTTCGTTAATGCTTAACAATGTTTTTAACTCTTAATTATTATTTTAATTAAGTAATTAATTTAAGTTAAGTATTAAATTAATTAACATTTAAAGTTTATGGTTAATAATAAATTGATTTTCAAAATTTAAAGAAGACTTTTAAATGTTAATTAAGTTAATTAATATTAATAAATTATTTTAGAAAGTAATTAAGAATAATTGCAACATAATTGTAATTAGAGATTGGTAATTAATGATTAAGTGATAAATTAATTTGTAATTAACCACTTGAAGTTAATTAATGTATGATTAGTAGTTAAGTAATTAAGAAATTTAATTAAGAATTAATAATTGATTAATTAAGTAATTATTGGTTAATAAATGGGTAATTAAGTTTTATTAATTAATAATTAAGAGTAATTAATTAAGCAATTAAGACATAATAATTGATTGAGAAATGATTAATAAATTAAATGATTTGAATGGAATAGTTAATTAATTAATGATTGATTAAACAGGGTTAAGTGATTAATTCTCAAGTAATTGAATTAAATTAAATAATTACAATAAGAATTAAAGATGTTTGCTTATGAATGTTGTATATGTAGAATATCTGATTTTGTGATACTTATTTGGTGATATTCTGTGATGTTTCTATGATATGCCTTGATATATCTATGATAATTGTGTATGATTTATCTGTGATTAATGCTATGTGAATTCAAGTGTTGAATTAAATTGTTTAAACTATTAAACAACTTGACCTCTAAAATGGCGTTTGTATTTCGATGAGACCGGGATTGGGTATCATTTATGATTATCCGAAAACCACATCGATCCAAATTAATCGTTAGGTCGTAAATCTCAAGTGAAGACCGAGATGGTGTTTCAAAATGCAAGGGTTATTGTCGTTGACTCCGAGGGTGATTCCAAAATGAGTGTAACGAAATAATGCCTTCGGTTTCATTCGAACCCGGAATGAACTTGTATGGATGAATTCTTTCAGAACATCGTCAGGCGGACGATGAGCATTCTAAGAGATATGTTCTGTTAAGGTAATCGTAACCTCAAGCCTCATCAACTGGGAATGGCTAAAACAGGGGATGTGCAGCAAGGTTAGGTGGGTAGCACCCAAGGAGGATGAGATATACCCCTATCTAGATGTCCCTTTTTATTTCGGTAGTGTGGGCGGTTGCTAGCTACAACCGCGGGGTTATCTTATTCGGGACTGTTCAGTAAGGAATGGTTCTGGCCTTGTGTTGTAGGGGGTCGGGAGTGATCCTCGGTACGGTAATCTAGGCTCCGTACTGTGACGGGCGGTATCCCAGTAGCCCTGCCATTGTATGGACTCCAATTTCCAATAAGAGCCGTACGTTTTGATTGTACCCAACTATGTTGGAATGTGAGATGTAAGCATTTCATCTATTTCTATATTTTACTTGGAAACCCTAGACACTATTATAATATCACTGGATTTCCTATAAAATTGTTTTGGTTAGCGTAAGGAAAAAACTTACCCGTATTTATGTGTGGGAAGTCTTACATGATACCTTTATTTTCAAATGTTTTCAAAGTTAAACAACTTTAAACCGTTTACTCATACCAGACCCATGTCTGACCCGAAGTTTATTTTTGCTTTTCATAAACTCTTGGGTACTCAAATTTTTATGAGTAGCCAAGTGATAGGTTTTGGATTTTGGTTTCTGGAGGAGCTTGGAGCAGGAGTTCCAGACGTATATATATCTACCTAGTCCCGCTGTGTTAGTTAGTGTATGTTGTATTTTGGGATGTATGTAGTGACAGATGTATATATGACTGTTACATGTATGATATTGTATAACTCTGATATATGTAAAAACTATGTAATAGTTATGTGATGTATTATATTTTGTTCCATTCTGCTGTGAGATTCTGATGTTGTTATTCTTTCTTTCTATCTTTTCTATTTCTACCCCTTTCTTTTCTTATTGATGATACGTCTTTCCGTGGTAAGAAAGGCGGGTCCTCACAAAAATCCTCCCTTTTTAACCTTAGCTTTATAATAACCAAAAAGGTGGGTCGTTACATTTGGTATCAAAGTTTGGTTTATTGATAACCTTAGCTTTGTGGGGTTTGACTCATCAGAGATAGGGTAGTAATACCGTAGAATGAGTTGTTTGAGTGTATATATATACGTGGGAGCATATTTGTAACGACACGTAAATTTTAATGGTTTTAATAACATAATCAATTGAAATTTTGCGATATTTTAAATAATTGAATGTGGAAATAAAAAATTAATATTTGGAATACACCTATATGAACATAGAAAATGGTAAATTATCATCAGATAATATGGAAGTTTATTTTATTATATAATTTTATTTAAATTTAAAACGAAATCAGTAAACTGCTCGGTCGTATCGGTTCCGCATTTGGACATTTTAGCTTCCCTTACCCTTTCATTTTCCACCGTAGAATCTAATAGCCATTACGCTTTTATAATTCCCCAGAAATTAAGCTTTGGACCTTTGTAATTCCACTTGTTTAATATTCCTGGTTATGTGAAAAAATATATTATAATATGTATAGTTATATTGTGGCTTGTTCGTTCCAACCTCTCGCTATTCTCAAAAGGCAAATCCTGAACTTTGGCTATCCCATTATTTTCAATATATTGGTAGTTCCTTTTCATATCTCTCTCTCTTCCCATTTCTAATCATTCTTTTTCTTTGTGCTTTGAAATGATAATTTATAATAAACATAAGTTATATATAAAGCAAGTATTTCATTTACCTACTCATTAAACTGCATTGAAACCTCTGTCACTTATTTTTTCTCTCATGCCTATCATCACCTTTGCAAACGACAGATGCTCATGGTGTGCCACATCCATCGTATCTCACACCAACAGCCTAGAGCCACCGCCATGCCTGGCCTTCCTCCAAAACCTCTGGCTTCGGCCGCTTTACCCCGACATCACAACCACCCATCACGACCTCCGCTGCACCCCTTCGGCTCCACAAAGCAGCGCCCGCGTCCATCAAGCTCACCAGCCTCGCCTTCGATCCTCCGCCCCAACCCTATCAATAATCCACGCAGGCACCGCGACCCCCTTCAACCTGCTCAAACCCTGACATTTCGGCTTTCGCACCTTACAACATGCTTCACCCGCCGTACGACCCCAGTCATCGACCCTTCAACCCGATGCCACCCATTTGCATTGCATTTCTCATCCACTGTCTCGTTCTTTTTCGACCCTTGCCTTGTCTCAGCCTTGTATATTTATATATATGAAACTTTGAAAGGTAAATGATTGTTTATTAATGTTGATTTTGAATTGTATATATAAATATAAACAAAATTGTTTGTGTTGTGAAAGTTTAGACTAGTTAGGATATCAGATTTTGTAGTTTATAATACATAAGTGATGCTGGTTTGTATAAAGTGAAATTGTTTTCTAGTGCAACTTGCTGCTGTTATATATATATATATATCACTTATATATAAATTGATATTGTTCATCTTACAGTTTTACATATATGTAGGTTTAAAATATAAAGTATAAAGTTTTTATATATATTTATAAAGTATAAGATCCATTTTTCAATACATATAAATTTGTGTCAGTTATGGATAATATGCAGTTTATATACATATCTAGGTATATGCGTTAGGCATTAGTCTGTAAATATTCCTTTGTAGCAAGAATTCACACTCGGTTCATATGTATGGTCTGCACATATCAGCTTACACATATTTTGTTTACATATATATACTGTGGTCTGCTTATACATTTATTGAATAGCCAGTACATATATTGGTTTGCATCTATATATAGTATGCATGTATATTTATTTGAAGCTCCCCATATATGTCAAGTCACATACATTCTGTTAGAACCTGTTATATATATTGTTTTAAATATAATATGTAGGTACGGTAAGCCTAAGGGATATATATAAGTATTGATTTTTTTTAATATAACATATATCTTTGATTTTGAATATTTGTGTTTTGAGGATAATGATTTTAAATTTTATATCTAGTTTATTTTATTTTGTCTTAAATTAAAATATTGATTTTATTAAAATAATAATAACAATATATATATTTTTCCCTTTAATTCGATTTGTTCTAATCAATTCCTATTTATCAGCTTTGTTCGTCAAATTCGTGTTCAACTTACTTCGCGTTGAGATTTGTAGTTTGGATTGGTCGATTGTCTCAATCGTGATTCAAATCCTAGCTTGTCGTATTATCTATCTTCTCTAGCCTCGAAAGGAGAGCAATCAATCACGATTAGCATTCTTATATTTATTAAATTAGATTTCACTTGAAACGACAACTGAAATATGCTGCTTGATTAAACTGTTATTTATATAATTGCTATATATGATAAGATATTATCTGTAATTGTTCACCTGTGATATATGACACCATATCTTGTTGTTTATATTTTACTTAATTTATCACTGATGATATATGCCTTGTAACAACCCTATATTTTCAACCATTCGCCTCCACACATGTCGGCCTTGAATTGCTCAAAATACCGCGTTGTAAATAAATTTAGAGCAAATGAAATCAAATACACAGAATCACAGACACAGAACAATTAGAATAACTCGTAGCGGAAATTAAAATACCATAGTAGTTCATGAAGCTACTATAACAAAATCTAAAACAAATACATAATATCAGTTTGAAAAGCATATACAATAGAAATCTCAAATACATAGAAGTTTATAAATACCAGAACTGAAATAGATCAACTGAAACTGAAAGGGAATAAATAACTAGACAAGCAGAATCTCCAGCGATTCCTAGCTCCAGAAAAGAAATCCAAAGCTAGGCTGTAAATACTTAGGCTGACCCGAGCGTAAAGTAAAACACAAAACACTCGAGTCAGGACATATATACTTATATAATGTAAACCAACTCAAGTGAACTGTAGTAGTAATGCACTATAATTTAAAGGATGCTTGGGATTGCCCATCCTCTAAGGATCAGTTAAACCATAAATTAAATACATCCCGTGGTTAGAATTTCAAAATAGAAATTTATACTTTGAAATCAAATATCATTTCAAAATTCAATATCATTTAAAATTCATTTAAAAATATCAAAATATCATATCCTTCCAAAACCTCATCTATTTAATTTAATTTAAATGCCATTCCAAATCATATTTAAAATGGTTTATATATCAAAGCAAATATTCCAATTAAACCAATTAAATATTCCAATTAAACCAATTAAATATACCATTTAAATCATTTAAAAATGGAGTTATTATATTTAGTAATCAAATATTCAATTCTCAAAGTTTTACCCTTTTTTGAATTCATTTATTTACTTCAATTTATTAAAACAGTGAAATTTCAACTTTCGCAGCATTTAGAAAATGATACGGTAAATTTAAAATTGAAAACAATTAATTTTAACAAAGATAGCATTTACAGATATGTTGTAATAGGTTTAAGTTTAGTTTCTACAACCACAACACTTACAAAGTGCTATAATAGCCCTTAGTTCATTTTAGTCTTTTAGTTTATTTATATCAATTACAACATTTACAAAATGCTGTAATATCTTTAACTTTAGAAATGATAGCATTTCAGAAATATTGTCAATTTAAATTCCATATTTTCAATACAATTTCATAAGCAAATAAATTTAAATTTTAAACCATTTTAACCTATAAAAATTTACATTTTCTCACTTTAAAAATAATCATTTATATATCCCCTAATTTATGATTTTACAAAGTGAATTTTTCACAAATAATTATCAAATCTTTAATAATTCACTTATAAAATAAACGTATAATTTTATAACATTGCATTTACTTAACATTTTAATTAAGTTTACTGTTTCATAAATTTATTTAAATTCCATTTTATTTTCTTAACTTAACTTTTATTTTAAAACACTTTCACATTTTCCAAGTTAAGTTATACTTCAAATTTCAACTTTAAACATTTATTTATTTAACTATTTTTAATTTATAACAAATAAATAACACTTTATAAAATCATTTTAAATTTAAATTTAAATCAAATTATCATATTTTCTTACTTAGCTTAAACTTCATTTAAAAACAAAATCATAAATTCCAAAATTAACTTATATTTCAAATCCTACTCTATCATTTATTTATTTCACTTATTTAACTTGTAGAAAATCACTAATACTTATAAAATCATTTTTAATTAAATTTAAATCAAAATTTCATAATATTTACATTTTTGTAATATTTTAAAATTTTTAGAAAATTATATTTTAACCACAGTCTGTATAAAATTTTCCAACCTAAGTCCAATGATATAGATAATATATCATTTCAATCCGTAATTTACAAAGGAAAAATCCTGGTTCTATCATTTCAAACCCGCAATACCGAGTAAATGCAAATAAATAAAATTGCTCTGGCCTATCATTTCAGCCCATAACGATTTTTCCCTATTCTAAAGTCCGTTCGGGTATGTATCATTTCAACCCATAGTGATTCTAATCTACAAGGAACTTGCAGTGTGATAAACTGATATAAATAAATAGAATAACATTATATAACGGTAACAAATGATATGATAGATGTATAAATAGGGGTGAACATCATATGATCATAGCATAAGCAGTTATAACATAATAATAATATCTACAGATTCACAGGGTGTCAATTTACTAATTATATAAGTACAAAATGTCTGGTGAGAAATACTCACTTCTATAAGTTGGAGATGGCAACCAAATACATAGACAAAGATCTTCAAAGGCACGAAAACATGAATACGATTTGAAAGTGGAAGAGCCAAAGCTAATTGTCTTGTCACATAGCAAACAAAACAAGGACAACATGAATTTCAAACCAAACTATTACTAAACAATGCTAGAAATAAATGCACAACACCAAGCCAAAGATTTTGCACTTGCATTCAACAACTTATGCTTCAGCCATAGGTTGGAAAAGCACTGCTATGGGATGGATTTGGATCAGGTTAAGGTTCATATGGGGTCGGCCAAAACAATATAAAGGAGTAGAGAGATATGTGTGCATGTACACACAACTACAAGGCACCAAAGTGGATTTCCATGTCATCAATAGCTTCGGCCAAGGCATGATCATGCAAGGCCTGATCTGGTGAGTCAACTACAGGTGTGGCAGAGGTCTTAGGTTCAGGTTTGGCTAGTGGTGGTGGTGCACAAGTCGGCCAAGGTGGTGGTTGGAGTGGTGGAACAAGTGGAGAGCTAGGCAATGCTGATTAAGGTGGAGTTTGTGTCATATTTTGGTGGATCATCAACATGGATGGCCTCGGCTATGGAAGGGCAGTGGGAAGGAGGAGATGGTGGCTTGTTGTGGTGGTGGTGGAGGTGGCCATGGTGCTGGAGATAGGAGGGCCGAACTACAAGAAGAGATGCAAGTGCAAAATCAAACAAATCAATGGAAAAAAAGTGAAAAAGAATAAAAAATTTCACCAAAATTTCTTCAAGTGATAGCCGAATATTTTTTAGGGTTTGAGAGCTTATTTTTCAAGTGAGAAACAATGAGGTGGTCGGCTGAAAGAAAGGAATACGACAGCAAATGAAAGGATATGATGATTGGTGTTGAAAAGGTAAGTAGAATATGAAAGGCTAAGCACATTAAAGGACAAAAACCATTCAAATTTCCATATTTCATTTTACAATTTTAAATACATGTAAATGCATATAAATAAAAATAAAACATAAAAAAAATAATGAATGAATAAAAATAAATAAATAAATTTTAAATAAATATAATTAAATTAAGAAAATAGCAAAAAATGGAAACTAGGCTTTAAAATTTGAAAATAAATACACTAACTTTGGAAAAATTATACCATTACTTTAAAATATTTTAAAATAAAAATATACATCTAACATGTCATATAACACATATTAGAACATGATTTAACAAATAAAAATATTATTTATGTAAATTAAAACAAACAATTTTACTAAATAAATCAATTTACATATAATATTGTAAAAAAACATAACTTTCACAATATAAATCGGATTTCAACAAAACAAAAAGCAGTATTCTTGAAATTAAATTTATTTTCATAATAAATGATAAAATTAAAAAATTCAAATATTTAAATTTTAAATTTGAAAGTCAAAGTTTGACCAGATTGACCAAAATCCACATTTTTTGGAAATATTCTATTTATTCAGGTTTGAAATTATTATTCACACAAAATCAAAATTTATATTTAAAATAACAAAATTTATCCATTTTAATAAATAAAAATAAAGTTTTTAAATCAGATATTTCAATTAAAATAATTAAAATATTCAATTAAAATAATCACAAAAATACTGGGTTGTTACACTCTCCCTCACTCAAATCTTTTTGTCCTCGAAAAGAACGAACAAGGAAAATAAGGAAAAGAAAGATAGACAACAAATAGTACATGGAAAAATAATTTCGGATTCGAAGCACGAATGCTCTCCTCCATCTCCCAGGTACATCTCGATCATCAGTGCTTCACAGTACTTTGACCAGACTAATAGATCCCCAGGTAACAACCCTATATTTTCAGCCATTCGCCTCCACATATGTCGAACTTGAATTGCTCAAAATACCGCGTTGTAAATAAATTTGGAGAAAATGAAATCAAACACACAGAATCACAGACACAGAACAATCAGAATAACTCGCAGCGGAAATTAAAATACCATAGTAGTTCATGAAGCTACTATAACAAAATCTCAAAACAAATACATAATATCAGTCTGAAAAACATATACAATAGAAATCTCAAATACATAGAAGTTTATAAATACGAGAACTGAAATAGAACAACTGAAACTGAAAGAGAATAGATAACTAGATAAGCAGAATCTCCAGCGATTCCAAGCTCCAGAAAAGAAATCCAAAGCTAAGCTGTAAATACTCAGGCTGACCCGAGCGTAAAGTAAAACACAAAACACTCGAGTCAGCACATATATACTTATATAATGTAAACCAACTCAAGTGAACTGTAGTAGTAATGCACTATAACTTAAAGGATGCTTGGGATTGCCCATCCTCTAAGGATCAGTTAAATAATAAACTAAATACATCCCGTGGTTAGAATTTCAAAATAGAAATTTATACTTTGAAATCAAATATCATTTCAAAATTCAATATCATTTAAAATTCATTTAAAAATACCAAAATAACATATCCTTCCAAAACCTCATCTATTTAATTTAATTTAAATACCATTCCAAATCATATTTAAAATGGTTTATATATCAAAGAAAATATTCCAATTAAACTAATTAAATATACCATTTAAATCATTTAAAAATGGAGTTATTATATTTAATAATCAAATATTTAATTCTCAAAGTTTTACCATTTTCAGAATTCATCTATTTACTTCAATTTATTAAAACAGTGAAATTTCAACTTTCGCAGCATTTAGAAAATGCTACGGTAAATTTACATTTGAAAACATTTCATTTTAACAAAGATAAAATTCAAAAATTCAAAAATTTAAATTTGAAAGTCAAAGTTTGACCAGATTGACCAAAATCCACATTTTTTGGAAATATTTTGTTTATTCAGGTTTGAAATTATAATTCACACAAAATCAAAATTTATATTTGAAATAACAAAATTTATCCATTTTAATAAATAAAAATAAAATTTTAAATCAGACATTTCAATTAAAATAATTAAAATATACAATTAAAATAATCACAAAAATACTGGGTTGTTACATGCCTGTTGTTAATATGTTATATTTTACCATATTTGTTCTCACTCTACAAGTTTCTTGTTAATTTAGAATTCCCTATGGGTTGAAATGATACATACCCGAATGATTTTATAGAATAAGGAAAATATTATGGGTGGAAATGATAAACCCAAGCAGTTTTCATGGATTTGAATTTTGGGATTACACGTTGAAATGATATATACCCGTAGATATTTAAATTGCGGATTGAAATGATAAATATCCGTATCACTTAACCATAGGATATAAAATTATATACGGACACCGTTGTTCTATATTTTGAAAAATGATTTCCAAAGTTTTGAAAGGAAATATATGGTTTTTTTATAAATATTAATTTTTAAAAATATAATATGTGTAAATGTTATTTTTATATATATCTAAATTTAGATTTTTTTTTAATAATATGTTTGGAAATTTTAGTTTGTAAGTTAATTTTGAAAAATATAAATTTTAAGATTTTACTTATAATTTTATTATTTTAAAAATATATAAATGATATTTAATATATAAATATACATTTAATAACAAGCTTTAATTTAATAAAATTTAATTTAATTAGTATATAATATGTTTTAAAATATTTATTTATAAAAATTATATTAATATTTTGAAAATAGATTTTTACAAACTTTAATAATAAAGGATGGGAAGATAAATAAATGTTGACTTGGAATTTAAATTGGTTAATATTGAATTGAAATAAGAATTTATTTAAACTTATTGATTTCTAAGATTTTGAATGATATGACTTGTAATTTGATTTGATAAAAGGTGATTAATGAATATTCTCAACTTTAAATAAAAATTGAGATTGAATATTGATTTAAATGTATAAATTGGGATTTCAACAAATTGTTATTAAATTGGTTGAGTGAATATTTTCTAATTTGAAATAAAATAAAGTTAAATGTTGAAATATAAATGAAATTTATATTGTAAATGTTGAATATTTAAACTTAAATCGTTGAACTTTAAATTGAAATGGTTAAACTGGAATGATTTAAATTGAATTTTTTGGAATTTAAGATGATTTGAATCGATTTGTGAAATCGAAGGAAACAAATTTTATAATATAAAGTATTTTTAATATATATAAATTATTTAGTATATAAATTATTTTAATATATAAACTATTTAATCTATAACTATTTTAAAATATATACTATTTTCAATATATAAACTGGTTAAATTGGATTTGTTATGATTTCAAAAGTGTCATGATCTCAAAAGTGTTATGATTTCAAAAGTGCTATGATTTCAAAAGTGTTATAATTTTGAAAGTTGTACGATTTTGGAAATGAATATTATTTAAAGTGAATAATGATATCGAGTTGATTTGGTTTTGAAATGAAGATGGAAATTTGATATGAAGTATGAACAGTTTGAAATGTAATGATCACGGTGTGAAATATGCGTTTGGTTGTAAAGGAGACTGGGATCAGATATTGTCATACTCTGCCAATACTGAAAACCACTTTAACGACTGTGTACATGGTGGGGATTCCAGAATGAAGCAGGATAGTTTGGTGATGATTCTATATGGTATTTACATAGCCCTGACTCCCGTGAGTCAGCTTGATGTGGCTAAAACAGGAGCCATACCGGGCTAAGTGAGGTCCTTCCTCCAATCAGACACATTTCTTTTATACCATTCTATTTCTTTTGTTATTTGATTGGGTGTGCCTTTGATTTAGGTGTGTGTCATGAGGTGGCGGTAGTTGCTGCTATGCGTTACCACTAGTCCAAATCCACAAATGGTATATCTACCCTGGCATTGCCTCGTGTGCTGTGTCAGATGCCCTATCGTGCCTCCTACGAGTTTGTTTTGTGTCGTACCTATGGAGTGCTCCCTGATAGCCCACTTGCGAGTGGAGTTTATAGTATCTATATAGACTACGACATTATAAAAATGTGTTAAGGGGAATATGGATAATGCCTTAATGCTATTTTAATACTTTACTTTACTATAGACATATTATAATAGCATATTGTACTACATAGTAGATAGTTCCATGGATCCTTAGAGGATGGAAATCCCGACTATCCGTTAAGTTACTTGTATTTCAGTTGACATTTCACTTGAGTTGAATTCATTAATATAAGAATGTTAATCCTGACTTGAGCTTTTTGTGTTTTGCTTTACGCTCAGGTCAGACTGAGTGTCACAGCATTTGAGACTCACCTTTGGTGTTTGGATCTTCGCTTGAAGATCCATCTATCTATTCAGCTCTTCACTTATCTTAGTTATTTCCAGTTGCGTATATTCAGACTTGACACTTGCTTATGTGTTTGAGTTTCCATTGTATTTGAGATATTCTATTGTATTTTATGTCAAACTCTATTATTTTTATAGTAGCTTCATGAACTACTATTTATCTTTTCCGCTGCTTATGTTTGTATTACTCTGTGTCTGTGATTCTGTGATTTATTTATTTACTGCATATGCTGAGTTTGCCAAATATAAAATTAACAATCTGATATTTTAAGCAATTCAAGTCCGACATGTGAGGATGCGAATGGTTCAAAATAGCGGGTTGTTACAGTTGGTATCAGAGCTCTAGTTTTAGGCAAAAATTAACATATAGAGTAAATTTGATTATAGAGTAAATTTGATTATAGAATCACCTTCGTTCGAGTTTTAATTCTTTCCTCTTTGATTCGGATTTCCTTTGAATTTTGAAATTTTCCCTTCATTCTGAAATCAATCCTTGTCTTCCCTATTCATATTCTTCTTGATTTTGGAGCATCCCATAACTGCACTTCGATTATCTCTGTAACAAATCGACAGTTCCACCAATCTGGTATGATTTGTAAAGGGGTGAAAATCCTTTACAATAGGCATCGTTTCACCGAAGAATTTTGTATCGTTGGTTTTGATGCTGCTATCTCTTGCTATGCCCGAATTCTACTCTATTGTGATCTAATGTCGATTTGTCTCAGATTCTGCATCGATCTTATTCTTGAGGTCACGGTTGACCCAGTTAAGGTCACCTGTGATTAATATCAGTATATCCAACTTTCTATTTCGTAATTTAATTATCTTATCTCCCATTCGAGCTTATCTTTTAGCTAGAGTTCTCTTTGATTAGGGTCCCACTAAATTGAACCTCTATCCTTGTTCTAGGATCCATTCTTGAATCATCGTGTGAGGGAGTGTATTTTTTATTAATATAAAATGTTTTATATTATGTTGTTTGAGTTGTTAAGTTTGAATTTTGGGTTTCGATCGATTCGTCTAGCTAACACTATCGATAGGAATTCCAAAACACTTGGACAGAGCAAACTGGCCCAATATTGTTTTCAAATTTGGTGAATGAAATAAATCTTGTATGATTATTGTGTGTGTGTATTGGTATAATTTTCTAAAATTCCATGGTTAAATGAATTGGTTATTAGTACTGATAATACTAGATTTTCATTTACTGTTTTATTCAACATTCCTTAAACTATTAACTTTTGTTGTAAATTATTACGAAATGAAAATTTTATAAATATAGTTTATAAATCTGATTCGCAAATAAATTGACTTTAAATTAAAGAATTTGAGATTTAGATTTTCGGTGATTTTCAAATTTTGGGTTTCAAGGTTTTAGAAAATAAAATAAAATATTTATTTGAATGCATTTCTAAATGGGAATTATTTCCAAAGAATTTTTAATGAAGTAAATCAGTACTCTCCTCATTTGTCGTTGGAAAATAATTTCGGTGATGATTGCAGCATCATCGACACTCATTTTTGAGTCTTAATGTGGAGAGACCACTTAGTAGCTTTGCTACATTTTTTTTGAAAATGAATTTGATTGAAATCTCTTGAGTGTGATTTGGGTTATAAAAGTAGATAGGTACATGTGTATTTATCTCAAAACAATTTGAAGTGAAACCGAAAATTTGATCCTTAAGCTTTATATTAAGTGATGGTTGTCAATTATTAAAATGAAGTAAAGTCTTTGAACCATTGGACTATTTAAATGAAAAAATAAAATAAATTTGAAATAAGATTTAAACAACTTGAAATAGTTGAACTAGGGAAAATTCTATTGGTATAATACTCAATTGCATTTTTAACGCATGTAGCTTACCTAAAATATTAAAAAGTAAAATGAATGTGAATGTCTAATTGAAGATTTTACAAGAGAAAATTTAAGTAAATGTTCAATAAATTTTGATTAATGAAAAGGGTGTAAATAAAAGAAAAGTTTGTATAGTACTTAATTTCACTTAGAACCTTAATATAACTTACCTAAATTATTCAGGAATATGTAATTGAATAGTATACAATATAAAATGATGTTAAAGGAATTTATAAATAAATTTGAGTGGTTATAATAAGTGTCAATATACTTAATCTATGTGATGATATATATTAAATGGAATAAATTGAATAATAATTTGGGAAAAAGGAAGAATTAATTTATTGGATAAAATATGATCATAATAAATGTCATACACCAAATTTATGATTATAGAAATGTTAATTGAGATAAATTGAATAATAAAATAATAAATAAATATGAATTAGGAATAGTTAAGACGAAATTGTAAGTGAAATTAACTTAAGTAAATCAAATGGATTAAATAAATGAGTTAAATAAAATAAATTTTGTTTTAAAAGAAATTTTGTAATAAAGGTTAATAAATTGAAATTAAAGCAACTGAATGAAAATACCTTGAATTGAAATCAATTAGTTGAATATAAACCAATTTAAAAATAAATGAAATTTATATGGTTTTGAATTAATTGTTGTATTTTGTATTTCGAATCTATTTTTCTTTTTGGTAGTTTTTAGTCTTCTACCTCCTTCCTTTTCGGGGATGAAAAGTTTTGAGTGGGGAAGAGTGTAACGACCCATAAATCTTAATGGTTTTAATAATGTAATTAATTGAAATTTTGCGATATTTTAAATAATTGAATTTGGAAATAAAAAATTAATATTCAGAATACGTCTATATGAACATAGCAAATGGTAAATTTTTATAAGATAATATGAAAGTCTATTTTATTGTGTAATTTTATTTAAACTTTAATCAGTTAACATTTAATGATAACAAAATATTTCTCAAACCTGAATATTTTTACATAACAAAAATGTCTATCATTTTCTAAGTGAG
The DNA here is from genome assembly GCA_030765085.1 of Allium cepa. NCBI lineage: Eukaryota > Viridiplantae > Streptophyta > Magnoliopsida > Asparagales > Amaryllidaceae > Allium > Allium cepa. The sequence continues at coordinate 220,652,487 of CM060928.1, forward strand.
ATGTCATAATTTATTTTGCCAGATTTGATTTTCTCCAGCCCCATTTATTTTATTTTCGGTAGATTAGCAGCAGTTTTGGCACCTATATTCAAGTTTTGATAGGATGGTTGTATTGCTCATATCTGTGTATCGTTTTGATCGTCTCATCGTGCGGATCTCCGCAGTATATTCATTCATGTGTTTTGGAGTTCGGGACATGACAAAATCGGTAAACCGATCAGTCGTATCAGTTCCGCGTTTGGACCTTTTAGCTTCCCTTGCTCTTTCATTTTGCCGTAGAATCTACTAGCCGGTAAGCTTTTATAATTTCCAGAAATTAAGCTTTGGGCTTTTGTGATTTCACTTATTTAATATTCCTAGTTATATGAAAAAATATATTATAGTATATATATAGTTATATTATTGCATGTACGTTCCAACCTCTCGTTATTCTCAAAAGGCAACTCCTGACCTTTGGCTATCCCATTATTTTCAATATATTGGTGGTTCCTTTCCATATCTATTTCTCTTCCCATTCCTAATCATTATTTTTCTTTGCTTTGAAATAATAATTTATAATAAACATAAGTTATATATAAAGCAAGTATCTCATTTACCTACTCATTAAATTGCATTGAAACCTCTATCCTTATTATTTTTTCCTCATGCCTAGCATCACCTTTGCAAACGACAGCTGCTCACCGTGCGCCCCATTCATTGTATCTCACGCCAACAGCCTAGAGCAACCATTGTGCCTGGCCGTTGTAACGACCTGGAATTTTCATCCTGAAAATTCCAGATAGTTAGGAAAAAGAAGAAAGAGATAGAAGAAGATCAAAAACACCAACAGCTTACATTCGCAGCGGATAAAATATAATAACAAATAAAAACAGTTTACAAAAGAATTCTATATCTGTCAAATACATTTATAATACATCGGAGTTACACATAGATACAAACACTGGATATACACAATTATCATGTCTCAGATTTACAATAATATAATATAGAGGAAATACTCTATACGTTCTTGCCATCTAGCCCGTCTCCTAAGCTCCAGAACGTCCTTACCTGAAAATATGTAATACTCGGTCCGACCCGAGCATTACATCAAAGTAACACCCGGGTCAGGCTGGAAACCAGCATGAGTAACCCATCTAACAAAGAATTCAAAGCATACAACTTATATAAAGCCCGGGGTAACTTGTATCAGTTTACAAATTCACAATTTGTTATAGACATCACTTATTTCACACATCAATTTTATAAGTACCAAAATTTATATTAAATAATCCAATTCACTTAAATCATTTCATTCCAGCCTATTGATTTTACATATCAATCTAAAAATTCGAAGTGGTTTCGGTTATTTTCTAATACCCGACCCTGGTCTCTTCGAGTCTCATACAAGGCATCCAATACCATTCAACCATCCATAAGCATACCTGATCACTTACAAATTAATTTAATTAATTCTAATTGAATTACCAACCTCAATCACATAGATTCCTCCACTTAAAATTTATTAATTTCAAATCAATTAATTAATCATTTCTAAATTATCCATCTCAATTAATCTCTCTGGATTAATTATCCTTTAATTACTTTCAAGTAATTATCTTTAATTAATTACACAAATTAATTGTTCTTAACTAAAATCAATAATTAATCTTTAATTACTTCACAAATCAATTAACTACATCAATTACATTAATCCTTAATTACTTATTAATTAATTTCTCATAAATCACTTATTTTTGATTAATTAATCTTAATTAATCAATCGTTAATTACATCATTGGTTATATAAATTAATGATTTCTAATTACACTTCAATTTATCCTAATCTAAATTATTTACATTAAGTAATTAATCATTAATTAAACCACAAATATTGATCACTCTTGATTAATCTCAACCAGTGATTAACTACCTATTTATTTACTCCATTAAATAAATTAATTACTCATTTTGTAAAGAAGTTTAAAGGAATTTAAAACCAAATTCATTTTTAAATTCAAATCAATTTTAAAAATGCACTTTAACATTCAAGTTTTTAAAACAATTTAGATTTAAAAACTTTATTTATTTTAAAAACCGAGACTCACTAAACTTGAATTCCACATTTAACTTTGATTTAAAACTTGTTTTAAATCTCTACTTTAAAATTTAACTTCTGTTTTTTATTTATTTCCAATTCATTCTTGTTTTTATTCTATAATTATTTCACTTCCAAATTTTACTCTTATATTTCTTTTTCAAAAATCCAATTCTATATATTTTGATAACCCTGTGTATCAAAATATTCAAGCAAACCACAGCATTCAATATTCCAATTATCAATAATATTCATCACAGAATACCAATCACTCCAATATATACTATATACTACTATATATAATATAGCACATCAAAAAATTCAACCATTCAACCAATCATTTAAATTTAACCATTTAAATTTAAATAAAAATCCAGAAGATTGAGATTAACTCACCTTTGCCCCTTAAATTTGCAAATCCTCTTCATTCTCGATTTGATTCCATGGTTATTGACCTTGTATAAATATTTATGTGATTTTATTATTATTCGAACAAATCGAATAATTCATCACATTTTACAAATTTCTTAAATAATTATTTAGTTTAAACTGATTTTCTTATAATAAATAATTTTAGTAGCTAAAATAATTTAAACAAGTTTATAAAAATTTATCTCCATCATACATCATTTTTAAAATTCGATCAGTATATGTAAATAGGTATATTTATATATATATATTTATTTTATTTTTATTTTTTTCCTTGAAACTATTTATACCAAAAATAACCTATATATATATTAAATTTTAATAAAATAAATTTCCTTTCCAAACCTATATACATGTACTAAATAGAATAAAATAAAATAAATAGAACTGTTTTAAAATTTCTTTACTGTAAAATAAAATCTCACATATATATATTTCTTCATTTATTTAAATTAAATTAATTAAATGCAGATACCTCGCTGCCTTACCTCAACAGTCTCACCCTCGATCGCCTACTAGATACTTGCGCACGCGTAGAGTCACTCTGCCCACACGCACGCAACCATTGCGATCCCCTTCTACAGCTGAAATCGACGTCGACCCACTGCCTTGCCAGCACACAACTTCATTTTCGAGCTCGAGCCCCTACGACATCGAGTCGCGATGTTTAATCGCCACACCCAGCACATCCACCTCCACTTCCACGCATGCGAACATGATCGCGAAAGCCATGACCATCCAACCCTAGCTTACTGACTTCGTGCCTCACCCTCGAGTCGAAATCCAGAGCCTCCAAGAACCCTAAGTTATCGCCGCCTAGATCGACAAGAGCTCGTGATTTATTTCATCTTTTTTTATAGAACGAATTCGAATTCTTTTTTTAAGACAATTTTGATTTCTGAAAGAGGGAAGAACGAGGTCCGCCCCCTTTTTTTGAAGGGCACAAAATTCGCTCGAATAAGAAGGAGAAAATGGTTGAATTTTGAACAAAGACATTTCCCTTTTTTTTCACTTTTAGTTATCAGAAAGAAAATAAGACCTCGCTATAAAAATTGAAGAGTTGAGTCTTCGAGAGGAAGATAGGCTGACTAGGAGACAATGACGTTTGACTTTGAATATATATTATAATATTAAAAATATCTCGTATATGGCAACATAAAATCCCAAACCCCTATCGAGGTATGCCGCCAGGCGTTTATAATGTTATACCCCTATTCCGAACGCAACGGAAAAGGTTCCGAGTCCTTATTCGATCGTATGGAGAAGATAGCTTTTTGAATCCAGTTATTATATTAAATTTTCGATATAAATTCTAGCGCGTTTATATATCGTACGCTCACACAACAACTCCAAATGCTACGAAAATTGAAATCCGATAATAATACAATATTACGGATCCAATGGAACTGGTTTCGTCGAATTCCTTGATTGTGCCTCGAAGGCTATTTTAAAATATCGACTTAGACGATAAAATTTCAAAACTTAACAAAGCACTTCCAAATTCAATTTTAACACTTTTACTATCTTCAGCATTATCAATATAAATTTTACAAGCCTTCCAATTATTTTTAACAGGCTTACAACTCCAGATTCAACATTTGACCCAATTTCCAGTAATTAATTCCAATAATTTAATTGCTAAATAATAATAATATTTGAATTTAAGTTACAAAATTAACTTTCAAATATTTAAAATCAACTAAATATTCCAATTTCAAATGCTCAAAAATTCCGGGTCGTCACATTCCTTCCCTTTTAAAAGAATTTCGTCCCCGAAATTACTAGTTAAGAAGAATGGTCCAATACCCGTTTACTTCTTCAAAAACCAAACTGTTATATCAACTTTCCATAACTTATCTTTTATTAAAGACCCACTATTACTTCAACCCATTTCCCAAAACCTTCCACAGTTTCCAATAACATTATTTACTTCATTTATTCAAATCTAAATTTAAATTATAAAAATTTTCTTAAAATTTTTCTAACTCTCTAAATTTTCGAAAAATTTCGCCAGTATCTCCTTTACGCGGCTAGCTCGGTACAACTACAAAATGCCTCTATGGGCTCCCAAATTCCAAAAGAAAACAAAAGACCAAGTGGCTAGATCAAAAACCCAATCAAATTTTATATAGAAATTTAAACACATACCTTTTGTCGAGCAAATTCAAATTTATCTTCGGAAATCAAAACCAATTTTCCTTTCCCTTAACAATACCTGCATATCCTACTTAGCAATAATATCCAATCATAGCTTTTAAAATCATTTTATACATTTCCTTACAGAAGTTTTCATATCTACTTCTATTCAAATTAGTTTTCCCCATTTTCATATGAATTCAATATATTTTCGATTCTGAATATTGAATTTTATCTTTCATTTATAACTGACTCATATCATTATTTTAATTTAGTTTCATCCACTAATTTATTTCAATTTCCAATTTGAAATCGTTTTGTCGCTAACAGAAAATTTTCCAAAAATTTTCTAACCCCAAAATTTTCGGAAAATTTTGGCAGAGTCTCCTAGGAGCTTTTGCAATGTGACAAGAGATATAAATTCTTTATACATTGACCCACACGGTTGGAAAAACAAAAACGGTTAATACTTCCTATTTTAATTGCGTAGGCGTACCTTTATTTAGCATTTTTAAGCAAGCGGCTAATTATTTTAGCAATTAGTGCAACCAAATCCAGCCAAACGGCCTTAAGGTATCTGACTTACTCAATTTAAATATGTATGTGCCATATATAGGAAATGTATTTACATTTCACTCATTTTCAATAGCTAAAACATGGATTTCATAAGCCATACCTACCTAATAGCACTTAAAAGTAATTAATAAGGTTTCAATCACCAATTCATTTGCTTTCACTCGCTTTTCTTACCCTTGCATTCAATTTAAGTGATGTACAACTCACTTATTTACCTTCAATTCATTTACAATTCCAAACAAACTCATATTCATATCAATTTATCCAAAAATCAATTATATTTGCATCACTAATTCATAGAATTTAATTAAATCTACGTTAAACGACAATTATTTTTATGCAAATTCGGCGATATTCGCTTAATAGAATATCCATTTTAGTTTATAACTACTTCAAACTAATTTCAACTCATTCTGTATTTAATTCCATTTCATTTCTAATTTATTCACCAACTATACATTTGCATTTCATTTCATCTCCGCATTGGTTTCATTTTAAAACTATTTTATTGAGCTTGACAACATTCGATGCTTATATTAATATTCATTTTCCAAATAAATTTAACCCAAAGTTTTATGTAATGGTCTTCCATTCTTACTCGAAACCAAGCTTTTATTGACTTAAGTAATTTTACTTCGAATTAATACACCTCATAACTTAAGTTCATTCTGATAACCCAATTCCAATTAAAACTTTGATTTAATTTTTATTCGATCAGACTTCATCCATTTATTATTTAATTCAATTAACCCATTCATTCAACCCACTTTAAAATTTTAATTCACCTACATAATTCATTTTCGAATCTATTTTATTAATACAAAGCCATTCTCAATTTATTTCCATTCACCTGGGTTTTGTTTGCAACTCAAACCATTTCTATTATAATTCAATTCCATTTTATTTTTACAACATCTCCACTTGCTCTAATTCATTATCAATCCAAATCGAATTCTATTTATAATTCGAATTTATTTCCAAACTTCATTATTAACTTACAATCCATTTTATTTAACCGAGTTAAATTTTATTAATATACTCTATCAAATAATTTATTTAGCTAATTAGCTAACTTCCAAATTTTAAATCAATATTCGATTTTATTCCAAAAATTCACTTCATCAATTTTTCCTAAGTTCAATTTTTTTTCATAATTCCAGTTTGGATTTTCTTTCATTTTCCAAAATTCCAACATTTTATTTTAAAATTTTAGAAATTCTTTTAAATTCACATAATACTATTAAAATAGCTTTTTATAAAAATACTTGTTATAACTCGATGTCTCAACCAGTCCTGCCTTATTCTCACAGAAATTCGATCATACGTTGATCAGGCGTAGGACTGAAAATCTATAAGTACTTGGTAAACCCGTTTCAACACCCAGTGAAAATACTTGGGAAAATAATTTTATTGAAAATATAGAAAACAGTTTTTGAAAATAGAGGAAATACCTTTGGTGAGAATGCTCTGGAAATCATCACCCCCATCCATGGTCGCAATTACATCCTGGGTTACGTTTCCATCACAGCAAAAGTCCATGTAACTGTAGGCACTCCGCGCCCCTCGATTACGCCATGGAACCCACAACAGATCGCAGTTACATTCCAGGGTTACGTTGCCATCGTAGAAAAAGTCAATGTAACTTTAGGCATCAGCGCCCCTCGATTACGCTGTCAAAATGAAACTTCTCCACTCCCACATAGGTCGCAGTCTACCGATGTAAAATCAAACGCAGACTGTTGTCTCTCAGCGGCACACACGACTTTTGCTATGTTACCATTGGTCGTAGTCTACCGATATAAAATCAAACATAGATTGTTGGCTCTCAGCGGTACACACGACTTTCGCTATGGTCTGCAGTAGATCGTAGTGACATCGAGTTACACTATCGTCACAGCATAACCCAAATGCCTCTGTAGGCATCAGCCCCCCTCGACTTCCACTACACACTACTCATAATCCTCAGGAGCTAGTTTTATCCGGACTCCTCACAGGATCAACTTTAGAACCGCCCTTAGGGTTCAAGGCGGCACCAACCCGTGGCACTCCCGAGAAGTTCATTTCAAGGGAGCGCCTTTTCCCCCAGAGCCATTATCAAAACACTTTATACTATACACATATAGTATCTTTCAAATCATACACCTAGTATGATCTCATACAAAGCTCCTTAATACAAAATCGATAATTCTCAAACTAGGCTTTCTAAATTCCAATATTGATTTTACCTAAAAATCAAAAGCCTTTCCAAATCCAAAGGTTCCCAAAACCTTTTTCCAAAATCCTCAGAAGATCCTTTATATATATATATATATATATATATATATATATATATATATATATATATATATATATATATAGATATCTAAAAACTTTGGATCATTTCAAACATGTATAAAACTCTTTTATACTTCAAACACCTTCAAAATCCTTTTCTTCTGGTAATAGATTCAACAAGGGGAGATTTATCTTATACAACAAAGGTATATAACTTTGTTTATTCAAAATAAAATATTCATATTTGATTACTCCCTTTTTTTATAAAGTTGTTTCCATCTTGCTTATCATCACAAAAATATCCAATTTTCACCTTTATCCATTTTATATTTCACAACATATACTTTCATCTCAAAAGAAATCATTTCACATTTCTTATTCACAAACAATGTCAATTTCATTCAAATCCGTACGATGTACACATATCATCTGCACGCTATACCAATCTGATCGCTCACTTGATCACACAATTACACTTTCGAACTAGTATCGTCCTCCTGACTTCCTAGTGCGGACTTAGATCTGGTTTCTGGATCAGAAACCGTCATTCTTCTTGCATAGCCATAACTATGATAGAGAATATCCAGAACCAATCAACAATCCATATCCAGGTTCGCCATCGAAAATCGTGTGAAAAATCCCAACTCGGATCGATATATAATCTCGAAATTCCGTGCTCGAATCTAGATCAAATCACTATGCAAGTAGAATAATATACGTACATCATACGTATTTAACTTCATTGATTATTAGCCAAATCAATTTCCCTTCTATGCATCCTCACTTCAATTTTATTCACTTATTCACATTTACCTTAATCCTCATTTGGATTATCACTTCAATTCTTATCTCACTTGGGTATTTAATCAATAACAGTTTGAACTCCGACCAGTTTATATTTAGAAAATAGCTTGAAAATTTTAAACATAGACAAGTATTTGAAAAATAATTATTAGTCTGCAAAATAGCTGTAAAATAGTTAACCAATTGTAAAATAGAAAATAGTTGAATAGTTTCAGAATTTTAGATAATTGCAAAATATTTGTAAAATAATAATTAATTTGTAAAATAGTTGAAAAATAGTAATTAATTTATAAAACAGTTGAAAAATTGTTAAATAGTTCCAAAACTAATTGTAAAATAAATATAAAAAAATTTGGCTTTAAAAAGAAAGGTTGTATATATTAAATAGCTTGGAAAAATAAGTTTATACTAAAACAATTTATTCTGAAAACAGTCCAGAGCCAAACTGTTCAATTTCCAAATCTCCATTCTTATCAACACAATTTAAATTTCCACTTCCATTTAAATTGACCCAACTCGAATTTAAATAACTTCAATTTCCATTGAAACTGATTTAAACCCAATTCAACTTGAATCAATCTTGATTTCTTTCCAAATTCAAATCAAATTCCATTTGATTTTAAACCTATTCAACTTTAATTACAGTTCCAAATTTTTCCAAATCAATTTGGACTAATATCAAAACCCACTTCAATTTCAAATCATTTCAATTCAATCCAATTCAAATTTCAAATTTAAACCGTCCCGAATTATATAAATTCGAGTTAATTTTTTTAAATGTTGATTTAATCCTTTAAATCAAATCAACTTATCTTTTTAAACCATTTAGTTCTGAATCCATTTCAAACTTATCTTCATTAAATTTTAATTTGGTTGTATTTCTATTACCACTTAATTTTCATTATTAAATTTTCAAATAATATAACAACCAATTACCTTAATATTTATTAGAAAGAAATATTGCTTTATATATCAAAATATATTCTCATATAAAATCATTTAAAACCATTATATAAGAAAATAAAAAGTTTGCGCTCATATATACATACACACACACTAACTCAACTCATTCTAGGGTACCATTGACCCTATCCTTAATGAGTAATCCCAACAGAGCCAAGGTTCTCGCTTAACCTTCAGCTCTGATACCAACTGTAACGACCCGGAATTTTCATCCCGAAAATTCCAAATAGTTAGGAAAAAGAAGAAGAAGATCAGAAACACCAACATCTCACATTCGCAGCGGATAAAATATAACAACAAATAATAACAGTTTACAAAAGAATTCTATATCTGTCAAATACATTTATAATACATCGGAGTTACACACAGATGCAGACACTGGATATACACAATTATCATGTCTCAGATTTACAATAATATAATATAGCGGAAATACTCTATACGTTCTTTCCATCCAGCCCGTCTCCTAAGCTCCAGAACGTCCTTACATGAAAATCTGTAATACTCGGTCTGACCCGAGCATTACATCAAAGTAACACCTGGGTCAGGCTGGAAACCAGCATGAGTAACCCATCTAACAAACAATTCAAAGCATACAACTTATATAAAACCCGGGGTAACTCGTATCAGTTTACAAATTCATAATTTGTTATAGACATTACTCATTTCATACATCAATTTTCTAAGTACCAAAATTTAGATTAAATAATCCAATTCACTTAAATCATTTCATTCTAGCCTATTGATTTCAAATATCAATCTAAAAATTTGAAGTGGTTTCGGGTATTTTCTAATACCCGACCCCGGTCTCTTCGAGTCTCATACAAGGCATCCAATACCATTCAACCATCCATAAGCAAACCTGATCACTTACAAATTAATTTAATTAATTCTAATTGAATTACCAACCTCAATCACTTAGATTCCTCCACTTAACATTTATTCATTTCAAATCAATTAATTAATCATTCCTAAATTATCCATCTCAATTAATCTCCCTCGATTAATTATCCTTCAATTAGTTTCAAGTAATTATCTTTAGTTAATTACACAAATTAATTATTCTTAACCAAAATCAATAATTAATCTTTAATTACTTCACAAATTAATTAACTACATCAATTACATTAATCCTTAATTACTTATTAATTAATTTCTCATAAATCACTTATTTTTGATTGATTAATCTTAATTAATCAATCGTTAATTACATCATTGGTTATATAAATTAATGATTTCTAATTACACTTCAATTTATCCTAACCTAAATTATTTACATTAAGTAATTAATCATTAATTAAACCATAAATATTGATCACTCTTGATTAATCTCAACCAGTGATTAACTACCTATTTATTTACTCCATTAAATAAATTAATAACTCATTTTGTAAAGAAGTTTAAAGGAATTTAAAACCAAATTCATTTTTAAATTCAAATCAATTTTAAAAATGCACTTTAACATTCAAAATTGTTAAAACAATTTAGATTTAAAAACTTTATTTAATTTAAAAGATGAGACTCACTAAACTTGAATTTCAAATTTAACTTTGATTTAAAACTTGTTTTAAATCTATACTTTATAATTTAACTTCTGTTTTAAAAATTTCTTTTATTTCTTTCCAATTCATTCTTATTTTTATTCTATAATTATTTCACTTCCAATTTTACTCTTATATTTCTTTTTCAAAAATCCAATTCTATATATTTTGACAACCCAGTGTATCAAAATATTCAAGCAAATCACAGCATTCAATATTCCAATTATCAATAATATTCATCACAGAATATCAATCACTCCAATATATACTATATACTACTATATATAATATAGCACATCAAACAATTCAACCATTCAACCAATCATTTTAATTTAACCATTTAAATAAAAATCCAAAAGAGTGAGATTAACTCACCTTTGCCCCTTAAATTTGCAAATCCACTTCTTTCTCGATTTGATTCCAAGATTATTGACCTTGTATAAATATTTATATGATTTTATTAATATTCGAACAAATCGAATAATTCATCACATTTTACAAATTTCTTAACTAATTATTTAGTTTCAACCGATTTTCTTATAATAAATAATTTTAGTAGCTAAAATAATTTAAATAAGTTTATAAAAATTTATCTCCATCATACATCATTTTTAAAATTCGATCAGTAGATGAAAATAGGTATATATATATATATATATTTTTATTTTATTTTTATCTTTTTCCCTTGAAACTATTTATACCAAAAATAACCTATATATATATATTAAATTTTAATAAAATTCCTTTCCAAACCTATATACATGTACTAAATAAAATAAACAGAACTGTTTTAAAATTTCTTTACTGTAAAATAAAATCTCACACACATATATATATATATATATATATATATTTATTTATTCATTTATTAAAATTAAATTAAATTAAATGCAGATACCTCGCTGCTTTATCTCAACAGTCTCACCCTCGATCGCCTACCAGATACTGGCGCATGCCTAGATTCGTACTGCCCAAGCGCACGCAACCATCGCGATCCTCTTCTACAGCTGAAATCGACGTCGACCCACTGCCTTGCCAGCACACAACTTCATCTTCGAGCTCGAGCCCCTGCGACGTTGAGTCACGATGTTCAATCGCCACACCCTGTACATTCACCTCCACTTCCACGCATGCGAACACGATCGCAAAAGCCATGACTCTCCAACCCTAGCTTACTGACTTCGCGCCTCGCCCTCGAGTCGAAATCCAGAGCCTCTACGAACCCTAAGTTATGGCCGCCTAGATCGACACGAGGTCGTAATTTATTTCCTCCTTTTTTATAGAACAAATTCGAATTTGTTTTTTAAGACGATTTTGATTTCTGAAAGAGGGAAGAACGAGGTCTGCCCTTTTTTTTTGAAGGGCACGAAATTCGTTCGAATTAGAAGGAGAAAATGGTTGAATTTTGAACGACGACATTTCCCTTTTTTCCACTTTCAGTTATCAGAAAGAAGATAAGCCCTCGCTATAAAAATTGAAGAGTTGAGTCTTCGAGTGGAAGATAGGCTGACTAGGAGATAATGACCTTTGACTTTGAATATATATTATAATATTAAAAATATCTCGTATATGGCAACATAAAATCCCGAACCCCTATCGAGGTATGCCGCCAGACGTTTATAATGTTATACCCCTATTCCGAATGCAAAAGGTTCTGAGTCCTAATTCGATCGTATGGAGAAGATATCTTTTTGAACCCAGTTATTATATTAAATTTTCGATATAAATTCCAGCGCATTTATATATCGTACGCTCACACAACAACTCCAAATGTTACAGAAATTGAAATCCAATAATAATACAATATTATGGATCCAATGTAACTGTTTCGTCGAATTCCGAGACTGTGCCTCGGAAGGCTATTTTTAAATATCGATTTAAATGATAAAATTTCAAAACTTAACAAAGCACTTCCAAATTCAATTTGAACGCTTTTACTATCTTCAGTATTATCGATATAAATTTTACAAGCCTTTCAATTATTTTTAACAGGCTTAAAACTCTAGATTCAACATTTGACCCAATTTCCAGTAATTAATTCTGATAATGTAATTGCTAAATAATAATATTATTTGAAATTAAGTTAAAAAAATAACTTTCAAATATTTAAAATCAACTAAATATTCCAATTTCAAATGCTCAAAAATTCTGGGTCGTCACAGCCTTCCTCCAAACCCCCTAGGTTCGACCGCTTTACCCCAACAGCACAACCACCTGTCACGGCCTCCACTGCACCCCTCCGGCTCCACCAAGCAGCACCTACGTCCATCAAGCTCACCAGCCTCGCCTTCGATCCACCACTCCAACCTCATCAATAATCAACGCAGGCACCGTGACCCAGTTCAACCTGCTCTAACCCCGACGTTCCAAACTTCGAACCATGCCTCTTGCTTCACCCGCCATACGACCCCTTCCCCACCATTCAGTCGCTGGCCCTTCAACCCGATGCCACCCATACATTTGTGCTCGTCCACTATCTCGTGCTTTTCCGACCCTTTCCATGTATATATATATATATATATATATATAGAAACTTTGAAAGGTAAATGATTGTTTATTAATATCGATTTTAAATTGAATATATAAATATAAAAAAATTGTCTGTGTTGTGAAAGTTTAGACTAGATTGGATATTAGATTTTGTAGTTTATAATACATAAGTGATACTGGTTTGTATAAAGTGAAATTGTTTTCTAATGGAACTTGCTGCTGTTATATATATATAACCTATATATATTGATGTTTTTCATCTTACAGTTTTACATATATGTTAAAATATAAAGTATAAAGTTTATGTATATTTATAAGTATAAGATCCATTTGTCAATATATATAAATTTGTGTCAGTTATGGATAACATGCAGTTTATATACATATCTAAGTATATGGGTTTAGGCATTAGTCTGTAAATATTCCTTTGTAGCTAGAATTCACACTCGGTTCATACGTATGGTCTGCACATAACAGCTTACACATATTTTGTTTACATATATATATAATATGGTCTACATATACATTTATTTGAATAGCCAGTACATATATTGGCTTGCATATATATAGTATGCATGTATATTTATTTGAAGCTCCCTATATATGTCAAGCCATGTACATTTTGTTAGAACCTATTATATATATTGTTTTAAATATGATATGTAGGTACGGTAAGCCTAAGGGATATATATATATATATAAGTATTGATTTTTTTAATATAATATACATCTTTGACTTTTAATATTTATGTCTTGAGGATAATGATTTTGAATTTTATATCTATTTTATTTTATTTTTCTTTAAATTGAAATATTGATTTTCTTAAAATAATAATAACAATATATGTATTTCTATTATATCATGCTAATTCGATTTGTTCTCATCAATTCCTATTTATCAGCTTTGTCCGTCAAATCCGTGTTCTGCTTACTTCGCTTTGAGATTTGTTGTTTGGATTGATCGATTGTTTGGATCGTGATTCAAATCGTAGCTTGTCGTATTATCTTTCTTCTCTAGCCTTGAAAGGTGAGCAGTCACTCATGATTAACATTCTTATATCTATTAAATTTGATTTCATTTGAAACGACAATTGAACAATGCTGTTAGATTTAACCGTTACTTATGTAATTACTATATATGATATGCTATTATCTGTAATTATTCACCTATGATATAGGACACCATATCCTGTTGTTTATATTTTATTCAATTTATCACTGATGATATATGCCTGTTGTTGATATGTTATATTTTATCATATTTTTTCTGACTCTGCAAGTTCCTTGTTAATTTAGAATTTCCTATGGGTTGAAATGATACGTACCCAAACGATTTTGTAGAATAAGGGGCAAATGTTATGGGTTGAAATGATAGACCCAAGCGATTTTTATTGATTTGAATTTTGGGATTGCGGGTTGAAATGATATATATACCCGTAGATATTTAAATTGCAGATTGAAATGATAAATATTCATATAACTTAACCATACGATAAAAAATTATATACTGACACTGTTGGTCTATATTTTGAAAAATGGTTTCTAAAGTTTTGAAAGGAAATATATGGTTTTTCATAAATATTGATTTTTAAAAATATAATATATGTGAATGTTATTTTTATACATGTCTAAATTCAGATTTTTTTTACTAATATGTTTGGAAATTTTTATTTACAAGTTAATTTTGAAAAATATAAATTTTAAGATTTTACTTATAATTTTAATATTTTAAAATATATAAATAATATTTAATATATAAATATACATTTAATAACAAGATTGAATTTAATACAATTTAATTCAATTAATATATAATATGTTTTAAAATATTTATTTAAAAAAATATATTAAAATTTTAAAACAGATTTTTACCAACTTTTATAATAAAGGATGGAAAGATAAATAAATGTTGACGTGGAATTTAAATTGGTTAATAATTGAATTTAAATAATAATTTATTTGAACTTATTGATTTTTGAGATTTTGAAAGATATGATTTATAATTTGATTTGATAAAAGGTGATTTAATGAATATTCACAACTTTAAATAAAAATCGAGATTGAATATTGAATATTGATTTAAATGTATAAATTGGGATTTCAACAAATTGTTATTAAAATGGTTAAGTGAATATTTTCTAATTTGAAATAAAATAAAGTTAAATGTAGAAATATAAATGAAATTTATATTGTAAATGTTGAATATTTAAACTTGAATCTTTGAAATTTAATTTGAAATGGTTAAACTAGAATTGATTTAAATTGAATTTGGAATTTAAGATGGTTTGAATTGATTTGTAAAATTATAGGAAACAAATTTTATAATATAAAGTATTTTTAATATATAAAAACTATTTTAATATATAAATTACTTTAATATATAAATTATTTTAATATATAAACTATTAAATCTATAATTATTTTAATATATATATATATATGTATGTATACTATTTTCAATATCTAAGCTGGTTAAGTTGGAAGTGTTATGATTTCACAAGTGTTATGATCTCAAAAGTGTTATGGTTTCAAAAGTCTAAAATTTTAAAAGTGTTATAATTTTGAAAGTGTTAAGATTTTGGAAATGAGTATTATTTAAAGTGAATAATGATATCGAATTGATATGGTTTTGAATTGAATATGGTAATTTGATATGAAGTATGAACTATTTGTAATGAAATGACCATGGTGTGAAATAAGCGTTTGGTTGTTAAAGTGACCAGGATCGGATATTGTCATACTCTCCACCAATACCGAAAAACACTTTAACAACTGTGTACATGGTGGAGATTCCATAATGAAGTAGGATAGTTTAGTGATGATTCTATATGGTATTTA
This sequence comes from Allium cepa, assembly GCA_030765085.1. Taxonomy (NCBI): domain Eukaryota; kingdom Viridiplantae; phylum Streptophyta; class Magnoliopsida; order Asparagales; family Amaryllidaceae; genus Allium; species Allium cepa. Next base: position 220,668,615 of record CM060928.1, read on the forward strand.
CTAGCTCTGACTCCCGTGAATCAGCTTGATGTGGCTAAAACAGGAGCCATGCCGGCCAAGTGAGGTTATTCCTTCGATCGGACACATTAATTTGATACCATTCTATTGCTTTTGTGATTTGATTGAGTGCACCTTTGATTTGGGAGTGTGTCACGAGGTGGGCGGTAGTAGCTGCTATGCGTTACCACTAGTCCGGGACCGCAAACAGTATATCTACCCTGTCATTGCCTCGCGTGTCGTGTGACATGCCCTATCGCGCCTCGTATGAGTTTGTTTTGTGTCATACCTATGGAGTGCTCCCTGATAGCCCATTTGCTAGTGGAGTTTACAGTATCTGTGTGGACCACATCATTATAAAAATGTGTTAAGGGGGATATGGGTAACGCCTTAACGCTATTTTAATACTTTACTTTGTTATAGGCATATTATAATAGGGTATTGTACTACATAGTAGATAGTTCCATGGATCCATAGAGGATGGAAACCCCAACTATCCTTTAAGTTACTTGTATTTCAGTTGACATTTCACTTGAGTTGAATTTATTAATATAAGAATGTTGATCCTGAATCGAGTGTTTTATGTTTTGCTTTATGCTCGGGTCAGAATGAGTGTCACAGCATTTGAGACTCACCTTTGGAGTTTGGAGCTTCGCTTGGAGATCAATCTATCTATTTAGCTCTTCCGTCATCTAAGTTATTACCAGTTGTGTATATTCAGAATTGACACTTCCTTATGTATTTGAGTTTCCATTGTATTTGGGATATTATGTTGTATTTTATGTCAGACTCTGTTGTTTTTATAGTAGCTTCATGAACGACTATTTATCTTTTCCGCTGCTTATGTTCGTATTACTTTGTGTCTGTGATTCTGTGATTTATTTATTTACTGTATATGTTGAATTTTGCCAAATATAAAATTAAGAATATGATATTTTGAGTAATTCAAGTCCGACATATGCGCATGCGAATGGTTCGAAATACATGTCGTTGTAATATTTGTTAGTGCTATACAAATGTTTGTATATTGTGTTAATTTTTTCTGTTTAGTATTTATAAATTCTGGTCGGTACATAGGACGCTATGGCATCGATAGGGATTTCTAAACACTTAATAGTGTAGATCGACACAATATTGTTTTCGAAATATAGGTAAATGAAATAATTTTGCCTAGTATTATATGTTGTATATAAAAGATTAATTTTTATAAAGGGATATAGTTGTATGTTGTTTGTTAGGAAGTGAAATTTTATAAATATTAGTTGCAAAATAGGATTTACAAATAAAGTGAATATGAGTTGGAAATTTGAGAACTTAAGTTCCGGGGTTCTAAAATTGGTTTTCAAAGATTCTAGGAATATAATATTAGTATTATTTGGAAGTATTTTGATAGAAATATTTATTTAGAAGAAATGTTTTAAAGGAATTTTGGAAGGAAATTTTTTTTATACTCCCCTCTTTTGCCATTGGAAAATAATTTCGGTGATGACTGCGGCATCATCGACTTTCATTTTCGAATTTCAAAGTGGAAAGACTACTGTGTAGCTTTGTTACACATTTGTTTTGATAAACAAATTTTAATTTTTTCTTCTTAAGTATGATTTGATATATATAAAAGATACGAATATATATATTATTTCAAAATGATTTGAAATGGAACCCACTATTTAGTTCTTAAGTTTCTATAAATTAGAAATTTCAAGTATTATAATGAAATGAAATCTTAACTATTTAATTGTTGGAAGCTTCTAAAATTAAAAATAGAAAATTATAAGTTATGTGATTAATGAAACTGTTAGCCTGCCTTTTGGCAAGGTAGCGTACATGCGGATTTAACCCAATCCATCGTATAATTATCGAAGCTGAATTGTCACGGACTTGCATATGATCTGAATGAATGGATGATCAATCACGAATGATAAATATGAATATATGGTCGAGATTCGGCATAGTTAATGGACAAAAACTACATGATACTTGAAATATGGGCTTCGAGAAAAGTCGAGTTGCTTCGGGTTGTTTGGATTTTGCATCGAGTCACTTTTGAGGCTGCTTTAGGTTTTCGGGCAGGTTACTACGGGTCATCTTAGCATCCACTTTGAGTCGCTAGAGGGGTCACTTCGAGTCAAGGAAGCAACTACTGCAGGTCAAAGTCATTGATCGATATCCACATGATCCACGACAGTTTCGTATTCATTAAAATTTATTTATCACTTTGTATCCATGTGCTTCGTATCGACTAGATTCATACTTATCCACTTCGTATCGATCCTACTCCAACGTATTTCTTATCGATCAACTGATCAATATGAAGCAAGGAGCCAAGCATTAATATAATGCCATAGACCAAGCATTGGTACGGAGTACAAAGGATCGATCCGAGTTAATTTGCTCCACAACTGCCTGCTTCGTATTGATCCCATTTATGTATATTTTGTATCGATCAGCCAAACGATGGATACGAACCAATGACCAATTGATCGATATGAAGATGAGGACATTGCATCGATACGAAGGGCAGGGTGCCAGTTGGATGTTGGATCATAGCTTTTGATTGCTGACAAGACACAATAATTCACGAATCAACGACTATGGCAACATCCAGACTCGACTCAATATATGGTTTGTATAGTTATAAATTTTAACAAGAATCAATAACTATATATATAAAGTCTAGTTAGTGCTTTGTTAAAATCTTTTTCAAGACTCATCACTCATAAATTCAATTAAAACTTGCATTCATTTTTTTAATTCAAACACATACACACACACACACATTTGATTGCATTGAAAAATAGCACTCAATCGACTGACCAAGTGATACCAATTGACCAAGTCAGTGTAATTTTTTTAATATTACACGACCAGTGGACTGAATATACATGGTCAGTTGACTAAGTATGTGCACGAATTTTATGCATCTTTTGAATATAGTCGACTGACCATGCAAGTTTAGTCGACTGAATCCTGCAACAGTCACATTTTTGAATGAACACTTCCATTGATCCAAAAGTTGTCATCTTTCTAAAGTGTTGCATCCATTTCCAGAGATTCTAACTCATCATGTTCAATAAAAGCACTCTATTGTCAATGTTCAAACAACCTAAGTTTCTAATCTCTCTTGATCTACAGTGATTTGCAATCTTGATTTCAGTATTGACAAATTTCTATACAATCATTGCTTACGACTCCATTTCCATATTTTTCAAGCAAAACTGATCATCCTATTCTTCATACACACACAATTATACACATCATTCTTGAGGAAAAGATTTGGAAGGGTGTACTACAAGTGACAAATCCGTGTTATTCAGAACACACAAAGTCAAGTTAATGCAGTTTGTAAGAAAGTCATGTTCGGTTGCTCAAGAAATCAAGTCCCGTTCTGTTGCTAAGGAAGTTAAGTCATGTTCGGTTGCTCAGGCGGTGTACTACCTGTTCCTTTGGGTTAAGTGAGGGTTTCTAGCTTTAATTCCGGAAGGATTCTGGACTGGATGTTGAATTGGAGTTCGAACTAGTATAAAAATTCCTGGTGTCATTTTACTTTACTACTATTATTATTTACTGCACTAGTTGAGAAACCAAGTTCAAAAGTTTCAAATTTTACTAAATCAATTAAAATTTGGGTTCCTAAAACAAATAACCTTTTGATTAGAAATAAGTATATAAAATCTTTTATAAAAACTATTCATAAAAAAGATTTATTTTCAAAAGGAATTCTAAACCCTCTAGGGTTTGGCTTCCTAAGATTTAACTCTTAGCACCCAAAATAAAATGATGGGTACCAGTGTTAATTCTATATTTTGTAGGTACAACTTAGAAAGAGAGGAAAATGGATGCTAGATAGTGGTTCCTCAAAACACATAAGAGGAAACAAAGGGATGCTAACTTATATTATCTACTCAGATAGATGTTCCATCGCATTTGGAGATAATTCCAAAGGATATGTCATCGGCAAAGGCAATATGGGCAATCACGGTATATCTAATTTACCTCTTATTATAGATGTTTTATTAGTTAAAAATTTAAAGCATAATTTACTTAGTATCGGCCAATTGTGTGACAAAGGATTCGATATATCTTTTTTTGAAAATAAGTGTAGCATTTTTTATCAAAATAAAAATCTTATTTTTGAAGGTTTTAGAGATAACTTTTTTTTATATTTTGGGTATGAATATAAATTACAATACAAGTATGCGTTTAATAACCAAAGAAAATGATCCTTGATTATGGCGTAAAAGATTTTGTTATACTATTTCAAAGCTATAAATAAATTAAAGATGATTTAGTAAAAGGTTTACCAAAAATGAATTTTAAAGTAAACAATATTTGTGATGCTTGTCGATTAGACAAATTTTCAAAATCATCCCTTAAATCAAAAGAAAAATATTTCTACAGTACAACCACTCGAACTATTGCATTTGGATTTCATTGGTCCAACTCAAGTTCATTCTATGAAATATAACAAATATGTGTTTGTTATAGTAGATGATTTCTCAAGATATACATGGACTATTTTTCTGAAAAATAAAAGTGATACTATGAAAATTTAAGGATTTTTGCAAAGAGAATTCAAATTCTCAAAAATTTGAAAACTTAAAATATCAGAACTGATCATGGAGGTGAATTTGAAAATGAAGATTTTGAACATTTTTGTAATAAAAAGGGAGTTTATCATAATTTTTCTTTTCCTAAAACACCACAACAAAATGGAGTTGTCAAAAGGAAAAATAGAACATTTAAAGAATGTGCAAGAATTTTATTAAATGGAAGCACATTACTAAAACATTTCTGGAAAGAAGCTGTAGCAACTGCTTGCTATGTTCTGAATCGTGTTTCCATCCGACCTTTAACAAAACACACTCTATATGAACTTCTTCATCAAAGAAAACTAAACATTTCTTATTTTTAAACTTTTGGTTCAAATTTTTTTATTTTAACATAAAAGATCAGCTTGGAAAATTCAATCCAAAATCCAATGAAGGAATCTTCGTAGAATATTCGAAACAAACCAAAGCTTATTGAATATTCAATAAAAGAAAAAAAACAGTCGAAGAAACACTTCATGTTTCATTTGATGAAAATTTCAAATTTAATAATTTTTTTGAGGATGATGAAGTTATACCTAAGACAGTCACAAATACGGTTACTTAAAATAATTTTGAAGAAGATGAAAACATTGTTCGTAATGAAATGATTAAGATCTCCTCCTAAGATTTTACGAGATTACCCAGTAGAACATGTCATAGGAGAAATTGATTCACATGTTAGAACTAGAAATAAACTTAATCAAATGGTCCATGTAGCATTTCTTTCTAAAATTGAATCAAAAAATGCAAAAGAAGCCTTTACTGATGACTATTAGATTATAGCTATGCAAGAAGAGCTAAAACAATTCGAACAAAACGAAGTTTGAGAGCTAGTTCCTAAACCGAGTGATTAAACAATCATTGGTACTAAATGGATCTTCAAAAATAAAGCAGATGAACAAGTAAATATAACTAGGAATATAGCTAGATTAGTTACACAAGGATATAATCAAGAAGAAGGAATTGACTACGAAGAAACGATTGCTCCAGTTGCACGACTTGAAGTAATACGTATCTTACCGGCCTTTGCATGTTTTCATAATTTCAAACTTTATCAAATGGATGTCAAAAGTGCTTTTTTAAATGGTTATATAAAAGAAAATGTTTTTGTTGAGCAAACTTCTTTATTCACACATGAAAATTTTCCAGACCACGTCTATAAACTTAAGAAAGCCTTATACGGTCTAAAACAAGCACCCCTTGCTTGGTATGAACGTCTTAAAAGCTATCTAATCGATTCTGGTTTTGAAATTGGGAAGGTTGATCAAACCCTTTTTTATTAAAAGAACTAAAAAGGATATTTTAATTATTCAAATTTATGTAGACGATATTATTTTTGGTTCTAAAAATAAAAAATTATGTCAGGAATCCTAAAAAATAATGACCAAAGAATTTGAAATGTCATACATACGGGAGAATTATCTTATTTTCTTGGTTTACAGATTAAACAATTAGAAAATGGAATTTTTATTAATCAAGAAAAATATTGTAATAATATAATTAAATTCTTTAGCATGGAAAATACTTCTGCCAAACCAACTCCAATGAGTACAATGATACATCTCGATATAGATGAAGATGGTGATAAAAAATTATATCAAAGTATGATTGGATCATTACTTTATCTAACTGCTAGTAGACCTAACATAATGATGATTGTTTATTTATATGCTTGATTTCAAGAAAATCCTTAAGAATCACATATGCGAGCAGTGAAGCGAATATTGCGTTATCTAAGCAAAACCAAAGATTTTGGACTTTTCTATCCAAAAGAATGTCCTTTCGAGTTAGTTTTGTATAGTGACCCTGACTTTGGAGGATTTCAGACAGATGGAAAAAGTACTAGTGGGACTTGTCACTTCATTGGACAATCCTTAGTCTCTTGGTTTAGCAAGAAAAAAAAATTATGCCTCACTTTCGACTTGTGAGGCAGAATACATTTCTACTGCTTTAGCGTGTGCTCAAGTCATTTAAACGCAACAAACACTTCAAGATTTTGGTGTAAATTTATATAAATCTACTATTTTTTATGATAATACAAGTGCTATAAACTTATCAAAAAATCCTGTTAATCACTTACGAACTGAACATATTGACATACATCACCATGTTCTTCGTGATAATATTGAAAAGGATTTAGTGAGGTTGGAATTTGTGTCCTCTAAAAATCAGCTGGCTGATATATTTACAAAACCTTTGAATGAAAATATTTCTATAAAACTTCGAAGAGAATTGGGAATTTTTTGTTAAGATTGCTAGAATTGAACTTTAATCCTCTAGCCTGGCAATATAGTACTCTACCACTTTACTATACGGTGTTCCTTATCTCTCCTTATTTTTTTAGTTCATATTATTTCTGATTTTTTTAACCACTTTTTTTTACATTTTTTTACAACCATTTCTGTTCTGCATGTTGGTTATTTTTTTCTTGGCTTTCATTTTTTTGATCATTATCACTCTTTCCCATCTATTTTTAAGGCTTCTGTTTATTATAAATTCAAGAGTGTTTTATTTTTCTCACAAAAACTTCTTGAATTCAAAAACAAAGATTCAACCTCTTTAAATCCTTTTAATCATGTCTTCTTAACACAATTCAGAATCCTCTTCCCTCTCTTGTACCTCTATTAGCTCAGATTCTGTCAACCTACCTACTCTAACCCCCATTTACGATCTCGTTTCGATTGTTCCACCATCCACTCACACTGGCTATACTTCTCCCGGTAAAAGAGCTAAACGCTCTTTATTTTTCAAATCACCATCTACCAAAGAAAAGATAGACGACATTCATCATTATCAATGGGAGACACTGGAATTACAGCGTGAGCTATATTACGAGCAAAAGATAAATGCGAAGCGATTAAGCTTCCTTGAACAAGTGGCTCGAAATTCTGTGGATCGTCATCTCAAAATACGGTTCACTAACCATGTTCACCTTCACATCGTAACCCATGGGTACCATCACCTCCCCCCTCTCTCCAAATTCATGGGAATTCGAAAATAGACAGTCACCACTGTGACCATTTTCGGAGAACACCAAAGTTGAACTAGACGAATACCACACTCCATCCTCTTCAACTAAGTCTTCGTAAATTTTATAAATATTTTTGTACATATCATATCTCCTATGTTTCAACTTTAGTTGATTTATATATTTATATATTAATCTTTTAGTAATTCTTATAATTATATGTTTTGTTTCAAAGAATAATTACAAATCCCTGTGTTCTTCAATTTGCAGTTTTACTATATTCCAATCGATTGATACTGTTCAGACAGTCGACTTTACTAAAATTTACACATTGTTTTTATCCTGCAGTTAGTCGACTGACTTCACATTTCATACCACTGAATCTGGCCAATTTGAACTAAAAAGTCTTGGGATTAGTTGAGTCGACTGAACCCCTGAAGTTAGTCGACTGAACAATATTTTTTATAATACCCAATCAGTCGACCGGTTTTGAATACTCAGTCGAATGAAACTAGTAACCAAGGTTTTCTGGCCAAAAGTCACTTAAAACAACTACTCAAACTCTTACCTTTTCAATTTTGAACTTTATTACTTTCTAATTTCTACCATTATTCCTCACTTATGGTTCAAATTCGTTCAAAAAGCTCTCAACTTTTTCAAATTTAAAATCCTTGTAACATCCCAATTTTTATTAAATTCAAAAACTAGTAATTGATATAAATTTTGGCATTAAATTTTGGAATTGAATTAAAATTAATTTGAAAACTTCAAAATAAATTAGGTAAGTATAGATTTGCATATATATAGAATAAAGATTGTAGTTTGCATTTGAGTTTAAAATTGAAAATAATACATATTTTAAAATTATTTGAGTTTAAAATTACGTATATATACAAATATATTTGAATTTAGATTTAAAAATTTAAATAAAAGTCTTAGTAAAATAATTTGGATTTAAAAAATAATATATATGTAATTTATTTAATGTGATTAGTTTTAAAACATTTTCTTTTAAATAGTATATAATAATATAAAGTAAATGTCTTTATAAAAATAAGGAAATGTAATATAAAAATTTATTTAAAATATTAATGCATGCATAATCCAAGTGTAAGGAAATTAAGATATGAAGTTAACAAGTGATAAGATTTTAGAAATAAAATTAACAAGTGTAATGGTTTTTATCATTGAATTTAACAAGTGTCAATTGTGTATTTTCTTTTTATTTTTAAAAGAAATGAAAATCAAGGCATTGTATATATTTCCATTTCTCCTCTCTCTCATTTTTGTTTCTTTGTTCAAAAATCAAGCCTGTGCAAACCAGCAAGTTTAAGTTATAAACTAGAAAATATCAAAGCAAAGAACCTCTTTAACCTTAAAACTGAATCAAAACAAAATCAAAATAAAAGTCGTCTCAAATACCAAGTAGTCCAATAATCAAGATCTCACAAATACAACTACTTCAATTCTTGAATAAGTTCAGATTCAAGTAAGTTATCAATTCAACAATTCCAGTTTCAAGATCAAACATCAACAATAAGCAAATCAAAGTTTCAAGAATCCAGTTTTCAAAATCAAATAAGCTCCCAGTAATTTCAAATTTATCAACTTTTAGGTTTACAGAATTTTGTGTTCTTCTTTTAACAAGGTGAGTAAACTTTTTAAAATATGGATTCTACTTGTTGTTTGAATCATGCTTGAAATAAAAAAATGTAATGTACTTACATGCAGCAAAGATGTGTATATGTATATGCTAAGATGATTGTGTATGTCTGATATACAGGCAGAGATGCCCCTGTTGTTTCGAGGTATCTAAAAACCTGTTCAAAATTCGATTTCTCTTCTTCTGATCCTTATTAGACTTTAGGATCTAAACAAAATTAGTTTATTTTAACATGTTTCAAGTCTTAAAAATAAATTTGACCAAAAATCAATTTAAGTTTTGCAAGAAATTGGAAAATACAGGCAAATTCAAAAAAAGTTAAAATTTCAAACATCATAATTTCTGGTTTCAGGTATACCATCTGAATTTTTTTTGAAAATAACGATTTTTGAAAGTAAAATCAAGCTTTTTGATGAAGTATTGATCGAGAAATTCGAAGTTGGACGGTATTGTGTTTATTGGCAAATTCTGGCCATCGGTGAAGAATTGGATCCCATGTTCGTGGTTGGAGCAGGCATGGTCATCAAGGATCATCAGAAAATGCTCGGTGAATTTATAATTCAACTAGGCGGCAATGCGAGTTCGACTTAGGGATTTAGCCCAGTTTTGAGTCGATCATGTTCTCGGGGCAGTGGTGTCGTAAATATCGAATCGGACTGCATCGGTGCGGGTGAAAATGAAGCATGGAACTCCGACGAAGCTTTGGACACATTTACGGTGCCTCTAGTGGTCTGAGGTGATAGAGCGAGGAAGTTTTTGGTGATCGCAGTTTGTTCCAATTTGAGTCAAGTCCTTCAATTTCGATTTCAACAGAAATTCGTCGATCTAGATGATTTGAAGGTATTGGTAGATGGACGTCGACATGTCGAAGGCGGCAGGATTGACTGGAGCTCGACGAAACTCTGGTGCATGTGTACAAGCCTCTGGTGTGTGTTAGATGTTCAAGTTTAGGAAGAAGGGTGAAAGCTCGAAGGAATATTCGGGGAAACGGGTTACTGGCTCGAGTCTTGGTTCGGGTAAATTGGTGTGTGTACCGTGTTTCTAAGACTTAAAAAAATATCAAATTTTGAAAAGAAGATACGGGTCGGTTTGGAGGAAGACTCGAAGCAAATGGCTTTTTGACTCGGGTAACCCTTGGGGAGGTCTCGGGTTTGACATATAAAAACAAATTTTTACTTTAAAACATAAATTCAAATTTTAAAAATTTTAATCCATGCTTTTAAACAATGGTTTTGATTTAAGTTTGGATTGATAAATGTTTTGAGTAAGATATTTATTTAAGTAATTAAATTTAATTTATTTAGTTTTGTGACATTATTTATAAATTAATTATTTTAAATAAATAATGTAATTTTAAAAGTTAATTAAGATGAAATGTTGTTTTAAATTAACCTTAGTCCCTTAAATTAATTTATGTGTTAATTAATCATGAGGTTTATTAATTAAGGATTTTAATAATAATTAAATAATTAATTAAGACAAATGATTTATAATTATTTATAATTAAAGAATAATTTATTAATAGTTAATTAATTATTAATTTAAGGTCAGTTAATTTAAAATTAGGGACAAATTAGTTAATGTAATTAACTAAGAAATATTTAATTAATGAAAGTGATTAAGGTTAATTAGTCAACAATTAATGATTAATTAATTTATAAATAATTGATTGTGATGAAAAGAAGTTAAGGAATAAAGTTGTGAAATTAGTGAAGGTGCAATGGAGTGGTGACCCAAATGACTGTACTTAGGAAATAGAGGATAGAATGCAAAAGTCCTATCCCATTCGCAGAGTGGATATTTCGGCTTAATCTGTAAGCTATTTCTCTATCTTTTATATATTAATATGTTCTTTGTTTGTCTTTCTCTCTCTTTCAAATTTCGGGGACGAAATTTTCTTAGGGGGATTAATCTGTAACATCCCAATTTTATTAAATTTAAAAACTAGCAATTGATATAAATTTTGGCATTAAATCTTGGAATTAAATTAAAATAAATTTGAAAATTTCAAATTAAATTAGATAAGTATTTATTTGTATATATATGAATAAAGATTGTAATTTGCATTTGAGTTTAAAATTATAAATATTTTAAAATTATTTGAATTTAAAAATATGTATATATGGATAGATTTGAATTTGAATTTGGATTTGAATTTTAAATTTTAAATAAATGTCTTCGTAAAATAATTTGGATTTAAAAAATAATATATATGTAATTTATTTAATGTGTGATTTGTTTTAAAACATTTTCTTTTAAATATTATATAATAATATAAAGTAAATGTCTTTATAAAAATAAGGAAATGTAATATAAAAATTTATTTGAAATATTAATGCATGCATAATCCAAGTGTAAGGAAATTAAGATATGAAGTTAACAAGTGGTAAGATTTAAAAAATAAAATTAACAAGTGTAATGGTTTTATCATTAAATTTAACAAGTATCAATTGTGTATTTTTTTTTAAAAGAAATGAAAATCAAGGCATTGTATATATTTCAATTTCTCCTCTCTCTCATTTTTGTTTCTCTGTTCAAAAATTAAGCCTGTATAAACCAGCAATCCAGAAAATATCAAAGCAAAGAACCTCTTTTACCTTGAAAATGAATCAAAACAAAATCAAAATAAAAGTCATCTCAAATACTAAGTAGTCCAACAATCAAGATCTCACAAATACAACTACTTCAAATCTTCAACAAGTTCAGATTCAAGCAAGTTATCAATTCAACAATTCCAGTTTCAAGATCAAACATCAACAATAAGCAAATCAAAGTTTCAAGAATCCAGTTTTCAAAATCAAATAAGCTCCCCGTTTTTCAAATTTATCAACTTCCAGGTTTACAGAATTCTCTGTTCTTATTTTAACAAGGCGAGTGAACTTTTTAAAATCTGGATTCTACTTGTTGTTTGAATCATGCTTGAAATAAAAAATTTAATGTACTTAAATGCATGCAAAGATGTGTATATGTATATGCTAAGATGATTGTGCATGTCTGATATACAGGCAGAGATGCCCCTGTTGTTTCCACTTTCCAGGTTTCCAAAAACCTGTTCAAAATTCGATTGCTCTTCCTCTGATCCTTATTAGACTTTAGGATCTAAACAAAATTAGTTTGTTTTAACATGTTTCAAGTCTTAAAAATAAATGTGAGAAAAAATCAATTAAAGTTTTGCTGGAAATTGGAAAATACTGGCAAATTCAAAAAAAGTTAAAATTTCAAACATCATAATTTCTGGTTTCAGGTATACCATCTGAAATGTTTTCGAAAATAGTGATTTTGAATGTAATGAAGTATTGATCGAGAAATTCAAAGTTGAACGGTATTGTTTATTGGCAAATTCTAGAATTGGATCTTGTCTTCGTGGTAGGAACAGGCAAGGTCATCAGGATGATCATAAAAATGCTCAATGAATTTATAATTCGTCGAGGCGGCGGTGCAAGTTTGATTTAGGGTTTTAGCCCAATTTTGAGTCGATCTTGTTCTCGGAGCAATGGTGTCATAAATATCGAATCAGATTGCATCGGGGTGGGTGGAAATGAAGCATGAACGTTGATGAAGCTTTGGACACGGTTGCGGTGCCTCTGGTGGTCTGAGGCGATAGAGCGAGGCGGTCTTTGGTGATCGCAGTCTGTTCCATTTTGAGTCAAGTCCTTCGATTTCGAATTCGACAGGAATTCGTTGATCTGGATGATTTGAAGGTATTGGTAGATGAACATCGATATGTCGAAGGCCGTAGAATTGGCTGGAGCTCGTCGGAGCTCTGGTGCATGTGCACAAACCTCTGGTGTGTGTCAGAAGTTCAAGTTTGGGAAGAAGGGTGAAAGCTCGAAGGAATACTCGGGGAAACGGGTTACTGGCTCGAGTCTTGGCTCGAGCCAGTTGGTGTGTGTACCGGGTTTCTAAGACTTAAACAAAAAAAAAATCAAATTTTGAAAAGAAGTTACAGGTTGGTTTGGTGGGAAGACTCAAAGCAAATGGCTTTTGGACTTGGGTAACCCTCGGGGAGGTCTCGGGTTTGATATATAAAAACAGTTTTTACTTTAAAACAAAAACTCAAATTTTAAACATTTTTAATCCATGCTTTTAAATAACGGTTTTGATTTAAGCTTGGATCGATAAAAGTTTTAAGTAAGATATTTATTTAAGTAATTAAATTAAATTTAATTAATTTTTTGACATTATTTATAAATTAATTATTTTAAATAAATAATGTAATTTTAAAAGTTAATTAAGATGCAATGTTGTTTTAAATTAACCTTAACCCCTTGAATTAATTTATGTGTTAATTAATCATGAGGTTTGTTAATTAATGATTTTAATAATTATTAAATAACTAATTAAGATAAATGATTTATGATTACTTAATAATTAAAGAATAATTTATTAGTAGTTAATTAATTATTAATTTAAGGTTAGTTTATTTATAATTAAGGACAAATTAATTAATGTAATTAATTAAGAAATTTTTAATTAATGAAAGTGATTAAAATTAATTAATCAATAATTAAGGATTAATTAATCAATAATTAAGGTAATTAATCAATAATTAAGTATAATTAATGAAAATAATTATGTGATTAATCAATTATAATCACACGATTAATTCATCTTACTTGTAGATGATTGATTATTATCGAATGCCTTGAACTGATTAATACCCTTGTTATGTGATTGTGATACTTTGTGATGTGAATTGCTATGAATTGAACTGTGATATCTTTGATATGTTTCTGTGTGAATGTGAAAACTGTTCGCCTTTAAATGGCATTTGAATTTCGATGTGACAGGGAGTCGGATTCAAGTTGGTTATCTGAAACCCACACGAATCTTAATGATGAATCTTTGAGATTGAAATATCCACGTGTTTTTGAATTAAGCGCGCACTATTCGGTTTAGCCGGAAGAGGACTTTATATCATATAACCCATTCCGAATAGTGATACGACGAAATAGATAGCATTCGAAGACGGTGGTGAAGACCGAATGTTTTCAAGAACGATAGGATAACCTGTCGAATGACTCTGCACTGAGTTGCTCTGGTGTAGAGATCTCCATATGTGATGGGGAGTCCGATCGGGATTGTGGATGACCGGATTGCAAGGGCTTCTTCCTTTATTGGACGAAGTGCCTTCGGTTCCGTTTGAACCCGGAACGGACTTGTATGGTTGTATGTTTGACACTACACTTTGAGATATGAAGCTAATCTCTATCAAATACATTTCTGTTTGGTGGCAGAGAATTTATTCTCTTAGCATAACACCCTTCTCTGAGACGTGCGAGCATAGAGGTTATGTAGTTGATTGTTATCAATGATATACTCCCAAATTGGTAGTGTGGCTTGCTGAGTGCTGATCATTTGTTGATCAAGGTATGGCTTTTGTGAAAAGCGTAGCTTTGTGGACGAGACTTCGTCGAACCTCATAACTCGACAATTGTCGAAACAGGAAGGATGCAACCAGGTTATGGGGGTAGCGCCCCTTAGGGTATGTGCATTTCCTTCTGGATTAAAAGTGATATAATGGTATGAAGCCCAGATATTAACTTATGTGGTTGTTGGAATTTGTTGTTGTCGAGGCCTCGGTTAAAGGTCAGTTACGACTGGGGGATGGCATACTCGTGTCAGTAGTTGCCTAGCTACAGAGGTAACCCGGCCTTGTATTGCAGAGATCCGGTTAGGTTCTCGAGGCGTTCCTCCAGAGGCATACCCATTCGGTGAGGAAGTTCCTTAGCTTGACTATTATTGGAAATCCAAACAAAACAATATGAGCCCTTTACGATTTTATAATATAATGGTACCTAAGTTGGCTAAGATTAATATTATACTTTCAAAATTTTTTCTACACTATGCATTAATAATAATATCAAAAGAGTTTTCTTGTATCAAGCATGTTTGACTATCATAACGAGAAATCTCCTCCAATTATGCGATTGCGTTGTGTGTTCGGGGAGATCTTATGGTAGTTTCATTTTTCAAAAGCATGAACAGATTTCTTTTATAAAATGTTTTCTTCAAACAACTGTTTTTGTTTACTCATACCAGTCCCATTGACTGACCCAGAGTTTATTGTTCCCTTCCTAAACTCTTGGCGCACATAATTTTCCATAAGAGCATACTAGAAGCAAGTTATCCGTGTTTTGGAGCTAGCTTGGATTCAGAAGTCTTTTGGTAGTTGTTGGATTTTGGAAGCTTTTGGGGTTTGAAGTCTTTTGGATCTAAAAGTGTTTAGAGTTTTGGAAGACATATCGAAGTCAAAGTATGTAGGAAGCCTTTTTGAATTCCTTTTGTTATTGTTTCGCTGTGGTGTTATCATTCTGTTTTTGTATTTAGTATATAGCACTCTGATGTTGGTAATCATAATTGTAATGGATATTATATCAGTGTTGTATCTGTGTTGTTTATCAATATAATTTATTTTGTATCCGCTGTTTTGTATCATCTAATGTTGTTATAAGCTCCATCTAACTGGAGTTCAACGTTTGAATCTCCAGCAGTCGAATACAAGTGAGGTTTTCGATGTCGATTTTTTGAACGCTGGATTTCGGGTCATGACAATGCTCCTCCTCACATTTTAAACCCTAGCCCAATCAATGACACCCAAACGAGCTCCAAAATCCCAATCTTTAGTGGGTCCTTCTGATTCTCAATTCGAGGGTGGTTGCACGATGAAAACGCAGCACAACGATTCGTTAAGATGAAAAATTCTTGCCTCTTTGAAGGATCGTTTGCGAGATTTCCCGATTTCGCTCCTTATGCAGTCCAAGAGTTGGCTCGACGTAGCAGACTAGAGTCTTTAATTGATTTCGCTGCAAATAACAACAAAATCAACCATCTACTCGTAAAGCTCTTCTATGTCAACCTAAATCTCGACCACCATATCATCTCAAACCCGGACAATTCCGTTTGGACTATGGTATGTGGTGTGAAAATTTTCCTTCCTCTTCAATGCCTTGCTAGAATTCTAATTTGCCCGGATGAAGGAGAAGTGCTGGGCGAAATAACCGTTAACATGGAAACTCGAGATCGTGTAAGTCGTTTGTTCCTCTCCGACGACTTAACGGAACTAAAGGCGGTTGTGTTGCAACCCAAGCCTCGCATCTTTCATCGTGCGTTAACCCATACCATCCACCCTGGGATCAGAAGTTACGAGAAAGTTTACTGGAGGGACTTTCAATCTTCGTATGTTACTTGGGGTATTCATCCAGTGAATTGGGTAAAATTCATCTTGGATGAATTTCAATCATTTAACCAAAGTTGCATGAGAACGATTCACTATGGCACATATATTATGCGTATTCTCAAGAACTTTGAAATTCCTTTTGCTGACTCAGAATTCTAACCATTGGCTCATTAAACACCAAGACACTTAGTTTAATGAATCTTCTGAAACAATATCTTGACTACACCATCATTACATATGAGCATTGGATTGAAAACTAATCCTCCGGTCAAGCTCAACCATCCTTTCGCCAACAAACAACTCATGTTCAAGCTTCCACTCATCTCAACCTCCTCCGCTTAAAAGAGAAGTCACCGAGATTCAGTAATTTGATCCTCAAGCTCAGCCTCAAGAAGCCGTATCAATCATTTCCTGAAACCAAGAACTTCTTCATCAATGACTTTCTCGAGTAGAATCAAACGTATCTCGGGTTGAAAAGTCCATCACCAAAGTCAACAAGAAGCTCAATTGAAGGAAGCAACGGAGATGAGTAAAGTTATTTCTTTTCTTGCAATCCAAGTCATTTCTATTAACTGAACTTATGTGTTATTTTATTTTAAAATACTGTCTATGTGTTTTTGTTGTGTGTTTAATTGGTAGTTTCTTTGGACTAACTATGTCATTTTCTGAAAAAAAGCTCTATGTTTATGTGGTTATGTGATTAACTGTTTCTATGGTTATGTATTCTTGTTTTTGAGTTATGTGTTTCATATGTATCTTTGTTCTATGATTATGTGTTACTATCATTGTTCATATTCTCTACTTTGAGACCACTCGTTTTTATCGATGACAAAGGAGGAGAAAATATTAATTATTTCCAGAAATATATAGCATAAATTCAGTGGGAGAAAACTATAGTTCAGTTGCAGAAATATATTCATGGGGAGAGATCAACAAAGCTTGGCAAAGATTCATTCGTACCAAATGGAGTTGCCATCATAAAAAAGGAGGAGAATGTCGGATCATAGGTTTTGATTGCTAATAAGACACAACAATTCACAAATCTATGACTACGATAACATCCGGACTCATCGACTCAATATGTGGTTCGTATTGTTATAAATTTTAACAAGAGTCAATAAGTATATATATAGAGTCTAGTTGGTGCTTTGTTAAAATCTTTCCTCAAGATTCATCACTCAAAAATTCAATTAAAACTCGCATTCATTTTTTAATTCAAATACACACACATATTTCATTGCACTGAAAAATAGTACTCAGTCGACTGACCAAGTGAAACTAGTCGACTAAGTCAGTGTAAAATTTTATATATTACACGGACTAGTCTACTGAACACACATGGTCAGTCGATTGAGTCCGTGCAGAAATTTTGTGCATCTTTTGAATTCAGTCGACCAACCAAGGAAGTTTAGTCGACTGAATCCTGCACAATCATATTTTTGAATGGATACTTCCATTAATCCAAAAGTTGTCTTCTTTCTAAAGTGTTGCATCCATTTCTGGAGATTTAACTCATCATATTCTACAAAAGCACTCTATTTTCAATGTTCAAACAATGTAATTATCTATTCTATCGTGATCTACAGTGCTTTACAATCTTGATTTCAGCATTTACAAATTTATATACAATCATTGCTTACGACTCCATTTCCATATTCTTCAAGCAAAACTATTCTCCTTATTCTTCATACACTCATAATTATACACATCATTTTTGAGAAAAAGAGTATAGGAAGGGTGTACTACAAGTGATAAATCCATGTTATTAAGAACACACAAAGTCAAGTTAATCAAGTTGATAAGAAAGTCCTGTTCGGTTGCTCAGGCGGTCAAGGGATGTTCTGTTGCTAAGGCAGTCAAGTCATGTTCGGTTGCTCAGGCGATGTAATACATATTCCTATGGGTTAAGTGAGGATTGATAGCTTTAATTCTAGAAGGAGTCTGGGACTGGACGTAGAACGGAAGTTCGAACCAGTATAAAAATTCTTGGTGTCATTTTACTTTACTGCTATTATTATTTTCCATATTAGTTATTTATTATATTCCATATTACTCGATCCTGTAGCACAGTTTATTTTAACGGATATGCAGGAATGGGTCGAACCAAAGGAGGTGGTCAATAAGCATGAAATTTGGATCTTCTAGGATTCTTGAGCCACGTCGTTGGTACGAAGCCTATCGATACGCATGTATCAATACAGTATGTTCGGCCAACTTCCAAAATCCAATCTTGGATCGATCACAACTCAAAAACTATATATCCAAATGCTATGAAATTTTGATAGGAGCACACTTATCATTTGAGGAACCATCATGTCGATCGTAGCTCCATCTGGCCCTTCTTTGATCGATAACAAGTGCATAGGGATTGATAAGGGGTCGATCTCATATGACCCTTGACCAATCTAGTGGGCCCACCAACTTGTGAGAAGAAGTATTCCGAGCTTTGAGGGAGATATTTCCAGATCTACACCTATAAATAGCACCCCGACACCTACAGAAACGGTACTTTTTGGCTCTACTACGCCGTTACTCCGCTGAAAATCCATTGCAGCTTGAATGCTATCAATTGTACTGTTGTAAATCAGTTTAGAATCATCAATAAATAGCAAACTCTTCAAAGTGGATTTAGGCTACAATGCCAAATCACTATAAACCTCATCTTTGTACTGCTTCCTTTTTAATTTTTAGTTTTTCTTCATATTTATATCCTCTTTATACATATTATATGTGATCTGTGACTGTAAGTTGGTGCTTTCATATGCAATTTGGTGTTTGTGACCAATTTTGATGTAAATATTTTGGTGCTTTCACTGAGAGGACTAACACTCAGGGATTCCGAAGCTTGGATTTTGGATTTGAAGGATTGGGAACTTGGATCTAGAAAGAAATGGCTAAGCAATCAACAGGGAGATAGAAAATGGAGAGGAGCCATCATGAAGGAAGTCAGGAGGCTTCCTCAGAAGCTAATTATACCTCAGTTTTCATCACTAGAGATGAGATGGAGATGATGATGGATCCTACGCAGGAAGGATGCTGAAAAGGCAAGAAGAAATGATGTAGAACCTACTTCGACAGGTTGGAAAAGCTGGAGTGCAAAATCAAGAGAATGGAGCAGCAGGAGCAGAGAGATTCCATAACCAAAGTCTAGGGAACCAAGCAACTAGGATTCAGGGTAGAGCGGGACCATTTGGAACAGCCCCTGAGCTAGGGGCATGCCCTGAATCATGTTGATTCAATCCCAGGAAAGATACCAGGCAGTGCTGTGCAGTTTGGCGTTGATCGGGATATAGATGCTTGTCCAGAATGGCAAGTTTCAGGATTCCCTCATAGACTCGGGGGAAGGGGAAGGGGGAGGGTGGGGCAGGTTGGGGATAGCAGACAGAGGCTACCACTTGATGACAACAACAGGTTAGCAAACATGATTAGACGGGCTATGAAGGGAGGATTGGTGAATAGAAATTTAGACGACGTGAACAGGAGCCTTTTCACTCCTGTGATCAGGTAAGCTAGGAATCCATCGAATTTCAAACTACCATCGCAGGAGATGTATGATGGGAGAAGAGATCCTGCTGTTCACTTGACAAGGCACATGAGGCACATGGAGGTACTAGGGGCATCGGAAGAGGTCATGGCACATTGCTTTCCTTTGTATTTGACAGACATAACAGCACTATGGTTTAGAAAACTGGAAAGCAGCTCTATTGGCACTTGGATGGATAGATTGAGAGTTTTATGAAGCACATTTGGGTCCACATCATGAGGCCCAAGAATGTGATGACTTTAACATCTATGAAACAGTGGAAGGGAGAATCACTTAGGGATTTATTAACCAGGTTCAATGCGGAAACGACTTGGTGGATTGTCCCGATCCATCGATGGTTTTGATGGTGCTAGTCTCGAGAATTGCAGATAATTCGGATTTCAAAATATCGTTGGGTGGGATCCACCCATGAATCTCGGGCAGTTTTACCCTGAAGCGGAAAGGTTTCTACAACACTAAGATGCAAAGGCTGACAGACAGAGGAGAGAGGTTGAAGTTTAGGCGGTAAAAGATGGAGGTCCACCCAGAGAAGATTCAAACAAGGAAAATATAGGCAAAAGGAAAACGAATGATAGTGGTAACACATTGAAAAAGCAATGAAGGGAATCAAAATTATCTTCTTGCATGGATTTGACTAAAACTTTAGAAAGAATTTATTTGGATACTCGAGGACGCCTCTAGTATCGAAGGCCGGCAAAAAGGGAACACTCCGAATACGAGTGGGCATAAGGAAAGCATTGCCTATTCCATGATTTAGATGGGCACAAAAAAGGACTATAGGCATTTGAATGATATCATTGAGGAGCATGTAAGGAATGGTTATCTACTACAATATATAAGGAATTGAGCTGTGGTAGTGGAACAGGAGCAACCACCGCCCACCTCAGACGAAGATGGCACTGGATCTACGCATCGTCAGCTTATTATCAATTGAATTGTTTTATGGCTTTGAATAAGTAATAAACCCCAAAGTAATGTGGCTAAGTTTCTTACACATGTACGGGATCGAGAACGGTCCCTAGGTCTGAGATGATGATAAACCGTGATGCTCGGATTTATCAAATCTTGTTTTCTCCATTTTCTACAAACTCTGGTTTATTTCTTGATACTAGGGCTGTTTGGTTTTCTTGATTTTACGTAATTTTATGTTATCAATTGAACCCTGTGTTGATTGGATTTGGATTAATGTAATAATAATATAAGTCGTGCGATTACGGTCCCGACCGGAGAGACGGGGAAGTAATCGGGAGATACGAGTCCCTTCGTCGGAGAGCGTAGGAACAGACTCGAACATGGAATATAAAGTCCTTGATCGGAGAGTCGAGGTCA
Organism: Allium cepa; assembly: GCA_030765085.1. Lineage (NCBI taxonomy): Eukaryota > Viridiplantae > Streptophyta > Magnoliopsida > Asparagales > Amaryllidaceae > Allium > Allium cepa. The sequence continues at coordinate 220,689,885 of CM060928.1, forward strand.
AAGAATACAAAGTCCTTGACTAGAGAGTCGAGGCCAGAGAATACAAAGTCCTCGACCGGAGGGTCGAGGCCGAAGAATACAAAGTCCTTGATCGGAAAGTCGAGGCCGAAGAATACAAAGTCCTTGACTAGAGAGTGAAGGACGGAGAATGCAAAGTCCTTGACAGGAGAGTTGAGGCCAAAGAATACAAAGTCCTTAACTGGAGAGTCGAGGCCGGAGAAGAAAAACCATGGATAAGCCCACGACTGGATAGTCGAGGCCGAAGTAGAATAAATGGACCCGGTGAGGTCGTGGCATTGGATATGAGATCCGGTAGGGTCCCAGGTTTGAATATGGACCGGACGAGGTCCCGGAATTGGATAGAACGATCCAGAGAGGTCGTGGATTCTGTTAATGGACTTGGAATGAATTCAAGATTGGATATTGCCTCAGGATAGTCTTGGATTTCGTTAATGATACGGAGAGATCAAGGAATTGGTTTGGCAATGGACTGGATTCAAGGTTGGATATGGAGATAAGTTGATTATGGACTTTGGATTTTGGACTTATGGAAATAAAAAACATACCTTTCTAGCGCAAGGTATGTTTTGGGGCGCAAAGGGTTAACCTGCCTTTTCGCAAGCCAGCGTACAGGCGGATTTAACCCAATCGACTGCATAATTATTGGAGCTGAATTGTCACGGACTTGGTTATGATCTAAATGAATGGACGATCAATCACGAATGATAGACATGAATATGTGGTCGAAATTCGGCATATTTGATGGAAAAAAACCACAAGATACTTGAAATATGAGCTTCGAGAAAAGTCAAGTTGCTTCGAGTTGTTTGGAGTTGCTTCGAGTCACTTGTGAGGCTACTTCAGGTTTCTAGGTAAGTTACTTCGGGTCATCTCAGCATCCACTTCTAGTCACTGGTGGGGTCACTTCGAGTCAAGGATGCAACTACTTCAGGTCAAAGTCATGGATCGATATCCACACGATCCACGTCAGTTTCGTATCCATCAGACTTCATCTATCACTTTGTATCCACGTGCTTCGTATCGATCAGATTCATACTCACCCACTTCGTATCGATCCTACTCCAGCATGTTTCATGTCGATTAATTAATTGATCGATATGAAGCAAGGAGCCAAGCATCAATACAAAGCTACAAACCAAGCATCGAAATGAAGTACATAGGGATCAATCCGAGTTCATTTGCTCCCCAACTTCCTGCTTCGTATCAATCCTTTTTTTGTTTATTACGTATCGATCAGTCAAATGATCGATATGAACCAATGACCATTTGATTGATACGAAGGCGAGGATATTGCATTAATACGAAGGTCAGGGTGCCAAATGGATACGAAGGAATGGGTCGAACCAAAGGAGGCGGTCAACAAGCATGAAATTTGGATCTCCCTAGGATTCTTGAGCCACTTCATTGATACGAAGCCTCTCGATAAGAAATGCTCAGCCAACTTGCAAAATCCAATCTTAGATCGATCATAACTCAAAAACAATATGTCCAAATGATATAAGATTTTGATAGGAGCGTGCTTATCACCATAGGAATCATCATGATTGATCGCAGCTCCATCAGACCCTTCTTTGATCGATATGAAGTGCATAAGGATCAATCAGGGATCGATCCCAAATGACTCTTGATCGATCCGGCGGGCCCCCCATGTGTGAGAAGAGGTATTACAAGATTTGGGGGAGATATTTCTAGATATACACCTATAATAGCACCCCTACGCCTATAGAAAAGGGGCCTTTTGGCTATTCTACGCCGTTACTCTGCTGAAACTCCGTTGCAGCATGAATGCTCAATTGTACTGTTGTAAATCAATTGAGAATCATCAATAAATAGCAAAATCTTTAAAGTGGACGTATGCTACAATATCGAACCACTATAAACCTCGTCTTTTTACTGCTTTCTTTTTAATTTTTAGTTGTTATTCATATTTTTATCCACTTCATACATCCTATCCATGGTCTGTGACTGTGAGTTGGTGCTTTCATCTAAGATTGGGTGTTTGTGACCAATTTTGGTGCAAACAGAAAATGTAAATAAATTGGAGATTTATCACTTGTAAATTTAAGGGTAATGAGATTTAGAAGATGTAAATTATTGAATATTTTTGTTAACTAAAATGAATAAGATAAATTTGTATAACACTTGATTACATTCTAGAATATATATAAAACTTACCAGAAATATTTAACAGTTGAAATGTTGATATGGATATGTAATAGAATATTATATAAGAAAAAGCTTAATAACAAAAATGCTTCAAAATGAATATATGTTTATAAATGAAAATTTAAGTTGTTACAAGAATATTAAAAACATAAGTTAATATTTTGAAATGGTAATAATAAAATTAAATAGAAAGAAATTAAATAATGTTTAAGTAAACGATTATAAACTTAAGAAAATGACTGAAACAGTTCATTGATGAATGTTAATATTAAAATGGAAATCAAGGTTATAAGTAAATAATAAATGTGAAATAAACTGCAATGAAATGTATATAATATTTTAACAATGTATTCAATGATGATTTAAAATATTGAATAGGAAATATATTATGTAAGTAACTGAATGAAAATTTATAAAAGATGGCCTAGTATAATGGGAACTAGAAATAAATGAAAGTAAATAATATGTAAAAGGAACTGATTGAATAAGCATAAATAACATTTAAATTCTGCATTGATTGGCTAATGGGAAGTTTAGGAAAGGATACTTCAAATTGTTTAAGGTTGTATGAATAATTATTAAGTAATTATCTAAGGCTGTTGAGCGTAAGGTACACTTGGTAGTTTATTTATCACCCTTGAACGATGAGAAGTTTCTGAAACTAAATAAACCATTAGTTTTGATTGCTATGGATGTATGATTGATTCCTTTGTTGCATATGGTAGTCGTACTGTTTTGTTTGCATATGTTTGTGTTGATTTGCTTTTGTTACTAATTGAAACAACCAAAATATTATTCTTTTACATAATTTTAATTCTTTTGGATTATATAAGTGAAATACAGGTTTACGGAAGCAATTTCTATTGCTTTTGGTTTCATAAATAAGTTGTTTGCCCAACAAATAGGTACGTTTTCGGATTATGGTTTTGAAATGATACTTTATTGTTTTTCCTATAATTCGGGATGTTTATTATTGAAATATGATATATATTATACTAATTATTGATATTATTATTTTATCGGACATATCCGTACAAAGGACACTCCACCAAAAATTTTCCAAAATTTAAGACTTAGAATTTTTTTTTGTAAAAGTTGAGTTATTTTCAAATTCTTGTTAAACTAAATTATGTAAATTAATTGTTTATAAATTGATTAATTTGAATAAAATTATATCAAGTTTCTTAGTTCCTTTTTGAGTGAGGGAGAGTGTAACGAACCATATTTTTTATAATTAAAAATATTAAATTAAATACGATTTTGAAATGTAATACTATGGGATATTAAAATTTATGATTTATTAATGAGAAAGATTATTAGAATGTAAATTATTAATGTTGATTTAATGTAATTGACATCTATTTTAAAGCAATTTCAATCAATTGAAATAATTTTAAGGTTAATTTGGTTGTAATTGTAAGATAATAAGGAATAAAATAATTATTGGAATTAGTGTAATTAAATATTGCAGATAATATGGTAAAAGATGATAACTGTAGAATATGAATGTAATAAAATGTAAATTAACGTTAATTATATTCATAAGATAATAGTTGATTCTATAATAAGAGTGAAATTCGAAACAGAAAATTTGATAGAAATTAAAATATAATTAACTTGGATTTTATTACAATTGTAATTGAATGCTGAAATTAGTGCAATATTTAAATATTGGATTTAATATGGAAATTTTATTTTTAAAGATTATAAATTTCTATGTAATTAAGAATGATAAAATTGTTAACTTTTAAATTTGAATTTAAAGGCGATTAAATCAATTTAATAATAATTTATTTAATTAACGTGAAAATTAGCCATTTTGGCTACTGTCTAGGATTTCGACAAAACCAATTTCATCGGATCCGTAAACATGAATTATTATTCAATTTCAATTTTTGTAGCAATCAGACTTATCATTTGATCGTGCAGGCTCGAAACGCGTAGAAATCAATTAATGGAATTTAAATGAATATAATCTGATTTCAGAAGCTAACTTTTGTATTCAATGGAATTAGGGTTTGAAACTGTTTCCATTGAGTTCAAAATATCGAAAACATATATTTTGATATATGGGATGACCTATTTTCATTTCGGAAATGAAACGGGCTTTACGGGTGGTTATTGTTTTGACCCAAATCGATCTACCCATTCGTTCTTATCTATATCTGCTTATATATAGGCTATTATAAACCCTAGAAGCTTCTTTTATTGCTAATTCCTGCACATACAATTTTGTTTGTGTATTCAATTATCTATTCCTTCTCCAATGGCTGTTAATTCCAAAAACCCTAATTTCAATTCACATCAAAATCAAAAATTCAAACTCCTTGAACTATATCAAATTATATGTCGTTGGAAAGCTCTTGACTAGAGTAATCTACTTCTATAATTCATTTTTGCAATCGAGGTTCGGTTTGGGCAAAAATCATCGATGAAGTTTCAGCCATTCATATTAGGGTTGTTGATACGACGGTGGATAGTCGACTATACAACAAACGGGAGGTACAAGCTTGTAGAGGTCGCGAAGCAGGTCTCAGATCTGGGTTTCTTCTTGCTGAAGTTGAAGAGGATCGCCAAAAAAGGCAAATTGGCGTTGGCAGTGGTGGTTTGGCTAGGCGGAGCCGTGAGTGGCCGTGTTTGCAGCGTGGGGTCGGCCTAGCATGGGGGTCGCATGATGGCCTCCGATCTTAGTGAAGTTGGTTGTAGTAGCGGGGAACTGTAGGATTTCGCAGTGGCTTTGGGTTGCTGGTCGATTAGGTTAGGGTTGACGTAACATAATTTACAATTTTTCCCTTTATTGTAATTTAATTTAAATTTGATTTTCAAAACATTCTAACTATCTTAGCTTTTGCATACGAACTCGAATTGGACGCGATTTCTTCCATTGCGATAGTATCGAAATTCCGAACATTATGGAACTGGTTTGGCTGAATTTTGAGACTTTTTAAATTTTGGGCTTTATTTGGATTTTAAATCGACTACAAATTAAAGGTGAATGTTTTAACCCACTCATAAATACTAAACCATCTTATGTTAGTTAAATTAAATTAAAATGTGATACGAATATTATTGGTTGCTATTTGGTAGTTTAATCTGATATTTTAATTTAATTTGAATTTATATTGAATTAAATTGCCATTTAAATGAATATTAAATTTAATTTTTTAGTTAAACACATGATAATACTAATCAGTCAATTGTTATGATTTATTGGCTGATTTGGATGTTAATTGTGATGAATGTTTATTTGTTGACATTTTGGATGATTGGATGTTTATATCTCTGTTATCACTATGGGTTCAAATGATGCATATTTGAACGATCCTATAGATTAGGGAAAATCGCTATGGGTTGAAATGATAAGCCCAAGGGATTTTATTGATTTGGAAATTATTAATTCGGGATACGGGTTGAAATGATATATACCCGAATTTTTTTAACTATTTTGGATTGAAATGATACATACCCTATCACTTGACCATAGGGTAGAAAACTATATACGGACACCGTTGGTCGTTTCTAAATTATTTTATATAAAGTATGTTTGATTTATAAATTTGATTTTCAAATTTAATTTACTGATTTTATAAATAAATTGTATTTGGAAAATAATTTGTTTTATATGTTTTAAAGCTTCAAATTATAAGTTAATATATGATTTTAAAGGTAAATTTAAGATTTTAACTTATAATTTATCTAGTTTGCAAATATATAATTCAAATAGTGTAAAATTTTAATTTCATAAAATATTTAATATAGTTTTAATAGATATATCTTAAATTTAATTTAACGTAATAAATGTAGTTTTGATTTTAGATAATAACTATAAACTTTTATAATAACTTTAATAGATAAAAGATTTTGTAAAAGGTTTTTGAAATTTATAAGGAATTTATAAAAGTTTTTTAAAAGGATTTTATAAAAGATTTTATAAAGGAATTTATAGTGGTTTTGTAAAGGATTTTATAAAGGGTTTTATAAAAGAACTTGTGTAAAGGGAATTTAGAAGCGTTTTAGAAGAATTTGCGTAGAAGTTTATGAAAGGGGAAGAGTTTTAAACTATTTGAAATTTATAAATAGCTTTATAAATGGTTGTAAAGCATATAAATAGTTTATGAATGGTTAAGAGAGATTTATAAATTATTTCTGAAATTGATTGAAAGAAATCTTCCTCGGAATTTATGAATATATTTATACTTTTGGAATAAGTATATGGATATTTTGATATGACGTTATAAACTATTTTCTGGATTTATTATAAAAATGTTTTATAAAATGACCACGGTGTGAAAATATAACGACTGGTTGTTAAAGAGACCGGGATTGAATATTGTCATACTCTCTGCCAATTCCAAAACCACATTAACAACTATGCATATGGTGCAGAATCCAGAACGAAGTAGGATGGTTTGGCGAACTCTACTGTTATGAGGTAAGAACATAGCCGTGCCCCCGTGGGTCAGCTTGATATGACAAACCAGGAGCTATAACCAGGCCAAGTGAGGTCGGTCCTACTATCGGACATTCTTCTTCGCTACCAAATCTATTACTTTGTGATTGATTGGTGGCCACTTCGATTTGATTATGGCAGTGTTGTTCTAGGTGGGCGGTAGTAACTGCTATGCAACACCACCAGCCTGGTTCCGCAATCTGGTAGAATCTTACCGTGGGTACACTATGATTTTGGTTTGTGTCGTACCTATGGAGTGCTTCCTGATAGCCCACCGGTTTGGTGGAGTTTACAGTACTGTTAGACTACAACATTTATAAAAATGTGTTAAGGGGGATATGAGGGAAGGCCTTAATGCTATTTTAATAATTTACTGATAGACACTGCATATATAGCATATATTACTATATATAAATAGTTTAACGGATCCTTAGGAGATGGAAATCCCGCACATCTCTTATGTTATTATAGCACGTTTTACACTAGATAGGAGATGTAAAATCCTGTAAACATCTCTAAAGCCATCACACTCTTATTTTTTTACTGTTGATTTACCTTGCATAAGATCTTTTAGTTCCAACTCGAGTGTTTTGTCTTTTCATTACGCTCGGGTTAGCCTGAGTTTTTCAGTGTTGAAGACAATATTTCTAGAGGACGAAGACAGAGTATGATATTATATTATTATTTTCCACTATCTCATGTTGTTCCACTACATTATCCTATTATACCCATTGATGTATAACTCTGATTTGTATTGTAAAATTGTAATCAAATGTTACTTTTAAAATAGTTTCATGAACTGTTTATTTGATTATTATATTTTGTCATTCCACCATGAGATTCTGTGTTCTGTTTTTCCTTCCTTTTCTCTTATTTTCTTATCTACCACATTTACAATCCTTCCTTTTGAATGTTTTGAGTTGACATGTGTGGTTTATTATCGACTTAAACCATCCAAAAAGGCGGTTCATTACAAATAACCTAATTAACTAAACTAAACCAAATCCTAACATTCCTCTAACAACAGTAACCTGCACACGCTCTCCTTGATCCCGCTCGATTATCTCACTAGGCTCACGCGAAACCCTTCCCAGTCCAAGCTTCTCGAATACTACCTCCGTGTTTTTTTTAAAATATATAAACGAACGCCTGCCACAGCTAAGCCACGCTACAGCACCGTCGCAAGCACCCAACCCCCTTCGGTCATCACACACCTGGCCTTGCCATCAAGTGCCTGACCTCGCAAGTCTCGCATTCGCGATTTTAGGTTTTTATTTGTTTATTTATCGATCTACAAGATTGAAATGGGAAAGAGGCGATATGGGGATCGATATAATGTACGCGGTTTTTTTCGATTGTTGGAGGGAAGAAAATCATTAGAAAATATCTCGCCCGATCCACTGCAAAATTCTGAACTCCAAAAGAAGCGTGCCGCCAGGCGTTCTATATGTTTTACCCATATTCCAAACAAAATGGAATAGGTATCGGAAGCCAATTCCATCATATTCGAAAGATAGCTTTTCAAAATCAAATTCTCATAATTAATTTCTACGCATTTCAAGCTCGCACAACCAAAAGGTAAATCTGATTACTATGAAACTTGAAATCCTATAATAATTCACTATTATGAATCTGATGAAACCAATTTCATCAAAATTCAAGACAGTGCTCAAAATGGCTATTTTTACGCGTTAATTAAATTATAAAATTTCCATAATCAATTTAATCACTTCAAATTCAATTTTAAAAGCAAACAATCTTCATTCTTGTTTAAATAAAATTTAAATCAATTTTCGACATCATTTTCAGTCATCTTTAATTCAGGATTCAATTATTTAAATAATTTCCAATATTAAATTTAAACAATTTATTTATCCAATAAAATACTATAATTGAAATACAAGTTTTATTTTGGCATAGCCAGTGGGGTTAAATAGGCCTCTACCATTTAATTAAAATAAAAAAGAGGTTACAAGGATATATGGCATACCATCTCAATATACAAATTCAAGACAAACAAGTTAGTGAAGAGAAATTAAGTGCTAAAAAAATTGGAAATAGAAAGGAACACTACTTGTTTAGTTGTTGAAAGACCATAAAACACTATATTTTTCCTCTCCGTCCAAATAAGGTATATTGCCTTCTTAAGAACTCTCAATAGGAGAGTTAGTTAACATATAAATTCAACTTATAAGTTATTTAAATTATAAAATTTTTCTTTTAAAACAAATTCAAATAATAAAATAACAACTACCCTTAGTTCCACTTCTTATTTTAAAGTATTCTAATAATCGAATTTTGATGAATTCCAATATTAGAATTTCAATAAATTCCAACTTAAATTTCAAATGAATTTTAGTTATCAAACAATCATTTTATTTTCATCTAATAAATCAACATTTATTAATAAATTCATGTATTGATTATAGACACATTCAATATATAGAATTTCATTTCAATACTTATTATTGCTAAAATCTTCGAAATTATTTATTTCAAAATTTTATTATATTCAACAAACTACAATAATAAATCATTACATTTTTATTCCTAAGCATTTTTACTCAATAGTTATATTAAATTTAATAACTTAAATTAGTTAAAAATCAATATAAGGCAGCAAAAATTCCTAGCAAAGTTAGGTTTAGGGTTCCTTTTATAATGGTTGAATCAGAGAGGAATGTGGATCACATCACTTACCTTTTCTCACCTAATCTTAACCATCCATCACGACCCTTTAACCTTATTTTTGGTCGCCCCTTACACCATATTTGTGCTACCAAAATATGCCTCTAACATCATGGGCTAATAACCCATTTAAGCCCAAGTAAATACATTTAATTAAATCCAATTAAATTCCTTATCGATATCTCATATCAATCGATATATTTATAACTATTATATTATACAACAATATTTATTTCTCAAAACATGTTCCAAATTTGTAATTAATATTTCATAAATATTAATTAATTTATAATGATTATAAACTAATTAAATCGTTTGGTCTAAAGTGATTTCATCATTTTGGTTGTGTGACTTGCACATGTAAATTCGGTCAATGATTAACATCAAACTATCCGAATTTTAACATCATACATCACTTAGCAGGTGGTGTGACATTTTGACCAAATTTATCGTTTACTTAATTTCGATAAAATCCAATTTTACTTCATTAAGTGTTAGCGGTTGTGACATTTATTTACACCAATTCTCTTCGTCAAAATTATATCACTTTAGAGTTATTGAATTTGAAAATAGTCAAAATTCCAATATCATCCATATTCAAACTCTATATTCCAAACATAAAGTCCTTGGTTCATGTAACGACCCAGTATTTTCAACCATTCACATCCGCACATGTCGGACTTGAATTGTTCAAAATATCGCGTTGTAAAAACAAATTTGGCAAATCTCAAAATATACAGTAAATAATTAATCACAGAATCACAGACACAGAATCAGAATACTCGCAGCGGAATTTAAAAATACTTAGTGGTTCATGAAGCCACTATAAATAGTCTCAATCAAATAAAAATTACATAGTCATTAATCCAAATATGGTTATAAATCATCAGTAGAACAATCCAAATGTCCACTAGTCTTGATTTCAAAATTTTAGATAAAGAACTGGAAAGGAAGTTTGCCAGCAGCTTGAAAGTGATCTACAGAGATCCTAGCTCCGGGATGAAAACTGAACTGCAACTCAGGCTGACCCGAGCGTAACATAAAACATAAACACTCGAGTGAGGACATACATACTTATATAGTGTAAGCTAATTCAAGTGTACTGTAATATAGAGCAAGTAACTTAAAGGATGCTTGGGACCACCCATCCTCTAAGGATCCGTTAAACTATTTACTATGTAGTAATATTTTCGCTATTATAATAGTGTCTATATTAAAATAAACTTACTTTTAAATAGCGTTAAGGAGTGACCTAATATTCCCCTTAACACGTAATAGTCCCAGCAGTCCATCCAATATCATGGTCCCTCCTGATCGGGAAGCCACCAGAAGATACCACACGGGCTACGGGAGAAAAACAAACTCATACAAGGCTCGCTATGGTAGGTGACACGACACAACTAGGCAATGCCAGGGTAGATATACCAATTGCTATCCGGACCGATGGAAACGTGCAGCGCGCAGCTGCCGCCCACCTCGAACAACACTCCCAAATCAAAGGTGCGCACCAAAACAATCACAAGAGTAATAGAATGGCATACGAAGAAGTGCGTCCGATCAGAGGTGCTACCTCATTAATCCGAGAATCGCTCCTGTTTTAGCCACCTTATGCCAACTCACGGGAGTCAGGTCCACGTATTTACCTTAAAGAAAACGTCACCACCATCCTACTTCATTCTGAAATCTCCACCGCGTTCACGGTTGTCAAAGTGGTTTTCGGTATCGACAGAGAGTATGCCAGATATCCGATCCCGGTCTCTTTAACAACCAAACGTTATTATAACCCGTGGTTACAACTTTTAAAAATGGTATTTATACTCTAAAAATCAAATATAAATTCCAAATACCTTTCAATATCATAATATCATTTCAAACATCATTTATTTAAAACATCAGTCATTTATAAAATACCATTTATATCTATTTAATTTATTTAGGAATTAATTGCCTTCCACCTCGCATTTAAAAGTTAAGTTCTTCCATTCAAACCACTTAAAGTCAATTCCTTATTTTACATATTAAATTCCAAACTTTAAGCTTTTTCCCAAAGATTATTTCCATTAAATTCTTTTATTAAAACAATCAAAATTCAGTTTCCGTAGCACTTATAAAATGCTACCTAAAGTCATAGGTTAAACAGTTCATTTACAAAAGATAGCATTTAAGTGCTGAAATAAATTATTAACTTAACAATTAATTTTAAATTCCCAAATATAACTTATTATCAATTATTTTACTTAACTAAAATCTCACTTTTAACAAAAATTCAGAATAAGTTATATTCCAAAATTTTACTTAAACTTCCATTTATTTAACATTTTGACTCATTCAAAATTCATTATAAATTTCATAAAATCCTTTAAATACATTTAAGCCAGAATATCATAAACTTTCTATCTAAAATATTTTTAAAACGTTTCATAAAATATTATATAAACCACGGGTCTGTATATAGTTTTCTAGCCTAGGTCAAGTGATACAGATATATATCATTTCAATCCGCAATTTACAAAAACCCGGGTTCTATCATTTCAAACCCGCAATCCCAAGTTAAATATTTAAATTTTAAACAATTAAATAAATGAATGAATAAATAATTATCGTAAAAGCCTATCATTTCAGCCTATAACGATCTCAAATTACAGGGAACTTGCAGTGATGATTTAGCAGTAAATAAGCATTAAATGGTATAACCGCAATAATATAAAATCAATAAACAACTGATGATGTGTCAATTAATAATGGGGTTTAACATCATACGCTTATATTATAGTCAAATAAAATTTAAATAAAAGTTTACAATTACACTTGTGATAAATTCACAGATATATAGGTATGTTTGTCTGGTGAGAAATACTCACCTGAATGCTGCAGAAAGTTTGATTTCCAACGATGGTAACACTTGGAAAAAAAAGAAAACGCACAGAAGCACGATCAAACTGATGCAGAGGTTGCGACCAGATTTATTTTTGAAAAGGGAACGAATCAAAACTAAGAAAATTTTTAACCCGAAATTCTCAAAACAAAAGGGAACGAATGGAAATAAATTCGCCCCATAGGCTCGACTTCTCCACCACACGGTTAGACTACGTTCTCAAAGCTCGGTTCAAAAATTTGCCCGTTACTTACTTTCACCCCTTTTTATTTCTACAAGTGGCGGAAACACTAATAATTTAAATCTAATTCTCGGCATCATAAAAGAATTTTATGCGCATAACGTTGATAATACATATACACTCACAATACTAATTATATGAACACTTCTTCACTAGTACAAAAACCCTCCTACAGCCGATTCTTATATTTGCTTATTCAATTTTTATTATTATTTATTTTCCTTCTCTAACTACTGTTGCAACCTAGTTTGGACACTTATGACCCACACGCATACTTTCTCCTCCATTCATATTTTTTTTATTCTACTCTATTATATTTTGGGTAAAGTTTAAATTTTATTTCTAAAATAAATTGGTCAAATTCACTACTGAAAATCTTGAAGGATGGCTAGATGACATAAAACCTTAGTTATCAGTTTATGAAAAATTTTCGTGCAATTTTATTTGGAGGAGAGGCTGACATCAGTGGTAAAGGAGGAGGGTAGGGATATAGTGGTGAAGGAGGAGTCATAGCCTAAGGTGGTGGAGTTTTAAGCCTTTCGTGAACAAAAAAGAGAAAAAATGGAAATAAAGAAGAAGAAAGCAAAGGAGGAAGTAGGAAAAATATAAACATAGGCCATACCTAGCTTGCTCGAATATGAATGAGGATAAGATGTTATGCAACAGAGGTTGTGAACGAATTTATAAAGGCAGGGGTGCGTGATATTTTGAATGAATATAGGGAAACTTGCGTGATTTATTTCCAGTTATGCGAAAAAAATTAATTGCAAACGTTTCTTTTTTTTCTCAATTAATAGGTTGTGTGCGTTATTTATAGGCTGAGTGATTTTTTTATACAAAACAACAGCAAGGATTTAAAATTGCTATAAAATAAAAAGCTGCATGATCTAATGTGAATGATTATAGGAAGGAAATAAATTTAAATTAACTTTAACGGTTGCTTTGATTTACACAAAGAATAGACAGGAATACTAGGCAACACTTGAACACGTTTAAAGTTTTAAATAAGAAGTAAATGACTCCAAAGTAGGCAATGCTGATAAAAGAAAAGAAATTACTGCGTACGTGACACTCGCATTGGTGATTGATTTTTGTTGATTGAATTATAGATACGGCAAGAAATAAGATTTTCAAATTCTCGTGTTTTATTAAAAAGGAAAAACTAGCGAAATTAAAGGTTAAGAAAACGGCAGGTAATTGAAAAGAAACGGCAATGATATTAGCTTTGGATGCTACTTCATTAAAAGATTTTATACTAAATATAATAGCTGCGTGTTAAAAATTTGTTAGGCTAAAAGATGTATACATATACAGATAATTTCGAAATCTGGGTAAGAAATAAATGCAGACAAGAAAGAAACGGCAACTAGGAATTTTGAAATTTCCGTGCGTTGATAAAGAGGGATGAGTGAAATTTATGGTGAAGAAACGGCAAGTGATTAATAGATTGGTTCATTTTAAACTTTTTCTTCAACTAATGATTGCGTGCGTTTCTTTCTTTATATAGGCTGAGTGATTTTAGCAAGGATTTTACGGCAATTTAAAACCAATGAAAGCTGTGGAAAAAGTAACGTTTTGCTATAAAAATCTACTAACTGATTTATTAATCCATATAGATATTGCAGTATGGTTTTTAAAATATGCCAAACCGACGCAATACAATACGCCCAAAATTTATGCAAAAGTTACATTTTTAATTTATACGTTTATACATTACTTATACCATTATAATGCGTACCCTTTTTAAATGCGAAATTTAACAGTCTGTAAAACACTGAATTTTACAAAGTTATTACTTAACTAAAATTTTAACTTGTTTACATTCTTCGTATTTAAAATATACATAATTCATTTTTATTAAAATTCCAATTGGAGTTGTCTTTTAACAAAGTAAAAATTTCAAAACTTCCAATTTTATATTTAGACTTTTAGGAAATGATTAAATCAAGTTAAAATTTATATTAAATTTCAAGGTTTTATAAATAAAAAGAAATAAAGAGTAGGCAATTAAAAAGGCAAGCAATTAAGACAATATAACGCATACCCTTTTAGTTTCTTCCAAGCCATAAATAAAAGATATAAACAAGCAATAATCTAATAAATAAACATGACTGTCAAAAATAAAAATAGAAAGATAAAATAGAGGTGGATATATGAAATAATAATAAGAAGAACATATATATATATATATATATATATATATATGTAATATGTAATAAAAGTAGAAAAATTTATTGCGTGTAAAACGCTGTATTTTATCAAAAAAAAAGTATAAGTTTTAAATTCCCAATAATCCATATATTTGATTTCTCAATCATGTTATTGAATCGACTATTAACTTATCCTCTTATGGGTAATATTAAAATTGGTTTTTATACTAATACATAAAAAAAATTCCCAATTCATCCAAATTTCAATGAATTACTTTCCAATAACTACCATGCTTTAATCCTACTCTTTTATTAAATCTGTTATCACTTTATAAACCTAGTTATTATTTGTTTATCTTTCCTTACAAAAATATATATTCCAATTTTCATCTTTCTTTTGTAATAACTTGTTATTTTCAATTATATTGAATTTCCCAAATATATACATTTATCATAAATAAAACCTAAATCAATTTATTCAACTTGGTTTCATTCCTTTATTTCATCTTATGAATAAAATATAAATTTCCATTTATGTCATTTCATTTACATTCACACATTACAGTTACAGTCCTATCTCACATTAATGAACATTTACCTACATTTAAATGTAATTGACTTCCTACTCTGAATTTAGCAGCCCTAAATAAAAAGGTGACTTGCATAAATGTTGTCACTAACTTTATATTACACTCAAGTTTATTATTTCCACTAATTATCAGAATTGCTTATATAATGTTGAATTGCTTATATAATGTTGAATTCACTCCATTACCATACGTTTATTTGCATATATTCAATTTAGTACCCAAATGTAACAGTTAAAACTACATTAATAGACCAATTAAAAAGTAACTTACAACCGTTACTATATCCCTATTATTTTCATTTCATTTTAAACACTCACTTCATTATAAATTATAAAGGTTTTTTTTCTTCTTAAATTTAATTACAAAAATCTTATTAAATTTACCAGTTTAATTATCGAAATTTGCAGGTCATTACACTCTCCCCCACTCAAAACTTTTCGTCCCCGAAAAGGAAGGAGGTAGGAGAATAGAACACCCTGAAAGAAAACTAAATTGAAACTCAAAATGGAATCATTTATTTAAACCATATAAATTCAATTTAAATTAATTAATATTCAATAATTGATTTAATTCATTTAATTTTTACTGAAGTTAAATCAATCTTAACTATTTCCAAATTAATTATCTTATTATCCAATTATTTTGAAATTAAAAATTTCTAAAATCAGAAATTTGTATAGTCATTTATAATAATCATCTTTTATTCAACAAATTTAATTCTTCTTTTTTCCAGATTATTATTAAATATATTCTACTTAATATATCTTATCGCACATATTAAGTAGATTACATTTATTATAACTATTCCAATTTATTTCTAAATTTCCTTTAACACCATTTGATATTGTATATTATTCAATTATTTTTTATTCTATTTACCTCTATTTGTCTTTTTGTAACTGAAACTTTAAGTGTATAACATTTATTATAACCACTCAAATTTTATTTATAAAATCCTTTTATATTATACATTATCCAATTAGGATTTCTTCACAAAAATAGCCGAAGCTCCCCAAGGCGAGGACCTAGAGCGAATAAATTGCTTCGTCTCCAATTCGGACAATTGTTTGCGCATCTCCTCATTTTCCTTATTGGACATGCGATAAGGAGGACGAGTAATAGGTTGAGCTCCAGGGATGAGATTAATTTTGGACTAAATTGCTCGCTTAGGTGGTAATCCTAAAACGGGCTCAAATATGTCGGAAAATTCACGAACAACGTGAATAAGAGAAATAATATCTTCCTCATCATCATTATCGTCATCATGAGGATTTAAAGAATATAAGATACAACCAAGCCGGAATCCGAATCTTTAAGGTCAATAGAAATCTGCTTAACAGATTGAGAATGTCGAAGATGAATAGTCCGCTCAGGACATAGGTTTGGGCTTTATAGCGGTTAAGCCAATCCATTCCCAAAATCATTCCAAAGCCTTAGTAGCGCATAACATGCAAATTGGCTCGGAAATAAAAAAAACACAAAATAATCTCGACATCTTTACAAAGCAAACTAATTGTTGCGGATCCACCAACCGGATTTGCAATTCTCAAAGAAGTCATTAAAGCGACAACACTCAAAGAATAAGTATCAACAAGTTCTTTTGATATAAAAGAATGGGACGCACCCGTATCAAAAAGAATTCGAATAGGGTGATCACGAAATAAAATAATGCCATCAAGGATAGAATGAGAAATACCTTGACCACAAGATGTGTTGCCAGGGGCTTGAGCAACATTAAGCTTTCCCTCATTCTTGCCTTGAAGTTTGGGACAAGAAGATAAATAATGATCCAGGCTTTTGCAATAGCGACAAGCATGGGGCTTTGAACACTTATTCGCATAATGGTCCTTAGAACCACAGTTGTAGCATTGCCCACTACTAGAGGTAGAAGTCTTTGCCACCGAAGTTGCTTGCTTCCCTTTCTTATTGGGATAAGGACCCATGAACTTATTAGGCCTTTTCTTGTTGTTGAAGTTTAGTTTGGCACCCATAACTTCAACATCACTCTCCCTATCTGCCTCTTCAAGACGAAGAGCGATATCAATGAGTTGATCAAAAGAAACTTCTTACTTTAGAAGTAATGGCTTCTTGAGATTTTTGTTTAAGCCATAGACAAATCTTTGGTTCTTCTTCAATGGGGTGTTTATATATTCGACCCCATATTTAGAAAGTGACTCAAAGGATGCGACATAGTCTGCCACAGAGGATTTACCTTGAACAAGGTCTATAAAATGACGAGCCAATGTCACCTTCTCAGGTTCTGGCACAAATTTTAATTTGAAGCGTTCGCGGAATTTCTCCCAAGTAAAATCCGCTTCAACTATTTCAGAAATAAGAAGCTCATACCAATCTAATGCTCTTTCTTGGAGCATACTAGAGGCCACCTGAACACGGTGAAGATCAATAAGACTCATGCGAGAAAAGATTCGATCGCACGTTCTCAGCCAAGCCTGGATTTCAATAATAGTTTCAGATCCTTTGAATGGCTTCCAACCCAAATTGGTATAATCATTGCACAAATGTGCAAATCCAGATTTAGGGTGAGTAGACTCCAGGTTTGAATCGGCTGCCTGAGCATTCTTTACGAGATCAAGAAGCTGCTGGGCAGACATAAATACTCCATCCTGGGGAGTAGCACTAGATTGACCGGCGCTGGGACGGCCTGGTCTAACCATTTCTCTTCACTCGGAAAGAAAGAAAGAAAGAAGAAGAAAAAGGTTATTCACCAAATATATATCAAGCAATCTTGATAGATAAAACAAGGAATCATAAAGAAAATAGGATGAATCGGTATGAAGACTCGATTTAAATCCTAAAGCACGACTCCTAAGATGGACTTAGGACGATGATCCTTGTTAAATTATTCCACATTGTTCCGAAGTTTGGCTCTGATACCAAGCTGTGACGCCCCACCTCTATGCTCATGCTAGCCAAGGACACTACGGTGTAATGCTGTCAACTAGCACGGAGAATAAGGCTCTTGAGGAGCGACCATCGGTGAAATGGCTTTGTGCTAGCACCGATATGCCAGATAAAATATAACTTGCATTCTTTTCAAGAGGAAATCCGACATACCGACACAAACTCAAAGCTACTACACGGTGGCTATAATATCTTCGGAAACAAATATAGAAACAAACATAACACAAATCAGTCACAGATAATTCATATCACAAAGGCGGAAAAAGATATGAATAAATGACACATGAAAGTGTACATCAGAGTAGTGGTCAAACAAGATCCACAACATCACTAAAGAATAGTTACAAGTGCTACACAAAAGAATAAGTATACATCAAGGAGTTTCTATCTCGAATGTATACTAACAAAAACTACTAAAGTAGTTAGCCAAAAGTCAAATGAAGGGCCATGATAGGAAGTCAAGTAGAAGCACCTGAAACATCTCGGTCTGATCCGTGTATTATTTAATAAGAAAATAATAAACGGATCAGTCTAACTATAAATATCAGATGAAATGATATAGAATAAGAGATATGACAAAAACATATGATAACCATAAAGCCATACTGTGATAAGTATGTAATTGAAAACCAACTAGAGATTAATCAATATCATAAGAATCTTCTCAAAGATCGAAAGAATGTCATACTCTTTATTTTTATTCACCAAACCATAAATATTGACAATTATATCAATGCCAATCACAAAAGTCAATGACACACAAATTCACCAACGCACAAATATTGATAAAACTTATCAAATGTAAATCACGAAAATTGGTGAAACACAAATTCTAGAAATCATCAATGGAAATCCATAAATCACAAAAAGGGGAAGGCCTATCACAAAACGGGAGCATGAAAACTCACCAACACGTGTATCACAAAATGGAACGCTATTCCATGGTTGCTAACCATTAATTTTGAGCCGAAGCTCAACAAAATGGCCCGAAGACCATGGGTCGCTACCCCACCAATTTGAGCCGAAGCTCCACAGAAACAGGGTTTAGTCTCCCTCGTAGACAAAGAGACATCGCACATTGCTAGTCTAATTCACAAAATGATCATCATCGATCATCAAGAAGTGTCAATTACACTAAGCTAGTAAATATATGAGCTTAGCTTCATGTCCCATAACCACTGGCTTAACTTAAATATTTACGAACCAATTGTAAATCTCCACTCGAAGATTGTCACAAGAAATTCAATCGAACAAGTCCAAGAATTAACCGACGAAGTAAACGCAAGCATTTCATACCACTTGTTTTACTAAGTCATTTAATTAGATTTCTCATACGAGTGAGGTAAAGGTTTGTATATACTAGTAGATTGGAAAATGGTTTAAGAAACGAGCTTTGTAATAAAATAGTGTTGAAATCGTTTTGATGAAAGAATTTTGATATTTACTACTAGTATTGAAACCTTTATATTTTTAGAAGTGACAAATCACAGAAATGATTGTAGAAACAATCAATCACTAAAATTCACATTCGAAGACGTTAATAAAAATTCAAAGAAATCGATACCGAATCCATCAAAGTGGAAATACCTAAAAATTCCAAAAATAGAAGTTATCAAAGTCGACAAAGGTGATAACAACTAATCGGAGATGAAGAATCGATTAAAAATTGGAAAAACAAAGCAAAACGAGCATAAATAGGCAAACAGGGAAATAGGAGCAGGTCGGTCGACCGAACCACTGAGTCGGTCGACTGAAAATAGGCCAGAATTATTTCGGCTATAGCTTCGGTCGGCCGACTCAGAGAGTTCGGTCGACCGAACCTGATGTCCTGCATTTTGTATCCCATTTTAAATAAATTTCAACTTAATCAATTTGCAATCGGGCAAGCACGGACGCTAGGGGTTTACGCCAATCGGCAATCCGGCCTTGTTGGCTCCTCGATGCATCACCAAAAACATGTTCCAACATCAAAGTTAGGATTTTTAAAGATTTGAACCCAAAACTAAAAATTGGGATATTCACCAATTCAATCCAAACCAAAAGCAAATGCACATGAATAAGTGTTAGGAATTCATACCCAACATTCAAAGATAGATATAAGCATAGATGTGAGATAAAAAATCTCACCTTTTCACAAAATCAATGAAGGA
Source organism: Allium cepa (assembly GCA_030765085.1). Classification (NCBI taxonomy): domain Eukaryota; kingdom Viridiplantae; phylum Streptophyta; class Magnoliopsida; order Asparagales; family Amaryllidaceae; genus Allium; species Allium cepa. The sequence continues at coordinate 220,710,138 of CM060928.1, forward strand.
GTAGCTTGAAAGCAAAGGAAGAATCAACCACACTTCAACACAACCCAAATGAGCTTGAACCTAAGCTCAAAAGAAGAACATTCCCAAAGTTAGGTTTAGGAATTTCTGAAAATTGAAAGGAGAATGAGTTGGAGAAGAAGAAGATGATGCTTACCAATAACTTCTCTTTGGATTTGGAGTTAGATGTTGGATTCGCTAATGGAACTAGGGTTTTGAAATTTTAATTTCCCATTCCACTCTCCATTTTCATTGAAGCTTGAATGTTAGGAATTAGAAATGAAGTAGTGAAGATGAGAGGGTTGGGACTGAGCTAATAAGTGGGGTAAATGGGCTCAACCCAAACCAAAGCCCTAAGTGAAAAAGTGGCAAAATTCCACTAACTCCAAACATATCAAAGTTTATACTCAAAAAGATCGCAAACAACGTTTTGAACTCAATGAAAGTGGTCTCGAGTCCTAATTCGACCGTATGCAAAAAGTAACTTTTCGGACTATAATCCGACTAAGGATAAAATATTTAAATAAAATATTTAAATACTCAATCGTAAAATATGCGGGTTGTTACAATAATATTTGATTTTCATTCATTGTTTTGTAAATCATTTGAATATTGCAACATGATATAAATAAATGAATTTATAAACATGGGTTATAAATTAGATTTGAAAATGAAATTAATATAAAATGAAGATTTGAGGATTTAATTCCTGGTACGTTTCAAAGTTTGGTTTTGAAGTTTTGAAAAATATTATTATTTAAAGTAATTTCGAATAGAAATTGTTTCAAAAAGAATAATTTTAAAGGTTTTAAATCCGTACTCTCCTTTTTTGTCGCTGGGAAATAATTTCAATGATGACTGCAGCATCATCGATATTCATTTTTGAGTTTCAGAGTAGAGCGACCACGTAGTATCTTTACTACACTTTTGTTTTGAAAAAAATGTATTTGATTTAAATTTGTTGTGTATAAAATGAATTATATAATATATATGTATATAATTGTATTAAAATAGTTTGAAGTGAAAACGAAAATTTGAATCATAAGTCTTATATTAAGAAATGGTCTCAATTATTGAAATTAAGTGAAAATTTTGAATAATTGGAATATCTAAAATGATAAATGAAGATATAACCAACTTGAAAAAGTCGAATTTGAATAAAATCTATTTGTATAATACTAAATTGCATTCTAATATATATAACTTGCCTAAAATATTCAAAAAGTCAAAATGTTAAGATATAATAAAGGGTTATACAAGAAGAAAACTTAAGTAATAAATTATCCAAACTAAAATCTGGCTTAATATAAATGTTGCAGATAGAAGGAAAATTTGCATGGTGTTTAATTATATTCAGAAACATTAATATAACTTACCTAGAAAGTTTAAATGTAATTAGAATGTAACTGGATAGTACACACTATGATATAGATAATAGGATATTAAAAAAAATGATATTTTGCTGAGGGAATTCACCCATAATAAATGGAATAATAAATTGGATAAAAATTTATATAATAAAGAGGAAAATTTATTTGTTGAATAATATGGGGTTACAAGGAATGTTATACATGTAACATATGTTGCAAAATATATATATTAAGTGATATAAATTCAATAAATAAAGGAGGATGATAGTTAAGTAAATTAATATGGACTTAAGAATAGTTGAAATAGAGTTTTAGTGAAATCAACTTAGCTGAAGATAAATGGATTAATAAATGGGTTAAGTTAAAATGAATTTGTTTGAAAGAAAGGTTGAAAAATGAAAGAAAATCAATTTTAAATTGAATGACCATTTATTAGTTGAGTAAATGGATTAAACCAAAACTGTTGGATATTAATTTATCTAAATTGAAATCTACTTGGTTTTGAATAATTATAGTTGAATGTTGAGGTGGAATTTACTATAACTTGACCAAAATGATTTAATAAATAATAGAACACATTTTATTGTGAAAGTCTCATACTGGAATCAATTAATTGAATATAAACCAATATTAAAATAAATAGAGCTTATATGGTTTAAATTAATTGTATATTGTTGATTTCAATCTACCTTTTCTTTTGGTTGTTTCCATTCTCCTATCTCGTTCCTTTTCGGGGACGGAAAGTTTTGAGTGGGGGGAATGTAACGACCCATAAATTTTAACGGTTTTACTAACGCAATTAACTGGATTTTTGGGAAATTTTAAATAGTTGAACTTGAAAATAAAATAAAAATCATTATTTGGTATACGTCTATTTTAACGTAGCAACTGGTAAATTTTCATCTGATAATATTGAAGTTTATATTATTGTGTCGTTTTATTTAGAATTTAAATTAGTTAATATTAGATGGTAATATAATATTTTCCAAACCTGAATATTTTTATGTATTAAATTTGTAAATCATCTTTTGAGACGTCATCTTCAATTTCATCAAATTTGGTTTGCTATTGCCCCATTTATCTTATTTCTGGCAGATTTGCAGCATTTTTGGTACCGATTATCGACTTTTGATAAATTGATCGTATCTATGATATTTTTATACCATTTTGATCATCTCATCATGCTGATCTCTGTAGTATATTCACTTGTATATTTCAGTATTCGGTATGCGGCGAATTGCGAAATAATTAACCTTACCGGATCCGTATTTAAATCTTTTGGTTTCTCTGAGCATTCAATAATCCATAGATTGAAACAAATGGACATTCATTTCATTATTTACTAAAATACAGTTGTTGCCATCCCATAACTACTTTGAAAATCGAAAAGTATAAATTTGTATATGTTTGTATTAATTATTTTGAACGGTTAATTTCTAGCCATTATAACTTCATCTTTTTATTTTTCATTTGGTTCCCTTTTTATTGCCAAAGCTGTTACAAGCTACAATCATCTTCTCCTCCCACTTTCTTTCGCCTGCTGTAATTTTTTTTTCATCTACACCTATAACCAAGCATCCACCCTCTACAGTCCAGAATCATGACGCGCGGCCAAGTCTCCAACATCCCTACTTCCCCACGTTCCATGATCGGCCACCACATCTCATCGTTCCACCTCACGCCAGTCACGGCCAAACACGCAACCCGAGCTCCCTTCCCATTTCCATGCACGAAAGCCCTGAAGCAGCCCTCCAGTGCAAGACTCCGAACCAACAACCCACCTCTAACATGCGCACATGACCCCGCCTCTCTCGACCGTCCTCCTCACCCTTGCTTGCCCCTGGATCCAACACCCGCCTTCATCCCACCTGGCCATGCAAATACCCTAATTGCCATTCCACCCCTTGGTTGTAGTTTTTTTAATAGTAAGTATAACCTATCGTTATATATATATATATATATATATATATATATATATATATATATATTTAAATATATGTTTTGTTTGCAATTTACATGACTGTGTAAGCATGAATATATATACTTACATACATACATATATATATATATATATATATATAATTTTTTTTGAAAGGCTGCAGCTTTTTCATGGCCAAGCATAATATCCATTTTAAAGAATAAAAAAGGTATATAAGTATTTAGAAGTTAAGATATTTATATACTGTATGTATATCTAGTGAGGTATGCGTTGGATATTTAAAGGTTTAGTTGATATTATATATGTTATAGCTTTATATTATTACTCAGTCACTTATATATGTTCAGACATTATATAATGTTAGTTAGTTTATAATATATCATTTTATGCATGTGTGTTGGTCTGTATATACTTTTATAATATATGGATATGTTGATCTTTTCAGTTATTTTACAGTGAAGTATATATATGTTAGTATGCTGCTGTTATATATGCATATAATATATAGGTTTTCCTAAGCTATATTTTTTACCTGCAGTTTATATAATAATTTATATAATAGTATATATATATGTTTAAAACTGATTTTTTTATATGATATATGTTTTTTTTAAAGTACATGAGTTTATATGATCTGCTTTGAGCTAATATATTTATCTTAGCAAAGCATGTTTATATTAATATTCTTAGGAACATTGGTTTTTGAATTTTAAATATAAAGATTTTATTTGTATATTGGGTTAAAATATATGTATAAATATAGATTTTATTTTGATTGGTGTTTAAATTAAATATTGATTTTAGAATATATAAATATATGCAATATACCTTGTTCTTATCGATCCATATCTATCAGCTTTGTTCGTCGAATCGTGCCCATTTTGCTTTGCTTTGAAATTCGTGCTTGGACCCGTAACTCATCTCATTCTTATTCATCTCCAACCTCGAAAGGTGAGCAATCACTCATGATTAACGTTCTTATATCTGTTAAATTTGATTTCAATCGAAACGACAATTGAAATATGCTGCTGTTATATTTACATTGCTATATTTATGCCATTATCTGTAATTGTTCACCTGTGAGATATGACATCATATCTTAATATTTATATTTTATTCAGTTCGTTACCGATGATACATGCTTGTTGTTATATGTTATATTTTATCATATATTTTCTCACTCTGCAAGTTCCCTGTTAGTGAAAAATTCCATATGGGTTGAAATGACACATACCCGAATGATATGTAGAATAGGGGAAAATCGTTATGGGTTGAAATGATAAATCCAAGCGATTTTCATTGAATTGAATTTGGGATTGCGGGTTGAAATGATATACCCGTATATATTTAAATTACGGATTGAAATGATAAATATCCGTATCACTTAACCATAAGATAGAAAATTATATACAAACACCGTTGGTCTATATATATATATATTTTAAAAATGATTTCCAAGGTTTTGAAATGAATATTTTGGTTTTAATAAATATTGATTTTAAGATATTATATGTATATAAGGGTTTAAAATTTAGATTTTTTTAAATTTATATGTTAGAAAATTTTAAGGTTATAAGTTAGTTTTGAAATTATAATTCAAGATAGATTTATAACAATTTTTATAAATAAGGTTGGGAAGATAAATTCGAATTTATTTGAAACTGTATTTAACTAAGAATTTTATTTAACTAAATCGATTTGAAACTTATTGAAATTGAGATTTTAAAGGATATGATTTCATAACTTGATTTTTGGTTTAAGGTAATTAAACGGATATTTCAAGTTTAGATAAATTGAAGGAGATATTTAGTTTATTTGTACTTGAGGATTTTATTTAAAGGATATTGGATTTATTAAGCAAACATTTCAAGATAAATAATAACGAAGTTAAATTTTGATATATATGAATTATCAAATCTAGTTTTGAAAATGTTTGAATATTAAAGCTTTGAAATATATTGAAATTTGAATGGTTTATTTTGTGGTTCAAATCTGTATTTGAAATCGATATAATTTAAAATGATTTATTGAGAAACTGAATTGTATCGAAGTTGAAGAATTGAGATTGAAGTAAACTGAAATTTTGGAATTCGAGTTGATTTGAATCTATTTTGAAATTTGAGGAAGCTAGTTTATTTTATTAGTATTTTTAAATTATATATAAACCTATTTGTACATTTTATAAATTATTTTAATATAAGCTATTTTAAAATAAATCATCTTTAATATAAACTATTTTAATATACTAATTATTTTAATATAATCTATTTTAACTTATAACTATTTTATATAAACTATTTTATTTTATAAACTGTTTTATTATATATACTATTATTAATATCTAAACTATTTAAGTGGTGAAAATTATGATTTCAAAGTTATCGTTTCCAAAGTATTATAATTTCAAAATGTTATGATTTCCAAAGTATTATAATTTCAAGTGTTTTGGTTTCGAAAGTGTTATAACTTTGAAAGTGA